>CM061265.1:100875346-102075346 GCA_030848825.1 Tadarida brasiliensis
CTAAATAAGAAAAATAATCTTCCGCAGTTTCATCAGCAGTCTTTGACTCTCGCTTACACCACCCTCCAGCCCTTGTCCACATTCATTGTAAGTGTACAAAGAATTACGATTCCTAATTACATTATTTTTTTTAATTATTATTTTTTTTTATCCTCACCCAAGGACATTTTTTCATTTTTTGTTCAGATAGAGTGGGAGGGAGAGAGAGGAAGAGAGAGAGAGAGAAACATCGACGTGAAAGGGACACATCGAGTGGCTTCCACCCGCATGACCAACCAGGGCCGGGGACAAACTGCAACCGAGGTACATGCCCCTAGAGGGAACCGAACCCTGGTCTCTCTGGACCGCAGGCTGACGCTCTAACTGCTGAGCCAAACCGGCCAGGGCTAATTACATTATTTTTGACTTTAGCTACCCCATTTCCTAGTGCCGTTGTCCTAAACGACCATAAACGTAATGGCGTGAAACAACACAGGCTTATTCTCTTACAGTTCTGGAGGTCAAAAGTCTGAATGGGTCTTGTTGGACTCAAATCAGGCACCCTTTCTGGACATTCCAGAGGAGAATCCCTTCCTTACCTTTTTCAGTTTCTAGAAGCTTCCTGCATTCCTCAGCTCCTGGCACTTTCTCCACCTACAAGGCCGGCGATGGCTGGTTGAGTCTTTCCCATCACTCTGGCACTGACCCTCCTGCTTCCCTCTCCCTTTTAAGGACCCCTGTGCTTGCATAGGGCCCACCTGGAAAACCTAGGCTACTCTCCCTATTTTTTAAAAATCATGTTTTAAATCCTCACCCGAGGTAATGTTTTTATTGATTTTAGAGAGAGAGGAAAAGAGAGAGAGAGAAATATTGATGTGAGAGAGAAACATGTATGAGTTACTTCCTGTCTGCTCCCTGAGGGATTGAACCTGCAACCTAGGTATGTGCCCTGACTGGAAATCGAACCTGCAACCTTTTGGTGTACGGGACGATGCTGCAACCACCTGAGCCACCCGGCCAGGGCATACTCTCGTTATTTTAAGGTCATGTTTGGCAACCTTAATGCTGTCTGAAGCCTGAATTCCCCTTGCCCTGTAATGACATTGACAGCTTCCTGGGATAAGGATGTGGACATCTTTGGGGACCATTGTCCTTTTTGTGATTTCACAGATGGTTAAAATGAAAGCTTTTGTTTTATCTTTTTGCCTTGTAGAGATTTTTGCTGTGAGAATTAACAGTAACCTTTCAATATGGGGGATATTCTGGCTCATGAATCCGAATTACTTGGACTAGTGAAAGAGGTAGGTATTTATACTCAGGGCATAGAGGGAGCCCTTGAAAACTTGAAAGCTTGTGTTTACAACGCAGCGCATTCTGCAGTGCCTTGCACTCTTTCTTCTGTCATTACATCACAGCTACCTGTTTTCCATTACAAAATTTTCCATGCGTTTATATTTTATTTTCATAACTAAACTGAAATCTTTTTTTTTTTTTTTTTTGCTCAGATAGAGTGGGAGGGAGAGAGAGGAAGAGAGAGAGAGAGAGAAACATCAACGTGAAAGGGCCAGGGCCGGGGACAAACTGCAACCGAGGTACGTGCCCTTAGCGGGAACCGAACCCAGGTCTCTCCGGACCGCAGGCCGACGCTCTAACCGCTGAGCCAAACCGGCCAGGGCTAAACTGAAATCTTTTTTAAAAATATGTATTTATTGATTTTAGAGAGAGAGGAAGGGAGAGAGAGAAACATTAATGTGTGAGAGAGACATCCATTGGTTGCCTCGTGCATGCAACTCTATCCAGGATCGAGCCTGCCACCGGGCATGTGCCCTGACTGGGAATCGAACCAGTGACCTTTTGGTGCATGGGATGATGCTCAACCAACTGAGCCATACCGGCCAGGGCTAAACTGAAATCCAAAAGTTGCTTTTTAGAATTCCTTTAAAGACAATTATAAAAGCAACACATGGGCCCGGCCACTGTGGCTCAGTGGTTGAGTGTTGACCCATGCACCAAGATGTCCCTGGTTCAGTTCCCAGTCAGGGTACGTGCCCGGGTTGCAGACTTGATCCCCAATAGGGGGTGTGCAGGGGAACAGCCGATCAATGTTTCTCTTTCACTGATATTTCTCTCTCCCTCTCCCTTCCTCTTTCTCTCTAAAATTCAAATAAAAACATTAAAAAAACAAACAAACAAACAAACAAACAAAAAAAAACAATGCGTGGTTATGGTAAAAGATTCAAACAGCATAAAAGAATAAACACTGAATTTCCCTGCTCTGCTCCTGCAGGAACCACGGCTAATGGTTTAGCATATTATCTTTCCAGACTTTTTTCTATGAATATTCAAAACAGAGTCACTTGTCTGTAGTTTGTTTTGCAAAATAGGATGGTCCCATACACACTGTGTTGTAGTTTGTCTTTTGTCTGTCAACAGAAATACAGCTGAAACATCTCCCCGTGATCCTCACACTGTTTAAAGCTGCAGAGCATTTCACTGAGTGGCTGCCTCGTGCTTAGCTCGTGTCTATTAATGGACATTCAGGCATCCCACGCTGACAGCTTTTGAAGTATAGGACCCACAGGGCCTTATGTTTTTTGGTGTCCTCTACTGCTTTTAGTGTGGGGCTGGCACATAGTTGGTGCTAAAGAAACGGTCGCTGCTGCTTTCCTGTGTGATTCATGTGTCCGCTGGGCACCGAGAGGGCGGCAGTGGAGATGCAGCTTTGGGATTTGTCGACGTGATCATGAATACATTCTTAAAGCTTTCGCAGCAGAGGGCTGTGGACAGGCCCGGGGAAACAGCCACAGTTAAAAGAGGTACAAACAGAAAGGTGTGGAGGGAGGTGTGACCGAGTGGAAGGAGGCACAGTGTCCCGAGCAGCAGTGGAGCACGTGGACGGGCACGAGGAGAGGGGTGCTTGAAGACGCAGCCATCAGTTGTGCTCTGCTTGAAGGCCCATCTTTTTTTTTTTTTTTTAATCCTCACCTGAGGATATTATTTTTCCCATTTATCTTCAGACAGAGTGGGAGGGAGGGAGGGAGGGAGAGAGAGAGAAAGAGAGAGAGAGACATGTGAGAGAGACACATCGACTGGTTGCCTTCCGCATGACCCCGACCAGGGCTGGGACTGAACTGCAACCGAGGTATGTGCCCTTGACCGGAATCGAACTGCGACTCTTTGGTCCACGGGCCGATGCTCTAACTGCTGAGCCAAACAGGTCAGGGCTGAAGGCCCATCTTTTAATGACTTCTCTTCTCCTCTTAGAGACAGGCATTGTTTCTAATCCCTCTGTTTCAGGTGACAAATTCCCAGAGACCTACTAGACCCTAAGCCGTCAGGCCGCCCGCCCATCACTTACCTTTTTCAGACTGCTGCATGATTCGTAATAATTATAATGGATCATGGAGCTCACATTTTCTTCTGAAAGCACACTTATTTTCTGTAAAGAAACATTTTCTATGTTGCTGTCTTTCTAGACTTTTAGTGTGTACATGGATAAGTGAATTCTAAGCTGGATCTCAAATTACTTCCAAAGATGACAGTGTGTTAGCCCCATTAGAAATTGGTGATATTATTGAACAGGTGCATTTACATCAAAGGCAGTTGCTTTGTTGATATTAAAACAAAACTATATGTATATTTGTGTTCTCTTTCATAGTATTTAGATTTTGCTGAATTTGAAGACACCTTGAAAACATTTTTGAAAGAATGCCAAATGAAGGGAAAACAATTACCTAAAACAGCAGGTGGCTCTTTAAGGGACTCCAGATCGTTGATAATCCAGGTAACAGTTTACTTTCCTTTTTGATCTCTGTTGATGATCAAGGTGCTCCGAACTTGTGAAACATGCAGCTGATTGAGAATGTTGGAGTCTTTTCTGGGGACCTGGTCAGAGTGACTCTTACGCTAGACTTGTCAGGTGTTAGTGGATGAATTAGCAGTGTCGTCTTCACTTCTTCCTCGGAAATGGGTGGTGACCTAAGATCTCTCACATATATTCCTTGGGAAGAAGGAAAAGAGGAAACTGCAACACTTAGAAACTGAGACAGTTGTGGTCCACATCCTGAGGAGTTTCAGGTTGTTAATTCCAGGTCCGGGGACACAGTGGTGAACAAAACAAAGCAAACCCCCCGCCCCGCGGTGCTTGCAGTCTAGTTTGGGGGGCGGGAGGAGGGGGCAGGGCGCACTGACAGGCCGCGTCCTGTCGCAGGAAGCCTGGGCAGCTCGAACAGGAGCGGGCTGCGAACGGCAGTCCTTGGGGTTAGAGAGGACCTGAAGTTCCTGTTTCAACCATTGTTTGATGTTTCCATCCCATTTGTAACATTCTAGGTAAGTTCACCTCGACTGCATCCGATGACAAGAGAACAGACCATTTCCTGAGGCAGCATATTTCAGTGTGGCATGATTTTATTATTTTAATGAATGTATTTGTTTCAACATACCCCACTTCCAAGAAAAATTTGAGACTTGCTTTGGGAAGCCCACTGAGTAGCTGGAAGTTAGGCCTCAGCCACTGCCTGTCGGCTCCTGGTCCCTGACTCCCCAGTGCCCTGGCGTGGGGCCCCATCAGAGTGGCCTGTGAGCTCCAGGTGGGGCTGCAACCTCCGCCCAGTGTCCCTCTGGGCCTCAGGCACCTGGACACTGAGCTGCTGCCGCACTGACTGGGACTATGAGGAAGTTCTTTCAGTCCTGCCTTGTACTTTAATCCGAAAGCCTGTGCAGCAGGTATTTGTGATGGGCCGGTTGTTGTTCTTCTTGGGACAGGTGACATGATAATTGCCACCTCCTTTCTCCAGAATTCTGTTTCAACTGCTGGGCAGTGCGTTGGGAAGCTGTCTGTGCCTGGTGTAGTCAGACTCAGGCTCTGAGGTTGGAATGGGACCAGCCTGGGCTCCCTCCCCCATCTCCAGCCTGATTCTGTACCTGAAGTGCCCAGTCTCTGTGGGTGACTGCTTCCCACTGTGCCAGCTCAGCTAGATGTGCTGCTAGTTGGGCACCTGGCAGTGCCGCCTCCCAGGCCTGGGTTCAACGGGGTCGGTGTGTGTGAGCCCCTGCCGCCTGGGGGCTTGGCACGGTGCTGTCAGCCAGCTTCGATGCGGGCAGTGCGTTCCGCTGAGGCCTGGCGGGCTCTTGGTCCGACCTGTGTTTATCTGCTGCGTGCTGTGGTCAGCAAGTCCAAAGGGCGACTTCACTATTTCTGTGCCTGTGAGGTCTCTGGCTGCAAGTCTTTGGCCTGTGCCTGACTCCTTCATCAGAGGCCTTAAGTGTCGCGTCAGTTTCTTACAAAGTCCAGATTGCAAAGGGGTGGAAAACTAGGGTTGGTCTGTAGGAATCTCAGCCTGCGAGCTTGAAGCCCCCTAGGTCTCCAGTTTTCTATTCCTTGCCTTCGAAAAGGAGACTTGTTTTCCTCACACGGAAACCCTAGAGTAACGGGGTCTCTGAGGTATTGGGAGGGCTGTGAGAAATTTAGGTGTTGGGAGAATGCGCACCCCTGTGACTGGGGTTCAGTCTGATGTCTTCTCCACAGAAGGACCTCATTGCTGCGTTTGACAGCGGAGACCAGAAGGTGTTCTTCGATCTGTGGGAAGAGCACATCCCCAGTTCCGTCCGAGATGGTGACTCCCTTGCCCAGAAGTTGGAATTCTATCTTCACATCCATTTTGCCATCTATCTTCTGAAACACTCCGTGCAGAGACCTGTATGTTCCCCTCGTGATGCAGTTGGTCCGAATAGTGTGTTAAGGGAGAATGATAGCTGTTATGTTTTCCAAATGAGCAGTAATTTCGTTTTCTGGCCATTTTATCATATATGTTGAGGGGTAGGTGTCTTGTGTTCTGATGAATGATTTTCTATCTCATTCCCAGCAGTTTATTTTCTTTCCTTCTTTCTTTTTTTAAATATGTTTTTATTGATTTTTTTAGAGAGAGACGAAGGGAAAGGGAGAGAGAGAGAAACATTGATGAGAGAGAAACATAGATCGCCTGCCTCCTGCACGCCCCCTACTGGGGATCTAGCCTGCAACCTGGACACATGTCCTGACCGGGAATCAAACCAGTGACCCCTTGGTGCATGGGGCGATGCTCAATCCACTGAGTCACACTTGCCAGGCCCCAGTAGTTTATTTTGTAATTTACATGGAGAGTTAGCAGTTTCTGTAATGAAAGCTACATTTTTTTCCTGAATACCTCAAGTTTTTGAAAACTCAGCATACATACTAGTATGTCTAAGAATACATGTGTAGAGCACATAGTAGACTATGTATTAGAAGAGAAGTTTAAGTATTAACAATGGAAAATGGTATGCCTATTTGTGCACGTCCATTTGAGTGATAGGTTGAGTTTAGCTTCCGCAGTCTTGTCCCAGGCGGGGCTGGAGATGTGCGGAGAAGAGAGGGCTTTGCAGGCCACTGTAGCAGGTGAACCTTTGAGTGCAGAGCCGAAAGGGGAGCAGGGCCAAGCGCATTTGACCACACGCGCTTGGTCAGTGGCTTCTCCAGGCATTACCTGCCGCCGCCAGGGCCTGTGTTAACTTATGAGACTGTCGGGGGCCAGAGGAGGGGTCAGTGATGGAGGGAGCAGCTTGCAGAACGTTGTCACAGCCATTCTTGGAAGGCTATTCCTCACAATAGCACTCATGTGGAGGTTTTTATTTTCTTTATATTTATTTCTGTTTTCTAATTTTTTAATTGATATAAGATTTTTTTTTCTTTATTGATTTTTAGAGAGAGAGAAGAAGGGAGAGGGAGAGAGAAACATCGATGAGAGAGAACATCGATTGGCTACCTCCTGCGTGCCCCTAACCAGGGATTTGGCCCACGAC
Source organism: Tadarida brasiliensis (assembly GCA_030848825.1). Classification (NCBI taxonomy): domain Eukaryota; kingdom Metazoa; phylum Chordata; class Mammalia; order Chiroptera; family Molossidae; genus Tadarida; species Tadarida brasiliensis. The sequence continues at coordinate 100,882,145 of CM061265.1, forward strand.
CTGGGCATGTGCCCTGACCAGGAATCAAACCGGCAACCTCTTGGTGCATGGGTCGACGCTCAACCACTGAGCCACACCGGCCGGGCTGATATAAGATTGTAAAAATCAATCAACTTTATATATTTTTTACATCTGATGGTTGGAAGAGGGCTTCCCCATTAGGGGCAGTGAGATGCATTGATTAGAACAGGCTTCACCTGTGTACTAGGCTGTGCGGCAGTAACTGGTGAGGCCAGGGTGGTCTGGGAAGGAAAGCACCAAATTCAAGGTTGAGAAGCTCAGCTCATCCGTCCCCATTGAAGCGCAGGAGGCAATGGAAGCCCTGGGAAGGGCTTGCCTTGGATTTCCCAGGGAATTAATGAAGCAGGCAAGATCAGTTCTCAGTTACCTAATGAAGGAAAGGAATGTGATGTGGAAACTTCTGTTTCAAAAAATTAGTCACCTTTAGAAACCTCTTCTAAGGGAATCATGGAAATGCACACAAATGTTTATGATCTCAGAAATATGTAAACAATGTATATATCTAATAATGGGGAATCGGTTAAATGAATTGTGATAGACCCACAAAATAAGGTTTTGTCCTACCATTAAAAATGATGTTTAAGGCCCAGCTGGTGTGGCTCAGTGATTGAGCGTTGACCCCTGCACCAAGAGGTCGCCAGTTCGATTCCTGATCAGGGCACATGCCCAGGTTGTGGGCCAAATCCCCAGCGGGGAGTGTGCAGGAGGCAGCCAATCAATGTTCTCTCTCATGGATGTTTCTTTCCCTTCCTCTCCCTTCCTCTCTCTCTAAAAATCAGTAAAGAAAAAAAATGATGTTTATGACAAATCGTAAGGATATCAGAAAATGGTAATCAAGTAAAAGGCAGCCCTGGCCGGTTTGGCTCAGCGGTTAGAGCGTCAGCCTGCGGTCCAGAGAGACCTGGGTTCGGTTCCCGCTAAGGGCACGTACCTCGGTTGCAGTTTGTCCCCGGCCCTGGTTGGTCGTGCAGGAGGCAGCCAGTTGATGTGTCCCTTTCACGTCGATGTTTCTCTCTCTCTCTCTCTCTCTCTTCTCTCTCCCTCCCACTCTATCTGAACAAAAAATGGAAAAATGTGAGGATTAAAAAAAAAAAAAGGCAGTATATTGAACATATGTCTATTCTCTGATGTTCCTGACAGTTTTATGAAGGTGAAATTGGGGTTGGTGTTAGAATGACTGGAGACAGAGCACTTGCAGGCCGGTGGGGAGGCTGCCAGCACCGGGGCGGAGAGGGGAGCTGGGTGGACCGTGGGCTGGGTGTCAAGCCGGGGACCTCAAACGAGCGAGTGTCTTCCCTTCCTCGTAGGACAAAGAGGAACTGGGTGAGAGGATTTCTTATTTCAAAACCTACCTGGAGAGCAAGGGGGCAGCGCTGAGCCAGACCACAGAGTTCCTCCCATTCTACGCCCTGCCTTTTGTTCCCAACCCGATGGTGCACCCGTCATTTAAAGAGCTCTTTCAGGTAAGTGGCAGCCTTGGAGCCTGTCAGGTCCCGGGCAGCATTGTGGTTTTGCCTTGTTTGTACTGGTGGTTTCTGAATGATGCTATGAAAAACAAACATTTGCTCATGTTGCAGTTTAAGAGTATTCAGATGGCCCTGGCCGGTTTGGCTCAGCAGTAGAGCGTCGGCCCACGGACCAATGAGTTGAGGCTTTGATTCCGGCCAAGGGCACGTACCTCAGTTGCGGTTCGTCCCTGGCCCTGGTCGGGGTCATGCAGGAGGCAACCAATTGATGTGTCCCTCTCACGTCGATGTTTCTCTCTCTCTCCCTTTCTCTCCTCTCTCTTCCTCCCACTCTATCTGAAGATAAATGGAAAAATATCCTTGGGTGGGGATTAAAAAAACAAGAATATTCAGATAATTTGCTTTAACAAACTTTCTTGTGCCATAAAATGTGATTTTTTTTGGTTGCACCAAGACCTGTTAATCCAGACCAACATAAATATTTTTAGTGTAATAACCTCTGTGTATACTTTTTCAGTATTGGAAGGATAATTCAATTACATTGACATTGAGTAGCCTGAAAAGGAACTAGAGTACTTTACACAATTGCTGATCATGTATATTTTAATTTTTTTAAAAATGTTTTTATTGATTTTTAGAGAGAGAGATAGAAACATCGTTATGAGAGAGAAACATTGATTGGCTGCCTCCTGCACGCCCCCTGCTGGGGACCGAGCCTGCAACCCGGGGAATGTGCCCTGACCGGGAGTTGAACCGGGACCTCTTAGTTTATGAGACGTCACTCAGTCCACTGAGCCACACTGGCTGGACTTAGTTTGTATTGAAATTCTCACTTGGCGTATATTTGGTTAGCTTATTTGTGCTATTATTTCCATCAGACTATTTGCCTAGAGTTCTTTATAAAATTTTTTTATTGATTGATTTTATAGAGAGGAAAGGAGAGAGAGAGAGAGAGATCAATCTGTTGTTCCACTTCTTTGTTCAGTCACTGGTTGCTGCTTGTGTGCGCCCCGACTGGAGATAGAACCCACATCCTTGGCCTATCGGGATGATGCTGTAACCAAGTGAGCTACCTGGCCAGGGCCTGCCTTTTGCTCTTTTAATTGTTATACTTTATTTTAGTTAACATTTCAGCATAACATTTATTTAACAAGATTTACCTATTACAGTAATTTTTGTTGTCTTACTAAAATTAATATGTCCCACTGAGAATTTTACTGAAATGTATTTTGAGCTTGAACTTTTCTGATGGAATTAGATTGCTTTTTCTAAAGACCTCCTACTGTTTCCAAGAATCTCTTGGAGCTTCCTCCTCTGCCACTGAACAGCAGGTGCGATTCTGCTGCACCCATCCACTGTGATCCAGTCAGCAGCTCCCATCACTCCTCAGTGGTGGCTGCTGAGCCGGCGGGTCACTGAGTCGTCCCAGCAGGCTGGGAGTAACGGAGCCTGTTGAATTCTGAGCTTAGTTTTTTTCAGTCAGTCCGAATTTGGTTTTACCGCTTTCTCCTAGAAGGGTGACATAGAAGGGTTAGGCAGGTGATGAAACTTGAAAAGGATCGTCGATTTTCTCACAGTGAAGACTTCTGTTTGTGAAAATTATGACGACAGTGTGGCTGCAGCTTGGCTGTAGGTGAGGTGAAGCCGGTGGTCAGGGCAGGGTCCCGCCCAGGCTGCGGCAGGGTCAGGAATGAGAGGCCATCGGTAGTCATGGAGTCATTTTATTCTTTTTTTTCTTTCCTTTTGCTACTCTGCATGTGTTCTTTTAATGGTCATCATAGCTACTTTAGTGTGTATGCATAATAAAATCTAAAGTTAATACCTTTATCCTCTTCTTGACCATTACAGAGGTCTGAGAATGCATTTACCTCATTCATCCCCAATTTATGTGCTATTATTGTCAGTATTTTAGTTATGCCCGGCCGGTGTGGCACCAGGAGGTCGCCGGTTCGATTCCTGGTGAGGGCACATGCCCAGGTTGTGGGCCTGATCCCCAGTGGGGGACATGCAGGAGGTGGCCAATCGATGTTCTCTCTCATCAATGTTTCTATCTCTCTCTCCCTCTCCCTTCCTCTCTCTCTAAAATCAATAAAGTAAAAAAAATTATTTTAGTTATTTGCTTTAACCCCATAAATTAGATTTTTTTGCTATTTTATGCAATCAGTATGTTTATGGCTTTACCCTTACATTTGCCAATCTTTTTTTCTAAATATGTTTTTAAAATTTTTTATCATTTCTAATAATATGTTTTTATTGATTTTTTTAGATAGGGAGAGAAACATCAATGTGAGAAACATCAATCGGCCACCTCCTGCATGCCCCCTACTGGGAATCGAGCCTAAACCCGGGCATGTGCCCTGATGGGGAATCGAACCGGGACCTCTCAGTCCATGGGATGATGCTCAATCCACTGAGCCCCACTGGCTGGGCCATTTGCCAGTTTTTTGCTTATACCATCTCACGTTGAGGACCTTCCATCTGGGATCATTTTCTGCTCCACCTTAAATACCTCCCTTTAAAATGCCTTTGGTTGTGGCCCCCTTCTTTTAGTTCTTGTTTGTCTGAAAACATCTTTACTGCATTCTCAGACAAGGTTCAGAATAGTAGGTTTGCAGTGACTTTCTTTTAGTATGTTGAAAGTATTATTATTTCATCTCCCAGCTCCCATTGTTGCTATTTTGAAGTTGGTCCTCAGTCTAGTTGCTGTTACTTTGTAGGTGATCTGTCTTTTTTCTCTGGTGCTTAAGATTGCATGATTTGCCCTGGCCGGTTTGGCTCAGCGGTTGGAGCGTCGGCCTGCGGTCCAGAGGGACCCAGGTTCGGTTCCCGCTGGGGGCATGTGCTTTGGTTGCAGTTTGTCCCCGGCCCTGGCTGGTCGTGCGGGTGGCAGCCACTCGATGTGTCCCTTTCACGTTGATGTTTCTCTCTCTCTCTTCCTCTCTCTCCCTCCCACTCTATCTGAACAAAAAATGAAAAAATGTCCTTGGGTGAGGATAAAAAAAAAAAAAAAGATTGCATAATTTCACTACAGTGTGTCTAGGGAACACCTAAATGTTTTTGTTTTTTTTTAAATTATTTTTTTCTTTATTGATTTTAGAGTGAGAGGAAGGGAGAGGGAGAGAGAGAGAGAGAGAAACATCAATGAGAGAGAACATTGATTGGCCGCCTCCTGCATGCCCCCCACTGGGGACCAGGCCCACAACCTGGGCATGTGTCCTGACCGGGAATTGAACCGGCGACCTTTTGGTGCATGGGTCCACACTCAACCACCGAGCCACACCGACCAGGCTGTTTTATTTTGTTTTTTAGTATGTCTTGATTTATGTTGGCCAACACAGCAGTCCTTTCCTGTGATTCTTTTCTGTATAGTTGAGCACAGAGAGCCTGGCGTTGTCAGTGTCCTGCGGCTGCTATAACAGGGACCACACAGACAAGGTGTCTTAAAACACGCCCTGGCCGGTTTGGCTCAGTGGTTAGAGCATTGGCCCGCGGTCCGGAGAGACCCGGGTTTGGCTCCTGCTAAGGGCACGTACCTCGGTTGCAGTTTGTCCCCGGCCCCGGTTGGGGTTGTGTGGGTGGCAGCCAATGTGTCTCTCTCACATCGATGTTTCTTCACTCTCTCTCTCTTCCTCCCTCTCTCCCTCTCGCTCTATGAATGCAACAAGTGTCTTCAGGTAAGGATTAAAAAACAAACAAACAAAAAAAAACAGAAACTTGTTGCTCACAGTTTAGGAGGCCAGAAGTCTGAGATCCAGGTGTCTGTCAGCAGGGCTGTGCTCCCTACGCAGCCTCCTAGGGAGGGTCCTGCCCTGCCTCTTCCAGCTGTTGGAAGGTCATGTGGCTCGTGGCTCGTGGCAGCATAATTCCAGCCTCTGCTCAGTCCTTACATGGCCATCTTCTCTCTGTATCTACTTGAAACTTCCTTTTTCTTGTAAGGACTCCATTCATGTTGGACTGAGAACCCACCCTGCTCCGTACGACCTCAGCTGCACTAATTACATTTGCAGTGACCCCGTCCCCAGTGACCTCACATTCTGAGATTGGGACTTCAACATGTCTTTTTAGGGGACACAATTTAACCCACACGCACACATTATAAATAAAGTTATCATGCTGTGTCAGTGAATTACAAAGTGTTTTTTAAAATATAAGGCTTTTCTGCACATCTGGCAGTATGTTTTCAAAGGTCAGGTAACACACTGGATGGACTGATTGGGTGGTGGGAGGCGTGGGTGAGGCTGCAGAGCTGGAGAGGAGCAAGGGGGGAGTGGGAAGGTCTGCGGGAGCTGGGGCGGGAGCTCAGAGGTAAGTGGATAGGAATTTTTACTGATACAGCTTCATTTTAGTGGAACTTCTTAGTTTGGGTAGTAGATATTTTTGTATAAAAACTATGAGGATATTGCTGCCCTGAGAAGGATGGTTGCTTGTCACACTTTTTTTCTTTCACTACTTACATCATTATTTTTTTTCCTCAGTGAGCATTATTTGAGATAAATAATTCATTTTATTTTATTTAAGATTTTTTTTTTATCCTCACCTGAGGACATTTTTGCATTATAACTTCAGATAAAGCAGGAGGGAGAGAGGGAGGAAGAGATGGAGAGAAACTTCAATGTGAGAGAGACACATCGACTGGTTGCCGCCCACACGACCCCAACTGGGGCCAGGGACAAATTGCAACCGAGGTCCGTGCCCTTAGTGGGAATTGAACCCAGGACTCTCTGGTCCACGGGCCAACGCTCTAACCGCTGAGCCAAACCAGCCAAGGCTTATTTAAGATTTTTCAAATTGATTTTTAGAGAGAGAGGAAGCGAGAGGGAGAGAGAGAGAGAGAGAGAGAGGGAGGGAAACATCGACGTGAGAGCAAAACATTGATCAGCTAGCTGCCTCCTGCGTGACCCCTACCAGGAACTGAGCCCACAACTCGGGCATGTGCCCTGGCCGGGAATTTAACCAGCACCCTTTCAGTGCATGGGACAAAGCCCAACCAACTGAACCACACTGGCCAGGGTGATAAATAGTTTATTTTTAAGGGGCAAATCAAACTAAAAGTATATCATCATTCCTGATGTGATGGTACTTGAGGTTCCGTCTTTTTTCCTCACCTAGACGAGCTTTGTGGAGCGAGTGCCTTTCTGCAGGAGACTTGGTAAGAGTGATCACTGTGCGCCTGCCAGGGCCACGTGTGCTTAAACTGGGCGGAATTATTTCTGGTATTCAACCTAATAAGGTTACTTGTCATGCTTGTGTTTAAATCACATGAACTATTCAAATCATGTACAGGGTTATTTTTTCCCTGTTTATGAAAGACCTCTGTTTTTTCTTCCTGCTGTGGGTACTTGAATCTTCCATAAATGAATTGGTCAGTTGTCCATAAACCCATGCTTTATAGCACCACGCCACTGCCAAAACATCTTGCTTTTTTAACCCCGAAGGCCACAACTTGACGATGCTGTTGGCATTTAGTGATCTAGTTTTTATTTTATTTTCCTTGTTGTTTTTTTTTATTCAGGATTCTTGGACTCCAGAATTGAAGTTGAAGTTGGAAAAGTTTCTAGCTTTAATTTTTAAAGCCAGTAACACGCCAAAGCTTTTAACGTTATATGTATCCTTTTGGAGCTGATGGAGACCGCCGGTGGTGGTAGACTAGCAGGCTGCTTAGACGCCTCACACACAGGGTGACTGACAGCGCTGCTTTCATGTGTGTGAGGTGAATGAGGCAGCAAAGGGTTGACTTCTGTGGCCTTGGGTCTCTGAGACTGGGTAGGGTCTGATTTATTTATTTTTTTAGTTTTTTTTTTTTATCCTCACCTGAGGACATTTTTCCATTTTTTGTTCAGATAGAGTGGGAGCGAGAGAGAGGGAGGGAGAAAGAGCTAGAAACATTGATGTGAGAGAGAAACAGCGATTGGCTGCCTCCTGTACGCCCCCTACTGGGGGATCAAGCCTGCAACCTGGGCATGTACCCTGACCAGAGAATCAATCCGGCACCTCTCAGTCCATGGGATGACACTCAACCCACTGAGCCACACTCGCCCGGCTCAAATTGGGACTTTTGTTTTAATCCTCACCCAAGGATACTTTTACATTTATCATCAGATAGAGTGGGAGGGAGGGAGTGGAAGGGAGAGAGAGAAACATCAATGTAAGAGAGACACATCGACTTGTTGCCTCTTGCATGACCCAACCAGGGCTGGGGAAGAACCACGACCGAGGTACGTGCCCTTGACCAGAATTGAACCTGCGACTCTGGTCCATGGGCCGACGCTCTAACCACCGAGCCAAACCGGCCAGGGCTCAAATTGGGACTTTTTAAAAAACAACTTTATTCAGGTGACATTTACATGTCATAAAAGTGTGCAATTTGATGATTTTTGGCAAATGTATAGAGTTGTGCAGCCATCATCACAATCCAATTTAAATCAGGAGGCTTTTGAGAATAAGTAGGGGGCACTGATTGGACAGAGTGCCTCTCGGGCAGCAGGTGAATGGAGCCTGTCCAAGGAAGGGTGGGGTGAGGGCCATCTCCACCCCCGGAGGCTGGTTTCCCAAAGCCTGTTGGTCTTTAAGGACACTTGTCTCCTTTTATTCTGAACGAGTGTATCAAAAGTTATTTCATAACGAGAATATGACATTTTGAATTGTAAAGTTGGTGTTTGTTCTAAGTTAATGAAAAATTTAAGCCACTTTGCTGCATAACACCTGCTTCCTTTCTAACTCCAAAGCATAGGACTCCCTTTTCCTCACTGAACTCTTCGTCCCTGGGTGACACATTTCTTCTTCAGCTTCCTCAGCTGTCAGCAGCTCCCTGTTGCCCTGAGTTCCTGAGCCTCACCTGCCTTCAGACTGTCTACAGTCGGGCTGTAGACAGCCCTTCTCTCTGCTTTTATAACCTTAAGGTTTTGTTCGGGTACTTCCCTTTACCCACGTGCCACGGTGCCTGCATGGGCAACCTGTCTTCCTCTCAGAGGTCCATATAAAATGATAGTTTTCAGTGAAATTAGGACTTTTTATTTTTATACTCTTTTTAAAAGCACTTCTCAGCTTAAACTTAATGATACCAATATGTTAAGATTCTAAAATTATTTACCTACTAAATCATATTAGTTATCTTAATAATAGCACATGCTTCATGGAAATAATATTAGGATTACATTGACACATGAAACCTGCTTAAAGCATCTGGCACATAGGAAGTGCTTGGCAGCTGTTAGTTGTTAGTATTACAGAGGTTTGCAAATACTTGTCCCCTTGCATCCTAGTCAACATGCTGTGAAGCAAATGTACTGAAATATAGCAGGTAACTGTAAACATTATTCCTTTCTTTTCCTTATTACATGAAATATTTGCAGTTCAGTTCGACACATATATGAAGTTGAACATTGGGCTGGGAATTGAAAAGACCAAGACCTAGTTCTCTCAGCCAAGTTGGAGTTCTGAACAATAATGGAATCTGTGAGGCAGAGAGAATGAGGGATAGGAATTCCAGGTAGAGGGAACAGCTCATGCAAAAGCACTGAACCAGTATGTTTGGAAAGCTTTAAAGAATTCAGTATTGCTGGAGAAGAAGGATTGAGATAGAGAAAATCAGAGATGAGGCAGGGCCAGGTCACGAAGGTGTGTGTGAGGTCCTGTAGGTAGTGAGCCTTTGAAATGTTTTAAGCAGGAAAATAACATGGTCATGTTTACATTTTTGTTTATTTAATATGTTTGCATTGTCCCCCCCCTTTATTGATTTTACAGAGAGAGGAAGGGAGAGGGAGAGAGAGATAGAAACACCAATGAGAGAGAACATCGATTGGCAGCCTCCTGCATGCCTCCCACTGGGGATCGGGCGCACAACCTGGGCATGTGTCCTGACCAGGAATCAAACCAGGACCTCTCAGTCCATGGGACGATGCTCAACCACTGAGCCACACCGGCTGGGCCATGTTTATGTTTTTTTAAAAATCACTTTTTTATTCCTGATTATAAAATAGATCATATTCCTTATAGAAAATGTGGAAAACACAGAAATGTATTTGCATACATACACCCCAAAGTATGTAATGTTTACAATAAAAAGGATAGATGCCGGTGCATATACAGTCGTCCCTCGCCACTTCGCGCTTCGACTTCCGCGGCCTCACTCTATCACGGTTTTTTCAAATACTATATTTGAAATACTATACTATATTTGAAAAAACCGCGATAGATGAGGCCACGGAAGTCGAAGCGCGAAGTGGCGAGGGACGACTGTATATACATAGAGAACCCTACTTCGCGGAAATTCATTTATCGCAGTAGAGTCTGGAACTGACTAACCGCGATAAACAAGGGTCGACTGTATATGTATTTTTAAATATTTTAACCAAATGAAGAGAGCAATTCCCCCCATATCATTAAATATTCTTCAAAAACAAGTTGTTTCCTCAAAAGTTAAACAGAGTTACTACGTGATCCAGCAATTCTACTCCTAGCTATATACCCAAGAGAAAGAACGCGTGTCCACACGGCAGTTTGTACACGAATGTTCATGGTGGCGTTATTCAAAATAGCCAAAGAGTGCCAACAACCCAAACGTCCATCAGCTGCTGAGTGGGTAACAAAACGTGGCACATCCACACAGTGGAATAGTATTTGGCAATAAAAATCTGAATTACTGGTACATGCTACAACACGAACCTTGAAAATAGTATGCTAAGTGAAAGAAGCCAGACACCAAAGGCCGCCTATTGTAGGACTCCGTTTGTATGACATACCCAGAAGAGGCCAATCTATAGAAACAGTAGTACTTGCCTAGGGCCGGGAGGGTGGGGGGAATGGAGGTGACTGCTAATAGGTACAGGGTTTCTTTTTGGGGGTGATGAAAATGTTCTACAGTTGCTTGTAGTGATAGTTGCACAACTCTGAGTGTACTGAAAACCATCGAAATGTACACTTTCAATGGTGAGCTATATGATATGTGCATTACATCTCAATAAAGCTGTTAGAAAAAATTCAAGAAAACCCACACAAAACAGGTTGAATGAATACCTTGCTTTCAGTCATGTGATCAGATGGATGGGACCTGAGGTTTGCACCCAGGCGACCTGGCTCCATGAGTCTGTGCTATTCTGTTTTCACCCCAATCCCAGTTTCCATAGGATACAGCTTTAGTACTGAAGGTACAGAGTTAAAGGGTATGAATTCAGATTTGCATTTTTAGTAGAATGCTTTGGTAGCAGTGGAGAAGGTCTTTTGAAGGGGGTAAGGAGGCCAGTCAGGGCTGTTGAAATAGCACAGGACTTGGATGCACACAGAAGAAATCGAAATGGAGAGAAGAGGATTTTTTTGAGAGCAAGTCACCCAAGTAATGAGAAGTCAGTAACCATCTTAGCTATTTATAGCAACATTAAGAAGTGGCCTTCGCTGTCCCGAGAATCCTCTTTTCCACCATGCTGAGGCCCCTTCTCAGACTGACCACACGAGGTGAGATGCTCTGACGACTGCATCCTGGATGCCCATTTTCCTGAACTTCTTTCGTATCCCAGAAGGAGAATGGACAAAGTCACAAAGGTAAATCGTGTAGATTAAAATTTTTTGAATAATAACTTTTGCCAACTTAAGTTTTAAGTAGTGAGATGGAGAGAATTCCACAGACTTGGAAAATGGGGGCTTTAAACGTCTAAATATTTATGAAGTGCTTTGCAATCATTTGTATCTGAGATTCTTTGAGGCCCACTGCTCAGGAAGGCTGGTATTTTTAGCTTCATCTCACATGTCGGGTAGCTAAGACCTGGAGAAATGAAGCGAATCCAAGCACTGTGCCAATGTAACTGCAGCTGCACAGTTAGAAGCCAGCACATGGTATGAAAAAGTTAAAAACATTATTAAAATGTTATGTAGCTTATGAAGACTGATTGTTTTTTTAAAATGTTTATTGTAAAAGTAATAATTGCTCATTATAAAATTTAGAAAATGGTGAACACTCTAAAGGAGATGCTAAAAACTGTTATCTAACATCCAAAGATAATCATTGTCATCATTTTGGTCTATTTCCTTTTATTCCTTATTCTGTAAAAACTATGTATTTTAAGTAATTATTTTCCTGATGTAGACAATTTGAAAAACTAGAAAATTACAAAGGAGAAAAATTTAAATATTCAGACACAATCACTATTAATATTTCTATCCAGCTTGTGTTTTTGTGTTTTTTGGGGTTTTTTTTTGGTACGTGCCCCTAGCAGGAACCGAACCCAGGACTCTCTGGTCCGCAGGCTGACGCTCCAACCGCTGAGCCAAACCGGCCAGGGCGTGTTTTGTTTTGTTTTGAAATAATCAGTTACTCAGAATTTTAAATATGTTTTTATTGTTTTTTTAGAGAGAGAGGAAGGGAGAGAGAGAAACATCGATGTGAGAGAGAAACACTGATTGGCTACCTCCTGCACACCCCCTACTGGGGATCGAGCCCGAAACCCAGGCATGTGCCCTGACCAGGAATCCAATTGGAATGTCTCAGTCCGTGGGACGACGCTCAATTCACTGAGCCACACTGTATGGGCCCAGGTTGTGTTTTTAATCCATAAATGTAAAAACAAAAATTTTAACCATGTTGGAATTATATTGTAAAATCCATTTTATTCCCAGACTTCTTTACTTGTCACGAGACTGTTTCCGTATCATAAAGTATTGTTGGAACACACACACACACACACACACACACACACACAAAAGAAGACAGCTGAGTGGGATGGGGGAGGAATCCTTTTTGTATCCTTCACTTTCACCTTGACCTGGTCGAGTATTCATTCTCATAAAGCATTTCCATTTTCTACCTTCAAAGTAGGAATTCCAGTCTTAATTTTTTAGCATAAAATGATGGTTTTCCATGATTAGTAATTTTGACCAGAACTGTTCATTTTTCAGAAAGGTGAGAAAAACCTTAGTTAGCATGAAATTGGCCAGAGTTGGGGCTCTTGGCCTGAGTTTGTCTTGGACGCTGTGTTACGAAAACCGCTTGAGTTACTGGGCTGGGCAGGGCGGGTGATATGCTTCAACCTCGGGCGAGTTCAGTGCATCGCCCTCAGCTCCCAGCAGGTGGCGCTTCACTACGTGAAACAGCACGTTCGCCCTCTTCACAGCAGAGTAATGTAAGTGAGGATTTCAAAACTGCCTGTCAGTTTTCTTCATGTTTCTTTTTAGAGAATTAAAGTTTTCTAAAGAAAAGAAGCCTTGGTAAATGAGTTAGCTCTTTGCTTTCCAAGGAGTTGACAACTGAGCGATGCTTTAGTAACTTCAGATGAGAAGAGTTTCGATGGTTGTTTTTGTGCGTGGTAGCCTTGCAGAGCCCCAGCCCAGCAGTTCTGAATTCTGGTTCTGCCAGCTGTGCCACCCCTCCTGGAGCTCAGAGGGGCAGACCCTGCCGCCTTCATGGAGGAGCAGGGGTGCAGATGTGGCCTCCTGAGGTCCACTTGGAATGGCCCCGGGGTCGCCAGGCTAAGCCTTGCGGCTCCTCGCGGTTGCTGTGCGCCCAGCCCATCTCTTCAGCTCCTCCGGCCTGCTCCCTGCAGTGCTGGTCCAGTTCCGGGGCCCTGGCTGGGGCGGGTCCCGGCAGCTTTCTCACATCAGCACAGCTGGAATTTGTACATTGGGCTGGGCACTTGGGTCTTGCCCTGCAGCACTTGGAAATGCTCCTTTGCCCTGCTGTTTATACTGCTCTTGCTGCCTAGCAGACCACCCCAGGATCAGTGGCATGAAGCAACAATGTTTATTTATTGTTATTATTACCGTCTTGCGTGGTCTGGGAACTGAGCTCCGTTAGGCAGTTCTCTCTGGGGGTGTCTTGTGGGTGCGGACGGAGCCAGGCGGAGCCATCACCAGGCCTTCCTCCCTCGCCACGCGCAGGTCTGCTGGCTGCTGTTGGCTGTTGGCGGCGATCTCAGCAGAGGCCCTTGACTGGAACTCCTACATGGACTCTCCATGTGGCCTGGGCTTCCTCAGGGCATGGTGATTGGGTCCCCAGGGTGCATGTTCTAGAGAGAACCAATGGAAACCATGTTACCCTTTCTAACCCAGCCTCTGAAGTAACTCAGTTTCATTTCTGCTCTTTTCTCTGCGTTCAGCCCACAGTCAGGGAAGGAGAATTTCATCTCACCTCCTGATGGGAAGGAGTGTCCAAGGTTTTGCAGTCACATTCTAAAACCACCACCCCACCTGCATGGGTCCCAGAGAGCTGCCTTAGTCCCGCACTCAGTCAGCTTAGTCCCTGTTCGGATTTGGTCTTTGGACACCCTGGCACCAGGGGAGGGAGGTGGTGAGAAGTTGCTCCTCGATTCCTGAGTTTCTCCAGCCCCTGTCACCCCAGCATCCCCTGCAGTTTTTGAGGCTAGCTTTCTGCTGGGAACAGTTATGTCTGTGATAAGTAGCCCAGTGTTGTAGGCAAAATAAACATGGGAGGGAGAGGGAGTGCAAATAGAAGAGCCTGTGTTTTTCTACGGATCTTTCATTTGGAATTTCAGCAAGGAGCCCACGGTTTTCGAGCCTTCTTTAATTTGATTTCAGTTGAGTTTTCTTAGGATAGCCAAGCAGAATTGAGTCTGGCAGGCACAGTGTGTTTCTGTGGCCGAATCCATCCTGAAATGCAGTACAGCTGTGCAGATGCGAGATTGGCTCTGCAGAGCACTTGCCCCAGGGGCTCGGTGCTGGGGGCAGGCCCCGTCACGACAGCCAGTGGCCACCTCTGCCCCTGCCTCCTGAAACTACAGCTGCGGTGGCCATGAGGCCCAGACATTGCCTCCAATTTAACTTAATTCTAGGCTCCGGTGTGTTTTTTAATGGAGTGCTTGTGTAATATTATTCTGTGTGTCTTGATAAGAAGGTTTCACAGGGCTGGCTGGTGTGGCTCAGTGGTTGAGCGTTGACCCATGCACCAAGAGGTCGCCAGTTCGATTCCCGGTCGGGGCACATGCCCAGGATGTGGGCCAAATCCCCAGTGTGGGGCGTGCAGGAGGCAGCCAGTCGATGTTCTCTCTCATTGATGTTTCTATCTCTCTCTCTCCCTTTCCCTTCCTCTCTCTAAAATCAATAAAGAAAGAAAAAAAAAGGTTTCACAGATAAAGTGAGATTTCCATAAGCTTTTGAAGAAGTCAATAAAAGTGGTTGGAGTGGGAAATTCTCTCAAAAGGAATTATATTAAAAATGGTGTTTAGCCCTGGCCGGTTTGGCTCAGCGGTTGGAGTGTCAGCCCGTGGACCAGAGAGTCCCGGGTTCGGTTCCCGCTAAGGGCACGGACCTCGGTTGCAGTTTGTCCCTGGCCCCGGTTGGGGTCATGTGGGTGGCAACCAGTCAATGTGTCTCTCTCACATCCATGTTTCTTTCTCTCTCTTCCTCTCTCTTTCCCTCCCACTCTATCTGAAGATAAATGCAAAAAATTAAAAAAAAGTCCTCGGGTGAGGATTAAAAAAAAAAAAATGGTGTTTTAGAGTGAAAACTTAGGTTGGTAGTATAGCATATTGGATTATTATTTTCACCTAGTCATCTAAAAAAGATTCAGTATCAGTATCTTTTAGCATTTCAGAAATCTTTCAGAAACAGTATCTTTTAGCATTTCTGGCATTAATTGATTTGGCCCCTTCAGAAAATGAGCAACAGCCCTAAATAGTATTCAGAACCCTAAATAATATTTTTTTAAATGATGACTTATATTTATGGTTGTGAGTCATAACTTTATTCATCAGTGTTTGTGGATTAGCAAAATAACAAAGAGTTTATTTGTATCTGAATATGAAGAAGAAAGAGTATCTTCTATTGTGAAGACGGAATGGTTGAATTTAGATTTGTACATGAGGTTAGAAAGACAGTTCCATATTTCATTTTATTTTTTAAAATATGTTTTTATTGATTTTAGAGAGAGAGGAAGTGGGGGAGAGAGAGAGAGAAACATTGATGTGAGAGAGAATCATCGATCGGATGTCTTCCTTACGCACCCCTGCTGGGGATCAAACCTGCAACCTGGGTGTGTGCCCTGGCCAGGAATCGAACTGGCAACCTTCTGGGGCATGGGATGACGCTCAACCAACTGAGCCACACTGGCCGGGGCAACAGTTCCATGTATATAATAAAAGGGAGCTTGACTGTTGCTCGTCGGAATAACAGGAACCTTTCCAGCACCTGACTGGCATTCTTTCAGTGTGTACAGCTCTTGTTCAAAACTCGGGATGCAGTTCTTCAGACTTCTGAAATATGAAGAATCTCAATAAATTTCACTGGCACGACTAAGCCAGTTTCATTAAAATAACATGGAATAAGGCATCTCCTTTAAATGTTGAGCTCTCGCGTGGCAAGGCATCTTGGCTTAGATTTCCTTGTCTCATAAAATGTTTGACGGGATAAAAGAGTCAAAGTTCTGTTTAATGGTCGAAAGTAAAGTTGGTGTTTTGGGCTGTGACTTAAACAGCTTACAGTAATGTTCAGGTCCTGTTTGTTAGCAGCTAGGGGTCTGCAAGGGGATGGCTGTGGGTAGCAGGCTGTTTTGCTAAATGGTGTATTTGAAATGGTCATAAATGTGTCAGCCCAACTGCCTTCTCTCCTTCCTGCAGGCTGCTGGCAGGTAGATCTCTTTTCCATCGGGCGTACCATGCTCTGAAACTGTCCCAAATTCCAGTGCTGGGTTCCCAAGGCAAACATTCCACACGTGGTCTCTTACATGTAGTTCATTGTGCAGTGAGTTTCTGAGGGAACGAGTTCCTCTGTGTGTCCCCTTACAGGGGGTCTACTTTGATGACATTAATGTTTGGGAGGTCATTTGACCCAGCTAATGGATTTTGGTACTTCATTCATTATCTGCCACTTGATACCTGCTGAGAAAGTTCACACAGATACTCTAAATTTATAACCACAAAATGGGATTATCATTATCCTGTAGAATTTTCACTGTTGGAAGTTCTACTTTATATAATTTTGAATTTTATATGTATGAAAAAGCTTTTATAATACCCAGGGTAGGGAGAAGGTAGTGACTCCTTTTCTCTAATAATATTTAAGGAGAAGCTTGAAAAATGACCTCCAGGGGTGTTTTCCAGAAGTTCAAGTACTGAACGTAAGTTTGTGCGAGGTGACTTTCTTTTTTATTTTTTTTGTTCCTCACCTGAGGATATTTTTCCATTTATCATTAGATAGAGTGGGAGGGAGGGAGGAAGAGAGACAGAGAGAGACATCGATGTCACAGAGACGCATCGACTGGCTGCCTCCCGCACAACACGACCAGGGCCGGGGACGAACCGCAACCGAGGTACGTGCCCTTGACCGGAATCGAACCCGCAACTCATTGGTCCGCGGGCCGACACTCTAACCGCTGAGCCAAACTGGCCAGGGCTGTGCGAGGTGACTTTCCAAGTGATCTTTCACTGCTGAGATTTGATAAGTGCTAAGTAATAATGGTAATAATAATAGTTCATTATGATGTGGTATTTGGGGTTTTAAGAGTTAAAACATTTTACTCTGCACATGAGTAAAAATAAAAGTTTTTGCAATGCAGTTGGGATGTGGATGACCCTCACCGCTGTCTAGGATACAGATGAGAGGAATGGATAATTAGGACAGTGGCCCTTAAATGTGTAGCATGTGTCAGAGCCATCAGGGCGTTTGCTGACAGTGTAGATGCTCAGCCCCTGCCCAGTACCCACCAAACCAGTCTCCCAAGGTGAGGCTTGATCATCTTTATTTCTGGATGATTCGGATGTATTTCAGAGTTTGCAGACCCCTGTTCTAGGATATAACCTTTCTGCCATTTCTTCAGGTTATGGGAATACATTTAGAATATATTGACCCCTTTCCATGAAAGGAAATAATAGTTCCTGTTTATTGATCACCTGCTGTGGGCTGGCATTGTGCTAAGCACTTTGTATTTATTCATTTAATCCTCACAATAACCCTTTGAGATGATTATCATTTTCCCCATTTTATAGGTTAAGGAATGAGATCAAAGTTAAATATCTTGCCTCAGTTTACCCAGCAAGAAAGTGATAAAGTAGGACTTTGAGCCCGGGTCTTTATAATTTTAAAATCTCTCTCTATATACATGAAATGTGTTCCAAAACGAAGACTTTAAATATTACACGGAGCCCGGATTGGGACAGTAGTGAGTTAACTTGGGTTTCTTCCGTCCGGAACGTAGTGTTCTAGGAAAGGGTAGAGTGGGGTGGGGCAGAGCGCGTGTTCACTGTGCCCAGGGCGGCTTGGCCAGCAAGTGCTGCCCATGGGGAGGTCGTGGTGGCATTCCAAGAAGGAACACTAGAACGCTCCAAGGCTGCCTGCTCTAAGTGGGTGGTTTATGCTTTCAGCAAACTGGCAGAATGAGCCCTGGCCAGTGTGACTCGGTTGGTTGGAGTATTGTCGTGTGCACTGAAAGGCTGTGGGTTTGATTCCTGGTCAGGGCACATACCCAGGTTTGATCCCTAGTCAGGCATGTGCGGGAGGCAACCTGTTGCTGTTTCTCTCGCACATCGATGTTTCTCTCTCTCTCCCTCTCCCTTTCTCTCTAAATTCAATAAAAACATATCCTTGGGTGAGGATTAAAATAAATAACTGGCAGAATAAGCACCTGGAATCTTCTAGATTCTAGTTTTCTCCAGCAGCAGTCAGGCAGCCCTAACCTTTACTTAAAATGAAGAACTGCCCGCAGTTATGAATTGTCCCCCAAACAACCTCCCAGGGCGAAGACAGAGAAAGAGACGCGGGTTTGCTTCAGCCATTTTGTGAGCTGATTGTAGGACGAGGCGTTGAGTTTTTCTTGTACAGAAAGAGAGGAACTGAAAGAAATTGTGTGGGGTTCAGTCCAGGAAATAGGCTTTGTTAGGAAACCAGAGAGGATTCCGCTGAACTACCAGAGGCAGGAAGTAAAAATCAGTGATTGCAAAGCACTTTCTAACTAAATGTGGCATGAAACAGAAGCAACGTGTTTTCATAAATAGCGTCAAGTTCATTGTTACAGCAAAACATGACAGTGGGCGTGGTACTCCTTGAGAGGAATGCACTTATTTTTTATTTTGTGGGTTTTTAAATTGTTTCTGCTTTATTTTCATGTAAACGTAAACGTCTTCCTAGAGATGTCGCAGCAGCTCCACCAGCAGCTGGTGGAAGCCGAGCGGAGGGCGATGGCATACCTGAAGCGGTACAACAAGGTCCAGGTGGACTACCACACGCTCATCGGCGTCACGGCAGAGCTGGTGGACTCTCTGGAGGCCACGGTCAGTGGCAAGATGGTAAGGAAAACCCCAGCGTTCGTGGGCACGGACTGTGTTGATAACAGTTCCCGGCCACTGCCAGCCATGCCCTGCCCTCTGTTGCACAAAGCCAACCTGCACACATGCCGCTTGCAGTATTTTTTTTTTAATATGTTTTTTTTAATTTTTATTTCTTTTAGAGAGGAAGAGAGAGAGAAACATTGATGTGAGAGATACATCGATTGGCTGCCTCCTGCACGCCCCCACTGGGGGTCAAGCCCGAAACCTGGGCCTGTGCCCGGACCAGGAATCGAACCGGGACCGCTCAGTCCATGGGATGACGCTCAGTCCACTGAGCCACACCGGCCGGGCTGCCTGCAGTATTTTATACATTTTCCCCGACACACGATCTCCCATGTCTTTATTTCTCTACCCGATTCTTAATGTTAGCAAAGAATAAATTGGCAACAGAAAAAAATTATGTAGTTATTAAAACATAACTGCCATCCTCCTGGTGTGCCTCTCACAGCCAGATGTGGCATGCTGCCCCGAGATGGGCGCGTGCGCTCTACTGCTGCCGTGCCAAGCGGAGGCCCGAAGACCAGCAGGCAGGGGGTGAAGGGGCCGCAGGTACCAAGACAGGGAGAGATGCGGGGCGGGGCAGCCCCACCCACACACCGTGCCTCAGTCTCACTTCTTTATTGGTGTTCGAGATTAACATGTTCTCATGTATCAGTTCGGAACATTTCTGTGCGTGCATGTGTGTGTGTGTGTGTGTGTGTGTGTGTGTGTGTGCGCCACAAACCCACATGCATGCAGCGTGTGTGTACTGCCTTGGGATCCTGTGACCCATGACCTCTCTGGAACCTGCCATTTCACTTTTGATATGTCTTGGAGATCTTTCCCACCTACCTCATTCTTTGTAATGCTCGCACATTATTCCATTGTAAGGTGAACAGTCATTCGTCAGCTCTCTGATGAATGAGCATTTGGGTTTTTTGTTTGCTCGAACAAAAATGTTGCTGTGAACATTCTTGTATCTACTGCATACTTTTTTTTTTTTTAATCCTCACCCAAGGATATTTTTCTATTTATCTTCAGATAGAGTGGGAGGGAGAGAGAGAGAGAGAAACATCGACCTGAGAGGGACACATCGACTGGTTGCCTCCCACATGACCCTGACCAGGGCTGGGGATGAACCACAACTGAGGTACATGCCCTTGACCAGAATCCGACCTATGACTCACTGGGCTGCAGGCCGACGCTCAGCCGCTGAGCCAAACCGGCCAGGGCTCTGCTGTATACCTTTGAATACGGGTGAGATAAGGTCCTAAGAGTGGAATTGCTAGGCCAGAGGTTATGGGCATTGGCAGATACACCAAATTATCTCTCCTAAGATTTCAACAACGCCTGCCTACCCCCAGAAGTGTGTCTGAGTGTCTGTTTCTCCACACCCTTGAACACAGACATGATTATACTTTGAAACCTTTGCCAGTGTGGTAAGCAAAACTTAGCATGTATTCTGAATGTTCAGTTTACAGTTCTTTAATTATGTAGGAGACTGGGTACATGTTCATGTGTTTGTTGCCATTTATATTTTGTTTTTTAGTCAGTTGTTTATTCATATCCTTTCCTCATTCACCTGTTCTAAGCTAGAAAATGGTAAAATCAAACTTACTTGTTAGAGAAGTGGTTCCAGGAGTCCAGGGAGGACAGTGTCAGGGGTAAAGGGTTGATCCAGAGTCTCAAAGCCATAGAAAACTAGAACTGAAAAGTGTCCCGCGCTTTTGACATTTAGAAGGCCATTGGTGGTGCTTGAACTCCCAGGAGCTCCTGCGTTAAAGCAAAATGTCCTCTCGGGCCCTTACGGCCTGAGAGACAGCCGTGACTGCCGGGGTGCCTCCACGGTCCCGGGTGCGTCTCGTCCTTTCACCAGCCACACTCCTGTCCCCTTTGCAGATCACTCCCGAGTACCTGCAGAGCGTCTGCGTCCGCCTCTTCAGCAACCAGATGCGGCAGAGCCTGGGGCACAGCGTGGACTTCACGAGGCCCGGGACGGTGAGGCTCTGTGCCCCTCCCTCGTCTGCCCCCCACCCCCCAAATAACATACTGAAAAACTGAAAGAGCAGGAGAAAATGACATTCAAAATCTGCACCTCAGCTGACTTTGGAGGTCTGTAAATTCCCAGAAGGAAAAGAAAGCTGTTTTAAAAGAGTGAGCAGTTGGAAGACGGCCTCCTGGGGGACAGAGGTGTGTTCTCTGCCCACTGGAGCTGCTTGTGGGTGCCAAGTGCTGGTACCAGTGAGCAGATCCATAGGAAATGAAGGGAACTTGATTTTCTTTTTAAAATATTGGAAGTTATATGGGCTAGGGCAGGGGCTTCCTTTTTTTCTTTTTTAACTTTTTACTTGGAATAGTTGCAAACACAGAAAAGTTGCAAAAATAGCACAAAGGACACTTTGTATACCCTTCCCCCAGATTCGCTGCTGGCAGTTTATCCTTTGGTTTGTTTACTTCCTCTCTACCCACACACAATCTGTTTTTTGGACCATTTAAGGACAAATTGCATGTACTATGGCCCTCTGTTCCTAAATGCTTCCGTGCAGCGTGTAGTAGTTAACGGGATTATTGCCTTACGTCCCATAGGTGATGTTGTGTCCTCTTAGGGAGCTCACATGGAGGCGTGTGCAGCTGAGCTGGGGTTCCTACCCAGGAGAGGAAGTGCTCCAGGGGCTCCGGGGATGTGTTCAAAGTTCAGGAACCCAGGTCCCTGGAGCTCACCCCACCCTGTAGCCTGGTCCGAGTGTGTGCAGGCAGGAGCGTTAGATTAGGAAGGAAGTGCCGGGGATCCCGAGGCACCCCAATGGCTCAGAGCCATGACTTTTAATTAGGGGTTTGCACATTAATAGTAGGGTCTTCATAAATATATTAGGGCCTCTTGTAGTATTAAAAAATAATTTATGCCCTACCTCATTCTCAAGGAGAAAACACAAATATGAAAAGTGAAAAAATAGAAAATAGAAGTAAAGAAATTGTGGTTGAACTTTTAGGAACAGAAAGTAGATTAATGGTTTCCAGAGGCTGATGGGGTGGAGAAAATGGGGAAACGTTCGTCAAAGCGTAAGAACTTCTGATTTTAAGATGAATAAGTTCTGGGGATCTGACGTACAGCAGGTAACTATAGTCAACAGTGTTGTATTGTGTTCGTGAAGGTTGCTAAGAGAGCTCATCTTAAATCTTGTCACCACAAGACAGAAAAGGTGGCTGTGAGGTGATGGATGTGTGCCCTGAGCTTGCGGTGGTGATCATTTCACAATGTGCCCGTGTATCAGGTAACCGTGCACCCCTGAAATTTACACAGTGTCATACGTCAGTGTCTCAGTAACGCAGGGGACAAAAGAAATTGTGGTTAAAGGAAAATAAGGGTAGGAATAATAGAAGTAGGCCAGGGCTAAGGCTAGTGAAAAAATACATGTCATAAGTCACTGTGCACCTGGAGAGACAGGCACAGATTTGGCTCTGAGCTTTCCAGCAGCTGGTGCAAAAAGGGACATGTGAGCAGTTTCATGATTGACTCACAAAGGAAGGGAAAATAGTTCTGGAATATTTATTATGTAATATGTGCTGCCTTTAAGTATCTGTGCTACATGTGCAACCCAGAAAGCACAACAGTGAAATGAGTGCCCGCCACTCATTCCCAAAATAGACCACTTCAGTGTCCCGAGGTTCTTTATGTGCCCTGGACACCGTGAACTTGTTCCACGGAGGTGTGTTACTATTATGATTTAAAGACAAGTTTTAGAGAAGACGAGAGGTCAGACAACTGCTTCATGAGGTTATTCTGGTGCCAAGACCTGAGGGTAGTTGCTCTCGTGGGTCTCACAGAAAGGACATGGTAACATGGCGGAGGGCAGACGCCCTTGACCACGTCTCCGAGGTGCACGCAGAAGTAGCGCTGGTTGTGTGGGCTGCGCCTCACGTGGACGCATGGTGTTCGAATCTGCTGTCTGTCCTGCGAGGTGTGGCCAAGGGGATTTCAGCGTGCACAAAGCTTAAAGAATCAGCCATTTAAAAAATGTCAGTAAGACACATAGAGACTTCTGGGTTTCAGGATGAGGGGCTTCAAGCCACGTCCCTGAGGCCTGGCCGAGTGACCTCTGCACACACTGTACGGCAGAGTCGGTCGTGGAGCAGAGTGTTCACCAAAGGTGCTGGTTCGGCAGGAATGAGCCAGCAGGATCCGAGCCTAATAGGCCCACTCCTTCCCTGCCATGCGTGTATTTATTTATTCCAGGTGTTACCAAATCCCACCCCCTCTTGCATGCACAGGAATGCCTGTATCTCTGTTTCCTGGATTATTTAAAACTGCCGTCATGTTAATGAGCAGTTTAAAGGGAGAGGGCCCGGCATGGCTGACATTTTATCCTGGTAGAAGCTGACATCGTCCGGAGCTAGTCCTGCCCGCCTTCCGTGTTATGGAGCCAGGAAGGTAGAGATCCTCAGGTTAGGAACCAGGGGAGAGAGGAAGAGCTCTGTTTACCTGGGCACGTAACCGTTTTCTTTTTACTGAGCCATTAATTTAGGAACAGGCAATAAAAGCTGCAAATAGCCTTTTGTTCCCAGGAGATTTCTCTACAAGATGATAAAAGGTGGATATGAGTCATGGTGAAAGTATAAAAGAATATTGTAGTTGATTAGGCGTGGTGAAAGTCGATGGGTGTGTGGTATCAGATTTATAGTGTATGAAGAGGAACTTGGGATACAGCTGAGATGGGGCGTCTAGTGACTAAACTGATAGGATGTAGGATTTGGAAGGAGAAAAAGGTTGCTTTTTTATTTTTTAGGGAATAAATTCTACTCTCTGTCCAAACAGGTTACTCAATGTCAAGATCATGCGGTGGGTACAGAGCAGCGTCTTTTTAAGCTTGGTCTCTGTCAGCATCTCCTTGGGCGCTCTGGTGACCGTGTGTCCACTCTGCACTCTGAAAGGGGGCTTGGCTGAGGCCCATCAGAAAACTGCTATATCTATAAAGTTTAGTACATTTGACACTGGTTTTTACATCTGGCTGTTAAAAACCTGGCCTTCTGCAGCCTCCTTCACTGTTGAAAATTCAAAAGGGCTCAAAATAGCACCCTTCTTCCCCACTGAGTTCTACACCAACTGAAAAATAGGACAAAAGAATAAAGGGAAAAGTAGCTGAAAACATCCTTGTTGCTACTTACAAAGCTTATGTTGGAGAGTATGGGTTTTATCTGTAGGCAGGTAGGTTTCCTTTTTTTCTTTAATTAAAAATGACGACCTTTTATTCAAGGGTCTTAGGATTTGCAAATTGAAAACACAACTAGGGAATACCCGTAGTGTTCCAAAGGAGAAAGAAAAGTTGAGAGTTTTAGTAGTAAGACACACATTGGAGAAAAGTCAGTCCTGCATTCTTAGCCCACGATTGGCTCAGGACGGTGATCTTCCAGATGGCCAGCGGTCTGGGTAATGGATGCCAGGTGGTCTGAACAAGGAGCCACTCTTTCTAAGTAGACACGTGGTTATCTTAAGAGACATATACGTCTCCAGCACATGAACATTTTCGTACCTTCTTCAGAGGTTCATCTGTGGAATTTAGGTATCCAGGAAAACTGATGGTTTCCTTCTTTTGAACCCTGGAATTAAGGAAATGGACCCACCAGTCACGGACAGTTCTGTGCTCTCCGAGCAGGCTGATGGCCCAGATAAGGGGGTCAGGCATGGTGGGGCGTCAAGATCACACAGGTGGAGGCCCCATGGAGGAAATGCTGTGAGTGGGAAGAAATGTGTTTCCATTCTACCTAGTTCATGCCCAGTTAACTGTTTAAAAATCTGCCTGCGTTACCAGCGCTGGCAGTCAGATAGGTGCTCCCAGAGGGATTGACGGGAGACGAGAACTCTCCCAGGTAGCCTCTTCCAGTTTGCCTGCCAGTCACCACCCTAACCTCAGGTAGTCCTCACTGAATCATCGGAGATCACCTGCTTCTCTTATTAGGACTCTAGTGATAAGGAGTCAGAGGAGAAACTTCTTTCTCAGGGTACAAGTGGTAGAGCTTTTTGTTTTCTAAGATCACACAAGTAATACATGCATATGTGTTTGCAGGAAAATATATAACAATTTAGTAGGAAATGGAGCAAAACACAAACCTCTTCCCTCCCTCACACTCACCCCCCCCACCTTCCTCCCTCCGTAACCCTGTTGACTACGTTTCATATACGTCCTTCCAGACCTTTAGAAATGATAGATGATTAAGGTTTTATTACACACAGCATTCTGCAGCTGTCTCCCAGCAGTCCCTTTCCAAGTCTTTCATACCTGTTAGCATGTTTGTATTTCCCTTATCTCCTAGAGATTTAATTGGGAATAGCGTGGCACATCCGGCCATTATTCTTGCAGATGTTTAGGTGGCTTTTCCATTGTTTGCTGTTGCTAGTGATGTAACACACATCTCTGCATGCTGCAAACAGCGTTTGAAAGCAGCTTGCTCTCTCTTTCTCTCATTAGCCCCCTGTTTGCACTGGGTGAGCGTGAATGCAGAAACAGCCTGACGGGGAGATCTGAGTGCAGCCCCCTGGGTGAATCCCAAGTCCCACTGAATGGCACCTTTGTGGATTCATTGGATGGGGGAGTTTCCATTTTAATGCACCCTTATTTGGAAAAACTGGCCCATTTGGGAATTAACCCTTTCTTCAACAACTCCAAGTAGACCTCATTGGAAATGTAAGTTAAAATACTTCCAGGTTTGATGGCATTAACTATATTAAAGGCCCAGGGCATGTGAATCTTAGTGGCAGCTACTTCCACCATCGGCCACCTTTGTTAGCAATAAAAACCAGCTGTGGGGGAGGGGTCCTTGTCATGTCGGCCTCGTGGGTCAGAAAACCCGCCTGTGGCATTGTTCTGCTGAGGAGGATTCTTCCCGAAGCTTCCTGTTGTGGGGACCGTGGCTTTGGCTTGAAGGTCAACATCTTGGACCCTGGGAGTCTCCCTCATGTGGCTTTCTGAAGTCTCGGCAAGGTGCCCGCCCTCTGCCCACATTGCCACTGCATTTCGAGGCCGCCTTTCTGGGCCCAGGGCTCTGTGCTGAGGAGTTGCACACCTGGCTCCCCCTTCCCTGCTACACCTCCACCCCAATGGCTGCCGGGTACCTGTACTGACCTTGGTGACGTGAGGACTTGAACGCCTTTGACCTCAACCAGCTGGTGGGACATAATTGGCAGAGGGTGACGGTGCCATTAACTCAGCCCTTTCCCTGACCTCCAAACCCAGGCTTCAGGGCCTTCTCACCGAGCGTGTCTGACAGGCACATCACATTGTCTCAGTCTAAGTCTGGGCTCACCTTTTCCTTGCAGCAGGTGGTCCCCCCTCTTCCAGGGAGCCCCTGGAACCATCCGAGGCCCTTCCCTCCCTGTGGCTTTATGTCTGGCCAGGCCTTGTCTCTTTCTGTCCTGGCTTCAAGCAGCTTCCCCACTGGTCTCCATCTCAAAGCACTCGCCTTTCTGATCGCTCATTCACACGGGAGCTGGAGTGACCTTTCTGAACGTGTCTTATTTATTTATGCCCTCATGTTCCAGGAAGGGTTTAGGTGCACACAGGCATCTGGTCATGTTGCTCCTTTGCTTAGTATCTGTCGTTGCTTCAGGTCCCAAATGCTCAGCATGGAGTCCACAGTCCATGGTCTGTGCCCCTCTGGCCCTCCAGGCTCAGCTCTGGTCCAGAAACCCTGAGAAGCTCCAGCACCCCAGCCCCTGGCACTTCCCTGGGTGTGGGTGTTGCTGTGTACCTTGCTCAGCTCCCAGCTCTCAGAGCTGTGAAGCAGGTGCCCTCGGTGACCTGGTGAGCCCAAGAGGCTCCTGCCCGAGAAGCTGCTATAGAACTTACAAAGCACATTCAGACACCTGAGCCTCTCCACCTACTTAGCTCCATTTCCAAGTCTCAGTCGCAGTTTTCCCCTCCAGCGTCCCCTCCTGTGTGTACACCCTGCGTTTCGCATGGTGCGAGGCCCCCTTGTTACAGCGTTGGCTGTGGCGACCTCCCTTCCCCACGCGGTGGGATGCTCCTCGGGCTTTCTGCTTCCCTTGCTCTCAGTCCCGTGGCTAAGGCACATTTCCTCACGTGGCCCCTAGGGAACTGGCCCCCCGGTCGCTCGCCAGGGGCCCTGCCGTCACCGTCCCCTGCTGTCCTGCACAGCACGGCACAGCAGCCACTGTGGTTCAGGCCAGTCCCACACGAGCAGGGCCAGGGAGGAAGGGCTGGTGGCAGACAGGCCTGCTCTGAGGTGTTTTCCAGCCCAAATGTGCCTCCTGTCACCTCGGGACTCGGCAGCCTCTGCCGGTGTCCTCACAGCTCTCTGTGACCCGCCCTGCGCTGCACGCAACTGCCGTCCTGCAGAGCAAAACTTTCCGAAAGATGTGCCTAGAAACACTGATCCCACAGGAATTTCCTGTCCCCCAAACCAACCACTGTGTGATAAGTTTGAGACCTGCCTTCTCCTGAGATCCACGACAGCCAGCCGCACGCGGGAGTCTGGGAAGTCCCGGAGAAGAGCCGCGTAGTCCTGTCTCGCGCAGTAAGTCTCCAGCCCATTTTGACCAAGGGCCACTCTCGTCATATTACACCTAATACTGATCTCTCTAAACACACTGACATCACGTGTCACTAACAAAGCCCCTCATCCTGCCTTTGTCACCAAGAGCTGTCCTAGGCGCCTGTGGCCCCAGTAAACCCCCTCCCCCACACGTGACCACTGAGGACCCAGCCCAGGCTCCTTGTCTGCTGCTGAGAATTGACAGGCACAGATGCTGCCGTTTCACCCTTGGGTTCCAAAGAGCCTTGCCCTGAGCCTGGCAGTGTAGGTGGTCAGGGCAAACTGATGGGTTAATACATTCGTTGTTCCACTGTGCCCTGTGCTTCTGCCTGTGCCCTGAAAAGGTTTCCCTGGTCATACAGGTGGGAACTCACCCCCTGTGTGCTCTATCCATGCAGTTGGGAGCCCCAGCCCAGAGGGGCCGTTCCCTGAGCCCCTGGCATGAAACCCTGAAATCACACAGCACCCCTTGGGCCGCATCAGGGCCTCCTTAGTGAGGGGATCCTTTCTGGAGCTTGTCCATCCATGTTCGAAACCCATTGTTAGCTTGGGAGGGGAACGATTCCAACTGACTGATGATTTTGGACCCTGTCCCGTCGTTCTCTTCCTGGAGCCTGTCTTTCTGGGCCAGCCCGTTGTGGCTGTGTCCACACCGCCCATACAGAGCAGCACCCGCAGCTGGTGGCGGCGACTTTCAGAAACCTAGTCCAAAGTAAAGGTTGCTCAACAGATGAGAGCATCAAGTGTCGTCATTAACATTAACAACACCACACAGGGAAGGAAGCGCAGTCTGCGCTGAGGTCCCCCAGTTTGCACCCAGGTGTCATTGTTAAGGTAAACTTCAATGCCATCACGAAACGAGCTCAGTGCTTCTCAGCTCTAGCAGCCCTGTCGGAGCGGAACTCAGCACGGAGACGCAGAGAAAGGGGAGGTGCGCCGACCTCTGTGTCCTCTCCCTGGGGTCCGCCGCACCCACCGCGGTGTCCTCGCTGGCCCTCCGTGAGGCCCGGATGTGACTGCAAGTCCTTGTGTAATTCAGTTCATTTCGGAGAAAGATTTTTGAGTATCTGCTCTGTGCTGGGCAGATACTCAATTAGACATAAAGATGATTAACGAACAGCAAACCTGTGTCTAGAGCAGTTTCTCGCTGCTGATATTTTAGGCCAGATAACTCTCCGTTGTGGGTGTGGCTGCACCTTGTAGGATGGTCAGCAGCATCCCAGGCCTCTGCCCATTAGACACCAGTAACACCCCCCCCTTGTGACAACCAAAAATGCCCCAAATGTCCTTTGAGGGCAAAATCGCCTCCCAGCTGAGAACCACCAGCGGGAAAGAGAAATAGATTCCACACAACATGGAAATGCTGCTAGGTTCAGAAGGCAGGGGGAGCCTGCGTGTGCGAGAAGGTGGAGCGGGGAGATGCTGGGAGTGGTCTCCAGTGCAGCCATCTGAGCCGAGCTCTGCAGGACTGGGAGTCAGGGAGACGGGGCGACAGGGTCCACCAGAGAGGAGCTGCCGGCGGAGGCACAGCCTGGCCACCGGGAGCTACAGGGCCCATGTGACTGGAGCGTTGGGTGTGTCTGAGGAACACGCTTTGGGAATGGGTGGCTGCAGGGTGAGGGGAGTGGCAGGAGCAAATTTGACCCTTGGGAAGGTCACCTGGGGCTGAGTGGGAGGAGAGCAGCGGAGCAGAGCAGACATGGGCCTTGGAGCCCAGCTGCCTGGTTTGACCCTCTGCCCTGGGCAAGTTACTTAACGTCCCTGTTTCCTCATCTGAAATAGCAGTAGATGAGATGAGTTACACATGTGCAGTCTCGAGAACAGTTATCACTGTTACTGTTAGGAGACTGTGCAGGATTTCAGAACAGAGGGAGTCCTGAATGATGTCCCCGGCATGGGGGTTGGGGAGAAAGTGGCAGATGTGTGAGAGCTTTAGGGATAGAATTAGTGGGATCTGATACTTTGGGGGATGTAGAGAATGAGGAGGCCCATAGTAATTGATTTAATTTTCATAACAGTCCAGCGAGGAAGGTGCTGTTATTGCCACCACCTTCAGATGAGGAAACTGAGGCACAGAGAACTAGTTGGTCACTGGTTCTCCCCGTGGGTTGCAAGCTCTCTGAGAAGAGGGCTTCTGATTTGTTCGCATGTATCCCTGGTACCTAGAGACTGGGCGGTCCGTGGGTGCTCAGTGCGTGCTCAGTGCACATGCCACAGCTGCCTCTCAGGAAGACCATGCCGGGCCCTTGACGGGGTAACAAAGTCTCAACGTTTCACATCCGGTGTTTCCATGAAAGGCTCAGTTATTCCTGCTTTTCAGGTCATTTCTTCACAGGCCAAATAGAATGATGTAGAGTTCAGTAAAAGAGAATTAGTGTTTTAAAAGATAGAAAAAATATTTTTGAACTGACAAAAGGGGGATGTTGATGAATTGTATTTGTGGAAATACTGAATTAGCCAGTATCATGAATTAAAAAAATTTTTTTTTTCTTGCCCAGGCCAATTTGGCTCAGCGGTTAGAGCGTCGGCCCGTGGACCAGAGAGGCCCGGGTTCAGTTCCCACTAAGGGCACGGACCTCGGTTGCAGTTTGTCCCCGGCCCCGGTTGGGGTCTTGTGGGTGGCAACCACTCGATGTGTCTCTCTCACGTCGGTGTTTCTCTCTCTCTCTTCCTCCTTCTCTCCCTCCCACTCTATCTGAAGGTAAATGCAAAAAAAAAAAAAAAAAATTTTTTTTTCTTTATTGATTTTAGAGAGAGAGGAAGGGACAGGGAGAGAGAAATAGAAACATCGATGAGAGAGAACATCAGTTGGCTGCCTCCTGCATGCCCCCCACTGGGGATTTGGCCCACAACCTGGGCATGTGCCCTGACCGGGAATCGAACTGGCGACCTCTTGGTGCATGGGTCGACGCTCAACCACTGAGCCACACCGGCTGGGCCAGTATCATGAATTTTTAAATATTTTTTTCATGTATGTATTATGCTAATAGTTTTGTATGGCCGTGTTCTTACTGATGCATTGCCTTTGGTCCTCTTATTGGGTTAGATGAGTAATTTAGTTGACATTCCAAACTTATTTTCTGAATTCCTTTCTATTTAAACTGACAACAGGAATAGGTAATTCCTTTCACTAAAAAAAAAAAAAAATCAGGGTTAAGAATATAAAAACATACATGAACCATTTAAAAGCAGGGTGTGAAGACTCCCGAGTGGGAACCTGCCTGCTCTGTAAACACTGCAGAGGGAAGCAGCAGAGAACGGCCCGCGGCCAGGGCCCGTGGAAAAAGCAGTCCAGGATTCTGGAGTGCCCACTTTTGGAAGTCAGTCTTTGTTCATTCATTCACACAACACATTTTGGTTGAGTGCCTCTGTTTGTCCAAGCACTGTTCCAGGTGTGGGGACACGAGGGTGATATACATACCTCCAGCCGTTGTGAAACTCAATGTCTGTTGAAAAAGAAAGACACAGGAGTAATTGCAAAATAATCATAGATCAATATGATAAGCATGCATAACGACCATTTGAGGTCTGTGGTGACATCAAGGGCCTCACAGACAGCTGAGATTTCCTCTCTTCTCCTTTACTTACTTTTTTTTTTTTTCTGGAATTCTTTAAAACCTATTGCAAACAGCCCAGCCAGTGTGGCTCAGTTGGTTGAGCGTCGACCCATGCACCAAGAGGTCACCAGTTCGATTCCTGGTCAGGGCACATGCCCAGGTTGTGGGCCAAATCCCCAGTGAGGGGCATGCAGGAGGCGGCCAGTCATTCTCTCTCATCGATGTTTCTCTCTCTCTCTCCCTCTCCCTTCCTCTCTCTCTAAAAAAATCAATAAAGAAAAAAAATTAAACTAAAAAATATAAAAATAAAACCTATTGCAAACATATCATTTTACCTGTAGATAATTCAGTATATACCTCTAACAGACAAGGACATTAACAAACAGACCAGATCATGACCACACTGCCTAATACCAGAAATACCAGTTCCCTCGCATTCTTTGATACCAGTGCAGTCCATGTTCAGATTTCCCTCTTTTCTCAAAATACCTTTTTACCCTTGGTTTGAGTTGGTTCAGACAAGTGCCACCCTCAGCATTTGGTTATTTCTGTTTTAGTACATATTTAATATAGCATTGCCCGTAGTGGCCAAAAAAAAAAAAAGGGCAGGGGGCACAGTGTGAATAGCCATAAAGTGGGCAATGATTTGGCCTGTAGCCAGGATTAAAGAGGATTGGGGTGGGAGGGGGGTTATTTTTTCTGTAAACACTTCTATATTTCTATAAACACTTCTGTAGTGCTTGACTTGGTACAAAGAACAATGTGTTCTTTTTATAGTCAAAGATAAAATTTTAATAAAGAAAGAACAGGATAATTAAATGATTTTTATTGCTTTGTTCTCTCTGCTGCCTTTGACCAGGCAGCTTTAAGTGCCTCTGGGAGTTGGGTCCGGGGAACCCACCCCTTTTTTTTAATAGATCGTTCCTTGGAGTGGAGGAGCCATAAACCAAGGGTGGGTGGCTTGGGATATGCATCAGCAGTGCGTTGATCAACTTCAGTTTGGGCTAATTTTTAATATATGGTTATGGTTGGAGAATCCTGGGGGACCAAAAACTTAGCAAGTTTGTTGACCCTGCACTGTTATAGTGATTGAGGATTAATGCATTGCTGTCAATGGTTAACACGCTCTGTTCTTTTCTGTTCCCTCGCCCCCACCCTCCCAGGCTTCAACCATGTTAAGAGCCTCCTTGGCACCCATGTAAGTAATTGCTCTTAGAAATTGTTATTGTGGAGAACAGCTGTGGGTAAAACTGGAATTCAAAGTAACTTTAGTAAACGTGCACCTGTACAGCTGAGCTTAGAGAAATGCTTTTGACTAGCTAGGGCTCCATGGGGATAGTAAAGGAAATACCAATAAGAATAATATTGTTAAACTAGAAATATCTTAATGTTAATTCTATCTATTTTGGTGAGGTAGCATCAAATGGAAAAACTTGTTGAATAGTTCCTGTAATATTCTCTAGAAATCAACTTAATTTACTGTCATAAGGCGGTCAGCAGACTGTTGCATTGTCTAAACTTGAGGCTCTCTGCCGAGGGGCCGCAGGAAAACACTGTGTATGCCTGGCACTTCCATCCCGTCCACTGTGTTGTCACCGTGGGGATCTTCATCAGGCTGTGTGTTGCAGTAGCAAGGAAGTTGACAACCCTGGGCGTGGACTTGGGGACGAGGATGGGTCCTGGAAGTCCTGAGTCAGACCTGGGAGGAGGGTGCTGTGAGATTACTCAGACACCTGAGACCCACCAGCCTTCCGTCTGCCTCTGTCCTGCCTGAGGCTGACACTGACCTTGCACTTTGTTTTCTTCCAATGGCGGCTGTATAAGGTGCTTATGAGCACACTGCTGGGGTTCAAGTCCCGCCTCTGCCGACCTTGAACTTAAACACTTCTCTGTGCCTCAGCTTCCTCACTTGTAAAGTGAGAATAATAATAGCAACTGTATTATAGGGTTGTTGTGAGAATAAAAATGAGTTGCCATGTATAAAGCAGTGCAGTGCCAGGGACTTAAACTTTCTGAGTGTGTGCCAGTGTTATTCCCGGTGATCCAAGAGGCAGGGTCACCTGCAGAGGGCAAAGGTGGGTAGTTGGTGGAGGAGGTTAAGGGAGCTGGACCACAGAAATGTGGGATTGGTGAACAACTTAGCTGGCAAGAAATTTAATTGGTAATATTGCCGTTACTATGGCCCACCCCAGCGATAGCTTTCAGACTTGCCTTTACAAATGGCATTTTAAAAATCTAGAGCAAGAGCCTATTTAAGTTTTAAATTTAAAATATTTTTTAAATTTTGAAATAATTCCAGAGTTGCGAAAATAGTACAAAGAATGTCCCTATACCCTTCACCCAGATTCCCAGTGATAATATTTTACGCAAGCCCGGAACAGTTATCCGAATCAGAGAATGGACTCTGCCAGTCGTCTAACCACAGCCCTCATCCCGTTCTGCCAGCGTTCCTTGTGTCCGTTGGTCCGGCGTTCCATCCAGGATGAACGCTGACTCAGTAGTCACGTCTTAGTTTCTTTTCACTTGAAGTCGTTCTTCAGTCTTTTCTTTCGTGGCCTTGACACTTGAAGAGTACTGGCCAGTTGTTTATCATTGGTGTTTTGAAAGTGTCGAAATAATCAGCGTGCCCACGTGCTCGGGTTTACCGTTTGTTGTATAAAATAAATGCCCCGCCCCAGGAAATTGACATGGAAATTAATGAAGAAATTAACACTGTTACAGTACCATTACCCAGACCACTGACCGTATTACGTTTTCATCGGTTTTTCAACAGTATATTCTTCTAGTCAACAAAACTACAACAAAACAAATTGTGAAGACACTTGTCTTAGTGACAAGGACTCTGGGGTGGTTCCTGTTGTTTCCGGCCTACCACAGGCAGGTGCTGGGTGAACTGCACTGTGTACACCTCTGCGCAGAGGTCTCTTAACTGACCCAGCTTCCCCTGCGGTCTTTGACTTGGAATCCTCCTGGGGAAGGTTTGCAGAGTGTCCTGCTTACTGTGGGTCTCACAGGGATGCCCCCCTCGCCACTGCCTCCGCACGCCCTCTGCCTCCTTGGAGGGCTGACTGTGCACCTGCTCTTCACAGGTGTTTCCTGACCCCTGCCTGTCCTCATAGTCCCCCAGCCTTGTCCCCCGGGTTTAGAGGGACAGTGGCTTCAGGTCTTTAGGTAGAACTCTTGGGGCCTGCTAATGCTGACAGTCTTTGGGCTTGGCTCAGGATTCCAAACAACTGTGGGGAAAGGCTGTGATCCTCCAGTGCGGTTCCATTCCCATCATGGGAGCCTGGCCTAATCGCCCGCGGCAGTTTCTGCACCTGTGTAGGCAGGACTCCTTCCCTCAGGAAAAGGTGATACAGAGCCTAGTACCTACAGAAGGAAAGGCAGAGCTGAGCTAGTTGAAGCTGGGGTGGGGAGTCTGGAACCCAGCCCTCTCTGGAAGCCTGGAGTTCATCCTAGGAACGCAGAGCAGACTGCGGGGCCTCCGCTGGTCCGTTCTGTCGGAGCAGCTCCAGGCTGGACGCCGGGGCGCTCAGGCCGTGTGACGAACACGCCCTTTGCCCCCTTTCTCTTTGAACGTGTGTCGCTGAGTAGGAAACTGAAGGACATCCCACTGCTGCCCTCCTTGGATTATGAGAAACTGAAGAAGGATTTGATTTGGGGGAGCGACCGCTTGAAAGCTGTCCTGCTGCAGGCTCTGCGCTGGGTACGTACCTTCCCCGCGGAGCTAAACAGAAACGCCGTGCGGTTACGGGCGGCCTTGCTGCATCTCTCAGCCGTCCACCAAACATCTCTCCTGCTGCCCGCTGCCGCCGAGCCAGAGTGAAGCAGCTTCTGAGGATGGCTGTGGCCGCTCTTCAAGGACTTCTACATTGACCCTCGTGGCCACGGCCCCCTGCGGCGGTTTCTAGGCCCAGGGGACGCCCCTGTCGTCTGGCCCTTTCCTGGTCACGAGCCACACTGACGGGGGTCTGCGTGTCAGAGCTCAGCGCCTTCTCACGGCGCACGGCCGCAAAGGCCTCGGTGTTCACCTGTCACCACGCGGCCACGCGGGCAGACCTCAGGGGGAAACCTACGGTCACATCTTTAAGGGGAAATAGAGTCTAAATCGTTGCTTCTCTCCCCCTTCCTCAGATTGATCATGGTTAACTCAGTGGTCCTCAAGCTTGTTGGTCTCAGACCTCTTTACTCTCAGAAATTACTGAGGACCCCAAAGAGCTTTAGTTTACATGAATTTTATCTACCAATATTTACAGTATTAGAAATTAAAACCCAGAAAATTTAAAATGTATATTTATTAATTCATTTAAGATGAACAGTAATAAACCCAGAATATAACATAACTATTTTTTAAAAGTATGTTTTTATTGATTTTGGGTAGGGAGGAAGGGAGAGAGAGATAGAAACATCGATGTGAGGGAGAAACATCAACCGGCTGCCTCCTGCACGACCCCCACTGGGGATCGAGCCCACAACCCGGGCATGTGCCCTGACTGGGAATCGAACTGGGACCTCTCAGTCCATGGGACAACACTCAATCCACTGAGCCACACCAGCCAGGCTAACATAACTATTTTTTATTAAACATAACTATTTTCCAAAGCAAAAAATAAATTAGTGAGAAGAGTGGCATTGTTTTACATTTTTGCAAATTTCTTTTATGTCTGACTTCGTGGAGGACAGCTGGGTTCTCATATTTGCTTCTGCGTTCGGTTTGTCACAGTGTCACTTCACATAGCCTCTGAGAGATGGAGCGTGAAGGACACAAATGACAGCTTAGCAGTACCATGGAAACAGTGGTGGCCATGGGCCTCCCTGAAAGGGCTCTGGGAACCCCTGGCGTTCCCCAGACTACACTCTGAGAACTGTAGGTCTCAGTCAACACTAGTTGGCTCTTGAACAGTCCATTCTAACTCACCCTGGAATAGTGTCAAATTCCTGCACGGAGCCCCGCACTTCAGGCTGTCTTGGCATCAACATGCCTCTGAGCAGTTGCCCCACCTGGACAGAAAGGTCTCCTGCAAGCGCTTCCCAGGACTGCCGTGCTCCTGGGTGAGGGCGGAGCACCTTGAGGAGGCATCGGGAGCAGCAGAGAGTCCTCTGCTCAGTGGTGCTGTCTGCTCTGGTGCTGTCTGCGTCAGTTGCCCAGAGTGGGTATGGCAACATGAGTGACCTGGTGGCCGTCCCTGCCCTAGATGTTTGCCTCTCTGCTCAAGAGCAAACTCATCTTGTCTTTGGCTCTTTCGATCAGTCCGTGCTCCTGAGCCTCTTGGTGAGACAAGGTGTTCCAGGAAAAATAAACAGGTGTCTTACAATTGCGTCTGTGTCCCCCTCCAAACCTCCACTCCAGCCCCTTGCCCCTCCCCACCACCCAGTGCCCCGGGCTCAACCTCAGTGAACTCAAGAAGAGTGGCAGCCCACAGATGGGCCGTTCCTGGCACCACCTTCTTTAATCAAGTCCTCCCCACCCTTAGGGCCTCCCTCCTTGGCCACAGTGGGTTCAGTCTGTCGGTGACACCTGCCTCTGCAGGCCCCCGCCCTTCCCTTCTGGAGGCTCTGTGGCTCCTCCTGACCAACCCCCCATGTCCTTTATACGGCAGCTTGTCCTCGGCCAGAGCAGGGCCTGCAG
The DNA here is from genome assembly GCA_030848825.1 of Tadarida brasiliensis. Lineage (NCBI taxonomy): Eukaryota > Metazoa > Chordata > Mammalia > Chiroptera > Molossidae > Tadarida > Tadarida brasiliensis. The sequence goes on from CM061265.1 coordinate 100,918,608, forward strand.
TCTCAGGGATCTTTATCTAGTAAGATTTCTCTGCAAAAGCAAGGACATTTGCTGACATTCGTTGTGTGGCTTTCTTATACCCTAACGTACCGGTCCATGCCCACATGCACAAGCACACACCCACTTCACACGCTCCCTGGGCACCACTTACCTTCCAGCCCTACAGGCAGTAAGTACATCTAACTTAACAACAGATTATTATACCCAGCTACCCCTACGCACACACAGTATTGCTGTGTCGATCCAATAAAGTTTAGCTTGTTGGCGTGGCGTTCATTCAGGGGCCTCTACAACCTCCCCTGTGCCCTCCCAGTGCTTCCCCACCTCCCTGAGCTGGCCCACACTCGCCCCACCACACCCACATCCTGTGCTGGCTGACAGTCTGCTCATCCTTCAGGGGCCAGCTCTGGAGCCCCTTCCTGCAAAAACCCCACCTCTCCAGGCGTTGGCAAGCTCCCCCTTATCTGCACACGCACAGTCCAGGCATTTTCCCGCTTCACTTCCCTGAAGATGTCACATGTGTAAGTTGACTCCTACATCTCCCACATCACCCGCTTAAAGTACCTCATAATGTCTTATTTGTGGACTGGTTGGCTGCTCACCTAGCTCTCCAGGGTATTCCTTATTTTGTTTGGTTAAATGTGTAGTTACTGGGACTACTGTTTAAAACATACCCACTCTGGCCCGGCTGGTATAGCTGAGTGGTTGAGCATTGACCCATGCACCAAGAGGTTGCTGGTTCAATTCCCAGTCAGGGCACATGCCCAGGTTGTGGGCCCGATCCCCAGTGCGGGGCATGCAGGAGGCAGCCAATCGATGTTCTCTCTCATCGATATTTCTATCTCTCTCTCCCTATCCCTTCCTCTCTCTCTAAAATCAATAAAGAGAAAATTTTTAAAACATACCCACTCTGGCCCTGGCCGGTTTGGCTCAGCAGTTAGAGCGTCGGCCCGCGGACCAGAGAGTCCCGGGTTCAGTTCCCACTAAGGGCACGTACCTCGGTAGCAATTTGTCCCCGGCCCCAGTTGGGGTCGTGTGGGTGGCAACCAGTCCATGTGTTTCTCTCACATTGATGTTTCTCTCTCTTCCTCCCTCCCTCCCTCCCTCCCTCCCTCTCTATATGAAGATAAATGTAAAAATGTCCTCGGGTGAGGATAACAACAACGAAAAACATACCCACTCTGTGAACATTTTCCTCCGGTCAGACATTCCTTTTGCTTTTCTTCATTCCAGCGCTTGACCACATCCCATCCTGGAGAGCAGAGGGAGACCGTTCTGCAAGCCTACATCAGCAACGACCTCTTGGACTGCCATAGCCAAAGCCAGGTCAGTGAGCGCGGGCCAGGGCCCGGCGGCGCCTGCACGTCTCGGGAATGGTCCCAGCAGCCGGGGAGGCTTCCATTTCTCTGCGTATTTTCCGCCTGGTGACTGTGTGTCAGCCTTGGGCTTCTGTTAGCTTCTTAGATCTGCTCTTCACCCTGAATGTCAGCCACTTTTCACGTCTAATCAAGAGTCCTAAACAAGTTGGAATTGCTTGATTCAACTCTGGAGCTCTGTTCTGCCATTTTCCCTTTTCCCAAATTCCCAAATCTTTTCCTCACTCTCGTTTACCATGAGTCCTGAAAACTCAGTATGATTTATGACAGGCAAGGTAGGTAAGCACATTCAGTGTTTTTCTTTCTTTCTTTTTTTCCCGAGGATATGTTTTTATTGATTTTTAGAGAGAAAGGAAGGAAGAGAGAGAGAGAAAAAACATCGATATGAGAGAGAAACATCCATCAGTTGCCTCCCATACGTGCCCGACCAGGGATCAACCTGCAAGGTAGGTCTGTGCCCTGACCGGGAATCAGACCCAAGCCTTTTGTACTGGACAACACTCCAACCAACAGCCACCCGGCCAGGGCGCAAATGCAGTGTTTTTCGTCTGGGCCTGCCTTAAAGGGAGTCTTTAACGCCGTGTTTGTATAAGCTCTGGACCAGATGGTGCTAGTGGGCAAAGCATGGGATCTGGAGAGAGACACTGGTTTCAGACCTCTGCCCTACCACCCGCTCCATGGCTTTGGAGCAGGTCACTCAGTCTCAGGGAGCGTCCCCATCTCTGAGGAGGAGCCAGCACCTGCCTCGGGAGGTTGTGGGGGTGACGTGTGGGCACATGTGGGACGCACTTAGCACAGGCCCAGCACAGAGTGGTCAGTACACGGTCTCCACCTCCCACCCTCTACCTGTGGTCAGCACCAGGCTGCACTGGACAGGAGGAGGATGGGAATCTGCCACACGGCATGAGCAGGGGTGGGCAAAAGTAGGCTGACAGTTGTGAGTCCACAGTTACTAAGCTGTAATAATCACAACCTGCATGTCTTTTACCATACAAACAGCTGTCACCTCCTGTGCCCACCCTGTGTAGAAACTAGACCTCGCACCTGGTGATTTCAGCTGAACGTTAATCCAAAATGCGCAGTGCGTCATCTCCCTATTGTTAAGCTTCGCTGTGGGGGCATGGGGTGGAGTGTCAGCACCTTTTAGGACCACAGAGGGAACAGCCCCCTGGGAGAGCTGATGGCCTGGCAATCTGTTGTGCACACGGGCAGTAACATTCCGTTTTAAGTGACCACTTGTTTCTTTGAACGTAGTCTTACTGCTCCCCGGAAAGAGTTGTGTTCAGTTTGAAAGTCTCCCAAATTCTTGACTTCCTTTTTCTTTTCTTCCGTCTGTATTTGTGCTGGCAGTGAAACCAACCCATGAGGCATGGGGCTAGTATGACTTATAAACTCAGATTCAGGGAGTGAACGCAACCCTGACTTTTTCTGAACTCTCATGTTTCATTGCATCTAAGATGCCCCCCACCCTTTTTAGCATCTCTGAAGTCGGGGTGTTTCTTGCAGTTGCTGCTTATGTTTTAGTTGGCAGTTTTCTTTTTCTCTTGGTTTTCTATTAAAAACGAACGTGTCCTCTAAGGAAAGGTGTCTTAGGTTTTGTGACACATGTAAAATGCTGTCCTCTCCAGAGCCACTGACAATGCCATTTCTTCCTCACGACACTATTTTGAATGGCTGTGGTTTACTATTTTTAATAAGGAGTGAGCTGGAGTTGCCTTAAGATGTTGGAGCAGGAGACTCCTCGCGTGGCGTGGCTGCTGCGTCGCCGTGACCTGCGGGACGTTGGCCCTTCGGTCAGGAGTCCGCTGCTTGTTAGATGGCTCGACCACTGAGTGGTTAGAGTTGCAGTGTTATCGGCAGGACAGCTCATCAGATCCGGGCTCCCCTGCGGTTTCTATTGGTAGGTCGGGGGTGGGCCCGAGAATTTGCATTTCCAACAAATTTTCAGGTGATGCTGATGTTGCTGGTCTGGACCATACTGTGAGAACCACTGTTCTAGACCCAAAACCTTCAGTCAGATCTCTCAAATGGCAATGAATTGAGTTTTTCATTTTTGCGGATCGTTTCTGATGTCCCGTAGCTACATTTTGGCTGCTGGAGGTACTATGATGTCACATTTCGCGCTTCCAGCAGTTTTACCAATTTAGCATGATCTGTGCATTTATACGGAGGCACAGTTCCTTAAATCTAAGGCATTTTGTCTTATCTTCCAAAATCATGTTTTTAGTTGTGAAATATATCACTCACACAGATGAGTGTAGCAAATGTATGTGACCAGTTTAAAGAAGAAGAATAAACCAAATACCAGTGTTTCCAACTTGGGAGCTTCTAGACTGCACACCCTTTCCTTCCATCGAGAGGGAACCACCATCTTGACTTTTTAAATTGTGGTAAAATACACAAAACATACCATCTTGACCATTTCTAAGTGTATGGTTCTGTAGTGTTAGGTATATTCATATTATTCTGCAACAGATCTCTAGAACGTTTTCATCTCAAAAAACTGAAACTCTGTACCCATTAAACAACAACCCCCCCGCCCCCACGCAGTCCCTCCCAGCCCCTGGCAGCCTTCACCTGTCTGCCTCTCTGATTTGACTACCCCAGGCACCTCAAAGAAGTGGAGTCATGCAGTATTGGTTTTTTGGTGACTGTGCTTATTTCTCTGGACACGATGTCCTCACAGTTCATCTATGTTGTAGTATGTGTCAGAATGTTTTTTCTTTATGGGTGAATAATATTCCATTATATGTTTATACCACAGTTGGTGATCCATTCATCCATCAGTGGACACTTGGGTTGCTTCTACCTTTTGGCTGTTATGAATAGTATTGCATTGAACATAGGTGTACATATCCTGACTTTGGTCTTAATCAGTTCCTTGCTTTTCTTGATAGTTTCCCCTCTTAAGTATGTGCCCTAGCCCAGCTGGTGTGGCTCAGGGGATTGAGCGTCGTCCCATGGACTGAGAGGTCCCATTTCGATTCCCGGTCAGGGCACATGCCCAGGTTTCGGGCTTGATCCCCAGTAGGGAGCATGCAGGAGGCAGCCGATTGATGTAGCTCTCTCACATGGATGTTTCTATCTCTCTCTTCCTTCCTCTTTCTCTAAAAAAAATCAATAAAAACATATTTTAGCCCTGGCCAGTTTAGCTTAATGGTTAGAGTGTCAGCCCGCGGACCAGAGAGTCCCGGGTTTGGTTCCCGCTAAGGGCACGTACCTCGGTTGCAGTTTGTCCCCGGCCCTGGTTGGGGTCGCGTGAGTGGCAACCAGTCGATGTGTCTCTCTCACATCGATGTGTCTCTCTCACATCGATGTTTCTCTCTTTCTTCCTTCCTCTCTCCCACCCACTCTATCTGAAGATAAATGCAAAAATATCCTCAGGTGAGGATAAAATAAATGAATGAATGAATGAATGAATGAATGAATGAATGAATGAATGAATGAAATAAAATAAACTCTATTTTTAAAAAAGTATGTGCCCTAAATAATAGAGTGTTTGCAGAGTAGCAAGCACAAACTTTGCTCTGCAAAGAAAAGGTACTCTCCCCATGTTAGATAAAGACACCTAGGAGAAGGTGAAATGAACAAAATCACTGGACCCTAATCGGACATAGCTTCCCAGGGCACTTATTGATCGCCTCTGGCGACATTTGTGGTCAGGGTCAGGAGAGGCTCCTGGGAGGCGTAGGGCATCTGGCAGGGCTGAAAGGTCAGCCAGGTACCAGTTATCCAGCAGCAATGTGGACGGCCGTGGGGATGGTGAGCTGCTCTGAAATTTTGATTTTAAGCTTGCCTGGTCTGGTCTACTTCCAGTTCTCCCCGTGAGAACTTTTCTGTGGGGTGAAAAGATTGTCCACAGCTGATCCACACGGCAGGGTACGGAGCGGGGAGCTGGAACTTCATCAGCACGTGGTCAGGGCCATCCAAGCACAGAGGAGAGTCTGGCTCACCACACCCAGGCACTTTGTACTCTGTTTAGAAATATGTCATGGCACCCTGGCCTCAGCAGTTAGAGCATTGGCTTGTGGACCAAAGGCTCACTGGTTTGATTTCCGTCAAGGGCACGTACCTGGGTTGCAGGTTCGATCCCGGCCCTGGTCGGGGCTGTGCAGGAGACAATGAATCGATGTGAGAATGTCTCTCTCTCTCTCTCCCTCCCTTCCTCCCTCCCTCCTTTCCACTCTATCTAAAAATAAATCAATGGAAAAGTATCTGCAGATGAGGGTTAAACCAAAAAAAAGAAAGAACTATGGAACACTGGAAGTATTTGCTAAAAGTGCATGCTCTGTGTCCTAGCAAAACCACTCCTAAGTATAACCCCAACAGAAATGTGTTGATCTATTCGCTAAAGATGTATAAAAATGTCACAGCAGCTCTGCTTATAAAAACCAAGACACTGCCCTGGCCGGTTTGGCTCAGCGGTTAGAGTGTCAGCCCGTGGACCAAAGAGACCCAGGTTCGGTTCCCGCTAAGGGCACGTACCTTGGTTGCAGTTCGTCCCTGGCCCCGGTTGGTGTCGTGTGGGTGGCGACCACTCGATGTGTCTCTCTCACATCGATGTTTCTCTCTCTCTCTTCCTCCTTCTCTCCCTCCCACTCTGTATCTCAAGATAAAGTGTAAAAATGTCCTTGGGTGAGGATAAAAACAAAACAAAAAACCAAGACACTGTATGACCCAAATGTCCATCAGCAGTAGAATGGATAAAAAATTACCTGCAATAGCCTGGCCAGTGTGGCTCAGTGGTTGAGTATTGTCCCATGCACCTAGAGGTCGCTGGTTCAGTCCCCATCAGGGCACATGCCCAGGTTGTGGACTCAATCCCCAGTTGGGGGCGTGCAGGAGGCAGCTGATCGATGTTGTTGTTGCTTCTCTCTCATCGATGTTAGGCAGCCAATCTATGTTGATACTCCTTTCTCTCTTCAGTGTTTCTATCTATCTCTCCCTCTCTTCCTTCCTCTCTCTAAAAAATCAATAAAAACTTTAAGAAAATTACCTGCGATATATTTGTAAAATGGGATACATGGAGCAATGAAAAGAAACACACAACATGCAACATAGGTGAATCTCACAAACAATGTTGAATGAAAAACGTCAGACATAAAATAATACATACGCATGATTTCATTTATGAAAAAATTCAAAGACAGACAAAACTGACCTGTGATTTGGAAGCCAGGAGGGGTGTTGCCCTTGGGTTGGACAGGGACCCCGAAGGGCTCCTGGGGCTCTGGCAGTGTTCTTTTTGGATCTGGTTACTGGTTACCCACATGGTCACTTTGTGAAAGCTCATCGAGCTGTACACTTATGATCTGTGCAGTTTTCTGTATGGATGTTATATTTCAATAAAAACTTCATCTGAACAAAGATGGTGCAGTGGCATTGGGCATCTGGGGGATGACAGCCTGCGATGTGTCACTCTCTTGAGTCAGCTCGTTCAGTCTGGACTGGTGGCTCTCTCCACCCGGTGCGCGGCTGCCACCCCGAAATCTCTCTTCACCGGACTTCTGCTGACTCCTTCATCCTGCTCCTGACTTGAATCTCTGTTTCCAGGGTCCCGTCCTGTTTTCTTTCTTGACTTATTCTCTTGGTTGGTGGAGCGTATCCTTTAGTTAGTAGCTTCTAGAGAAAGGATGGGTGGGGACTATATTTTTTGAGACTGTATGTCTGAAAATTTATTCTTTGTACAGAATTCTGGGTTGTAAAGAATTTTCCTTCGGTATTTTTGTAAAAAATATGTTTTATTGATTTCAGAGAAAGGAAGAGAGAGGGGGAGAGAGAGAGAAACATCAATCAGCTGCCTCCTGCATGAGCCCCACTGGGGATCGGGCCCACTACCTGGGCATGTGCCCTGACCGGGAATCGAACCGGCGACCTCTTGGTGCAGGGGTCGACACTCAGCCACCGAGCCACACCGGCCAGGCTTCCTTCAGTATTTTGAGATATTGCTCCATTGTTATTTTAGGTTCCAGTGTTGCTGTTGAAAAGTCTGAGCCGACCTCATCGTGATGCTCTGTATGTGACCTGTTTCTCTCTCTAGAAGCATGTTAGCTCTTCTCTTCATCACAGTGTTGATAAATTCCCCATATATGCTATCTTTTACGAGGTGTATACTTTGATTCACTGTTCTGGGCACATTGCAAGCCCTTTCTGTCTGACAGCTTCAGTGCTGGGAACTTTTCGGAGTTACTGTGTTGAGTCCCTCTGTTTTCTCTGTTCTCTCTCTGAATGTCAGACCTCTTGAAGTCATTCTCTAATTTTCTTATCTTTTCTCTCATATTTTCCATATTTTTCTTTTTGCTCCACTTTCTGGGAGATTTTTCTCATTTTTATTTTCCAACCATTCGGTTGAGGTTTTCACTTCCTTTTTTTATAGTGTTCTGTTGTTTCATGGGTACAATTAGCTTCTGTCATCTCCAAGTATATTAGTGGCACATCTTTGTTTATTTTTAGTTTTCTTACCCCTGCGCAGTCTCATTTCCTCCCGAGTTTCCTTCTGCCCCCCCGCCCTTGTTTATTTTGGTCCTATGTTCCATGTTAGAAACTTCCCTTGGGTTTTTCTGGTAGACCTTGGTTATCTCCTAGTGTTTAGGGTAGGGGACTGAAAAGCCAGTTGGGAATTCTGAGTCTGAGGATGTGGCCTTTAGACAGAGACCTTCCCTGAGGGGAGCCAGGGGGACCATCTGTTAGGAGCCGCTGGTTTCAGGGTTTCTAATTCTTTCCCTTGGGCCAGTCACTTTCCTCCACGGAGAGTCTTCTGATCTCTCTCCTAAAGGGTACGGTCTGCTTGCCAGTGTCCTGGGAGCAGGTAGGGGAAGAGTGGCTCCTTAGACCTCCGTCCCATTTCAGTGTAGAAGCCCTGCTCACCTGGGCCTGGTGTCCCCCATCCAGAGACCCTTATGTTACCTCAACAAGAGAGTAGCCCCGCCTCTGGTGAGGGGAGGACCGTCTGTAGGATCAGCATGAGCTGCTGCTTCCACAGCTTTCATTCATTCATTCCTGTTTTTCTACTCTTGAGCCTTTTGGGGGTTAAGTGGGTTACCTCCTCATTGCCGACGTGGCGTTCTTGAGTCTGCCAAGTCCGTCTCCATCTGCAGTCCCACTTCCCAAGTTGTGTTGTCATCACTTCTTTTGCTGTTCTCTCTGATCTTGAGAATTTGTGTCATTCTTCAAAATCCATTTACTGTAGTTTTATTGTGGTTTCAGGGAGCAAAATCAGAAGTGTGTGTTGGATCTGTGGTTCCAACCTGGAAAACACCAACCGTCAGAGCAAACAGGATGGCTGCCTTTGTGTCCGTCACTGATCTGATGCTTTGCATAATTAATTCTTTTTTAAAATATGTTTTTATTGATTTCTCTCTCTTTTTTTTTTTTTTTTTTTTTTATCCTCACCTGAGGACATTTTTCCATTTTTTGTTCAGATAGAGTGGGAGGGAGAGAGAGGAAGAGAAAGAGAGAGAAACATCAACGTGAAAGGGACACATCGAGTGGCTGCCACCCGCACGATCCAACCAGGGGCTGGGGACAAACTGCAACCAAGGCACGTGCCCTTAGCAGGAACCAAACCCGGGTCTCTCTGGACCGCAGGCCGACGCTCTAACCGCTGAGCCAAACCGGCCAGGGCTGATTTCTCTTTTTTAGAGAGAGAGGAAAAGAGAGGAACACCGATGAGGAGAGAGAAACATTAATCATCAATAGGCTGCCTCCCTCCCACCCCCTCCTGGGGATGGAGCCTGCAAGCCAGGTCTGCACCGCCACCTGGAATCAAATAGGCGGCCTCCTGGTGCCTGGGACGACGGTCAGTCCACTGAGCCACTCCGGCAGGGCTAATTAATTCTTTTTTAAATTAAATTTTTTTAGCCCATCCAGTGTGGCACAGTGGTTGAGCATCGACCCATGCACCAAGAGGTCCCTAGTTTGATTCCTGGTCAGGGCACATGCCCAGGTAGTGGGCCAAATCCCGGGGCGGGGGGGGAGGGGCATGTAGAAGGCGGCCAGTCGATGTCCTTTCTCATTGATGTTTCTCTCTCTCCCTCTCCCTTCCTCTCTCTCTAAAATCAAAGAAAAAATTTTTTAATAATTTTTTTATTTTTCAGTTACAGTTGACTTGCGATAGTATATTAGACATTTACATAACTTGGGAAGTGATCACCCCAATAAGTCTAGTACCCATCATATAATTCTTTTACTTTAAAATTTTGAATAACTGATATTTACCAAATCTCAGAAAAAAATCCATTGGCAGTCAAGATTTCCAGACAAACTGTTTGGCTTTAGTCTGTTTACTTCACCTGTAATGAATCCGCGCGGAGGGAAAGAACACCGGGCGGCGGAGGGGCGGCGGGCCTGCGGAGGGGCTGGGGGGCGGCGGGCCGGCGGAGGGGCTGGCTGGTCTGTGTTGTAACGACGGGTTCTCGCTCCCTTGCTGTCCCCGCAGAGGAGCGTGCTGCAGCTGCTGCACGGGAGGAGCGACGTGGTGCGTCAGTACATGGCCAGGCTCATCAATGCCATTGCGTCCCTGGCAGAAGGTGAGGCGCCAGCTTTGTCTTCAAAGGAAAGAGCTAGGTCTTAGTGATCTGTTTTTTTCCTTTAAAAACAGACACTCTTCGCCTGGCCGGTGTGGCTCAGTGGTTGAGTGTCGACCTGTGCACCAAGTGGTCACTGGTTCGATTCCCGGTCAGGGCACATGCCCAGGTTGTGGGCCTGATCCCCAGTGGTGGGCGTGCAGGAGGCGGTCAATCCATTTCTCTCTCATTGATGTTTCTATCTCTCTCTCCCCTTTCCTCTCTCTCCAAAATCAATAAAGAAAAAATATTTAAAAAACAAAACAACAGATGTTCTTCTCCAAGCTTTTTAGAGATGATACTATGTTTCCTCAACTTATTCCTGTTTAATGCATCTAAGGTTTTTTGTGAAAATTGGATGTCGTCAGATTGCTCTAGTTGATATCAGAGCAAATTTTGACAGTTTTGGAATTCCTTTTGTAAGCCTTCTGGTTTTATTTTTGTAAGCTTTCTGGTTTTATAATAGTACTTTTTGGATTGCTTTCAGATATGCAACAGATAATCCATTTCCTATCATTTGCTACTTCAGGGAAATTGAGGTTGGTGACGCAATTGCAGCGGATCCCAGTAAGCATGGCACAATTTCCTGCCAAAGACTACAACCTCTTAAGTCAAGAGGAGTTAAAAGTTCCAAAGATAACATGCCACCACAGCTGCATTCAAATGATTTTGCGAAGTGTCGTTACCTTCCGTAGTTCTGATTTGTTTGAGCTCTTTATAAAGTGAATAAAGGACGTTTCAAATGATGACTATATGATACTCCAAAAATGAGTCCATTCATTTATTTGTACATTCTTCCATCTATTTAGCAAACAGTTATCATCAGCCAGGGTATGTGCCAGGGACCAATCCTATAATACTGTTGAAATTTGTGTCCAAAATTAGCATCTGTATCAGGCCACAAGTCCACAACAGGCCAGTGACAATTCAAGCCATACTCTGGTTCCAGAGCTGGTTCCCAGCTTCTCCGGGCCAAGGGCATGTCCAGAAGGAGCAAGGGGTGTGGCCAGAAAGCACTGTTTGTCTGCCTCTGTTATAAAGACTAATAGGTTCATGACCCGCGTGTTCCCCACCCCATTCACATCCTAAATCTGACTTCCGGGTTCAAGGTTTCAGGTGAATGAAGCACAGTGCTCCCCACAAGCACGTAGTGACGGATTCGATTTCGATGACAGGAAGTGTGGTTTTCTATTATTAGATAGTCGGTTGACTAAAACCAACTTTGCAAAAGAAATATGTTCTAAGCGTTTTAGAACCTAAAAGTATACCCTCTCTGCATGTGTTTGTTACATGCCAAGGTTTCATAGAAAGTGGCTGTGGAGCATGAACGTAACACGAGCTCAGTTCCTTCCCTCTTTCACCGCTCCTCTCTGGTTGTGTTACTAGGTCGCCTCTACCTCGCCCAGAACACGAAGGTGCTGCGGATGCTGGAGGAAAGGCTGAAGGAGGAAGACAAGGACGTCATCGCCCGGGAGAATGTGCTCGGGGCCTTGCAGAAGTTCAGCCTCAGGTGCTGACCTCGCAGTAGTTCATGGTGGCCGGGGGCTCCTGCGAAATCAAAGTGGGGTTTTCGTAAGCCGCTATTTTGTGTTTATTTCGTCCCAATGACAACCCAAGAGGCAGATGATCTTTTTCAGCTAACGCCTAAGGCAGGTTAGGTGACGTTCTAAGACAGAGCTAGAAAGCCCGTCTCTAATCCAATAAACCCTCCTGATCAGGCTGCTTTGGATGGAGGAAGACATTTTTAAAGGGCTGTTGTAGTCTCCTAATGAGCATCGTCATGTCCCAGCCTTGTGCAGGGTTGAGAGCTAGACCCATGAACGAAACGTGACAGCCTCCGGCTTCCTGTGGCCCAGGCCACGTGTCACCATGAGCAGTCACAGCAGGTGTGAGTGGCAGCTCTGTGGCAGCCGGGGCTGGCGCCTCAAGGACCCTGTCCATACGTTCCAGCAACACAGGTCTCAGCCCGGACCCTGTCGTGACTTGGAACTGCTCCCCATCAGAAATTTACAGTCAGACACCCTTTCTTGAGCCAGGTCTGATACCCTCACAGAGCTTTCTTTTTTTAAGCAACATTGAGGTGTGCTTTCTACACCACCAAATTCACCCATTTTAAGTGTGCAGCTCAGTGATCTTTAGCATATTTACAGAGTTGCACACCCATCACTGTAGTCTAATTTTAGAGCATTCCCATCACCACAGAAGGAAACTTCGGGCCTGCTTACGTCACTCCTCAGGCTGATCCCTAGCCCCAGGCGGCCACGACTCTACCTGCTGTAGGCTTGCCTGTGCTGGATGTTTAATATAAATGGAATCAGGTAATGTGTGTTCTTTTGTGAGTGGCTCCTTTCGCTTAGCATATGTTTTGGGGGTTCAGCCATGTTGTCTGGTGTGTCAGTACCTCTCCCTTTGCATTGCTGAATAGCACTCCGTGTGTGGGTGGAGCACATTCCTCGGCTGGGGGATGTCTGGCTTTCCACCTCCGGGCTGTTAGGCAGGATGCCACCGTGAGGTTCGCCTGCTGGTCTTTGTGTGGCCACGCCCTCCTTCTCCTGGTGGGGATCGGGGAGTGCAAAAAGGCTCGTACCTTGAGTCCTCAGGCTTTCCTGACTGTCAGTTCTCTTCTGAACACACCTTCTTCCCATCAGCTGTGGGTGACCCCCCAGCCTGCCAAGTGATACATTTTAAATGTGCGTATGCTTGGTGCGAAAGAGTGGCAGGTATTTAGTTCCTGCTGTTTGCCAGGTTCCTGCCGATGAAGAAGTCTTATTCTAACTCTGTGAATTGAAAAGAACTGTGAATAATCTCCAGAGTTATTACTTCCTCAGATTATATAAACACTTCACTTCTGTTTATAAAGATAACAGCTTGATGCTGACTGGAAAAAGTTCAGAAATTCAATAGCTGTAGTTAAGCAACAGAGCTAGATAAGGTGCAGAAACCCTTCTGCCTGGTAACGCAGATATTTGCTGCCAGTTTTTTCTTTTCCTCCAAACAATCATTTAAGCTTTCTGTTCTGGAAATGTGCTTAATGTTTTTGCAGTCTTCCAGGGTCTCTACAATGCATGTGGAAAGTAGTTAGGCTTCCCCGGGGAGTGCCGTCTGCGCTGTACCCTGGTCACTGAGCAGGTGGGTGTGAGGAACGGCATGACAGGTGCCGTCCACGGGCAGTTTTACCTTAACCTGTCCGTCAGGAGATGCGCAGAGGAGCTTCCTCCGTGGTGTTCTGATTTTCAGAGAGTGCAGATGACTCCCCCTGGGGATACCAGGCTTAGTCTGACCAGCCCTTGAGGCCGGCATGCTGACAAGCGCGTTGCACGCTCCGGCGAGGCACTGGGTTGTGTCCGATGTGACACCTGGACTTTGAGTGGAAAATATTCTGTGTACATTGTATTACTCGGGCCGTTAAATGATGCATACTCTGCAGAGATCTGAGTCAACGTGGTACCGAGCTGGGTTTTGGCTTTTATGTCTTTATTTTCACACAGCTCAAAGTGCCTACACTTGATTATAACAGACTAGAGTTTGGTGAAAATCTGTTTGTCAGTGAACTGTTTCTATGGCTCTGCTTTCTGGTTAAGTGCACCAAAAGTTATCAATACATATTTTAAATATTGGAAAGGAAACTTTCAAAGTAGGAGGCCTCCTCACGGCCTCATCTTTCTTTAAACCCTTAACAGCTGTGGAAGGTAGGGTTGCGCGTTGTTTCGGGTGTACGGGTCCGACGATGGAGTGCTCCTCGGCGTCGGTGTGTCGTGCACTTGGTCTTTTCCGACACGCGCTCCCACTGCTGTGTGCTTTGCCCGAAGCGTCTCGCAGCCCTCCCTGACCTGCAGGCTGTCCCCCGCAGGCGCCCGCTGCAGACGGCCATGATTCAGGACGGCCTCATCTTCTGGCTGATCGACACTCTGAAGGAGCCCGACTGCCTGTCCGACTACACGCTGGAGTACTCGGTGGCTTTGCTCATGAACCTCTGCCTCCGCAGCGCAGGTCTCGCAGCCTCCCGTCCCCAGGCCCCTGCTCCGGTGGGGGAGGGGAAGGGGTCCTGACCCTCGAATCTGACGACCCACGGGCCTGACGTGGCTTCCCCCGTCTCCCTCATAGGAAACTGAAGACAGGAAGAGTGTCAGACAGTCCCAACTGAGTACAACGCTGTGACCCCCTGAAGCCAAAATACCATTCTGGCCTGGGAAAAAATGTTTCATAGCTGTATATCAATTCACATATTTATAACCACATATATGTAATGTATGTGTGTAGTACTGCATTAAGAGGAAATTAAATTAGTTCACGTTTTTCCTCATCTTCATTGCATTATTCACAGGTTGGAAGTTGAGAATTAGGGTCCCTTTTGTCTGAAGGCAGAGAAGTAAGTTCCCAAGATCGTACGGGATTGAGTTGGTGGCAGAGACCACACCGTGCTGCCTGCCCCACTCACCCACTCGCCCCCTGGGGGGGGGATTCTCGTGTGGACGTCGCAAGTCCTTTACTTGATCAATAAAGGTCGTGGCTTTAGCTTCTCTACGGGCTCTGTCCCATTAAGTGATCTGTTTCCTGGGATGGAAGAAACTCCTTCGGGAGAGGTGCCACGTCCAGCCTGTGGCTGACTCAGTCCGAGCGGCCCAGTGTCGGCAGGCTGCGCGGATAAGCCGCTCAGCGTCCTTTGTTAGAGGCTTCACCTCGGTGCTTTGTCACCTGAAGCTCCGGTTGTTGTTGACTGAGTACATGACTCCTTCTATCTTATGTTTTAAATCTAGCCCCTGCAGGAAGTCCTGGCTTTAAGATGTGTGTTAGATCATAGCCAGCTTTTCTGCTCATCACCCGAGTATCTGCAGCGAGTGCCATGGTGATGTGTGGAATCACTAAAGCACTGCGTGGTTTTGGGGCGTGGGCCTGCGCACCTCGCGGCCGGCAGTCACTCTGCAACACTGTGCTCTTGCTGTGACGGCAGCTCTCGCTGTGACGGCGGCTTGTGCCCTGCCTGGAGAAAGCCAGCCCCTTATGAGCACAGGCGTGTGCCCACCTGTCCCGACTTACCTCATTGCACCTCGCCTTTGAGGTAGATGCTAACGGTCCCTAAGGAGTCCCAGAGGAAGAAACGGGGCCCAGATTGGTTAAGTGACTCACCCAAGGTCACACTGCTCCTAAGCAGAGGAGCCAAGGTTTCTGTTCAAGTCTGCCTGACTCAACACTGCTTCTGAGTTGCGACATGTCATTTTTTGTTTTGTTTTCTTAAGGGAAGAACATGTGTGCCACGATGGGAGGCCTGGTGCTGAAAGTCCTTTCGGATCTGCTCGGCCACGAAAACCACGAGGTACTGAGGCCGCGCTGCCACCCTGGGCTTGGGGAGGGCTGGCCCGAGGCAGCTACGCACTCTCCCTCCGGCAATATTTGCATCAGCTGCTTCCGAGCGTTCATGATTTTGGAATTGTAGATGAGAAGCAGAAGTCTCTGCTGCACGCCTCGCAGTTGGCACCCCAGGAGTGGCCTGTGCCAGCGCCCTCCTGAGCCCACTTTTCTCCTTGTCATCCCCGCATGTCATTCCTCCCGCATGTTGACACTCCTCTGTTGTGTTGAACATATGTCTGTGGACGTGTAGGTCGTCTGAAAATGTATCAATGTTGTGTGTGTGTGTTTAATTTGTATAGCTAGTGTTGCAGTCTAGATCTCATTTCTTTTCTTACGTTTTTCCTGCATTTTTAGG
This sequence comes from Tadarida brasiliensis, assembly GCA_030848825.1. Taxonomy (NCBI): domain Eukaryota; kingdom Metazoa; phylum Chordata; class Mammalia; order Chiroptera; family Molossidae; genus Tadarida; species Tadarida brasiliensis. Next base: position 100,934,252 of record CM061265.1, read on the forward strand.
ACCTTTCTGTGTTGCTTTTACACATCTCCGTGATGAGCGGCTCTCGCTGCTGCAGAACGGCTGGCCCCTCGCTCGCAGCCCTCCCGTTTTACCTCCCCGCTCCCCAGGGCGTCCACTGTGCTTGCCTCCAACTGTCTGCGGCCACCCTGGTTCTCAGTGGACACCCCCGCACTTCCCCACGAGGGCCTGTACCAGAGCTCCCGGGGTGCAAGTTCTTTTTGACTGAAGTAGAGGTCTGGATAAACCAGTTAACAAAACTAATAAATAACATGATATATCGCTCACCTGCTTTCTAATTTTTTTAGAGAGAGAGGAAGGGAGAGGGAGAGAGATAGAAACATCGATAAGAGAGAATATCGACTGGCCGCCTCCTGCCGGCCCCACACTGGGGATTTGGCCCACAACCTGGGCATGTGCCCTGACTGGGAATCGAACCCGTGACCTCTTGGTGCATGGGTCAACGGTCAACCACTGAGCCACACCAGCCAGGCAGATAGTCATATTCTTGAAAGACAACACCCAGAAGCCATGAAGAAAAGATGCATGTAATTGACCAGATGTATATTAATTCTTTTGTATGGAAAAAGATGCCATAACCAAAGTTGAAAGAGAAATGATACCCTGAGAAAAAGTTTGCATCACATATGACAGAAATTTTATATCCCTGTTATCTGAAGAACTCCTATGAATGAATAAGCAAAAGTCAAACAGAAAGAAAAGCCATAACAGCCCATCCGGTGTGGCTCGGTGGATTGAGTGTCGTCCCATGGACTGAGAGGTTCCAGTTCAATTCTTGGTCAGGGCACATGCCCAGGCTGCAGGCTTGATCCCCAGTAGGGGGCGTGCAGGAGGCAGCTGATCGATGTTTTTCTCTTACGTAGATGTTTCAATCTCTGTCTCCCTAAAAAATCAATAAAAACATATTTAAAAGAAAAGAAAAGCCAACCGGAAGAAAGGGTAAAGGTTATATCCATTTATATATGGGCAGTTTGCAGAGTAGTAAATCTTGTTGATCTGTAAACATGAAATGATGTTTAATTTTGCTAATAATCAGGGAAATTAAAATAAAAAGAACTATAAGATGCCTTTTTTACCCATTAGATTGATAAAAATTAAAAGTGAGGCATGCCGTCCTTGGGGTACACCCATTCAACTCTCCTTTTCCAGTGAATTTTCTTTCTCCTAAATTCTAAGGGTCCCCATGAGACTTGCAACCAGGGGAGCAGTGGGCAACAGCAGCTCATCCCGGGTTAACCCCCTGAACCTGCCCCAAGGCCCCCTTCCCCTGACTTTCCAGTGCGCTGACAGCAGCCCCGCCTTGGCTCACTTCTTGCCCATAACGTTCCTAGGGAGCCAAAGCAGCCCGCCTAGGCTCTCTCCTGTTGCTTCTTCTGTCCTAGGCCCTTTCTGTTTCACTGTCCCCAGCTTTAATACATGGACTCTTAAAGTTTAAAAAATGGGAAGACCAGTGCTGGAAAGTGGTGGCGGGCAGTGACCCACTTCCCCTTCCTTTGCTGTGAGAGTAGCCCAGTGCTGGGGACGAGCTCTCATTTATCGGTGCCTGCGTGCACATCACCATGTGGCCCGGTGTTGGGGTTACTGTGTGAGTAAAATGGGAGACAGAAGTGGAAATCCTAAACTGGACCGAGTCCAGTCCAGCAGTGGATGCGTGTGAGGGCCAGAGCAGAGCACTCCATTGGGGGTCAGGAAGGACTCCCTCTGACATATGTCTGAGCTGAGTTTTAAAGGATGAGTCGTAGCTTTTCAGATAGACACGTGGGACGTACACTCCAGCAAAGTGAGCTGTTGGAACCAGGGCCCAGGTTCTGCGTGGTGTGGTGCGTCTCCTACGTAGTGTGGACTCTGCAGTGTGCACTCATGCTGGCAGGGGGGTGACAGAGGCAAACCCGAAGGGTCCTGTGCGCCGTACTGTGGAGGGAAGGCGTCCCAGGCAGACTGCGGCAGGCGTCCTAGGGAAAGCGGGCATTTGGTCAGTGACGTGATGGTTGGAGTCAAGGGTGTGCATCAGAGACAGAGACTCATTTGGAGATGGATGCAGCCGAGGGCGTGGACGTGCTGTCTGAACAAGGACAGTAGTGTGCGGGTGGGGAAGGGGTTCCTATCAAAGACAGCTTGGGGACTGCACGGAGAGTAAAAAGAGAGGACTCGGTGATGACTCTGGAATTTTAGCCGGAGTGACCGGGTGACATGAATTACACAATGGAATGGCCGGAACGCTTTGCAAGAAGATGGAGAATTTGGTTCTGAGTTCTTCATTGCAGCTGTCGCTGGACATGCAAATGGAGGTGTCTGTCATTTGAGACACTCACTGTCCTCGTCAGCCAGAGTGTCTCAAGTGTGCTGTGTGATAATTGAGTTGTACAGTATTTGAGAACTTGCAAGTGACTCTTTTTTCTCCCCTTAAAGATACAGCCGTATGTGAATGGAGCACTCTACAGCATCCTCTCTATCCCATCCGTCCGTGAGGAAGCCAGAGCGATGGTAAGGGACCGCCGAGGCACGGGGCAGCTCTGCCAGTGCGCCGCTCAGAGCAAGGACTTCCTAGCCCGCCCCGTGGAGGGCTCTAGATAGGGGATGCATGCCCTGGAATTGTTCGCCAGGTACATATCGGCAGTTTTCTGATGAGAGTCTGTAGCTTTTATTTTATTTATTTATTTTTAGAGAGAGAGAAAAGGAGAGGGAGAGAGAGAGAGAAAACATCAGTTGGCCGCCTCCTGCATGCCCCCACTGAGGGTTTGGCCAACAACCTGGGCATGTGCCCTGACCGGGAATCAAACCAGTGACCTCTTGGTGCATGGGTTGACGCTCAGCCACTGAGCCACACCGGCTGGGCAAGAGTCTGTAGCTTTTATCAGATTCTCAAAGGGTCCCTAGCTCCTTCAGTGATTAAGAACCAGTGTTAGAAAGTGTCCAGTGCCGACTCTCAGCCTGCCGGGGCTCGTCACCGGGGGTCGTCGCAATGCAATGAACTACAAGCAGACGTGGCTTGGAGTGAGGGGGAGCATCGAAAGGGAGCAAATGCTCCCGATCTCTGCATGCAGCCCAATTTATTCTCTCAGCAGTTCCCCAGGTTACACGGTGTTTTAGGTAATTCAGTCCTTGAGATCGTGTCTCTGCTGACCTTTCAGCCAAGCCCAGCAGATTTATTTTTGGAAAGTTGTAGACATTTTTTAAAATTTAAATGACTCAGCCCTGGCCGGTTTGACTCAGCAGTTGGAGAGTCGCCCATGGAACAAAGAGTCATGGGTTCGATTCCGGTCAAGGGCATGTACCTCGGTTGCAGTTCAGTCCCCGGCCCCAGTCTCGGTCATGCAGGAGGCAACCGCTCGATGTGTCTCTCTCACATCAATGTTTCTCTCTCTCTCTCTCCCCCTTCCTCCCTCCCTCCCTTCCACTCTATCTAAAAATCAATGGAGAAGTATTCTCGGGTAAGGATAGGAGAAACAAAAACAAAAAAACACACTCTCTGAGTCTGCAGATGTTCTGATAGCAGCCAATGGAGCAGACAGGCTGGTGAAGATGACATGCGGTCCAGACCTAGCTTGTCTGCTAAATAGTAAATTCAGTATTTACCGTGTCTGCGTTAGTGCGTGTCAGAAGTGTAAAACAAGCCACAGGAGGCTCGCATCATGGTTGGAGATGGCAGATGTATCTGGATCTGATCCTCAAAACCACTGGCATTTTGTCCTTTTTCCTTACAACGTGAACCCAAGCGAACAGTGTGCATATTAAATGCTGTGCCGAAAGGACTGAATGTACTTCCAGAGGCTAAGTTCTGTTTGAGACCAGCAAGACATGTTCTTCCACTTGGTTTTGCCTACTTAGAAGAATTGTTCAGTCCTGTAATTGGTCATCTAAATTACATCATCGGTTACACCAGAGATAACAACTTATTTAAGAACCGTTTTGTGTGGTCACAATGGGACTTTATTGCCTACTGCTTTTAAATAAAAAATCTGCTTTTTCAGTACAGAACGGGAGAACAAACTTGGTTACATTCTGCATTATGGTCATGCAGGTGGAAGGGAGGAGTTGTAGCCAAGCAGAGCACGAGGAACAAAACGTGGGCTGCAGAGAAAGAAGGGGGGCGACGTGGAATCAAAGAGCCTGAAAGGCAGCATGGAGGAAAGACCTCCAGGGCAGAGGGTGGAGAAGGCGGGAGGGGGTGGCAGTATGGGACAGGGACCGAGTGAGTTGTAGGACATTAGAGAGGGCGGCCCCTAGGGATCGTCCCAGCCAGGGAGAGGAAAGGTGGAAGAGAGGGGAAGAGCCTCAGGGACTGTGAGACCATGTCCAGAGGTCTCCCTCGGCTGCCGCTGGGGTCCCAGCAGGAGAGGAGAGGTGATAATGGGGCAGAAAAAGTTTGAATCAACAAGGTATCTAGGGAATCCCCAAATGTTTGGAAATTAAAGTGTTGACACTTGTGAGCGTTATCTACTGCTGCGTAACAAATTACCCCAAAGCTTAGTGGTTAAACACTTATTCCCTCTCAGGTTCTGTGGGACAGAAGTTCAAGAGCAGATTAGTGGGTGGTCCTGGCTGAGTCTCACTGGGTGTTAGTCAGGACTTCAGCTGGGGCAGCCAAGGCTTTGTATAGCTGAAAACTGTTCATCCTTTCCTTTATCGTTTCTGACATACGTTTCTGACAGCCTCTGAATTACTGAGTTATGGACTTTAAGCAGAAAACTTGGACCACTCAGATCACAGTGTGAGCACATAAGTCTCCCTCTGGCGTTTTACCAAGCGGAGGAACCCGCTAGCCTGAGCCTGAGCCGAGGAAGCGTCCGGACACAGCACCTAAGCCGTTGTCTACTTAACTGTGATGGCCAAAATCTCAAATTCCTGAGATTTCCCACATTCACTCTTATCCTTGAGGAAGTTTTTCAATTGATGAAGGAATTACATTCTTATGAAGATAGCCAGACAATGAGGAAAAACAACAACATAGTCGCACCACCTTCATCCAGCTGATGACAGTGCTGGGGAGGCGGAGGCAGAGCCCGGCCCCAGGCCTGCTGGGTCGCCAGCGCGTGCAGTCCTTCGGAAGCAGCTTGCAGTCTGGGCGAGGAGGTGCTGAGACTCCGCGTTCGGGTTCACCGTTCCCTCTGCGGGTCGACGCAGAGCAGAAGGAGCTCTGGCGTGAAGATGCTCGTGTCAACGTTTGTAATGTGGAAACTGGAAGCAACAAGGATGCCTGGTAATAGAGGACTTGCTAATGAAGCCATGGTCCTTCTGCTCAAAGTATGAACAGCTATTCACGATAATTGGGAAAAGCTGTATGAGGGAGTGTGGACATTTTTTATTGCATAATGAGAGATAAAAAGCAGAATATGACATTATGAGAACTCTGCAACTATGTCAAACATTTGTGTACTTGTGGAAAATGACAAAGAATACATAAAAATAACAGTACCAAATGCTATTATGGTGGTCTTAAGTAATGGGGGGGAAGGAGAAAAAGATACACGAGTGCTCTGAAGCCCATTTGAACTTTAAGAGTCTGCCAAGGTCTGGGGCTAGAGAGCAGAGCCCATCAGTAGGGCTGCCCTAAGCCCCCTGAACCACGGCTGGGGTCACTGTGGGCTGTGGAGCTGTCCCCTGGGAGCTAAACCCAGCCAAACCTTCTGCCCTGGGCTGGAGCAGACCAGATGCCCAGTCCGTTGGGAAGGCTCCTAGAGCCCCTGGGAGAGCCACAGAGCTGGGTTAAAAGCCACACAGCCAGGAGGGATGCCCACATTCTCCACAGGACTGCCCCAGTGACACCACATAAACAAAATGTCAGACAAAAACCATATGGTCATATCAATAGACACTGAAAAGGCATTTGACAAAATCCAGCACCTGTTTCTTTTTTTTTTCTGCATTTATCTTCAGATAGAGCGGGAGGGAGGGAGGAAGAGAGAGAGAGAAATATCAATGTGAGAGAGACACATTGACTGGTTGCCACCCACACAACCCCAACCGGGGCCGGGGACAAACTGCAACCGAGGTACATGCCCTTAGCAGGAACCGAACCTGGGACTCTCTGGTCCACGGGCTGACACTCTAACCACTGAGCCAAACCGGCCAGGGCCCAGCACCCATTTCTGATAAAAATGCTCAGCAAAATGGGAGTAGAGGGATCATATCTCAACATAATTAAGGTCATATATGAAAAACATACAGCCAACATCATACTCAATGGGCAAAAACTAAAAACATTTCCCTTAAGAACAGGAACAAGACAGGGATGCCCACTTTCGCCACTCTTATTTAACATAGTACTGGAAGTCTTAGCCACCGCTATTAGACAAGAAGAAAAAATAAAAGGGATCCAAATTGGAAAGGAGGAAATTAAAGTGTCATTATTTGCAGACAACATGATATTGTACGTAGAAAATCCTAAAGACTCCATTAAGAATCTATTAGATTTGCCCTGGCTGGTTTGGCTCAGTGGTAGAGCGTCAGCCTGAGGACCAATGAGTTGCGGGTTCGATTCTGGCCAAGGGCACGTACCTCGGTTGCAGTTCATCCCGGCCCTGGTCGGGGTCATGTGGGAGGCAATGATTCAATGTAACCCTCTCACGTCGATGTTTCTCTCTCTCTCCCTTTCTCCCTCCCACTATATCTGCAGATAAATAGAAAAATATCCTCGAGTGAGGATTTAAAAAAAAGAATCTACTAGATTTAATAAATGAATTTGGCAAAATAGCAGGATACAAAATTAACATTCAGAAATGGATGTTATTGGCATTCTTTTTTTTTTTTTTTTTTTTTTATCCTCACCGGAGGACATTTTTGCATTTATCTTCAGATAGAGCAGGAGGGAGAGAGGGAGAAAAAGAGAGAAACATTGATGTGAGAGAGACACATCAAGTGGTTGCCACCCACACGACCCCAACCGGGGCCGGGCACAAACTGCAACCGAGGTACGTGCCCTTAGCGGGAACTGGACCCAGGACTCTGGTCTGCGGGCCGTTGCTCTAACTGCTGAGCCAAACCGGCCAGGGCAATATCGGCATTCTACACCAATAATGAACACTCAGAAAGGGAAACTAAAAAAAAATCCCATTTACCATTGCAACAACAAAAAAACTAAAATACCCAGGAATAAACTTAACCAAGGAGGTAAAACACCTGTTCTCAGAAAACTGCAGGACATTGAAAAAAGAAATAGAGAAAGATATAAAAAAGTGGAAACATATGCCGCATTGGAAAAAATCATCATTAAAATGTCCACACTACCCAAAGCAATCTACAGATTCAATGCAATCCCTATTAAAGTACCAATGGCATATTTCACAGATGTAGAACGAATACTCCAAAAGTTTATATGGAACCATAAAAGACCCCAAATAGCCACAGCAATCTTGAAAAAGAAGAACAAAGTGGGAGGGATCACAATACCGGACATCAGGTTATACTACAAAGCCACTGTAATCAAAACAGCCTGGTACTGGCACAAGAACAGGCATATAGAGCAGTGGAACAGAACAGAGAACCCAGAAAGTGACCCAAACGGTATGCACAATTAATCGACAAAGGAGGCAAACACATACAATGGAGAAAAGACAGTCTCTTCAATAAATGGTGTTGGGAAAATTGGACAGCTACATGCAAAAAAATGAAACTAGACCACCAATTTACACCATACACAAGAATAAACTCAAAATGGATAAAAGACTTAAATGTAACCCATGAAACCATAAAAATCCTAGAAGAAAATGTAGGCAGAAAAATCTCAGACATTATACATAGCAGAATTTTCACTGATACATTGCCTAGGGCAAGAGAAACAAAGGAAAAAAATGAATAAATAGGACTACATCAAACTAAAAAGCTTCTGCACGGCAGAAGAAACCAGCATCAAAATGAAAAGGGAACTCACTCTCTGGGAGAACATTGCCTATGATACTTCAGATAAGGGGTTAATATCCAAAATATATAAAGTACTCATACAACTCAACAAAAGGAGGACAAGCAATCCAATTAAAAAATGGGCAGAGGACCTGAATAGAAACTTCTCCAAACAGGACATACACATGGCCAGGAGACATATGAAAAAATGCTCAATATCTCTAATTATCAGAGAGATGCAAATTATATGACTATGAGGTATCACCTCACACCTGCCAGAATGGCTGCCATCAACAAATCCTCAAACAACAAGTGCTGGCGAGGGTGTGGAGAAAAGGGGACTGCTGGTGGGAATGCAGACTGGTGCAGCCTCTATGGAAAACAATATGGTGTTTCCTCAAAAAATTAAAAATAGAACTGCCATTTGACCCAGTGATCCCACTTCTTGGAATAGATCCTAAGAAGCCTGAAACACCAATCAAGAAGAATATATGCACCCCTATGTTCATAGCAGCACTATTTACAATAGCTAAGATCTGGAAACAGCCCAAGTGCTCAGCAGAAGATGAATGGATAAAAAAGCTGTGGTACATGTACACAATGGAGTACTATGCAGCTGTAAGAAAGAGAGATCTCTTATCCTTTGAGACGACATGGAGGGACCTGGAGAGTATTATGCTGAGCGAAATAAGCCAGTCAGAGAAAGACAACTATCACATGATCTCACTTATTTGTGGAACATGAACAAAATAAGCTGCTGACCAAAAGAGATCCAGAGACATGGAAGTAGGGAACAGACTGACAAACCTCAGAGGGATGGGGTGTGGAAGGGGTGGGAAGAGATAAACCAAAGGACTTATATGCATGTATGCACAACCAGTCCACATGGACACTAGGCTGGGGAAGGCAGGAGCGGGTTGGGAGCGGGAAGGGTGGGGTCAATGGGGAAAAAAGGGGGACATCTGTAATACTTTCAATAACAAAAAAGTTCTGGAAAACACAGAAAGGCCATCTTTATAATTTTAACTTATTATAATTGACTGATAAAAAAAGAAAGAAAGAAATATTTCCCCAAGTGATCCTTCTTATTACAGAGAAGGAATTTGTGATTTTTTTTTTAACTCCCAAGTAACAACAGAGCTAGAGCTACATGCAAGAGAGCAAATGAAAAAATATATCTATTTCAGTATATGAGCAGGTGAATGTTTGCAAAAGTAGCCTCTGGGGAGGAAAAAATGGAGGAGAGCCTGAATGAGTGTCTCTCTCCACTGGTGACTGAGCGTGGGGATCCTGACTTGGCCCTTGAGGGTATTTAACACTGCTTTCACTTCCTGTGCTGTTCTCCCTCTGGCCCTTGCCTTGGGTGGAGGTGGAGAATGGGGAGATCAGTGTAGGAGGTGGGGGGACGTACCCAGCTCTCCTGACAGCCTGGGTCAGACAAACCCGGGTGTCTGACTGGTCCCACAGGAGCCCTCAGCACTGCTGACCACGCCGTCTCTGAAAGGCTCGTCTCGACCTAAGGACTTTCCAGAGTTTTCTTCCCGACCCTCCTGCAGGTGCTCCTCTGTAGGCTTACCTGCCTCTCCCTCCTAGTTACGTGTGCCTGTTCCCGAAGGTTCTGTTCTGACCCTCTTCTCACTCTGCTGTCACGGGGAGCCTTGGTTATTCCCTTGGCCTCAGCCACCAGCTCTGTCTTCTGAGCTACAAACCCATACCAGGGACAACAAGCCCAGTCTCAACCATTTAATGAGCACCTACTATGTGCCAGCCATTGAACTAGATGCTATTTTTTAGGCATACTTTATGAACAGTGAAATGTACAGGCCTTACATATACAGTTTAGTGCATTTGACCAATGTATACATTTACAAAACCAGCACCTAATTATATACTTTGCCTTCTAAAACTCTCATGTTAACTCAAGTTGTCACCCTCATTTTGTGTGAGAGAGGTTAAGTAATGACCAAGGTCACACAATTAACTCGTGGGGGAGCTAGGATTACAACCCAGATGTAACCTTTCTAGGAGGTAATGCCTGCTTCAGATGATGTACTCGGTACTTCTTCAGCTCGGTTCCAGAGCTGTGGATTCCAACCTGGCCTGCACGAGAAGGGGACTGGTTAGCTCGTAAAACTGGGAAGTCCAGGCAGAAACTGCAGGCAGGCTTGGTCAGGGTTCACGTTGCTAGGTCCACTTCTTTGCCGGCACCCTTGGGCCCCGCTTCCTCTTCTGGGTTCATTATTAGATACACTTTCCCTCGTGGCGAGAAGGCTTCAGCAGCTCCAGCCACACATACTCATTCAGATCCTGCCAGGAAAGAGGAAGGAGGGGAAACAGACGCTTACCTCTACATTTCGCTGGAATTCTGCTAGCCAGTATTGAAAGTTATGATGTTGGTGTTTTGTAATGAAGTAAATAATGCATAATATAGTGACTTTATACCTTTTTTTGATGGAAACAGAATGATGACTGTTTAAAAAGAGGTCCTCCTGCCCTGGCCGGTTTGGCTCAGCGGTTAGAGCGTCGGCCTGCGGTACAGAGAGACCCAGGTTCGGTTCCCGCTGGGGGCATGTACCTCGGTTGTAGTTTGTCCCCGGCCCTGGTTGGTCGTGTGGGTGGCAGCCACTCGATGTGTCCCTTTCACGTCGATGTTTCTCTCTCTCTCTCTTCCTCTCTCTCCCTCCCACTCTATCTGAACAAAAAATGAAAAGTCCTCAGGCGAGGATAAAAAAAAAAAAAAAGAGGTCCTCCTTATTCATTTACTTCTCTGAACATAGGTTTCACTTTTCAAAAACCAAATTTCACCCTAAAATCCAGCAGGCAGTGTATAAATGTAGGGAAAACACAGGAAAGAAACCACCCCCAAAACAACATATTGCCAAAACTAAAGGGAATACTCATGCAGTAAAATTTATAACGGGTTTTTTGTTTGTTTGTTTGTTTACTGAATGTGTTATAATTGCCTGGCCAGCATGGCTCAGTGGATTGAGTGTCTCCCATCCACCAAGAAGTCACTAGTTCAGTTCCGGGTCAGGACACATGCCTGGGTTTGGGGCTTGATCCCTAGTACAGGGCGTGCGGGAGGCAGCCAATCAACGTTTCTCTCTCACATCATTGTATCTATTTCTTCTGTCCTCTCTCTCTAAACAAATCAATACAAACATAATAAAAAATACAACTGTTATAATTAGGTCAGATAACCAAGAAGAAAATAATTTCACTATAAATTATAAAAAGAACAGAAAGAATTTTTAGTTCTGAGCAGAGGCATTTTCATCGTGTGTATATAAGTGTTTTGGGGGATTAGCTGAAATCACCCCACTGAAAAGTAGTTCCCAGGCCGAACGGAAGTGTTGACGGTCTCTCTCCAACGCCACAGGGAGTGGAAGACATCCTCCGCTGCTTCCTGAAAGAGGGCAACGCCGAAATGACCCGCCAGATCGAATTCATCATCAAGCAGCTTAACTCAGGTTCGTTCAACGCAGGAATCCGTGGTCTGTCTTTCGAATCTTTCACATGTGCCAGGAAGATGCGTGGGCCCTCTCAGAGGGCTTGTCACCTCTTGGAGTTTTTCAAGAGCCCAAGTGAACCCAGAAACAAAAGTTCAACCAGGTAGTCGAGGCCACACTGTCCCGAAACAACAATCACTTATGACACTTTAGGCTTATAGTCAACAGAAAGAATTCAAAAGCAGTTACAAAAACCCTTCTCTAACTAAGTTCTTGTTACATGGGTCTCCCCTCCTAATTCTTCCCCCACCTCCGAAGAGGGACTTCCCCGAGTCCTAGGGTGGATAGCGAGGACAGCTGCCCATCTTTCTAGCAGCACTGTAGAAAATGTGACCCTCCTTCCAGTCATCCATTCACTCCAGAAACATGTATGTTAGCACTGACAGCGTGGCAGGATGTGATCTTCTGTCTCTGTGGCTTCCTCCATTACCATGACAACCCACATCCCCTAATAGCAGAAAAGACCAGTGAGGGAAGCATTGGGTGGGACCGGGGTGATGGGGAAACTCCTAGCTCTTTCTGTGGACTCTTCAACACCTTCATCCTGACTCGTACACATGCCAGGGGCCAAACACGTCACTTATGTCTCTCTACCTGTCCTGCCTTGACACCCAGCAGTCCACGTCCCTAAAGTCCAAGTGCACACATCCTGTCAGCACGTGAACAAGGTAAAAAAATGAATCTCTCGATCTCTGCTCTGATCCCAAGTCAGCAGCTCGACCAAGGCCAAGCAAAGGGAGGTGCCAGACGGTCCCTGGAGAAGCCCACACGTGGCCCCTCCAGCTCATGATTGACAGCTGGCTGCATGGGGCAGGCCCCACCCCAATTAAATCAGAACGGGGGCGGGGGGCAGGCCCAGGGGTGCATGGTGTTTAAAGCTTCCAGGTGATTCCAATGTGCAGCAAGGTGGCGTGTCCCTGCCTCAGGCGGACGCAGAAATGGGGAGGCACACGAGGACCTGACAGGGTCCTGGTGAACAGGAGGCGGCCGGGACAGCAGCAGGGAGCCCAGCAGCTCGGCTCCCTTCAGGCTGGGGGCCCATTTCCACCTGAACATCCTTCCTCTGGCTTTTATGGAGCAAGCATCATTCATCCCAAATTCAGGCGGGCAGGGATAGGACTTAATTTTCTGCAACAACTTTGACTCTGACTTTGCGTCCCCCTTGTACTGGGCGGCCTTATTAAACAAAAAATGGAGTGAGAGGAAAGCTTGGCCTCGGTCCTGGCGGAGGTTGCTCCCTAACCGTCTCTGGGAAGGCGGGCCCCAGTTTGGGAAGGTGGCGAATTGTTGGGGGAAGCTGTTCCCTGCCTTCTCCGAGGTCACCAGCTCTGCCGACAGCTCCCTCCCAAGCCAGGGCTCCTTGCAGCTGCAGGGTCGTGTTGGGTGGGGCTGTCCTTCAGGGCTGACTGTCGCAGTTTATCGAGACTCAGCGCCTCCATTTCCTGGTCAGTCTTCCACCTCCCCAGCAGCCAAGAAGCAGGGCGCCCCCCCCCATACCCAGCTCTGGCTAAAAAACATCTTTCCCTTCCACAAAACTGGCCCGAGGACCATCATGCCAAGAATGGGAGGAGGGGGGGTCAGTTTACATCTCTGTCAGGGATGTGCTTTGGCAGAGCTGAGCTCTGTAACCTTTTGTCTTCAGGAAAGGCTTGGGAAATACCTGCGTAACTCAGTAAGTTCCAGTTTAAATAAAGACTGTCGAAAGTATTTCTCTTTGGTCCCAAGCACCTAAGTTATTCTGTGCCCAAAGGACAATGGCAGGACCCAGAGATGATTGCCCAGGAGTCCGCTACTCTGAAACAAAATTAGAGTCACTGGACATTTGGATGGAGGACCAGACACACGCACACAGGTGCCCAGCAAGTGTGTCCTCAGCATCCCATCCAAGGGACCCTGGCAGCATTCGATGGGCCTGGAGGAGGGAGAGCTGGGGCGCCGTCCCGCCAGCTGCTCCCTGCAGAGCAAACAGCAGAGTAGGAAGCAGTCATGGGTCACTGGTTGGGTCTGTGGAGTGGCACTGCCACCACCTGTGTTTAGAGTCCTGACTTCCTTGTTTGATTTTAGGGAACAGAAAAGCATGTACATGGGTTTTCATACTCTCAGGCTCATGTCAGTCCCCTCGTGCTGCTTTTCCACTCGTGTGAAGGTCTTCAAGTATAGAAGTTCCAGTATGTTTCAGGAAGTAACCCACAGGTGGGGAGGGACGCGCTGATGAAGCCTACGGGATAACTCCAGCCCTCGGCTAGGGGCCCGGCAGACACTGGCTGGTGCCTGAAGAGAGGACAGGAAGCCCTGATAGGCCGCTGGGCCCTCAGGAAAGGAAGGATGCAGTCTGGGAACTGTGGGGGCAGGGCTCACGTCCCCTCGTCCCAGAGAGGAAAAGCCGAGGTTCATGCGCTGCTTCAGTTCCCAGGACTGGGCTGTGCCAGGGATGGGACGAGCCTGAACCAATAGGCTCGGGGACGGGAATGTGGCTGGACTAGCCTGTGGCCTCAGGAAATGTGTAAGATTCTTTTTTTTTTTTTTTTTTTTTAAAAAGGGGACATTTCTGTATTTGAAAAGAAAGGTTTCTCATTGAGGAAAATCGCAGCATCTCCATTTTGAAGATGCTGCAGGCCCTTTTCAGAACGTGGAATTGGGGTCCTGCTGTTCAGGGGCCTTGGGGACAGAAGTTAGGTAATTAACACCCTCCTGTCTGCAGAGTGGCTTTCTTGAGTAAACAGAGCCCATGACAGTGGCACATCCCCTGGTCGGTGTGGAGGCATGCAAGCTCCATCAGGTGGGGTTGGGGCAGGAGCTGTCCTGGCCTTGGGCCCGCCCCCTCAGTGGGTCCTTCCCTTAGGAATGAGGGCTGCTTCATTTGTCCTTTCTAATAAAAATGGAGAGGTGTATTTAAAATTTCTTAAGATGATATCAGAGTGTGGCCGAACTGGACCAGGAACATGATTGCTTTGCTGTAGCCTCACTCTCATGAGGGTGTTGACGCTTCTCTGCAGAGGCCCGGGGGTCTCGTGGACCGAGGCTCCCAACTGTGCCCGCGGTTACTCATGGTGTTTTCTTTGTAGAAGAGCTCCCGGATGGTGTTCTTGACTCCGATGATGATGAAGACGAAGATGATGAGGTAAGTTGGCGGCTCTTGGCACCCCATAGGGAGCTTGGGGCAGACGATCCTGAGTCCCGTCGTCGCCTTGAAGAGTCAGTCCAGAAGCGGAGGTGTCCTCCCTGCGGCACTTCCCTCAGTTCTGTCGGTGGGCTGGAGGTCAGCTGGAGGTCAGCTGGGGTTCGCTGCGGGCGTCCTGGGGCTGCTGCTTTCCGTGTCCACGCTGGCCTCGCACCCTCCACGGCCTCTCCACAGGGCCTCTGCCCACTCAGTGGTCTAGCCTGGCCTTCCTTATCGGGGGGCCGCTGGGCTCCAAGAAGGAAGAAGTGGAAGCTTCCAGTCCTCTGCTGGGCTCAGCAGTCCCAGAGTGTCGCCTCTGCTGCCTCCTGCTCAGGGTGCATTCAGGACCAGCTGGGGGGCGGGGGCAGCAGGTAGACTCCACCCACAGGACAGTTCAGGTGGGGGCTTGGTGGGGAGGCCTGGTGGGGAGGCCTGGTGGGCCATGTCTGAATTTCCTCTGCCGCTCGGGGGGTGTCCTGCAGCCAGCACGGGGAGGCCACACTCCACGGCACTTGGGCTTTGTGGGAGGTCGAAAGATGGTTCTTCGACAGGATCTGTTTGCTTTGAAGGGCCTGGGCTTCCTCCTGTCTTCCAGGGAGGGAGCGTTGGGCACGAGGCCCTGGAGAACCTGTGGTGTGAGCGCAGGGCTTGGCTCGGAGCTGCAGAACTCACCAGTTTACTCTGTTGTTCTGCAATCTTTTGATACGGGTTTCTTCAGCTGTGAAAAATCTGCGTATCTGGTTTTTTAGAGCATAAATGTTCACAAGTGATGTGGGTGAGTCTCCTCTAGTGAAATGGTCTAGAGCAGCGATTCTCAACCTTCCTGATGCCGCGACCCTTTAACACAGGTCCTCATGTTGTGGCGACCCAACCATAAAACTATTTTCGTTGCTACTTCATAACTGTGATTTTGCTACTGTTATGTCTTAGGCGACCCCAAAGGGGTCGCGACCCACAGGTTGAGAACCGCTGGTGTAGAGGATGGTGACTCGTGGGCTGGAGAGGGATTGTCACTATCTTCCTTCAGACCTGGGGACACACGCACTGTGTCCTCTAGTTCTCTGTGCCGACACGTGGTTTGCATTCCTCGTTTCACGGAGAGTGAATGCTGGAAGATGCCTTTTTATTTGGAGTCGTTGTCTTGCAGTTTAAAAGGTGTGTAACAGCCAGGTTTCTGCTCACTGATGTCATCTTTTGGGGGAGACAGTTTACTTAAGAGCCCTCCACCAGAGAGGACAGTCGCGCTGAGACCGGCGAGGGTGTGTGCCTCCGCTGGCAGCCTCACCTGCCATTTTCGTCATGGGCTGTAGGTGGCACCAGTGAGTGTTCTCGCTCACTCTGCCTAGTGGGACAAGTGCCATTCTGGACCTCAGCGGGGCATCCGGGCCAGCACCTCCTCCAGGCCCCTTCGCCCACCAAGGTGGGTCAGAGAGGGGAGGAGACCAGCCTCAGGTCACCAGCGTCAATGGCTGTAACATGTGGTTTCGAACAGGGGTCAGCTGATTTTCTGTAAAGAGGAAGATAGTCAAGACCGTAGGCTTTGCAGGCCCACGGGTTCTCTGTTTGAGCCGCTCGAAGGAGCTGCCGACATTAATGGATGGTTGTGGCTGTGTTCCCATAAAACTATTTGTGGACAGTAAAATTTGAATTTCGTGTGATTTTTTTGTGTGTCACTAAATTTTTTTTTTCAAATATATAAAAACATAAGAGTTATTCTTAGCTTGCTGGCCTTCCAAAAACAGGCCCGTGGCCCACAGGCCATCCTTTACCCCCCTGTGGAGAGAAGCCAGCTCCCTGCCACAGTCAGTCTCCTCGGGACTGGGATGAGACATGATAAACACCAGCTTTGCCCTGGCCAGTTGGCTCAGAGGTTAGAGCATCGGACTGCACTCCAGAGACACCCGGGTTCAGTTCCCGCTAAGGGCACGTACCTCGGTTGCAGTTTGTCCCCGGCCCTGGTTGGGTCATGTGGGAGGCAGCCACTTGATGTGTCCCTTTCACGTCAATGTTTCTCTCTCTCTCTCTCTTTTCCTCTCTCTCCCTCCCATTCTATCTGAACAAAAATGGAAAAATGTCCTCGGATGAGGATAAAAAAAAAAAAACACCAGCTTTGTGTCTGCCTTCAATACTGTTTTAAATGATATTTTGAGTTAATATCCTACTTATTTAATGTCAATAACCTTTTGTCATTGTGTCCGAAAGTTCCTCTTAAGATTTGTTTTTCCACCCTGGCCAGTTTGGCTCAGCGGTTAGAGCATCGGCCTGAGGACTGAAGGGTCTTGGGTTCAATTCCTGGTCAAGGGCACCTACCTGGGTTGCCGGTTCGATCCCTGGCCCCAGTCAGGGTTGTGTGGGAGGCAACCAATCAGTGTGTCTCTCCCACATCGATGTTTCTGTCTCTCTCTGTCTTCTCCTCCCTCCCTTCCACTCTGTCTAAAATTCAATGGAAAAATATCCTCTGGTGAGGATTAACCAAAATAAAACATTTTTAAAATCTGTTTTTCTCCTTCCTGTGTTACCCCGTTGGGTTTTTCGTTTTGTGTTGTTGCTATTAACCCCTTTATTTTTGTATTGCAAGGGGAAATTCATTTGGTTCATCTCTTCTAGTGAATGATGGAAATTCAACTTTTGGAAATTTCCCTATAGAAGCAGTTATAGTCTACTATAAATGAAGGAACATGGAGATCTTTAAATTTTCTGGGCTTTTTGCAACTCTACAGATTTTTATTTTAAGAGGATGGTGTTTGGAAATACTTGTGATAACTGGAGTTTTCAGAAGGTCCCTAGAAGGGGGTTAGATGGGAAATGACAAGGAGAGGATCTGGCGTTTGGGGCCATGACTCGACTGTGATGAACGCGCGTCAGCAGGTCCCCCGTCCCTCCCTCAGGACCCGACCGTTCGCCGCAGAGTACGAGTCAGGGTCACCTGTCTGTCTTACCAGCTTCCGCCCAGGGCCGGTGTGACTTTTTAAACTGCCTTTCAAATCAGAAAGAAAAAAGAAAGTGGAAGATGCTTAGACTAAAGGAGAATTTCCCAAAACCATTTGAGCGAGTGGCACTGCTGTTGGAGTGTGGCTGTCCCCTCCCCAGGTGACCACTTTGAAGGGGACAGCAAAGTGATTTTCAGAGCCTTAGAGTCATCCGTCGTCTTGCTCAGCGATATGAAATATTTTAAAATTTTAACATTTAGACCCAAACACAGAGAGCGGAGCCGTTGTTTTCAGTTGGCTGCTCCGCGCCTCCGAAGGCACAGTGGCTCCGAGGGAGAGGGCCGGGGGCCGGGGGCCGGGGGCCAGGGGCGGTCAGCTCAGTCCCCGCGCCGAGCTGCTGTCCGTGCACTTCCAGCTGCCGGTCCCTCGCCACTGGACGCTCTCAACAGGACCCCCATGTGCAAAGTCGAATGTTTGCTCTCTAATTTCTGAAAATGGAAGGTGTTGTTCTGATTGCTAACACGTACTTAGGAGTTATGCCTGGTAGACATACCTGTATGTGCCGGAATAAAACGTTTTTAAGGTGGAGCTAGAAAGGTGTTTTCTGCCTTGTAGCCTGTCCAGGACATAATGTCAAGAGGGAAAAGGAAATTGCAAAGGAGTGTGCATAGTATGATTCTGTTTCAGAAAAAATAAACACATAAACACACATCCTTATGAACTTATATGCGTGCTTGGAGTTCCTGTAGCAGAAAGGTGTGGAAGTCAACGCCCTCCTTGTTGACACGAACCCGCCTGGGCGGCAGGGAGGAGCCGCGTGGGTGAGAGGTGAGGAGAGGCTGAGCAGCAGGCTCGGTTCGGTTCGATGGGAGGTGAGAAGAGGGCGAGGGCTGGTGGGGAGGTCAGTGCTGGCCGTTGTTATAGACCGATGGGGCACAAGCCAAACCGAGTGGGTGAGGAGCACGCGGGAAGTGAGAGTAGGGAGCGAAGAGGTACAGACGCTCCTTCCACAGATCTGGCTGTGAGCAAGAGAAGAGTTGGATGGTACCTAAAAAGGGCATTTTTATTTTGTTTTCATTTGGGGGAGACCTAAGCATGTTAAAATGCTGATGGTCATGGTCCAGTAGAGAGGGAGAAGCTGAACATTCACGTAGGAAAGAGGAGAGAGAGAGGATGGCATCAGGGCAGGTGTTCTCAATATTGTCTAAATTGCTTCTTACTGTCTCTTGCTCACAAGCTCCAGACCCATTTAAACCTTCAGAGAAATAAACATCATGAGATAAGCGTGGGCAGGACACACAGAGAATGAACAGATGACAGCTACAACTGAGGGGTTCAAGCACATCTCATCTAGGACTTTGAAGAAATGTAGTACTTTGAAGAAATGTATTATTTAATGCAATTTATTTTTATATGAAACATACTGCCACGTTCCCAAAGGAGCCCTGATTCTAATGTTCCCGCGCCTGGCTCAGGTCTCCTCGTTAAGGTTTGAGGCGCTTCCTCGTGTCCGCTCCTGTGGCTCTGTGAGCGGAGGTGAAAGCCTTCCTGTGCTGGTCCAGGAGACCGATTTTAAGACAGATATTGTCCCCTCTTAACACAATAGGTTTAGATGCCAGGTGAAGTCAGCCGTGGACTTTTACTCGCTGGTTGCCGTGTAAGCGACACACGCTCAGCAGTTTTCTTCTCTACAGACTTCTCCCATCTAAGAGTCATTCATTCACTTGTTCAACAAATACCTGAGGGCCTTGGAATGACATTATTCTAGTAAATAGGGAGGAAGAGATGCAAAAGAATGTAAGAGAGTGTTGGTGGTTTAAAAACCTCCAAGAGTTGAAAATCTAGGTAGGTGAGACGATCGTGACCCTGATAACAGCTCACCGTGTAGCAGCACCACGGGCCGGCACTGCTCCGGGTGCCTTCCGTGTACTCACTCGTCTGTCCTCACCATACCTGCCACAGGTACTGCTCGTGTTCCCATTTCACGGATGGGAAGAACAACGCCGAGGCCACACAGTAGTAAGTAAGAGGCGGAGCTGGGAATGGAACCAGCGGCATGACTCAACAGTCCACGCTGTTAACCGCCACACCGCTTTGTCTCTAAGAAACATAGAAACAGCTAGCAAATGACAGGGAATAGATATGCCACTATCGGCTCCTGACTGATAGGAACAGGAAGTGCTGCAGAACTTCCAAACACTGGCGGATGCCGGGCCGCGGCTGCCCTGTCGGGGCATGGATTGAGGGGGATGGACTGACGGTGGGAAGGCCGTGGTCGGAAAGCAGGAGAGGCCACTTCTAGGGGAGAGGGCACAAGTCTATCCTTTGCCTCTCCCCCCTCTCCTGACCCACATCAACCACCCCCAACCCAAGACACCCCTGTTAACAGGTGTGTATGCTTTCATACTTTCCTTAGATACACACCGAGTGTACACATATGTGCACATTTCCATGTCTGTTTTTTTTACAAAGTGAGATGACATAGAGATGTAAACACACACGTACAGAGTGTTGCCTTTTTCTCTAATAATTCCTGGGGCTCCTCCGTCAGCCAGCATAGCAAGTGGCTCCTTTTTAATGCTGTGTGTGTACAATTTCCCAGCTCTGGGCTGCTTCAGACACTGCTGCAGTGAACAGCTTGGTGCTCGCACTTCCCGTGGCCTTTTGTTGCTGCATTGAAGTGTACGCGTGGTTTCGCTTGTAATGCATTTTTCCTCGGTGCTTTTCGGTAACAATTTAGATTTCAGCAGCAGAACGGGAAGGGAGCTTTTTCCTTCTCTCCACACCAGCCGTGGGTGCCATCACTCTGTATTTTTGCCGGGTTAATAATGGTGGTAAAGTGCTCTCGCTGTTGTTTCAATTTTGCATCTCCATTGGGAATGAGTAGGAATGTCTTGTATGTTTATTTTATTGGATATTTGGACTTCCTGTGCTGTAAGTCCTATTCACATCCCTTTTCCATTTTTAAATTGTGTTTTACCTTTTGACATCAATTCATATGAATTCTCTCTGTATTACAGACATTGACCCTTTTTCACCTCCATTGCAAGTATTTTAAAAATATATTTACTGACTGGTTTTTATAAAATCTTTTGCCTTAAGTCCTTTTTAAAAATTTAAAAAGATAACTCTATTGGCTTTTCTTTTATAGTGTCTGGGATTTCTGTCCTGATTAAGGTTTTCCTTAATCCTAAATTTAACTATAGTCTATTTTATACATAGAAAATATATATAATGTTTATGTAAGGTTTGAATGATCAAATTTTTGGTTTTGGAACACTTTTACACTCTTAAAAATTACTGAAGATTCCAAAGAGCTTTTGTTTATGTGTATTTTGCCTATCAAATATTTGCTAAATTAAAACTGATAGAATGTATTTATTAAATTTTAAATGACAATAATAAACCCTATACATGTTAATATAAATAAGATATTTTTATTAAAAAGATTGTTTTTCGCCCTGGCCGGTTTGGCTCAGCGGTTAGAGCGTCGGCCCACGGACCAGAGGGTCCCAGGTTCGGTTCCCGCTAAGGGCACGTACCTCGGTTGCGGTTTGTCCCTCGAATGTTGGCAACCACTCCATGTGTCTCTCTCACATCAATGTTTCTCTCTCTCTCTCCCCCTCTCCCCCTCTCGCTCTCTCCCTCTCTCCCTCTCTCCCTCTCTCCCCGTCTCCCTCTCTCTCCCTCTCTCTCCCTCTCTCCCTCCCTTCCTCCCACTCTATCTGAAAATCAATGGAAAACTATCATAGGGTGAGGATTTAAAAAATAAATAAAGACAAGCCCTGTGAGAGGGGTTTCCAGGGAATTGTCAGACAGGTCAATGTGACAGTACTCTGGGAATGGGGCCTTCCTCTGGGATGCTCAAAAGCGGTCTCACCTCCAGTGACTGTTTGGCTGCTGGTTTTTGCTTTGATTTTGGGGCTGGTGGTCTTCCATGAGCAGGAGAGAGAGTGAGAGGAGTAGGGCTAGTTTAAATGCCACGTTTGTTGTTCTTACCGAGAGCTAGCCATTTCTTTCTTGAACAAGTGCTCCCCAGATTGTCACAACCCTCTGGTTAATTTCCAGAGTTCTGAAAAAATTGATGTTGATCATTTTTGCCAGTGTTCTTGCTTTTATGGAGGAATAGATTTTTAGAAGTTCTCACTTCATAATTCCTGATAGCATCTTGCCTATTTTGCCTTTCAATAGCTCTTTTACTTCTGTGTGATTTTGTTTTTTCATTCATTGATCATTTGGAAAATAATGGTTTTGCAGTTTTTCAGTTCTCCAGATGTTGCCATATTTCGTTATAAAACATCCCCAAAATTGCATTAGTTACTATCACCATTGATCTCATTATAAAGTCTTTAGGTATTGGGAAGCTATCAAGCTCACAGTAGCAGGTAAAGTTTCTTTTAATTGTTTTCTCTTAGAAGTACAAATTTTATTATTGATAATAGATACTGTCAGTTGGTTTCCTTGAAGTGACAGGCTCACTTCATTACTTTTTGAGAAAATGTTTGCCAAATACCCAAGTCTGAATAACCAGTTTGTCTGTCATTCTTTCAACCAAAAACGGTGTTCCTTGAAAAAAGTGCCTCGTTCAGTTGGCAACTCAGATAACCTCACAAATGCTTTTCCTTGAGAAAACCATCACGTACATCCCACTTTGTTACACAGATGGGCCACAAGAGTCAAGATTTAGTGACGTTAACTCCTGCTGTTTCATCAAGGACATTGTTAAATGAAACTTTATCTGTCATCTTTCTATCATCTATCTGTCTGTCACTTGTCTACCCACCTGGTGGCTGTGGAGAATACAGTGACTATACTGGGCTTTGGTAGCCTTGCTAATCGATGCTCAGTGGTTTTACCTTCACTGCTTTTGCACTGTCAGTGCAGATGTCAGTACACTTGTTCCAAAGTCAACAAAGGTATTCAGTACGTTAGGTGCTCAGCCAGCACACCTGTGTTTTATTGCCAAGCAATTTCCTAAGAGATCCTTGATGAGGAGATACTGTTGATACTGGGTGAATACAAGGCAAATAGCAAGTCCAGGCATGTGTCTGCAGATGAGATATTAACTCAGCATTTATGTTTGCAGCTTAGCCTTTATTCAACAAGCTACTGTTTTATTGGAAAGCAGCACGCTGTAATTTTTTTCTAACTTTCCGCCCAGCAGGCAGTCTGCAGTCTCAGCTACAAGGCTCTTGTGTCTGTTTCTCCAACCATGTCTTACCCTCAAGGTCTTCAGTGGCTTTGTTTTGTAAATACTTTTGTGTGAGAGGGGAATCAATTTAGTTTTATAGAAAAAAATAATACAGAGAGTTCCTATATACCCACCACGTAGCTTCAGTGGCTTCTAAATCTAATTTGAAAAGTTATTACATTTTCAGTTTTTTTACTTTTAAAGAAAATACATTTATGTTTAAAATATTCTAATCCTTTTTCTTTAAATTCTTACTACTGTAGTTGGTCTCAAAATTATAATTCATCTTACTGTGTGGAGAGAGTCCGGGGCTCCTGGCTCAGGAGAGAGCTGGACAGAAGGACACCAGGGATTTTGTGCTGAATCACTCCCTCACAGGACGGTAGCCGTCTTACTCAAGGAGCCCCTTCCCAGAGCCCCGGGGAGAAACAACAGCCCCTCCCTCAGGAATTCAACACCACCAGGCCAGGCCAGAGAAATGCAAACTGAGGCTCATTAACATCCAGTCTGATAGCAAGCAAGTGCCCCACCCGCTGGAAATCCTCCTACACCTGAGGGTTTTTTCATTCAGCTGAGGGCTACAGATTGAGGCTCATCAAGTAACTGAGACTAGACCTGGAGGGTATTATGCAAAGGAAATAAGCCAGTCAGAGAAAGACAAGTATCACATGATCTCACTTATTTGTGGAATATAATGAACAAAATGAGGTGATGGACAAAATAGACCCAGGGATGTAGAAGTAGGGTTCAGACTGACAAACTTCAGAGGAGGGGGCGGGGGGAGGGAAGAACTTATATGCATGTATGTGTAACCAATAGACACGGACAACAATGCGGGGGAGGGGGGAGGATCTGGAGGAGGGTGTCAATGGGGGAAAAAGGAGAAACATCTGTAACAAGAATAAATTAATGAAGAAGTGAAAAAAAATTATGCTTCATCTTAACAGGCATATAATACTGTTCAAATATGTCCTGTTACATAAGACACAATAAAGTAAATTATGGACATCTATAAAACGGGAAGAGCGTGTCCGTCAGTCATACTTCTGTTTTTTATTTGCAGTTTTGCTCTTGGAATAGATTCCTTCCTTCTATGAGTCAGAGAACTTTCTGATAAGTCAGTTTCATCTTTTTCAGCATTTTTCCATCAGTGGTGCAAGCTTTAGGCTAAGAAAGCAAGCCCTCTGATCTCCCTTTTCTAAGCCGGTGACCCAACCTTAAAAACATAAGAAAAATATATTAGGAACAAATTTTCTTTTATCTTTTGTTTTGGAATGAATGAGTCTTAATATTTTTTTAATCTTCACCTGAGGATATGTTTTTTGCTGATTCTAAAGAGAGAGGAAGGGAGAGGGAGAGAAAGTGAGAGAAACATCGATGTGAGAGAGAAACATCGATGGGGGATTGAACCTGCGACCCTTTGGTGCACGGGACAATGCTCCATCCAACTGAGCCACACCAGCCAGGACCAAATGAGGCCTAAATTTTTAAAATAGTAACAGTTTTAGAGATTTTTTTCAAACTCAGAAATGTTTTTTTAATTATAAAAATACTATTGCAAAATAAAACAATAAGTGTACTTCTAGCCTGTTTCTGTATAGGAAAAAGGAAAACTTCGAGATTTCAGAATAGTGATTTATTGGGTGATAATGGAGCGTATCAGTGATAGTATATATAACTAAAGATAGCCAGGAATCATCGAGAACAAACTCTGCTGTGGAAATCTAGAAACCCCAGGGTACCCAGGCAGAGTCACACTAACCATCGGAGTCGGAGCGTCACCAGGCACAGAGCTTCTAGGAAACCTGACTTACAGGAGAGAGTGGGAAAGACAGATCTTACTACATTAAAATAAGTAGGTATTATTTTATGTTGTATAGTTATAAATTATCCATCTATTATATATGATAGATTATTATAATATATGATTATAAACATAGTTTAGACTTTATAAACCCCTTGAATGTGTCTTGAGGTCTCCAAAGGTCTCCTAGAGCACACTTAAAGAGCCATGGGTTGACAGTTTTGTTGTATACAATGTTTATGAGTTTGGGTATCAAAATTTCCTCTTCATAAAATAGCTGTGATGATTTCCATCTTTTCCTAGGGGCTGGGATTAGTTCTATTTTATTTTGTCTTATCAGTTCTTCTGCCCCCGCCCCTGCCATGTGGCTCAGCGGCATGGGCATATGTCCGGAGGAGCGGAAGCTGGTCAGGTGCCGGGAGGAAGCTGGCTGGTGGGTGGGTCTGCCATTGACCTGCCAGGTGGCTGCAGTAGACAGACCCAGTGACCCTCTCACGTGGCTGACTGACACAGGAAGGCTGGACTTTTTCTTTCTTTTCTCTTAACCATATTTCCTAAAGCATCAATGTGGAAAGCAGAAAAGTAGGTCTCATTCCTTTAAAAAAAATGTCACATCACTAATTTTTATGGTAAAACAATAATGATGCTCTCTTAAGATGCATTTACCACTACAAGGCCCTGGGTAGTCAGTATCCAGGGAAAGGGCAGCCGTGGGCAGTAGAACTAATCTGGCTCCCTGAGGACAATGAACATCAACGCCCCTGGCTCAGCTCCTAGGACAGTGTAAGCCCGTGGTGACTGTCAGCTCCCACGACTGTGTCATCGTCACCCATATGCTGACACTGTCGTCAGCTGCAGGCCCACCATGCCTGGCTGCAGAGAACACATTCAGTACCAGTGTCCCTGCCCCTGGCATCCCTTTGTGCTGTGCCCTGGGGAAGGCACGGGTGCCGGAGAGGAGCATTAGATAAGGATGTGGCATTGTGAAATCTAGCATATTAATAGGCAAGTTCAGGTTCAGTGAGGCTAACAGATCAGAAGACCATTGTCTTTGGAAAGATAGTTTGTTATATTTCCCAAGAGGCGGGACATGCCACATCCGGGGGGAAGCACCAGGGCGGTGTGGCCAACAGCCTTTATTGTGGTTTCTGTGGGACGGGATGGGCGAGACAGGGTAAGCTGGTTCCGAATTCACTAGT
This sequence comes from Tadarida brasiliensis, assembly GCA_030848825.1. Classification (NCBI taxonomy): domain Eukaryota; kingdom Metazoa; phylum Chordata; class Mammalia; order Chiroptera; family Molossidae; genus Tadarida; species Tadarida brasiliensis. Next base: position 100,959,902 of record CM061265.1, read on the forward strand.
CTGAACAGTTTCGGTGGGACTGTCCCTGATTGTCTGGTACCTGGCCCTGGAGTGACTAAGGCAGGTGGAGAATGGCCCGGCGTGGGAGTCTGGTGGTTGGTGTGTGGTGCTCTCGATTGGTTGGTTTGCATTTGAAAGGTGGGTTCCTGAGTGAGTTGTTTGCTATCTGGGAATTGGCTAACCTGGCAGAGGTGGTCCTCCCAGGGTCAGGAAGGCCCAGATGTCAAGGCACAGAATAGAGAAAATAGAAGACAAGGTGAATCCACGAGGCTCCCAGAGCCGGCCCTGCAAGCTCTCAGCCTCACCTCCCTTTTCTCCCTGAGGTGGGCCCTGCAAGCGAAGGAGCTCAGGGACCTGGCGCGGTCTCAGACCTCCCCTGTGGTTGTCCTGGTTCCTGCACCCCGCCATTGCTGCTGCTGGTTCGGGGGGAGTTACTGCCATCCTCCTATCTGGCCGTCTGGTCATAAGGTTCACACTGATCCCCTTCATATTCACAATCCCAACTAATAAAGGCCAAAGTCTCTCAAAAGGAATTTTTATTTAAAAACTTAGCAAATGGGAGAGTGTTAGACTTGTTATGTTCTAGATCTCAGTACAGAGAGGGTGGGCGTCCCAGCTGAGGCGTGCCGGGAGCATGGGCTGTCACCAACCACGGACGGTGCACTTTGGCCTCAACTTGGGGCATCTGGAGTGGAGGGCGGGGGAGACCAGGCTGGGCTGGTGACCTGGAGCCAGACTGCAGAAAACAGAGAACCCCCGAGCCTGTGAGCCCGGGAGGGGTGCGAGCAGCTGTTCACCGTCACTGAGACCGGGAAGCTTCGGGGTGCTTAGCAGCGCTCACTGTGCGCAGGCCAGGCCGACCGCTCAACGGGCTCCCTGCCATTTATTCCTCATGCCCCCCCCCCCCGTCAAATGGGTTCTGTTTTTTGCCCTATTTTATGGTGAAAAAGCAAAGTTTAGAGAGGTTCAGAAACTTGGTACAGGGGCAGCAACTGATGGAACTGAGACTCAGACCCTGGCAGGTGCGCGCCTGTGTGCCTGCCCGCCCTCCCGCCGCGCTCCAGTGACGAGTGACGTCACCTCTGGCAGACGCCAAGGAGACAGCCTGCAGGGCTCCGGGAGGGGAGAACCAGCCAGAATGGGTAACGGACAGGGCATGTCATCGGGCACTGAAGGCTGGAACCTTGGACCCCAGACAGCTGTAAGGATGGTGATGCCTCTAACAAAAATGGGGAACAGAGCCTTGGGGGGGCATGACATGTGTAGGGTGAAATGTGGAGGGGCACATACTATTATCTGGCTGGAACAGCAGATGGCACCTAGAACCAGCCAGTTTCTGAGCTAGCTCCCCTCACGTGGCCTTGCTATGGCTGAGTGTCGGGCCATGCCTTCTTTCTCTTCGGCCACCTTCGTACATAACCTGTGGATGGCTGGCCCCCCCAAAGCTGCTTCAGGTACGCATCCAAAGAGCCAACGGCAGCTGCTCCCCGTGAATCGCTGCGCTGGGCCCCACTGTGGTCAGCTCGCTTGGCACGGTGCGATACACTTTTAATTCCATTACCTAATTGGCAGAGAACCGTCTGTCTTATGTCTGCATTACTTGCTGGGCCTTTCCATTATTTAACCAAGTCCATTTAAAAAAAAAAAAACAGTGTTCCCAATTAAAGCTTTTGCTTTTCTCCTGGTTCTAAATTCGTTTATTTCTGTAACACGGCTCCTATGCTCTCAGACCTTGGCTGGGATGACCCGCCCAACAGGCTGACTCACGGCCACTGCCCTCATTTCTACTGTGGTTTCTATGGGAATAGACGTCCACCGGCTCAAAACAAGGTGAGGGCTCGCCGACCCCTGAGGATTCTCAGGCATTTACACACCTTATTGTCCAACACCTGTCTCCATGGAAACAGATGCAGAAATGGTCGACCAGTGTTCTACAGTAAACCTTTTCTTATCTTATTTTTTACAAATACCAAAGCAGTGCATGGCTTTTTCCTATGATCACAGATTTTTGGAATAATAGAACTTTTTTGTAGTGAGGCATGTATATTTCTAATTTTGACCTATTTGATAAATCCCTTTTTTTATTTTTATTTTTTTTATTTCTTGATTTTAGAGAGGAAGGGAGAGGGAGAGAGATAGAAACATCGATGAGAGAAAACATCGATTGACCACCTCCTGCATGCCCTCCACTGGGGATCAGGCCCACAACCTGGGCATGTGCCCTGACCGGGTATCGAACTAGCGACCTCTTGGTTCATGGGTGGGCGCACAACCACTGAGACACACTGGCTGGGCAATTTGATAAATCCTTATAGTTAAGTGCATTCTACCTTATTTCATTTTATAATTTTTATTGTAAAGTGATAAACTTGTTTCTACTTACTTAATCAAATCACTGACTTGGCATTCAAAGATGAAACAGTGTATTAGGTCTGGGAACATGACTGGAGAAAAAATAGTGCATGACCTGCCATCCCTTCCAACTTCAGAATTCAAGACCTCTGTGTCCCAGGTAGGTGACCTCTTGGTGCATGGGTTGACACTCAACCACTGAGCCACACCGGCCGGGCTTAATACTATCTTGCATGAGTGATTCATCTTTTTTTTTGTTTTTTTCTTCATTGATTTTAGAGAGAGAGGAAAGGAGAGAGAGAGAGAGAAAACATCGATGAGAGAGAACATCGATTGGCCGCCTCCTGCATGCCCCCTACTGGGGATCGGGCCCACAACCTGGGCATGTGCCCTGACCGGGAATCGAACTGGCAACCTCTTGGTGCATGGGTCGACGCTCAACCACTGAGCCACACCAGCCGGGCGATTCATCTTTCTTTTTAGCTGCTATTTATTGGCATTGCCTTTTATTCTCCACTAGTGAACTGTAAGTGCCACTAGGACAGGGACAGTGTCCGCTTTGTTCTCCCGGGCACCCCACTGCCTGGCGCAGCCCGTGGGCACACTGGTTGTTGTTGGGGAATCGCTGAGTAAACGCACACCACAGACTGTTGGACAGGGGCTCTGGTAGCTTCTCCCCGCAGAGAAGTCCCCAGAGGAAGGCGAGCAGGCAGAGTCACCCGGTCCAAGCCCCGGACGCCTTTCACGAAGTGCACACAGCTGTCAGCCACCACCCAGATCATTAGAACCTCCAACGGAGAAGCTCCCTCAAGTTCCTGCCCCGTTTTTCAAGTTTGTATAAGTGGAATCTCGGGGTGATGTACTCTGAGTCTGCTTCAGATGCTTTGTGTTTGTGAGGGTACCACTTGGCCTTTGCTTGCTGATACAAACCACCCCAAATCTGGGTGGCTTCAAAAAGCAGTATTTCATTCCTCCTGATTCTGTGGGTCTGCTGGGCAGGTCCCTCCACTGTGTTCACCAAAACCCACTCCCAAGGCTGCCTCCGGCTGGGGGTCGGCTGGGCGGGGAGGTCCACGGTGGCCTCATGGTCTGGCGGAGGCCTGTCTTCCTGCACGTGGTCTCTCCTCCAGGGGCTTTGCCGAGGATCTGTGTAGCACCAACCTGTCCGAGAGGGCAGCAGCCCCAGAGCTCTCAGCGTCTCGCTTCTGTCACATCTGACTGGTCAGTGTCAAGGCCAGCCCAGACTAGAGAGGTGAGGACGTGAGTCCACCCCCAGCAGAGGCTGGCTGCATTGCAGGGAGGGTGCTGACATGGAGGAGTCTGTGGGTCACCCCCGCCACAGGGAGATTCACCTCAGGACACGCCATGTCAGGACGGCCTCTGCATGCACAGCAAATAACGTTTTGTGATTTCACGCACACGCACACACACACACACACAAGGGCAAAATAATTAAGAAAGAAATCCTTTCCGATTGAAGTTAGCGTTCCATCGATCTAAACTGGCATCTGTTGCCACGTCAACTTCACCAAGTGGGGGAAGCCAACTGCCTGTTTCAGTCTGAGTCATCCTGTACTAGCCTCACCAGTGTCTACCCTCAGTTCTGAATTTCAGAAGCTTTAGTTTTTCCCTAACATCGGATAGTAGTGTAAGGAGTAAATGGCGTGATCTCCGTAAAGCCTGAGCAGAGAGCCAGATGTATATACTCCGTGTTCGGTCAGCGGTAGCTTTACTGTTTCCTCCTCCTCCTGCACCCAAGTCATTCAAGCTCTGGGAATCTGCCAAACCTGACCTAGCAAGAATCTATCTATTTAACGAATATTTATCGAGCGCCTGTTATGTCCGGGGACCGCTCTCTGTCCTTACTGATTTTCCCGTCTGCTTGTTCTACTGGTTACTGGGAGAGGAACACAGAAGCCTCCCCTTATAATTGTAGATTTGCCATTTTTCCTTTCCGTTCTATCGGTTTCGCTTCACCTGTTTTGGAGTGCTTTTTTAAAAAATATTTTTGTTGATTTTTAGAGAGAGAGGAAGGGAGAGGGAGAAAGAGAAACATCGATGTGAGAGCGGAACGATTGGCTGCCTCCTGCACGCCCCCTGCTGGGGATCGAGCCCCCAAGGATATATCTTTGTAATTGTTGTATCATCCCAGTGTTCACCACTTCATCGTTACGAAATACCCTTTGTCTCTGGGGACATCCCTGGTGTGTTTCGTGCGTCTGATGTTCACGCAGGCACTCCCCACTCCTGCGTTTACTGTGACCTTCAGCCTGTGTCTGTGAAGTCAGGTGCTTCTCCCGCAGACAGGACCGAGCTGGACTCTGCTTCTCTGTCCGTTCTGACGATCTGTGCCTTTGATTGGAGTCACGTGTATGTAGGGCACGTACATTTTTTATTTTATTTTTTTTTACAGTCTAAGGAGAGGCTGCAAGATCATTGGTTGCTGACTCTGACCAGGTCACGACGGGTCCACAGCTGGTTTCATTTTGGTCCAGGGGAGGGGGGCCTTGGTTGCACTTTGTCCCGGGCTCCGCCTGGGGTCATGTGGGTGGCAGCCTCTCGATGTGTCTTTCTCACGTCGATGTTTGGGCACGTACATTTTTTAAAAGTTTGAGGTACAATTTACATACCATGAAGTTCATCTGTACATTTCAGTGCTTAGTATATTTACAGAGGTACACTGATATCCCAATTTAATTGTAGAACATTTCCATCACTTCAGAATGGTCCCTTACGTCCATTTGTGGTCAGTCCCTGTCTGCCCTTCCCCTCCCCACCAAGCCCCAAGCAACTAGCAGTCTGTTCTCTTTATAGATTTGCCTTTTCTGACCATTTCATGTAGCATGTTATCTTTGGCAGCTGGTGGCTGTCACCGAGTATGATGTTTTTGAAGCTTAACGATATTATGGCACGTACAGTGCTCATTTCTTATTGTGAATGGTATTCCATTGTACGGATAGGCCACTTCTGTTTACCATTCACTGGCTGAGAGGCGTTCGCACCGTCTCCGCTTTTTTTAGCTTTTGTACATGACGCGGCTGTGAACATCTGTGCACAAGTCTTTGTGTGGTCAGTCCTTTTCATTTCTCTGGAGTTAGCTACCCAGGAGTGGAATTCTCTGGTATGACAAATTTATGTTTAACTTTGAAAGAAATAGACAGATTTTTTTCCAAAGTAGTTATACCTATTTTTATATTCCTGCCCGCAATTATGAAGGTTCCAATTTGTCTGCGTTCTCACCAAAGTTTGTTATTATCTGTTTTAATTATAGTCACCCTAGTGGATGTGAAGGGATTATGACATTGTGTCTAATTTGTGTTTCCCCAATAACTAATGATGTTGAGCAGTCTTTTATGTGCGCACTAGCTGTGATGGTTTCCTAGGCGACTGTAACAAGTGCTGCGAACTGGGTGCCTTCCAGCAACAGGACTGTGTTGTCCCACGGCTGTGGAAGCTGGGAGTCCAAAATGAAGGGGTCAGCGGGCCACGGGCAGCATCTGTGCCATGCCTCTCTTAGCTCTGGGCTCGCGGGCTCTCCTCCTTGGCATTCCTTGGCTTGCCGCTGTGTAACTCCAATCTCTGTCGCTCTTGTCACATGGCATTTTTGCCTGGTGTGTCTTGGCATCATCTTATCAGGACACCTGTCATAGCAGATTAAGGCTTCAGCCTACTTCAGTATGACCTCTCTTAACTAGTTACATCTGTAAAAACCTCTTTCCAATTAAGGTCACGTCCTGAGGTGTTGGGGTTAGGACTTCAACATATCTTTTGGGGACACACAATTCGACACCTAACACTAGCCATTTATATATCTTCTTTGGTGAAATATCTACTCAAGTCTTTTGTTATGTATGTATGTATGTATTTATATTTTTTACTCCTCACCTGAGGATGTTTTTTTTCATTAATTTTTAGAGAGAGTGGAAGGGAGGGAGGGAAGGAGGGGGAGACAGAGAGAGAGGAACATGGATGTGAGAGACACATTGGTTGGTGGCCTCCCACATGTGCCCTGACCAGGGCCAGGGATGGAACCTGCAACCCAGGTACATGCACTTGACTGAGAATCGAACCCAAGACCCTTTGGTGCTGGGGGCTCTAACCATTGAACCACTCCGGCCAGGGCGTTTTGTCCATTTGTTAAATTGGGTCGTTTGTCTTCTTATCACTAGGTTGTGAGAATTCTTTATATGTCCTGTATACACGTCCTTTTCTGGTGTATGGTTTGCAGATATTTCCTTCCAGCGTGTGGCTTGTCTTTTCATTTTCTTAATGGTGTGTATTTTGAAGCACCAAAGTTTTTTATTTTGATGAAGTCGAACTTATCATTGTTTTTTTTTTTCTGTTGTTTGTACTTTTGTTGTTGTATCTAAGAATTCTTGGCCCAACCCAGAGTTTATCATATGAACCTTGGCCCTATTGCCATTTTGGCCAGATAATTCTTTGTAGTGGGGCTGTCCTGTGCATTGTAGGAAGTTTAGCAGAATCCCTGGCCTCTACCCAGTAGACGCCAGTATTATCTGCCCCACTGCAAAGTCGTGATAACCAAAAATGTTTCCAGACATGGCTAAATGTCCCCTAGGAGGCAAAATCATCCCCAGTGGATGGCCACTGCCTACGTCAACATTGCAGAGACTTGCTCCTATCTCCCCTCTGAGAGGGTCATAGCTCTGGCTCTTAATTTAGATCGAGGGTCGTTTCTAGTCAAGTGTGTGTGTGTGGTGTGAGATGAAGATCCAACGTGTAGTGTAGTAACTGATGTGGGTGCGTTTAATTCTGCTCTTTGCTGTCTCATTTCTCCTTACCTCGGGTGTTTGTTCCTCTGTTCTTCCTGCCTTCTTTTGTAGTACACAAATGTGGTTTGTTTTCATTGTTATTATTTTTTTTAATCCTCACCCGAGGACATTTTTACATTAATCTTCAGATAGAGCGGGAGGGAGAGAGGGAGGAAGAGTGAGAGAGACACATCAATTGGTTGCCACCCACACAACCCCAACCGGGGCAGGGGATGAACCGCAACCGAGGTACGTGCCCTTGGCCGGGATCGAACCCGTGACTCCTTGGTCCCCAGGCAACGCTCTTACCACTGAGCCATACCAGCCAGGGCTAAACAAATGTTTTGAATATACCATTTTAACTAAGCTTTTTAGCTGTATTTTAGGGATTACAATATGCATCCTTTACTTCTCACAATCTACTTCGAGTTAATGCCGAGTTGTTTCTGGTGGCATAGAAGGGCTTTGCGCCAGTGCGGCTCCGTGGCTGTCCCTCTTCCGTGCTCTTGCTGCCCTTCCTGCGGCATCTGCATTTATTATCCAGCCAGTGCCAGAGTGTTTGCTGTAAATACTGATATGTCTTAAAGAAACTTGAGAAAAGAGTATATCTGTGTGTCCACCCACATGTTCACCGTTTGCCCTGCTCCCCGGTTCTCCCTGTGTGGTCACCATCCGATGTCATCTCCCTTTTGGCTGGAGCACCACCTGTAGCATGGTCGGTCATTCAAGTCTGTTCAGGACAAATTATCTCGCTTTTTGACATCTGGAACTGTCTCTATTCCACTTTTGTTTTTGAAGGATACTTTCACTGGAGTTAGACCTCTTGGTCAACGGGTTTATCTCTAACGCCGAGAATGTGTCATTCTGTTGCCTTCTGGCTTCCACTGTTTCTGAGGAGAGGCCAGCTGTCGTTAGTCGTTTGTCACTGTTTTCCTGTATGTGATGAGTGGTTTTCCCTTGTTCCTTAAGATTTGATCCTTATCTTTGGCTCTCAGCAAGTTGATGTGCCTAGGTGTGGCTTTCTTTGTATTTATCCTTTTTAGGGTTCATTGAGCTTCTTGGGTCTATAAGTTACAGCCTTTCACCAACTTTGGGAAGTGTTCATCTACTATTTATTCAAGTATTTTTTCTGTCCCTTTCTCTCTCTCCTGTCCTTGAAATCTAGTTACACATATATTAGAGTACTCAATACTGTCTAACAGCTCTCTGAGGCTTTCTTCATTTTTCTCCAGTATTTCTTCTGTCTGTCCTTTGAGCCTGTTACTTCCTGTTGATCCATATTCTGACTACCTGATGCTTCCGGCGTCTTCTATCCGCTGTTGAGCAGAATCCACTGGAGTTTCTTTTGTTGTTGTTGTTTTTATTCCTCACCTGAGGATATTTTTCTACTTATTATCAGATAGAGTGGGAGGGAGGGAGAGAGAGAGACAGAGAGAAACATCGATGTGATAGAGCCACATCAACTGGTTGCCTCCCACACGACCCAACCAGGGCCGGGGACAAGCCGCAACCCAGGTATGTGCCCTTGACCGGAATCGAACCCATGGTCTGTGGGCTGACGCTCTAACTGCTGAGCCAAACCGGCCAGGGCCCACTGGAGTTTCATTTCAGTTAGTATTCTCTCGGCTCTCGAATCCCCATTTGGTTCTTTTTCATAGTGTCCATTTATTTCCCAGTTGAGATTTCCTGTTTTCCCCTCGTTTTTAGTATATTTTCTGTTAGCTCTTGAGCACATTTCTCTTTAATTCTTTAAATATTTTGATAACAGGTGCTTGGAAGTCTTTGCTAAATGCAACATCTGGGCCCACTCAAAGCTAGTTCTACTGGCTACTTTATTTTCCCTGAGTACTGGTCACACTTTTCTGTTTCTTGGCCGTGTCAGCGATGCCTTTGTTTGAAAAGCAGGCCTAGTAGGTGGTGGTGTAGTGATTCTGGGTTTAGCATGCAGCTGGCTTGCCTGGTCTCTAGCTGAGAAATTGTCTCCAGTGTGGTATGCAGCCCGGTGTCTCTGCTTATTATCTCCTTGCCCTTCAGGCCTCCCCACATAGTTTCACTGGCCGGAGATCTGGGCTGAGATTATGTTTACATACCTCAAACCAGTCAGGTTTTCACCTCTGCCACTTGAACTGTGTGGAGGTTGAGGAATACATTGAAAAGCACAGAAAATTTGCAAGTTCTCCAAGCTTTTCATTTTCTCAGGGGTTCCTGGGGTTCTCTGAACTTCAGCAGCCTGTCAGGGGTACCGGGGATTTTATCATCTCAGGGCTTCCACAGCTATTTTGCTTCCAAAGCCCCACCCACCCCGGTTTCTGGCTGCTCTGCTGCTTGTCCTCTCCCAAGTCCACACCTTCAGCTGCTGTAGCTGTGGGTTTTCCTGCCTGAAACGGGTGGGAACTCGCCCAGGCACAGGACCGTAAGTGCACCATGCTTACCCAGTTCCAGTAGCTCTTCCCCGGTGAGCGGACACTTCTCGATTTGTTCTCCGCCGCTGGTCATCTTCCAGTGCCCTGAGATGAGTGTTAACGGGTCTGTAGCATTTGATTTCTGTAAAAGGGAAGTGCCTGACCTCATGTTCCTATTGCCAGAAGCTGTCAGACACTCTTCTAGGCCCTGGGGACATAGCAATAATCAAACTAGATATTCTCAGGAGAAAGCAGACCTCGAACAAATGGGCCAGTAGAAATATAATAGTCCAACGGTGGCGTGCTCCCTGGAGAACAGTGGAGGAGGAGAGGCATGAGGGAGGGAGCCGCACGGTAGACAGTGGAAACAGCTCGTGCCAAGGCCCTGAGGTAGAAGCACATTTGAGGAGTTCTAGAAACAGCAAGAAGTCAGAGTAGGATATGGAATCAAGAAAGGTAGCTAAGGTCGGATCACCTAGGGCCCTGGGAAGGACAGGGCCTTATTCTGAGGCAGGAGAGCCATTAGGAGGTCTTAACTGAGAAGTGGCGCTAAGTGATCACTCAGAGTGCAGCCTTCACAACGAAAAATAAAACTGCCAGTGCATTCAGGAAGTCACTGACGGCCCTAGTCATTCCTGTACTTGAACTGAGCTCTGAGGCCCTGGGACCAGCTGGCCTGGGCCTCATGAATCAGGGAACCTAGTTGAGGTCCTGACTCTGCCAGGTACAAGCCTCGGTTTCTCTAAACAGGCCCATTGCTAACGGCCAGAACCAGAGCAGCGCTCAGCTCAGAGCCTGACATCCATGATACACGGTCAGTAAGCGGATGTAAATCTCACGCACCGACCGAAACCGAGGTCAGTCAGTTGCCTGGTTGTCCCAGGCTCCTATCTTCAACCGGCTGCGTGAGCTGTGATTGTCCTTCTCCCTCATATGTCATGTCCTGGTCTCTGAGCTCCTCGCTCTGAAGGTCACTGCCATCTTCCCCTTCATTTCCTTTTCCGCTCCACAGGCGGGCTCACACCGTGTCCCCCGAGGCTGACTGTCCGGCCTCCTCTCTTCCCTTAGCCTGCCCTGCATCTGGCCGCCAGACCGTCTTCCTAACGCTTGGGTCCTGCAGGGACGTGGTCACTTATTTCTAAATCGGGGAACATTGCAGACATTCCAGAAAGTACAGAAAACAATGGAGCAGCTGTGGACCTGGTCCTTCATCCTCCTGCCGCCCCTCGCGCCCCAGAATTAACCACTAACCTGAAGTCGGTGTAAATTCCATGAGGATTCTGGGCTTTTATACCATCTTTATCTTTCCATAAGCAATACACACTTTGTTTTATGGTTTTTGACTTTACATGAGTGCCACAATACAGTGTGATTCATTTACCCACTTGCCGTCTTCATTCAGCATTACCTGTCAGAGAGTGTTCGTGCCAGCGCGTGCTGCCCGGGCCATCCGTGAGGCGCCGTGTGGCGTTCCACTGTAAGACAGAACCACTGTGATCCGTCCTCCCCGTCTGAGGGACGGAGTTGCTCCTGTGCAGAGAGCCTCCCTGTCCCTGGTTCCTTGTACACGCGTGTGAACGCTTCCCTGAGGTTCACACCTGGACCTGGAATCGCTGTCGGGGCACGAGAGTCTCATCTTTACCAGATACTGCCGGATTGCTCCCAGAGCGCGGGCCCATTCGCACACACGTTCCCGTGATCCTTTTAAAGAACGTTTCGCCCTGGCTGCTGTGGCTCCTTGATTGAGTGTCATCCCGTGCACCGAAAGGTCACCAGTTCAACTCCCAGTCAGGGCCCATGCCTGGGCTGCAGGTTTGGTCCCCGGTCGGGGTGCATATGGGGGCAGCCGACCAACGTTTCTCTCTCTCATCAATGTTTCTCTCTCTCTCCCCCACTTCCTTCCTCTCTCTCTCTGAAAAAAAAAAAAAAAAAATCAAGCCCTGGCCGGTTTGGCTCAGCAGTTAGAGCATCGGCCCGCAGAGCAGAGTCACAGGTTCCATTCTGGTCAGGGGCACGTACCTCGGTTGCAGTTCTGTCCCCAGCCCTGGTCAGGGTCATGCAGGAGGCAGCCAGTTGATGTGTACCTCTCACATCGATGTTTCTCTCTCTCCCCTGCCCCACTTCCCTCCCACTCTATCTGAAGATAAATGGAAAAAAGTATCCTCGGGTGAGGATTTTAAAAAATCAATAAAAACATTAAAATAAAGGAAAGGGGAGGCTAAAAAACATTTCTACGCCCCTCATCACCTAACAAACTTCAGTTGCTGACGGCATTCAGAGCCCCTCTCAGTGAGACCGCAGCTACGTGTGTGTTTTCTCTCACATGACCAGCTTTGTTTCTTCATCTGCAAGAATAAAGATAAATACTCGTTACAGAATTGCGAGATCAGTGAGTTAATCTGTGGCAAAAATGGACACAAAAAATGATAATCTCCTTTCCTTCCTTTCTGTCCATCTCCTAGTTCTGTCTCCCTCCTTCCTTGGAGGCCATGCGGCACGGGTCTCAGCCAGTACCCTTGGGAGTGGGCCTTAACCCCGAGGCTGAGCACTGACCCCTGAGAGACCTCTCCTTGCCAGGCCAGCTTACTGCAGCTCACGGGATCTTGGGTCAAATTCTTGTCTCATCCGGCCGGTGTGGCTCAGTGGTTGAGCGTCGACCCGTGCACCAAAAGGTCGCCAGTTCGGTTCCCGGTTGGGACACATGCCCAGGTTGTGGGCCTGATCCCTGGTGGGGGGCATGCAGGAGGTGGCCAGTCGGTGTTCTCTCTCATTAATGTTTCTATCTCTCTCCCTCTCCCTTCTTCTTTCTCTAAAATCAATAAAGGAAAAAAAAATTGTTTTAATTCTTGTCTCGTGTTGTGTGTACATTTGATCACGTGTCTGCCCTCCTTCTAAGTCCAAGTGACAGGGGGCAGACAGGGCCAAGCACCGGAGCCTCTGTGCCGTCTCACCAGGGGACTGTGGTGGAAGAGTCTCCGTGTGTGTCAGCATTGAGTTTTAACGTCATCGCCACAGCCTGGGGTGGGCCAGACAGGTGTGCACTGAGGTCTGCTGGATTAGAGGCTGCTCGAGTGCAGCCTGGCGTCAGGAGGCAGCCCGGGTGGGCAGCAGAGACACGAGGAGTTGGCCACTGTGGTTGGAAGGAGGGGAGGGAGCTGTTCCCAGCGCAGACTTCAGGAACAGCGGCCTGAGGCGTGTCCTGGGAAACCGGATTCAGATTCCTGCTCCCCCCCCCCGTCACTCCCCCTACGCGCAGGAGCTTGAGAAACACACAGATTCTTACTTTTCAAACCCGCTTCCTCTAGATTCTGTGGAAACGTGGAGGTTCACCTAAACGTTATTTCAGGACACATGCAGTGTGTTGAAGAATAGTTTTTCTTATGACATTCTTGCTGACGTGTAAGAAGATACCTTCACTGTGTCCGGAGCGTGTTTGCCGTTCTGGCTGGTGGTTTCCTGTTGGCTAGCCTTCCTTCTCCTCGCTCAGGGTCGGGGTCACACTTAGTCCCTGAGTCTGCCCTTGCCCTGAGCCTCCCATCAGCTGAGCACACTCGTGTGGCCCCTGTTTGGAAGCAGCCACAGCCCTCTTGCCCGTGCCATGCATGGCGTCCGGACACGGCCTGATGTCGCCTCCTCCCCCGTCCCACAAAAGCTTTCGACTGTCTTCCACTTCCGGGCCTGCCGAGCCTCAAGTCTCCTGAGTCTCTGAATCACTTGTCTTAGTAAGCGTGGCTTTCCACAGAGCATTTTGCCATGAGCACCATGTTTCTTGCTGTTTTCACTTAGACTTCAAAAAAAGTGTAAGCGAGCAAATGGAGCAGATAAAGCAGTGGGTTAGAAGAATCAAAGAAGTAAAGGTCTCGGGTTTCTATCGTGTGGTGTGTGTGTGTGTGTGTGTGTGTGTGTGTGTTAATCCTTACTCGAGGATATTTTTCCATTGATTGTTAGGTAGAGTGGAAGGGAGGGAGGGAGAGAGAAGGAAACATCAATGTGAGAGAGAGACATCCATTGGTTGCCTCCCGCACGGGGCCAGGGGATCGAACCTGCAACCCTTCAGTCCAAGGGCCAACGCTCTAACCACTGGGCCCAACCAGCCAGGGCTATCACGTGGTTAGTCACTGAACCGGGCTGGTAGTTAGACCAGCCGTCGTCCCGGGATGTGTTCTGGGAATGGGGAGGTTGCTGTCCAGAACAACTTCTGGGCATCACGGTGCAGTCCTCAAGGATTCAGGACCTGCTCCGTCCGTGGTCCGGGGCACACACTCCCAGAGCGGTGCAGAAAGGGAAAGGGCCCGTGCCACCAGGGGAAATGCGTCGCTGCGCTGTCTGCCAGTCACCTTGTGCACCCTTGCTCTCCCCTGCGGAGTGTTTTTCCCTTATTTTTACAGAAAGTGAGGTTCGCCATTCAACGTTCTAAGGTGTCTCAAATTCAAACTGCTGGTAGCCGTCTTATAATGATTTTAAGTGGAAAACACACTTGATACTTTTGCTTGTCATGTGTAAAACCACTTGAATACATTCTGCTCTCCGCATGGTATCTGTAAGAATCTGAGTTTTCAAATGCATTTAGTGGTTAACCTTCGTTTTATTTTCAGGCCAGTTGCTTAGAGTCTGGTTTGTCTGGAGTATTATGTATCTCAAGCCTGCAGTTAAGCATCTTGTCATAAGATCACCGAGCTGCTGTGGGGAAGCTGCGGGTGGAACACGCAAATTCATCTCACCTCAGGTGCCTTTTTTACGAGGCATTCTTCATTTCCTGAGCTGATCAGTTATCAGTAAGCTCTGCCTGTAGTAATCTGATGCATTCTGCTGGAGTACATAAAGGCCAGTAATTTTAGTAAAATTCCTTCCCAGCAATGGTATTTAAAACCCCACCCCAAGGAGGCGTTTATGAAAGTATTTCCTTATTCATCACCTCCTTCCTTCACTAAGTAGATTGCAAAAAGACGTTTCATTTGGAAAGTTAGCGATGCGGCTGGTGCTGTTTCCAGGCCTCTGGCACTGGGGCCTCGCCCCCGGCTGCCCGCACTGAGTGCGGCTTGGGAAGTCCTTCCCACTGAAACGGGAAAGGAACGGAAAGTAGTGGCCTCTCTCCCAGAAGGAATGCTTGAGCCATAATTGTCCCTGAAGGTGTCCTAGGTCTGCTCATTGCACAAAAGTTCTTACACATCCTCAGTCGTTCTAATCCTCTTGGCAAAAGAGCGGGCACCGTTCTTGGCCGGCTCTCTGCTTACACGTCTCACCACACCACCGGGTTCCTCCGCCTTCCCGCCACCGAGAGTTTCCCAGGTGTCGCTGGAAACGGGTTGAATAGTATTGAATTAAGCCCTTGCGCCTCTTTGTTAAGTTGCACTTTCCAGCTCCGCCGGCTCAGCTCAGTTTACTGTCGGTCTTTCCGTCTCGGGAGCCCTGGCGAGGCCTCCTTTCCTTTTCCCCGACATGAGTGTTTCTTAGAAAAACCACCACAGTGACTTGCTTATATCTGTACAGTACATGGCCTTTCAGAGTCAGAGGACTTCAGACATTTCCTCCCTCGGTGGGTCATGACTTTAAAGGAGTCAGCAAGATGATTTGCCAGATGGAGAGACCTAGGCGCTGGCAGGAGCCGTGGCTTCCGAATCAGCCTCGGGACAAACTGTCTTCGGCAGGAACTGTCCACTGAGGAATGATTTTCAGGTCCGTTTTCTTACATGCACGCATTCAGCGTTAGCATGCTGGTCTTGAAAGCACCAATGGTGCTCGCCTGTGTTTTGCCAACAGAGACGCGGCGGCCGAGGCAGCAGACTGCCCGGCGCGTGGACAGCGGGGTGCCTGGGTCTGCAGCCCCACACGTACTCAGCAGGTTGCAGCTCGACTTCACTCTCGGCAAAGGGTTGTATGTACTAGGGACCAAGTGCAGAACTTGGCCTATGGTTTTGGAGGTTAGGAAAGCCCTATCAGTTACCAAAAAACTTAACTTTATGGTACTTTTAAAGAAAAAAGCATCAGCTTGCTGTAACTAAAATACAACATTAAATCTCTTGCTATCTTGTTTTTTGAACAAGTTACTAGATCAGGCTGTCACTGTGGCCACTGGTCCGTGTGTGCACAGGTGGACCCGCCCCTGAGTGTCTTGCACACGGACTTGCCGTCCAGGGGAGAGAAGTGCTTTCGCCAGCCCTGACCGGTTAGCCGTTGACCATGTATTTTCCACTGAAGTGGAATGTGGACGTTTGCTTTGTCTCCTGACGTTTCAGATTCCATCCTGGCAGGGAGGCGGCGTGTGGCCAACGCCTCTGTGAAGTTGTGATTCATGTGCCCATTTCAGCAGGTGCCTCCAGGGCTCCGTTGCCTGGAAAAGAGCTGAAATCTGACCCACTGCCCAGAGCGCCCTGCCACTCACTCTGACCACAGAGCCCGCCGCTTTTGTTCACAAGGGGCAGTCATTTTCCTGAAATAATCATATATTGTACACACTATTTGATGACTGAGGTGTTGGTATTTTAGTAAACTGGACTGTAAGCCAAGGCAGCGCTATAAACCTTACCTCGCTGTCCCAGTGCTGACCTCAGGCAGGGCCTCAGAGGCTGCGTTACCTCCAGGGTCCCCGGGTGAAATTTCAGGATGGTGGGTAGCTACCACTTGGCTGGCCTCCTGCTCAGGTGAAGCCCGGGAGGAGAAGGCAGCTTCCCCGGCTGTGGCGAACGAGTCAGACTAGGGTTAGATCGACCGTGAACCCGGTGTTCCGGGGGGGACCACAGTGGATTCTCGGTGACTGGATGGGACAGGGAGAGAGTGGGATGGGACTGGGGACTCCGGGCTGCTGCTGTGGCCCTCTCCTTCATCCTCTCCGCCCCCTCGAGCTCGGTCTCCACCAGGCACTGGGGACCCTCAGCCTCGGAAGACCTGGTGAGTCCAGCCTGGGCCTCCTCAGAAACAGGCGTCTCCGCAGGGCCCCAAGTGGCCGAGTCAGAAAGATCTGGGCAGAAAGGGGCTTCCGCAAGCCCCAAGGCCGGGCTGTCACCACGGACTTGTCACCTCTCTCGGGCTTGGTTCCCCAGCAGACACGATAATAACGTAAGGATCTGCAGTCACTGTGAGAGAGAGGATGGAAGGCGGGCTCCCCGCGGTTCTGTGAAAGGGCGGCACGTCACCGCTCTCGCTCTCCAACGTGCGCTGGCGGGAGTCCCCGTGGCCCGCGCCGCCAGTAAGACCGGCTGACTATCGGGAAGGCTGGGTCGGTCTGGAGACTGCTGGTTCCGGTCTGCCTTTGGGCACCACCTGGAATAAGTCAAACCCCCTTTTCTTAAGACAGCTCATCCTGGGCGACACTGTCTCGTGATGGCAGATGGCACTGACTATCTATGTCCTAAAGTGAGCCTGGAGAGACGGCTGCACCTGCCCCCAACAGCCCTACCCAGAGGCGGTCCTCCTGGGAATTTGAGCCTTCAGATTCCTTGGAAACTGACTCAGATAAATCAAATTCACAAAAGACTGGGGCATCCAGAATGACTGGAAATTAGTTTGGAAATAAAACAGGGTACTCATGTCTGCAGAATAGAGCTTTCTCTTCCTGTTGGCAAGTTTAGAAGAGCCAAATTACAGGGTGTTGAGTGGACGAGGGGTCAGGGGAAGGATTAGTTAGATGATCTCAGGGATCATTGTCACCGGGGTGTACTGGCCTGGGGCACCCCTCCCCCCCAGCCTGGACCAGCACTTGGACTGCCAGCTTCCTCCAGGGCCCACCCATCCCCCTTTCCCACTTCCACAGCAAGCCAGCTCCCTGAGCTCACGCGGACACAGTCCTTCCTCAGTCAGTACCTCCGTCAGATGTCACGAAGGTCTGGTCTTTTTGTACTGACACTCTCTGAAGTCCTGGCGGGGGGTGGGAAAGTACCACGGGTCCCCATCACTGCGAACGGGGCCCGGCCAGCACATGGTTATACACAGGTGCGTAGCATCTCATGTGAGCTCTTATTTTGTCTCTAACATCTCTTTTTACAGTTGGAACTTTTTATTTTGAGATGACTGTAGATTCACATGTGATTGTTAGAAATAATACAGAACAATCCTACGTACCCTTTACCCAGTTCCAACCCACGGTAACAGCTTGCAAAACCACAGTGTTCGTGCCTCAGCCAGGACGTTGACATTGATGCATTCGAGACCATTGAGCGTCTTATTGGACCTCTTCACAGCCGTGGTCGTGGAAGTGTTCAGTAGGCACCCGGCTTCCTAGAGAGGAGGCTGGCGTTTCTCCCTTTCATCTTCCTGGAGCGGCTAGGAGCCGAGGGCGCACTGCCCCTGAGACCCGCCGACACGCAGACCTGCGCGTTGCTGTGGCTGGGCCAAGGCCATCTCATTCCACGGCATGTGCCGCTTGGGGGCGCCACCCCTCCGGGAACTTGTGGCAGGGGGTCCCGAGCATTCACCCCCGTCTCCTTTGACGCAGGAGGACCATGACACCATGGAAGCCGATCTGGACAAAGACGAGCTGATCCAGCCCCAGCTGGGCGAACTCTCAGGCGAGAAGCTGCTGACCACCGAGTACCTGGGCGTGAGTACCACGTGAAGGGGTTGGGGTCCTGAACAGAAAGGGGAGCTGGACCACTGCTGGGCTGAGCGTTTGCCGTAACACACAAGGCTTTGGTCTGGTCTGCTAGGACACGGCGTTCACGAGAAGTCCACGTTAGCCGGTTTGCTCCCAGCGGGCCTGGCTCCCAGTCTCAAGTAGACCTGCTGGTGAACAGGAGAGGGTTAGAGCACAGCGACCGGGCACAGGCCAGGGGCCGCCGTGTCTGCAGGTCTGCCCGTCCTTAGCAGTAATCGGCTCCCCGTCAGCTGCTTCATTTCCGCGTGCCTCGCCTGTTGGAACGGAAGGTGCGGGGACGCGGCAGTCATCGGCACAGGTGGTGGCTGAAACCCGGGCAGGCAAGGTTGCCCACCGACGCGGAGGGTGGAGGGAGCGAGTGAGGGGCTAGGCCAGGCCCGGCCGGCATGTCAGGAGTGGGAGAAAGAGGGGCCCCGAGAAGCACAAAAAGGGAGCAGTCAGAGAGGCTTGGGGAGAAGCAGGAGGGCGCAGTGCCACGGGAACGGAAGGGAGGCAAGTCTCAGGACGGACGGCTGGGCAGTCCCAGTCTGAGAGCCTGTGGAGCGCGCCTGTGACAGGGCCCGGCTCTGGCCTCTGAGAGCCACTGCTCACCACCCAGCAGCTACACAGGGACGGCCTGAGTCAGCAGGGAGCTGCCCTTCGGCCAGGACAGGGCAGCAGGGTCCAGCGGGGCCTGTGTGTCCCCTTGATGAGAGAGCTCAGGGGTGAGCTGGTGGGGTGCTGGAGTGTCGGGTTCCTGAAGGTTCAGTGTGGGGACAATCCAGACGACGGGGGTGAAGGGCACTGGCATTGAAAGGGGCCCCGGGAATTTTGAAGCCGGTGGTTGACTGGCTCAGTTACATGGACCCTGAAATCTCCTTGAATGAGGCGGGTTGGTATTGGAGCAGAAGGCACAGACAGTGACTTGGGAAGGAAAGAGTGGGGAGCCGCCGTCGTGAGCCTTTGAAGGAGCGAGTAGAAGCAGAAAGCGCCTGTCCATTCCCGTCACTGCCCCCTCCCCCGAGTCCAGGCCCTCATCACCTCTCCCAGGCACTGGGCTCCTGGTCGCCTGGCCCCGGTTCCCGGGCTGGAGTGCGGTGTTTGCGGTGGAGCTTCAGGGTGGAGGACAGCCAGAGGCCCGTCCTGGGGCGTTGTAGGCAGAGGTTGGGGACTTCACTCTGCCTGAGCTGCGGGGTTGGAGTGCTCAGAGCAGGGGAGTGACTCCCTTTGACTTAACAGTTTAATGTATTCACCTGTTTCACTCTGGCTGCTTTATGGGGAATAGACTGTAGGGGGCAAGAGTGAGAGAGGGAGCAGCCCGGAGGAGGCTGGGGCACAGGCCCACCATACCTGTCTGGACAAGGCCTGCTGCCATCGCTGTCCTCAGAATGTCTCGAGGACCAAAGGAGTCCAATTGGCTGGAGGCTCAGTTGCCATTCGGTCAGGTGGGAGGTGCTTGAGAGCATCCGGGTTCCAGGGTGTCGGAAGTCTTGGGCTCCGACGGGGCGTTTGACAGGGAAGGACCTAGCTCCGTGCGGTGGGACCTGCATCTTTAAATCAGCACTCCTGCTTCGTGGGCAGGTGACGAGGAAAATGCAAGGCAGATCGCTGGGGCTTTTTTTTTTTAATACATGTTTTTATTGATTTTTTTAGAGAGAGAGAAGAAGGGAGAGAGAAATAGAAACATCAATGTGAGAGAGAAACATCAACTGGCTGCCTCCTCCTGGGGATTGAGCTGGAAACCGGGTGTGTGCCCTGACTGGGAATCAAGCCGGGGCCTCTCAGTCCATGGGGCGACGCTCAGTCCCCTGAGCCACACCGGCCAAATGATGGGGCTTCTCTAGGGGGCAGGGGTGGTGGTTGTCCGGGCCTGTGCTTGAGATGTCCCCACAGACACAGCCCACGGGCGGGCAAGGGCGGGAGGCGCAGTGGCTTTGTGTGGCACAAGCCCGAAGCCAGCTGGCTGGGCCTCCTGGGACACGGGAGGACTAAGATCCCAACGAGCTGGGGAGGCGCAGAGGGAGAGCTTTCAGCTCAGTCGGTCACCCGGTTCCTGGGCTCGGAAATGGTGTCAGTCACCAGAGCAGGCCGTTCTGAGTCTCCTCGGGTGGGCCCGGCCCTGCCAGGAGAGGACATGAAACCAGCAGTCAGGCTCCACATCTGCCTGCTTATCGTGGTGGTGCCAGCTCCTTTCCGTGGAGATGTGAGTGGAAGAATAAAGCACAGAGAGAATTTGTCGTCCAGATGTGAAGACCAAGGCTGAGTCGTTCCCTGGGGCCGCTGTAACGAACTGCCACAACCTGGTGGCTTAAAGCAGCTCACGCTTGCGCCGGTCTGGAGGCCAGACGTCCGCCTCCAGGGTGTCAGCACAGCCGCCTCCCCCGAAGGTCCTGGTGGCTCCAGGTGTTCCAGGCTCGTGGCTGCTCAGCTCCAGACCCTGCCTCCATCCCTACTGGCCGCCTCCTCTTGTCTCTTCTTCTCTTTCATCTCGTACAAAGACACTGGTCATTGGAGTTACAATAACCTGGGATGATCTGCTCACCTCAAGATCCTCGACTTGAGTTCATCTGCAGTAACTATTTTCTGTACAGAGTCACGGGCACAGGTGCTTGGGGTTAGCACACGGGGGCCAGCGTTCAACCCCCGATGCCAGGTCACCGTGGGATCTCATAGTAGGAACATTTTAAAGTTCTGTTAGGAAACTTAATGTCCAGCAGTAACCACTGAGGTTACATCACTGTCTTTGTTCATTAGTCATCCCAACCCGCACTCAGTCACCACATCTTGGTGTGAAGCTGCCAGCCTGCCAGCCTCTTGTGCTGGGTCAGTGACTTCAAAAGAGGAGTCTCACTGCCATGCCTTTGGCTCCGGTGGCCAATGCAAATGGGGGATCCGGCCAAAAATAGAAGACATTTCACTGCGGAATACGTGCCCCAAAATCATGATTCATGCCTCCCATTCGGATGCACTAGGTAGATTTCTAAAGATCGTTTCCAACATAATGACTTTTTGAAACATTGTGTCAGAAAATTATATTCAAAAGTTTTTATTGAACTGGTGCCATTTGCCTAACACATAGCAGAATGCCGAAGAAGTTGAAGCTGTTCCGTCAGGAAGTTTGCACGAGGACACACGGAGCAGATGACGCTGTGCTGTTGGTAAGGGGCGTACGTGACAGTGAGGAGTGGCCAGCGGGTAGGCCGGAGCATCCTGTGACATCAGAGCTGGCCGAGGTTCTCCAAGTCCCGCACCACCGAATGTGGGTTAAAGACAGTCTGGGACTGCCCTGCACCTCCTAGGAGCCTGTTGTGCTCAGCAATGGTTTTAAACGTACTAGCTCGCCCAGTCCGGTGTGGCTCAGTGGATGGAGCGTTGTCATCCCATGGACTGAGAGGTCCCAGTTCGATTCCCGCTCAGGGCACATGTGGCTCGATCCCCGGTAGGGGGCGTACAGGAGGCAGCTGATCGATGTTTCTCTCTCACATCAGTGTTTCTCTCTCTCTGTCTCTTTCCCCCTCCCTCCCTTCCACTCTCTCTAAAAAGCAATGGAAAAAATATCCTCAGTGAGGATTAACCAAAACAGCAACAACAATAAAAGAATGCCCTGATTTAACTGTCTTCATCACCGTGGTTAAACAGGTGTAGATATTAAATCATAGAATCTGTTTCCTGTTTTTATTTTGAAGTTTATATTGTTTAGTTACCGTCAACGACAGCCATAGGCGTGTCTTAAATTAGTTCGGCGCATGTCATGGTGCTGACTGCTTCACACTCCTGACTCCACTTAATGTAATGCCCCCAACAGACTATGGGGAAACGCTGCTAGGGCCACCTTTTCTAGAAGAGGGAGCAAACGGCAGCGAATCCTGCATGATCAGCGAGAAGGGGAGATGCGGACTTTGTGGGACCTCCAGTGTACGGGGTTTCAGAGGCACTCTTTTAAGGTGAAAGAATGCAGAGTGAGGTCTGAATACTTGATTTAGATGAGAAAACAAAGCACAGACAAATTCAGATTTTGTGGAACTGACAGATACCACAAACAGAAAAGCGATGTTTTCATGAACTAGCTGCTCGGCACGCTTTGTGTGTTTTTCGGTATAGTTTTTGTTGTATAGCCTGTGGTTGTCTTTACATATATAATGAGTTTGTAATTTCTCTCCAGAGTAAGGAAAGAAAAGTAAGGCAGTCCTTCCTGTAACATATTTGATCCAGTTTTCTTACTGATAGATTAGAACATTGTCTTCCCGCCTCACACTTAGTTTTTGGTAATGTAGAAAGAAACAGCAGAAGGGAAATCTGAGTAGAAGAAAACAGCAGTATTAAGTGATTGCAGTTAAAATATCCTACTTCTGCAAATTTTACAAAAACACGACCCTATAAAAACACATTGCTAAGGCCCCTCCGGGGCCTGGAGGCTTTATTCCATCGGCTCCATGGAGGTTCTGCCCCCGGGCATCAGCCCTCGTCCACATGCTGAGCCTCTTGGTCCTGATGTGATGGATGCAGCTGCCGGCACAGATCCATGATCAAGTCGGGGTGGGGTGGGGAGGCCAACGTGCAGGCCAGCCCAGTACAGCCCGCTACAGTGCTTTTCCCAAAGCTCCATCCGGTGACCTCCACATACTTTTTACTGGTCAGAACTGAGTCACATGGCCTCTAGCTGCAAGGGAGTCTTGGAAAGTATTTTTTTTCTTTTTTTTTTTTTTTAATCTTTATTGTTGAAAGTATTACAGATGTCCTCCCTTTTCCCCCCCATTGACCCCCTCCTCCCCGTTCCCACCCCCCTCCTGCGTTCCCCAAACTACTGTCTGTGTCCACTGGTTGAGCATATATGCATAAAAGTTCTTTGGTTTATATCTCCCCTACCCCTCACGCCCCCTTCCCTCTGAGGTTTGTCAGTCTGTTCCCTACTTCCATGTCTCTGGATCTATTTTAATCGACAGCTTATTTTGTTGGTCAAGAAAGAGAATGAAGATTAGGTAGACAGTTAGCAAAGTCTGCTTTCACTTCCAGGTTATTTCGTGTGTGAGTAGATAGATAGATATACTAGGTACCTACAATTCCTACAAAAATCCATGCTGCTTTATAGTATGTCCTCATTTCTTTAAGTGATCTATAAAAACTAGTAAATGGAAAATACATCTTTTACCTAAACTGACATGTGTTGACCATCTTTTACTACTGAATAAATTGCATTCAGCTAAATCATGAGTTGCATTTTTTAAATTGTGATTAAATACATTGCATTTTTTTAGCAGCAGAACTTTTAGGGGCAGATTTTGTTGTTCTTTCAAACAAAATCTCCATCTGTAATAGATAAAAGCTGAGTTCCTCTGGACAGTGAGGTGGATGCCAGGAACCCTTTCTCTGTTCTCTCCCTGAGCATTTCTGTGGAACTCAGTATAAACGGCAGGTTGTTGGACCAGATGCTGTTTAAGATCTTTCCAGCTCAGAAAGGCTCCTTCGCAGCTGAGGGGCCCAGAGATGTCATGGCCCCTGCAGCTGCCCCAAGCTCAGCGGGTGTAAGGGATGGAAACGGGGCTCCCCCTGCACACCTCCCCTCTTCACCACGCCCTTTCCTCGGCTGCTCTGACAATGGCCCAGACCATTCTGTCCCACGAGCCAGACTCCGTTTCCTTGCCCACTGAAGGGGATGAACACCACCCACCATAAATTATTTCTTAGGTCTGTGAAATTTTAAGGACATGGTTTGGCCGACTGGGTTTTCCAAAGGCTGAAAAGCTCAAATGTAAGGGATGTGTTTTCTCTCCTCCAGGAAGGAAGCGGAGGGTTGAGCTCAGAGTGACAGTGGAATGGGGAGGAGGAGGGAGAGGGCTGGCCACAGACTTGGGAGAACACACACCTTCACTGCTTCCCCTCCCAGGAGCTCCCAACCAGCCTCTTGGCCCTGTATGGAAAGGCCAGAGTCTTCCGACTGGGACTGGCATACAGGGAAAGAGAAGGCACGAGAGGTCCTAAAGTGCCACTGAGAATCGGACGTCAGGGGCTGTTCTGTGACGAGGCCCTAGATCCTAGACGAGGTGGGTGAGGGGAGCTGGAGTGGACAGCAGCACTAGGTGACTGCAGTTCAAACAGCCTCTTTCTTGCACATTACACAAGTGATACAAAGGGAAGCAGAATCTTATTTGGAAAGCTTAATTATGTTCCATCCCCTCCAGCGGGGAAGGCCTCCCTCCCACCTTCTCTCTCCTGTCCTTTTCCCTTCCGGTCCCCGTACCAGTGCAGGTCTGGGCCCAACCCCCCACTGCCCTGGCTGCTAGCTGTCCCCAAACACAGGTAGGGCCTACTGACACTTTCTCTTGAGAAAGTGGCCCTTTTTTTTCTTCTCCCTACCTCAAATAGCAGTAAACCCAGATAACTTTTCAGTAAAATTCAAGAAATCAAGATGTAATTCCCATTTTAAAAAATATTTTTTTCCCTTTGAAATAATCATAGATTCACAGGAAGTTGAAAAAATAGCACAGAGAGGTCCCATGCACCCTTCCCCCAGGTCCCCAGCGTCTTATGTAACGAGCACGTTATCAAACCAAGAAAGTGATGTCAGAGCAACCCACAGACTTTGTCCAGATTTCACCAGCTTTACACAACTTTTCTTTTTTTTTTTTATCCTCACCTGAGGACATTTTTTCATTTTTTGTTCAGATAGAGTGGGAGGGAGAGAGAGGAAGAGAGAGAGAGAAACATCGACGTGAAAGGGACACATCGAGTGGCTGCCACCCGCACGACCAACCAGGGCCCGGGACAAACTGCAACCGAGGTACATGCCCTTAGCAGGAACCGAACCCGGGTCTCTCTGTACCGCAGGCCGACGCTCTAACCGCTGAGCCAAACCGGCCAGGGCTACACAACTTTTCTTAATTATTAACATAATATAACCATATTACAGAAAACTTGGAAGATAGGAGAAAATTTATTCTTGGTTCTACTATCCCATGTAGCCACTGCAATCACTGAGTATCTTTCACTAAATTCTTACCTTCCTTTTGCATAGTTTTAGCATAATAAGAAGCATCATTCATGTGCAGTATTATAACCTGACTTTTATTTAACTTTTTTTAAATTTCTTTTCCCTTTATTGATTTTAGAGACAGAGGAAGTGAGAGGGAGAGAGAGATAGAAACATCGATGAGCGAGAACATCGATTGGCCGCCTCCTGCATGCCACTGGAAATTTGGCCCACAACCTGGGCATGTACCCTGACCAGGATCGAACCAGCAACCTCTTGGTGCATGGGTCGACGCTCAACCACTGAGCCACACCGGCCGGACAATTTAATGTTTTAAATAAACATTTTCTTTATAACCTAGTCTTTATCATTGTAAATGGCCATGTGACATTCCAAATGAATATGCCATGTTTTACTTAATTATTCCCCTATTACTAGGACAGTTAGATTGTTCCAGTTTTACTCTTTAATAATTTTGTAACAAGGAACTTTGTTTATTTAACATTTTTCATATTTGGGATTCTTCCAGTAGGATTGACACCCAAGGATATGAACATTTGTACGACTCTTGATGTAAAATGCCGAAGTACTTCCAAAAGCGCTGTGTCAGGTTTCCAGCCACTAGCGTGTTACACAGTTGCCAGCAGTGGATGGGATCATGTCTTTAATTTTGACTCATAAAATGATTTCTTTTTGGTAAAATTGTAGTTTCTGATTACTTGTGTTGAAAAACTCAGAGTCCGGAGGCTTTGGCTACAAATAAATGATAAAGATGTATTCAAGGGTTTTAGGGTTTGCAAACCATAAACACAACGAGGCAACACCCAGCGTTCCAAAGAAGAAAGAAAAGCTGAGGCTGTTACAGCGAAAAGTACATTCTTGGAAAGAATCCGTCCTGCATTCTTAGCCTCTGGATTGGTCGGAGACGCTGATTCTCTAGATGACCGATGGTCTGGATACTGGATGTCAGGTGGTCTGGATACACGAACATTCTCCCTCAGTCCTTCAGGGGTAAACAGAGGGTTATCTGGAGGTCTGATGTATATCCCGGCATTGACACAGGACTGGAAAGTTCACAAGTTCAAGTTCCCAAGCTAAAGCAAGAATAGAATCATTTCCTCAGGCCCCAACCTGCTTGATTTTGGTAATTTAGCGGCTTGACTATGGTGACTCCATTTTATTTCTTCACTTCCTCACTTGTAAGGTTGATCATTTTTCTTTTTCTGGTGATATTTTCTGTTTTGTGACTTGGCTGTGAATTCTTTGCCCAATTATCTATTTAATGTTTTACTTTATTTATTTTTATTGATCTTTTTTTTTAGTGAGCGAGGAAGGGAGAGAGAGAGAGAGAAACGTCGATGTGAGAGAAACATCGATCAGCTGCCTCCTGCACACCCCCCACTGGGGACTGAGCACGAAACCCGGGCATGTGCCCTGACCAGGAATCAAACCGGGACCGCTCAATCCACTGAGCCATACCAGCTGGGCAGTGTTTTACTTTTTAAGTTGTAAGAGCTCCTTATCTAATGAAAAACTTAACCTTTACTCACTTAAATTTGCTGTGAATATTTTTCTCAGTCTGTAGTTTACCTGTTAATTTGGCTTATCTTTAATATACTATATATGTGGAAATATTAATTTTTCATGAAACCAAATCTGTCTGTCTTTTTTCCCTTCTCATTTTCATAAGTCAGCCCTCTCCAGAAATGTGATGTTACTGTATTCAACTGTTCTCGTCTCCTTTTTTCCCGTGTTTGATTTTTTTAAAATTTATACTGCTAAATGGTGTAATATGCAAACGTAAAGGGAAACTTTAAATGATCTGTGGCATAATCCTTCCTCATGTATTTGCAAAACCTCGTATTACTGTAGATTAATTTATTAAATGTAGTAAGTTCTACTTCTAGGTCAGCTCTGAGATGCTTTGTCCAGCCCTGTCCTCTTTCCTTCCACCAGATCATGACCAACACGGGGAAGACGAGGCGGAAGGGGCTGGCCAGTGTGCAGTGGGGCGGCGACGAGCCCCTGCGCCGGCCCATCACCCCCGGCGGCCACAGGAATGGGTGCCCAGTGTAAGTTTGGGCTAAAGGAGGTGGGGATTTACTTTCTTAAGCTTCATTTTAATTAACTGCAGTGTAAGATGTATGAATATAAAATTTCAGAATAAAATGTTCCTATCGAAAGCATTTATCTCTTTATTGTTTATCTTTTGGGGGTGTTTGAAGGGAGGTTGAGTCTCCCAGCTCCCCCCCTCTAGATTTCTTCTTCCCAAAAAGTGAAGTGGTTGGATTTCAGGATCTCCAGGGCCGCTCTGGCCTTTCTCCAGGAGAAGCCAAGTGTGGGCCAGTGTAACTTCCCAGGAGAGGACCAAGGAACAGTGGCCTCCAGAAGGGACATCTGTTTCTTCCTGCAGCCTCACAGTAGCACGAGGCTCTGTGTTGGGGTGGAGCACCCCAGCTTAAGACCAAATCAACTTGTATGGTGACTTTTTAAAGCAACTATAAGCATTTTTAGCTGCCAAGCCTTATTCATTCTTTGTAGCCTTCTTTTAACAAAACTTTAGTCTGGCTACCCAGAGCCTCTGGTCTCCCTGGCAACCCAAGGGCCTAGACTCCTGTGGGCTCTGGGGGCGCCCCAGGCTGGGCAGTCCAGTGTGGGCAGGAAGAAGCATCGTCTGTGGTCTGGGCAGCCTCTGTTCCTGTCTAGAGAGAATGCTGGAGAGAACCAGGTGCGATCAGGGGTGAGAGAACAGACAGAAAACCTGTATCTATTCATCCTACACACACTGGCCCTAAAATACCCCAAGTGAATATGCTACCTTTTACTTAGAAATCTGCTACAGCTGCACAGTTTGGTTGTTTCCAGTTTTACTCCACAGTCATTTGTAATGAACAACCAGGCATCGGAGACACAGCAACAAACAAAACAGAAAATGCCTGCCCTCGGGGGGCTCCCTGCACGGATGCTGGGGACACCGGAGCCCCGGCACCCGGATCTTGCCACGTTCTGTTGCCCATCTGGCACCTGACCTGTAATTTCGAGGCCCATGCCATGGATCGGTGCTCTGAGATCTATTTGATTTGATTTCAAAACTAGTCACCGCGTGCTTCATATTTCAAGGTTTTTATTTTCAATTAGTAATATACAAACGAATATCGTGCCTGTTTCTCTTAAACCTACAACCAGTATTTTTTAGCCTACTGAAAAATTGAAAGAGTATTACAATGAAGAGCTTCCAGCTGTTAACATTTTGCCACCTTTGCATGCTCAGCTCTCTCTCGCTCTTTCTTTCTTTTTTTTAATTTTTCTTTTCTTTATTGATTTTAGAGAGAGAGGAAGGGAGAGGGAGAGAGAGATAGAAACGTCGATGAGAAAGAACATCGATTGGCCACCTCCTGCATGCCCCCCACTGGGGATCGGGCCCACAACCTGGGCATGTGCCCCAACCGTGAATCGAACCGGTGACCTCCTGGTGCATGGGTCAACGCTCATCCACTGAGCCACACCGGCCGGGCTCGCTCTCACTCTTTCTAAGTGCATAATATACATGTATACATATTTTTTGCTGAACTGTTTGAAAAAAGGTTGCAGACTTTCAGCACCCATCTCCTAAAAATAAAAATATCCTGTACTTAACCACATTATCACAACAAGAAAGGTAACGTTAATAATATCATGTAGTATATCAAGATTCCCTAATTGTCCACAAAATGTCATTTGTTTTGTTTTTTTAAATGTTTTTATTGATTTTTTTTTTAGAGAGAGAGAGAGGAAAGGGGAGAGAGATAAAAACATCGATGTGAGAGAGAAACATTGATCGGCTGCCTCCTGCACGCCCCCCACTGGGGATCGAGCCCACAACCTGGCATGTGCCCTGACTGGGAATCAGATCTAGACCTCTCAGTCCACTGAGCCACACTGACTGGGCCACAAAATGTCATTTGTGTCTGAGGGGTTTTGTGGGAGGGGGTTTTGATCCAGAATATAGCCAAGTGTCAACTATGAGTAAAGCCAGCTTATAAACATAATATCTTTTCCCCCACCCCATGTAATATCTTTTTGAGTAGAAGAAGTAACAGGAACTAATAAAATTCTTCTTGTTTGACATGGGAAAGAGAGCACCAAATCATCATTTTAAAAAATTACTTTAAAATTATTAACACCCTGGCTTCACAGGCAAGAATGGCCTCAGGGCATTTAATCGGAGAGAAGCGTGAAGGGAATCTAATGAATATAAGATCCAACCAGTGGGCACCATTAATTCTTGAGTCAGATGTTCTACTTTGTAGAGAAAGAAGAGGACCTTTTTCCATGCCTGGGGAGCATGTGTGGCTGTCCCGATGGGTGGACGTGGTCCCTGCAAGGAATGAGAAACCTCATTTTCCCGAAACAATGGGCCTTCCCACTATAACAAAGCAGTTGCCCCTCACCAGCTCCCTCCATGTACATCGCTCTGCCAGATGGTGTGCTGATTGCTCGGGAAGCAAAAGTAAATGAGCCCTGGCCAGTGTGGCTCAATGGGCTGGGCGTTGTCCTGTGCACCGAAAGGTTGCCCGTTGGGTTCCAGGTCAGGGCACCTGCCCAGGTTGCAGGCTCGATCCCTGGTAGGGGGCATGCAGGAGGCAGCTACTTGATGTTTCACCGTTACATCGAACTTTCTCTCTCCCCCTCTCCCTTCCTCTCTCTCTAAAAATCAATTGAAAATGTTTTTTAAAAGTCCTTTAAAAGTTTTTAAAATAAATGAGATGGGATTCCTGCCCTCAGCAGCCCACGGAGCAAGCGCCCAGAAGAGCAGAGAGAGGGTCTGTGTGATTTGGTCAGGAGGAGATGGTGGAGAGCAGGGGCGGCAGGGAGAACACTCAGGAACTTTAGGTCTGCCTCTTTAAAAAGTCAATATGAGCCTGGCTGGTGTGGCTCAGCGGTTAGAGCGTCAGCCCTTGGACCAGTGAGTCGAGGGTTCGATTCCGGCCAAGGGCAGCTATCTTGGTTGCGGTTCGTCCCCGACCGGGGTCGTGCGGGAGGCACGATGTGACTCTATCATCATCCATGTTTCTCTCTCTCCCTCCCTCCCATTCTATCTGATAATGAGTAGAAAAATATCCGGTGAGGAATAAAAAAAAAAGTTAATATGATTGTCCACACCCAACCAGCACCCTCTGAGAACCCCGTGTTGCCTGAGTGCAGATGAATCAGGAATCTTGGGGACCTTGGGGACTCTGATAATATGCGTTGCACACGTTCAAGATACTAGTGCTTTCTGAGTTGGTAATCTGACTGTAGGATTTTATACTGAGAAGAATTGAAATTTTGCAGATATATAAACAAGGTTATTTATTGCCACATTATTTATAAAATGAACAATAATCTAAATGCCCAAAGTAGGCGGCTGATTACATAAATTATATATTCACACAAAACAGTTTTGAAATGATGTTTTAGAAGACTATTTAACGCATGGGAAGAGCCTGAAACCTATATAATTTTATTAACCAATGTCACCCAATAAATTCCATTTTAAAAAGTAAATAAACAGCCCTGGCCGGTTTGGCTCAGTGGTTAGAGCGTCGGCCCGCAGACCAATGAGTCGCGGGTTCTATTCCAGCCAAGGGCACTTACCTTGGTTGCGATTTGTCCCTGGCCCTGGTTGGGGTCATGCGGGAGGCAGCCACTCGATGTGTCCCTTTCATGTCCGTGTTTCTCTCTGTCTCTCTCTCTTCCTCTCTCTCCCTCCCACTCTATCTGAACAAAAATGGAAAAATGTCCTCGGGTGAGGATAAAAAAAAAAATTATTTTAAAGTAAATAAAAAGAGGATGTGGATCTAGCCTACTGGCCACTTACAGTGACCCCAAGTTTTCTCTGTGTGTTTTTTTAGTATATATTTGCATTTTTTAAAAGATATCAAATGGTAATCGTGGTTATGTCTAGGTATTGGGAGGGCAGGACGTTCTATAGATTCTATATATTTTCCTAATTTTTCATGATAAACACCGGTTTTATACATAATCAAGAAAAGGTTGAAAATAAAAACAAATACAGTGGTCCCTGTGCAATGTGGGGACCCTCCCTCCTTCACCCCAGCATCAGACGCATGCCTCCCCTCCCCCGCCCCCCCCACTCTGCCTGTTTTCTTCTGGTCCAAGCTCCCTCCTCTAGCACCCCTTCTCCCCCCTTCTGTCCAAACCGCTCTATCAGCGACGCCTCTTTTGCTCCAGCTTCAACCTCCTGCTGCCTCCTGGTGTCTCCCTGCCTCCCTCACTCAGGCCCGTCCTCCTGTCCCTTCAGCAGACCACGGTGGCCTTCCTGTTCTGACCCCGGAGGACACTCAGCGTCTCTCGCAGCTGCCACTGCTGACAGCCTTCCCCCGGGAGCTCTCCCACCTCCACACCTGCCAGCACCGTGGGCTGGTCCCGGCTCTCACCCGTTCAAGGCCCCTGACCCACCTGCTTGTCTGGTTTCCATTACACACTGCTGACCCTCATCTGTAACTCCAGCCCACAGCACCCCCAGTTCAGTGTCCTAGATGAACACCGCTGTCCTCTGAGCCCCCGGCCTCCCGAGCCAGCATCCATCCCGTGGACACGGAGCCCTCTCCTTCCCCCGTGCTCTCCTGGCTCTGGCCCTTCTCTCTGCCCTGAGCCTTTCTCGGCCCGGGCCCAGAGGAGCCGTCTGAGGGTTCTCCCTGCCACGGCCCACACTCCGCATCCGTGGACAGAATGCTCTTCCAGCACATCATGGAACGTCATTTCTGTGGCTAACCGTGGCCTACAGGGTCCTTCTCAATTGCCCCCTCCCCCAACCTCGACCCTGGAAGCTCCCAGGACACCTTGTACCCTGCAGTCGAAGTCTTTAGGGTGCTAAAATATTTCTGTAACAATGCAGCATAAATCATTTCTTTGCCTCTTCACCCAGCTCATGGTGGTACCTCTGCCAGGAACCACCCCCTCTTTTGGCCCCAGGCAAGCCCCAAGTCAGAGTTCAGGACCGGCTGAGTCACACACACCCGCACACACAGCCCCCGCTCCCCACCCACACACACAGCATTTCCTGCCCCCTCAGGGCGGTTAAGTATCTGCTTGTCTCTGCTACTGGAACTGACATTTAAGAGCAACCGTTTCTCAGGGCCCCGGGACAGGTGGGCATATGCTTGCTGCGATGTGCCCCCCACCCAGCCCTTGCTGGAGCAGGTGGCTAGTGTCTCCTTGCTGAGGGCAGTGGGTGCCGGGCTGCCATGCACACAGGCTGGCCCGGGAGCACCCTGCCTGCCCCCATCTCTCCCCCTGGCCCGGGTCTGATGCACTGAGACGCCCCACACATGCATGAGTCTGCCAGCCACCTGCACCCGCCCAGGTGCTGACCAGGCCATGCCTGCGCCATCTAGACAGAGTCCTGTGTCTGCCTAATGTTGTCGTGCCCTGACGTGACATGTCATGTCTTTTCCGATCGGTTTCATCCCTTTGCTAATCTGCTTCCTCCTTGGAAGAAAAACCAGAAGATTGGTGCCTTATATTGGTTGAAATGTCATGCCTCGTGTCACCAGAAGCCAAAAGATAGACTTGTGTCAGAAAGAGTCTAAGCCACGTAGCGCTAAATGTATGAGCTGACACGAGCGAGGCAAGGGTGCTTCCCAGGTGCTAGAATACCTTTTGAGAAGTTTAATATCAGCTAATGTCAGTTTAACAAAAGAATTTCAGGTGCTTCCACTTTCCGTGTTTGTTCGTGATGGGACAAGGTGGTCAGCAGTCAGTCTCTGGGCTCTCTGTACTGATTGCTGTTTTTCACTTTTTCCTGCAGGCTGGAAGACCGTCCGGGTTCTCCCCAGACATCCCAACATGCCAGAGACGGCTGCCATCGGCGCCCCGCGAACACCCACCTTCCAGCCTGCAAGGGGGGCGAGCCTGGTGCTTTGGCGCCGTGCGTCTCGACATCACGTAAGCACCCCGGCAGCGCGCAGGGGCCGCTCGGGGCTGCTGATTTCTAAAACGCATTTTTCAGATGCCAGAAAAAATATATGTGCATTGCATCAGAAATCTAGGAAGTATTTTCTTCAGTTTTCAAGAGGAAATTAAAAGGATATGAGTAAGCCAGATAAGACTCTAATTTCCACTCAAATAGGAAAAACAACAGAGGAGCGTGTCAGATTCCAGTGTGAGAAACATCTGAGAAATTTTATCATCTGCTCACAATTGGATCCAAAGGCTTCCGAGCCCGGGTTGGAGCCTCGAGCCACTCAGTCCCAGAACACGAGGAAGTCAGGCTGTTTGGGGTTCGGAGAGGGTCCCCTGATAGCAGTTCTAGAGGTTCTGCCAACTTTGATCATCTGTTATTTTACACGTACACACTAATTAGCTGTAAACACGAATACCCCTTCACCAAAAGGTGGTTGGCTCAATTTATCCAAAGGTTTCTGCTGCAGGGTAGAGGTTTTAGATGGTCTAACGATTTTTGCCAATTTGACCTGGTGCCATTGAGTTAAAATTGGTTTCGAGTTCTGTAGCCTGGACCTCCAGAAAGCTGCATTTAGAGTAACTTGTGTATCAGCAACACCCTGGGTTTACCCAAATGACCACCAGGGTGGCCCTCTGTCTTGCACCAGTTGTAAGAACGATCCTATCCTTTGGAAAGCTTTCTGATGCTGTTGCCTTCCAGGTGGCAGCATGGGACGTTGTCGAGGACAGGGGGGCTGAGTGGCAGCTAACGTTGTTGCTGGCGTGTTGACATTATTGCTATTGTCAGGAAAAATTGATATTAGCCCTGACGAAGTGACAGCCCTGGCAAATTCTGGTTCCTCGGGTGAAGACAGTGGGCACCCCCGGGGGACTCAGCCCTGGCCGTCCCCAGCGGTCCCCAGTGTCTCTCCCTCGGGAGGCAGCAGCTGCTCGCCAGCCCCTCCAGGTGGGTGAGCTGGAGCCAGAGCAGTTGTGCTTCCCAAGGTGTGTGCACCTGCGTGTGCACCTGTTAGCCTGCTCTGAACGCCGAGACCCTCGGCACTGCGTCCCACCCTCCGCCTGCTCCTATTTTCTCAGGACACCCCTCTGCCCATCACCTCCCCTCCTGCCTCGGCGGGCTCCAGAACACTGACCCCTGTCTGCCCTCCACCTGCCAGAGACTGGGCATATCAGCCTGTGTTCCCCTGCTTGCCAGGCTGCTCTGGGCCTCAGGCCAGCTCCTCAGCTCCCCTGAAAATCCCTTCACGTAACACACGTTCCCGGGGAAGCCTTGGGCTAGCGGCTTTCCCTCGGTCCCTCGGCGAGCATCGACGCGGCTCGTGTAGGTTCTGTGTGTCCTTCTGTCCTCTCTCAGGCTTGCCCAGCGCGGCCACCCCAGGGTGGACCCATGTCAGCTCCCGGCGGGTCTGGCCTCGCTGTCTCTTCCTCATGTCACCCAGCCTCTACTCTAGGAGGGGTGGCAAACAGGCTTCGGCCTCCGTGCCCGGGATGCTGCGCGGAGACTGCGAGCTCGGCCGGCTCAGCCCACGGGCGCGGTGCCGATGGACGAGCAGAGGAGGAGGCCGGCGGCAGGCTGCGTGGCTGTCCTCATCCCCACCATCTTTCTGTCCCTCCTCCCCTGCCGGGAGCCTGATCCCCCCGCCTCCTGACCCTCCCGTCAGTGCAATCCTGCTTCTCCAGCCCTTTCTTCCACTTTGGGGCTCACCTTGTCCCCTGTGGCACCCTGGCCTCGCCCAGCCACTGCCCACAGGTCCCCTCACACGACTTGCTAAGTCTGGCCTCCTGGCCTTGACCCGGGACCCAGTGGGAACCCACTAGCGTGACCTGCGCGTGGCTTGCTCCGGAAGCCCTCGTCACACCTATGCGTCAGTCACCACTAAGGGGAAGCCCCTAAGGAACCTGAGGGCCCCTCCAACTGCTTGATCAGCTGAACACAAGGCCAGAAAGTACATTCTTTTTCCCCCCTTTATTGATTTTAAAGAGAGAGGAAGTGAGAGGGAGAAGGAGATAGAAACATTGATGAGCGAGAACATCGATTGGCTGCCTCCTGCATGCCCCCCACTGGGGATCAGGCCCACAACCTGGGCATGTGCCCTGACCAGGAATTGAACTGGCGACCTCTTGGTGCATGGGTCAACGCTCAACCACTGAGCCACACTGGCGGACAGAAAGTATATTCTTTCCCTGGCCAGTTTGGCTCAGCCGTTGGAGCGTTGACCCGCAGACCAATGAGTCTCAGGTTCGATTCCAGTCAAGGGCACGAACCTCAGTTGTGATTTGTCCTGGCCCTGGTTGAGGTCATGTGGGAGGCAGCCACTCAATGTGTCCCTCTCACGTTGATGTTTCTCTCTCTCTCTCTCTCTCTCTCTCTCTCTCTCTCTCTCTCTCTTTTCCTCTCTCTCCTTCCCACTCTATCTGAACAAAAATGGAAAATGTCCTCGGGTGAGTATAAAAAAAAAGTACATTCTTTTTAAGCAAAGGATCAGCCCCACGGAGCCGGAAGGAAACCGTCCTCGAGGGGAAAAGCCAAGAATGTGGCTTGAGGAAAGTTACTCTCATTTTCCCGAAGACGAGACTGTCCTGGATATCAGGGTCGCATGCCTGTCGGCGGACCCTGGCGTTAAACCGCCAGCCCGTCTGAAATGGATTAACAGATAGGAAAACAATGCTTCCTCCCAGGAAGCCGGGGGCACACAGAGGCTGCCCTCTGCCCAAGCTCCCAGGCTCACTGGGGGAGAGGCTGCGGTGACGGTCGTACCAGCACAGGGAAGGGTGACTGCTGGTGCCTGACCCACAACCACAGAGGGTCTCAGGAGAGCTCAGCTCAGTTCCTCCTCTCCTACGGAAGGGGGAGGGGAGGGTTGGGTCCCCCCTCGGGAGAGGGGACTTTCCCACCCATCTCCCAACCCCCACTCCTGGGAAAGCCCTGAGCATGGACGACTGCCCACCCTGGGCACCGTCTGTAACGCTGTGAACTGCACATCTTCCCGTGTGCAGCCCGGCACTGGCCTGTGGCTCCACGCGGTGACTGTCTCACACACCTGGGCTTGGTCACCTTCACACACCTTCTAAGGCCACTGAGCAGGGAGCACGGACCAGCCGGCCCCTTGTCGCTGAAGAATGGATCAGAGATGCCGAAACTCAGGTCCCAGAGCCAGTTCTCAGTGGAGACCGCCCAGTAGGTAAAGCCACCCATTGGGTGTCACCTGGAAGTCAGAGCTGTGCCCCCTGCTGCAGGTGGGAGACCCGCCTGCCGGAAGGACTTGATATTGAAGATAGAGCACAGGCCGCAGAGGTGCTGGAGAGATTCTTACAAGAATTGAAAGGCATGCGGAAGCAGCGCATCCAGACTTTGTCACGGTGGTGCTCTGACAGAGATATGGACCCTTCAGCTGTGGGAGAAGGGGACAGAGTCCCCGTCCCCAGGCCGCAGACCCCGAGGAGAGCTGCTCGTCAGTGTCCTGCCGGCATTTTTGTCACTTCCCTGGGAAGGTCGACAGGATGACCTGGCAGCCTGGTCCTTGGCCAAGGGCTGCAGCTGGGAATCGGGGCAGTTCCTGCCCCCGGGGGTGGGCTGAGGGGTTCAGGCCTGAGGGCACCTGGGGCAGCTCAGAGTAGAGAAAACCCCAACTCTGGGCTTGCTGGATTTAGCAAATGAAAACGTAGGACACCGAGTGGAATTTGAATTTCAGAAAAACAACACTTTTTCAGTGTCTCCGTGCTCCTGTGCGGAACTCATGGTTTGTTGGCTTTTCCCCGAGAGGCAGAGGGGGACCTGGGGGCCCCGGGGCTGATGGCGTGTGCCTCCCTGTGCTGCCTGTGTCCTGGCCAGAGCCCAGGTTTGTGTCCATCAGGGACTGCCTAGCGAGTTCCCAGGCTGCAGGGTAAGCAAGGCCCACGCACAGCGGCCGGGACCCGTCAGGGCCTGGCCTGGCCTGGCCTGGCGGAGGTGCTTTTGTTGGCTTCCCAGCCCAGCCCAAAGAGCATCCTCAGAGAGATTCCAGAACAGAAGTCCACTGAGCTCTCTCTCCTTCTCCCAGCCTCCAGGGACGCCAAGCCAGGAGAGTGGCTGCCAGGAGGACATCAGGGAGAGCCTCGCCTGTCCCCCTCGGCGGCCCCCAGCCAGCCGAGGGAGGTGCCCTGGGCCCTGGGCAGTGGAGACATCACCAGGTAGGGATGGGAGGTGTCCTGAGAGGGCTCCTCTGAGGTCCGGTGTCTGACGATAGAAGGAAGGAGCATTTCTCTGGGGCCTGAAGCAAGGTGCCGAGACACCCAGGGGAACGCAGCCACCACGCCTGACGACCTCAGAGCGGAGGGGACCTGTCACCTGAGAATTCTCAGCTCCCACACCGGAAGGAGAGGAAACTCATAGACATGCCAAGGGGCTCGTTTTAAGAACTGTTAGGTGAACACGTTTGGGGGGTTCTGTGAGTCAGGGTAACTTGAGGGCAGAGTCCAGCCTCAGCAATTTGCTGTGGAGAAGGTGGGATGGAGGGGGGAGGATGGAGGACCAAGTCAGTAAAACGGTGTGGCTCAGATGTCAGCTTCCTAAGACAAACTGAAGCCCCCCAGGCAGGGGGGGATGGTATTTTCTCTTCCTCTGCAGCCAACGAGCACAGACTGGCCCTGGTGGCTCACTCGGGGTCTTTAGAGCCTAGGTAGGGCCTTTGCAGTGATCCCCCAGGCCCCTTCGCTCAGGTCTGAGGAGACCTTGGAGAGGAGCCTCAGGCCCCGCCACCCCCTGAGCGCCAGGCACGCAGCTGCCCCCTTCCTCCTGGCCACGTGAGCTGGGCAGGCTGAGTATCGAAGGCAGAGAAGCCAACCCACCGCAGTAAGACGCGGGACGGGCACCACGTGTAACGTGACGGTGCCCTGGAGTATCTGAATTGGGGGCGCCGTGCCGTGGAGACTGGTCAGGCCTCTGTGCCCACGTTTTTACAGACTAGGCAGGTCCCTCCATCAGCGCGCCCACAGGGAGCCCCCGGTGAGCAGGCCCACCCCTCAGCTGTGGCTGTGCCCCCTCAGCCAGATGAGCAGCTGGGAGCTGGGGAAGGCCTCGGGAGGGCGGCATCCCAGGCCCGGCCTGCAGCCACCCCCTCCCCTGCGGACATTCCCTCGCTGTGTAGATGCGCAGAGAATCCAGCCTGCTGGCCCTCCCCTACTCGGGCCTTACTGCCCTTCCGCAGGTCCCGCTGATGGGAACCCCACGGAAACAGGAATTCTAGAAACAGGAGTTCTAGAGGCCAGGGGAACAACTGGAGTGTCCCCTGCCATGGGGAACAGGCAGAGGCCTAGCAGAATGGCTCCCAGGGTGGAGAAAGTCAGAGGAAGGGGGAGGGGAGGAAGCAGGACTGGGAGGGGCTGAGCAGGAAGGGCCTGGGGACCTGGACTGCAGGGTCATCAGTCCTGGAGGTCATCAGGGCAGAGGGTGCAAAAGATGACAGGATGAGCCAGGGAGGGGACCTGGGGGCCGGCATCTGGCCTCCTCCAGCCCAACACCTGACTGGCTGGGGACCTGGGCACCCACCTCCCCTGCCTGGGCCTCTTCCCCTCCGAGTGGCTGAAGGTGAGCTCGAGGACGGGCAATGCCTGAGACCCAGCTGGTCAGGTTTCCCCAGCTCTGGGCACCCTCCTGAAGTGGGGGGTCTCACAGTGAGAGGCCTCAGCAAGTGGGCTGGAGCCGAGGCTGGGCCCCTGCTGCCCTGGCCTCCTGGCTCCCAGGGCCACGGCTCAGCCAGGCCAGACCTGCCCTTCTGGTGCCAGAGCCGCTTTTTCTTTCCCATAAATGCTGAATCCATCTCTGAGGCTTTTCACTAGGGACACTTCTCTCTTCCTAGAAATAACCGTTTTCAGAGTAGACAGGGGCCCCCAAAGGCTCTTTTCGTAGACATATCCCCCTTTATTATACATAGTGGGGTTACCCAGTTGGCCCTCCAAACCTCTCTTGGGCACAAATGCCCCCTTGGGTGCCCTCTCCTTAATGTCAATCACTTGACTGCAACTCTCGTTGTGGCGGGGGAGGGTCTGTTTGGGAAAGAGGAGGATGGAAAGAGGGAGAATTACCTTGCCGTCCCTGCCTCCCCTCCCCCACAGGCCATCACCCCTGCCTGGAGTAGCCTTTCCCCACCCTCAACCTCCTCTTCACTGGGCTACTCCAGGTGTCAGCTAAGTATTCCTTCCTCCCGTCTGACCCCAAAGTCTAGTCACTCAGCCACATTCCGGGGCCACAGAGCCCTCTGTGCGGCCACGTAGCCCGTGACCGGCTCCCCCGTGCTCCAGGACAGCTACGGGTGGGGTTGCCCCGTCTCCCCCGCCTGGCCCAGAGCAGGCTCTTGACAGAGCTGTTGGATGAATCAGGAGGGGGGGGCACTGCTTCCCTGCTCAGAGCTGCAGGTTTGGCCAAATGGTGAATTGGAGGATTGCTGTCCTCCTGAGCCCTGACTCTGAGGCGGTTTAAACATGTTTGCGGCCCGGCCCCCTCCAGGGGCCTCGCTGTGGCCTGGCTGTGGGGTTGCCCTCCGGAAGCCAGGGGGTGAGGGCAGACTCCCTGTCCCACTGCCTCCCCCTCTCCCCGCGGCCAGGTTTTCCTTTATTTCATTTTTCTAGCTTGCTTCTTAGACTCCTCAGCACTGAGTAGCTGCGGAATGATGCTGTGTGTTAACCAGGCTTTAAAAATACTTTTTTTTTTGCCCTGGCCTGTGTGGCTCAGCGGTAAGAGCATTGCCCACAGGCCAAAGAGTCCCGGGTTCGATTGCGGTTCGTCCCCACCCCGTTGGGATTGTGTGGTGGCAACCAATCGATGTGTCTCTCTCACATCGGTGTTTCTCTCTCTCGCTCTTCCTCCCTCTGTCTGTCCAGCTCTTTCTGAAGATGAATGTAAAAATACCCTCAGGTAAGAATTTTTAAAAAATAATAAAAAATAAAAATACTACTTTTTGTTTTAGAAAAGGGGTATTTATCCTGAGAAGAGCCAAGGTGCTCTCCCATGAAACCTGTCCGTCCAGACCGCAGGGGCTGACCTGCTCCTTGGAGTGGCAGGGGCTGGTTACCAGCTGTCCCCTCTGGGAAGGCGGTGGACCCTACAGCCCAGATGGCACATGCCCTTGCCTGGCGCCCACCGGCCCTCCTGCTGTCCGCTGAGGTCCCGCTCAGCGAGGCACTGGCACGTGGCTTGGAGCCCAGCTGGACAGGAAGGGCACTTGTCATTTCCTCCAGATGGCCGAGCACAGGCAAGGGATGAGCTCCTCAGGTCCCATCCTTGGCCAGGATCAGAATCAAACCCTGTCAGAGGTCCTGTCCTGCCGTGGACAGGAAGTGGCTCTTCTGCAAATATTTCAGCTTTTATTTATTTATTTTTAATCCTCACCCAAGGATTTATCTTCAGATAGAGTGGGAGGGAGGGAGAGAGAGGGAGAGAGAGAGAAATATCGATGTGAGAGAGACACATTGACTGGTTGCCTTCTGCATGACCCCAACCAGGGCGGAGGACAAACCGCAACCGAGGTACGTGCCCTTGACCAGAATCAAACCCGCAATTCACTGGTCTGCGGGCCGATGCTCTAACCACTGAGCCAAACCGGCCAGGGCAACTATTTCGGCTTTTAAAAAATGAGGACGGAGGAGATTTATGCCTGTGCTTTTCCCCTCACATTTGTCCCGAAAGGCTATGTGGCAGCCCACGAGGGGACATGCTCAGTGCGTCCGGCCAAAAGGAACCGCAAGCGAGGAGGCCAGAGAAAGCAGGCTGGGAGGGCTGCGTGTCTACACGGACACCTACCGTGTGAACTCCTTGAGGTTTTCCTAATCCGTGGTGTTCTCTCCCCAGCCCCCCGCCCCCACCCCTTTCTGGGTTTTGTTGCAACCCCAAGGAAATACCCACAGCAACGACTCACAGCCCTGATGAAGCCCGATGAGCAGAGTCTGCTCAGGGGACCCCTGAGCGCCTCAGTGTAAGGGGTGGCCCCTGAGCAGATGGTCACAGGATCCTCTGCCCCCGGGAGGGGTGGGGGTGTCACGACTCAGCCCATTCCAAGCGTGAGGAGAGATCAGGCATCTCCAGGAGCCTTTTATCTCTCTTCCTTCCAGTCAACGTTCCTGTTGGTTAGCAGAGACCGTGTACGTGGGCCGGGCCTCTCAGCACACAGTCGCCTATCTTTCAGGGCCCCTCCCAATTTACACAAATATTGAAATTTGCATTTTGTTCTAGCGTTCCTGAGGCAAATTACTGTAGCTAGGTCATAGGTGACTGTTGTCCTGAACTTCCTTTCCACGTGCTTTTACTGCTCTGCCCTAATCTGGCCTCATCTCCTGCCAACCTTTGCCATTCCCCAGCTGCCCACACTGCTGAGCGCCCCACTCTGGGGGGAGGCTGACCCTTACCAGCAGCCACCCACCCCCGTGTCCCTCGGTGTCCTTCGCAGAGGGCCCTGCCGCCATCGCCCCTACAGCAGCCTCAGGGTGGGTTGGAGACCCTCGCGGGGAACAGGCTCTGCCAAGCCGTGGGGTGGCTCCATGGCGCTCTGCTGAAGGCCACTTTCTCCGATGCTGGTGGGGGAAGCCAGCCAGAGGGAGCCCATCTGGGGGTGCTCCTTCCCCAGCAACAATGCCCCGGCCAAACAAAGGTCGTGTTCCAGGGCAAAGAGGAGGCTGGCTGTTAAGGAATATTAGTCAGGGTTCTCCAGAGAAACAGAACCAATAGGATGTGTGTGTGTGTGTGTACATAGCGAGAGATTTCTTTTAAGGAATTGGCTCACATGATTGTAGAGTCTTGACAAGTCCAGAATTTGCAGGGTGGGCCAGCAGGCTGGAGACTCAGGGAAGAGTTGAAATTCAAGTCCGAAGGCCATCTGCTGGGAGAATTCCTCCCTGATCAGGGGAGGTCAGTCCTTTATATTCAGGCCTTCAGCTGATTGGATGAAGCCCACTCATGGAGGGCAGTCTGCTTTATTTATAAAGTCCACCACTTAAATGTTAATCTCATCCAAAAGACACCTGCACAGAAACATTCAGAATAACATTTGAACAACTATCTGGGCACATGGCCCAGCCAAGCTGACACGTAAAATGAACCCACACAAAAGTGTTCTGATACGCATTACCAAATTGTCCTGCTAAGGCACAGGGCCCTTTTCTGATTGCCCAGGGGTTGGGAGATTATAGAGTCCTGAGCCCTGTTGCTCAGAGCTTTCTGTCCCTGTACTTCTTGCCAGCTCAGCTCAGCTGCCCCCAACCCTGCAGCTTGACCCTACGCCCATCGGCGTCAAGGCCCCATGGGGTGAGGCTGGCCCACCATCCTGGGTCGGCATAGCTCACTCCTGTGACCCTGGCCCCCCTGTCCTGTGACCACGTGAGGGGACATCCCCGGACAACTCAGGCTAACCCTCTGCCAGTCCCGCTGCCTGGAAGACTCCCAGTGTTCACCTGAGTCGTTTTTACTAGTTTCCCGCAGTTGTTCCTTCTTAAAATGTAGTGGGGCTACATATAAAAAAAGTCACGATGGTCATTTCTGTTATGTGTATTTCACCACAACTTAAAAATAATTAACTACTGCCCTGGCCGGTTTGGCTCAGCAGTTAGAGCATCGGCCTGCGGACCAGTGAGTCCCGGGTTTGGTTCCGGCCAAGGGCACGTACCTTGGTTGCGGTTTGTCCCCGGCCCTGGTCGGGGTCGTGCGGGAGACAACCAGTCCATGTAAAATAATAATAATAATAATAATAATAATAATAATAATAATAATAATTAACTACTAAAACAATGATAAAAATATCGAGATTAAAATAGCAGGACAGGAAGAAAATCATTTGACTCAGATAACAGTGGGTAACAAAGCATCAGCCATGTGACTTGTCTAACGGATTTACAGCCTCTGTTTCCTGATCAGACAGCCCGCTCCGTGAATTCCCACGGGCAGGAGTCTGGCTTGGCTGATCTTTGATACCCGGTGCCCAGCACAGTCTTAGCACACATGCGCAGCGAAGGCGAGAAAAGCAAAACGTCAGGGCGGAGGCGTAGTGAATGACAGTACCCAGTCAGGTGAAAAGGCCCACAGCCATCACACAGTTACGGACCCGTGGGGACAGAGCAGCGTGTAAGTGTGACTGCAGCTACGGGAAAACACACCCATGGGAAAGGCATACTGTGGGAAATATTTGGGGGGGGATAATATGAGGGATGGTATAAAAGTAAATTTCCTTTTGAGAGAAAAAGATTATCTTAAAGCTTAAAAAAATGTAGTAGGGCTAAATCCCTACCTCTTCAGGTTG
This sequence comes from Tadarida brasiliensis, assembly GCA_030848825.1. Classification (NCBI taxonomy): domain Eukaryota; kingdom Metazoa; phylum Chordata; class Mammalia; order Chiroptera; family Molossidae; genus Tadarida; species Tadarida brasiliensis. The sequence continues at coordinate 101,003,173 of CM061265.1, forward strand.
GTGTGAAAGATTTCTTGCCTCAACTGTGGGCAGTTTTTCTGCCTCAACTGTGGGCAGTTTTCCTCAATTTGAATTTGAAGGCTTTGAGATACTGAAGTTTCATTTTTCTAATTATTAAAGTAATATATTCTCAATGAAAAAAGAAAAAGGGAGACATGTAGAAATATAGAAATGAATCAAGTAGAAAATTTCAGTTTCCTCCCAACTTCCACTCCCCAGAGCTATAACCCCTATTTATGGGGCATTTATAGCTGGGTGCCTGGCACAGCCTCGCTGGTTTGTCACACCTTCTTGTAGACATTTTGCAGGTGGGGAAACTGAGGCTCCCGGAATGCCAGTGGACTTGCTCATGGTCAGTTACCAGTCAGAGAGCAGCCAAGCAGGACAGAGTCCCGGCTCTTCCAGTGAGCTGAGCGCCCTCTGGACGCCACCCTCCTCACCAGCCGCTGGGTCCCACACTCCCCACAGTCTTCCAGGCCGTACCCCAGGGCGTGCACACTCGTGCACACATGCATGCTCCCCAGCGCCTGCTGGAAAGCCCTGACGCCTGTCATCATCTCCCTGCCCTGGCCTGTGGACGCTCACTTGCTAAGCCCAACAGCTGTGTGCCCTGTGCCAACTGTGTGCAACCCCCAGGCTCAGGTGTCCACTTAGGAACGGGAAGATGGACCTGCCATTTCCGGAGCATCTGCTGCATGCTGGGAGCTGCTTATTCAAAAGTGACAACCCTGGGTGACAGCCTGGGGCACCAGCCTTCGGAGTTATAGTCAGGAAATGGGCACACAGATAGCAAGGGCTGCAGAAGTCGAGGTGGGAACAAGAGGTGAGCGTGTGTACAGGTCAGTGACAGCCCGAGAGCAAAGGGTTGGGTGGGGGAATCACATCCCCAATGCCAGCCACATTGCTAGGAGGTGGCAGAGCCAGGATCCACTTCTAAGATTTCTTGTCTAACAGCACCGAGCTGCAGTGGCTGCGGGCTGGAGGGAAGGAGGACGCCACTCCGAGACGCTGCAGGTCCATCGGGCTGGGATCCAGAGGGGCCGGGCTGAAGAGCCCCCTGCGTTCAGATCTTGACCTCACTACCTGCCTGTTACGTGTGTGACATTGGGAAAGTTCACGAACTCGGAGCCTCAGTTTCTACATCTGAAAAATGGGGTAGTAATGCCCGCCTCGCAGGACCGTTTGGGGGTTAATTGTCACCTCCTGAGCAAGGCCTCCCCTGGTCAACGCATCTAAAATTTGTTTTCTATTGTTCCTATAACAAATTGCCAGAAATGTAGTGACGTGAACAACACACATTTATTGTCTTCCAGCTCTGTGGGTTAGAAGCCCGACCCAGACCTCACTGGGCTGCAGTCAGGGTGTGCACAGGACACGTTCCTTCCTGGAGTTCTTGGGAGACTCTCTGTTCTGCCTTTCTGGCTTCCAGAGGCCCCTGCCAGCGCTGGCTCCTGGCCCCTCCCCCTGGCCCCTTCCCCTGGCCCCTCCCCCATCTTCAAAGCCAGCAGCCGCACATCTCTGTCCCTTCATGGTCGCACATGTCTCTCTGACTTTCTTCTTCTGCCTCTCTTCCCCTTTTAAGGACCCCTGTGATTTGGGGCCCATCCCCAAAATCCAGGGTAATCTCCCTATTTTGAAGTGAGCAGATTAGCAACCTCATTTCCCATTTGTCATGTAAATTCCAGGGATTAAGACCTGGACATCTTTGCTACCCTGTTTCTGCCCTCCTAACACTCCAGTCTCTCCCGAGCTCCACAGTCCCCTTCCCGCCTATCTCCTCCCTGGCAGGTATTTCTTGTTATCTCCTCTCCTAGAATGTCAGCTCCGTGGGGACAGGGACTTGAGCATCTGGGTGCCCTGCTCTACTCACCCCCACCCCACGCCCAGGACACTGCCCGCCTGGCTTCTGTGTTCAGAGCGGGGAGTCCTTCCTTCCTCCTGTGACTCCCACTCCCACAGTAGCTGTGACTCTAGATTGCACATTTTGTTCTAGGGAATTTTCATCGGCCTTTCCCTGCAAGCCCCAGACCCCCCACACCCTGGAGACGCTGGACCTGAACCCACCCAAGGCCAAGGCATCGGCTCTGGCCCCCCAGTTCTCCTCCTGCGGCCCCCAGCAGGCCAGCCGCCCTGGCTCCACGGCATCCGGCATCCTCCACGAGAGTGAGTCAGCCGGGGAGAAGGCTTCGGGCTTCCTCGTGTGGGTCTCCTTTCCCATGGGAAAGGCCCTCTCCCCCTGCCTGCAGGACCAGGGCCCCCGCCGGGCTTCCTCGGCCCTAGCGACCTGTTCCTCACTGATGCTCCATTTATGAAACTGCCTGTGGCCTCAGGGGCTCAGGCAGAAGTGAGTGGAGTGACCCTCCAGGCAGTGCCACTCAGTGGGACGCTCTCTGGGCTGCTGCGGTCAGCCCTGAAGCCCGGGCCTGCCTGCTGGTGGGGCCTCCTGGAAGACAGGCCTGGGGGAGGGCCGCCAGAGGAGCTGAGTGGCTGTGCCTGGGGATCCCCCTCCCCGCCTTTTGCTCGCTGTAAAGACCACACCCTCCACTCCCCAACTGAACCTGGACCTTTTCTTTTTTTTCCCTTTATTGATTTGAGAGAGAGAGAGGAAGTGGAAGAGAGAGATAGAAACATCAGAGAGAACATCGATTGGCCGCCTCCTGCATGCCCCCCACTGGGGATCGGGCCCACAACCTGGGCATGTGCCCTGACCGGGCATCGACCTGGCAACCTTTTGGTGCATGGGTCAATGCTCAGCCACTGAGCCACACCGCCCCGACTGAACCTGGACCTTTCTAAAGAGCTTTACTAAAAATAAGGGGAAACAAAAGAGGAGCAGACCAAAAGAATGTCACTGGGCTTATAACCAGTCACACTCAGGATATGCGCATGTCTGGGCTCTGCTGGCCCCAGCCACCCCCCACCCTGACTTGACCCTCCGTGCTCTAGCCAGTGGGGGCCCCGCTGGGCTGGAAGTGCGTTCATGGCCATGGCTGGGAAGGCTGTCTGCTGGGAAAGCACAGCAGAGCCTCAGCCCACCTCCCGCCCGGGCCAGGGCAGGCTGCTTCCTCACACAGCCCAGAGGAAGCCCCAGCCAGCTTGGGGAAGCCTGGCCGGGAGGGGCGGGCGGGCGTCTAACCTGCCGGCTTCCAGGCTGCACCAGGCCAGGAGCCCCCACTAATGTGACTCTCGATGACACCCTGTAGCTGATGGGCTGGCCCTACGCGGCCACCACCGACAGCACAGCGTGGCCCTGTCTGGTGTGGAGAGCCCAGCGAGCGGTGGGTTCATGTCCTGCGGCCTCGACAGTTTGCTAGCAAAGCTCCCTACGCGCCCCACACCAAGCAGCCTGCTTCCTGTGCGGAAAGAGTGTGGCCAAACAAGGCAGGCCCTGGCCGCAGAGCAGGTGACCTGGGGCGGGAAGGTCCTCTTCATTTTGTTTGCACAGAGCCAGTTGAAAGAGGGACTTGTAGGGGACAGAGGGGGCTCTGTCGGGGGACTGCCTTGGTGCTGGAGCTCACTCCGGCTTTTCTTCTCCAGGCAGCCAGTCTTACAGGAAGTGAGGACGGTTCTTCCCAGTGTCGCCATCCCCTGCAGGAGATCCAGCCAGCAGCTGCAGGTGACAGAGCTGAAGAGACAGTTGTCTATGAGCTGCCGGGTGGCGTGGGGAGCTGAGGAGAGGACGGCGCTCCAGACAGCCCAAGGGCAGGCCCCCCACAGCCCCCATGACCCAGGCTCCTTTTTTGCTCCTAGCTCAGCCAGACAGGGAGGGCCGGGGAGGTCCTGTCATTGTCCTTCCCTGGTCGCCCTGCACACACACAGGAGAGGGCTTCACAGGCATAGTGCTGGGTAGACCACGCGACCCAGATCAATGAGCCAGTCCCTCTCAGGGCTTGTGTGGAGGCGCCTGGGACCCAGATTGCTCAGCCAGAGCCTGGCCGGCCTCCACAGAAACTGCTCTCCATCCTCGGACCAACTCCAGGGAAGCCGCCGCCACGCAGAGTAAGAGAAACTCACTCTCAAGCCATGAGCCTGAGCAGCGGACTTGACACTCTTCCTCTCGGACACTCCAGTAAGAACACGGTGTGTTCCCATCTGTGCTGACCCAGAGCAGTCTGCGCTTCTGCCCGTGTGGCTCAAGGCTCGGAGGCTCGGCCGGCCAACAGCCGGTCTCCTCACCTTCCTTAAGACCAAACCACAAACAGCTCCCCTGGCAAAGTGACAAGTTCCCACTGGGCTTCCTTGCCCAGGGTGACATCAGGGCCCGAGTCTTAGGACAGACGAAGGAGACTCCCCTGCAGAGCCAGCAAGGCCCGGGCATGCAAAACGGTACCCAAGCTAATAGCAGGGTCTGAGCTCTCCAAAATGGAAATATTGAAATAAACTCGACCTTATCTAGCTGGTAGTGCGTGTGTGAGTGTGTGTGTGACTACGATCCCATGTTCCCCGCAGGCTCTCCATCTGCCCTGGCCAGGCCCTTTAGTGGGGACATTGCTGTCCCACTGCACGTAAGGGATAAGCATTGCACTTTTCAGTGGGCTTCGGACTCCTCGGGAGAGCAGGCAAGAAGCCAGGTGACCATAAACTTGTCACCAGCTGGGACCCTGGGTTAATCTCGTGAGTTCTTGGCAGTGGCAGAAGGCTGAGCGTGTTAGAACTTCGGGTTGTACGACTGGCCCCACGGCCACAACTTGATTCTCTGGAAATGTACAAGCCCCTCTTTGGGGAAAAAGCTGTGGAAACACTCCTGCCTGCTCAGAAATGTCACCCTCCAGGCATTCTCTGCATTCCCAGCTTGACCTGAGGAGGTAGAAAGAGGAAACACAAATGCTTATCTCCAGGGTTGTTAATATGGGCCGACAGGAAAAGCCCGGACTGGGTCCCTGAAGTGGAATCACTCCGTGGTGAACCGTTGAACGTAATGGAAAAAACCTTTCCCGTTCTCCCCAGTAAGTCCACCCCCTTCAGATTCCTCACATGCCGCCGACTGGCATGGCCTTTCCCTGCCTTAGCGTGGGAGCAGCCAACTCCAGAAACCCACAGGGAGTGGGAGTCATCCTTTCTGCACCGTGTCTCCCTGGGGTGAAGGCTGTTTCTCCCTCCAGCCGTCGGATGAGCTAAAGTCTGATTTGTAAATGTCTGGCCATTTCGGGAAAAGAATAGACCGTCTTTCAGAGATGAGGGGAGTATCCTACTCAGGGACAAGCTACACGGAGCTCATCAGGTGTGCCTGGCTGGTTTTCTCGGAAAAGTAAATAGTGCCCCGGCCTCCGAGCCACACCCTGGAGCATCCCCGTGCAGACACACACCTCCACACCAAGGCTGACGGCCCGGAGAGACTGTACCATACCAGCAGCGTATCACAGCTTTCCAGCTGTCCGCGGGCCTCACGGAGTTCGCTGGGGTTGGATTCCAACGAGATCTAAGGGTGTCAGGCACGTGATCAAATGCAGATTTCCCCTGCTAGTCCTGAGTGGAGCTTTCTGTGAAATCTTTCCTAAGCCGAAGCGAAGAAAAAATTATCATTAATTATATGGAAAAGCTTTTGAGCACTCCCAGACCCAAAATTCAACACATACACAATGTCTTTATTTCATTCTCCACGATCAAAACACTTCACTGCATCCAGTTTTACGCTGAAGGTAACACCCTTAAATTCTCTCGTAGGTTTTGCCGATACCTTAGGAACATGTCTTGCTAACAGATGCACAGAACAAACCGAGGTAAAGCCCAGATGCCTGCAGACAGTTCAACGCTGAGATGCTGAGTGTGGTTCCCCGGGGGAGGAGCTTGCCGGGGGTGGGGCCTCTCTGCTGCTCGGCTGCCTCTATAAGGGCTCCCTGCAAACACTGAAAGCTATTTTCCCCATTCACCTTCTTTTTAAACAGGGAGCCTTGGTCTGGAGGAGCCCCGGGAGCCCAGACCTGGGCAGGAGCAGGGTGTGCTGAGCCAGCTCTTCCAGGTTGCTACACTTCCGGGTGTTAAACATAACCATTAACAAAACTCAAATTATATAAATTTACAATGAAACAAATTCTATTAAAAACAAAGGTAAGCCCGGCTGGTGTGGCTCAGTGGACTGAGCGTCATCCCATGGACTGAGAGGTCCCGGTTGGATTCCCAGTCAGGGCACATGCCTGGTTGCATGCTCGATCCCCAGTAGGGGGCGTGCAAGAGGCAGCCAATCGATGTATCTCTCTCACATTGATGTTTCTATCTCTCCCTTCCTCTCTCTCTAAAAAGTCATTAAAAACATATTTTTAAAAAGAAACAAAGGTAATATCCCTGGCCGGTTTGGCTCAGCGGTTAGAGCATTGGCCCACAGACCGAAGGGTGGCGAGTTCAATTCCCGGTCAAGGGCATACGTGCCCTGGGTTGCAGGTTCGATCCCCGGCCCTGGTCGGGGTCATGCTGGAGGAGCCAGGTGATGTGTCTTTCACATCGATGTTTCTCCTTCCCTCCCACTCTATCTAAAAGAGTCAGTGGAAATATGTCCTCAGGTGAGGATTAACAAAAAAACAAAACAAAGTAATAAATACTCAAAACTCATCCCTTTCTAATTCTTTTATTACATTTACCATTGTAAATGAGTCCTGGAGGTTACTAATATCTGCGGTATCCAAACGGGAGAAGTCCTCTGTAATGATGGCTGCCACTGCCCAACTCTGTGCCCTGGAACATCCTTTGGGGAGCTTGCAGTTGGCCATACTGGGAATATTTACGCCACAGAAACTGGCAAACATGACAAACCAGGGCTTCCCTCCTTCCCTGCAACCAAAGCCAGTTATTGAACCTTTCCCAGCAGAAGGACTATGCAAGGAGGTGCAGCCTGAGGGAGAAGGTTGGGTAGACCAGGGACCATGCTGAGGACAGAGTGGGCCCCCGAGAGTGGCAAGCCCAAAGGGTGGCGTGGGCAGTGGAAGCCTCTGCCAACCTGTTTCTGCATGTCCTCAGATCTCTGGCGTTGGCCTGAAGAGGCAGCATCACTTCACTTCTGGGCTGTCGCCTTACAGGAACTGGCTTGCACCTTTCTCCCTGAACACACCCTCCCCATGTGCTGAAGGGTGTGGCACTGCGCCCGATTGCCAGTCACTGTTCCTGCCAGTAACCTGCAGGTCCAGAGGCACAGGGCCTGGGTTTACTTATGGAAGGCGGAGCATAGAGCCTGGATAAAGTGCTTGAGTCAAAGGCAAGGAGAGTGGGGGTGAAGGGGAATGGAGTCACCTGAAACTAATAGATATTGTACGTCAACTGCACTTTTTTATTTATCTATTTATTTTTAATCCTCACCCAAGGATATTTTTCCATTTATCTTCAGATAGAGAGGGAGGGAGAGAGAGAGACGAAGGAAGAGAGAGAGAAACATCGACGTGACAGGGACACATCGACTGGTTGCCTCCTGCAGGACCCCGACAGGGCCGAGAACAAACCACAACAGAGGTACATGGCCTTGACCGGAATCGAACCTGCGACTCATTGGTCTTCGGGCCGACGCTCTAATCGCTCAGCCAAACCGGCCAGGGCTCAACTGCACATTTTTAGAGAGGTGCCAAGGCGTGAGGTGGGGACACTGTCACCATTCCCTGGTGGCAGAACTGAAATGCTGGAGCCGGTGGCCACGGCCCCATCTGCAGGAGAAGCAGGGAGGCGGCCGCATGGAGTCTCTGGTGGCACTTGTCTCCAGCAACATCCGCCCTTTTCTGCTTATCTGGGCCAACAAAACCCCTGCCTTTTATTATTATTTTTTAATGATTCTTCAAGTTGGGTGTCACTTACTAGTGACCCAACGATGTGAAACTAAAACAGTGACCTTTGTCACCTAGACTCGGCGTTGCTGGTCGAATTTTGCGTGCCAAATGGTTCCCAACCTTCCTTCCACCTGAAATTGGTAGCTGGGACAAGCATCTGTAACTCCGGTTCCGAAACGTTCCGTTGTGAACCAGCCTCCCAGCCAGGCCAGCGGCTCTGCCCCTCGGCCGCGGGTCCGCCGGGGAAGAGCATTTAGCTGTTTCTTTAGCAGCAAACACGTCGCCCGTGACGTTCCAGACCCCTCCACCCTTTGTTCTTGTGAGAACAACTTTCCACCCTCGTTGTTTCAAAACGGTGAGGGTCCCTCTGCGACAGGTGTAAATGCACAACCAGGAAGGAACAAGCGAGGAGACCACGAGGCCGAGTGGCTGGGGAGTGGGGCCGCCGGTGATGCGGCAGTCACGGTCCCCTGGGGGACCAGACCACTCCGCAGCCTCGGTCCTGAGGGTTGAGGTTCCTGCGAGGATTCTAAGGTCACCACAGGCAGGAGCAGCAGGCCCAGCAAACTGAAACGCAGAATTCCAGGTCACAGCTTCAGTTAAATACGACTTCTCAGAAACTCAGTCTGGCCAGGCTGAAAGCTTACTGCAGGAAGGTAAAGCCCCAGGACAGCTGCCTGGGAGGGGACAGCAGGCTTGAAACACCTTGACAGACTCTGTGCCCTGCCGGGGACAGCTCTGGTCTCATCCCCTCTGCGCCTTGGAGCAGGCCTCCTGGTACCGGGCTCCAGGCCCAGCCCCCTGACCTCACATCCAGGAATGGGTTAATTTTTTCCTTTATTGCTTCTTCAGCATCTATAATCAGAGGCTCCCCACACCTGCAGTGACCCTCCCGTGTTAGGAGAGATCCTGGGTCCCACTCTCCAGAATCCTGGGTCCCCTGGCTCTGAAAATGCCCCCCTACCCACTCCTGCCCCTCATCCCATCCCCACACTAAGCTGCTGCTTTCACGCCCCTCCTCTCGTCTATAGGGACCACTGCCAAGGCCCCAGCCCTGCCCCTGCCAGGAACCGGCCCAGCAACCGGAGGGCCGAAGTAGAGAGGAGAGGAAGCCTCCTAACCTTTGCTCCTCTCTGTCCCATGCCCCTGGCTCCATGAGCTCTCAGAAGTGCGGTGTCATCGTGGGTCCAAAGTCAGCCTGAAACCAAGACCAAACTGTGATTCACAACCGTTGCCCACAGTTGGACCAAACGGCTTCCGCCACGAGTCCCCCAGAGGAAGTTTCCAGGAAAAGAAGCAGTGATTCCTCCCTATTTAGATGGGGAGAGCAGGACAGGGTGGGGGATGTGAGAAGAGCTGTCATTCCGAAGTGGGGTGGGGGGACCCCTGAGGACTGCAGCTTCTCCTCTGGAAAGTGGAGGAGCTCAGCCTCCCAGGGCCAGAGGCCTTGCTCTCCCGCAGGAAGCCTGAGGCTGTTTAGAGGGGTGTCTGTCCATGGGGAACAGGGTGAGAAGGGGGTTCAGCTCTCCCTGTCCTGCTGGAAGCTTCCTTGGTCAAGTAGGACTGGGCATGGGCATCACCTTCACAAAGCTGCCCGAAGGCTGGCCTCGAGGGTAGCCGGGAGACCCCAGAGGTGGGCAGCTGCCTGCAGTCCACACACCTTCCGGGCATGGCATTGCTTTGTCTGTGCCCAGCTGCTCTTGGCAAACCCAGAGTGGTGGAGGGGTGGAGGGGTGGAGAGACACCCCCAGCTCCGCTCACCTTGCTCCCCACTCGCTGCCTGTCACCTGGTGCCTTTCAACTCCTCCCACGTCTCACCTGTCACCACTGGACAGGATCATGTCAGTCCCTTGCCCTGGCTGAGGGATGCCCTGCCAGTGACTGGAGCAGTCTGGGCGTCCAGGGTCATGTGTATCCTACTGCGTGTGCATTCTCACTTTGGACAGGGTCTGGGTTTCCGAGACACCCCCTCCCCGTGCCAGGGAAGCAAGACCAGCAGCCGGGCAGTGGAGGGGTGGGAGACGTGGGGGCTGAGCTGGACGAGGAAGGAAGGCCCTGCCGGCCCCTGGGGAGGGCTGAGCCCCCTGCAGACACAGGGTTGGGTTGCTTTGGGCTCCACTCCTGCCCCTGTCTCCAGGGCTGACATGTGCCTCTCCCCTGCCTGCCCTTCCCCCACACCCTCATTCCTCCTTGGGCCTCTGCTGGGACATCAGCTCCCAGGAGACCTTTCCTACCCTCTTCTCGTCACCCTGTCACCACACAGGCTCACTGCGGGCCCTTGCCGGTGAGCCCCGAGAGGGCAGGAGGGCCGGCGGCTCCTCACAGTGTCCTGTCCAGGTGGACGCGTGCTCAATCTAACTGCAGGAGTCACCTGGGCGGGGCGGGGCCTGGAGTCTGCATTTCTACTGAGCCGCCCCACCACACCTGAGCTCCAGGGCTTTGGGTCTCAATTCAGGGCTCCGTCCTGAGCTCCCCACATTCAGGAGCGACTCCTGGCTGTGCCCTCCCCGAAAACCACACACTCCCTTGGGGAGCCTATGCACAGTCCTTGTCTTGTTCTTTTCAACAGCTTGAGTGAGGCTCCGCTGATGTAGTCTAGTGTGTGTCCAAGTGTACACCGTGGTTAAACTTGGTACATGTGAACACCTTGGTATATGCTCCCCACTAGCCGCGCGGTGAACAGACACATCACCCCCCGAGTTCCTCGGGGCCCTGTCCTAACCTCTCCTTCCGCCGCTCCGCCATCTCCAGGCAACTGTTTTTGCTGTCGTTAGAAACTTGTTCGCATTTCCTAGAACTATATATGCATAGAATATAATCACACTGTAGGCATTCTTTTTTGTCTGGCTCCTTTCACTCAGCATAATTATCCTGAGATTCATTCCAGTTGTGGCGTGTGTCAATCATTTAGTCTTTGTCGTTACGTAGTAGCACTCCACTGGGTACACATTCCACCTCGGTATATTCGGCTGCTACAAAAGAGTGAACACTTACGTACGAGTCATTGTGTGGACATGCGTTTTGTTTCTCTGCTAAATCCTTAGGAGTGAAATGGCCGGGTTATGTGGTAAGTATATGTTTAACTTATTAAGAAACTGTCTCACTGTTTTCCAAAGTTGGACCCACTGACATTCCCACCAACCATGTGAGAGTCACAGCCTCAAGCAGCACTGAGATGGTCAGCCTGTGGCTGTAGGCACACTCACGTTCCGGGTCCCACTCACGTTCCCCTAGCGACTAGTGGTGTTGAACATTTTTCATGTGAATAGTTGCCTTGTGTATATCTTCTTTGGCGAGGTGTCCATTCAAATCTTTGACTCATGTTTTCATGGGGATGTTTGTTTTCTAACCATGACATTCAAGAGTTCTTTATATTGTCTGGACACGAGCCCTTTATTAGATGTGTTTTGCAAATAGTTTCTCCCCGTCTGTGGTTTCCTTTCATTCTTTCCCAAAGGTCTTTCAAAGAGCAGAAATTCTTGAGTTTGAGGAAGTCCAACTTATTGATTTATTCTTTTATGAATCATGCTTCTGATGCGGTATCTAAGAAATGTTCGTTTCCATTCCAGCCCCTGGTGCTTGGCCTGGATGCCCTCGTTGCTCAATCAGTGCTTGTGAGAGGCAGAGCCAGGGAGGGGCGGTAGGCAGGTGAGAGGGGCTTTAGCTCTAGACGTAGGAAGACCAGAGATTCTGGGCAACATGGCATAGGGGGCTATTTAAGGTCCCGCTGTAGGGGAAGCTGATGGTCCTCGAGATTTCCCACAAGGAAGCGAGAAAGGGCAGCCTGGGGCAGGGGCCATGACTTCTGACGGTCTGTGAAAATGGCATCTCTCTTTCCTTCCTTTCTTCCTTCTTTCTTTCCTTCCCTCTCTTCCCCCCTCCTCTCTCCCCCTCCTTTCCTGCCACCCCTTCTTCATCCCTTTCTCACTTGATTGTGAGCTCGCTTTACCTCTGCCTTGTGAACTGCGTTCATTTCCTGTGCATCCTTCTTTCCTGAGGTCTTCCTCTTTGCATTGTCTGTCTAGGAGAAACACCAGCCTTTGATATCCTGTTGCTGCAAATCTTCTGAATCCTGATTTTCTTTGTCTTTTGATTGTTAGCTGTATTAGGGTAGAATTGACAATATAAAATTGTAAGACATATAAAGTGTGACTTGTGGTGATCTGAGGTTTTATGGTTCCAAGTCATAATCCATTCATGTCTTTCATTCATTTTGAGTTTATTTCGGGTATGGTGTACGTTTCATTCTTTTGTGTGTGTGGCTGTCCAGTTTTTCCAACACCATTTATTAAGGAGACTGTCCTTTCAACATTATATATTGTGGCTCCTCTGTTGTAAATTAATTGATTATATGTATATATTCCTGGACTTTCTGTTCTGTACCATTGATGAATGTGTCTGTTTGTGTGCCAGTACCAACAGTTTTCATTACTATAGTTTTATAATGTGGTTTAAATCAGGAAATATACTGCCTCTAGCTTTGTTGTTCTTTCTGAGGGAGGACTGCTTTGGTTATTTGGGGATCTTTTGCGGTTCCATATAGATTTTAGGGTTTCGTTTTCTGTGAAAAAATGCCCCTGGAATTGTGACAGCAGAGTCTGGATGGACAGTCGGCTAAGAACTGTGTCTTTGTTTGCTATGATTTAGGGGCTCTCATGGATGCAAGCCCCACAGGCTTTCAGAGCTGGGTGTTTGGGGCCCCATTCCCCCGGTGGAAGTCCTAAAAGTTGGGTCCAAACTCTTCACCCCTCAAAGAGAAGCTGGGAGTTGTAGTTCCTGTACAGTTGATGGCACTGCTCTGGGGGTGGGGTTTATGGAGACAGTGTTTCCGCCTTTCATATCCTTTTCTTTTTTCTTTTTCTTTTTTAATTTTTTTTCCTTTATTGATTTTAGAGAGAAAGGAAGGGAGAGGGAGAGAGAGATAGAAACATCGATGAAAGAGAACACCAAGCTTGCATGCCCCCCACTGGGGATTTGGCCCACAACCTGAGCATGTGTCCTGACCAGGAATCGAACTGGTGACCTCTTAGTGCATGGGTCAATGCTCAACCACTGAGCCACACTGGCCAGAATGCTCCAAACTTTCAAAGGCTCAGGTCCAACAGGGCCTGTCCCTCCATCACCCTTTACTGTCCCCCAGCCTGTTTGATGGTGGCTACCCCCCAATTTCTGGATGCCCCATCTTCTACCAGCCCATGAGGGCAGGTTGTTTGGGAAACAGTGAAGGAGTCATAAAAATAACGGCACCACCCAGGAGTCTTTGGCCATGGGTGATAAAAACCACCAACAAAAAGTTATTGGTGCCTATAACCAAATCAGGGGGGGCAGGGTGGCCCCGGTTCTTAGGGCCTGTATTACCTTCCTAGGGCTGCCATAACCAGTTACCACAAACTTAGCAGCTTGAAACAACTCAGATTGATTCTCTCAGACGTCTGGGTTGGTCCAGCCAGTTTCTCTGCTCAGAACTTCATAAGGTTCAACTCAAGATGCTGGTCAGATGCATTCTTTCGGGGAGGCCCTGGAAGCACCTGCTTCTCTGCTCGGACTGTGGGCAGAATCCAGTTCCTTGTGATTGTAGGACTGAGGTCCTGTGTCCTCGCTGGCCATCAGCTGGTGGTTGTCCTTGGCTCTCAGAGGCCTCCCTCTGGTCTCTGGGCCACGAATGGGTCCTTATATTTCAGAATCAGTAAAGGTGTGTCAAATCCTTCCCATGCCTGGAATCTCTCTGACTTACCCTTTTGCTACATCTCAGCTGCTTCCAGCCACAGAGGGTTCTCTGCTTTCAAGAGCTCTTACGACTAGATTGGGCCCCCTGGACAATCAGGCAAACCACCCTATTTTAAGATCTATAACCCTAATTACATCTTCATCCCTTTTGACCGCAGCCTAACATAGCCACAGGTCCTGGGGATGAGGGCGTGGACATCTTTGTGGGAGGGGCCCTATTTGCCAACCACAGGCCCCTGAAGCCAGGCTCCGGCCCTGTCAGCTGCCAGTTTCTGTTTCGCTCTGAGTGTTGTGTTCTCCCATTTCAGAGAGAGGTGCCACGGATGCATGGGGTACCACGTTCCCCAGTATCTTCAGTCACACCTTCACATGCCCAGTGATCAGAGAGCAAAGGAATGTTCCTCTCCCCGTTGCTCTTTGAAACACCCTGGGCAGAGCCTTGATGGGCCCAGCGACGGACACGGGCACACCCCTTGGACCCAACATGCTGTTAGGGTGGGTGGGAGCATAGGGACTGTGACAGGCCCAGCCTGAAACTAGACGAGAGAGGTGCTGGGTACAAAACCCAGAGAAGGGAAGGGTGCTCGTGACCATTGCCACACGGTGCCCACCTGTGGCCCCTCTCCAGGGCGCCTGCTCAGTGGAATTCCATGAGGCCCATCATGTCATCAACCATCTTTACCAAAACCGGGTCTCAGATCTACCACTCACCGGTGGGCTGACCTTTCTCTGGGCCTCAGTTGTCTCCTCCGGAAAATGGGAATAATAAAAATCCATGCCTGGCCAGGCTACCTCCGGCCGCTGGGGAAGCAGACGGGAAGATATGTGAGAAGTCTTTATGGGACTGAGGCTCTTGGGAGGGACTTCAAGACTGAGTCTCACGGTCCCCTCTCTCGGTTCTGTCCCCTCGGTGGTAGCAGCACCATGGCGACAGCTCTGGGCCGGCGCTGGTGGGAGCAGGGCTGACCAGAATGCACCTGGCCAGCCTCCGAGCCATGAAAAGGCAGCCATTCAGGGCTGGCTTGGACAAGAGCCGGGTGATGAGAGACAGGAGCCCTGTGCTCTGCAGAGGAAGGAGCCTCCCCGCGGGGCTGGGCTGCCAGGCTGGGAGGCCAGGCTGGCTCACGGGGAGGGGGAGGCGCCGCAGAGGGAAGACTAAGCTAGTGTTTGAGGCCCAGGGGCTGAAAAGAGGCTGTGTGTGCCTAAGCCAGCCGCCTGGCGGGCGGGGATGTGAGTCACTGGTGGCCTGGGGGGAGGGGGCAGCCCAGCTGTCCAGGATGAGGGGGCACAATGTGAATACGTGTCAGTGTGAGTTTGAACGTGTGTGTTGGGGGAGGGGCTGGGGCTTTGCAAATCTGTCTGGGCTGCCCAAGGCTCCCTGAGGTGGGCACACCCAGTCATCCTCCGAATGTGGCCGAGGCAAGACTGCCCACCTCCCTGCCAGGGTCTCCTCCGGGTAGCCAATGCTGGCAATTCATTCCCTGGGCTATTTAAGGGACAGGCACTGGTGCCCTCCCCCCTGCACTGCCAGGAACCCAGA
Source organism: Tadarida brasiliensis (assembly GCA_030848825.1). NCBI lineage: Eukaryota > Metazoa > Chordata > Mammalia > Chiroptera > Molossidae > Tadarida > Tadarida brasiliensis. Next base: position 101,018,185 of record CM061265.1, read on the forward strand.
AAGGCCTGTCTCTGCTCTGGGTTGGGCCCAGTGTGGTGAGACAGGTAGAGGAGGGACAGACAGACATGATGCCAGCCGGGGGAAGGAGCACCTACTCCAAGGGTAGGGATATTGGAGGTGCGTTTGGAAAGATGAGCAGAAGTTCACTCAGTTCAGAAGGGGGAGTACATTTGAGCAGAAGGCAGCTGGGATCTTGGTGAATGGGAGAAGAAAGCCAAGGTGGCTAGAGCAGGGGTGGAGGTAGATGTGCGTGGTGTTTAGAGCCCGTGGGCAGTGCCCAGAGGCTCCTGGAGGCAGGGGTGAACACAGACTTGAGGACCAGAAACAGATCAAAAGAGGCCACTCACGGACGCAGTAAGGATCTGCCTGGTCCTGAGCCCACTGCCAAGTTCCCAAGGGCCTGCCATGGAGGGTTTCGCCTGTAGCAAATGAGCTGGTTAAGAGAGGCCCCTCCCACCTGGGAAAGGCCATAGGCGTGTGTGTGTGTGTGTGTGTGTGTGTGAAGGTGTGTCTGTGTGATGAGTATCTGTGTCTGTGGATGTGGTTAGGTGGGCGTGTGCAGCTCTCTCTGGAATATGTATCTGCATATCTGTGTGCATGTGTGTGCTTCTTACCGGGTGTGCATGTCTCTCATGTGCACGAGTGTGCATGACTGTGAGTGTACATGTGTGCCTCTCTTGAACGTGCATACTCCTGTGTGAACATGTGTCTGACCTAGTGTCGGATGTGTCTGAACGTGAGTGTGTCTGTGCATATGTCTGTCCCTGGGTGTGTGTGTGTAAGTGTCTGGGTCTGGCTCTGGGTCACTTGCACGCCTGTGTGGCTCTGTGTGTGTCTGTATGAGTATGCATTTGTCTCTCGGTGTGTCTGTGAGAGCGTGTCGTGAGCATGCCCACCATGCCCTGCCGGCCTGCGCCCAGGGCAGCCTCGGGAGCACTCCTTCCATTCCACCTTGCCTCTCCATCCAGCTCCTTCCCAGCCCCCCAGACGCTGGTTCCTGGGCCTTTTTGAACTCAGGCTTCTCTCTTCCGCTGCCCAGCTCCAGCCCCACCTGACTGGCTCCCACAGCTCAAAGCCCTGGGTGGATCTGGCTGCCCAGACCAGCCAGTGGGAACCCAGGCCCGGAGAACAGGCAGAGAGTGCCCAGCCCCGAAAAGAGCTCTGTCCGCCCTCCACGGGCCAGCCTGGGGCTCCTCTCACCCGGGGGAGAAAGACTTGTCAGGAAAACACGCAGAAACATTGCCCACACGGCCACCACCGCTTCCTTCTTCCGGCCAGCGCTCTTGGTCTCGGAAGGTCTGTTCTGGAGGGAGATTTAAGAGCCCAAGGGGCTCCCTGGCTGGTGTGGTTCAGTTGGTTGAGCATAGTCCCATGCCCCAGAAGGTCGCTGGTTCAATCCCCTGTCAGGGCACACACCCAGGTTGTGGGTACAATCCCCAGTTGGGTTGCAATCCCCAGTCAGGGGTGCATACAGAAGGCAACTGATCTCTCTCTCTCTCTCTCTCTCTCTCTCTCTCTCTCTCTCTCTCCCCCTCTCTTTCCTCTCTCTCCAAATCAATAAAAATATTTTTTTAATATTTTTTCTTTGTAGACTTTTAGAGAGAGAGGAAAGGAGGGAGAGAGAAACATCGATGAGAGAGAACATCTATTGGCTGCCTTCTGCATGCCCTTCCCCCATCTGGTACTGGATTGTTGGGGGGAGAAGGGGGTGACAGGCTTATGCCCTGTAGAAGCCTGGGTGGCGCAAGGGAGGTGCTTGCCTGTCAGTCTAGCTTGGGGAACAATGGATTGGTTAGGGGGTGCACCCCATCCAGTGGAAAGTTAATTGGTTAGTTTGAAGAAGCTCCTGATTAAAATCCACAGAGTTCCCTCTCTCTTGCTGCATCCATTCTCCTCAGCAGCCGCATGACCCACACACAGGGTGCTGGGCTGGACTGGACTTGAACATGGAGCAGAGACTATGGGCATGGCCTTTCATCGGGCCCTGCTGAAGACACAGTTGGACTTTTCCCATGGCTGGTCGGAGGGAAATGGAACATTGAAAACCCAGGGGTTTATTTCCACTCGAATAAATATTACTCATCCTCCCTGTGAGTCTCAGGAAATCCTTTTCTTCGTGACATCACAAGAACTGCACTTCCACCAATAACACAACCGCAGCAGGGGACACATCACTCCGGGCTGGCCAATCACACTTCCCCATCCCCCTAGACATGAGCATTGGCCCAGAGTTGGGCACGTGACTAAAGTGAGACCAATGAGAGTCCTTCCCTGGAACTTTTTTAAAAATATATGTTTGTATTGATTTTTTTTAGAGAGAGAGGAAGGGAGAGAGAGATAGAAACATCAATGTGAGAGAGAAACATCCATGGCTGCCTCCTGCACACCTCCTACTGGGGATCGAGCCCGAAACCTGGGCTTGTGCCCTGACCGTAATCAAACCGGGACCTCTCAGTCCATGGGATGATGCTCAATCCACTGAGCCACACCGGCCAGGGCTTCCCTGGAATTTTATATGTGGAGGAGGTTGAGAGGGGAAAAAAAGCCTCTTTCCTCCAGGGTCCTCAAGACCTGAGGCCATCTGCAAATCTGCTTTTCTCCTGTTCCTCATGGACGAAGCCTGTGGGTGTAGGAGAGAGGCAAGAGGTAGGTGGACTGTACAGGGGGTGGACTGTGGGGAGAGGACAAGAGAGAGCAAGGAACAGGGGTTGCCCGTCATACAAGCAAATCAATTCCTTTTGCCTGAGCTACTTTGAGTTGGGTTTCTGTCACTCACACCCAGAGGAGCCCTGGACATCCCTGCCTCAGCCACAGGCCTGGGTCTCCAGGTGCACAGGAATGCCCTAAGGCTTCTCATCGTCCCTCCCTGGCTTCCTCAGATCCCACCTTTTCCCACTTTTTTCCAGCTCCTAAACCCACCTCTACTTCCTCAACTGCCACTTCCTTCACTAGGAAAATGAAGTCCTCCCCCTCCCCCTCCCTGCCTCCAATTTCCTCCCGAGCTGCCTCCCCATTCTGTGGTCCCTCTCCTCAGGCCCACGGGAGGAAGCATCCCTCTGCTGGCCCTTGCCCACGGCTGACCAGGAGAGCTGGAGTGGGAGGGCTCGGTGCCATCTTTCCCAAACCTGCCTGTGCACCAGAATCGCCTGGGAAACTGCAAAAATACAAGTTCCCAGGTTCCATCGGACTCTCCGCAGGCAGGCCCTGGAATTCCGATTTTGAACCGTCTTACTGGTTAGGGCAATGTCACCCTCTTGGTTGTTGGGTCGGTCTCGGCTGGATCAGGATCTGGCCACAGAAGGGCACCTCAGGATCCCTGGAAACAGGGTGTTGTCTGTCGTGTTGCTCATATGTGGACCCTGAAAGGAGCCCGTTTTAACTTCCTCCCAGCCTCTCACCCATTGTGGTCGGGGCTTCTCTTTGACCCCATCTGCTCTTGGGGGAGGGCACCTCTCAGACTCCAAACCAGACCATCCTTGCCTTGAAAACCCTGTCCTCCCTGACCCCTGAGCTCTCCCCCCTCCCCCCAGCTCCTTCTTGGCCTTTTTCTCGTCCTCCTTTGTGTGCCTCTCCCTCCCCTCGTGCCCCATACCTGGCCGGCCCCTCCCGGGGTGCCCTGCGGAATGGGTCAGGTTCTTTGCAGTGGATATGAGTGGCCTCCGAGGACCAGGGGTAGATGAAAATGGTAGGCCTCACCCCACATGTCCTCCCCACATGGTCTATTACAATGAAATCAATGCTCTCTCACTTAACACCTCCTACCAAGAAGCCCAGAACAGACCTCCCACCACTGCCCGGGGGGCCCGGGAGCCCCACACTCTGTCCTCTGCAGGAAAGCGTCTCTCTGGGCAAATTCAAGGACGTAATGACCAAAGGTTGGCTAACCCTCCAATCAGATCATTATATGGGGTATCCTGGACCAATGAGAGAGAGTTCTGGAGCAGGGCACTGCTCTGCGGGGTTGCTCAGGCACGGGAAGAGGGGCCTGTGCAGTATTTGTTGCTGGGCACACATCTTCAAGGACACGCTTTTCACTAGAGCAAGATGGCTTCTGACACTCCAGTGCCAGTGAGCCCAGCACGCTTGAAGCACTGGCCATGGCTGCCCCTGGGTCTTTAAAGACTAAGATGGACTCACACACATCATACAGCTGCAATGAAGTGACTGCAATCAGGACAGCTCTCCACCCACTGCCACTGCCCAGCACTGCTGAGCACCAGCCTCTGTAGATGGCAGTCTCTCTCCAAGGTGCCAGGGCTCCTCACACCCAGCTTCACGTTCTCTCTGCCCCAAGTCAGCCCCACATCGTCCAGTCAAGGGCTGACTCAGGGCAACCTCTGGCCCATCAGATGTCTCCCCACATCCAAGGGCAAGGCAGGTCTTTGGCCCCAGGTGAGCCACACTGTAATTGCATCAAACCAGCAGGGTCTGGCCCTGGCCAGTGTGGCTCAGTTGGTAGAGCGTCGTCCCCTGCACCGACAGGTCGTCAGGTTTGATTCCAGGTCAGGCACATGCTTGGGTTGCAGGCTCAATCCAGTAAGGGACGTGCAGGAGGCTGCCCACTGATGTTTCTCTCTTACATCGATGTTTTGCTCTCTCTCTCTGCCTCTTCCTGTTTTAAAAAACAGCAGGTCTGCCCTGGCCAGTTTGGCTCAGCGGTTAGAGCGTCGGCCTGCGGTCCAGAGAGACCCGGGTTCGGTTCCCACTAAGGGCATGTACTTCGGTTGCAGTTTGTCCCCGGCCCTGGTTGGTCGTGCGGGTGGCAGCCACTCGATGTGTCCCTTTCACGTCGATGTTTCTCTCTCTCTCTCCCTTCCTCTCTCTCCTTCCCACTCTATCTGAACAAAAAAAAATGAAAAAAACAAAACAAAACAGCAGGTCTAGATGATTTCAACTGGTTCTGGACAATCGGTGGGCGCTGATATACAGGACTGTGAGAAGAGGGACGGGGAGGAGGAAGGGAGAGAGAAAGGGGGTTGGGAAGGGAAAATAAAGTGCAAATGAGATGTGGGGAAGAGGAGAAGGAGGGGAGGAGGGAGGGGGAGTTTCTGGGGCTTCTCCAACACCAGGCCTCCCTGAGTTTCCTTTTCTGGGGGAAGAACCTCACCCTGAGGGGAACAGAGGACCCAGTGACACCTACTCCACCACAGCTCAGGACTCCTGCGCAGGCCCAAGCAGCTTCTCTGACAGAGCCCTAACTAGCTAAGCCTCCCAGGCCAGGGCTCCCGCTTTCTTGGTAATCAATAGCAGCTTCCTCCGAGGGATCTGTCCCTTCCAGGCAGTTGCTGTGGGGCTGCTAAGCGGCCTTGGGTAGCTCCCCATCACCACCTCCTTGAGCCCTGGGTGGGTCTGGGGCCTGGTGGGTTAAGTTGTTAATATTAACAATAATAACATTAATAGCAGCCAGCCTGTCATGATGCCACCACGTAGGAGACACTGATCTGAGTGCTTCACATGAGTGATCTCATGTAACCAGTGCTCACAGGAAATCGAGTCTCAAGGGGATAAGTCACCAGCCCATGTGACAACCAGGAAGTACAGAGCCCTTCCTTCTGGTCCCCAAACCTGTGCTCAAAACCCCTTCCTGGGGAACAGCTGTGTCTGGCCCTCAAAAGGCACCTGAGGGGACCCCACAGCTTCCAGGTGAAAGGTCAGTGCTAAGGCCTGGTGGGCTGTTCTCAGCCAGGCCTGGCCCTCGCCCTCCCACAAGGTCACACTTACAGGGTGAAGGGAGAGAACCCAGAAACCTGGGCAGTGAAATGCAGTCCCTGGTACCCTGTGGGACGGGTTATGAGTGGTCCTCAGTGGCAGGCAGCTCCTTCTCTGGTACTTGGGAAGATGCTGGTTCCAGGGTTTTCCTGTGGAATTCTTCCTGGAAGCCCCTTCACATTCCTTGATGGAGCTTACAACTGGGAAACTTCTATTGCACCTTGGATTTTTCCATCCTCTCTAAAGGGCACTTGAGCTTTAGGTCAAAGGCTGAAGGGCCCTCAGGGATGCCCGGCCAGTGTGGCTCAGTGGTTGAGTGTCGACCCATGCACCAAGAGGTCACCGGTTCGATTCCTGGTCAGGGCACATGCCCAGGTTGTGGGCCAGATCCCCAGTGGGGGGCATGCAGGAGGCGGCCAATCAATGTTCTCCCTCATTGATGTTTCTCTCTCTCCCTCCCTCTCCCTTCCTCTCTCTCTAACATCAATTTGGGGAAAAAAAATTAGAAAGAAAGGTTCTCAGGGGCCTGGGGACCAGCTCTCATCACTGTCCCTGAGAGAAGGTCCCAGAGCCTGCCTCCAGAGCCAGGCAGGCCTCTTGGGTTTGCTTATTAATTATGGCACCTGGCCCAATGAGCTTTCCCCTCCTGGGGATAATAATAGTACATGCTGCTAAGATTAAGTGAGTCAGTCCCAAAGCAGCCTAGAATTGTGTTTAGCATATTGTAACTGCTTGATGAATGTGAGCTGTTATTTACTGGACTGTGACATGCTTACGTTTCAATCTCACGGGCATTTTAAAAATATATGTTTTTACTGATTGTTTTAGAGAGAGAGATAGAAACATCCATGTGAGAGAAAAACATCCATGGCTGCCTCCTGCACGCCCCCCACTGGGGATGGAGCTTGAAACCCAGCACGTGCCCCGACAGAATCAAACCGGGACCGCTCAGTCCATGGGACAATGCTCAATCCACTGAGCCACACCAGCTGGGCCCTATGGGCATTTTTTAAGGTCCTACTGTAAGCTCAGTGACGGGACCTCAACATGGAGCAGGACTAGAACAGACATGTGGGGGAAAGCAGGGCAGTGGAAGTGTTTACCTGTTAGAGGATCTGGAAGTCACCTGGGTGGGAACACCCATCAATGCCCCTCCAAGTCTGTCCAGTGCAGCCCACCCCTAGGAGGAGCTGGGTCTGGCACACACGCAAACAGATTAATAAAGGCTTGGGAACAAAAAGGGTTTGGAGTGAAATATTTGTTGATGGATGAAAAAAAAAGGAGGTCGGGCCGGGCAGACAGGCCATGCCTTGGAGGTTACAGGGAGCTCTCCGAGGAGGGAGGGACCCAGACGTGGAGAGGGCCGCTGCCTGGGGGTACAGAGAAGGGTCCTGAACCCCCGTCTGCCTCTGCCTCCCACACCAAGGAACAGTCCGAAAGGGGCTAGAGAGAACTGCCCTCCCCGCCACCCACCCCCTCCAGGCCCGGCTGGGTACGTTGGAGATGAATGGTGTCCCGGTTCCCACGCGTCCAGATGGGCTGGCGACTCCAGGGAAGCTCCACAGTGGAAACCGCGTACCCCGGGGTGAAGTCCGACTCGGCCACCCACGTTCGGACCGGGTGACCTTGGTCGGCTCCGCGAGCTCCGGAGCCTCGGTCCGCCTCCGAGGAATGGGGGATTCCCGCCCGGCCGCGGCGCGGCAGGCTCGGGGCGCCGCAGGGACCGAGGGCCGGCGGCGCCGAAGGGGTTAACGCACCTGGGCCGCCGCCGCCCCTTCTGGCCCCTCCTCCGGCCTCCCGGGAGAGAAAAGTCCGGGCTGGGGCGCGGCCCAGCCTCGGACCCCACCCGCCCGACCCGGTCCCGCCTGCCGTCCCCGAGCCGTGTGCCCGGAGCAGCGACCCGCGCTGCGCTCCGCCGCCCCGGCCCGGCCGCCATGTCTCTAGGGTGAGTGGGGCCGGGGAGCCGTCGGGCTGGGTTCTGGGCTGGGGCGCGGGAACCCCGGGCTTCCCCCTTGCCGGAGGCCGGAAGGAGGGGGGGACCGGGGACGCCGGGCGGCCCCCGGCGCGGGAGATGCCGCGCTGCGTGTCCGAGGCTGGCCGCGGCTCCCGGGACAGACGGGCTCGCGCGGCGGCGGCCGGGGATGCCCAGCAGTGCGCGGCGCCTGGACCCGCCGCTCGGGGGCCGGGGCCCCGGGAGCCCGCGCTCGGCCCTCCCCGCGGCCCCCGGCCCCCAGATCCCGCAAAGTGAGCTGAGGACTCAGGTCTCGCCCGCAGTAGGTTCCTTTCTTCATTTCGGGGGCCTCTTTCGTCCAGGGCGACCCTCGTCCTCTACCCCCGGTGGCTCTCCTTCCTCCCCGGGAGCTCGGGCCTCCGGGCGGCGCGCCCCTCCCCTCCTCCCCGAAGGACGTTTTCCTACAAATCAAGCGGGGCGGTGCAGGTGGAACCGGCCCGTGGTGGAGGGGCCTTGCGGCATCCCCCTCCCCTGGCTTGAACCCCCTTACTCTACCCCCCCTACGGGGGTGTGGGGGCCTTCCTTGGAACCCCCTGAGTTGGAGAAGGAAGCACTCTGCTCCCCCACCCTCCCAAGGTCGGTGTTAGGTCACCCCCCTCCCCCCTAGTACCTGAGATGACCCAGTCTTCCTCCAACCCTAGGCATAGGAAACCTTGGGACCACATGGGAAAGTGTCACCCTTGTTGTCTCCACAGGAGAGACCAGAGCAGGTGGCCCGGCCACCCCCAGAGTGTGAGCTGAAGAGAGGGTACCCTGAGGTCCAGCACTCCTGGCGAAACTCTGATTTCTGCCACTGAAATGGGTGTGATAGGGTTACCTGGGCCAGCAGGGTCCCTGGAAGGTGGGGGACCGAATATGTTCCACTCCCCGGGCAGTAGAACATCTCTCCTAGTGAGATGCCCTGGGCTGTTTTCTTTTTTGTTGGGTCGGATGGATGGGTGGAGGGAAGAGGGACAGGCTTCTTCAGGTCCAAAATTAGAGCCTGCTCCCCGAAGTCCCCACATAGTATTGAGCTTTCAGGCCGCAGAGCAGGTCCTGTCTCTGCCCCTGCCAGCGTTCCACAAATGGTTCACCCCAGTAGTTCACGGGGCCTGCACAGGAAATGAAAGTAAAAGGGGTGCCTTGCCAGGGCGAGAACAGGGCAGAGGTCTCCACCAGAGGCAGTCCCAGCAGAATGCACACCCTCTGCGTTGCCAGGCACGTTAGATAGAACTCCTGTCTGAGCTGTCCTCATTTCAGGGAAGAAATCATGGTTTGGAGAGGTTAAGGGAACCCCTCAAAGTCATTTAGCTTGTAAGTGGCTGGGTAGCCTGACCACAGTGCTCTACTTAAGCTCTGTGCTGTGTAGCTCCCTGGTCTTGGAGGAAGGAGGTCAGGGTGGCAGAGGAAGCAGAATCCTCCTCCAACCGCTCAGGGCCCTGGGACTAGAGTCCATGCCCAGGACCCATTGCCCATCCGGGACTACAGTTCCACCAAGGCTGCTGGGAGGACCATGGGGACTCATCTTTTCCTCTGTTTCTCCCCACCCCCAGGAAGAGAATCATCTACAAGAGTGTGTGCCTGTCCCTGGCCCTGCTCGTGGCCGTCGCAGTATTCCAGCGCGGTCTCACCCCCAGCCAGTTTCTGCAAGAGCCCCCGCCACCCACCCTAGGGCCACAGAAGGCCCAGAAACCGAATGGACTCCTGGTGAACCCCTATGACTTCTGGAAGAGATCAAAGCATTTGGTCACCCCCAAGCCCGTGGCCTCACGGGGGCCTCAGGCCTGGGACGTGACCACCACTAACTGCTCAGCCAATACCAACCTGACCCACCAGTCCTGGTACCAGGGCCTGGAGCCCCACTTCCAGCAGTTTCTGCTCTATCGCCATTGCCGATACTTCCCTATGCTGCTGAACCACCCGGAAAAGTGCAACGGCGACGTCTACCTGCTGGTGGTTGTCAAGTCAGTCATCACGCAGCATGACCGCCGGGAGGCCATCCGCCAGACCTGGGGCCTCGAGCAGGAGTCGGTGGGCCGGGGCCGGGGTGCCAGGCGCACCCTTTTCCTGCTGGGCACAGCCGCCAAGCAGGAGGAGCGCGCCCACTACCAGCAGCTGCTGGCCTACGAGGACCGCCTCTACGGCGACATCCTGCAGTGGGACTTTCTTGACAGCTTCTTCAACCTGACCCTCAAGGAGATCCACTTCCTCAAGTGGTTTGACATCTACTGCCCCAACGTCCGCTTCATCTTCAAGGGTGATGATGACGTCTTCGTCAACCCCACCAACTTGCTGGAATTTCTGGCTGACCGGCGGCCACAGGAAGACCTGTTTGTAGGCGACGTCCTGCAGCACGCTCGGCCGATCCGAAAGAAGGAAAACAAGTACTACATCCCTGGGGCTCTGTACAGCAAGGCCAGCTACCCGCCCTATGCTGGCGGAGGCGGCTTCCTGATGGCTGGAGGCCTGGCCCGGCGCCTGCACCACGCCTGCGACACCGTGGAGCTTTACCCCATCGACGACGTCTTCCTGGGCATGTGCCTGGAGGTGCTGGGCGTGCATCCGCTGCCCCACGAGGGCTTCAAGACTTTCGGCATCTCGAGGAACCGCAACAGCCGCATGAACAAGGAGCCGTGCTTTTTCCGCTCCATGCTGGTTGTGCACAAGCTGCTGCCCGCTGAGCTGCTGGCCATGTGGGGGCTGGTGCACGGCAACCTCACCTGCTCGCGCAAGCTCCAGGTGCTCTGACCCCGGCGGCCACCCGCCTCAGCTGGAGTCGCCATGCCAGGCGGGCGGAGCCTGTGGTCCCCTGCAGGGCAGTGGAGGGTCTGGGCCTATGTGCTCCTGGGTGTGGGGGGGCACAGGTAGCCGGAGGGGGCTTCCCTGTGTGGACACCCTCCAGAAAGTGAAGCTGGGGCCCAGGGACGTTTGGAACTGCCCAGACCGGAGAAGGTCGTCTGGGGAGCGAGGCTGCTGGCAGCTCTCCTAACCTGGGTTCATTGCCTCGCTTCCTCTGACCTGGTGGGAGGCCCTGGTGGCCTCTGAAGGAACCCTGTGCTCAGGTACCTGGGCTCGGCCAGGCCCTGGATGGCTCTGTGGCTGCCCTCTTTCTTCACAGAAGATTCTCCTCCCATGAAATGCCTCAATCTCTCCACAGGCCCAAGCAACCCTTTCAGGAGAAGCTCAACCCTGTGCAGGCTCACAGCCCCCCCCCACCACCACCACCACAGTCCACACCCCTGGGTCTCCTGGGGACAGAGCCTCAGAACACCCTTGGCACACCCTCCCTCCCTCTAGACCTGCCTGGAGTTGGCTGGTCAGCCTCCCCTGCTCCCAGGTGGCTTCCGTCCTGGCTGCGTCCTGTGATGTTCCATCCGGCTCCTGTCTGGAAGCACAACCTGCCGCTCTGACTACCTCAGCGACCCGCAGAACCTCTGGATGGACAGCAGCCCCCCACCCCCACCCCCACCCCCTGATGCAGGGCCAAAGAGCAGCGCTCTGCCCTCGAAGTCACAGTGCTGCCCAACCAGCCCCAGCCCAGGGCCCTTCTGCGGCCCCACTGCGGCCTGGCTCCCTGGCCAGAAACCAGCCAGTTTGGCCCTGGAAGTGGACATACCTCTATTACTGTGAAGTTTTATTTATGAAGAATTGGAAGGGAGAAGGCGCCAGGCCTCAGGAGATGGCGGTGTTCTTCCCTTCCCTTCCCTCATTCCAGCAAGACACCTCCTCCCTGGGCTACTCTGACCCACCCCAGGGTGCCCCCTCCCCGCCCCGTGCCCGGCAGAGCCCCCTCCGGAACACTGCTGCTCCAGGGCCTGAGCAGACCAGCATTTGCCCCTGTGAAGCCAAGGGAGTGTCCCTTGTGGGCTGCCCCTCCCAGGTTCAGGGGCCCTTAGGGGTGGGTACAGGAAGGATGCCACCTCATATCTCGGGGTAAAGCCGCCTGGGGAAAGATGGAGGAACTGACTATTTTCTCAATAAAAGAGGACTGGTTTTTCTCTAGTGTGAAACTTCCTGTTCCCATTTCCACCCGACGGCCTGTCTGGGACCAAGGTTGCCAGAGATTTCTGAAGACACAGCTTGTTCCTTGTTCTTGGCTGGTGGGTACACAAGAACCCTTGAAGGGCTTTAGGGGGAGGTGAGTGCCAGGATGCAAGCAGAGGCTACAGGGCCAGAGTCAAAGATGTGCCCTGGACTGCAGGGCATCGAGCTAACATTCCCATGGAGGGCATGCAGGGGCTGGGGGGCTCCCTGACAGCTTTCAGTCAACCTGGACACATTGATAAGGTTGACAAGAAGCCCTGAAACTGGCTGGTGGGGGACGGGGCGGCATGGTGCAGGAAACTTGGCCTCCCTGCTTACTTCCCAGATGGGACGGGCAGGCACCCCAGGAGGTGGGTCACTGGGGCTTGTAGTCATTAAGCCAGCATATCCCTGCCTGTGCCCAGCTCAGACAACACAGTGCGCCAGGTGCCCCAAGAGAGTCATGCATGGCTCTCCTCCAGGTGAGTGACAGGAATGTCTGGATCCTAACATAACACAACATCCTAAGAATATAGAAGGGGGTACAAGACTAAATGGACGTGACCCTGCTGCCTGGGTCTAAGCCCTCGGAGAAGAAAAGGGACCATTACTGGGCTATTTCTTCCTCCTGAGCACAGATCCCCCGCCCCTCTCCGTCACCTGGCTTTGTAATTTGCAGGGCCCACTGCAAAATGAAATGCAAGGCCCCTGGTGTTAAAAAGTTAAGAATTTCAAGATCCAGACTGTACTTTCAGGGATCATTTCCATAGTTTGTTACGAGAGAAGTCTTTCTGATCCTTAGAGCTCCCGACACCAGGAGGAGATACCGCGTTCTCTCCTGAGCGTGAGGCCGGCTCTTGGTGTTGCTTCAGGGACTGCCATTTGCCATTGATGATCGTTCTTTTCTCTCCTGGGAGAGAGTGAGAGGGAGAGAATGCGGGGGAGGGGGGAAGTGGGGGGAATAATAATAATTTCAAGATCACCACAGCAGAGAGTTCAGCCAAACAGGGCCCCTCGGAGGCGGGACCTTGTGACTGCACACATCGTTTGTCCATCACTCACCCTCTACGCCAGGCCCTGCCAGGGCTGCAGAAAGCAGAGTGGGGCATTGGGGCTCTCTTCCCGGACCCCAGAGCAGTGGAGGGACAGCCAGGAGCCTGGACCTGGAGGGGCCACGGACTCAGGCCCGGTCAGGATCCCGCTGCAGCCTGAGGGAAGAAGGCAGGGAGCTGAGGGCAGGGGCGGGGCCTTCGAAAGTGAAAGGTGCTCCCTAGAGCCTGGGGCTGGGTGTGAAAAGGAAAGCAGCTGGGAGGGGGGGGGCAGGTAGGCTGGTCTGGGTTGCAGGAGGGTGTTCAGACTTCATCCTAAGAGCAGAGGGCAAGCCGCAAGCAGCAGGGGCCCTGTATGTGTACCCTTTCCTCTGGGCTGTCCCATGGTCCCATAGATGGGAACTTCCTCAGCCTCTGACAAGGGGGAGGGGGGCTTCCTGCTCCTGACCACATTTCAGACAGGGGTCCAGGCCTAGGCTGGCAGAGAGGGATGGGGCTCCAGCTTAGCACAACAAAAGGAAGGGAAGAAAGGCAGAAGCCCACAAGGGGGCCAGTGTAACGAGACCCCCAGCACAGGGTAAGGAGAGGCTTCACCCCTGGCAGTGCACCTGCCTCTTGAAGGAAGAGTGGGCATTTGCCTTGTGGTAGAAGAGAACGGAGGGACAGGCCAAGCTGGGGGCACATGTGACAGCCCAGAAGCACAAAACAGTGGGGCATCCGGAGGGACAGCCAGCTGTGGACAGTGTTGGAGATGGCAGAGGCTGGGCTGGGTGTCCTCGGGAGAAAGGCTCACTTTGCTAAGAGTTAGGGCGCTTCTACAGGCACTGGGGGCCAGCAGAGCTCCCGGAGCAGGGAAGAAACTAAGTCAGGTGGGGACCCTAGATACATGTCCTCACCTCTGTCTCCCATTGGGAGCATGGGAGGCAGACAGGGATCCAAGTCCCAGAAGTATCAGGCTGGGAACATGGAACATGGTCCCAAGGCCTGCCCATCACTGTCCCCCAGCTCCTATGTTCCCTTAGCAAGAAGGGGGCTCCACGAAAGAAAAGGCGTGACAGAGAGCAGAATTGCCAGGCACTGCCCACTCTAAGCCTAAACCAGCCTGCCCAGACTACCCCAGCTGACTGGCCTGGCTCTGGCACTCCCCACCCAGCTGGCCCTGGTTTCCTCCAGCCACCTACAAGTGTGACCAGGCCACCTCCAAAGAAAGCCCTGGACTTTCCAAGGTTTAGAGATACAAAGGGCATTCTGGAAGATTCTAGAACCTTTGGTATTTACAATCTTGATTCCCAGGAATAATAATTAAAGCCATTTTATGGAGCACATTCAATCTGCCTGACACTATGATAAGTCCTTACCAGTATAACTGAAATAACCACAACTCAGGGTATAAACATGACTGCCTACATTTTAATCCCCCATGTGCCCTTATTGGCAGGAAGTGAAGGAGAGTAGACTGTGACACCCCAAAGTTTGCGTCTTTGGCATAAAACTTATCTTGAGCTGGTTGTTTTTTGAGAAACAGCCAGCACAGGAGAAGCTCTGAAAACCAAATAGAAGTAAGGGACATTTACATTTCTAAAGGAAATCTCCATTTGTAAGTTTCTCCCTCTCTTACTGAAACCGGACAATGAATGGGTCCAGGCTGCCTGTCACCACTAGAACCAATTAAGCAGAGACAAGTTTGAATCATATATGAGCATTTATTCCCATATTGCCAGCAGTATGGGAGAGCAGTGGGTTATCCCATAAAACCTGTTCTGCTCCCTCTCACTTGCCAGCTGCTTTTAAAGGGTAGAGGAACAATGACTACATGAGAAAAGGCAGTTAGACAAAAAGGAAAAAAAATGGGTAAAATGGTTATAGGCAAAGGGGGAGGAATGTGGGCTGGGGGTTGCAGGAACTGGTCACCAGTGAGTTGCCATCACAAGGCCAGTGCTCAGAAAATTAGGTTGTTAATCTTTCCATGGTGTCAAGTAGTCCCCCTTGTTCCCACATTAGGAAAATGGATAGTATTCCTGAGGTAAACTCCCAAGGCACATACCTCCCAGCCAGGTCAGAATGGGCTTTTCTTTAATCAGAACTAAGAAATCACAATTAACATTGTAAAGGATGATTAACATTTATTGTAACTATAGCTAGTACCCCACGATGATTAGTTCTCTATTATTCTATTATTCTATCCCACCCCTTTTCATTCCTTCCTGTTGATTTTATCATCACATATCTATGAAATTAGTTTTAAATGGACAGTGTCTTGTTGTTGAACTGTATTGTTCCTGGCCTATTATATTTTCCCCTTATGAATTTTGGCTCTGAATCATTTCAAGGAAAAGGGGCATCAAGTCTTTTCTGTAACGGCTTCCTGCTAATGGGGGGGGGGGGTCCTGAGATTCTCCCTGCCTGACAAAAGAAAGGGGAAGCCAAAAGGAGAATGCAGTTATTAAGTGAGGCATATAGATTGTCCATGTTTCACTGACTCAGTCATAAGTCCAAACCCTTGAGTCTCATATTTCAGGAGATGGTGATGCAGTTGAATTCTATAATGAGGCCTATATTGTGTGAGAAAGCAATTAGGTAAATAGAGACATAGGCATATATTCTATAAAACAGAAGAAACAAAACATAAAGGTTAATGTATACATTAAATCAAAAACAAGTTGAGAAGATTTCCAGACATAAGGTTTCCACTGGATTGAAATCATACAGTGACAATCTAACAGATTGTCTGCCGCTAGAACATCTCTGGTGATGTCATCAGGTGCTGAGGCCTGTATAGCATATATAGTCATAACCTTGAAAACAAAACTTTGAAGACAGTTAACTGCACTGGACTTCAATACCCATGATTGGGTATTGTGGTTTTCACTGAGATATAATTTTTCTCTCCCTAAGAGTACCCTCCTGTTAAAGAGACCATAATAAGTCTAGTTCTAGTCTGGCTTGGTTATTTGCATAAATAAAATATTATCAGTAGATCAAATTGATCGCGTAGGCTTTCTCCAATTTTACTTTGCTGGAATGTCACTTATTCATAAGGAATCTTTAGATAGAGCTCTAGTGAACAGTCAACAGTCAGCCCTTCAGGGCAGAGAATCCAAAGCCACAATTGCCATCAGACAGTGCCTGGAATACCTGCAGATTTGGGCCACGTCCTCAAGTCCTTGAGGTTCCCAAAGATGCTGAGGTTCCTTTTTGCCATCTTTCAGGAAAGTAACCTTTGTATCTTACCTGGAAAGATTGCCATGAACCACGTGGCCAGGCAAGGTACCAGGCCATATCTCCAACAGGCTTTTTCAGCTTCAAAGTCAATCGTCCTTCCTTAAAGCTTTCTGGTGACATCCAGAGTCCTGGCGTGTCTCTCTCAGACACGACATTCCAGTCACAGCCTTGGTTAATAAAACCACAATTGGAAACTGGTTTTATGTGTCCTGTTATGAAGAAATCAAATTCCTATTGGATTCATACAAATAACCATATTGCCACAAAAGTAATAATACGCACTCATTAAGAGTTTCTAAATTCCAGAGGGAGCAGGTAAGGAGAAAAATATAAATGCCTCAATATTTCTTATGAAAGTATAATTTACTAAATTGCTTTAAGAAAAGAAACAAGTTTCCTTATATCTGGAAAACAAAAAGATAGAACATCAGTAATACTTTAAAAAATTACAAAAACTAACTATTTTCAATTCATTCAGTCCATAACCAAATTCTGTTTCTCCTGATTCCTTTTATTTTTTTGTTTTGTCAGTACTTCCATAAATTCAGATGTTCCACAGAGTTATAGTAATTTCCATCCAGTTCAAGGGGCTTACCTGAAAATTTATTCTCAGAGATATGTAATTTAAAATAAGTCAGAGTCCTTTCCATGGATCTTTCAGAAGATGTAACCTCTTTGCAAATGCATCAAAATAAAACAATGACTGTCTGTAAATGACAAAAAAAGAAACATAAAATGACAGGTTATAGATTTAATTACAATGTAATTGACACAGAATCCTGTCCTTTTTTGTAAAACACAAACTTCCAGAATAACAACCAGAGTTATGAAAGTATATTAGAATTTGTAGACTCCTGGAGATTTTTTTTTTTTTTTTTAATTCTCACCCGAGGACATTTTTGCATTCACCTTTAGATAGAGTGGGAGGGAGAGAGGTGGGGAGAGAGAGAGAAACATCGATGTGAGAGAGACACATCGAGTGGTTGCCACCCACATGACCCCGACCGGGGCAAGGGACAAACCGCAACCGAGGTACGTGCCCTTAGCAGGAACCGAACCCGGGACTCTCTGGTCCAAGGGCCGACACTCTAACGGCTGAGTCAAATCGTCCAGCTGGAGATTTTTAAATAATCTCCAGAACACCCATTAATAATATGCATATATAAATAAAATATAGTTATTATTTGTATATTGACAAAACTTTCTATGTACCTTAAGGATAAAATTTTTCCTTTATAAAGACAGAAAACAGCCCTGGCCGGTTTTGCTCAGTGGTTAGAGCGTTGGCCTGAGGACCAAAGAGTCGCGGGTTCGATTCTGGTCAAGGGCACGTACCTCGGTTGCGGTTCAGTCCTTGGCCCTGGTCGAGGTCGTGCAGGAGGCAACCAGTCGATGTATCTCTCTCAGGTCAATGTTTCTCTCTCTCCCCTTCTCTCCCTCCCACTCTATCTGAAGATAAATAGAAAAGAAAAAAAAAAAAGACAGAAAACAAATCCTTGAGGCATTCCAGGGCCTATTGGAATGACCTAAAGCTAACTCTAGGTCAAGAAAAAGTTTCTTAAGATTCAAACCCTGGTAAGGTTGTCAAACATATTTGACCAAAAGATTATATATTATTATTATTATGAAACAGTATTGAATTATTTAATCATTCAGAGTGACCACAAAAGATATCAAACACAAACATAGGTTAGTGAAACTCCGTTTCTTAGGATTAAGAAGATGGGTTTTTAAGTAATCAAGTATCTGCTTAACATAGCACAGCATATAACCATTCAATAATATGTAGAGCCTTTGCTTCCTAGGCAAACACAGGGAAAACTTTTCCTTTTTAACAGATTGGAAAACAACCAAACAAATTCTTTATTAATTCATTTTAGATTCATTTATCTAATCAAATTTATTATTTAGCTTACTTATAATTTCCATTTAAGATTTCTCTTCACAAACCTTTCTACAGCTTTCACAAACCTTTTTTACCCATTCAGAAATAACCAGTTTTAGAGCAACTTTACTTTCTTTCAAAAAAAATATCCCCATATCTTATACCTTCTATCACCAAAATTATACTATTTCTTCCCAATTAATTTGAACTTTTAACTCTTAGAAACCTTGACATTTTATTTTGTTTTATTTTATTTTTTTTTGTCACAAGTAAGTAATAAACATTCCTCAGTTTGGCAAATACATTCACATTTTCAAGAGACATTTTTCAAATAAATAAGATATTCATTGACAGAACTATATCCATTCTCTAGCTTCTCTGAAATAAGCCAAAAGTAAGCAAACTCAGATTAATTAACATTTTAGTATCCTATTATTTTAAAAATACCTAGATATTGCCCTAGTCGGTTTGGCTCAGCAGTTAGAGCGTCGGCCCGCGGACCAGAGAGTCCCGGGTTCGGTTCCCACTAAGGACGCATACCTCGGTTGCAGTTTGTCCCCAGCCCTGGCTGGGGTCGTGTGGGTGGCAACCAGTCGATGTGTTTCTCTCACATTGATGTTTCTCTCTCTCTCTTCCCCCCTCTCTCCCTCCTGCTCTGTCTGAAGATAGATGCAAAAATGTCCTTGGGTGAGGATAAAAAAAAAAAAAAAAAAAAACTAGATATTTAACATTTTAATCATTTAACCCAGCAAACCTCCAAAGATTAAGTTACCAAAGACTTTGGAAAACTATATATAGATCTATATAATTATTACTAAAAAGCTTTATCAAAAACCTCTCATTTTAGTTACATCTATTTATTTTTTCTTAAAAACAGTCAATTATTACCCAAGCCATTTTCTTGACAAACTTTGTAACAGAGATAAATAACATGAACTTATTCCTATAAACCAAGGCAAAATGGACCTGTATTTTTATGTTAATACCTGTATTTTTTTAATTAAAAATGTGTTTTTATTTATTTCAGAGAGAGGAAGAGAGTGATAGAAACATTGATCGGCTGCCTCCTGCACAACCCCTAGGAATCAAGCCCAAAACCCAGGCATGTGCCCTGAGTGGGAATCAAACCAGGGACCTCCTGTTACATAGGTTGATGCTCAACTCCTGAGCCACATCAGCCAGGCTGTGTTAATAACTTTATTTATTTATTTATTTATTTATTTATTTATTTATTTATTTATTTATTTTCTTTATTAATTTTTAGAGAAAGAGGGAGAGAGAGATAGAAACATTGATGAGAGAGAACATCGATTGGCTGCCTCCTGCATGCCCCCCACTGGGGATCGGGCCCAAAACCTGGGCATGTGCTCCGACCAGGAATCAAACTGGCAACCTCCTGGTGCATGGGTCAATGCTCAACCACTGAGCCACACCGGCTGGGCTATGTTAATAACTTTAAAAGACATCCATCAAACTTCAGTTACCCATTTGGATTCTTGGTGATGACTATATTCCTTTAGTGTGCTCAAAAGTGAGCTGTTTAGCCCAGTCGGTGTGGCTCAGTGGCTGAGCGTCGACCCATGCACAGGGAGGTCACTGGTTCGATTCCCGGTCAGGGCACATGCCCAGGTTGTGGGCCCAATCCCCAGTGGGGGGCATGCAGGAGGCGGCCAATCGATGTTCTCTCTCACTGATGTTTCTCTCTCTCCCTCTCCCTTCCTCTCTCTCTAAAAATCAATAAAAAAGTTTTTTGGGCCCTGGCCGGTTTGGCTCAGCGGTTGGAGCATCGGCCTACGGACCAGAGAGTACTGGGTTCGGTTCCCGCTAGGGCACGTACCAAAAAAAAAAAAAAAGTTTTTTGGTTTTTTTTTTTTAAGTGAGCTGTTATCTAGGGTCCTTGGCTACTGCTAGGAGGCTGGAGAAGAGGGGTGAGGGTAGATAGCAGGCCCCGAGGAGTGTTCCAGGGACTGCAGCAGCTCCCAGGCCTCCAGCAGCTTGAATTTAAAAGCACCTTTTTTTTTGCCCTGCCAGTGTGGCTCAGTGGATTGAGCGTCGCCCTGTGCACCAAAAGGTCGCCAGTTCGATTCCCAGCAGGGCACATGCACAGGTTGCAGGGCCTGAAACTGGACAACAAATGGGTCCAGGACACCTGTCACTGCTTGAGCCAATTAAGCAGAGACAAGGTTGAATCGTATATGAGTGTTTATTCCAATATTGCTGGCAGCATGGGAGAGCAGTGGGTTATCTCGTAAAATCTGCTCTGCCCCCCCCCCCCTCACTTGCCAGCTACTTTTGAAGGGTAGAGAAACAATGACCTCATGAGAAATGGCAGTTAGGCAAAAAGGAAAAAAAAAAAGGGTAAAATGGTTATAGGCAAGGGGGAGGAATGTGGGCTGGGGGTTCCAGGGGCTGGTCGCCAGTGAGTCGCAGTCAGGGGTCCAGTGTGCTGATACTCAGGTTGAAAATCTTTCCACAAGGTCAGGTAGTCCCCCTTGTCCTCAGATTAGAATGGACAGCGATCTGGAGGTAAACTCCCGAGGCGTGCACCTCCCAGCCAGGTCAGAGTGGCTTTTCTTTAATCAGAACAAAGCAATCACGATCAACATTGTAAACAATGATCAACATTTCTTACGACCACAGCTAGTGCCCCACTAAGATGAGCTCTCTATTATTCTTTATTCTCTCCCACCCCTGTCAGTACCGGGAAGGGAAGGGTGGCTCCAAATCACAAGAAACTCTGATCAATGAAGAAGGCAGAGGCCTTTCCTGACAGTAAAGTTTACTCAATCCCCAACCTGAATCTGGGGAGCAGGTTGAGGGGAGGTGGGTCTCAAGTCCTTTCCCCTCCCTGGGCCCTGGGCTTCAGATCCAAAACACTTCCCCTCCTCCCCTGCTGCCAGCTCAGCATTCCAAGGGGCCTTGAGAAGGGGTGGCTTTGTCAGGGCCACCGGTGCCCTCTCGGCCACATTTGCATAACTAAAAGAGACCACTCAAAGAGCCCTACCCTTAACAAAGAAAGCCTGACCCCAGGTGACTGACTCTGTCCACCTAAACTGTGGAGCAGGGAGGGAAACTTCTAGAACCCCACTCTGCACCACAGTCAAGTTGAGAAATGGAGGCTCCGAAGAGAGGGGTCCCACAGTCCTTCAGTGCACAACTTGAACTCCGGTATGTGCTCCTAACCCCTCACCCTCTTCTCCAAGACTTCCCCCTCCTCCCTTTTTCCTCAGTCCTAACTTCCATGTATTTGTGGGTTGCAGTAACTTCCATGTTGTGGCCCACGCTTGATGGAAATTTTGTGTTTTTGTCCTGCTGAGCTTCCATTGACTTCTCCCCGTGGGAAAACCAGCGTTGCCTCCGTTACAAGTCAGTTCCTTCCCTCCATACAAAGGTGTGATTTTGACATCTCCTGTGAGTCTTTATAGCATCTACTTGCCCTCATATGAATAAGATCAATCTTAACCTCGTGCTCATTATGAATGTACCTTTTTCTAAAAAGTACCTTTGAACAATTGCTTTTATATTAAAATGAACAGATACATGAGGGAGTAGAATGCAATTTTTGCATGTGATTCTAATATGCAGAACTTGCATCTTGGAATAAATTTTACACCTTCCAGCTGAGCCTGGAGTTCAAGGCTTCCCGGAGGGGCTCAGTCCCGCGGCTCGTCTGCAAGGCCCCAAGGAAGCTTTGAAAATATGCTTGCGTCCAGGTCCCAGCCTCTGCCGGGTGACTCGGGAGCGCCCCGGAGGGGACCTGCGCGCCTGGGCGGGATTTGCTGACCCTGCTGCAGCGGGTGACTTACTAGGAGTCTCCTCGCACCTTGTTTTAATCCGGTGCGGCCGGATCTAACGAGAACGTTCGGGATTCCTGGCCACCCTGGGTGCTTGACATCGCTGGACTGAAAGGAGTTGCTGGAGAGTGCGGGCGTCCGAGGGCGGTCAGCCCAGCCCGCGACCCCATGGCCATCGCGGAACCCTTGGGCTTTAGTGGGGCAATCGCGCTCTGCGTCTGGGGTGGGGGTCGGGGTAGTGGAATCCACTGGGTCCCAGGGATCTGGGCAGGAGTGCGGGTCGCCGCGCCGCGGGGTGCACACCATCAAGCACTACATCTGCCAACGGGACCTAACTGCAGGCCCTCGCCACTCGGCCGTGGGGGGCGCAGGGCGGCTCGCAGGCCCGGAGCGGCCGGCAGGAGGTGGGGACCCCGCTAAAGTCTTGGGCGCGGGGCAGGGCGGAAGGACGGGAGGAGTCCTTGGTGCTGTATAATCCCAGGAGAGGGCATGGAGCGCCCCCAGCTGACCACGTAGGACATCCTGACAGTAGGACGATTTGAGCTGGTTACTACGAGAAATCTGTAACTTGCTCCCCCCAGAGTCATCCGCGTTAACTAAGGGAATGTGTGCCTCGGAAATGCTGGAAACCTACCAAACTGTTTATCAGGAATTGTTGCCTGGGCTGGGATTCCAGGGGCTTTATCCTTGTCTTTGGGCTCATCTGTATACGGAAGACTTTCTAAGATAGGTATCACTGAGTTGAGGGGTAAAATTTAGGAGATGGAAGTGTACCAAGATCGGGACAGATGTGGTGGCTTTGGAGGTTGTGAGATGGCTTTGAGGCCTTTAGGGCCACTTGGGGGGGAGGGGCTTATTCAGGGGAATGACTCTTTTTTTCACCCACCCAGGAGATGAGTGCAGCCCATTCTGGCTGACTGTGGCCAGCCCAGCCTCCTGGGCCTTCTGAGGTCAGACGAAAGGCCTTAGATATCTGGAAAAAGTTGCTGTCTTAAATTGTTTAGTCTCTGAGCTCTCAATGACAGATGATACAATAACCCATTTTTTATCAAAGCTAATATATAGCCAACATTGGTTAGGATATGTTTGTTGCAAGTGACATAAAATTCAACTCAAAGTGTTTGAAACGTTCAAGGGGATTTGCCAGCTGGCATGAGTGAAAGCCCAGGGCACCCCCTTCAAGGTTGGTCTGATCCGGCTGCTCACTCAGGGTAGAGATGCAGAGCAGACGCAGACTCGCTGGCGCCGCCTGGCTGTGAGTGATGGCTTAGTCTGAGCTCAGGCAGCCAGGCTGCAAAGGCTGCGCAGAAACCACCACTAGAACCGTGATGTGGTCTGGAGGGTTGGAAGCAGGTCTGGAAAGAGCTGACCATCCAGCTGCCGGCGGTTAGCTAAAACCAGCTTCTGGTTGAAAGGCCAGACTCAGATCCAATCAGCCCACCTCATCCAGATCTACTTGCTAACATTACTTGCTAGATATGATTTGTATAAGGAAGACTTTCTAAGATAGGTATCACTGAGCTGAGGGGTAAAATTTAGGAGATGGAAGTGTACCACGATCGGGACAGTGTTGTTTGGCACTTTAAAAATAGTGTAACTGAGCCCTGGCCAGTGTGGCTCAATCGGTTGGGCGTCATCCCGTGCACCAAAAGGTTGCCAGGTCAGGGCACAATCCCTGGTAAGGGGCATACAAGAGGCAGCCGATGAATGTTTTGTTCTCACATAAATGTTTCTCTCCCTCTCTCCCCCTCTCCCTTCTTCTCTCTCTAAAAATCAATTTAAAATATTTTTTTAAAAATAAAGTAACTGAGTCCGGCCTGTGTGGCTCAGTGGTTGAGCGTCAACCCACACACCAAGAGGTCGCCAGTTCGATTACCAGTCAGTACACATGCCCAGGTTGTGGGCCTGATCCCCAGTGGGGGGCATGCAGGAGGCGGCCAATCGATGTTCTCTCTCATCGATGTTTCTATCTCTCTGTCCCTCTCCCTCTAAAATCAATAAAAGGAAATAAATAAATAAAGTAACTGATAAACGCGTCTTGTAATGAAGACTTGTGAGCCATTATGCATCACAACACACCTAGAGTTGTCCTGCCTGCTCCCTGGAACCTGTGCAAGATGAGATATCACTCCTACGGCACAGGTGACCTTCAACACCTGGGTGAGCCTGATCTAATCCCAGGAACCTTTAAAAGCACAGAGCTTTCTCCAGCTAGTGACAGAAGAAGTCGGAGAGATTCGAAGTCGGAGAAGGGGTCTACGTTCCATTGCTAACTTGAAGGTGGGGGCGGTCAAGTGACCAGAAGTGAGGGCCGCTCCCAGAAGCTGAGAGCAGCTCCAGGCTGGCAGCCGGCGAGGAAATGTGAATGAACTTCAGTCCTACCACCTGAAGGACCCGATGCTGCCAGCAACAAAGACGAGCTTGGAAGAGGAGCCCGGGTTCCAGATGCATAGGCAGCAGCGAACACCTGGGCTGCAGCTGAGCAGATGTTACAGAGCAGAAAGAGCCGTCCACCCAGCACCGGCACAGCCAAGCACTGGACACTGAACACTGCCGTGGGGGAATATTGGCTGTTTTATTATGAACGGCGCCACCCAGGAGATGCTCAAAAGTCTGAACTCCCCACTCCCACCCCGATGGCGAGTAGCTGACAGATTCTATGGGCAAATCCACAAGACACCAGGGGGTTAGGGCTCAGGGCTATCTGGGAGCTGATGGTCAGGGGTGAAATAAGGGTGATGAGTCATTTCCTCAGGTCTGGAGGACAGCTCTGAGAGCTGCTCCCGGGTCCCTCTGCTTGGTCTCATGGGAAAGCAGCCAGGGGTTTGCTCCACCTTAGGGCTCAGGAGCTGAAACGTAACAACAAAGCATGGAGATAGCTGGACCTATGGAAATTTTAATAAAAGCAGAGAAAAGATCAATATAGTTAGCAAGTTGGTGTAATTAATGCAGGTGAAAATGTGAAATTATAAGAATTATACTGATATGGCCTTGGCCAGTTTGGCTCAGCGGTTAGAACGTCGGCCCGCGGACGGGAGAGTCCCGGGTTCGGTTCCCACTAAGGGCATGTACCTCGGTTGCAGTTTGTCCCCAGTCCCAGTTGGGGTCATGCGGGTGGCAACCAGTCGATGTGTCTCTCTCACGTCGATGTTTCTCTTTCTCTCTTCCTCCCTCTCTCCCTCCCGCTCTATCTGAATATAAATGCAAAAATGTCCTTGGGTGAGGATAAAAAAAAAAAAAGAATTATACTGATATGGAAAACTAATTTTATGAAGTGAGTATAACCCGGGTCCCAAACCCAGCACACAGAGCCCAGTGAATCCCTCACCCCCACTCCCACAGACTGCGTACAGCCTGAACGCCCTCTGCCTCCTGGTCTTGCAGGTCCCAGGTACCTGGTTTCCCATTTGTCCCTAAATCCTATTGATCAGTATTCCCCCATGTTGAAAGCAGAGCAAGCCTTCTCTTTTCAGAATTATCTCTGGGGCCCTTCAAGGTGCTTATCTCCTGGATAATTCTCACCACAGCTGGGCTTGCTCACTGTCCTCCTCATCACTCTCATTGACTTTCCACATGGGTAACTGGCCCTCACCACCACCCTGTGCCCACACTGCTCCTCCAGGACCGTTTGCATAACCCATGGGCACTGCTGAACAGCCGTGGACTAGAAGGCCCCCGTGGGGACCTGTTGCATGGGGGCTGACTCAGCTGGACTTTGGAGACAGAGAGTGGACAAGGCAGTCAGCCCATCCTTCCGCTCAGGAGGATGGTAGCTCCTCCTCCTCACACCCCGTCCTCCTCACCTCCCGGCTTTCCCACCAGCACCTCTGAGTCTGCACCTGACTGAGATGCAGCTCACGTCCTACTGGGGGGCGGAGCCCGCGGTAGGGTTGCTTGGGTCCCTGAGGGAATGTGGTTTTTTCAGTTTTGCCACATAACTTTTCTCTCTCTTTTTTTTCTTACATGTTTTCTGTTTTGTTTTGTTTTTGTTTTTATCCTCACCCAAGGACACATTTTGCATTTATCTTCAGACAGAGCAGGAGAGAGAGAGAAACATTGATGTGAGAGAGACACATCGACTGGATGCCACCTGCACAACCCCAACCAGGGCCAGGGACAAACTGCAACCGAGGTACGTGCCCTTAGCGGGAACCGAACCCGGGACTCTCTGGTCGGCAGGCCAACGCTCTAACCGCTGAGCCAAACCAGCCAGGGCTTCCTTTATGTTTTGTTTAATATTTTTTTTCTTTTATTGATTCTAGAGAAGAAGTGACAGGGAGAGAAAGATAGAAACATCAATGAGAGAGAACGACTGGCCGCCTCCTGCATGCCCCCCACTGAAGATCAAGCCCACAACCTGGGCATGTGCCCTAATCCGGAATCGAACTGGTGACCTCCTGGTGCATGGGTCGACGCTCAACCACTGAGCCACACCAGCTGGACTTCTTCTACATTTTTATTGATTCTTTAGAGAGAGGAAGAGAGAGAGAGAGAGAGATAGAAACATCGACTTGAGAAAGAAACATCAATCGGCCGCCTCCCACACGCGCCCCCCACTGGGGACCGAGCCCGCAACCCGAGCACGTGCCTTGACCAGGATTCGAACCGGGACCTCTGTCCATGGGACAACACCCAATCCACTGAGCCACACCAGCCGGGCCACAAAGCTTTCCTTTATTCAGATTGCAGTCACTGGTACCTGACAGAAACCCACTCCAAACTAGCTCAAAAAAAAAAAAAATCTCTTAGTGGGTATAGCACATCTCTAGAGCTTCAGGCATGGCTGGGTCCAGGTGCTTAAATGATTGTTCCTCATCTGTTGCTCTTTTTTCCTTTGAGTTGACTTGATCTCCAAATGGGGGAAAGGTGGTCCCAGGCAGCTTCAGACTGAGGTGATCCTTATAGCTCGTACTCCCAAAGGAAAAATTGAGTGTCATTTCTGATATTTCTGGGGGAAAAAACAAGGAAAACTCTATATAGGCTGGCTTGTATCATACGTGCAAACGTGAAGCAGTGTGCACAGCAAGGATGTGCTCCTCTATCGGGACATCACTGAGGCCAGGGCAGGCTCAGCCCGGGTTGACCCACACAGCCTGAGCAGTACTATAACAGAGGGGCAGTGAGGGAAGGCCGGGCTCCCCGAAGAAAGGGGTTATGAGGCAACAAAAAGGACACTCAGCCCACAAACCTGAGGTTAAAGTTGACCCTCATGCGCTGCTCAACATCTGATGCTTCCCACCCGCGGGCCCCCAGGGAGTCTGTGCCCTCCAGCACTCCCCTCCTTAGGAGATTGCGTTTCTCTTGAGCATCATTGATCCTTCTTGCAATCTAGCTTCCATTCCTTGCCCACCGAAGTCCATCAGGATTGTTTGTCGTCATCCCCAATTTAAATTTCTTTTATTTTTAATTGATTTTGCGCGCACATGAGAGAGAGTGAAACATTGATGTGAGCGCAGAACACGGACCATCGGCTGCCTCCTGCACACCCCTTACTGGGGATGGAGCCCACAAAGCAGGCATGACAGGAATCAAACCAGCAACCGTTCAATGCACAGGACAGGGCCCAGCCAACTGAGCCACACCAGCCAGGGCTGTTTTTTGTTTTCGTTTTTAATCTAAAAAAAAGAAAACGCCCTGGCCGGTTTGGCTCAGCGGTTAGAGCGTCAGCCTGTAGACAGAAAGGTCGTGGGTTCGATTTCCAGTCAAGAGCATGTACCTGGGTTTCAGGTTTGATCCCCAGCCCCAGTTGGGGTCATGCGGGAAGCAACCAATCGATGTATCCCTCTCACATCAATGTTTTCTCTCTCTCTCCCTCCCTTCCGCTCTATCAAAAAACAACAACAAGAAACAGGCAAAGAGCATGAGCTCCTAAAGGGACTCCTGAACTGAAGTCCTGGGGCTGAGGGGCCTGGGCCTCGAACCCTTGCAGCTGGTCAGGCACTCCTGCCCCACAGACCAGCCACCCTTTCAGGTTATGGACGGAGAGCCTGTCTTCCCCACAGTCCTGGGCCAGCAGAGGGCCAGCTGCATCTCAGGGGTGCTGCAGGGAAACCAGCGGCTTACAGAGCCCCCAAACTCCAGGCCTGCGGGTTGTCCTGCTTCAGACAGAGCCTCACAGCGCCTGGTGGGGTGGCATTGCCGCTGTCCTGGTCCTGCTCCCCGCACAGGGCCGGGCTGGCGAACGCTGACGTCCAGCTGGACAGGGCCTGCTTTGTCCCTGGGCCCAGGCTCTGCCCTCGAGACCTGGCCGGGCTTCCTCGGATTCCCTGGGCCTCCCCTTTGGCCAGTGCTGCCGACAGTCACCGGGCAGGCAAGCCACGAGCTGTGCAGAGGAAGCACAGCAAACCTGGGGGCTCCCGCCAGGGCGGGCGTTTCCAGGTCTCCCTTTGACCTTTTGGGGCAGGTTCTTTGTTTCTCTATTTGGCCATTTGATTTTTTAATGATTTTACTTACTTTTTGAATATCTATATGCACATGGCACAAAACAACAAAAGAGAAAAGAGTGAGGAAAAGTTGCTCTCCCTCCCGTGCCCCCGGTACCCCATTCCGGTCCCCCGAGGCCACCTCTGCCGCCTGTCTCTGCGGATGCTCCGGAGACAGTCAAACACAAAGGAGCTATGGCCCCTTTTATCTTTTACACAAATTGGGGCCAAAGGCTCACTGCTTTTTGCTTTTTCACCTAAAAGGGAATCTGAAAGGCCATCGCCCCTGAGCCTTGTGGAGTCGCTCCATTCCGGGGAGGACCCTGAAGTCTCCAGCCAGCCCCCGCGTGGACGTGCGAGATCAGTCGTCGTTACCGTCACATCGTCCCCATCCCCTGCTCCATCTCCCCTGTGTCCAGACTCTCTATCCAGTATGTCCTAGGCTGAATTCTGCCCATGAGGAACACCCTCACCGACCGGAAGGCTGAAGGAAGTGGACACCACAGCTCTCCAGCAGCAGCTGAGGGAAAGCCGCGAAAAGCATTGCTGACATCTTTCTGGGCTTCTGGGGTCCCCCTGCAAGACCCCCACTTCAGTGTCATAGGCAGCTGAGACCCTTGGTGACAGCTTCCAGCAGCCCCTGGTGTCCTCTGGGATCATCTGGATGGTGCTGCTGGGCCTGGCATCATTGGTGGCACCTTCCCCGCCATCCCCTCACTTCCAGGTCTTCCTGTCCTTTCCTCCCAGCCCCTCTAGTGCTTCTCCAGGCCTCTAGTTAATCTGTCTACTCAAAATGCCTAGAACGGCTCCGGTTTTCCTAGCTAAGCCTTGACTGGTACAAACGATACTGCTTGCATACCCTTGTACAGGCTGTGGACAAAAAGGGGCCACATGCTACCCTGACAAGCTCAGGGGAGGCCTGCGTGACAGCCTTGCAAACAAAGATCTAAAGTAACCACAAAGGATGGTCTGAAATTTAAACTTTTTTTAAATAGGTATATTTATTTATTTATTCAAATTTTTTTTCTTTATTGATTTCGGAGAGAGAGGAAGGGAGAGGAAGAGAGAGATAGAAACATCGATGAGAGAGAACATCGATTGGCCGCCTCCTGCATGCCCCCCACTGCGGATTTGGCCCACAACCTGGGCATGTGCCCTGACCGGGAATCGAACCAGCGACCTCTTGGTGCAGGCTCGATGCTCAACCAATGAGCCACACCTGCCGGGCTGAAATGTAAACTTTAACTAAAAGCAGTTTATGGCAGGTAGTCATGTCCTAGGCATCTTCCCTGACAAAGATCAATTTTCACCTTAATGGAACCTATTGTCTTATTGCATCTAAGATAACATACCTTTGGAATGTGAGGTAACCTCCTTTTTCCAGACCCCCTCAGGGCACAACCTGTGCACCTGGGCAGAAACCACAAATCCCCTCGTTGTTATTATTATCATGTTAGTTGTTGACTGTTGACTATCCTGTACCCACATATGTAACAGAAGGATGTGTCTCTCATTTTACTTTGTATCCAATCCCAAAGATCCCCCTTTTGCTTTCTCCCGCCTCCCTAATCTACCACCAGTGGATTTCACGTAACCCACTTCCATCTTCTCTTTTGATTGTAATGTATAAAATAAGGTCCAAAACTGTCTCAATCCATTGAGGATTTGCTTCCCGGCACTTGTCACCAGTTTGGCTCACATAAACTCACTAAATTCTTCACAGGTTTGAACGTTTCTTACATTGACAAGGCTCATGTGCGCGCGGGCCATCCTATCCGGAGCATCAATTCCTACAGTGACATTTCCAGGTCAACTTAAATGTTGATAGTGCATTATTCAGCTAGGGCTGCCACAACAGAGTACCACAGGCGGAGAGGTTTACACAGCAGAATGTGCTGCCTCACAGCCTGGGGGCTGGAAGGCCAAGGTGACAGCGTCAGCAGGGCTGGTTTCTTTTGAGGCCTCTCCCTTGACTTGCAGATGCTGTCATCTTGCCATGTCTTCACGTGGCCTTCCCTCTGTGAGTGTCTGTGTCTAAATTTCCTCTTCTTGTGAGAACACCAATCATATCAGAGTAGAACCCCCCTAATGACCCCGTTTTCACTTGATTAACTCCTTAAAGACCTTACCTCCACCTGGCCGGTGTGGCTCAGTGGTTGAGCATTGACCCATGAACCAAGAGGTCGCTGGTTCGATTCCCGGTCATTGCACATGTCCAGGTTATGGGCCAAATGCCCCGCAGAGGGCATGCAGGAGGCGGCCAATTGATGTCCTCTCTCATCGATGTTTCTATCTCTCTCTGCCTCTCCCTTCCTCTCTCTCTAAAATCTATAAAGAAAGAGGAAAAGAAAAAGAAAAGATCCTACCTCCATATACCATCACATTCTGAGGTACTAGGGGTTAGGATTTCAACATATTGAAATTTGTTTGAATTTCGGGGTTTACACAGCTCAGCCCATAACCGACATAATAACCCAAAGCTATTGCCAACTTTCTCTCACTAAACTCCATCCCCTAGAGCTGCTCTCACCAAAAGTGTGTTGGCAAACTTGGTGCTCTCTGCCAATCTAACAGGTGAGAAAGGTGTATCCCTTTGTTTGTTTGTTTTGTTTTGTTGGTAAGTGTCCCTAGCAGGAACCGAACCCGGGACTCTCTGGTCCACAGGCCGACACTCCAACCGCTGAGCCAAACCGGCCAGGGCAGGTGTGCCCCTTTGCAGTTCTCATTTGCACTTCTCTCTGAGTGCGTTCACACTGTTTCACGTGCTCGTGATTCACTCGGAGTTCCTTTTCCAAGAAAGGCTCGTTCACAACCTGTGTCCATTTTCCACTGGTTTGTCGTTTTCTTATTTATAGAAGGGTTTCACCACAGACCTCTGATATGCTGTGCAAATACTTTTCCATTTGTCACTTATCTTTCAACTTTTCAATTTTGTTCATAATTTTCCCATAATGCAGTATTTCATTTTTATGTAAATTATCCTTTTTTTTTTAATGGATTCTAGGTTCTATGTCATTCTTAGGAAGTCCTTTCCAACTATAAGGTTATAAAACAAATTCTCCCATGTTTTCTTCTAGTACTTCACATTTCACTTTTCACAGCAATATCTTTGATCCACCTGAAACTTATTTTAATATAAAGTACAAGGTACTAACACCGTGTTTTCTCCAGGCAGGTGATTATCCAGCTGTCCCCACACCAGTCCGTCTTTCCTCCACCAATCCGAAGTGCCAAGTTTATTATATACTGAATCTCGGGGGCACTGGGGTCTATTTCCATGCTTCCTACGCACCAGCGTGTTTTAGACTTTCTCAGTGGTCACCTCAATGGACTCCAGTCTCTCATATATTAAAAACAAACACAAAAACCCTCCTTCAATCTTATGATCCTCTTCAGCTACTGCCGCCTTTACTCTGACCTTCACAGCCAAGGTCGCTGAGAGTGCCGTCCGTCTACTTACTGTCTCTGCCTTCCCACCTCTTGCTCACTCCGTAGTCCGCTGCAGTTGACCAGGAACCCCATCAGTCTACGGTCAGACGAATGGGAAACTCTGGGCCATTCCTGGTCCTCTAGTCCATCTACCCAATTCTGAACCACCAGAGTGTTCAGTTACCGTGTTGGGAACAGAATGTGACTCAGGACAGCCCTTTCACACAGTTCCCAGTAGGGGGAGCCAACGGCAAGTGACCAGTCAGGAGTCTGGGTTTCACCGTTGAAGCTGGGGAAACCCGGTTTGCTCCAAGCACCTTAAGAACCAGGGGAGTCTGCAGGGGAGCGCCTAGTGGTTGGTGGGACCGCAGCATGTGACTTCCCTTCCATAACCTGGGCCCTGGGCCAGCCACCTGCCTTGGCATTTCCCCCATTGCCAGTTCCCAGGCAACGCCTAAACGAGTGAGTGTGTGATGGAGGAACTGGGGACAGTAGCCTAGTGAGGTTGACACATCAAAAGACCATGGCAGTCTCCGAAAGAAATCATGTTACAGTTGTAATGTTGAAGGAAGAGCAGTGTGATAAAGACTATTATCCATTTTCACTTTTAATTCTGCCCACAACAGGACACAAAAGCCACAGTGTCTTTTGCGCTGAAGAAAATGTTGCGAATGACAGAATGAAACCAGCAGAACGGAAAGGCAGGACCCATCCTGAAAATGCATCAGGATGCAGGGGGTTTTGTGTAAGGAAAGCTCAATTCAGGAAAGCTGGAACACTTCCAGCACTTGGATTGGCTATTTCACAAGCAGCTTTTAGGGAAGCATCCTCTACAATTGCTTACCAGAGCTGAAGAAAAATCTCCCACGCTGGTAGGGAGGCATGTGAGTGTCAGGGAATGTGCACAGAAAGTATTGAGCCACTTTCTGGATTGGATCAAAAGAAGACATTGGAAGCAGTTCCCTCGTCAGATGATGTAATGTGTTCTAGAGTAGATGACATGTCTTTCGACATTTTAAAGCAGGTCTCTCAGGAATCAGCAGCCTCACCATTCCCAGCGGAGGCTTTTTGCTCATGCTTTTGCTCACTGTGGGCACGCTGACGCTACCGAAGAATTCTTACTTTGTGAGTTGCCTTTGCAAACTACAAAGGCTGTCAACGTTTTGGAAGCGGTAAAAAGGTTTTTTGCCAAATAAAAGTTAGCCTGAATAGAAAGGGTTCATTCTGTGTGCAGATGGGCCTCCTGCAAAGCTGATTTTGCAGACTTATGATAGAGAAAGCTCTCCTTGTCGTCATCACTCAATGCTTTTCACACAGACGTGCACAGGCAATGAAGACCTTTCCAACAGCCTGAAAGATGTTTCGTCGACATTCATAAAAGGCATCGACTTTATCAGAAGCAGGTCTCTCAATCATTGCATTTGAAAAAGTTTATCAGGAAATGGGCAAACAGTCATTTGAAGTGCCTCTCAGGGGCTTTCGAAGGACAAGTTCTAAAGCATTTGTTCAAACTGACAGCAGAAATCTCACTTTTTCTGAGACAGGAAGAAAGCCCACTTCTGGAAAGACTTTGAAGGAAAAGATTGTATCCTTGGGTTGGCTTACTTGGCAGATACTTTAAACCATCTAAATGAGATATCTTTAGCCCTGGCCAGTTTGGCTCAGCAGTTAGAGTGTCGGCCTGCGGACCAAAGAGTCCTGGGTTCGATTCCAGTCAAGGGCATGTACCTCGGTTGAGGTTAGTCCCCGGCCCTGGTCGGGGTCATGCAGGAGGCAATCAATCGATGTGTCTCTCTCACATTAATGTTTCTCTCTCTCTCACTCTGTCTGAAGATAAATGGAAAACAGATAACCTCAGGTAAAGATTAAAAAAAAGAAAGAGCCCTGGCCGGTTTGGCTCAGCGGTTAGAGCATCGGCCTGCGGTCCAGAGAGACCCGGGTTCGGTTCCCGCTAAGGGCATGTACTTCGGTTGCAGTTTGTCCCCGGCCCTGGTTGGTCGTGCGGGTGGCAGCCACTCGATGTGTCCCTTTCACGTCGATGTTTCTCTCTCTCTCTCTTCCTCTCTCTCCCTCCCACTCTATCCGAACAAAAAATGAAAAAAATGTCCTCGGGTGAGGATAAAAAAAAAAAGAAGAAAGAAAGAAAATGTACAAGCTTCCTTGGCAGTGCTGTCCACACGGAAGAAGAAAACAGAGTCCAGGACAGCCTGGCAAAGACCAAGTGCCGGGGAAGCACTTCACCAGACGGAGTACAGGAACAAAATGCTGTCAATTTCTTTGCAAAGAGAAATTTGCTGACACCTGAAAACACTACATAAGTGATTTCAATCTTTAGGACATCAAAACTGAACAGTGAATTCACAATTCTTTTCTTTCTGAGATAGTATGTATCTAACCTGTGACCTTGCTAAAGGTGAACTCACTGTTCTTAGGACAAAAATACTAAAAGAGCCTTGAAGAATTCTGGTCTTCTCTGTGAAAAGCCTGTCTTCACCTAGTAAAGCAAGCCCTGGACACTTAGAGACATAGTTTTGCCAATAAAGATTTTCAGGACTTATACTACCAAAAAGAAAAATTGAAATCAATTGCATCTACATAAGTATATGTGTATTGTCAAAAATCACACACTGTATAGTATGTTTTTATTCAAAGTACACTGTCTCTCACGTTGATGTTTCTCTCTCTCTCTCTCCCCTTCCCTCCCTCTCTTCCACTCTATCTAAAAACAAAATCAGTGACGCCCTGGCTGGTTTGGCTCAGCAGTTAGAGCATCGGCCCAGGGACCAATGAGTCACGGGTTCGATTCCAACCAAGGGCACGTACCTCGGTTGCAGTTCATCTCCAGCCCTGGTCAGGGTCATGTGGAAGGCAACCAGTTGATGTGTCCCTCTCACGTCCATGTTTCTCTCTCTCTCCCTTTCTCTCCCTCCCACTCTATCTGAAGATAAATGGAAAAATATCCTCAGGGGATGATTAACAAAAACAATCAATCAATCAATAATAATAGAAGTGTTTTCCAGAAGTATATTTAGTGTTCAAATATTTAGGGATTTCCTAATTATCTCATTGCTATTGATTCCTAATTTATTCCTGCTATGTCAGAGAATATACTATGTGTGTTTCTCAACCTTAGAAATTTCTTGCGATTTGTTCTGTGGTCTAGAATATTTTGCTGAATGTTCCATGTGCACTTGAGCCCTGACCAGTAGCTCAGGTGGTGAGAGTGTCATCCCAATACACCAAGGTTGTGGGTTCAATCCCTGGTCAGGGCACATACAAGAATCAACCACTCGCCCTGGTCAGTTTGGCTCAGCGGTTAGAGTGTCGGCCCGCGGACCAGAGAGTCCCGGGTTCAGTTCCCGCTAAGGGCACGTGCCTCGGTTGGGGTCGTGTGGGTGGCGACCACTTGATTTGTCTCTCTCACATCGATGTTTCTCTCTCTCTCTCTCTCTATCTCTATCTCTCTCTTTTCCTCCTTATCTCCCTCCCGCTCTATCTGAAGATAAATGCAAAAAGAAAAGAATCAACCACTGAATGCAACAACAAATCTGTGTTTCTCTCTCTCTCTCCCTTCCTCTCTAAAAAAATAAATAAATAAATAAATTTGAAAAAAAGAATGTATTCTTTAGTTGTTAGGTATAATTCACTGACAGTGTGTTCAGTTCTTCTGTATCATTACTGATATTTGTCTACTCACTTTACCTAATACTAAATGAGAGGTGTTGCCTGGCTGGTGTGGCTGTTGGTTGAGCCAATCAATGTCTCTCATCGATGTTTTTTTTTTTCTTTATTGATATTAGAGAGAGAGGAAGGGAGAGGGAGAGAGAGATAGAAACATTGATGAGAGAGAACATCGATTGGCCGCCTCCTGCATGCCCCACACCAGGGATTTGGTCCACAACCTGGGCATGTGCCATGAACCAGCAACCTCTTGGTGCACGGGTTGATGCTCACCCACTGGGCCACACTGGCCGGGCTCTCATCAACGTTTCTATCTCTCTCTTCCTCTCTATCCAAAAATCAATAAAACCGCCCTGGCTGGCTGAACAGTAAGAGCGTCGCCCACAGACCAAAGAGTCCCGGGTTCAATTCCAGCCAAAGGCACGTACCTCGGTTGCGGTTTGTCCCCGGCCCTGGTTGGGGTTGTGTGGGAGGCAACCAATCGATGCATCTCTCTCACATCGATGTTTCTCTCTCTCTCTCTCTTCTTTCCTCTCTCCCTCCAGCTCTATCTGAAAATTAATGTAAAAAATATCCTTGGGTAAGGATTAAAAAATTAAAATAAAATAAAAATAAAAATAAATAAAACCATATTTTTAAAACTCTTAAAATTAAAATAAATAGCCCTGGCCGGTCTGGCTCAGTGGTTGGAGTGTCAGCCCATGAACCAAAGAGTCACAGGTTCAATTCCAGCCAAGGGCATACCTCGGTTGCAGTTTGGTCCCCGGCTCTGGTCAGGGTTGTGCAGGAGGCAGTCGATGTGTCTCTCTCGAATCGATGTTTCTATCTCTCTCTCTCCCCCTCCCTCCCACTCTATCTGAAAATAAGTGGAAAAAAATATCCTCTGACATAGAAAGGAGTATGGTTCAGACTGACAAACCTCAGAAGAGGAGAGTGGGGGGGATGGATGATATGAACCAAAGAACTTATATGCATGTATGCATAACCAATGGACATAGACAACAATGCGGGGCGGGGGGGGGGGCAGGATGGAGAGGAGGGTGTCTGGGGGCGGGGAAGGAGAAACATCTGTAACAAAAACAAATTAATAAAAATTGGAAAAAAAATACCCTCTGGTGAGGAATTAAAAAAAAATATTAAAATAAATAAGAGATGTTAAAATCTTCAAATAAGATTGCAAATTTCCCTATTTCTCCTTTTAGCTGTGTCAGTTTTTGCTTCACGTATTATAAAACTATGTAGTAGGTAGATACACAGTTAGGATTGCGATATCTTTCTGACAAACTGACCTTGTTTCATTATGAAATGTTCCTCTTTAATTTTGGTTATATTCATCTAGAAATCTACTTTGTCTGATATTAATATAGCCACAAATTATGTCTGCTGTTTGCATGGTATATATTTTTCCATCTTTTTACTTTAACTTACCTTTTTCTTTCTTTTTTGTTAATCCTCACCCGAGGATATTTTTCCATTGATTTTTTTTTTTTTTTTGATAGAGTGGAAGGGAGGGAGAGAGAGAGTTTAGAAACATCGATGTGAGAGAGACACATCGATTGGTTGCCTCCCACACAACCCCATCTGGGGCCAGGAATCGAACTTGCAAACCAGGTACATGCCCTTGACTGGGACTCGAATCTGAGACTCTTCAGTGTTTGGGCCGACACTCTAACTGCTGAGTCAAACCGGTCAGGGTAACTTGTCTTTTTCTTTTTTTTCATAATTTTTCTTTATTGATTTTAGAGAGAGGGGAAGAGAGAGAAACATCGATGAGAGAACATCAACTGGCCGCCTCCTGCATGCCCCCCACTGGGGATTTGGCCCACAACCTGGCCATGTGCCCTGACCGGGAACCGAACCGGTGACCTCTTGGTGCATGGGTCCACGCTCAACCACTGAGCCACACCGGCTGGGCACTTGTCTTTTTCTTTATATTTAATGTGCATCTCTTGTAAATAGCTTATAGTTAGTTGTATTTTTCATTGTTTGACAATCTCTGCCTTTTGTTTAGTACCTTTCACATATTATAATTATTGATATGAGTAACTCATTCATTCATTCATTAGGCCATCATCTTTCTATTTGTTTTTTATTGTTTCATTAATCCTTGTTCTAGCCTGCCTCATTTTGCGTTATTTTTTAGTATTTCATCTCTTTGGAATTAGTATTCCATGTTCTCTATTGGCTTTTCAGCTTTACCTTTGTATTATTTGATTTAATGGTTGTTATAAGGATTACAATATGCAGCTGCAACTTATCACAGTTTACCTTGAATTAACGTTATACTAGTTCAGTGTAATTCAAGAATGTTAAAGCCACATACTTCCATTTACCCACATCCCAGCTCCATTCATTTGGAAATGACTTATTTCTCCTTCATGTTTACATTTTTATTTTCTGTTGTTGATTTTCTGGGTTTTTGTCCTTTGGTCTCTCCTTCAGTTTTGAAGAGTACTTTGCAGATTAATTCTAGATTGGTATTTTTCTTTCAGCACTTTAAAGGGATCATTTATTGTCTTACATTTTTCCTGATGAGAATTTAGTCATTATTCTTATAGATGTTCCTTTGCGTGTCAGGGGTCTTTTTTATTTCGCTGTTTAAAAGTTTTTCTTTATCACCCTGGCCGGTTTGGCTCAGTAGTTAGAGCGTCGGTCCGAGGACCAAAGAGTTGAGGGTTCGATTCCGGTCAAGGGCATGTACCTCGGTTGCGGTTCGATCCCCAGCCCTGGTCAGGGTCGTGCGGGAGGCAACCAATCCATGTGTCTCTCTCACATCGATGTTTCTCTCTCTCTCTCCCTCCCTCCCTCCCACTCTATCTGAAAATCAGTGGAAAAATATGAGGATTAAAAAATAAATAAAGCCCTGGCCAGTTTGGCTCAGCGGTTAGAGCATCAGCCCATGGACCAGAGTCCCAGGTTCAGTTCCAGCTAAGAGGACATACCACGGTTGCAGTTTGTCCCAGGCCCTGGTTGGGGTCGTGTGGGTGGCAGCCACTCGATGTGTCTCTCTCACATGGATGTTTCTCTCTCTCTCTTCCTCCCTCTCTCCCTCCCACTCTATCTGAAGATAAATGCAAAAATGTCCTTGGGGGAGGATAAAATAAATAAATTAAATAAATAAATAGTTTTCCTTTGTCTTTGTTTTTCAACAATTCAGTTACGATGTGTGAGGTATGGCTTCCTTCTTGAGTCTATGGGTTGTTTTTCACCAAATGTAGAAATTTTTCAGCCGTTATTTTTCAAAGAGATTTTTTTTCCGTCCCATTCATCCTCTTCTCTCCTTCTTGGACTCAGTTATGCGATTTGATATCGTCACTGAGGCTCTGTTCATTTTTTCCCAATCTTTTTCCTCTTTGGGCTTCAGTTTGAATAATGTACATGAGGAAAAATATCTTTTTCCTCTACCCTTCTAAGTTCTTGGCTGGAGTCCCTGTAATAAAAGACAGATTAATAAGAAAAAAGCATACAAAGTAAATATAACGAGAACCTTTATAAGGAAATGAACATCTGAAGAAACAGTTAAACCAGACTTTCTTTTGTTAGGTTTGATGAAGAGTGGAGAGTTGTGAGCCCTGGCCGGTTTGGCTCAGCGGTTAGAGCGTCGGCCTGTGGACCGGAGAGTCCCGGGTTCGGTTCCCGCTAAGGGCACGTACCTCGGTTGCAGTTTGTCCCCAGCCCCGGTTGGGGTTGTGTGGGTGGCAACCACTGGATGTGTCTCTCTCACATCGATGTTTCTCTCTCTCTCTTCCCCACTCTCTCCCTCCCTCTCTATCTGAAGATGAATGCAAAAATGTCCTCAGGTGAGGATTAAAAAAAAAAAAAAAGTGGAGAGTTGTGGAAAATGTGATAGGACAAAAAAAGATATGAGATTAGTGTAATAAATTGGGGGAAACAGCAAGGTCTGTCCCTTCAAATTCCCTCTCAGTGTCCCTGTCTTCAGGGATAAAGCTGCTCCTTTCCTCCGGGTACAGAGAGGGCACCTGTCACATGAGGGTTCTATGACCTCCTTCAGAGGAAGGTCAGGAAGTCCTTCCTACACCTGCTGGTTCTCAGATTCCTCTAGCTTAACACATTCAAGATGCCAAGGGGCCATATTTTGGGCAGCGTGTCCCGAACTCTGCCAATCATTTCTATGACCTGTCTCCCTCCTAGTTGAC
The DNA here is from genome assembly GCA_030848825.1 of Tadarida brasiliensis. NCBI lineage: Eukaryota > Metazoa > Chordata > Mammalia > Chiroptera > Molossidae > Tadarida > Tadarida brasiliensis. The sequence goes on from CM061265.1 coordinate 101,057,546, forward strand.
TTTCTTCCTACTGTTAAGCCCTTCTAGTCAATTTTTTTCAGTTCTAAGATTTCCATTTGGTTCTTTTCTTAGAGTATCCATCTCTCTCTAGTAAGTCCCCATTTCTTCATTCACCTTTTCCTGAAAATCATTTTTTAAATGTTTTTATTGATCTTAGAGAGGAAGGGAAAGGGAGAGAAACATTGATTGGTTGCCTCATGCATGCATAATGGAACCCACAACCTGGGTATGTGCCCTGACCAGGAACCGAACCAGCTACCTTTCGGTACATGGGAGGATGCTCAACCAACTGAGCCTCACAGGCCAGGGCCTGAAAAATCATTTGTCTTATATCATTCATGATGATTTAAGTCCTTGACTACAGATTTCAACATGAGTTGTTTGTTGACTTTTTTTCTCAATTGTGGACATTTTCATTCTTCATTGTGTGTCTAGTAATATTTTGCCTACTGGATATTGTATATTACACACTATGAAGAGTTTGGATTCTGTTACCCTCCTCTGAACACTGTTGAATTTTGTTCTTGGATCCAATTAAATCCTGCACAGATTCCATTACGTGGAGGCTAAGTTTTAGGCTTTGTTAGGATGAGTCTGTTTTGGTTTTGCATTTGCCCTTAATCCTAGGGTTTAGTCCTTAGGCCCAGAATGTGACTGTTACTTTTAAAATATGGCCCTTCTGAGTTTCAAAGAGAAACTTGAAGTGTTATCAAACCCCCTTAACTGGGCAGAACTGAAACTCCACACCGTCCTGCGCAGGCGGCTGCTGGGCTCTGCAGCTCGCTCGCTTCTCCGCTGTGTCCCGTGGGCTCCGTAGACTCTTGCCCTGCGCGTATGCATGCATTTAGGACTCGGCCAGGAATCTGAGGCAAGCAGAGGAAGATTTTACAGCTTTCTCCTCTGTATCCCTCATTTTCAGAAAAATGTCCAGACTCAAACTCCAACGTGACTCCTCAATGAAGTAAGATACTCTGCTTAAATTCTATGCCCGAGGAATCGCTGATTGGGGGGTGCCTGCAGGGGAAGAGCGGGTTAAACACAGATCTCACCTTGTGTCCTGACCTTATTCAAGGATGGTATCTGCTTCGGGTTCTGGTAGTCTTTCAACACCTCCAAAAGTTGTTTTACATTTGTCCAGAATTTATAATTATCAGCAGGAAGGTTGTCTGTTAGAAGGCACTCCACCATTACCAGAACCAACCCCCTAACTTAACTGTATTTTATTTATTTATATTTATTTTTTTATCCTCACCTGAGGACATTTTTGCATTTATATTCCGGTAGAATGGGAGGGAAGAGAGAGAAACATGAATGTCAGAGACACATCGACTGGTTGCCACCCACACGACCCCAACCAGGGCCAGGGACGAACTGCAACCGAGGTAGGTACATACACTTAGCGGGAACCGAACCTGGGAGTCTGGTCCGTGGGCCGACGCTCTAACTGCTGAGCCAAAGCGGCCAGGGCTGTATTTTATTTTTTTAAGTTTGCATCAAGACGGGTAATGTGCCAAAGTCATAATAAGGTTTAGTGGGAGGCACATCTCATACAAAAGTATGAAGAACCAACCATCACGCTTATGAACTACAAAAGGATCTCTTAATTGTATTTTGTTTTTGAATTAAAAAAATTTTTCTTTATTGATTTTTGAGAGAGAGGGAGAGATAGAAACATCAATGAAAGAGAACATCTATTAGCTGCCTCCTGCATGCCCCCCCACTGGGGATTTGGCCCACAACCTGGGCATGTGCCCTGACTAGGAATCAAACCAGCGACTTTTTGGTGCATGGGTCAACACTCAACCAACTGAGCCACACTGGCCGGGCACTTAACTGTACTTTGAATATCAATACTTATTCAATGCATTCACACACATAATTCTATCTCAAGTATTTAAATATCTTAAACATTTAATGATTCTAATAAGTTGTTTCCCCTTGTAATCCTGTTTTTAAAAAATGATTTTGAGCCCTGGCCAGGCGGCTCAGTTGGTTGGAGCATCGTCCCATACACTAAAATGTTGCGGGTTCAATTCCCAGTCAGGGCACAGACCTAGACTGCAGGTTTGATCATCAGTCAGGGTGTCTACGGGGCAATCAATCAATGTTCCTCTTGCACATCAATGTTTTTCTAAGAAAAAAATAAAAGTGTCCTCGGGTGACTTTTAAAAATAATTGGAAAACATTCTTAAAGGTGTTCAAAGGCTTTTACCACTACCCAAAAAATTCCCAACACAAAAAGTTTAAAACTTTAAATATGCATTAGGAACTCTTGGCCCCAAAACCCTCTCCCACTGCCATCACAGGGTTGGCTGCAGCTGGGGGAGTTTCTCCAAGGTTCATTCATCACTGAGCAACTGCTATGTCAGGAACTGTTCTAGGCCCACAGGACAGAACTACATCCCTTCCCTCAGAGGTTGTCAGAACGTGTTCATGTTTCCACGTAGAGAGACCAGCAATAAACTCCCCAGGCCTTTCTCCTGCAGTTGTGGGTTACCTGGCCTATGAGGAACAGCCACTGGTTCACATCCATTAATTGGTTAAAATCAGTCTGTTGAGACAGGCCCGAATCCCAAAGTTATTTGTTCTTTTTCTTCCCTCTCCACTTCAGCCTACTGTCACAGAGCCACCACTCTGGTGTGTCTGTCCATTTTTGAAGGGTGGAGAAGAGGGGGTTTCAGGCAAGGAGGGATCATCTGTCAGATGCTCCAGGGAAGCCATAAACAGAGAAGACTGACCACTGAATTTGCAGCCTTAATTGGCACCCTTACTGAGCACCAGAAGAGTAGGGGTATGGGGACCAAAGCCACAATGACAAGGAGGGTGGTCCTTCTCAGTCTGGCTATGAAAGGAAGAGGGAAAAGTTTGACGCAGAGAGAGGGCCCGGGGACAATCTCTTTTTGGAAGAGGAAAGCTTTTGGCACTTTTTTAAGCTGAGGAGAGACAGAGATTGAGATACAAGGAGATATCAGTGGACCAAACGTGGATAAAAGGGATAACTCAAAGAAAGAGCACAGAGGCTTGGCCGGTGTGGCTCAGTGGTTGAGCGTCGACCCATGCACCAAGAGGTCGCCAGTTCAATTCCTGGTCAGGGCACATGCCCAGGTTGTGGGCACGATTCCCAGTGGGGGGCATGCAGGAGGCGGCCAGTCAATGTTCTCTCTTATCGATGTTTCTCTCTCTCTCTCCCTTTCTTTCTCTAAAATCAATAAAGACAAAAATACTTTCAAACCTGAAACCTGTATTAAAAAAAAAAAGAGCACAGAAACATGCAATACACTTTAGTTGTTGGACCCAATGAGAACCCACTTCGAGGATTCAGCAGCACCTCCAAGTGTCTTCAGTGGACTTCCTGCAGAGTCCCAGGACCTATCACTAATCTGAGTTCGGAGTTCAAGACCCACTGGCCTGAAACTAATCTTCAGGCCTCCTGACACTTCCATCAGGTTTCCACATCCTTGTGGGTGTGCTGCCACCTGCTGGAAGAATGACAAAAGTAGCAACAACCATTTCCTGAAAGGAACTGTTTTTCTAAAATGGCTGCAAAGTCCTCATCCAACCCACAAAATCAGACACATACCACGTAGGCCTGGAAATGTTCACAGGGCTTCACCCTAAATGCAAGCCCTAGCACTCTTCAGCCCTGCAGGGTAACCATCCTCCATCTTCTTCTTCGTTCCACTGGAAATCAGCACAACACTGGTTGGAACAACTAGTTAACAGGGCTGTACTGTTTCCATCCCTTAATGGGGAGGAAAATAATAGCAGGAAGAACCTTAAATTTTTTTGCACACACTGTGGGTATAATATCGGCATTGTCTTACAGAGGTGAAGACCGACTCTAACAGCAGGACAGGTTATCTCCTTTTTTAAAATGTTTTTATTGCCCTGGCTGGTTTGGCTCAGCGGTTAGAGCGTCAGCCCACGGACCAGAGACCTGAGTTCGATTTCAGCCAAGGGCATGTACCTCAGTTGCGGTTCGTCCCCAGCCCTGGTTGGGGTTGTGCGGGTGGCAACCAGTCGATGTCTCTCTCACATCAATGTTTCTCTTTCCCTCCCACTCTGTTTGAAGATAAAGTTTTTGATATTTTTTAGAGAGGGAGACAGAAACATCAATCGGCTGCCTCCCGGCAGCCCCCCACTGGGGATCAAGCCTGAAACCTGGCCCTGACCAACTGGGAATCAAACCAGGACCTCAGTCCACAGGACGACGCTCAATCCAGAGCCACACCGTCTGGGCAGGACAGGTATCTCATAGCACAGGCCCTACCCTAGGAGCCACCTGCAACTGGACTATCAGGTCAGGTTCAAGCCTTCCTTTTCCCTTCCTTTAGCAAGGGAAGCCACCAAAACCCTACCCCAAGCTCTCAAGTCATTAAGAATTGAATAAGCACTGACTGCTGGGCCTGAGCTAGCTGCAATCCCAATTAATGCTCCTAGATGGCCAAATTGCCTATTATATTCTCAGGTTTATGTAAACCCACAGGCCTGCCAAAAGTTGAGAAAAGCAGACAGCTAGGGCAGGTACCCACTTGGAAGAAGGCCCTACCAGTCATCCTTGATGGGTCCCAGGAGACCCAGAAACCGCTCTCAGACCCTAGTCAGTAGCTTGTAAGGGACTGTTATTAACAAGGTAACCTTTAACATGTTCAGTTGTAACTCCATTCACCCTTGCTTAAGAGCTAAGACTTGTAACCCATGACATGCTTGATGGGCTCCAATTGACTTAAAAGTCTAGAAAAATAACAGGCTGCCAGTTCACTTGTTTTGAGTTTCCCTATCAGAAGATGGACATGCCCTGGCAGCATGGAACTTTTATTGACACTCTTATCCCTTAAAAGAAAGCCTTTGTCTTGCTCCAAATCCTTAGTGCTTGGAACAGGACTGGTCTCAGTGGTAGATGATGTGCACACTGCTTTGTCCCATGGACTGAGAGGTCCTAGTTCAATTCCCGGTCAGGACAATGCCTAGGCTGTGGGCTTGGTCCCCAGTAGGGGGCATGCAGGAGGCAGCCAACTGATGTTTCTCCCTCTCTCTAAAAAGAAAATCAATCAAAACATTAAATAAATAAAAAAAATCAAGACGAAACTACCCATTTACACCCTTTAGGATGGTTGCCCTGTAAGTTTACTGAATTCTACCAGCACCACATTTTTACTAGTCCGATTAGTAAACAGGTAGTTGAGTCCACTGACTTGGAGTGGCTGTTTGAACCATCTGGGGCAACCATTTCAATTAAATTCATCATGTTAGTCCTCCTTTGACCTAGGCATCTCACCAGCCTTTAACAAAAGTAGAAGTGGGGGGAATGTTTAATAAATCAGGTAGAATGGGTACTACACAGTGCAAAACCAAAGGCCTTTCTTACAGTTTAACCTGAGGTTGCTGGAAGACTTACAAAAAATAGCAGGTCCACCCCACCAGTGTGGCTCAGTGGTTGAGCATCAAGCAATCAACCCATGCACCAAGAGGTAGCCAGTTCAATTCCCCGTCAGGGCACATGCCCAGGTTGTGGGCCAAAACCCCAGTGGGGGCATGCAGGAGGCAGCCAACTGATGTTTTCTCTTATCAATGTTTCTATCTCTTCCCGTCTCCTTTCCTCTCTCTAAAAATCAATAAAGGAAAAAAAATTAAAAAGCAGGTCCACCTACTACATTGGTAGTTTCCCCCCCAGCCTCACAGTCCCAAAGCCCCATTGGTCCAGCAAGAATTCTATTTATTAGTCACCAACTATTGCGGAATCCATTCTCAGCTGAATATCTAAGGAGGTTTAACAGAAGGGCTCCTGTCCCCCACTTTCCCGAGCACTTGTCAGGACACAGTGAACCCTCAGACCAGCTCAAAGCAGAAGCCACAGGAGACTTTCATTTCACCGAACTTGTGGCTGAGGCACTTGAAAGCCAAGCATCAAGTACTTCCATCAGGGGCGGCGTGGATCTGAAGTGGCAGAGCTGGGTTTGCCATGTCCCACCTTCAGCGATATTCCAGTAGGAAACACTCTAGGAAGTACAGTCTGGCACCAGAGTTTAGGACTTTTAATTTGTCCCAAAGTTGCTGAAGCAAAATCATGATAAAACATTCTGCTTGCCTTTATACCCCAACACACACACAAAAAAACTATTTGTAGGAAAAAAATGGTTTTGTACATGGGAAGAAACAATATAAATTCAAAACTTACAGATAAGGGTTAGCTCTATCACTCATCTCTTTAAAAAGTTTATACGAATATCCAGTCAAAACCAACAGGGTATCTCCTTTGAAATGTTATCTAAACAGATTTCCAAGTAGACCACAGGACTGCATACTGTCTTGGAATGTCCTTAGAAGGCTCTGTCATTGATCAGGTAACAGAGTAAAAACACCAGAGTCCTTTCTTTCGAATGGAAGAGGGAAAGACAGGAACTATTCAAACTTCGTCTTCTTTCCTTGTGGCTTGTGGTCTCCTCCTCCTCCTCTGCCCCCTCGGAAGCCTCCTCGACCTGTAGGACAGGAAGACATCATTGAAGAACAAGTGCAAAACTGCCAGGTTTCCCTAGTACCAGTGTGCACACTGAGGTAGCCGTCTATGCTCCTTACCTCCAAAACCTCCCCGGCCTCTGCCACCAAATCCACCTCGGCCTCCTCTGCCACCACCTCGGCCTCCAAAGCCGCCTCTGCCTCCACCGCGACCTCCGAAGCCACCTTCACCCTTAGGCTTGGCCCAGTCCAAAGTAACTTTGTTTCCATCAATTTCACCATCTTCCATAGCCTCCTTGGCGGCTTTGGCATCTTCCTCACTGTTGAAGTCTACAAAACCAAACCTAAAACAAATGAAATTATCCATTATAAAACAGAGACATATATGGAATACAGTGGAACCTCACTTCTTGAACTTAATTTGTTCCCATTAAAAATAATGTAAATTTGGCCCCGCAGGTGTGGCTCACTGGTTGAGCGTCAACCTATGCACCAAAGGGGTCACAGGTTCGATATCCATTCAGGGCACATGCCCAGGTTGTAAGCCAAATCCCCAGTGGGGGACATGCAGGAGGCAGGCGATTGATGTTTCCATCTCTCTCCCCCTTCCTCTCTCTAAAAAAATCAGTAAAAACATATTTTAAAAAGAAATAATGTAAACTGAACTAATCCATTCCAGACCCCCTAAATGAGTCTGTTTTAACCTTTCTTATATACAGTACCTGGAAATGTGCTATTTAATCTATGACCAAACACTTCTTTGAATTTATCGAACCACCCCCTACTAGCCTCAAATGAATCATTGGTTCCAGGGGTGCAACATCTTCACTTTTCCACATATCACTGCCTTTCTTCTACCTCTTCAACTGCCTGTGGTTGTTGTTTAGTGAGCACTTTCACACCTGTAGCAACATCAGCACATTTGGTGGCCTCTTTATGTTTTAAACCTGTGCCAATCCATTTCACCATCAACAAAAGCAAAAAATAAATAAATCCAGAAAATATTCACAGCACAATTTCCTGAGATGTTAAACTGACCTGACTCCCATTCTCTCCTTTGTGGTCTGAGAAAGGCTTTTTGTCATGCTGATATATCAGTATGGAAGTGTTGTCAGGTCAGAAGTGAAGTTTTGTTAGAAAATTGAGACACTTTTTCCATGAACAACTTGGTTGAGAACTGAACTGCTGGAGATGGGAGACGTTCGAGCACCAAGGTTTGACTGTAACGCCAAAGTAAATCTCACACATTGGACAGTGATCCCCTAGAAAATAGCCTTGCTCAATTGTGAAAAGACCCAAGTGACAAGACTAGCTCTCTGGAAAGCTGAAACTGGGCTTACTAACAGCCTAAATGCCAGAATGTCTCACAAAACAGCAAAATATACCTCTGAAGACGAGAGGCAAAATAATGCTAGCTCTGTGAATTGTCTCTTCTTCTCGTGCGAATCCATAAACTGCCACAGAGCGACAGAAAGGAGCTCAATGAGAAGACGTATTAGACAGGAGGGCCCACTCAGTGGACACTGTATATACTCCTGCACCTACCCTTTGGAAGAGCCCGTCTCCCGGTCAGTGACTATCCTTGCCCGGACAGAGCCATCAAATGACTCCTTCAATGTCTCCTCTGTAGTCTCCTCAGACAGACCTTTGACAAACAGAGTTTTGGATGGCTCTGGGGAAGAACAAAAACAAAACAACCCTTTATTTAAAACCACAATTCATAACAATGACATGCTGGATTTATACGATATTTAGAATGACTACTGGCCAAGAATGCTTGCCATAGCGGGAACTTGAAGTGTCTCCATGAGAAAAAGAAGGTAATCTTAGCCAGCTGATGCTTAATGAAAGGAAAGGGCTTAAATCTATTGCCATCTCAAGTCTACTTTGACCCCCAAAGCAAATCATTTATGGAAAGCAGGAAAGCCAACCCGAACAAGTCAGACAGTAGACCTTAAAGCTGGCAGCTACAATCACCACAGAGGACAGTAAACCACAGGCAAATCTGCTGCTCAGAGCTGAGGTGGCTGGATCAGAACTTGACTATCTAGAGGAATTTTGTTGAGATTTCATCAATTATTTCTCAGATAATCAGTCATCATCATATCCAGTGTCATTTACTCAGCAGCAACAGAAAAAACAAATGTTCACCTCTAGATATGACCGAAGTTAAAGGATGGCACTGAGGAGAGCTATCCCTCCAACCACGATATCCTGGTAATTGTCACTTACGGCTTCTTGCATTAGGTGATCCCCTGGGTCCTTGCAATTCCAGCCTGATTGCTCTGCCCTCAATTTCTCTTTTATTACAGGAATTTAAAGCTTCTTTAGCATCTTCAAATGAAGCAAATTCTATAAATGCATACCTGAGGAAGAACAGTCAATATTTAGAAGTTACCAATCTCATGGCTCCTCTGCAATCATATCTGATGCCACAAGCCTTTTTCCTCAAGCAACTAAATGACGCTCTTCATTTTATACTGATTTGTTTGGCTATTCGGCTTTAACAGGCACGAAAACACAATTATACCTACGTAAGACACTCTTATAGCCCATAACTGACAACACCAAGATACAAATTATTTTACCCTTTAGATTTGCCATTTTGGTTCTGGGGTACTTTGATAAACGTTGCTTTCTCAAATACTTCCTGAAGAGTTTCTTCTGTTGCACTGTAGGAAAGGTTGCTTAAAACCAGAGTTTTTGATTCACCTACAAATAAAAGAGATGCCAAATTAAGACTGAAACAGTGGTTCACAACTTCAGTCACAGCTCTATCTTGTTCTTAAGAATTTCTGTGCTTAAGAGAGTTAACATGCTAATGTTGATGCAGATGGAACCCCACACCGACTGTCTCAACATACTGAGTACCTATTATGCACTGTTACGCCCCCTGCTTCCTTCCATTCCTGTTATTCAGAAGTGTAAGCTGACTACTGGTCTATACCTTCCTAGAAAAAAATTCTAATTTTAAAATGTAAGTCATTTACAGTATAAAACATACAAAGGAAGTTAGATTTATATATGTTGTAGCAGGAGTGGGGAACCATTTTTCTGCCAAGGGCCATTTGGATATTCATAACATCATTCGAGGGCCATACAAAATTATCAACTTAAAAATTAGCCTGCTATATTTGGCCAAGCTAATTTGGTGAGGCGTGTGATATTAGCTGGTATTGATTTCGCAGGCCTTAAACAGCCCTTGGGCTGGATGTTCCCCACCCTTGTTCTAATGCAAAATGATTTCCTATAGCTCTCACTCAAAACAGAATTACTATTACAAATACAAGTGTAATGTGCTCAACCTACAACTATATCCAATCAGTCAACTTATATTAAAGTTCAAAGATGCAAAGGACTTCTTTCCATCAATTTTGGAAACCTGTTGGAAGCCTATAAATTCTTACCACTCCAAGTGCTATTCTTTCCACCTCTGTAGTCTTGACTTTGACCTTTTTCTCCAGTATAGTACAGGGAAATGGATCGCCCATCTATTTCTGTTCCCTGCTTTTCTTCCAAGGTTTTCTCTGCATCAGCTTCTGTCTTAAATTCAATATATGCAATCCTTCAAAAGGAGGGTTAAAAAAAAACAAAAAATTTGCTTAATTTTTAAAACCATATTAATTTTTAACAAAAATGTTTTAATCTCAGCAATATGACCTTGCTCAGTTGAGTATAATAAAATGTCCTAGTTCAACTAATTGAAATGTTTGCGGTTTATGCCATCTTCCACTTTTCAATTAAAACTTTCTTCCCAATACACAGTCTGCCAAGTACTCCTAGAAATTGTGTTCACGGTAAGCCTACCTCACTTCAATAACTGCCATTACTTACAAAGCAATCACTGTACACTGGGCACGTTTTGCAGTGCTTTATACATATTAACTCATCTTTTAAAGTAACTCTGACTTAAGTACGTTATCCCCACTATAAAGATAGGAAATTGAGGCATGGTATAGTTATAAACTAATTTGCCCAAAATCATGCACCTAAAAAAGAAAAATACATCTACAACAGTTGACACAATGTTTCTTTTATAAATTAGAAGTGTATTAATTTAATAAAATTCCTAACGTTCTGATAAACACAAAACATACCCTTTACTCTTTCCATCCTTGCTGACTAATCTGATCTCCATAGCATCTTCAAACACTTCTTTTAATTCGTCCTGAGTAACTTTATAAGGCAGATTTTTAGCCAAAAGTGTTCTTGCATCTCGATCTAGATGAAACACACAAAATGAATTGGATGGGTTAAAAGACCTTTCTCCTCCCCCCTCAAGATACTGACCAATGAAAAACCTAAGAAATGATCTGAGATCCTACAATGTACAAGGCATGGCTAAGTATGGACACACAGCAGTGGCAAGTCACAACCGACACAAAACTAGTTCCAGTGAGGAAAGGCCTCTCTATGTTAATTTAGGTACAGGCGTACCTTTTTATTTTTCATTTCACTTTATTGTGCTTCACAAATCCCTCACCAGCAAAAAGGCTGCAACTCCTATATTGAGACACTTGCTTGATTACAGTGTGTCTAGAACCGAACCCAAAATATCTCCAATGTATGCCTGTACATCTAAACAATTACTGTTTTAAAAGAAATTTATGTTATTTCTCACCTGAGAATATTCTTTCAATGATTTTTAGATAGAATGGGTGGTTGGTAGGAAGGGAGACGGGGAGGGAAAGAGAAACATAGATATGATACATAGAGACACATCCATCAGCTGCCTCCCCGTGATCGAACCCACAACCCAGGTACCTTGGTCCACAGACTGATGCTCTGACCACTGAACCAAACCGGCCAGGGCTCAAGAAATTTCTTTTTACTGATTTTTTATTTAGTGATCTCACCTTTTAAAATACAGTTTTATGATTTTTTAGAGAAAGAAAGGGAGAGGAAGAGAAAAACATTAATGTGAGAATGTGAACCTCACTCGGCTGCTTCCTGCACACACTCATCCAGGAATCAAACAACCTTTTGCTGCCCAACCAACTAAACCCTGAGCTATAGGGGTTAGGGCTAAACAACTGTTTCCTTTTTTGTTTTGTTTTTTAGATAGAGTGGGAGGGAGAAAGGGAGGAGGAGAGAGAGAGAGAAACATCCATGTGAGAGACACATGGACTGGTCGCGAACCACACGACCCCAACTGGGGCCGGGTACAAACTGCAAGTGAGGTACGTGCCCTTAGCGGGAACCGAACCCAGGACTCTCTGGTCCGCGGGCCAATGCTCTAACCGCTGAGCCAAACCGGCCAGGGTTAAACAATTATTTTTCGATGAAGTCCATTCTTGCTGCCTGACTCAGGAATTTATACCACCAATAACCAGTGCCAGGCACTCTTGTAAACATTTAACTTTCTAATATAATCCTTACAACACAGTGAGAAAACAAAGGAAAAAGGTTCAGCTAATTAACCCGGCCAATTAGACTAGAAACATATCCACTGACCAGTTACCTATCAGTATCACAGGTACGTAAAGCAACACATACCTTTTTTACTGTCTTTTCCCTTTGGTTTTTCTAGTTTAATTTCATTGCCAAAGACTTTTAAACCAGTGAGTTCTAAGGCTTTTTCCAGGTCTTCAGCAGATTCAAAATCCACATAGCCAAACTTCCTTTAAGGTGATAAGGCAGAGGACAAAAATTACAGGTTTAAAAAAAACAAGACGAAGAGCCACACGACACGTATTCTAGGCAAGCAGCAACACTAATGTGATGGTGCAAACAACGACCAAGTTAAAAAGCAGCTACTCTATTACAAAATAAAGTCAGGCTCTGAAAGCTGGGGATACAGAGCAAGGTCTAAATACCAAGACCTAATCTAATGCAGGTTCACCTCTGAGCGTGTCCTTATTAGCTACACTGTTCATAATTAATAGCTAACAAAAGAACCTGTTCAACCATTAAGATAGAAGAATCCTGTCTGGTTAAAAGCATTCACTATCATGGTTATTTGGATATAACAGTTTTAAATATTTTTAAGAAGAAAAGCTTCAAAAGCACATAGCATATTAAAAATTATTTTGTGTTATATCAAAAGTTATAGAAATTTCAATTTGGGGGTTTTAGAATTTGATAATCTAAATAACAATTGATGTCTGAACTTTGGAAACACTTAAGGGTAAAAGGCTAAAGTTCTAAAAAGGGAGGGGAAAAGCATCAGCACACCCAGGAAAAACGTGCAGAATTATGGCCTAACTTCCCCATACTTACCTAGACACACCAATTCTGACATCCACAACAGCAAGATCGTTTTTAGCAAAAACGTCACTGATACCCGTTTTTAATTCAGGAGCAGATTTGCTGAAGTTCAGGTTTCCAACAAAGAGATTGAAAGCTGTGGTTGGTTCTGTGGCTGCACAAAAAGTGAATTCAAATTAATCTAATGTATAAAGTACAGCATGAATTTAGTTTCCAATACAAATTTCTATACACAGCACATCAGCATATTGCAATGTAACATCAGGTTTCAGTATTAAGTCCCTTTGTTGTTCATCACTTGTGCTTTTAGGCGCCACCCCCCACAATTCTGCCAAGTTACCTTCTACTTTTTGTTTCTTGGCTTCAGGAGCAGCTTTCTGTTTGGCCATTTCCTTCTTTCGTTTTCCAGGTGCTTCTTTGACAGGCTCTGGACAAGATTTCAAATTATCTGTCATCCGTAAGTAACCACATATTTTCAAGTACCTCCTTTAAATAATACCCACACCAATACACTTCAGAATCTAACTCAATTACCTTCTTCCTCCTCCTCTTCATCCTCATCCTCCTCTTCATCATCTTCCTCCTCCTCATCCTCGTCATCATCTTCATCGTCTTCATCTTCATCATCATCGTCTTCATCTTCATCCTCAGCTGTGCTCTTGGCCTTCACGGGAACAGCTTTTGCAGGAGCTTTCTTGCCTTTGGCTGGTGCAATCTCCATAGGTTCTTCTTCAGAGTCTGAAAGAGAAGCTACCTAGTCAAAAACTCAAGAAAACTGCCCAGTTCGTGTGGCGCACTGGTTGAACATTGACTCATGCACCAAGAGGTCACAAGTTCGATTCCTGGTCAGGGCACATGCCCAGGTTGTGGGCCCAATCCCCAGTGGGGGGCATGCAGGAGGCGGCCAATCAATGTTCTCTCATCCATATTTCTCTTTCCCTAAAAATAAATAGAGTCCTGGCTGGTTTGGCTCAGCAGTTAAGAGCGTCGGCCCGCAGACCAATGAGTCGCGGGTTCGATTCTGGTCAAGGGCAGGTACCTCGGTTACAGTTCATCCCCGGCCCTGGTCGGCTCTATCACATCGACACTTCTGTCTGTCTCCCTCCCTCCCACCCTCCCTCCCCACTCTGATGATAAATGGAAAAATATTCTCAGGTGAGGAATTAGAAAAAAAAAAGAAAGATAAAGAAAAATATTACAAAAAATAAATAAATAAAATGCTCTAAACTTACTATTAATAACAAAAACTCAAGAATTATCCCCAAACCAACATTAGTTAGATAAACCTGAAGAAAAAATTGTATAATACAATACTGTGATTAGTAGTGAAGACAACAATGAACATATTTCTTGGAAGCAAAATCCTGTATTATGAAAGCTACTCATAGAATGTGCTCATAAACATTTTCTCAGGGGCAGGCAATCATTCATGGCTACCACTATAGTATACAACCAGCCCAGAGAATCCTTGGGAGGATTTTTATCTAACCCCCATGGTGTCACGGAAGGAGTGTTTGCATGTTGCCCATCCCCTCTCCAACCTCACCCCTGATGTTATCTTGCAAACAAGAGCCCAAGAACTACAAATAGCTCCTTACCATCTTCATCCTCATCATCGTCATCTTCATCCTCATCATCGTCATCTTCATCCTCATCTTCATCATCGTCATCACCATCATCTGAGGCAGCAGCTTTCATCACTGTTGGCTCAAATTCATCCTCATCTTCATCCTCATCCTCCTCATCACCCTCTTCACTGTCATCATCATCTTCCTCATCACTGTCTTCCTTTTTGGCATTCTTGCCGTTCTTTGCTCCTTTGGCTGGAGTGACTACTCCTTTCTTACCAGGGGTTGCTACCAATGTCTTGCCTGGTGTGCCTCCCTTCTTGCCAGGTGTGGCTACCGCTTTGGCTGGAGTAACTGCTGCCTTTTTGCCAGGGGTGGGCAGAGCCACTGCCTTTTTCCCAGGGGTAACAACTGCTTTCTTGCCTGGTGTGGCAACTGCAATCTTTTTTGTTGGGGAAACCATCACCTTCTTTGCTGGAGTTGTGGTAGCCTTCTTGCCTTTTTTCTGAGGAATGACAACCTCAAGATTAAATAAAAACAATCATGAGTCCATTTTCAAACTCAATAACAAAGCACTGATCCCACATAAATGAGTGTTAAATTAATTCGGGCACTGCCTCTGTTTTAAGACCACACGCATTAGGTATTTGCCAGCATTTTAAACCACAGGGTTATGTTACATGTCCTTCTGTGTACTTGTGAGGTCACAGTCCTCACTCTCAGGTAAATATCCAATTACTATGAACCCATAACACTTACAATATCTCTGGACCCAGACCTGTGAATTTCTGTACCTCACACTCTTAACCATGTCAGCTTTGAAGCAGCACACCCTTAACGGACCCTGAAAATACACTGTCAGGATCCCATCTGCTACTGTATGACCCTAGGCAAGACTTTTAAAGCCTCAACTTTTTTTCTCTCCTGACAATGATAATAGCACCAACCTTACATGTTGCTTTAAGGCTCGTGAATTGATTTGTGTAACTTAAAGCTTTAAGTGTTTAATATTATTAAATCATTTGGCAAGGTGGTATCAAGTTCACTGAAAGCTCAATCTTAGGACCAGAGATAAAATGAGTATCAAATAGGCTGGACAGTCAATCCTTGCAAAATTAATATTAAAGAGTTAGCAATTAGCTTGATAAAAACATTATATACATTTAAATCACACTCAAAGCTACTTTTTGTTGACCACCAGTTTTATCAAGTAATATGTTAGGAAAAAACATCTGAATCGGCCAGTGTGGCTCAGTGGATTGGGTATCATCCCATGGACTGAGAGGTCCTGGTTCAATTCCTGGTCAGAGCACGTGCCTAGGTTGCAGGCTGTTTCTGGTAGAGGCTGTGCAGGGTGCGGCCTATTTATGTTTCTTTCTCTCTCCCTTCTCCTCTAAAAAAAGTCGGTATTAAAAAACAAAACAAACTTTTAGTTGTCTTTAGAGTAAATAACAGTAGCCAGGAGTACCAAAGTGTCAACGTTAACACAAAGGGAGTTGGCATTCTTCACTACACATTTTAACAGTGACCAGTATTACAAAAGTCATACAAAGAACAGAAACTGGAGGCGAACCTCAGACCTGAATATAATGCTCAGACTGCCACATTTAAGACTGCTAGTTGTTGCCCTGTGGACCAGAGTCATGGATTCAATTGTGGTCTAAAGGCAAGTACCTCGCTTGCAGTTCCATCCCCAGCCCTGGTCAGAGTTGTGCGGAAGGCAACCAATCGATTGGTCTGTCTCTCCGTCCCTCCCTCCCTCCCTTCCACTCTGTCTGAAAATCCATGGAAAAATATCCTGTTGAGGATGTAAAGAAAAAGAGAGAGACAGTTAGCTGTCCAGAATGTTTCCTCATCTAGCATGTGGGTCTAACATGTTGAAACTGGAAAAATGACTTAATACATCATCACACTAAGCCCTGCAGAGAGCACATGGGGAGGAGACTCCAGATATTTTCTCCAAAGCCCATTCAAATACCTACACTTATGGTATTCTGACAGGTCAATGAACAGCTTGAGAAACACTCAACCATTACAACAGGACATATATGAATGAATACCATCTTATTTTTGCCAGTATTTTCAGACATCCAATACCACCTGTTTTTACTCTCCAACCTTCATTAAATTATGCATAATTACCTCTTCTCCACTGCTTTCATCTTCATCATCATCTGACATTTCCTCATCTTCACTATCTTCTTCTACCTCCTTTGGAGGAGGAGCCATTTTCTTGGGGTCACCTTGATTTTTACCAGCCTATAACAGACAAGATTGTTAGCACATTAAGCCTCGCACATTTCAAGCCACTCACATTTTACCATCATTCTTCATAGCACAATCTCCCTTTCTCAGAACCCACTTGATATACTGTTTAAAAAAAATCACAACTAACATAAACCAAGCTTAAGTAAAAGACAGTTTCAAAGAAATTATCTCCTTCTTCCTGTTGCCTTCATTAAGAATAACCGTTTTTAAAGTTATACTTCAAGAATAAATTCTTCTATCAGGCACAATTCTTAACACTCAGTAGCCTACAATAGGACCATTTTAACGGCCAACCACCCACAACCCTTCACCTGGGGGAAACTAACTTAAAAAGCCTTCGGTAAATTCTGGCATCTTAGAAATAATAGTATCTTAACCTAACTACATCTTTGGTCTTACCAAGTTTTTCTTTCCCAGGGAAACCCCGCCCCTTTCAGGCCCACCGGGGCCACGTGGGAACATCTCGTAAGCCACCATGTGCGCGCAGCCTGGCACAGAGCACGCGGCAGGGCCTCCCCTTCCGGGGCCCACCTCATGTCCAACATCCTATGGGCCGCGGACCTCCAAATGAAGACATCCCTCCGCTTCCCACCTCAAGACACGGTCCCCTCCGTACACCCCACGACCCACGCGGCACGACCCACGTGGCGGGCAGCCCTCCGAGGCACGTGCGTTAGGAGGCGGTGCCCCGCTCGCGCGTCCCAGGAGTTTGGCCTCATCCCTCCACCCCGAGGCCCAGCGCCCCCTCCCCTCGCTCAGTCCCGAAGTCTCTCCTCGCCGCAGCAACCACCCGCAACACCTGCCGAAGCTCTTCACCTCGCCACGAAGTAGCCAAAACACGCGAGACCTCCGCGCTAATCACGCGAGACTTCCCGCAGCATGGCGCCCTCGAATGCGCCCGGGATGGCGCGCAGGCCCTCCTCCTCGCGGCGCCGCGCGCGCGTTCCTTAGAAAACAGGCCTCGGTGTCTGTGCTTGCGCAAGGAAGGCCTCTTACCTTTGCGAGCTTCACCATGATGGCGGCTTATGACTTGCGGAGTGTGTGGCGAGAGAGTGGCGCAGATGAGCCCAAAGGAACCGAACGACGTCGATGGCGGCCGCTGGTACTGACGAGCCGGAGCGCGTACGTTTCGCTACTAGCTAGAGCTCGAGACTGAGGCGAAAGACTGAGCCTGCCCAGTAATCGCCTCTGGAAAGGCGACGACTGTGCCCTCGTGACCCCATTTCAACCAACCAGAGTTCGCGCTCATCCCACGAGCCAATCGTAAATCTCTGTCGAGAACGTCGCGGGGCGGTGCCAGGGCGGGAGTGGGCGGGGCAAGGCCGCCAAAGGAGAGGGTGGAGATTCCGTTTCGGCGCCCTGGGTGGGATTCGCTTTGTGCTAGGTCGGCGCTGATTGGGCAGTGGGCTCGTGGTTCTCCAAGTGCCCCACCGCGGCCTGCACTCGCGGAGCCTGCGCGGTGCGACGGGCATTTTTTGGCGCCGCGTGTGCGGATCTCCCGGGCCGGCGGTACTCACCGTCTTCTGTTCCCGAATGTGTCGGGATCCTGTCGTCCTGGGCCGAGTTCCTCCACATCCCGTCCCGCACTCCACGCTCAGCCTCCCAGCGGAGAAAGGAATTCGCCTCAGTTTCCCTGCTGATGAGCCCGGGACCTAAGTTCTCAGCGCCAGAGTCGGAGGCCCACCCTAGCCCCAGCGCCAGAGAACCCCCTGTCTGCGGGTGATTCCCTCCCGGACCACCTACCTGAAGTTGCTTCCTGAGAGCTGTTAATAAAGGCAATCGCGTAAATTTGTGAGGTTTGCCGTGGGCAGTGCACAAACATCATATTTCATCTCAAGTAACCTCAGTCACTAGATAGTTCTTCCAATGGGGAAGAGGCTCCGAACGATAACTTTCTGGTGGTCACCGGGTGTTGTAAACTGTGGGGTGGGGAAAGGAACTTGGTCAGATAGACCAGGGACCCATGCCTTGGACCACTCACAAGTTCTCTTTGTTGTTTGGGATTAAAGCACCCATTAAAATGTGGTCGTAGAGAAGTCGCTGTTACCAGATGGTCCAGGAGTAGGTCCAAGAGCCAAGGGAAAGGTTCCCTTGAAGGAAGGAGGAAGACTCTTTGTCATGCTTTTGCCAGTTATTCCTGTAGGTCACTGGTGACAAACTAAATCGGTGCTGAGCTTAACCCAAAGCACTTCCTTGGTTTAGAGCTTGCCTAGGAGATATCCTGTGCATTTGGTACGTAATTGTTCCTACAAAACCAGGGTAACTTCAGCTATGACGATATTTCCCCAGCTGAACTAATGTTCAGAGTCACCTCTGGAGATTCTAATTAAAGAGGACTGGGTTGGGGCTCAGGATTTTATATTTTAACAAAGGCCCATGGGATTCTTGTGTGCAATCAAGTTATTTTGCAATTCTTATTAGAACACTCCTGGGACTGAATGTATAGGAAACCCACAGCTACCCACTGGGGCTCTCTGATCAGGGAGGAGGTTGAGGCCAGTTCAGTGGTCTACGCCCTGCTTTCCGAAGATCTGAGGAGAGCCCCTGAGGAGATTAACATTTTGAACTCTGGGAAGGGGGATGTGGGAGGGCGGCTAAGAGGACACTTAACCGTGTGACAGAACAGAAAGAACAGCGTGAGCTAAGGCATGGTAGAATAAGATCCTGGTGTTTCCAAGCAGTTTGGCACAGAGCAAGCCTAATGCACTCATGGGAAAAGGCTGCAGAGATGAGCAGTGGGCATGATCAAGTGACAGCAATGAATTTTAGGAATACTGGCATGGCTGGCTCCTTGTCATTCAGATCTCAGTTTATATAACCTCTTAAGACTCTTAAGACTTAAGAGGCCTTCCCCAATGAAAAATGCCACCCAGACTCCCTTTCACATCATTCTAAGTTTTCTACAGGAACTTAATACCTGGCATGTTTCTTGGCTGTCATTGTTTGATCCCTCCCCAGCCATGAGAACACAGACTTTGTTCTCTGCTGTATTCCTGGAGCCATGGTAAAATTATTTGTTTAATGAATGATGTGTTTCTATAAAAGATGCAGTGGAGAGAGCCAGTACAGCTTAATGTTCAAACGCCTTGCTTTGGTTCAGTCTGGGGTAGAAAAATGGTAATATCTAATACGTATATAATATCTACTAAGTTCCAGGCACTATTCCAGTTCTTTATATATTAATTCATTTTCTCTTCAAAATAACCTTTAGCGCAGCTGGTGTGGCTCAGTGGATTGAGCGTTGTCCCATGGACTGAGAGGTCCTGGTTGGATTCCCTGTCAGAGTACATGCCCAGGTTGTGAGCTCAATCCCCAGCAGGGGGCGTGCAGGAGGCAGCCAATTGATGTTTCTCTCACATCAATGTTTCCATCTCTCTCCCTTCCTCTCTCTAAAAAATCTATGAAAACATATTAAAAAACTAACCTTACCCCCACCACCACCTCCACCCTACCACTCCAACCACCCCACACCCACCAACACCAAAAGAAAAAGAAAACCTTTCAAAGGTTATCACTGTTTTGCAAAAATGGAGGCATAGAGAGGTGAATTAACTTGCTTAGAGTAACATAGCTAATAAGTGGAGGAGCTAAGATTTAAATTGAGACGTTCTGTCATCGAAGTTTCTTTATAAAATGGGGATAATAATAGTTCCTGCCTCTAGGGTTGGTATGAGTGTTAAGTGAGATGCTGAATGTATTTTTTTGAGGGCATATAACAAGCCCTTAATAATAGCCATTGTTATTATTGACAGACTTGATGACTTGGATAAAGAATGAGAAGGGATAATCTATTTCCATTGTCTGTTATATCCAAGGGTATGCCTAAGAACTAAGAATAAGGCAAAGATGGGTCAGATCCACATCCTCAAGGGTTCTGTATCTGAGGTTCTAGAAAGGGAACCATGGATGGGCTACCCAAGTGCCCAGAAACTTAGGTAAGGCTACCTCTAGCTTTATTCTCTTGCAACCAGGGTCCGAATGCTCTCCCCCATCTCCATCCTGTCACAAGACAGTGCCAGAGGCAATCTCTAGCATATCATTTAAGACTCAGTCAATGTATTTACAAATAGACGGTGTATTTACTATCTTTAATACTATATACACTGTCCTACATGCTTCCTTCTTTATTAACTAGATTTATCTCAAAGCTCATTCCACATTAGTGCGTGCAGAGCTGCGTCCTTCATGATAGCTACAGTGTTCATGTGAAGGATCATCTATTTATTTATTTTACGTTTTTACTTGATTTTTTAAAAATATGTTTTTGTTGATTTTTTTAGAGAGAGAGGGAGAGATAGAAACATTGATGTGAGAGAGAAATATTGATCAGCTGCCTCCTGCACACCCCCTACTGGGGACCGAGCCCAGACCCTAGGCATGTGCCCTGACTGGGAATTGAACCAGGACCTCTCAGTCCATGGGAAGACACTCAATCCACTGAGCCACACTGGCAAGGCGGATCATCTATTTAACCAGTCCCCAATGCTGGACACTTAGGGTTGTTTCCTATGCTTTGCTGTTATAGCTGTCATAGTAAATAACCTTTTTGCATACTTCATTTGCACATTAGCAATTATAACTGTAGAACAGATACCATGTTTATAATTTAAACATAGAATAGCTGGGTCAAAGGATGTGGCCTTTTATATTTTGATAGATGCCCTCCCAAGTGCCGCCTTTGGTTGGGACTTTTGGTGGCAGTTCCAGCTGAGAGTGAGCCCAGCCAGCTGGAGTTGTCTGCTGTCCCAGAGCTCCGGAGCTGACAGATAGCACTATGCACTTTGGCAGAGGACAGACTGGATGGGGGAGAGGTGAGGCTACCACATCCCCTGGAGGCATCGCTGTAATTCTTTTCCCTGAATTCTCACACTGGGGAGCTTGACCAGCTTCTGACACCAGCCCAGAGCCTCAGGCGTACTTGAGCAGCCACTGGCCACCTTTCCTGCCAGCTGTCTGGCATAGCCCATTACCATGACCTGGCCAGCCTTCATTACCCACTGCACCTGCCTGCACTGAGATGCCCACTCTGGGGATCCACGGGCACTTCTAGCCCCAGAAACCCAGTTGGCCACAGTGCGTTTCACATCAGTGTGGGTCTGATAGCCCACTGGAGGAAGTCTGCAGATCTTCAGAAGGGTTAACTCCAATCCCCAGATCCAGACCTTTAGGAACCCAATGCCTCGGTTAGACTCCCACCAGAGAAGAAAAATCACATCAGATCTTTAAAACAGGGAGTTCAAGCAGGGAATTGGTTTCAAGGTTAATAGAAATGCTGAGAAGTCAAATGGGACCTAAGGCACAAGCTGGAAGGTCTGTCCACTGAAGGTAGAGCCACAGTGGAGGGACCAGGGCTGCTTCCAGGTTAGCTGCCCAAAGCAGAGTCAGAGGGCACCGCACCTGGCCCTGAGGGTAATTCACAGCCTCAACTCCAGTGCTCCAAGCCTGCCTGAGGCCAGAGGCCCAGGGTGTCTGTGTGAGGCTGTGAAGATGGGCAGAGCCAAGTTCCCCTTACCAACCAGGCCAGCTTCTGTCTTTTGGGGTTCCCTGAGGCCTTCAGATGCCGTCCAGAACTTCAGCCAGATGCCGAAGGGGGATCCTAGGCTCTTCCTCCCTTGCCAGGCCTTGCTTAGTGTTTAGGCCAGTGTTTCAATGCACAAGGCAACTGGGGCTCAGGGGCCAAAGGACCTGGTCTTTGTCTCCTGGAGGCAGCCTAAGAAACTTTGTCTGCCAGCTCAGAGAGTCAGGGCTCAGTCCTCAACTCAACTGCACCAGTGACCAGGGGATCCCTGCCCTGAGCCTCCTGGAGGAGGGCTGGTCATGGGCCCAGATTCTCACCATCCCCGACTCCCCTGCTGCACCTCCTAGTCCAGGCCTGTGGTCAGCTTTCCCTTCTACCTCCAGGAGGTTGGGCCCTGCTGGAGAGAGATCCTGTGATAACACAGGCAGGGTCTCCAACCATCCTGCTCAGCAGCTGCTTAAAATGTCTTTGAGGAGAGGAGCTCCGATTGGATCTTGCCTCTGGTCTCCATCTCCCCAGCATCTATTCCCTGTCTTCTCTCTAGGGCTCCTCACCTAGCCCCCTCCCTCTCCTCCTCCCTCTCAACAGTTACCCATTTTCCACTTCACAGGGAAAAACAGACCTCCCCAGGGCATTCCCACCTTTGGATTTGCAAACAGCTCTGGTCCTTAGCTTTCCCTCTCCAGGCCTAAGGGAAGTTGAGTCTCTACAAAACAAAATCCTTGTCTTGGCCTGTCTGGCTCAGCTGTAGAGCGTTGGCCCACGGACCAATGAGTCGCAGGTTCTATTCCGGTCAAGGGCATGTACCTTGGTTGCAATTCGTCCCCATCCCTGGTCAGGGTTGTGCGGGAGGCAACCAGTCAATGCTTCCCTCTCACGTAGATGTTTCTCTCTCTCTCTCTCTCTCCCCCTCCCACTCTCTCTGAAGAGAAATAGCAAAAATATCCTCGGGTGAGGATTAAATAAAAAACACAATATCCTTTCGCCCAGCCAGTGTGGTCAGTGGTTGAGCGTTGACCCATGCACCAAGAGGTCGCCAGTTGGATTCCTGGTCAGGGCACATGCCCGGATTGTGGGCCAAATCCCCAGTGGGGGGCATGCAGGAGGTGGCGATCAATGTCGATGTCTCTCTCTCCCTCTCCTGTCCTCTCTAAAATCAATAGAAAGAAAGAAAGAGAGAGAGAGAGGGAGGGAGGGAGGGAGGGAGAGAGAGAGAGCGAGAGCGAGAGCGAGAGAGAGAGAGAGAGAGAGAGAGAGAGAGAGAGGAAGAAAGGAAGGCCCTGGCTGGTTTGGCTCAGTGGTTGGAGCGTCGGCCTGTGGACCAGAGTCCCGGGTTCGGTTCCCGCTAGGGGCACGTACCAAAAAAAAAAAAAAGAAAAAAAGAAAGAAAGAAAGAAAGAGAAGAGAAAACCAAACAAAACAAAACAATATTCTTTCACTGGGGAAGGGGAGCCTCTCTCACTCAGCCCTCTCCTGCGTCATCACGCCCTCCTTCCCTTCTCTTGTCCTTCACAAGAAGCCTCTGGGAAGAGTTGAGAAAAGTTGCTGCCAGCCCCTCTCAGGACACCCTCTTGGTTGCTAAGCCAAAGGACACTTCTGGACCTTCTCTTTCTCTACCTTTCTGCTTTGATCGCATCTTCCTTGGACCATCTCTCCTGCCTCCTTTCTCTTCCCCTACCTTTTTCCTTTCTCCTCCCTGTAAGTTCTCTCCGTGGATAATGTCCTTGGCCCTGTGGCCTCAATTCCTTTCTGTATACACCCCCACCTCCTGCCCTCTGCTTGTGGTACCTTCTCTGGTGGCAGCCTTGACTCCACCTCCCAGGGGAGGGCTGCTCACTGATGGCACCCAAATCAGGGTCTCTCCAGGAACAACTTGTCTCTTGGGCTCCAGACAACTCTCTTTGGTGTCCTATCAATCTTCACGTTCAGAGCGTCACAAACTGAACTCAGCTTCTTCCTTCATCCCTAACTGCCATCTTTCACACCTCAGTAAATGACACAGCAACCAGCCCCCGAACCAAGAGCCAGATGTTACCTTAGACTCAACCCTCTTTCTTGTTCCCATAGCAGATGCTTCCCAAGGCCTGGCCTTCAGGTGTCTTGGGATCCGTCCACTAGTCTTCCTACTGCTTCACATTTCTTGCCTGGATCATTTCCTGCCTGGATCAAGGCAGCAACTTTGAATCGGCCTCCCTGACATCAGTCTTGCCCCCACAGCTTAGTCCACCACACTGTAGCCACATTAGTTTTGTTTGCTTGTTTGTTTTGTTTTTAGAGAGAGAAGGAAGAGAGAAACATCAATGTGAGAGAGAAACATCAATTGGTTGCCCCCCCCCCCGCCACACCCCGACTGGGGACTGAACCCGCAACCCAGGTATGTGCCCAACCGGGAATTGAACCCATGATCTTCTGGTGTATGGGACGACACTCCAACCTACTGAGCCACACCAGCTAGAGCCACATCAGTTTTTTTAAATCAACAGATAGAAACACATTTTAATAGTGAAAAGATTTCAATGACTTCTCATAGCCTGCAGGGTAAAATCCAAGTGCCTTAGACCACTCTTGAAAACCCACTTCGCCTTGCAAGATGAGACACAAAATTTAAGGGACACCAAAAACTCAGTAACCAAGATAAGTAATATTTCAGTGCAGTTTTTTAAAGTAATGTGAAAAATCCATGATGAGCACAAAATCAAAACTTTAAATAAACACAGGATCAGTAACACTGATATTCCTTTTATCTTAGGCTCCACTATGGCTTAGCATTGTTTGTTATTGATCCTGTCTTTAGAGGGAAACTTGATATTTTGTTCATCATAGACTTTCTTGCATTAATTTTGATTTTTAAATCTTGTGTTAAAATATTACATTGATCACTGGGTTTGGGGCCTTAAATTTTGCACCCAAGGCAACTGCCTCACTTGCCTTACCCTAGTCCTGGTCCCATGCCCTGCTGTCACCCAGGCTTCAGCCAACTGGATTCCTGGCCTTCCCTGCTGTGGGCCCTCTGGGGCTCTGTCCTACCTGCACCTTCTCCTGTGTTCCTTCCCCTGCCTAAGACCACCTCCCCCCATCCCTGGCTCCCTGGTCGACTTCAGGATTCAGCCACCTGTTTCTTGGAGTTCTCCTGTTATCTTCAGACTGGACTGGGTATTCCTTTATGCTCCAAAAGCACCAGTTGTCACAATGGTTATAGGTGAGTATGCTTCTTGAGGTTATGTGGAATTCATCCTCTACAGTACAGGGTGTCAGCAAACAGTTGGTGCTCAGTAAATGCTGATTCCATGAATGATGGCTTAGAGCTGTTGGAGGAACATCAGGATTAGCCAGGGAGGCCAGGAACTCTGATGGGGATTCTAGAGACTGTGAAATCACAGATACTCCAGAGAACAAGGCAGCTGCTTTCACGTCCTCCAGTCTAACCCCAGCCCATGGCCACCTTGACTGGGCTGAAGCACTTCCCAGCAAGGTACTATCTTTCCTGAATCCCCACTGTTCCCCACCTTGGCCTCAGCCTCTGTTCCTGTCCAGTCTTCCAGCTGTCCTCCTGGGTCTAGGGCCCTGCCCTGTGCAGAGGATGGAAATAAGGTAAGGTTGAAAGTGGCTGAGGGTCTGGACCTCAGCTTTGATTCAGAAACCCAAACTTTGAAAAGATAATTTATTCCTCACACCCATTAGGATGGCTATTATTTAAAAAATACAGAAAGGAACAAGTGTTGGTGAGAATGTGGAGAAATTGGAACCCTTGTGTGCTGCTGCTGGGAATGTGAATTGGTACAGCTGCTGTGGGAAACAGTATGGCGATTCCTACCACTCTCTGCTTTTCTTTTCCAAAGGCCCTTCTTTTGCCTCTGTAACTTGTTTCCTCAGCCCATGCAGCCCAGCTGACTCACTTCTACATCTGTGACTTTCTAAATAAACGTTTGCTTGTATTTGTTTTTTTGTTTGTTTGTTTTTCATTTTTTGTTCAGATAGAGTGGGAGGGAGAGAGAGGAAGAGAGAGAGAGAGAGAAACATCGACGTGAAAGGGACACATCGAGTGGCCGCCACCCGCACGACCAACCAGGGCCGGGGACAAACTGCAACCGAGGTACGTGCCCTTAGCGGGAACCGAACCCGGGTCTCTCTGTACCGCAGGCTGACACTCTAACCGCCGAGCCAAACCGGCCAGGGCCGTTTGCTTGTATTTGAAAAAAAAAAAATGTGTCTACCATAAAAGAACAAAAGCCATATACTCATCTCAATAGATATAGAAAAAGCATTTCACAAAATCCAACACCCTTTCATGATAAAAGCACCCAACAAAGAAATAGAAGGGTACTTTCTTACTCTGATAAAGGGTATCTACAAAAATCCACAGCTAACATCATATTCAATGGTGAAAGACTGAAACTTTCCCCCTAAGACCAGAAAAAAGACAAAGATGTCACCCTGCCCAGGTAGCTCTGTTGGTTAGAGCATCGTCCTGACATGTCAAGGTTGTGGGCTCGATCTCCAGTCAGGGCACAGACAATGAATGCATAAATAATTGGAACAATAAATCAATCTCTCTCAAAATCCATAAATAAAATTTAAAAAATGAATGGATCAATGACCTAAACGTAAGAGCTAAAACTATAAAACTCTTAGAAGAAATCACAAGGCATAAATCTTTCCGATTTGGAGGTAGACAATCCTTTCCTAGATATAACACCAAAAGCATAAGCAACACCAACAAAAAATAGATACACTGGACTTCAGCAAAATAAAAACTTTTATGTTACAAAGGACACTAGTAAGAAAGTGAAAAGATAGCCCACACAATGGGAGAAAATATTTGCTAATCATATATGTGATAAGAGGTTAATATCCAGAATATGAAAAGAATTCCTACAGCCCAACTGGTGTGGCTCAGTGGTTGAGCATTGACCCATGCACCAAGAGGTCACTGGTTCCATTTCCAGTCAGGGCACATACCCAGGTTGTGGGCCAGATCCCCAGTGGGGGGCATTCAAGAGGCGGCCAATCGATGTTCTCTCTCATTGAGGTTTCTATCTCTCCCTCTCCCTTCCTCTCTCTCTAAAATCAATAAAGAAAAAAAAAAAAATTCTGCCCTTGCCGGTTTGGCTCAGCGGTTAGAGCGTCAGCCTGCGGTCCAGAGAGACCCCGGTTCAGTTCCCGCTAAGGGCATGTACCTTGGTTGCAGTTTGTCCCCGGCTCTGGTTGGTCGTGCAGGTGGCAGCCACTCAATGTGTCCCTTTCATGTCGATGTTTTTCTCTCTCTCTCTCTTCCTCTCTCTCCCTCCCACTCTATCTGAACAAAAACTGAAAAAAAAAAAAATTCCTACAACTCAAAAACAACAAAAACAAAATACCCAATTAAAAAATGGGCAAGGCTCTGGTTGGTGTAGCTCAGTGGATAGAGTGTCGGCCCATCACCAAAATGTCGTGGGTTTGATTTCCGGTCAAGGGCACATATCTGGGTTATGGGTTCAATCCCCTGCCCCAGCATGGGGGTGTATGGGAGGCAACCAATCAATGTGTCTCTCTCACATCAATGCTTCTACCCCCTTCTTCTGCTCTCTCTCTAGAAAAATCAATGGAAAAATATTCTCAGGTGAAGATTAACGACAACAAACATATATATATATATATATATATATATATATATATATATACACACACACACACACACACACACACACACACACACTTCAAGGAGAAATACAGCTCTCACTGAACCATGACTATTATTTGCAGACCTGCAGTGGAAGCTGAATCAGAAGGAGTTTGACAAATATGGAAGGCCAAGCCCCGCTGATGTGGCTCAGTGGTTGAGCATCGACCCATGCACCAAGAGGTCACTGGTTTGATTCCTGGTCAGGGCACATGCCCAGGTTGTGGGCCAGATCCCCAGTAGGGGGCATATAGGAGGCGGCCAATCGATGTTCTCTCTCATTGAGGTTTCTATCTCTCCCTCTCTCTTCCTCTCTCTCTAAAATAAATAAAGAAAAAAATTATGGAAGGCCAATTGACTACCTTCACAATATAGCCAGAATCCCAACCCTCCTCACCATTGCCACATTCCCAAGACAGTAAGATCTATTCCCAACTTCCCCCCTCTGCTTTCCAGCCTCATGGCTTTCTTTGGAATCTTCAGATTCACCTAGGCAGACTCTCACGTCCAGGTCCAGGTCTCATTTCTCTCGTCTGAGGACATGTGTGGCCATTTGTTGCCTCCCCTGAGATCACCAGCATCTCCAGAGCTCCCTGTGGGTGCTGGGCCTAGCCTGGTGCCTGGGAGAGCAGGAGCTCAGCAGTTTCTGGATTGACCTGGAGTTAGAAAGAGCCTTATTGAGGAGATGCTGGTTAGGCTGAGACCATAAGGGTCTGTGTGGGGGAGGGGAGCATGCCCTGGGCAGGCACAACAGCTTGTACAAAGGCCCTGGAGAGAGGCTGGTTCCCTGTTGAGGACTCAAGTGAGACAGAGGAGCTTGAAGACTCAGGATCAAGGTCAAGGAAGAAGATCCACCGCAGAGGGGGCTAGAGAGGTAGATAGAGGTTTGACAGACTTGTGTGCAAGACACCTTTCATTGCAAGCAGCTGCTCAAAACTGTTTACATAATCAAGGGGATTCACTGGCTCCCAGCACTGCAAAGTGCTGGCACCCTGACTCAGCACTTCAGGGTTGACTGGATCCAGCAACTCAAAGATACTATCCTGAACTTGCTTCTGTGTCTTCCTTCTCCTGCTTCTCCATGTCAGCTTCATGCTCAGACTAGCTTTCATTATTGTGGCAAAATGCCTCTTGCTGTGGTTCAGGCCATAAACCTCACGTTTACACATCTTAGAGTCAGGAGGGAGCTAGAAAGATCCTGCCCAGCTGCCCCAGCTAGAAAGCAGTCCCTTCCTCTGCCACTGGGTTATAGGCCCACCCTGAAGCCGGTAACGTGGGATTATGCTGATCAGTGTGGGCCTGCCCAGGCCTAAGGATCCAGGTGAGTCAGTGGGTATCTGAAGAATAATCAGGGGAGTGGCTAGACAAGAGAGAAAGTTCATGGGAGACAACCACAGTAGCCAGAAAGCTCAAATTCTTAATTCCATTGTCTCATCTATATGGGTGTATCATCTCTACTTTGTGGGATTATCAAGAACAAACAGGTAAGTGCTGGTATCATCACTGAGGTGCTTTGGTTAATGTGACCTTGGGCAGGATGCTCCTGCCTTCGGGGGTGGGAGTGGGGGTGGGTGCTGTTTTCTCTTCAGTGAAAGGAAAGGCTGGGTGACCCAGAGATCACTAAGCCAATTTTCCTGTTTACTGAAGAGATGTGCAGTGTCCCGGGGTGACCAGCAGGTGGCAGCGCCGAGGCGATTTCTGGCTCTGGTGCAGCTCCGGAGCCTGTGCTGGGTGGAGAAGGCTGCTGGGCCTCTCCAGGCTAATCCCACAGCCTGTGCTGTCTTGGGAACCCGGACTCTAAGATGCCAGCAAGAGTGGCTTCGTGGGCATGCGACTCACACTTAGAAGGGCCCTGGGTTTGGTTTAATGCTTTGCTTTAAACCATATGGTTTCATATGCTTGAAACCATAACTGTTGTTGTACTGGAGCCCTGCATTTCATTCTGAACTAGGCCCCAAAATTACGGTGCAGTGGCAGGGCTCCTCCTGGCTTGGGGATCCCCATCACTGCTATTTCCCACAAATGTGCTGGAACTTTCTTCCCTTTGCTGTGCCTTTGCTCAGCTTCCCTGGGTTCTAATCATGCTTGCCTCCACCAGCTAACCCTCTGCTGGGAAGCCTGGAGAGGATGGGGACCCTACAGGGAGAGGTTGGGGACCCTATCTGTAGCTTGGGGTGTGGCCAGCAGACTGCTGGTGCTGGGCCCTGGTCAGGGGTCAGGCTGGGACTTGGGAGCAGGGGGGAAATCCTCACTTGGCAGGTGAACAGAGGCTGGTTGGACACGGGCAGTAGGTCCATCTGGAGAGCAGGCAGGAGGGGCAATGAAGACAGGACAGGAACCAATGGCTGGAGGGCCAGCCTCCAGCTAGAGCTTCATGGCAACGCTCAGGGATGGGTAAGGACTGTTTCACTTTTTCAGAGGAAGAGATGCTGCCCAGGAGCTTCAGAATTTATCCAGGGTGCACAAACAAGGCCTTGTCAACACTGGGCACAGAGGCCTTGCCAGGAGTCAGCTGGAAAAGGAGGTCTGCCCTGGCCGGGTGGCTCAGTTGATTGGAGAGTCATCCCATACAGCAGAAAGGCTGCAGGTTCAATTCACGGTCAGGGGGCGCCTAGGAGGTAGCCAATTGATATTTCTCACATCCATATTTCTTTCTCTCTCTCTCCCTTCCTTTCTCTCTAAAAATAACTAAAAACATATCCTTGGGTGAGGATTTAAAAAAAAATTAAAGCCTGGGCCAGGTGGTTCAGTCAGTTGGAGCATTGTCCCATACACCAAGAAGGTTGTGGGTTCGATCCCTAGTCGGGGCACATACAGGAGGCAACCCATCAGTGTTTCTCCCCCCCCTTCCTCTCTCTAAGATCAATAAAAAAAAATTTAATTAACAAGGAATTGGGAAAGGGGGTGGAGATGACCCAAAGTGGAATGTGAACAGGAACAATTGGACCTAACTATATTATAAATGGATAACATAACACTGAGGACAGCCAGTGCACTCACCTAAGTAACTTTAGAAAAGAGTGTTTGACACAAATACAATATGCAGATGATGCATTATAGAATTATACACCTGAAATCTATATAATTTTATTAACCAATGTCACCCCAACAAATTCAATAAAAAATTTTTTAAGAATATTTGACTCTCTACTCTAAGATTAAAGGAAAAAACTCTAAATAATAGGTTTGTTTTTCACAGAAGTGGGAGTTAGAAATTCAGAAACCTCTTATGTGTATTCTAGCACTAAGCAGATAAGTAAATATTGTGCCTAATGAGAGCCAGATTTCTCACTGTCAGAACATGAGAAGGGAAGGAGGTAGGCTAGAATAAACACTGTTGTATTGGATCGGAACTGGAGGCACCAGTGGGAACTCAGAGTTTTGAAAAGACAGATACAGAAAAAGCTGTAGACATGCATGTGTGTACATCCATTTTTAACTGTCCACTGAGAGGGCCTAAAAGTCATAACGCCCGGTACCAATGAGCTCACCCAGCACCGATCTCTCCCATAAAGGGCACCAAGACTCCTTAAAGAAATGGCTATTTCCAGGGCTGTGGCAAAGAAAGTACAAGACGAGCCTCCAACATCTGTAGTGCCAGAAGGTAAGGAAGGGCTCAAATAATAATGGGGACATATGGGGACATGCATGGACACAGGAGAAAATTTAAATGGGCTCCCATGCCAAATCTAGGACAATCTGACAGACAAAATAAATAACGATAGTAATGGATTCAAACCCATACAATAAGAACCTATAGAATAAAATAAGAATCTATGAGTCCATACGGATATAAATACTTGAATGAATGAAGAAATAAAATGAAAGGAAAGGCCTTCTTTATGGTAGAAGTCCAACCACTTGGCAAATACCCCAGTAATAACTGTTTAAGGCAAGAATCAGCAATAGATGCTACAATTAGCGGGAAAAGGATAAGAAACTGGATATTTAGAGTCTCAAAGTATCTCCCCATAAGATACTTATAAATTAGTAACTTTATAATGAAGAAACCGATATAAATAATCTTAACCAAATGATCAAAGCTAACATCACCAGGAATGAGGTAGATGGACATCAATGTCTCCTGATATGCACCGAGAAGGATACAACATTTAGTGGGTAAGATTACCACATAAGTGCAAACAAAACAAAGAGTGATAGGGGTTGACTGGGGGAGATGGGTCAAGACAGTCTTCTCTGAGGTGGCGACATTTAAGCTCGGACCTGAGAGGTCAGAAGATCTGGACAGGAGCATTCCAGGCAGTGGGCCCAGCTCCATCAAAGGACGCAAGGCAGAGAAAGAAGGCAAGTATTGGGCATGCAGCAAGGAGCAAAGTGGAAAAGAGACCAGGGAGATGGGAGAGCCACTATTACATAGGGCTTTGGAATCCCACAGCAGGCGAGGAGTTTAGTTTTTCTTTTTTTTCCCCCCCAAATTTTATTGTGGTAAAATACACATAAATTTGCCATCTTTATTATTTTTATTTTTATTTTTTTAATTAAAATTTTTTTCTTTATTGATTTTAGAGAGAGAGGAAGGGAGAAGGAGAGAGAGAAAGAAACATCAATGAAAGACAACATCGATTGGCTGTCTCCTGCATGTCCCCCACTAGAGATTGGGCCCACAACCTGGGATGTGCCCTGACCGGGAATCAAACCGGCAACCTCCTGGTGCATGGGTCAATGTTCAACCACTGAGCTACACCAGCTGGGCACCATCTTAATTATTTTTTTTATTTTTATTTTTTTATCCTCACCCAGGATAGAGACACATCGATTGGTTGCCTCCCGCACCACCCCAACCAGGGGGGGGGGGGGACAAACCACAACCGAGGTGTGTGCCCTTGACCAGAATCAAACCCGTGACTCATTGGTCCGCGGGCCGACGCTCTAAGCACTGAGCCAAACCGGCCAGGGCCCATCTTAATTTTTTTTTTAAATCCCCACCCGAGGATATTTTGCTGTGTATCATCAGATAGAGTAGGAGGGAGGAAGAGGGAAGGAGAGAGAGAAACATCGATGTGAGAGAGACACATCAACCAGCTGCCTCCCACACGACCCAACCAGGGCGGGGGACAAACCGCAACCGAGATACGTGCCCTTGACCAGAATCGAACCCGTGACTCATTGGTCCGTGGGCCGATGCTCCAACCGCTGAGTCAAACCAGCAAGGACCCATCTTAATTATTTTTAAGTGTACAGTTCAATGGTATGAAATACATCTGTAATATTACACATCTATCACCACCATCCATCTCCAGAAGTCTTTTTTTTAAATGCCTTTATTGCCCTGGCCGGTTTGGCTCAGCGGTAGAGCGTCAGCCCGCAGACCAATGAGTGTTGGGTTCGATTCCAGCCAAGGGCACGTACCTAGGTTGCGGTTCGTCCCCAGCCCTGGTAGGGGTCATGTGGGAGGCAACCAGTCGACGTGTACCTCTCACGTCGATGTTTCTCTTTCTCTCCTTTTCTCTCTACATAAAGATAAATGGAAAATTATCCTCAGGTGAGGATAAAAATAAAATAAAATAAATAAATAAATAAATAAAAATGCTTTTATTGAATTTATTGGGGTGACATTGCTTAAAAAAATTGTACAGGTTTCAAGTGTACAATTCTATAACACATCATCTGTATATTTTATTGTGTGCCCACTACCAAGGTCAAATCATTTTCTGTCACCATATATTTGACCCCCTTTACCTTTTACCACCCCAACCCCCTTTCCCTCTGGTAACCACTATACTGTTGTCTGTGCCTATAAGTTTTTGTTTGTCTCGTTTGTTCGTTTATTGCTTCAGTTTTATATTCCACATATGAGTGAAATCACACGGTTCTTCACTTTTTCTGACTTTTTTCTTTTTTTTTAAATTTTACTTGGCACATTTATTATTTGGTTACAAAAATTTCTGTTTTCTTTGCCAATAATGAAAGTAACATGAAAGTGAAAAAAAAAGTGAAATCAATACAATGAAGAAAATGAAGGGACAGATGAAACTGGCCCCCATGACTGTGGCTGGGCAGTGACTGGCAGGGATGGGAGGGGGCTCCCTGAAGCTATGTGCATGCGGGTCCCCAGGGGGCATTCCAGAAAAGGAGGTGTTTCATCGCAAAGGGAGTCAGAGGATGGTACAGAAGAACTTCTTCTCTCGGAACGGGTTTTCTGACGCGGGCACAGGCATGAGGAGAGGGTCCTCCCGGACACGGGCCTCACAGTACGCCAAGAGGTCCGCGGCTGCCTGGGACACCTTCACCCTGTCCATGCAGGCTTCCATCTTGAGTTGCTCCACGGCCTTGCGGGCCTGCGAGATGCTGGTGGTGCTGTTACTGGACATGCCCTCCTTCATCCCGCAGCCCATACAGAAATGTACTTGCGTGTTCAGGTCTGCGTGTGTCCGCGCGCCGCGCCTGCGAGGCTGTCCTCTGCGGTGCTGTGTGTGATGTGTGTCTGCGTCCCTGTGTCGTGCCTATCTGACTTTTTTCACTTAGCAGATATTCTCAAGATCCATCCATGTTGTCACAAATGGCAGTATTTCATCTTTTCTTATGATTTAGTATTCCATTGTATGTATGTACCACATATTTATCCAATCATCTATTAAAGTGTCTAGAACTTAAAAAAATTTTTTACTGATTGGAGAGGAAGCAGAAAGAGAGAGAGAAAGACAGAGAGAAACATCGATTTGTTGTTCCACTTATTTATGCACTCATTGGTTGATTCTTGTATGTGCCCTGACTGAGGATTGAGCCCGAAACCTTGGTGTATGGGATGATGCTCTAAACAACTGAGTTACCCATCTAAAACTTTTATTTTATTTTATAAAGCTGAAACTCTATACCCATTAAACAGCTCCCCATTCCGACTCCCCACAGACCTGGCAACCACTATTCTACATTCTGTCTCTATGATTTTGCCCACTCTAAGTTATCTCATATAAGTGGAATCATATTGTATTTGTGTTTTTGTGACTAGCTTATTTCACTTAGCATAATGTTCTCAAGGTTCATCCATGTTGTAGAATGTGTCAGAATTTTTTTTTTTTTAATATTTTGTATTGATTTTTCAGAGAGAGAGGAAGGGAGAGAGAGAAACATCGATCGGCTGCCTCCTGCACATCTCCTTCTGGGGATCGAGTCCTCAACCCAGGCATGTGCCCTTCAACACTCAACCACTGAGCCATACCAGCTGGGGAGAATTTTCTTCCTTTTTAAGGCTGAATATTTCATTGTATGGATATCCCACATTTTGCTTATCCATGCATTTATCAATAA
Organism: Tadarida brasiliensis; assembly: GCA_030848825.1. Lineage (NCBI taxonomy): Eukaryota > Metazoa > Chordata > Mammalia > Chiroptera > Molossidae > Tadarida > Tadarida brasiliensis. The sequence goes on from CM061265.1 coordinate 101,092,491, forward strand.
GCTTTGGGTTGCTTCCACGTTTTACCTATTGTTAACACGAGTATACAAGTATCTCTTTGAGACCCTCTCAATTCTTTTGAATATATATACCCAGAAGTGGAATTGCTAGATCATATGGTAGTTCTATTTTTTAAAAATTTTTTTATCCTCACCCAAGGACATTTTTGCATTTATCTTCAGATAGAGCGGGAGGGAAAGAGGGGGGAAGAGAGAGAGAGAAACATCGATGTGAGAGAGAAACATCGACTGGCTGCCACCCACACAACCCCAACCAGGGCCAGGGACAAACTGCAACCGAGGTATGTGCCCTCAGCGGGAACTGAACCTGGGACTCTCTGGTCCGCAGGTCAACGCTCCAACCACTGAGCTAAACCAGCCAGGACTGTTTTTAATTTTTTGAGGTATCACGATACTGTTTTCCATAGCAGCTGCACCATTTTACGTTGCCACCAACAGTGAACAGAGTTCCAATTTCTCCACATCCTCTCCAGCACTTGTTATTTTCTTTATTGTTGTTGTTCTTGTAGCCATCCTAATGAGGGTGAAGTGGTATCTCATCGTAGTTTGGATTTGCATTTCTCCTAATGATCATTGATGTGTACCTTTCCATGTGCTTATTGGCCATTTGTACATCTTCGTTGGGAAATGTCAGGCCCTTTGCCCATTTAAAAAAATTTTATTTTTCAATTAGTTTACATTCATTATTATTTTGTATTAGTTTCAGGTGTACAGCACAGGGTTAGACAATCATATAATTAACAGTGTTGCCCTGATGTTTCCGGTACCCACCCGGCACCACACACAGTCATTACAATATTATTGACTATATTCCTTATGCTGTATTTTACATCCCCATGATAACTTTGTAACAACCAATTTGTACTTCTTAATCCCTTCACCTTTTTCACCCAGTCCCCCAACACCTATTTCCTCTGGCAACCTTCAGTCTGAGTCTGTTTCTTTGCCCATTTTTTTTTGGTTAATCCTCACCTGAGGATATTTTTCTATTAATCTTTTTTTTTTTTTTTGGTATGTGCCCCTAGCGGGAACCGAACCCGGGACTCTCTGGTCCGCAGGACAACGCTCCAACCACTGAGCCAAACTGGCCAGGGCCCATTAATCTTTTTAAGATACAGTGGAAGGGAGGGAGGGAAACAGAGAGAGAAAAAAGCATCAATGTAAGAGAGTCACATGGACTGGTTGCCTCCCACACAACCCAGACCAGGGCCTGGGATCGAACCTGCAATTCAGGTATGTGCCCTTGACCAGGAATCAAACCCAAGACCCTTCCGTCTGCAGGTCGACGCTCTAACTACTGAGTCAAACCAGCCAGGGCTCTTTGCCCATTTTTAACTGGGCTATTTAGGTTTCTGTTGCTGAGTTAGAGGAGTTTGAGTTTTATTACAAATGGTGTAGGGAATGTTAAGTAGGGAAGTAATGTGACCTAATTTGGGTTTGTTTTGTTTCATTGTTTGGTCACTTGGACTGTTGGGTGGAGAATGTTTCGAAGGCAAAGTGATTATAGATGGAGAGAGTAGAGGCAGGCTGTAAAAGGAAGGAGAAGAGGACCTAGAAGGTGGACGGAAAGGCCTGTTTTGGATTCTTTAGAAAACAGCAGCATGGCCCTAGCCGATTTGGCTCAGCGGTTGGAGTGTCGGCCCGCAGACCAGAGAGGCCCGGGTTTGGTTCCCACTAAGGGCACGTACCTCAGTTGCAGTTTGTCCCCGGCCCCGGTTGGGGTCATGTGGGTGGCAACCACTCGATGTGTCTCACACTGCTGTTTGTTTCTCTCTCTCTCTTCCTCCCTCCTCCCTCCCGCTCTATCTCAAGATAAATGAAAAAAAGAAAACAGCAGCATGAACAGGACCTCACAAGCGGCAGCAGAGACTGGCCAGCTGCTCATCCCACCCATTCCTCCTCCAGGATGCGGAGCTGAGTTCATTTGACCAAATTCTAGCCAAAGGTAGTGGTGAGCACATCCTGGTCCCTCAAAAGTCCCCACATCGGATCTTCCTTGTTCTTTCCTGTCCACTCGCTGAATGAGGACATTGCCAATGACTCAGACAGAATAGAGGCACAGAATGGAGGGAACTCGGGTCCCTACATGATCACACGGATGGCCATCTGACCGGCAACACCACTCTGAACTGTGTACTGAGAAATACACTTTTACCCTGTTGAGCTACTACGAATGTGGGGTCCATCTGTTCCAGGAGCTAGTTAACCTGAGACACTGGTAAAATAAATCTTTGTACAGCACACATTACAGCTGCAAAACTAAGGAAGCAGCTCTTTGTTATTGATATGGAATGATCTCCAAAACACTTTAAATGAAAAAATGCAAGGTACAGGGGAACGTGTATAACCTGTTAGTTTTTTGTGTAAAAAATAGGTGGGGAGCCCTGGCTCGTTTGGCTCAGCAGTTAGAGCGTCGGCCCACGGACCAGAAAGTTCAGGGTTCGGTTCCTGCTAAGGGCAGGTACCTCGGTTGCGGTTTGTCCCTGGCCCCGGTTGTGATTGTGCGGGTGGCAACCAGTTGATGTGTCTCTCTCACATTGATGTTTCTCTCTCTCTCTCTTCCTCCCTTTCTCCCTCCGGATCTATCTGAAGATAAATGCAAAAATGTCCTTGGGTAAGGATAAAAAAAAAAAAAAATTGGTGGGGAAAAGAATGGAAACGGAATTCCTCGCTCATGCACAACAGTGGAGGGACATAAGAAACTGATACTACTGGTCACTTCCAAAGTGGTGAGGGCTGGGGTGGGGGGAGGCCTTAATATTTGTACCTGTTGATTTTTGAATAACGTGAATGTTCCCTAATTTAAATTTTTGCTTTTAATTAGGAAACGAAAAGAAGTATGCCAGAGACATGGGCATGTTCAAATATTGGTGGAAGGAGCCAGTACAAACAAAAATGCCCAAAGAAGAGAGACAGAGGTGGAGGAAAGCCCTGAAGAGGCAGTGGATGGAGAATTGAACAGAGGGGAGGGACCTGCCAAGAGCAGGAAGAAGGTACCTTGGGACAGGAAGGGAGAAGGTTGGAGATACACATATTCAGCCAAGTGTATAATGCAAACAAGAAGATAGAGTGGGAGGGTTCTTCTCAAAACAGCTTTTATTTAGGAGGTGAAGTTACCAAATGAGAACGAGAGGAGTGGTAGATGTGATTTGACTCGAAGGGGAGAATAGGGGACTGCATGGACAAGGGGATAGGGAAATGGAAGCCTCTCAGGGAGCACTGAGGGCCCAGCCAAGACAGGAGCCATGTATTTAGAATCAGACCCCTCCAGCCCCGCTCCTCCCCCAGCCCCCCTCCCATCTCCCTCTTCGCTCAGCTGAGCTTCTTTACACTCATCGGCGGTCCCAGGACCTCGATGGGAGGCTGTCATCTAATATGACGTGCTGCTCCTTCCCAGGACAGCAGGGTCTCCTCTGCCTTCTCAGAGCCTGGCAGGACAGAAGAGGGATCTCACACCTGGGAATCAACCCTGTGGCTTATGTGATGCCAGGAGAACTCACCCTGGCTGGCAGAGGCCCAGGGGTGTGCACCTGACAGAATCAAATAAACTCCGCCCTTGAAGTAAATTACTCAGAGAAAGACAAATGCCAGATGATTTCACCCCTATGTGGGATCTAAAAAACAAAATGAAGCCTAGCTGGTGTGGCTCAGTAGACTGAGAGTCATCCTATGGACAGAAAGGTCCTGGTTCGATTCCCACTCAGGGCACATGTCCGGGTTTCTAGCTTGATCCCCAGTAGGGGGCGTGCAGAAGGCAGCCTATCGATGTCTCTATCTCTCTCTCCCTCTGACTTAGCAGTTGGAGTGTCAGCAGTTGGAGTGCAGACAAAAAAGTCACGGGTTCGATTCCAGTCAGGAGTGGGTACCTCGGTTGTAGTTCAGTTGCCAGCCCTCGTTGGGGTTAATGTGTTTCTCTCACATTGATGTTTCTCTCTCTCTCTCTCCTTCTCTCCCTCCTTCCCTCTCTGTCTGAAGATAAATGGAAGAAAATATCCTTGGGTGAGGATTAAAAAAAAAAATCTTGCCCTGGCCAGTTTGGCTCAGCGGTTAGAGCGTCGGCCCGAGGACCAGAGTGGCCTGGGTTCAGTTCCCGCTAAGGGCACGTACCTCAGTTACATTTTGTCCCCAGCCCCAGTTGGGGTCGTGTGGGTGGCAGCCACTCTATATGTCTCTCTCACATCGATGTTTCTCTCTCTCTCTCTCTCTCTCCCTCCCTCACTCCCTCCCACTCTATCTGAAGATAAATACAAAAAAAAAAAAAATAATAAGTCCTTGGGTGAGGATAAAAAAAACAGAAAAGTAAAAAATAAAAATCTTTAAAGTACAGCATAGGGAATATAGTCAATAATACTGTAATAACTATGTACAGTTTCAGATGGGTACTAGATTTATTAAGGTGATCACTGTAAGTTATATAAACGTCTAATCAACAGGTTGTACACCTGAAACTAATGTAATATTGTACGTCAACTGTAACTGAAAAATAAAAAAATATTTTTAAATTCCCTTTATTAAATTTATTTTAGAGAGAGAGGGAGAGAATCATCAACCTGTTATTCCACCCACCCATGCATTCATTCGTTGACTCTTGCACATGCTCCGACCTGGGACCAAACCTGCAATCTTGGTGCATCAGGATGATGCTCCAACCAACTGAGCTACCCGGCCAGACTAAAAAATTATTATTATTCCAGTGCACAGGATGACACTCCAACAAACTGAGCCACACCAACCAGGCTAAAAAGTTAATTAAAAAAAACATTATAGACTTAAAAAAAAAAAAAAACAGCTTTGAGCTTGGAAGACTGGCAGATGTTTAGAGCTTATTATTAAGTGGGGCAATGAGTGGAGGGGAGCAGAAGTCAAAATGGCCCATACATAATGCACTCAACCATATTAAAAAAAAAAAAAAAAAGCCTAAATATTTATAGGGGTTACCTCTGGTTGTTGAGATCACAGGTTTTTTCTTTTATTTATTTATATTCTCTAAACTTTCTACAATAAGTACATATTACTGCTATAATTAGACTAATTGTTTAAATACAGTTTCTATAGCAGTGAGCAGTCATGTCCCAATTTCAGTTATGGGCCTTCTCCCTGGAAAAATGCTCATAAGCTCTTACACACATCAACTCCCTATTCTGCATCCCTTGGGTGGCCTGAATGTAAGGACATGTCTGTCCCTGCCTGTAGGTGGCAGAATGACTCCTGGGCCAGCCACAACTGACTGTAAGCTGACCAACAATATTGAAATTTCAATAGAAATGTGCAAATCCAAAATGGAAGCACCAAATAAGAAGCCCAGAGGCCAGTATTGGCTATGCCACCCCAGCTTTGGCCTGAGCCCCATGATCACCGTTGCAGGTCTGTCACCCTCAGGGATAGGGCTGCACTACACACTTAAATACTCCATTCATCGAGCTGACTCCCTGGTTCACATCCCTGGCTCACAACTGCCTTTAGGAAAAATGTGGCTGCTTTTAGGGCAGAGGTTTATAAACTTGTGTAACTCTAAGAAAGGCAAAGTATAGGAAAGATAAACGGCCAGGGTATGACCAAACTTTATTTTGTATCTTATAAGGTACAAATATATGATGCCAGAGATTGTACTTTAAGTTTCACATTGGAAAAATATAATTTGGAAATAGAAATAACTTCCAGAGTTTCATAATTTGTTACTCCTCAGATTTGAAACCTAAAATGGGATGTTCCTTTCTGATGCTGCTAGGCATCAATCAGTGTCAGGTTGGGCATCTCATGTAGCAACGTGCAGGAGCAAATTTGTCTTTGAATCTTTTAACTGGGAGCTGTATTTAGTTTTATTTCATTTTATAACAGAAAAGAGCTGCTCACAAACATAGGTAATTCCAAACATGGACAGAACCTTTGCACAGTGGTTTTTATATTTAGGGTAACCATTCCCAAGATATTTGTAGAATTCTGGGATCCAACATCATCATATTTAGCTTTCAGTATAGTGTTGCACTGCAATCCAATAACCTCCATTTGAAGCTCTTCATTCACATTATTAATATTAATTGCAAAAGGTGAGCTGAACAGTATTAATTCGTTTTCATAAAGTTTGAAATCAGAGAACCTTTTTTGGAATTCAGTCTTCAACTCTTTAATTTTTGGAATGTAGTTCAGGCCATCACTTTCATTTTCAGAAACTAATTTCAGTGTCGGAAGTGGGCCAGATTGTTCCTTGCCAAATGAGTTTCCCAAAGACACAATGTCTCTAGGAAAAGAGTGACCTACATCATACATTTGTGTAACCACTTGTGAACACCCCTGCAGAGCAACATCCAATGTGTTTAGGTAAGTCATAATGTCAACCAAAAAGGCTAGGTCTTCGACCCAATCTTTGCTAGTAAGCTGAGGCACAGATTTTCCTTTAGAAGACACGACAAAGTCAGTATCTCCCAACAGTTCAAAAAATTGCCTTAGCATCATACCACGGCTCAGCCACTTCGGTTCCATGGAGCAGGACAGGTTTCCATACTGTGCATCTAACTCACTGAACAAAGCATTGAACTTCCTGTGGGTGGAGCCATGGGAATGCAGCCAGGTTATGGTGTAAATTACTATGTCTATGACATGCTCCATTTTTAACTTTTTAGCACAGAGGGATTCCTGGAGAATGAGGCCATGCACAGATTTAAGTTCTGTGTCTCTGAAAAGCCCTGACACTTTAGATTTAAGTTTTGTAACAAGTTGCTTCACACCAACCATCGCAGTATTACCATCTGTGCTAACACTTACTAATTTTGACCAGTCTACATTTTTTAAGACTTTTCTCAACACATAAAAACAAGTCATTTCCTGATACTGTGCCTATCAGGAGTACCATGTCCAAAAGTTCCTCAGTCACATCAAAAGTTTCATCAACACCACGAATAAATACAGCTAACTGAGGAGCACTATTTATATAAGTGCTTTCATGAGTGCGATGGAGAAAGCCACAAATGATTTCGCTTTTTCTTGCAACTTGTCCTGTAAACTCTTAGTCATATGTCAATATGCTGTGCAACAATATTACCAGTGAGTCTTATGTTGGCAAATGCTTGTCTCTGTTCAGGTCACAAAATTTCTGCGGCACTCAACAGACATTCCTTTATAAACTCGCCATCTGTAAAGGGTTTTGATGCCTGGGCAATTTTCTCACTTAACACGTAACTACATTTCATAGTAGCATCACTTATTTTATTCACATTCAAAAGCAAATCATGTTGAAGTTTCAGTCTTTTTTTCAGTTTTTTATCACGCATCTTTTCTGTATATCCATCATGGTTCTTACTATGATTTGTTTCATAATGGCGTCTTAGGTTATATTCTTTCGACACAGACAGACATTGTTTGCATATTAAACATGTAGGAACATTCTTTACCTTCACAAAGAAATAAGCTCTCTCCCATTTTTTCTTGAAATGTGTGGTTTTCTTGTTCAATCTTTCATTTTTCCATTTCTGAAAGACACAAATACATGAGAAATATTAAAATGTCATCTTTACTACTAGGGAAGAAAGTACCACTTTGGAAGAAAAAGTATTAACTATTCAAAGTGTAAGTATGCTGTTCACTCGTTTAGAGTTGAGGAGAACTTCAAGAATGGTGGGGCTACATAAACAGAGTAAACGCCACAAATAAGAGAAACCAGCTGCTTCTCTCCAGGTGGCTGCGGACAGGTATGACTTCAGACAGGTGGACTGCAGCCATCGGGCCTCCCGATTTCCTGATGTAGCAAAAACTGGGAATCCCAATTTTTATGTGAAATTACTTGATTTTAAAAAACATTCATAACAAATTGTATTGTTTTTCCCGTAAACGTTGTATAAGCCACCAAAAGGCTGCAAGTTTGACTTCCAGTTAGGGCACAAGCCTGGGTTTTGGGCTTGATCCCTGGTAGGGGGTGTACAGGAGGCAGCAGATCAATGTTTCTCTCCCTTCCTCTCTAAAAAAAAAAAAAAAAAAGGTCATGAAACACAACCAAGTATAAGAAAGATACAAAAAGAATAGTCAGGGATCTGATCTATTTTCAGTGAGGAAAGGTCTCTATCTTTTTTTTTTTTTTTTTTTAGAGAGAGAGAGAGAAACATCGATAGGCTGTCTCCTGCGCACCCCCTACTGGAGACTGAGCCCGCAACTCAGGCATGTGCCCTTACTGGGAATCGAACCCGGACCTCTCAGTCCAAGGACAACGCTCAATCCACTGAGCCACACAGGCCGGGAAAGGCCTCTCTATATTAATTTAGGTACAGGCATACCTTTTTATTTTCCACTTCGATTTATTGTGCTTCACAAACACTGCCATTTTTACTGATTGATATCAACACCCTCCAACAGCAAAAGGCTGCAACTCCTGCCCTGGCCGGTTTGGTTCAGCGGTTAGAGCGTCGGCCTGTGGACCGGAGAGTCTCAGGTTCGGTTCCTGCTAAGGACACGTACCTCGGTTGCAGTTTGTCCCTGGCCCCGGTTGGGGTCGTGTGGGTGGCAACCACTCGATGTGTCTCTCTCACATCGATGTTTCTCTCTCTCTCTCCCCCTTCTCCCACTCTATCTGAAGATAAATGCAAAAGAAAAATGTCCTCGAGGATTTAAAAAAAAAAAAAAAGGCTGCAACTCCTTTATTGAGACACTCGCTTGATTACAGTGGCTGAAACCAAACGTGCAATATCTCCGAGGTATGCTTGTACATCTAAACCATTATTGCTTTTAAAGAAATTTCTTTTTATTGATTTTTTAGACAGAGAGAAAAGGAGAGGGAGAGAAAAACATCAATGTGAGAGTGAACCCCAATCGGCTGCCTCCTGCACACACCCGACCAGGAATCAAGCCCGCAACCTGGGCATGTGCCCTGACCTGGAATCGAACCAACAACATTTTGGTGCACAGGACAACTGTCAACCGAGCCACAGGGGCCAGGGATAAACAATTATTTTTTGATTAAGTCCATTCTTGCTGCCTGACTCAGGAATTTATACCACCAACAATCAGTGCCAGGCACTGTTGTGAACATTTAACATTCTAATATAATCCTCACAACACTGAGATAACCAAAGGAAAAAGGTTCAACTATTTAACCCGACCGATTAGATTAAAAACATATCCATTGCCAGTTACCTATCAGTATCACAGTTACCTAAAGCAGCACATACTTTTTTTACTGTCTTTTCCCTTTGGTTTTTCCAGTTTAATTTCATTGCCAAAGACTTTTAAACCAGTGAGTTCTAAGGCTTTTTCCAGGTCTTCAGCAGACTCAAAATCCACATAGCCAAACTTCCTTCAAGGTGATAAGGCAGAGGACAAACATTACGGGTTTAAAAAAAACAAAAACAAGAGCCACACGAACACATATTCTAGGCAAGCAGCAACACTAATGTGATGGTGCAAACAATGATTAAGTTAAAAAGCAGCTACTCTAGCCCTGGCTGGTTTGGCTCAGCTGTTAGAATGTCCGCCCGTGGACCAGAGAGACCTGGGTTCGGTTCCCGCTAAGGGCACGTACCTCGGTTGCAGTTTGTCCCCGGCCCCGGTTAGGGTCGTGTGGGTGGCAGCCACTTGATGTGTCTCTCTCACATCAATGTTTCTCTCCTTCCCACTCTATCTGAAAATAAATGCAAAAATGTCCTCAGGTGAGGATAAAAATAAATAAATAATAAACAAAAAAACAAAAAAAATTTAAAAAATAAAAAAGCAGCTACTCTATTACAAAATAAAGTCTGAAAAGCTGGGGATACAGAGCAAGGTCTAAGTACCAAGACCTAATCTAATGCAGGTTCACCTTACATCGATGTTTCTCTCTCTTCCTCCCTCTCTCCCTCCCGCTCTATCTGAAGATAAATGCAAAAATGTCCTTGGGTGAGGATAAAAAAAAAGAGTAAAAGGCTAAAGTTGTAAAAAGGGAGGGAAGCCCTGGCCAGTTTGGCTCAGCGGTTAGAGCGTCGGCCTGCGGTCCAGAGAGACCCGGGTTCGGTTCCCGCTAAGGGCACATACCTCAGTTGCAGTTTGTCCCCGGCCCTGGTTGGTCATGTGGGTGGCAGCCACTCGATGTGTCCCTTTCACGTCGATGTTTCTCTCTCTCTCTCTCTTCCTCTCTCTCCCTCCCACTCTATCTGAGCAAAAAATGAAAAAATGTCCTCAGGCGAGGATAAAAATAAATAAATAAATAAAAAGGGAGGGGAAAAGCATCAGCACACCCAGGAAAAACGTGCAGAATTATGGCCTAACTTCCCCATACTTACCTAGACACACCAATTCTGACATCCACAACAGCAAGATCGTCTTTAGCAAAAACGTCACTGATACCCGTTTTTAATTCAGGAGCAGATTTGCTGAAGTTCAGGTTTCCAACAAAGAGATTGAAAGCTGTGGTTGGTTCTGTGGCTGCACAAAAAGTGAATTCAAATTAATCTAATGTATAAAGTACAGCATGAATTTAGTTTCCAATACAAATTTCTATACACAGCACATCAGCATATTGCAATGTAACATCAGGTTTCAGTATTAAGTCCCTTTGTTGTTCATCACTTGTGCTTTTAGGCGCCACCCCCCACAATTCTGCCAAGTTACCTTCCACTTTTTGTTTCTTGGCTTCAGGAGCAGCTTTGTTTGGCCATTTCCTTCTTTTGTTTTCCAGGTGCTTCTTTGACAGGCTCTGGACAAGATTTCAAATTATCTGTCATCCGTAAGTAGCCACATATATTCAAGTACCTCCTTTAAATAAAACTCATACCAACACACTTTAGAATATAACTCAATTACCCTCCTCTTTATCCTCCTTCTCCTCTTCTTCATCGTATTCCTCTTCGTCATCATCCTTTACAGGAACAGCTTTTGCAGGAGCTGGTGCAATCTCCATAGGTTCTTCTTCAGAGTCTGAAAGAGAAGCTACCTAGTCAAAAACTCAAGAGAATTATCCCCAAATCAACATTAGTGCTAGTTAAATCTAAAGAAAAAAATGTATAATACAATATTGTGCTTAGTAGTAATGAACAGATTTCTTGGAAGCAAAATCCTATATTATGAAAGCTACTCATAGAATGTGCTGTGTTAAACATTTTCTCAGGGACAGGGAATCATTCATGGCTACCACTCTAATATACAACTAGCCCAGAGAGTCCTTGGGAGGCTTTTTATCTAACCTCCATTGGGTCATGGAAGGAGTATGTTTTGTTGCCCACACCCCCAAACTCACCCCTGATGTATCTTGCAAACAAGAGCCCAAGAACTACCAATAGAACTCCTTACCATCTTCTTCATCAGCAGCAGCATCACCTGAGGCAGCAGCTTTCATCACTGTGGACTCAAATTCATCCTCATCCTCATCTTCCTCATCACTGTCTTCCTTCTTGGCATTCTTGCTGTTCTTTGCTCCCTTGGCTGGGGTGGCTGCTCCCTTCCAGAGTTGCTACCAGTGCTTTGCCTGGTGTGCCTTCCTTCTTGCCAGGTGTGGCCACCGCTCTGACTCGTATAACTGCTGCCTTTTTTCCAGGGGTAACAACTCCTTTCTTGCCTGGTGTGGCAACTGCAATCTTTTTTGTTGGGGAAACCATCACCTTCTTTGCTGAAGTTGTGGTAGCCTTCTTGCCTTTTTTCTGAGGAATGACAACCTCAAGATTAAATAAAAATAAACATGAGTATTTTCAAACTCAAAAAAGAAGCACTGATCCCACATTTATGAGTGTTAAATTAATTCGGGCACTGCCTCTGTTTTGAGACCACATGCTTTAGGTATTTGCCAGCATTTTAAATTATAGGGTTATATTACATGAACTTCTGTATACTTGGAGGTCACAGTCCTCACTCTCAGGTAAATATCCAATCATAACAAACCCTTAACACTTCCAATACCTCTGGATCCAGACCTGTGAATTTCTGTACCTCACACTCTTAATCATGTCAGCTCTGAAGCAGCACACCCTTAACGGACCCTGAAAATACACTGTCAGGATCCCATCTGCTACTGTATGGCCCTAGGCAAGATTTTTTAAGCCTCAACTTTTGTTCTCTTCTGACAATGATAATAGCACCAATGTTACATGTTGTTTTAAGGATTACGAATTAATTTCTGTAACTAAGAGCTCTAAGTGTTAAGTGTCATTAAATCATTTGGGGGGGGGTGGTATCAAGTTCATTGGAAGCTCAGTCTTAGAACCAGAGATAAAATGAGTATCAAGTAGGCCGAACAGTCAATCCTTGCAAAATTAATACAAATTAAGGAGTGAGCAGTTAGCTTGATTTAAAAAAAAACATTGTCTACATGCAAGTCACACTCAAAGCTACTTTTTGTTGACCACCAGTTTCATCAGGTAATGTATTAAAAAACAAAACAAAACTTTTAGTTGTCTTTAGAGTAAGCAACAGAAGCACAAAAATGTCAATGTAAGCACAAAGGTAGGTGGCATTCCTCACTCTACATATAACAGTGACTCATACAAAGAACACAGACCTGCTTGGAGGCTAGGAAAGGAATCTGGTAAGGCTAACCTCAGACCTGAATATAATGCTCAGACTGCCACATTTAAGACAGTTAGCTGTCCAGGATATTACCTCATCTAGCATATTGAAACTGGAAAAATGATTTTTTAAAAAAATATGTTTTTATTGATTTTTAGAAGAAAGGAGAGGAAGAGATAGAAACACCGACCCCACTGGGGATCGAGCCCACAACTCGGGCATATGCCCTGACTGGGACCCGAAACAGCGACCTCTTGGAGCATGGGTCAACGCTCAACCACTGAGCTACATGGGCCAGACTGAAAAAATTATTTAATACATCACCACACTAAGGCCTGCAGAGGGCACATGGGGAGGAGACTCCAGATGTTTTCTCTCAAGCTCATCCAAATACTTACCCTTATGATATTCTGACAGGTCAATGAAGAGCTTGAGAAACACTCAACCATTACAACAGGACATATATGAATGAATACCATCTTATTTTTGCCAGTATTTTCAGACATCCAATACCACCTGTTTTTACTTTCCACCCTGCATTAAATTATGCCTAATTACCTCTTCTCCACTGCTTTCATCTTCATCATCATCTGACATTTCCTCATCTTCACTATCTTCTTCTACATCCTTTGGAGAAGGAGCCATTTTCTTGGGGTCACCTTGATTTTTACCAGCCTAAAACAGACAAGATTGTTAGCACATTAAGCCTCGCACATTTCAGGCCACTCACATTTTGCCATCATTCTTCATAGCACAATGCAGCCACCTCCCTTTCTCAGAACCCTCTTGTCATACCGTTAAAAAAAAAAAATCACAATGAACATAAACCAACCTTACACAAAAAGACAACATCAAAGAAGTGATCTCCCTCTCTGTTGCCTTCATTAAGCACACTCGTTTTAAAAATCACACCTCCACACAGCCAGCCCACCTCCACACAGCCAGCCCAGCCTTAGGCCAGCTGTTGAGACATGCTACAATGTTCTTTTTTGTAAAAATAAAGCTTGATTGTTCACACACACACACACACACAAATTATACCTCCACAATCTATTAGCAGGCACAATACTTAACACTCAGTAGCCTACAAAAGGACCATTTTAATGGCCAACCACCCACAACCCTTCACCTGGGGGAAACTAACCTAAAAAAGCCATGGGTAAATTCTGGAACCTTACCCCACCACTCTCCTCTGAATTTAATTTAGGGCAACTTGAAAAAAAAAATCACGTCCTCCCGTCGAGGCACGTGCGTCAGGAGGCGGTGCCCCGCTCGAGCGTGTCCCCGGAGTTTGGCCTCATCCCTCCGCCCCGAGGCCCAGCGCCCCCTCCCCTCGCTCAGTCCGGAGTCTTTCCCCGCCGCAGCAAGCACCCGCAACACCTGCCGAAGCTCCCGCAGCATGGCGCCCTCGAATGCGCCCGGGGTGGCGCGCAGGCCCTCCTCCTCGCTCGTTCCTCAGAAAACGGGCCTCGGCGCCCGTGCTTGCGCGAGGAAGGCCTCCTACTTTGCGAGCTTCACCATGATGGTGGCTTATGATGGCGGAGTGTGCGGTGGGTGAGTGGCACAGAGGAGCCCTAAGGAACCGAATGACATCGCTGACAGCCGCTGGGACTGAAGACCCCTACGTCTCACTGCCAGTTGGAGCTCAGACTGAATTGAAAGACAAGCCTGCCTAGTGATCGCCTCTGGAAAGGCGACGACTCTGCCGTCGTGACTACATTTCAACCAACCAGAGTTCGCGCTCATTCTACGAGCCAATCGCAAATCTCCATCGACTTGGGGGGCGGGGCGGGAGTGGGAGGGCCACGGCCGTCAGAGGAGAGGATGGAGGTTCCGCTTCAGCGCCCTGGGTGGGAATCGCTTTGTGCTAGGCGGGCGCTGATTGGGCGGTGGGCGCGCGGCTCTCCAAGTGCCCCTCCGCGGCCTGCACTCATGGAGCCTGCGCGTGCGATGTACGTTTCTTGGCGACACGTGTGGCTCCCCGGTTCCCAAATGTGTCGGGATCCTGTCGTCTTGGGCCGGCTTCCTCGACTTCCGTCCCGCACTCCACGCTCAGCCTCCCAGCGGAGAAAGGAATTCGCCTCAGTTTCCCTGCTGATGAGCCCGGGACCTAAGTTCACAGCGCCAGAGTCGGAGGCCCACCCTAGCCCCAGGGCCAGAGAACCCCCTGTCTGCGGGTGATTCCCTCCCGGACCACCTACCTGAAGTCGCTTCCTGAGAGCTGTTAAAAAGGCAATCGCGTATATTTGTGAGGTTTGCCGTGGGCAGTGCACAAACATCATATTTCATCTCAAGTAACCTCAGTCACTAGATATTTCTTCCAATGGGGAAGAGGCTCCGACTTTCTGGTTGTAACAGGGTGTTGTAAACTGTGGGGTGGGGAAAGGAACTTGGTCAGGCAGACCAGGGACCCATGCCTTTGACCACTCACAAGTTCTCTCTTTGTTATTTGGGACTAAAGCACCCATTAAAATGTGGTGGGTCCAGGAGCAGGTCCAAGAGCCAAGGGAAAGGTTCCCTTGAAGGAGGTAGGAAGACTCTTTGCCCTGCTTTTGCCAATTATTCCTGTAGGTCACTGGGGGCAAACTAAATTGGTGCTGAGCTTAACCCAAAGCACTTCCTTGGTTTAGTTAGAACAGGGGTGGGGAATGCCAGGCTGGGCTGTATGAGGCCTGCCAAATCATTTGGTCTGGCCCTGCCAAGGCAACCGCAGGCTATACTCCAAATTCAATAAATCTGGGAGCTTTTTTCATAGGAACATAAATTTATAGTAAGTAAATCATAATAATAACGTAAATTTTGAGGGACAAGCAAGGAACATACATTAAAGATAGGACACATACAAGTACATGACAGGACAGACACGTATACTTCTCTTAGGCTGCCCCATGTGGCCCATCTGCCTGTATTTCAGTGACTCAGAGGACCATCAGTGCCTGGCTGGCTGGGAGTGTACATGTTGTGAAAGTATTAACACACTATGGCAAAACCATAGCAATCCAGTGTTGATGAGATGAGAAGTGATGAGATGATTACTAGAGACATTGATGACCTTGCCTCTGATGATTAACGAGATATTGTCAACTTCTTTGTCGACACAGACGATAACTCCAATCCAATCTTTATCCACAAGTCCACAATCAGCAATCCTCACAAAAACTGGATCTCAGATGAAGATTAAGAACATTATAATACACAGCAAAGACCTCAAGAGTTGATACAAATGTTGGATATGTTCCAAATCCAAGAGGCAGGATTAAAACACAGATCAAAATAATCATGTTGATATCGACACATACGCTGGATAATTATTAAAACTTAAGTGGTGTGATATCCTACAAATGGCGACTACAAAGAAAAGTTGATGCAGAGTGTTGATCTTTCCCAGAGAAATGGACAAATGATTCTTTTTTTGCTGAAGTCAAAGGTAAACCTGTGTGCCTTGTTTGTGGCGATGCGTTAACAGTAATGAAAAAAAGCCAATCTGGAGCGTCATTACAGCTCAAAACATGCTAAACTCAATGAATTGGGAGGCCAAATGTGTCTGGACAAAATCAGTGCTCTTCAGAGTTTGTAATCACAACAAGCTGCTTTCACTAGGCCTCGTTGTGACAGAGATAACGTTATTCAGATGAGTTATGTAGTGAGCGAGCTAATCACAAAGAAGCTGAGGACTTGTGTAGAGGGAGAGTTGGTAAAAGAGTGCGTAGTGGCTGCTGCGGAGTTGTTAGCACCAGACAAAGTAAAATTGTTTGTGTTAGTTTGTCTGGGAGAATCGTCTCAGATAGGATTACTGACTTAGCATGAGATATTGAAAAAACACTGAAGGATTCTGCAGGACATTTCCAATTTTTCTCTCTGGCTTGTGACAAGACAATGGAAATAACAAATATTGCCCAATTGGCTGTTTTTGTGGGATAACTACCAAGTTTGACATGCAAGAGGAACTGTTGTCCCTGGAAGCCATGCATGGTACTACAAGAGGTGAGGACTTGTTTGAGAGACTTGTTTTATCAGTGAAAATACTTGAGCTAACATTTGAAAAGTTAAGTGGCCTTCCTACAGATGGAGCTCCAGCCATGGTTGGCGCACAAAAAGGGTTAATTGCATTTGTCAAGAAAAAACTGAATTATCTCGGTCTTGATCCAAGTGATTTGATTATATGCCACTATATCATACACCAAGAAAGTCTCTGTGCACAGTCGTTGTGACTCAACAATGTGATGTCAACAGTAGTGTCATGCATAAACTTTGTCAAAAGCGGAGTGTTTAACAGCCACCAGTTTAAGGAGTTACTGAATGATCTGGACTCTGAGTACTGTGAGCTTGTTTATCACTGTGAAGTGCGGTGGCTAAGTCAAGGGAACATTCTCATGAGGTTTTATGAACTGCAGGATGAAGTCAAGCAGTTCATGGAAATGAAGGGAAAACCTGTCAGGGAACTCAGTGATAGCAAGTGGCTGTGTAATTTAGCATTCATGGTGGACATTACCATGTACTTCTCAGACCTGAACGTCAAGCTGCAGGACCCCAACCAGCTTCTTAGCTCCCTGCTTTCAAATGTGAAATCATCTGAAGCTAAATTAAGGCTGTGGAAAGTGCAACTCGAAAGGAGTAACACAGTGCATGTCCCCACTCTGGAAGAACAAAAGCCTTCTACAACACTTGAATATGCTGGTGAATATGCAAAACTAATTGAGGCATTTAATGAAAGATTCAAGGACATGAAAAGTAAACAAATGGAATTGAACATCTTTGCTACACTGTTCAATGTGGAACCAGCTGATGTGCCTGATAACCTACAACACGAAATAATTCAGCTGCAAAGCGATGATGAGCTGAAAGCTAGGTACAACCTCCCACGGCTTGAATTCTATAAACGTTACATAAACAAGGATGAATTTCCCACTTTGAGGAGACATGCATTGAAATATGCATCTGTGTTCAGAACAACTTACTGCTGCTAACAGTTCTTTTCGAAACCTACCATCGCAAAGAGTCGACTGTGCTCCAGGCTGACCGATGCAAACCTGGAAAAGCAGTTGTGAATAGCAACATCATCAATACCAGCCAACATCACACACCTCACCAAAGAGAAGCAGTTCTAGCCATCACCTTAGGGGTGAGTTAATTAAATGTTTGACCAAATAGAGCAGGCTAATTTTTATGTTGGTAATTTTGTGTGGCCCAAGAATGATGTTATAAATATCCAAATGGCCCTTGGCAGAAAAAAGGTATCCCGCCCCTGCTTTATTGCAAACTTTTAAAAAATTGTATTGCCCTGGCCGGTTTGGCTCAGCGGTTGGAGCGTCGGCCTGTGGTCCAGAGAGACCCGGGTTCAGTTCCCACTAGGGGCATGTACCTCAGTTGCAATTTGTCCCCGGCCCTGGTTGGTCATGCGGGAGGTGGCCACTCAATGTATCCCTTTCACGTTGATGTTTCTCTCTCTCCCACTCTATCTGAACAAAAAATGGAAAAGTGTCCTCGGGTGAGGATAAAAAAAAAATTTTTTTATTATGGATATTTTCAAACATACATTAAGTAGAGAAAATAAAAAATGAATCCCCCTGCCCTGGCCGGTTTGGCTCAGCAGTTAGAGCATCAGCCCATGAACCAAAGAGTCTCGGGTTCGATTCAGGTCAAGGGCACATACCTCGGTTGCCATTCAGTCCCCGGCCCTGGTCAGGGTCATGCAGGAGGCAACCAATCGATGTGTCTGTTTTACTTCGATCTCTCTCTCTCTCTCCCCCTCCCACTCTGTCTGAAAATAAATGGATAAAATAATAAAAAAATGAATCCCCTTTACCCATCACCCAGCTTCAAAACTTCAATATTTTTGCCATTCTTTTCTCAACTATTCCATGCCTTACTTTTCCCCCTTTCCCACCCTCCTCCTCCGTCTTCTCCTCCTCCTCCGTCTTCTCCTCCTCCTCCTTTTTTGCTTAAGTATTTTAATGTGAAACCCAAGCATCCTATCATTTTGCTTGTAAATACTTCATTATGTAACTAGGATATTGGCTTTGATGTCATCTAATGTCTAGTCTGTGTTCAATCTTCTGTCTCAAAAATGTCTTTTACTATTTTGTTTGAATTAGGATTAAAAAATTTCCACACATTACATTTGGTTGAAATGTCTTAAATCTGCTTAAATCTATAATAAAGAACCGTTTTTAAATGCTATTTATTTATTGAAGAAACCAAGTCATTTGTCCTCTAGAGTTTGTCCTTATTCTGGATTCAGCTGACACTTTTGGGTGTCTTGAACATATTCCTCCATGCTCAGTGTTCTTGTAAACTGGTAGTTAGATCTGGAGGCTCCGTGAGATTCAAGTTCAGCGTTTTGGTTGTGCCCTGTACTTCTGCTGCATCCCTCTAGGAGGCACTTAACATCTGGTTGTCCACTTTTAGTGATATTCAGATTGATCAGACGGTTTGGGTATTGTCAGCTTCATTCATCCATTATAACAATTGACCTACCAGATGGTTCTTGATTGAAAACAATCATTCATTAATGGTGGGGAGGGGAAATGATAGGAATCAAGTTGCCAAAATGTTAAGAAGTGGTTAATCTGAGTGTTGGGAAAAGAAGTAATTGCTTTCATTCTGTGTACGTAATTTTTTTCAAATTCTCTAAATGGAAACAAAAGAAATCCTGGCTATGTATGTCTAACGAAGGTGAGACAGGGAAAAAGACTAGAGGACAAGTTCCAAATCCCAATTCCAGGAAGGGCAGCCAGGGAAGTCCAGAGAATGACAGCAATGAATGTGGACCACAGTCCATTTTGCTTTGTTTTGGCCTGTCCTGTGTCCATTCCTCCTCCTGACAGCTCTTGTTCCCTTTAGGGTCTCGCCCCTCCTCCCCTGGATTCCATTGTGGTGGAACTGTCATTAAAGGCCAAAGCTCAGTGGCCAACCAGTCCCCTTCGCCCAGGACTTTGGATCTTGAGTAGCATCACCTCCACCTGGAAGCCTTCCCTCCACTGGAACAGGTGACTCTTTTCTGTGCCCCCAGAGTTCCAGCTGTCAGAGCACTTATATGCTTGCATGTTTGTATGCCCCCATCCCAGCTTGGATAATGCCTGGAACATGGTGCTCAATGGATGTTAGCTGAATGAATGATGCCCACATTGCTTACAGCTGATGAAGGTATTGACTACTAGATAAAAGATCACAGATACTCTTACAGATGTTCGAGAGTGCGGTAGCAGCTTCCAGGCCCTCCAGTCTAGCCCAGCCTGTGGCCACCTCTCCTGAGCCAGGGCACTCTTACCCAGCCAGTTACATACAGCCTTCCCTGAATCCCCACTGTCCCCAACCTGGGCCTGAGCCTCTGTTCCTAAATAGCCCTCAGTTGTCCTGCTCTGCCCTGTGCAGAAGCTTGAAAGAGGTGAGGCCTGTGCTGAAGAGGTTTAGACTATTAGAAGAATGTAAATGTTTCTAGGATCAAATTCCTTACATCTGTTATCCTCTTTCTTGCTTATGAAAAGAGAGGGAGTTAGTTTTAAAAACAGAGTGAGAAAGATAATTCGAATGATTCCGTTTTACAGACTGTAGTTTGGGGCTTAAAAAAATAAATGACAATATCTGCTTATCTTAGATTTTATCATTTCTTTTTTAAAAAAACTGGTATAATACACAACAAAATTTACCATCTTAACAGTTTTAGTGTACAGTTTAATAATGTTTGAGTATGTTTACATTGTTGTGCAACCAATCTCCAGAAGGGGGGCACAGGGAGGCAGTGCTATGGAGGGCACCGAGGGAGGAGGGTTAAGGGTGATGAGGATGTAGATAGTAATTTCCGCCTTGGTTATCTAAGGGTATCAGTTGGTTTCATTACAGCAGTGGCTTATGCATATGCGCAGAAAACACAGCTAAAATGTCAAAGTGTAGCACTTAAAATATCGGGGCCCCTTTCATTTTACAAATGGGACGAAGGCATGGAAAGGTGAGGTGATTAACTTGATGCCACACAGCAAGGTGGCAACAGAGCTGAGATGGGAATCAGGTCCCTGGATCTCTGGCACCCCTGCTACCCACTTGCACCACCAGGTAGAGATCCCAGCACAGAATAAACTGACTGGGGGCCAGGGAGGGGTCAGATAGGAGGAGGGTCCCAGGTGCAGGCTAGGAGCTAGAGAGGGACAGAAAATAGGAAGGAAAGGTAGGGCCCCGTGAAAACATTTCAGAACTGGTGGCAGGAGTGGTGATGTCCCCAGACGAAGGGGTGCTGTGCCAGTTAACTGACTGTGATGTTGCTGCAGGGAAGGATTTTAACTGGGGACCTAGGGGTCTGGAGAGCAGACAGTAACCTTATATCTCTTCTGGTACATGGTGGGGGCAGGGGTCACTGAGGTGGCCACAGTGGGGACAGGGCACAAAGCGGGACAGGCATGAAGACGTCCCTGCAGAGGAGGGCGGGTGCGACTCCCAAAGCTGCACGTGGTCCTCTGGCTCCTCCGGCTCCTCCAGGTGAAGTTTCGTTGAGGCTCTTCCAAGGTCGGTCTCTTGCTGCCCTTCTGGGCCACAGTCCTCAGCCAGAGGGTGGGCCCTGCAGCCCAGGGAGCCCATGTCACACAGGGTGCTGCCTGTGGTCACCCTGCTGAGGCTGCAGGAGCTGCTGCGGAGGCTGCGGTGGTGGCAACAGGTCCCCAAACCCAGGGCTTCCCGGAAAGTGTCCCGGAAGCGGCTGGACATGAGGCTGTAGAGCACAGGGTTGGCGGCCGAGCTAAGGTAGAAGAAGACGCCGGAGACGACGTGCAAATACTGGAAGGTCAGGAGCAGGCCCTCGGTCCAGTTGGACACGAAGCTCCACATGAGGCGGTCGATGTGGAACGGGGCCCAGCAGATGCCAAACACCAGGACCAGCACAACTGCAGGGCAGAGAAGGGAGACTGGGTGCCTGCCGGAGCCCTCTCCACTGCCTTCCCTGCTCCAGCTTGGTCCACTCATTCTCACCTCCTCTCCTATTCCACAGCCTACCCGATGTCCACTGTGCAGCTGGAAGTTTCTGGAAGCTTGCCTGCCCTGGCCGCACCCCTTTGGAGAGGCTGCTCTCACCAGTCACTGACTGGGCAGGGGGTGTGCTCTGACCCTGGCTATAGCTGACTGGACCAGGAGTGGAGTTTTGAGTCAAGCTGGCCCAGCCCAACTGTCTCACCGTGGAACTTGGAACTGGGTGACTCTAAGCTGTGAATACTGAGCCCCAGGTTGACAAAGACTGTGAGGCTAACGCCCACTCTGGGTGCCCACTCGGGGACCATGCTTATTGATGCATAAGCAGAGAGAAGCAGGAGAATAGGGCCCCCGCTCAGACAGCAGTGGATGGGAGGTGAAGGGGCCAAAGAGGGCAAGACAGATACACCTCACCTTGCCCGCCTTGGCCCCAGAAGCCGTCCCAGCCCCAGCGGCCAGCTCTGCAAGGCCCAGCGGAATATCCTGCCCTGCACTAACTGCCCATTACTCAAGAGCCCAGCCCCCACATCCAGCAAAAGACAGGACAGGCTGGCCAAGCCCTCACTCTTTCTCCCCAGCTTCCTTCCAGCCCTAGTCTTAGTCAGCCATGACCTTCTTGGGTCTCTGTCATCGGGTCTGCTTTGATTTTTGTTTCTTATTTCTCCTGTTTGCTCAGCTGACTCTCTATATTTCCCCCACAGTGTCTTCCCCATCACAGCCCAGCGTGCTTTTCCTCGTAGTCCCAGATTGCAGCGTTCCCAGTACACAGCCTGCTGCAGTGGGCCTTCAGAAAGTGAAGATGGGGAAGGACAGAGGGAGGGAGGAAGAGAAGAAAGCCAGAGCCCCAGGCCAGCAAGCAAGGCGGCTTTAAGGAAACAACCTCCCTGTCCAGGGTGAGAGCCATCCCGGCTGCGCAGACTTGGCTCCTATGATCTGGGGGAGACTGAGGCAGGGGCGGGGGACAGGGCCCAGGTGGTCTGTAGTGCAGGCTTCACAGTGCAGAGCTGGGAAGCAAGCAAGGAGCTCCAAGGGATGACAAGTGACACCACACTCAGGGACACTGTTCCTAGGGGGCAAGAGGGTGGGCTTCTCTCTGGGAATGGGGCAGTCCTCACTTAATTAGCTATAATCCCATGGCTTTGCCCAAGGCCTCACCGGCCCTGTCCTGCCCTGGCTCACCCCACCTACCTGATTCAGGCCCTGCTGAGGTGGAGTGAGAGGGGGCGGAAATCAATAATTGGCTTAGTATCCCTTTGTCTTGCTTCCCCAGGAAGCACTGTTTTTGAAAAAGAGCCAGCTCTAGGCCACAGTAAGATCCAGAACCTCAATCCAGCTGGGCATGCGCTGGCCGGCCCCAGTCCACACTTCTGCCCTGATTCTCCTCTGCTCTGCACACTGACCCTCACAAACACGCCTCCTGACGATCCTTTTAGACAATGGTCACTCCTGTGGTCCCGAGGGGACTGCAGACATATAGGGAAGAAATTCATCATCTTGCCTCTCCAGCTCCTCCCAGATCCCACCATGTGGTTCTGTGGGGGCTAGTCTTTTCAGCATCCTGTCACTGGCCTGGGGGTGGGCTAGGACCTAACCCCACCAGTCAGAATCCTTCCCTGGAATGTTTCAATAGCCACTAAAGAAAGAAAGAGGTTCCTCAGGAAAGCCCATGGCCATACCATCCAGGCTGATGTAGGGAAGGACAGAGCCAAGCCATGTTCAGGAGCCAAGATGAGAGATGTGGAGGGTCCAGATGCCATGAACAACTCTGTCATCCTGGAGCCCAGCCATGTGCCCCTGCCTGTCTGTGGGTCGCTTCATGTGTGTGCACCTGTGCATTTGCACAGGGTCCCGAGCTTAAAAGGATTAAAATGTTTTTTTTTCTTTATTGATTTTAGAGAGAGAGGACAGGAGAGGGAGAGAGAGATAGAAACATCAATGAGAGAGAACATCCACTGGCCGCCTCCTGCATGCCCTTCACTGGGGGATCTGGCCCACAACGGGGCATGTGCCCTGACCGGGAATCGAACCGGCAACCTCTTGGTGCATGGGTCGACGCTCAACCACTGAGCCACACTGGCCAGGCTCAAGTTCAAAAGGATTTAATGCTCTACTATTGCTGTCTTGACATTCTTAATAACTTTAAAACAAGGGATCTGAATTTTCATTTTATACCGGGCCCTGAAAATTACGTAGCTGATCCTGCCATGAGACATTACCATTTATCTCTGATGTTAGTTTCTAAATGAGCATCCATGCATGCACTCATGCGCACACTCACACACACACACACACACACACACACAAGGTGGGGTGTGTGATTCCAAGCCTCACACACATAAACTCAGACAGCCCCTCCCCCAGACTCTGGAAGCCCCAGTCTCATACCCAGTGCCTCGCTCAGCCCCTCTTCCCAGTGGCAACACTTACACAGCATCTTGGTCACCTGTGTCCGACTCCTATCCTGTAGTCGCTGGAGCCTGCTTCTGTTGCTGGACCTGGCCCTGCTCTTGGCGCCGTGCCCGAGCAGCAGCAGCCTGTCACGCCGCAGCTGCAGCCCAATGAGCAGGTAGAGCACGCTGATGGTGGCCATGGGCAGGCAGAAGAAGAACAGCGTGGTGGTCTGCATGAGCAGGTTGTAGAGGGCTCTTGAGTGCACCAGCGTGCACATGGCTGAGCCAGGCACTGTACCCCGGCAGGGCACATCCAGCTGCTGGATGCCATGCAGGCTGGTGTTGGGCAGAGAGCAGAGCACGGCAAGGCCCCAGACAGCTCCGAGCACACGGCGCACGTGGGCCTGAGTCATCACGGATTTGGCCTGCAGCGGGTGCACCACAGCCACGTAGCGCTCCACACTCAGGGCGGTGACATTGAGCACAGAGGCCAGGCAGACTGTCTCAAAGAGCAGCGTGCGGAAGTAACAGCCACCAGCACCCAGCAGGAAGGGGTAGTTATGCCACATCTCATAGAGCTCCAGGGGTAGGCCCACCAGCAGCACCAGCAGGTCCGACATGGCGAGGCTGAAGAGGTAGTAGTTGGTGGGCGTGCGCATGGCTTTGTGGCGAAGGATGACTATGCAGGTCAGCCCATTGCCCACGGTGCCCACCACGAAGATCAGCAGATATGTGATACAGATGGGTGTGAACAGCTCCGTGTGCTGGGGCCCTAGGTACTTGAGTGTCAGCTCCTTGTCAGTCAGGTTCAAGTCCTCAGGCTTAAAGGGCCCCCAGTCCCAACTGCCATTGCAGGGCACTGGGCTTCTTGCACCCCTGGGTGACATGTCTCCAGGGAAGATGGAGCAATTGAGGCAGAAAGGAACCTGTGGAACAGAAGACAGAGACATCCAGAAAAGTCATTCAGGGAACTCTGGCTCTGTCGTAATTCATCAAACCGAAGGTGCTATTATTTTATGTACTGCTGAGAAAGAAAAAAACTCTGTCATCCATTGTAAGATGCATCACAACTTCAGAAATGTAAAAATGTACATCTTAAAAAATGATAAAGCCCTGGCTGATGTGGCTCAGTTGGTTGAGCTTCGTCCCATGCACTGAAGGGTTGCCGATTTGATTGCGAGTAGGGGCACATACTCAGGTTTTGGGTTTGATCCCTGTTTGGGTGTATACAGGAGGCAACCAATCGATGTTTCTCTCTCTCTCCCTCTCTCACTCTTTCTCTCTAAAATCAATAAAATCATATATATTTTTTTAAAATATAAAAAGTGGACTTCAATTTTAAATTTCACGATCTATTGAAAATTTCGACTAAAGGATGAATCCTCTTAAGCATGGGCTTTGCCATCACTGGTCTCCCCTTGAATCTCTCCCCTTTCAAGCCATAGACTTTGGGACAGGTACTCAGTTTGGGCATCTGTAATATGGGCACAGTGTGCAGTATCACGTGGTCTTAAAGAACAAGGGCTCTGGAAGCAATTGCTTGGGTTCAAATCCAGCCTCCCCAATCCCAGGCTGTGTGACCATTTGCCTAGTAACCTCTCTTCAGCTGTTTCCTTATTACAAGGATTGAGGGAGTTTAATCCATGAAAGGTATTAACACGGGGACTGCCTGACACACAGAAGGGCCAGGTTATCACTACCTCACTGAGGGGACTGAGTCACTGAGGGGATCAAGGTTAACACTGTAACACTGATCCAAAAGTTGGCTCTTGTTTCTGTTTTCCATCACCTGAACTGTTAGAAATTGAAATATTTGACACCCTTAACACTGCCAGTTCTAGGTTCCCTCTCCTTTCTCGGGCTGCCCATCTCTGCCAGTCCACCATATACAGTGATTAAGAACCAAGGCCATGGTGCTAAATAAACTGGCCTAGGATTAAATGCCAGCTCTGCCATGCTCTAGTGGTGACCTCCCCTTACAGTGCCTCAGTCTCCTCATCTGGGAAATGGGGGTGTCAGTAGAGCCTACCATATAGTTTCTGTGAAGATGAAATGAGAGACTACATATAAGCTCTCAGGAGCACACCTGGTACATTTCGGGTGCTCAGTTTCAGTGCAGAGTAACAGGATTCTTACTCCCCAGGTGGAAGGGGAAGGGCAGTCCAGAGGAGAGGGAATAGCAGCCTCAGACTGTCCTCAGCCTGTTCCCAAAGCCCACCCCCACCATCAACCTTCCCCTTTGAGCAACCGGATTTTCAGGCTTGGTTCCTGGATCTCCTCCCTATTGCTTCAGCCCATTTCCTCTCTCAAGTGGCGAGGGGGGATGGGGGGGCTTGGGGCCTCCTGTTGCCTACCTGCCCTGCACCCACCTTTCAACTTTCTTTTCCAGGTCCTTTGCTCTCCTAAATCCCAAGTACTCTTCTTCTTTCTTTTTTTTAAATTACAGGGATATAGTGAACTGGGTCATAGGGTCCCCCTAGCATTCTTAATTCCGAGTATTTTCCTCCTCTCCAAAGCCTCTACCCAGAAGTCGCCCCCAGCTGCCCTGCCCGTCCCACACCTAATCCCCGCATTTTGGGATCGCATTTTCATCCACTCAAACGTTGCCCACCCCCTTCTGCTCGCCCTACCCCTGCTGGTACTGGAGCTAAGGGCGGGAGCCGCGAGGATGAGCTGGGACGGCGCAGCGCAGACCAGGGTTCAAGGGAGGCTCCCTACACCACTGGGAAGGGTCGCCGCGCCCGAGTCCCCAGCTCCGCAGCGCGCGCGTGTGGCTTGCAGTAAGACAACCCGGGAGGCTGCGAGTCCCTCGGAGATGGAGCTCCCCAACAGGACCCTCGGACCTCTACCATCCTGGGAAGATCCAGCCCACGCGCTCCGCCCGCCTTTTCTCGCCCAAGCCCCTGGCCCGCGGTGCGCCCGGTCCAGCCGCCGCGCCCTTGCCCACGCGGGCATCCCGCTCACATACCATGCGGTCTGCGGCCCGCGAGATCCAGGGGCGAGGAGCCCACCCGATGGACAGATGCGGCGCCAGGAGCCAGTGGACTAGCGGACTGGCCAAAGGATTGCGACGGGCAGCCCTCCCCCTCGCCCCGCCTGCTGGTGGCCCCGGCGCCCTGTCTGGGACCGCCCCCAGGGGGCAAGGCCGCCCACGCAGCCCGCTTGCCCCGCCGCTGGACCCAGACACACTCACTTGGGGCCACCCACACACCCACCCACCCAGAAGAAAGCGGTTGTGTTACCAAGCTTTGATGGGGCGCTTCCAGGAGCACCTTTATCTCTCGGAACCCTCACAAAAACCCATTTTACAGATGAGAAAACGGCCTCAGAGGGATGAAACTCCAGTGATGTGTCTCACACCTGTTCCAGCTCCGCAACATGCTGACTTTTAGCATAACCCCTTACTAAGGTGTCCCTCCAGCCCCACCTCCTCCTACCCCACATTTCAGATTTGCCTCCAAGGACATCCCACCAGACCCTCAAAGTTAATGAGCCCCAAGGGTCCCATCCTGCCTCCCAGGCTTCACACCAGCCTCTTCTCCCTCTCCATCCCAGGCCCCAAGACAGCAGTCTCCACGCTTTTCCCTTGGGGTCCTCCATCCCCTGAGTCCAGGTTCTCACCCTCTCCCAGGATCTGCAGGAGTCTCCATTCTCCTCCAGTCTGTCCTCCCACAGCCCAGTTTTCCTGAGCCCCAAACACATCACTCCTCCTCTTGAAACCTTCCACAGGGCCTTCCTCCTGAAAAAGAACACAAGTCTAACCTGATGTTGGACCTCCCGGGCCCCCACTTGCCTTCCTGGTTCCCCTCACTAAATTCTCTCACCCCAATACCCTCCCTCTCTTCTACTCAGAGGTCCCCCCTGCCCCTCATCTGATCGCAGGATGTCCAAGGAGGGAAGGGAGCTGTTGGCAGGGAAGAGCCATGGACGCTGGGACCTCAGCCTCCTCCTGCTCCCCCAAACTGGACACACATAAATCCAGCAGGGGGCAGCTTCCTTACGCTGCCCCCGCCTCTGACCAGCTCCTTAGCTGGAAATTATTTCATCAGGAATTTGCAAGGGGACCTAGAAATGTGGACCTCACGGGCTAAAACGCTGGCTCTTGGGCCTCTTCCGAGAGTCTGGTTCACTTAGTGGGGGTGAGTCACAAACACCTTCCCCAGAGCCCCAGGCCCCAGAATCACACTTTGAGAAGCATTGGGAGAGGTTAAGCGCAAAGCCCAGGACCCAGAAACGCCTCGCTGGGAGCTGTGTCAATGGGAAGAGACTCAGCCCCTCTGTGCCTCAGCTCCCTGTGGAATGTGCTAACCACTGTCACCACTAATGTCAGTGTGCAATGAGACAGAGTGAGGATTCAGCACAGCGCTCTGACATATGGTCAGCACCCAAAGAAGTTGGGTGGGATTATCTCCATTTAGTGACAACTGGAAACAAGACCTTCTTCCTGCAGACTTTCCTTGCCCACCCGGCCATGACTCTGGCCTTGGGAACAGGGAGTTCGACCCTCTCAAAGCCTGCGTCAGGCCTGCTTTCCCAGGAACTCCACATGTAAACAGAGCTCTAGGCACAGGGAGGTTGCAGACAGTGCAGGGAAGATGGTCTCCAACTCCTTGGGGTAAAGGATTCTGGAATTTTCCAGAGTTAACTACTGAGCCCCAGAGGTGTGAGCCCAGGAGAGCTTTCAAGACCGGGGCTGCCATCATATCAGATGAGCAACGAGGGGCAAGCAGCATCACTGGGAAACATGGGGTCCCAGACAACACTTAGCATGTGATTAGCGTTGTCGACCCCCACACCCATCACTGGAACATATACACTCACACACTCACACGCACCACTTTGACACTTTGCACAGACTCTGAGCTGCCTGAAACCCACTGTGGACCCTCTGGAGGTGCTCAGAGCCCAGGAAATGATGGAGAAGGCCCCTTCTCTGTCTCACGGAGGCAGAGTGGCTCCCACTGGTCAGGAATTCCTACAGCTGCCTGCATCACTCATAGCATTTGCAACCATCAAAGACCACGTCGAGCTAAAAGGTAGCCCCCTAAAAGAAGAGGACCAGTGGCCACTTATGGCCATAGCACTGTCCAGAGGGCCCTGGGTGCCCCGGCCTCTGGGCCTGAGCTCAAGGCCACCATGGCAGCATGCCCCATCAGAACCCGATCACACCCTGCTGCCCCCCTACTCTGTCCTGAGGTGGCTCCTCAGGGCCATGCCCATGGTGGAGATACTCACAGGGCTGAGACCTGGAGTAAACGCATCCCAGGTGTTGTATACCTCAATCTCCTGAGCTTGGCTGGTTGGCAGCTACCCAGACTAAGGGCCAACTCTACAGGACAGCAAATCTGCCAAGGGAGATTTGTACTTAACCCTTCCCACTGCTTCTCAAAGTGTGATTCTGGAGCCTGGGGCTCTGGGGAAGGTGTTTGTGAGCTCGCCCAGGAGCTGGTTGGGGTGCCTCCCAGGTCCTAGAGCATACTGGACTAGCCCCACAGCTCCTCCTCACCCTGCTGACTCCTGCACTTTCCCCCGGGGAGCCGTGTTGGTACCCAATTTGCGCTGGAACATTTGGTAAGAACTCAGGAGTTCCCTAGTGGGGGGTTGGTGCCCTCCAAGGGATCACAGCATGTGGTTGCAGCCGAGATGACTTTCCAGAGGTGGAAATTTTATTTTTGTTCTTGGGAGACATGTTGCTTAGATGTTCTATTTCTCAGTTTCCTCATCTGTGAAATGGGGATGACAGCAGACCTACTTCATGACGTTTGTTGTTAGGGTTGAATGAAATAAGGGGTGCTTTGCCCAGAAAGCACTTTCGCCAGCACTTGATGACTGGTTTTCTTTTATCTTTTTGTTTTGAATGTTAGAGAAAGAGAGAGAGACAGACAGACAGACATCTATTTGTTGTTCCACTTATTTATGCATTCATTGGTTGCATCTTGTATGCGCCCAGACCGGAGATCGAACCCACAACCTTGATGTATCGGGATGACGCTCTAACCAACTGAGCTCCCCAGTTAGGGCTACTTTTCATATGAACGAGAATAGGTACACATCTCAGAAAGTTGGTACAATACTGAACAAAAGGAAGTGATTGTTAATCCTTTTCTGAAGGCAGTCAGAAAAAATAACCTAGAGGCTTCTGTCTTTCTCCCCTGGGAAGAGGGGGTGTAGAGGGAGGGAAACCGAAGGACAGAGAGGCTCTGGATTGGCGGCCAGGCCCACTGGGACATAGGTGCCGGGCAGTCCTTGTACTCCCCTGGGTGGTCTTGCTGGGATAGTGCGTTCCGGCCACTCACGTTCCCAGAAAGCTCTGTTTGTGTAGAGGCCCTGTAAACAAGGTTGGGGTGAGTGAGGTGAACCCAGCAGGCCTTTGTCAGGGCAGGGCCATTCTGTCGGGCTGGACCCAACCCCGCAGGGCCCCAAAGGACCCAGGCCCCGCTCTTTCCCTGAGTAGGAAGGGGACAAAGGCCTCCTCTGTGGTGAGGGAGAGCCGCGGCAGCAAGAGCAAGAACTTGGAGGACAGTCAGTGTGACGCTGGGCCAGTCCCTCCCCCCTCCAACCTTCCTTGTCTGTGGAATGGGGACACGTATCCTCGTCACAGTGTTGATGAGAGAGGAACCACCTGGGTTGTGCCAGCGGCTGGCCCATGGTCAGTGTGCGGCCTGAGGCCCTTCGGAGAGGTGGTGGCATCTCTTGGGGCATCAGATTCTGAAGTTGACAGTGGTTATCTCTTGGGGATAAACTAGGGTGGGAAGAGGGGAGGTAATTCTTTTTGTTTTCAGTTTAAAACTTTTTCTTCAGTAGTCAACATTTGTTCCTTCTATAACAAGTACATGTGTAAGTACACATTTTCTTCATTTTATTTATTTATTTATGTTTTTAATCCTCACCCAAGGATATTTTTCTATTTATCTTCAGATAGAGTGGGAGGAAGGGAGAGAGAGAAACATCGATGTGAGAGAGACACATTGACTGGCTGCCTCCTGTATGACCCCGACCAAGGCTGGGGACAAACTGCAACCGAGGTACGTGCCCTTGACTGGAATCGAACCTGCGACTCATTGGTCTGTGGGCCGACGCTCTAACCACTGAGCCAAACCGGCCAGGGCAATATTTTCTTCATTTTATTTTATTATTTTTTTTAATCCTCACTCGAGGATATTTTTCCATTTATCTTCAGATAGAGTATGAAGGAGGGAGGGAGGAAGAGAGAGAGAGAGAAACATCGATGTGAGAGGGACACATTGATTGGTTGCCTCCCGCTGGGGACAAACTGCAAGTGAGGTACATGCCCTTGGCCGGGATCCAACCCGGGACTCTTTGATCTGAGGGCTGATGCTCTATCTGCTGAGCCAAACGGGCCAGGGCAATATTTTTTTCATTTTAAAAGGCAGTTCCTTGTTTATTTCTGATGGCTTGTCTCTGGCCAAGCCCTTCCTTCGGATCATTAATAGGGTCAGGACTTGTCTGGGCAGAAGCCTCCCAAGGATGGCTTGGGAGAATTTGGACACAAAGGACTGTCATTGTCACCTAGAGCCAGTCACACACACCCCCCCCCCCGTGCACCCGAAGCCCCCTCCATATGGCTGCTATTTTTCATCCCGATTATCACACTCTCCACCGTGTCACCCCTGCCATGCACCTAGGACCCCAGGCCCAGTGTGAGGAGGGGGGCTGCACACAGCCCACTTTCCTCCCCGATCTTGGCTGCCAGGCTCCCAACCATCTGTCCCACAGCATCACCCCTGGCCCACGCCGAGCTCGGGTACCTCCTGGCTGACACCTCTGGCCAGGAGCCTGGGCCCAGATCACGCTCCCTGTGTGGCCCCTCTGTGGGGCAGTATCCCACCCCCAACAGTGCGGGTCCTTGGGCACTAACCAGACCTAAGTATTGTTTCATTTCACCCCTGAGGAGAGCACTGTCCTCCCATTTCTCAGAGAAGGGAGCGCAGCTCACACCCACTCCCCTACAAAGCCCTGCTCGTGACCTACCTACTGACCACACACCCACGAGTGTCCTGAGACAACGCAGCCCTGGCTGAACCCCACTCTGTCCCACCCGCCTGCGCAAGCTGCGGGGCCTCGTTTCTCTCACCCATCGAGTGGGGTAATCATCCTTTGCCCATTGCCATAAGGATAAAATGAGAAAATCCTAGCCCTGGCTGGTTTGGCTCAGCGGTTAGAGTGTTGGCCCGCGGACCAGAGAGGCCCGGGTTCGGTTCCCGCTAAGGGCATGTACCTCGGTTGCAGTTTGTCCCCGGCCCTGGTTGGGGTTGTGTGGGTGGCAGCCAGTCGATGTGTCTCTCTCACATCGATGTTTCTCTCCCTCTCTTCCTCCCTCTCTCCCTCCTGCTCTATCTGAAGATGAATGCAAAAAAAAAAGAAAGAAAGAAAATTCTTATGGGCTTCTGGGAACATGTGTAGTTTTTAATGACAAAACCTATTCCAGAAAAATTCTGTAAGAACAGTGCAAAGAACTTTTTGTCCTGAACCATTTGAGAGTAAATGGCTGACCTGAAGCCCAGGCTCCCTGAATACTTGGGTCTTTCCTGCAAATGGGGACCCTCTCCTCTGTCACCCCACAAGGCAGCCATCAACATGGGAACCCTAGTGAGGCCTCCCTGCCTGCTAATTATCAGACCCTTTCAAGTTCCACCACTTGTCCCAATCTGCAACAGCTCCTCAGTCAGCCGCTGACATTCATGACCTTGACATTATTTAAGATTACAGGCCAAGCCCTGGCTGGTTTGGCTCAGCGGTTGGAGCGTCGGCCTGTGGACCAGAGAGACCCGGGTTCGGTTCCCGCTAAGGGCACGTACCTCGGTTGCGTTTTGTCCCCAGCCCCGGGGTCGTGTGGGTGGCAACCACTCGATGTGTAGACACATCAATGTTTCTCTCTCTTCCTCCCTCCCTCCCTCCCTCCCACTCTATCTGAAGATAAATGCAAAAATGTCCTCGGGTGAGGATGATAAATTTTATCCTCACCCGAGGACATTTTTTCATTTTTTGTTCAGATAGAGTGGGAGGGAGAGAGGGGAAGAGAGAGAGAGAAACATCGATGTGAAAGGGACACATCGAGTGGCTGCCACCCGCACAACCAACCAGGGCCGGGGACAAACTGCAACTGAAGTACATGCCCTTAGCGGGAACCGAACCTGGGTCTCTCTGGACCACAGTCCGACGCTCTAACCGCTGAGCCAAACCGGCCAGGGCAGGATAAAAAAATTTTTAAAAGATGTAAAAAAAAAAAGATTACAGGCCAATTATTTTGTAGGATTTCTCCCCATTATGGTTTGTCTAATGTTTCCTCACAACAGATTCGGGTTACACATCTGGGGAGGGGCAGTCTGTTCACTGTATCCTGGGAGGTAGCAAGCAGCTACCAAAGACTTAACACCCCAGGAGAAACCCTGCTACTGAGAGATGGGAAAGGGTGGGTAAGTGTCCCAGGCGGTAGGCAGCTTCCAGATGTCCCTTGGAAGCAAGATCCTCCGGCCCCAGTCAAGTCTTCAGATGATGCCAGCCTCATGAAAGACCCTGAACCAGAACCCTGAGCTGGAACCACCCAGCTCAGCTGCTCCTGGCTTCTTCAACCTCAAAAACTGTGATGTAATAAATATTTACTGTTTTAAGCTGCTAGGTTTTAGAGTAATTTGTTATGCAGCAATAGCTAACTAATAGTCTCATATATTCCTGGTAGGGATGTACAATGGTATAGTCACTTTGGAAAACAGTTTGGTGGTTCCTCAAATGATTAAATATAGAGTGACCATATGACCCAGCAATTACATACCTAAGATATATACCTAAGAGAAATGAAAACATATGTTCACATAAAAATTTGTACGTGTGCCCTGGCCAGGTGGCTCAGTTAGTTGGAGCATACTCCCATACACCAAAAGGTTTAGAGTTCAATTCCCAGTCAGGACACATACCTAGGTTGTGGGTTCAGTCCCCAGTTGGGGCACATATGGAAGGCAACTGATCGATGTTTCTCTCTCACATTGATGTTTCTCTCTCTCTCTCTCCGTTCCTCTCTCTCTAAAATCAATAAAGGAAAAAAAATATTTTTAAAACCCCTTTCTGTTTAAAAAAAAAATAAGGTGGAAACAACCCAAATGTCCATCAAGGGACAAATGGAGAAACAAAACGCAGTCTAGCCACACAATGGAATATTACTTGGCCATAAAAAGGAAGAAAGTATAGATACATGCTATAGTTTGAATGGACCTGCATAGGAAAGATGTGAAAAAAAGCCAGTCACATAGTATATGATTCCATTCAGATGAAACATCCAGAACAGGCAAATCCACAGACAGAAAGAACATGATGGACATTGTGCTGTGCCATTTGATATGAAAGACTTGAGCATCCATGGATTTTGGTATCCACAGGGGTCCTGAAACCAATCCCCCATGATACCAAGGGACAACTGTAGTTAAGTTTTGGGGAGTCAAAAGTTATACTTGGATTTTCAACTGTATAGGGGATCGGTGCCCCTAACCCCCACGTTGTTCAAGGGTCAACTGTAGATTAGTGGTTGCTTGGGCTGAGGTGGGTGTGGTGGATGGGAGTGATAGCTAAAGGGTATGGGATTTGTTTTTTAGAGGTGATGAAAATTTTCTAAAATTGACCAAGGTGCCCCACCAGTGTGGCTCAGTGGTTGAGCGTCGACCCATGCACCAAGAGGTCGCTGGTTCAATTCCCAGTCAGGGCACATGCCCAGGTTGTGGGCCCGATCCCCAGTGGGGGCCATACGGGAGGCAGCCAATCGATGTTCTCTCTCATCGATGTTTCTATCTCTCTCTGCCTCTCCCTTCCTCTCTCTTTCAAATCAATAAAGAAAAAAAATTTTTAATTGACCGACGTGATGGTTGCACATACCTGTGAATATACTAAAAACCACTAAATTATACACTTTTAATGGGTAAGTTGTGTGTATGTGAATTATATCTTAATAAAACTGTTTTTAAAAGCAGGTAACTAATACACCACAGCTTCCTTGCCCCTAGGTGGCAACTCGGAGGCATGTTTCATTCTCTTAGAAGGTCCCAGTAGGACCGAACCCATTTCCCAGGGCCAAACTTGCCCATTAATATGAACTCTCTTTTCTTTCCTTTCTTCTTTGTCTCTTTTCTCCACCCCTTGCTTTCTGTGATCACATCCCAAATAAACAACTGCACCCAATTCTTGTCTCAAGGTTTGATTTTGAAGGAACCCAAACTAAAGCAACTGTGTTCTTTGGGTTGGGGGTCAAGTTCCCCTGGCATGGGGCTGATTCTAAGCCTCATCAGTAGAGAGCCCAGCTGGCGAGACGGTGCCCACTGGCTGACTGTCCAGGGCGAAGGTTTGAACCAAAGTCCAGAATACCACGGAGCTGGCCTCAGTCTGCCCAGCATGCCTGGCATGCGCCTGGAGGGGTTTGCATACACGCTACCCCCCCCCTCCACACACACACACACACATTTTCAGGCCTGGGAACTGTGGTGGGGACCGTTGAACAGCCCGGGCCTGACGCTGCCCTTTACCCTGCAGTCAGGTTGTGTGGGACATGTTCATTTCCCCTCTGGCTTATTCTGCCTGTCCCTGTGGTTGGGCTTCATCTGACCACACAAACCACCAAGACAGAGAAGCAGGAGGTTACGGAGGGCTAGGAGGGTGGAGCTCAGCAGACTGTGGGAAGGGTCAGACCCTTTGACTATAAACTTGATGTATCTGATTAAGGGAAGGCAAAAATTACACAGCCAAAACTTGAAATTAGTGAACCAGGAACACCCCTTGAGGCTCCTCAGGGAAGGGGACCAGCATAGAGAGGCATATCCTGCCCAGTGAGGCCTAGGTCACTTAGAACCTCACCAACTGAGCATGGGCTGAGAGTCAGAGGGGAGAAGTCTGGGCTTGACCCAGCTTCTCACACCACTTCCAGGCCCAGCTTGAGAAATGGGTGCCCAGAACTTTAGTTTTCCACAATTTCAGGCCTGCTAAGCCTCGGTCAAATGCTTTCATCTTCAAGTAAAGGATAGTTGGTAGATGTTAATGCCCCCAACACTCACACATAGGGTTGCCCGGAGCAACAGAACAAAAGAGCCTGGGTTTGCCTAAGGATTTCATGTTTGGTCCTAGAATAAAAACTTTTATTGTTTCTATACTTTACTGTGATAGTTTTATGTGTTGAATCAGCTAGACTATAGTGCCGAGTTATTTATTCAAATACTAATCTAAATGCTGCCGTGAAGGTATTTGCACATGTGGTTTACATCTACGAGGACTTTATTACCTTCATAATGTGGGTGGGCCTTATCCAATCAGTTGAAGGCTTTAAAAGCAAAACCTGAGTTCTTGCCAGAGCAGAACTTCTGCCTCAAGATGCATCATCAATTCTTACCTGAGTTTCCAGCCTGCCAGCCTGCCCCCTAGATTTCACATTTGCCAGCCCTCACAATCACATAAACCAATTCCTTCACATAAAATATAGATATAGATATGCCCTGGCCAGTCTGGCTCAGCGGTTAGAGCGTCGGCCTGCGGACCAGAGAGTCCCGGGTTTGGTTCCCGCTAAGGCACGTACCTCGGTTGCGGTTTGTCCCCGGCCCCAGTTGGGGTTGTGTGAGTGGCAACCACTCGATATGTCTCTCTCGCATCGATGTTTCTCTCTCTCTCTCTCTTCCCTCTTTCCCTCCCGCTCTATCTGAAGATAAATGCAAAAGTGTCCTCAGGTGAGGATAGAAAATATAGATGATAGATAGATAGATAGATAGATAGATAGATAGATAGATAGATAGATAGATAGATGATATATATAGATATAGATATAGATGATATAGGTATAGATATAGATATATCTATTGGTCCAGTGGAAGGCAGGTCCTGAGTAGCAGGATATAAAAGACACAAGAGTCTACCATTCAGGGACATGAGTGTCCCTCTCAAGGGAGACAATCCCCAAGGTCATGGAGAAACCTGTGGGATGTTTGCTGAAACTTGCCCTATTACTCTGTATCCTGCTTTCGGTTCAACTGAAATAGCCAGAGAACCAAAAATAACCTTCATAGAGCTATCCCAATACTATAAACAGAAAACTGCAGAAA
This sequence comes from Tadarida brasiliensis, assembly GCA_030848825.1. Lineage (NCBI taxonomy): Eukaryota > Metazoa > Chordata > Mammalia > Chiroptera > Molossidae > Tadarida > Tadarida brasiliensis. Next base: position 101,129,398 of record CM061265.1, read on the forward strand.
TCCTTCAATGGACTTACAAAGTACAGTTCCCATAGTCAGCTTCCATGTAAATGAGACTAGGTCACGCCACTGCCCTGCTGAAAATTCTCCCAAGGCTCCTGGAATAATCTCAAGTTTAACTCAGCCTGCAGCCAGCCTTGCCCACCTCTGCTCACCTTCCCTTTCCCTGAGTTCTACCAGACCACTGTCTGCCACCTCAGGGCCTTTGAACATGCTGTTTGCTCTGCTGGGAATACCTTTCCCTGGTTCTTTGCCTGGCACCTTCTCATATTTCAGGGCTCTAAGATAGTTTCCTGACCACACATTCTGACATGACGGCCCCCCACCCCGAAACCTTCTACTAACTCCCCTGTTTATGTCCTTCATGAATTTTTTTTTTTTTTATCCTCACCCAAGGACATTTTTTCATTTTTTGTTCAGATAGAGTGGGAGGGAGAGAGAGGAAGAGAGAGAGAGAGAAACATCGATGTGAAAGTGACACATCGAGTGGCTGCCACCCGCACGACCAACCAGGGCTGGGGACAAACTGCAACTGAAGTACATGCCCTTAGCGGGAACTGAACCCGGGTCTCTCTGGACCGCAGGCCGACGCTCCAACCGCTGAGCCAAACCGGCCAGGGCTCCTTCATGAAATTTATCACAGTCTGGAATGATCTTATTTATTTGTTTTATTTATTGTCGGCCTCCCCGCTCTGGTCTGGAAGTTCCAGGAGAATGTGCCCCTCTCATTCTCTTGTGTCTCCCTAATCCTGGGTCATAGGAGGCACTATGACACATATTAAATAAATGAATGATTCCTCAGCTCCTAAGCTCATCCACGTTTTGGTCACCTCCCTTTCCCACAGTGCCCTGGGCCAACCCTATCATGTCCCTTGGTGATGGACAGCAGAGCATGACATCCAGTGTCCAGCAGTGTGAACCCCCGACTGGAGGGTGGAGGAAGGACTTGGCTACCTTGTATGGAGTTGGGTCTTGAGAAGAACTTGCCACTGAACCAGAAGGAACTAACCTGAGCCCTGAAGGACTGAGGAAGAGGATTCCAGGGGGAGAGAACAGCAAGGGAAAGGCCTGTTGGGGAAGGGGGAGCATCTCCAGGAACCTCCCACTATGAGCCAGGAAAGAGGTGTGAACTGAGGGCAGAAAGGAGGACAGGACCCAAGAGCAGACTCTGAGGTCCATGGAAGGGTCATCACTAGGGAAGTGGCTCATATGTTGAAAATTCAGAGATTGTTTCTGGCTGAGGGAGTGGGGAGCAAGTGCAGTAGGGAGACTTATTTTTTACTGTGCATCAGTTACACTGCTAGCATTTTAAAATTATGTATATGTACTGTCTTAAAACTTAAACAAATAATCATTCTGGCTGCTAGGCAGAGCCTGGACTGTAAGAGATGGGAGGGAATTTTGGTTGGTACCTGTGACAGAGAGTAGGCTGACCACCCAGTACCCATTCTCCTCTCTCCTTTCCTCACCGACAGATCCTAGTTTCTTTGTTTTTCCAAGTGACCATTTATATAGCATACATCTAGAAATGACTGTTTCCCAAATAGGGGATGCTATTGAGTAGAAGATGTTGAGTGGGAGTTATGAGAAAATTCTTTAAAATAGGACAGAGAGTGGACAAGGGCCACTTTTACCCTCTTCTTAGCTTCTGTCTCCTATTTCCTCTCTGGAATACAGCTGTGATGTCTGGAGCTCCAGCAGCCATGATGGACCCTGAAATAAATTGTAGGCTGAAAGTCACAACATATAGATGGCAGAGCTGAAAGTCAGAGGAAGCCTGAGTCTCTAGTGATGCTGTGGCACTTGTAGACCAGCTCTGAACACAACAGAAGTTTATTATTCTCTCCAGTTACATGTTTGTCTCAGGTCTTCACAGAGAGACAAGAGGGGTCTTCTCATGTGTCATTCATGGACTGAAGCTGATGGAGTAACCATCTTCTTAAACAGCACTCTGTCAGTGTTCTGGAAGGTATCTGGCAATTAAATATTCAGTCTGGAAGTCACTCAAATCACTCTGCTCATTGGCTAGAACTAGTCACCTGGCCCCATCGAATCAGTTATAAGAAGGCCAGGAAATGTGATACTGCCAAGTGCCCAAAAGGCAGGGAGCCAGAAACAGATGGAGGAATCATCACTGAGAAATCAAACAGAGGTCAAGATTTAGAGGACATGTGTGTGTGGTGACAGCTGGGTGGGGAGGGCAGTGGAAGGTCAGGGGTCACACGTATGGCTCCACAGGAAGGTTTTTAAGAGGCACCCACAAGAACAAAATGAAGTGAATGGGGATCATATAGAGGGATAGACTCTGTTACCAAGTGGGGTGACATGACCTGAACAAGTGGCTGAAGTCTAGATTGGATGAAATCTGGGCGATCACCCTCAGGCTCTGCCACCCTGGTTTTGCCCTCTTCTGTGACCCCAAGTAAACTAGCTCCAAACCCAGTCCCTCCATGGCTTCACCAGGCCCTGCGTCCCCATCTTGGCAGGTTCTCGACTTCCCAGCAAGCAGGGAGGGCCTCATCACCTCCAGACAACACATACCCAACAGGGGCCCCCAGCAGCCCTCCAAGCCCCCACGCAGCTGGCTTCAGGCGGGGAGGAGCAGAAGGTCACCCACCTGCTCTGCTTCCAGGATGTTCCACTGGAGGGCGCAAGCGGCTAGCCCAGAAACTTCCTGGGAAGGACAGTCCTAAGGTTTTCCTCTTGGCCCTGGGTGCTCCTTCCTCTCTATGACCTGGAATCCTTTCCCTAAACCTTCGGACCTCAGATCTTCCCCTTCTAGCGTACAAGCCTCTGACTTGAGGCCTTCCCCTTTCTGACTCACATTCCTCTTCCTCCTTCTGACCCCAGATTCTCCAAGGCACACATCTCTCCATCAGCAGACCAGGGACACCCCGCTCTTCCTCCCCCCCCCCCCTTTAACCAGTGATCCAAGGGGCTCCCGCGATCACTGTCCTGCGCCTAGCAGTGGTGGCGGTGGGTGAGTGGGTCCCCTGAAGCTGGGGGAAACAGGGGGAGTGTCTCTATGGGCTCCCACCGGCGTCCAGCAAGCAGTCATGAAGCCGGCGGGAGAGGCGCAGGGCGCAGGTGCCTTCCTGCCTCGCAGGAGGAGGGAGGGAGGCCGGCAGGTGGAGCCCAGCTGTCAACCTCGAGCGTCCATCAGTCACCGAATTGCCGATTGCAGCCTCAGAGTTTCTGAGCCAGCAGGGTTGCGGCGGGGCCTAAGCACGCGCATCTCGAACAAGTCCCCAGATGAGGCGCAAACTGCTGGCGAGGAGCCCACTTGGAGAATCTGCGGTGCAGAAGTTCAGCTCCCAGCTTTCCGGGGTCGGGTATCCCGAGTTCAAATCGTAAATCTGCCCCCTGCTGGCGTGTCCCCCAAGGAAGCCGCCCTTCTGCCTAAATTTCTTCTCTGTTAGATAAATACTATACAGTGTTTACCTACTGAGGTGTTTGTGAGGATTAAGTTGAGACAATTTGGGTAAATTCTTTAGCACAGTTCCTAGTGCATATTAAGAATGGGGAAAGTTTTTCCAATGGGTTGAGGTGTGGAAATTTGGCTGGAAGGATGCTGCTTTGGGGGACTGGGGGGTTATAAGCCTTAAAAAAAATTATTTGCTTTTTAAAAACACGTACCTGTGCAACTGTGGTTACAATTAAATTTTAGTTTTATAATTACATAAGATTTAATATAATTTAAAAAGAAAAAACAGAAGCACCCTTAATAGTTTAAACAGAAACACCTGGAGACAATTGTATTCTCGTTCCCAATTATTCACTCTCCCTCCCTGGAAGGGGATTATACAACCCCAACTACCCTTGCTGCCTCCTGGGGAGGTACTATTTCCAGCCCCACTGACTTTGGCCTTGACCTCTCCACTGCCTTTGCCAATGGCTTGTGTGTGAACACGACCTGTGGCTCCCTGAGCTGAAACTTTAAGAGATAGGGCTTATTTCCACCTGCTCACTTGCTCTTAAACTCTGCCACAAGATTGACATATCTCAGGGGCGGTGGGGGGGGGGGGGTTCTTTGTATTATAGAAAGAAGAAGAAGTACAGACACAGCTATCCACAGCCAAAAGGAGCTAAGCCACAACCAACCTGTGATGGAAATACAAGACAGGCAAGAAATGAGCCTTTAGGGTTGTGACTACTGAGGTGTTGAGATATGTTGTTATTGCAGCTACACCCAGTGAAAATGGACTAAAAAACACCCTACAATAGACCACTGGCCATATAAGGTATGGTGTACTTATATGATGGGAATGCAGCTATCAAATTTAAAGTTATATTTTAAATTATATTAAATGTAAAGTTATACTGCCCTGACCAGTTTGGCTCAGTGGTTAGAGTGTCGGCCCGCGGACTGAGGAGTTGCAGGTTCTATTCCCAACCCCGGTGGGGGTCATGCAGGTGGCAACCAATCGATGTGTCTCTCTTACATCGATGTCTCTCTCTCTCTCTCTCTCTCTCTCTCTCTCTCTCTCTCTCTCTCTCTCTCTCTTTCTCCCTTCCTCCCTCCCACTCTATGAAAAAAATCAATGGAAAAATATCCTCAGGTGAGGATTAAAAAAATTAATTAATAAAAATTTGCCCTGGCCGGTTTGGCTCAGCGGTTAGAGCATTGGCCTGAGGACCAGAGAGTCCCGAGTTCGGTTCTGGCTAAGGGCATGTACCTCAGTTGCAGTTTGTCCCCGGCCCTGGTTGGGGTCATGTGGGTGACAACCACTCCATGTGTCTCTCTCACATCAATGTTTCTCTCTCTCTCTTCCCCCTTCTCTCCCTCCCGCTCTATCTGAAGATAAATGCAACAACAACAACAAAAAATGTCCTTGGGTGAGGATAAAAAAAATTTAATAAAAATTTCAAGTTATACTTAAATATATGCAGCTATTACATTTATGGATATGGGAAACTACTCAAAATATTTTTAAATAAGTGAACAAAAGCAAAGTTTAAAACTGAAAGTACAGTGGGATCTCAATTTTGTAAATAAAAATATATCTTTTAAATATATATATATATATATATATATATATATATATATATATTTTTTTTTTTTTTTTGTTAATCCTCACCTGATTTTTAGAGAGAGTGGAAGGGAGAGAGAGAAACATCGATGTGAGAGAGACACATTGACTGATTGCCTCCCGCACGACCCTTACAGGGGCTGGGGATCAAACCTGCAACCCTGGTACGTCCCTTGACCAGAATCAAACCCAGGACCCTTCTTCAGTCCGCAGGCTGATGCTCTAACCGCTGAGCGAAACAAGCCAGGGCTGTCTTGTAAATATTGATTGAGGTAAGTTGGATGGTAATTTTGCCTAAAAAAATGGATTGGCGGGGGAAAGACCCTTAAATGTTAACAGTGGTTATCTCAAGGTGGTAGAATTAGGGAGGGTAGTTATTCTCCTTTATACTCATCTGTACTTTCCAACTTGTCTGTAATAACCATGTCATGCTTTTATAACTTAGCAAAATAGTGATACAGGTATGTCTAAAAGAATTAAGAGCTGATGGCAGTGTGGAAGGCGAGGAGCCCTGGGAAGGGATGGTCTCCTTATACCCAGGCACCCCAGGCGCAGGCCTACACCTAGCAGCTGTTAAGGTCCTGTGAGAATATGTGTGACTTAAAAAAAAGATTAATTGGCTTCAAATATAAAAATAAAAGTATAATTCCTGGGTTAAAAAATATTAAGAATAAAAGTTAAGAATTGTTTAAATGTCTAAAAATTGTAACTTCATGCCCTGGCCGGGTAGCTCCATTGGTTAGAGCATCGTCCCAGTTTGCCAAGGTTGCGGGTTCGATCTCCGTTCAGGGCACATACAAGAATCAACCAGTGAATGCATAAATAAGTGGAACAACAAATCAAACTCTCTCTCTAAAATCCAGAAATAAACATTTAAAAATAAAATAAAAAATTGTAACCTCATGTCAAAAAGTCAAGTGCAGTGACTGCTTAATAAGTACAAGTTGCCATATAGGGTGATGAAAAAGTTCTGGAACTAAATAGCAGTCATGTCATCCTACATTGTGAATGTACTTAATGCCACTGAACTGTGCACTTTAAAATGGTAAATTTTATGCCCAGCTGGTGTGGCCCAGTGGTCGAGCGTCGACCCATGCACCGGTTCGATTCCCAGTCAGGGCACATGCCCAGGTTGTGGGCCAAATCCCCAGTGGGGGGCATGCAGGAGGCGGCCAATCGATGTTCTCTCTCATTGATGTTTCTATCTCTCTCGTCCTCTCCCTTCCTCTCTCTCTAAAATCAATAAAGAAAAAAAAAATTAACATGGTAAATTTTATGTTATGTGTATTTGGCCTCTAAAAATAAACACCTCGACTGAAATGCATGTCAACTCCTATATAATCATACGAATGTGGGATTTGGGTGACCTTCAGTGTATCTAATATGATGTGAATGGGACCCCAAAATAAAATTGCCCCAGAAGAGGCAGTGCTTCTTAACGATCCATATTCTCCTGTCACTGGGTACCTTGTGGAGTGACAATAAATGCGTAGCTTTTGGGTGGCGGTGTGGGTGGGGGTGAGGTATGGATCACAAACCTCCTCCCCACCCTGTGGCATGGAATCTGGATCTAAGCCCCAGACCCTGAGAGCATCAGCTTGAATCAAGGGTAGCACCCTCCTGCAAGTCCACAGAATAAGCACTGGGGGGCAGCAGAGAGCTAGGTCAGGCTGAGAGGGCACCAGGGAGCTGTCCCCACATCCACTGCTTCCCCACAACGCCCCACCTCTGAAGATCCCTACCACCAAGACCGTGGCTTCAGCTTGCATTTTCAGAAGGTGGTGCCATTTCCCAAAAGGAAATTGCTTTGCAAGTAAAATCTAAATGTTTCACCAGGTCCTTCCCATGGACTATTCAAGAATATTCAAGATAGATCAGTTGTTCCACGTTTAACATGTTCCATAATTTAAAACATGTTTCCAATTTCTCTGTAGCCAGTCTATAGCTGACTTCAGGGACTGACTTAATAAAGCTCACATCCTATTTTTGTAGGGTATCAGTTTCAGATTTTTCACCTGATATTCATCATGCTGATGTCTTTAAGGGGCTAGAAAACTTTTGTAGCAAGACTGGTGGCAAAGACTGCTTCTCCGCGGAACTGAAGTTAACAGGCAAACTCACACTGAGAAAACTAACCATATGAAGCAGTGATAGACACAGGGCTCTTCTGAAATGCCTTAGCTACTATTGAACAAAACACCTAAAAACTTGAGTAGTTTAAAGCAACTATTATTATTGTTGTTGTTGTTATTGTTATTTGGGCTTGGCTCAGCTGGGTGGTTCTTCTGCTTGTCTATGTGGCTACAGTGTGGGGGCTAGATGGTCCAGGTCCCAGATGGCCCTATTCACATGCCTGGCACTTGGCCAGGGTGGTGAGGGCAACTGGACCACACTTATCTCATTACCCAGCAGGCCAGACTTCTTCATTTGGCAGCTGGGCTCCAAAAGGAGCAAGAGAAGCCAAGGCCCAATGCACAAACACTTTTTAGGCCTCTGCTTGTTACATTTCCTACTTTCCCCTGGACCACAGCCAGTCACAGGGCCAAGCCCCGATTCAGCAGGTAGAGAAAATAGACTCCATCTCTTTTTTTTTATTTTATTTTTTAATTTTTTTTATCCTCACCCGAGGACATTTTTTAATTTTTTGTTCAGATAGAGTGGGAGGGAGAGAGAGGAAGAGAGAGAGAGAGAAACATCAACGTGAAAGGGACACATCGAGTGGCTGCCACCCGCACGACCAACCAGGGCCGGGGACAAACTGCAACCGAAGTACATGCCCTTAGCGGGAACCGAACCCGGGTCTCTCTGGACCGCAGGCCGACGCTCTAACCGCTGAGCCAAACCGGCCAGGGCTAGACTCCATCTCTTGACAGGAGGAGTTTTTTTTTTTTTTTTTTTAATAGATTTTTATTGATTTTTAGAGAGAGAAGAAGGGAGAGGGAGAGATAGAAACATCAATGAGAGAGACGCATCGATTGGCCGCCTCCTGCATGCCCCCCACTGGGGATCGAGCCCACAACCCGGTCAAGTGCCCTGACTGGGAATCAAACTCGGAGACCTCTTGGCCCATGGGTCAATGCTCAACCACTGAGCCACACTGGCCGGCAACAGGAGCAGCTTTAAAAAAATATCTGCCACATGATTTCTCCTCTCCCACCACTACCAAAGACATCCTTATGTAGGACATCCTTATGCAACCCCCACCCCATGCTCCTGAGATCAAATTCAAGGCAATTAAATCTACATTTCCCCAGGTGTGTCTGGGGGAACCGATCCCATGAAGTAAGGGACTAAATTGTGTCCCCCCAAATTCATATGTTGAAGCTCTAACCCCCAATGTGACTATATTTAGAGATAGACCTTTAAGGAGGTAATCAGGTTAAATGAGGACATATTCATAGGACCCTAACCCAATAAAATCCATATTCTTTTTTTTAATATGCTTTTTATTGATTTTTTTAGAGGGAGAGAGAGAAACATCAATATGAGAGAGAAACATCTATCGACTGCCTCCTGCATGCCCCCTACTGGGGATCAAGTCCACAGCCCAGACATGTGCCCTGACAAGGACTCGAACCAGGACCTCTCAGTCCATGGGACAACACTCAATCCACTGAGCCACACCGGCCAGGCTAAAATCCATGTTCTTATAAGAAGATGAAGAGACACCAGCATTCCAGAGTGCCCCTGCCCCCGTCTCTTTGCATGTATACACAGGGAAGAGGCCATGTGAGGACACAGCGAGAAGGTGGGTGTCTGCAAGCCAGAAAGAAGTCTCACCAGAAACCAGTCCTGCCACCACCTTGGCCTCAGACTTGCAGCCTCTAGAACTGTAGGAAATGCCTGTTGTTTAAACCACTCAGTCTGTGGTATTCTATTATGGCAGCCCAAGCTGACTGATACAAAAGGGTTTGGTTAAATAAGTTTGGGAAATGCATGTTCAATACCGATCCTCCCTCCTTGGAAATTTATAAAGCTCTGTGGCCTATTAAAGGCTCTGAGAAGTTCCTGAGCAAAGAAACCTACAGTTTAATACAGCGTTTCCCAATTTTGTACAAACATGAGGTCCTTTGCCAGCACCTATGATCACCATCAGAAGCTGTATTTGTTTCTAGTGCTGATGTAACAAACGACCACAAACTTGATGGCCTTATTCCTTTACGGTTCTGGAGACCAGATGTCAGAACTCAAGGTGTGGGCGGGATTGGTCCCTTCTGGAGCTCTGAGAGAGAACCCTCCATGCCTCTCTCCTCGCTTCTGATGGTTGCCCACAACCCGTGGCATCCTTTGCTGGTAGATGCATCACTGACTCCCACCTCTGCCTCCATCTTCACGTGGCCTTCCCTTTCGTGTCTCATTCTCAACTCCTTCCCCTTTCTCTTATAAGGATCCCAGTCGTTGGATTCAAGGCCCACCCTAAATACAAGATGATCTCACCTGAAGATCCTTAACTTAATTACATCAGCAAAGACCCTTAGTCCAAATAAGTCACATTCTAAGGTTGCAGGTCGACATGTCTTTTGGGGACCATAATTGAATTCACTACAGAAGCCCAAGGACACCCAATGTGGCTGGTTGAGTGCGGACACAGAGAGGGGGTGAGTGGGACTCCTCTAGGTGTCTGCAAGCTGAGGGTCCATCCCCTCCAGGGACACACTGGGAAGAACACTCTCTCCTCTTGGCAATGCTGGATCCACACATCCTCCCTTCTGAACTCCTGGCAGACCATCCCCCATGAACACATTCCTGCTTGGGGCAGCTCAGCACTTACTGTTCTGTTCACTCAAAACCAGAACTGTTCTCTCTGCTTTGTCCTGGAAGATGGGGTCTGTCTTTCTGGAAAACATTTGCAAAAATTGGTGCTCAGCTATTGTAGCAATGTGGTAGGAAGGCTTTTACAGGGCTGTGCTTCTAGAGGCTTCCTCCCCAAGTCTTCCCGAAGTTCTGCTTCCTCCATGCCTCTCTCCTGCCCAGAACACTCCACTGCTCCCTCAGCCTCCAGGAGGAAGTGAGACGTCCTCTCTCCAGGGACAGTCTTCCAGGATCAGCCAGAGTGTTCCCACTGTTGGCACCTCTTGCTGTCCTGGTACCTTCCACCTGGATTGCATCCCTGCCCACCCACCCCGCCACGTCTCCACACTGTTTGCCTACAAGCCACATGGCAGGTGAGTTTCAGGGATCTGCAGGTCACTGGGATGCAAATAACCAGAGATGGCTCAGATCTCAGAGGTGGGGCTCAGGGAACGTGTACATGTACATTCTTGCGGGGAGGAGCCCATATCTTTCATTGCTTCTCCAAATCGTTTCTTCCTGACTTAAAGAGGCTACAGACTGTGGGCTAGATCCCCAGTGGGGGGCATGCAGGAGGCGGCAATTGATGTTCTCTCTCATCGATGTTTCTATCTCTCTCTCCCTCTCCCTTCCTCTCTATCTAAAATCAATAAAGGAAAAACAATTTTTAAGAGGCTAAAAATCACTAGTTTGGAGCTAAGGCTCGGCGAGTAGCTCTCTCTTAGAGCAGTAACCCCGAGGAAACCTGCTCTGAGGTGGAAGAACCCCTCTCCCCACTCCCTCTGAGCTGAGGGGCCCCTGGTGGGAGGAGAGAAGGGTCAGCAGTGAGTCCCAATCCTGGGAGACACAGGCATTTCAAACGGTGCCTATCCACAGGACACCCCAGGTATGGAACAAAGCTGGCTCCATGCAGAGAGTCACAACATGCCACCTCCATTACCACCTGTAGATGACTAGCAGATGGCTGGGGCTGGGACAGAGCTGGGGAGCCTGAGGGCAAAACCCTGGGACCCCTCCCTCCAGCCCATGGTTTGGCTTCTGGCTGGCCCTGTCTGTAAGTCTTGCCAACATCCTGGGTCTTGGGCACGCGCACACTCCTGGGAATATGCGTTGGGCCCACTGGCCTGTGTTGTGACAACACACTGATGCCTTGTCTGTCAAATTGGATGGTAAATTTCTTGCAAGCAGATACCTTTCACTGCTTTGGGATTCTATCCGAGGGCCTACTCCTGCTCCAGAGCCCTGCATCAGTCTGCCAGGGCGACATCACGGAGTACCACGCACTGGGGAAGTAGCAGAAAGGTATTTTCCCACGGCTCTGGAGGCAGGAGGCAGGAATCAAGATGTTCCTGCTGGTGGCTGCGAAGGAAGGAGCTGTTCCTGGCCTCTCTCCTTGGTTTATAGATGGCCATTGTAATTGATGTGTGTCTGTGTCCAAACTGCCTCTTCTTAAAAGAACACCAGTCACACTGCATTAGGGCCCACACCAATGACCTCATTCTAACTCAATTACCTCTTTAATGGCCCCGTCTCTAAAAACAGTCCCATTCTGAGAAGGATGGATGGGGGACACGCAGGCAGAGGGATCATGGATTGACCAGAGCCCCCTCAGTGGCTCCTCAGGCCACTGCACAGCCACCAACCAAGCCTCTGAGGGACTTGGAGTGGAGTGGAGTGGAGTGGAGTGGCCTGCCCCTCCCCCTGGGCCCTCAGGGCAGTCCCACACTGGCCCTGAGTCCTCTCAGAGCCACTGGCAGGCCAAACCTAAGGGCAAGGAGACACAAGGGTGGTCTCTGGAGATGGGGGTGTCCTAACGGCTAGGGCGACCCAAGTGGGTGTGTAAATGGTGTGGGGAGGGCTGAAGCACCCCTTTGTCTGGGGATGGATGAGGGAGGGGTGCTGTTTCAGCTCAGTTGCCCTCCCACTCTGGAGTGGGTGTTTGGGTGGCCCCCGGAATCCTATTTGCATACGGGGCGCAGGCTTTCTGGGAGGTTAGGAAGATGGAATTTATTTTAACTTGCAAATTTGTTCTAATACTTACAGTAATATTAACTCATTGTTGAAAGAAAAAACTTGCCCGCAACCCACCACAACAAGAAATCTCTGACTCTGGCTACTCAGCTGTTATTTAACGGTATCATATGCTTTTAACTTTTAGGATCTTCTTTTTTTTTTTTTAATCTTCACCTGAGGTTGTTTATTGATCTTTAGAGAGAGAGGAAGGAAGAGAGAGAGAGAGAAACATCTACGTGAGAGAGAAACATCGATCCATTGCCTTCCATACGCACTCCAACCGGAGACTGAACCCGAAACCTGACGGGGAATCGAACCCGCAACCTTTTTTGGTGCACGGGACAATGCTCCAACCAACTGAGCCACCTGGCCAGGGCTAGGATCTTCTTTTAATGCAAGCAATACATGTTAATTAGAAAATGCAGTTCACCAAAACAATTTTAAGTCACTTATAATCTCACTAAAGATTTTTTTTTTATGTTCTATTTCTTTGACTACTAATACATTTGAATATTCTCCTTTGTTTATTAGTTATTCAGATTTCTTGGTTGAATGGTCTGTTCTCATCTTTTGCATATTGTGTTACTGGGTATCTCATGGTGTCTGATCCATCTGTTTGGGATCCTTATATATAGATATTAACTCTTAGTCATATTTGTAGCAAATATTATTTGCCCAGTTTACGGTTTGCTCTTAAAATTTTTAGAGCATTTTGCCCTGGCCGGTTTGGCTCAGCGGTTAGAGCTTCGGCCTGCGGTCCAGAGAGACCCGGGTTCGGTTCCCGCTAAGGGCACCTACCTCGGTTGCAGTTTGTCCCCGGCCCTGGTTAGTTGTGTGGGTGGCAGCCACTCGATGTGTCCCTTTCACGTCGATGTTTCTCTCTCTCTCTCTCCTTCTCTCTCCCTCCCACTCTATCTGAACAAAAAATGAAAAAATGTCCTCGGGTGAGGATAAAAAAAAAATTTTTTTTAAATAAAAAATAAATAAAAAATAAAATTTTTAGAGCATTTTTTTTATCTATGTCTATATTCCCCTTAAGAATTTCTTTACTGCCCAGGCGGTGTGGCTCAGTGGTGGAGCGTCAACCCATGCACCAAGAGGTCGCCAGTTCAATTCCTGGTCAGGGTACATGCCTAGGTTGTGGGCTCAATCCCCAGTGGGGGGCATGCAGGAGGTGGCCAATCGATGTTCTCTCTCATCGATGTTTCTATCTCTTTCAACCTCTCCCTTCCTCTCTCTCTAAAAATCAATAAAGAAAAAAAAAATTCTTTACTGGTTTTAATGCTTAGAAAATACATCTCCTTCCCAAAATCAAATATTTTCTTTTACCTTGCTTTTGATCTCTCTCTCTCTCTCTCTCTCTCTCTCTCTCTGTTTTTTTGTTGTTATTATTGTTGTTGTTGTTTTGTTATTATTGTTGTTAATCCTTACCAGAGGATATTGTTTCCATTGATTTTTAGAGAGAGTGGAAGGGAGAAAGGAAGAGGGAGAGAGACAGAGAGAGAAAGAGAGAAACATTGATTGGTTGCCTCCTGCAGGAGACCAGGGCCCTTGACTGGGAATCGAACCCACACCCTTTGGTGCTCAGGCCAGCGTTCCAACCACTGAGCCACACCGACCAGCGTCTTTCTTGCTCTCTCTCTTTGCATTTACTCTTTTAAAATCTGAAAGTGAAAGTAAGAAACTAACCTAGTGTTTTTCCAAATACTTAACCAATTGTCTCAGCACCATTTTGTAACTCAGCCCTCCACTGTGTCTGCCTCTGTGTCCCCAAAGGCAGTCACCTGCTCCAAGTCAATGTCTAGGAGAAACACACACACATCCTTGCAGTCCCCTGGCTGTCAGCACTCACACAAAAGCACTAGCAAACAAGGGGTGATTTCTGATGTTGTGGAGGTGAGGGGTGTACCCTGGAGACCTCAGCGCAAACAACTTAAAAATTCCCTCTAGATATTTTTGTTCTCCTGGAGCCTTGCCTGCTGCCCCCTCCCCCACCCCGGGAGGCCTGACCCTCCCTCTGAGCATAGCCACCTTGCTGCTCACCTCTTACTCGGCCTTCATTTCCCAGGAACCTCAAAACCCTCGCCCCCTCTCCTGCACAACAGCTGGGCTGTAGGCGCCTGGCCCAAACCCAGCTCTTTCCAAACCAAGGCCCTCGGGCTAATGGCATCTACCTCCTCGGAAATCTGGGTAGCAGAGTCCTTTGTCACTTGAGAATGCCTTTGGGGTCTCAACCTCTAGCCCCTGGGGCTGATTAACCTGTTTCTTCCAAACAAACCCAGTGGATGTTCTAGGTGGAATTCTCAGACCATCTGCTAAGGGTTCCCAGGCTGCCTCCTTACGAGTCTTGAACGTGCAGGAAGCAGGAGTTCTGGGTAGATGGAGAACGTGGAGACCCTCTTAGAGAGCTGATATGCAGAGAGGTGCCCTGGGAGCTGAGAGCTGGGATGGGGCATCCTGAGGAGGGCCAAAGACTCAGGCCTGCAGGGGCCTCCCCAAGGTGGTCTCACCGGTAGGCAGGGCCCACGGGTGCCACCCTTCTCACGGTGGACGGGCTGCAGAGCTCCAGAAGGCTCCAGGCCCACACTCCCAAGAGCAGCCGTAGGAGGCCAGGGAGTGGTCATATCCCAATGGCCACCAGGAGGTGGCAGCATCTACAGCAGTGACCATGGTCAACGGTGCCCCTCACAGCAGCTGTAGAAAGCAGGTGGCAGCATCAGGGACTCAGGAAGGAGGAAGGTTGGTGTACCCCAAATGTGGGGGGACACCGGTTCCACAACCTCAGTTCACAGTTGTGCAGTGGCTGAGAGACAGGGGTTATGGGCCTGGCTCTCAGCCCAGCTGTTCGCCCCTTGGATGAGCCAGTCTCCTCATCTGCAATGGGGATGACGACAGGACTCACCACAAGGCTCTGTGGAGAACTGAGTAGCACAGTGTCTGAGCGTGTGTGGAGAGTGAACGCTCAGTAACAGGTCATCACTGTTAGATGCTCTGTCAGCTTCCCAGAGTCCAAAATCAAGATGTCAGGAGGGCCACTTTTCCCCTGATGGCTCTTGGCGGGGGGTTCCTCTTACTTCTTCCAGCTTCTGGTGGCTCCAGGCATTCATTCCTTGACTTACCTCACTCCAGTCTCTGCCTCCATCTCCACGTGCCGTCTTCCATGTCTGTCTGCGTCTCCTCCCTTCTCCTCCCTCACTGCTTCATCTGTACCCGTGGGATTTTATTTTATGGGGATAAGTGAGTGATGAACAGAGACAGGTCAATGCCATGGGAAGAATTTATTGCCTCGATTTCCGAAGAGAAGGAGCACGCACCACACACAGGCCGCATGAAAAACATTGGAGTTGCCGGGAGGCAGAAGACAGGAGCAAGGAGAAGGCCTAGGCCAGAGCTTTCTTTGGAGTTTCCACAGGAAAGGCAAGGCAGGCAGAGTAAACAGTTTAGGATCCACTAGTTTGAATAATTCTGATCAACCATGGGCTAAGGTGATGGTGTCTGGTTTCCTGGTACCTGGCCCTGGGATGACTTAGGGCAGGGGTAATATTGGCTTGGTGAGAGTTAGATAAGAAGGTGGGCCCTGGCTGGGTAGCTCAGTTGGTTAGAGCATCATCCTGATATGCTTAGGTTGTGGGTTCCATCCCTGGTCAGGGTACATACAAGAAGCAACCAATGGCCCGGCCAGTGTGGCTCAGTGATGGAGTGTCAACCCATGCACCAAGAGGTCGCTGGTTGGATTCCTGATGAGGGCACATGCCCAGGTTGTGGGCCAGATCCCCAGTGCGGGGGATGCAGGAGGCGGCCAATTGATGCTCTCTGTCATCGATGTTTCTATCTCTCTCTCCTTCTCCCTTCCTCTCTCTCTAAAAATCAATAAAGGGAAAAAAAATAAATTAAAAAAAAAAGAAGCAACTAATGAACGCGTAAATAACAAATCGATGTTTCTCTCTCTCTCTCTCTCTCTTCCTCTTCCTCTTGCTCCCTAAAATCAATTAAAAAAAAAAAAAAGAAGGTGGGTGGGGGCTCACCCGTGGATCAGCCAGTCTGCATAGGAAAGGAGAGTTCCAGGCAGTGATTTGTAGGAGATAAATACTTTGGCTGATAGTTTGGCCCTGTGATTAATGGATGCCAAATAGATAAACAGAATCTAAAATAACACAGTTAAAACACTTCTCCTCTCTTATAAAAACACTAGTCATTGAACTTAGGACCCACCCTAATTCCCGATGTTTGCAAGATCCTTAATTTATTTATTTTTATTTATTTATTTTTATCCTCACCCGAGGACATGCATTTATCTTCAGATAGAGCGGGAGGGAGGAAGAGAGAGAGAGAAACATCCACGTGAGAGAGACACATCGGACTGGCTGCCACCCACACGACCCCAACCGGGGCTGGGGACAAACTGTAACCGAGGTACATGCCCTGAGCGGGAACCGAACCCAGGTCTCTCTGGTCTGTGGGCCGACACTCTAACCACTGAGCAAAAATGGCCAGGGCAACAAGACCCTTAATTTAGTATGTCTGCAAAGACCGGACACATTCACAGGGTCCAGGGGTTGGGGTATGGACATACCTTTGGGGGGCGGGGCACAATTCAGCCCACATACAGACTCCAATTGGCTAGACTGGGTTACAGCTCTCTGTTCACTAGTGTAGACTCGGGGGGAGACGTGACGAGCTGCTGCTTCGAGTGATGAGCCTGGAGTGCTCAGTCCGTGGAGGCAGCTGCGGCTGCTTTAGCTGAGTGCCAGTGCCAAGGAGGAAGCGGGGGAGGGTGTGAGGAGGGACTCTGTGGGGTGATTTCTGGACCAATGTGGACAGAGGTCCTGGGACTGGGCGGTCTGAAGCCAAGGCAGGAGGGAGGTGACATGAGAGCAATGGCCCTAGTGGCCAGAGGAGCCAGGGTGTTCCGGGGAGGTAGGATGGGCCTCTGCAACTCAGGTTCTCTGGATGACTTTCAGGCTAGGGATGCCATCCCTTAAGTGGCCTGTGGCTGCTAGTAACAAAAAGCCCTGGCTCAACTTACTGAAACAATGTGGAAACAAATCTCCCATCACAGGAAGTCTGGTGGCTGGGGGCTGCTGCAGGTGCAGTTTGATCAAGGCTTAGCCCTACTTTTCTGTGATCCCCCTGGCTCCACCATCCTCATGTGGGGCTTTTTCTCAGGCCAGGTGCCCTCGTGGTCACAAGAGGCCCAATGAGACGTGACTGTGTACAGGAGCAGAGAGGACCACGTCTTTTTGGGTCTCCTAATGAGCAAGTAAACCTCCTAAAGGCCTTACCAGACCTCACCTCATTCTCAGGCTTGGGCATGATCCATTTACCAGTCAGGGAAATGTCTTGGGCCATTGTGACCCACCCCCAGAGCTGGACTGGGGACAGATCCCCTATCTCGATATGCACCCTCCTTGCTGTGGGTGCTCCAAATCAATGGTTCCCATCACCCACACACTAGTGCAGCAGAGGGTCTAGGGCTAACCCACCTCAAAGGCAAAAGCACCAGATTCCCCAGGGAGTCTGGCAAAGGACCATTGCCCTGGAGCACTCTCCCTGGTGTGGGCAAAGCTGATACTCACTGACTGCAGCAACTACAGGAACATTACTTATGGGGCAGAGGATGGATTTCTGGTGAGGCCTTGGAAATGACCTGGGAGTCACACAGACAGATGTCCCCTCTGAAGGAATCTTGGGCTTATGTGGAAAGGGCAAATCATCCGTGAGCCCCAACAGCTGGCAGCCCGTCGAAAGTAGAAGACTCCTCCTCGTCATCACACTAACACTCCCAGGACTCCGCTTCCTCACGGCCTGCAGAGCTTGGCCTTCTCTGCCCTCCCAGCCCAGCTGAGCAGGGAGAAGATGGAGATTCTTTATCCTGAATCACAGGGGTTAGCCCCTGTCTTACTCTATTCGGGCTTCAGTTTGGTGACTAGTTCATGGACAGCCACCTTCTCTGTGTAACCTCACATGGAGGAGGGGAACAGAGAGCTCTGTGTGGTCTCTTTTATGAGGGCACTAATCCCATTCATGGGGGCTCCACCCTCGTGACCTAGTCACCTCCCAAAGGCCCCATTTCCAAATACTATTACACTGGGGCTAGCTTCCTGCCCTGGCCAGTTTGGCTCAGCCATTAGAGCGTCGGCCCGCAGACCAGTGAGTTGCGGGTTTGATTTCAATCAAGAGCACGTACCTCAGTTGCGGTTTGTCCCCGGCCCTAGTTGGGGTCATGCGGGAGGCAGCCAGTTGATGAAGCATCCCTCTCCCATCAGTGCTTCTCTCTCTCTCAAGATAAATAGAAAAATGACCTCGGGTGAGGATTGAAAAAAAAAAACAGTGAGGATAGTTTTCAGCATATAATTTGGGGGGGGATACAATCATTCATCTATAGCAACCCACAACCTAAGACGGTCAAGTCTAGGAGCTGCCCAGGCCCTCAGCCCTTCACTTATTCCTAGTCAGCACTGCTGGGAAACCGATTCTGCAGAAAGACAGGCAGGATCAGGGTCTGAATCACTGGTGTGGACAAGGGGGAGCTGGGAGTGGTCCCTTATAACATTCATTCTAAATTAACAACCGCATCCCATTCTCTTTCATCGGAGTCACAGCCACCAGGATTCCTTGTCGCACCTGCACCTGCATATACACTCCACCCTTTTCTAACACATCTGCCTTTCTCTCCTTACGCACCGGGGACTGAACCCACTAAAAGCAGCCACTCCAGCCAGAGGTTCACTAGTCTTGCCCTGCAAGTGCCTGTGACATCGCCAGATGCCCACGGCCCCCTGTGACCTCATCGCCTGGACAATGCAGCCCAGCAGGGCCACGGCTACTCCCTCAAGCAGCGCAAGTAACGGGGCCTAGATGACCATCGTTCCCTTGGGAGAGGCCAGCATCCCCACACGTGCTGATAGCAGGTCTTCAGACGGCCCAGCAGTGGGGTCCCAAGGTCAGGGCCCCCTCCCTGCAGATGTCCCAGCGGCTCGCGGCACTCCGGCTCAGCTGAGCAGCAGCAAGCCAGCCGCCTCCAAGGCCACGTCAGTGTCTGGGGACAGAGACAAAAATGAAGATGAAGCTGCTGCAGGGCACAGGCGGGAGCCCAAGGAGCCCAAGGGCCAGCTGGCCCACCCCGCCCCAGACGCCCTGCAGACGTCCATGAGCCTCCAGAACCTAGTGTGGGACGGACTGGCGCAAGACTCAAGGACAACTCCGAGTCTTCGGATTTCCCAAAGTGACTCCCTGGTTAAGGAAGGGACACCACAAACAGTGAGTGTCCCAGACAGGAAGCAAGACTTAGAGCCACCTACTCCAAGCGCTGAGGTGCGGTCCCTCCAAAATGTGCCCACTGTGAGCACTGCAGACGCAGACAGCCAGCCTGACGCTCGGGCCACTGGCACCATTGAAGCTGTTGAGAAATCTGAGGGTCCAGAGGCCTTGAACCCTGACACTGAAGCTTTGCCATCAGCTGAGTCCCAGGTAGTGACTGAAGGAGATTTGGTAGACCGCTCAGAAGACCTGCAGGCTGGGCCGGTCCCTCCCTCCCCAGGAGGCAGTGTCCCCGCCTCGCATAGCGCACCCACAGTGGCCCTGGGGAGGAGGCCCCTGGACTCCAGCCTGTACATGGCCAGCGAGGAGAACACCTACATGCGTTCCATGACCAGCTTGCTGGGAGGGGGGGAGGGGTCCATCAGCTCCCTGGCACACATCCTGGTCTGGTCTGAGACCACCATGGACATGGCCACGGGCTTCCTGGAGTCAAGACACAGCTCAGTGACAGACCTGCTGCACAGCACGGGGCTCAGCCTGTGCCCCGCCTCCAGCATCCTGGACAACACCAGCTCGGCCTTCTCCTCTGGGCTGGTAGCAGGGACCAGCTCAGTCTTTCGCTCCATCGCCCACGTGCTGGAGAGAATGGAGCAGAGGACAGTGGAGAGCATCCGCTCGGCCGTGAGTTACATGACCAGCCACCTCACCCTACTCTGGCCCCAACAATGACTGGACCCGGTGCAGTGAGCCCACAGAGGACTGGCTCGGCAGCCTCCTGAGACCCTGGGGCCCTCATCCCTGCTCCCTTGCCCCTGACTGCCCTGGATGGCTCTCCCCAGAGGGGCAATAAATCCCCAGCAGCGTTTATTTCTAAGCGCCAGCCTTATCCCTCGTTCGTGCAGTGGGCACGGGGTGGAGGGACAGGAGAGGGCTAGGGCGTTCTGAGGGCTTCTCGTGTGCTCCATTCAGGGGCTGGGGCCACAGTGCAGGAATGAAAGGGCCTGGGCAGGGGTGGGGGACCAGGCGTAGAGGTCTCAGACCTGCAAAACTTGATCCTGGCTGGACCTCCAACCAGGTAAGTGCGTTCCTGCGGAAGTGAGACCTGACCCTTCCCCAGGACCTCCTGGCCTAGGGGGCTCGGGCCACCTGGCTAGGGCTCTCTCAGAGGGGTTGAGAGCCTGGAGCCAGACCGATGTGGGTCAAACACCAGCGCCACTACTGGCCCTGGGCCAGTCGCTTCACCCTCGGAGGACTGTCCTCTACAGAATGGATAATGAAGCCACACCATGAAGATATTATGAGACATAGGGGAAACCACGCAGGTCCGAACACATGGTGTTTGGCACTTAATGAGCGGGCACATTTCAGCTGCCACTGCTATTACCCTCCAGCAGGCCAGGAACAGAGTGGGAACAGGGATCTAGGCAGGGTGACCAACTGTCCCAGTTTGCCTGGGACTAAGAGGGTTCCTGGGATTTTTAGATTTAAAAACCAGGAAAAGTGGGTCACCCTAGACCCAGGTCTCTTTACATGGTTCTTCCTCTTGTCTGGGACTCTGTCCACCTTGGAAAGGCAGCTGCGTGCTTTGGAAATCACCCACCCTCTGGCTGGATAGTGTCACACTGGTCACGTGACTTGGTGAGTGAAGCTCCTACTGGACATCAGCCCCACTCCTGCCCTTGGCCGCGTGCCTTACGCGGGTCACACCACGCACACCTTCGTGCCGCAGTCGTGGCTGTGGGACCGTTCATTCCGCTCCCCAGCAGCACCTCCAGGCGGGCCGTGGCTGACGCCAGCCCACTGCTACATTGTGTGCCCTACACAGTGTCTCTCAAATTGTGAATTAACTGCTACCACTTAAAAACCCAGAGAGTTTCTATAAACACATGGATTTCTGCTTCTCTTAAAAAGCCTCGGGGCCTTATTACTTCAGAGCAACTGGCAGCAGAGCTGCCCACTTTGAGAGGGACCTACCTGCCCTGCATCAGTGACTGATGTCACCTGCCTGGCCCCCAGAGGCACACACTTGCCACCTCTACCCTGCAGATGGCTCATGTGAGGAAATCTGATGCCAGGTCCCAGGGGATGCAAAGATGAACCAGGTGTGTCTACCCCTTTCCTCCAGCAGCTGCCACTTTCTGTAGGTGAGCTGTGAGCTGTTTCCAGGTGGTGAGAGCAAAGATTCGGGGACAGGAGATTGACAATTCAGAGCCCAGCGATCAGGTCCCTGGAGAAGCGACTGAGTCAGACCCAAAAAGAGAGGCGAGATGGGGTCCCCTGATAGCAGCCGTGGGAACAAAAGCCGAGGCAGCCGTGACGGGTGCTGGTCGGGGAGGGCAGTCCAGCAGCTCCACTGGGGCCGAGCCCAGAGCACAGGGTGGGCAGTAAAGCTGCCAGGGTAGACCCCAAATGCTGTCAACAAATAATTTCTGAACCAGGTAAGTGCTACTATGTGCCAGCTACTACTAGATACTGAAACTTCAAAGGTAAACAAAAGATGAGAAGGGACAGAAACCAACCCCGATTAGGTGAAGGGATTAGCTGACAAGCACAATTGCCGAGTGTGGGTGTGGCTGTGCCCAGGGCTCAGCCCCGTCCTCAGGGTTCTGTCTTTTCAGCTCTATCCCCCATCTGTGCTGGCTGCACTCTCAGGTGGCTCGGCCACCTTCCTGGAAAGAGTGAGGCCCTTGTTCCCACTGGCTCTGGTGGGAGAGCCCTGGGGGAGGGTACCGCCGGGCCTGGCTGGGCTCCCATGCTCTCTCCTGAACCAGTCACTGAGGCCACGAGAACGGGATACCTGGTTACTTGGCCGAGACCTCACGCCTACCTCTGGGGCCAGGGTCCGCCAAGAATTGGGGGACCCTCAGAGGAAGTGTGTTAAAGCTGGCAGAGTTGTAAAAAGCATGGCCTTGGCATCCAGGCCACCACAGCTACCTCCTACTAGCTGTGTTACTTTTATCCCCCCGTGCCTCAGTTTCCACATCTGTAAGGTGACAATACTAGCATCTATTGCATTGGGCTGTTGTGAGGATTAAATGAGTCAGGTGCTTAGAGTCAGGTGCTTAGGTAAGTGTTAGTGAGCATTGGGATCACTGTGGCAGAGGGCTGTATGGAGCTACGTGCCAAGGACTGACTTTCCTGCTCGCTCTCAGCCTTCCTCTGCAGCGGGATAAACAGTGGTGTTGGCAAATCTGCCTGGCAACACATCTTCTCTGCAGATGGGACCTCAGGCATCCAGGTGCCAGTACACCTGGAGAGAAGGTCAGGGCTGCACTCAGAGCTGAGGAGTCCAACATGGAGAGAATTGGGCACACTCCAGTTCTGGAAAAGGTGGAAAGAAAGGCAGGAAGACAGGAGCTTGGGGAAAGGCCCCATCCCCAGGCAAGAAGAAGCTGTTATAAGACACAGGAGCAGTCAGCAAGCAGCAGTGACCAGCCCGTCACGGGCACACGGACCACCTTGATGGATGCATGAATATTGAACAAGGGGAGCACTCCTGGGGAGAGGCAGTGAGTAGGCACAGAAGGTGGTATTTAAGGGGGAACAAGGAGCAGTCAGAATAACAGGGTGGCTGTATGTAGAGTACTCCTTGGTGTGGAGAACTGAGGCTTGACAAAGTTACAAATTCACCCCAACAAAGCTGTCACCTCCTCACCGCTTCTCCTTGATGCAATAGGGTTACCACCTGACGACCACTGTATTTCTCTAGGAGAGACAACCGTCTTTCTGGGTGTGTGTTCTGTCACTGAGAGATTGGCCAGTAAGCAGAGGATCTGCTTAAAGAAACATTTAGGCTGGGCCAAGAGCCAGCGGGGCAGGCACAGTATCCGAACATCTGAGCCCAGCAGGGGCTTGGCTAGGGAAGGGCACTGACAAGGCAGATGGCAGAAGGGACACGTGGCCTCACCCCAGGGTGGATTGCCCCCTTCAGTGAAGGACTTGTTCCCCCAGCTGCTGTGAGCACTATCAGTGGACAGCCTTCAGCTCCAATCCCTTCAAAGAGCATGACCTGGCCCAAGGTCATGCCCTCCTGGGTGGCCCAATCCAGTGACTGGTCTATGCAGGAGTCCAAGGCCCAACTGTCCTAGGCCAGCTTGGAACAACTCCAGTTCCAGCTTCAGAGCTCCTGGGGGGTGGCGGGGGTGATGTGGGGTCTGCCTGGCAGTCTCCTTCTCCCTCCACACACTCTGGCTTTCTTCTGGCTCAGAGCCAGAAGAAAAAACCAACCTGTGACCAGAGATTGATATTTTTCTCCATCTGAGATGTGTATGTTTAAGAAGCAGGACCCACAAATTCAAATGAAGTTAAAAGTTCAAAGATTTTGCCCTGGCCAGGTGGCTCAGTTTTTTGGAGCATCGTCCCATAGACCATCGTCCTCTCTCTATAAAATCAATAAAGAAAAAAAAAAATTTTTAAATAACACATTCAACCCGGCTGGTGTGGCTCAGTGGTTGAACGTCGACCCATGCACCAAGAGGTCGCTGGTTCAATTCCCAGTCAGGACACATGCCCAGGTTGTGGGTCCGATCCCCAGTGGGGGACATGCAGGAGGCGGCCAATCAATGTTCTCCCTCATCGATATTTATATCTCTCCCTCCCTATCCCTTCCTCTCTCTCTCTCTCTATCAATAAAGAAAAAAAAATTTTTTTTAAGTTCGAAGATTTTTTTAAATCTCTTTTTTGTAAGAAAAATTAGAAATTTGAGGCCACTTTGAATATGATAAAAAAAAAATCTTTGTCAGTGTTCTTACTTGTTTTGTAAGGACAATATTCTTCTTTAGCCTATGGCCACTTGGCTAATTGGTTAAAGTCACCACATGACTATAGTCAAGTTTATAGGTTTGGCTGGTTGCACAGATTCTATCCAGGAAAGTGTCTCCTACAGAAAGTGATCATAGCACTGGCCGATTTGGCTGGCCAGTTTGGTTCAGCACTTAGAACATCAGCCCGAGGACCGAAGGGTTGCAGGTTCGATTCCCGGTCCAGGTCATGTACCTCAGTTTTGGGTTCAATCCCCAGGCTCCAGTCAGGGTTGTTCAAGAGGCAACCAATCAATTTATCTCTCTGAAGAGACACATCGATTTTTCTCTCTCTCTCTCCCCCTCCCTCCCTCCCACTCTATCTGAAAAACTCGATGGAAGAATATCCTGGGGAAAAAAGTGACCGTAGATAAGGGTAGTCCCCCAGGGAATGTGATACAGTGTAAAGGTAAACTAAGGACCTCAAGTGCATATTTAAATATTTAAATGAAAACCTGGACCTTCTCTGAGCTAAGAGGAAGCCCTATTTCTTTGACCTCCTTCCTGGATCTTGAACTTTGAGTCCCTAAGAATGTGGAGCACGCCCTCTGCTGGAGAGAAGGCACCACTGGCCTGCAGCAGGAGGGCCCCAGACAATTAGAGGTTTATCTTGTGAGAGAAGTGAGTTAAATGAACTTTTTTTTTTTTTTAACTCACACTTCCAACACCAAGTGTATGAATTTTCCACACCAAGCAATTCTTCAATTCTCCGTGGACACCACTTGAGTGTCCTACAATTCAATTCTGACACTAAACACCTCAAGTCAGAGGGTGTCAATGGGGGGAAAAGGAGAAACATCTGTAACAAAAATAAATTAATAAAAATAATTTTAAAATAAATAAACAAACACCTCGAGTCAGTACAGACCTACAGGTTAAGCCCCACAAGACTGCATCACTAAAGATGCCAATCACACATAGTGGGTCCCCAGGTTACCCACAATTCTGTCCAACTTGGCTACAAAATCAGGGGTCCCCACGACTCCCTCCTCAGGTAATCTGCTGCTAACAGCTCACAGAATGCAGGGAAACACGCTATTCACTGCCATCAGTTCATTATAAAGGATATAAATGAGCAGCCAGAAAAAGTACATAGGGCGAGGTCCGGAAGGGTCCAGAGCTCAAGAGCTTCCATCCACGGAGCTGGGGTGCCGCACCTTCCTAGTATATGGATGCGTTCAACAACCCAGAAGCAATTTGGACCCTGTTGTTTAGAGCTGTTATGGAACTTCCATTATGCAGGCATGATTGATTAAATAAAGCATTGGCCATCAGCGATTAACTCGGTCTCCAGCCTGCGGTCCCTGAGGTGGGGGTGGGGCTGAAAGATCCAACCCTCTAATCTCAAGGTGGGTTCCAGTGGCGAGCAGCCCCCATTTTCCGAGTCACTCCTACCACCCAGGAAATTCCAAGGGTTTTAGAAACTGTGCCAGAAACTGAGGGGTCAGAGACCAATATATATTTCTTACATCTCAGGGGTTCGGAATATACCCTGAAATGCCACCAGTTGAGCTGACTGACTCAGACTGAAAACGTGTCCTTTGGAAGCTCTGAGGAACAAAGTCAGGAGGGCAGAAGGGCACAGACCCTCCAACTGGAGTTGCTGCCAGAGCCCAACCTCACGCGTGGTTTGCATAACAGTGCTGCAGTCAGACCACAGCAGGTCAAGGTCCTCCAGGAAGGGCCCAGCCATGGCAGAGGCCTTGAAGGGTAGGGCTCGGCTGAGGGGGTCTCTGGACCGGCAGTATCCATTGAACCTCCACTAGCCCACCTATGGAGTCCTGTTCAAGTGGACACTGTGGTCCTAGATGAGGACCTTACTGTCTCCAAACCTCAGTTTCCTCATCTATAAAATAGGTCTTCCATCTTCCTCACAGGGATGCTGTGATGAATAATGCATATTAAAAAGAAACACCAACCTGGCCGGTGTGGCTCAGTGGTTGAGTATCAACCCATGCACCAAGAGGTTGCTGGTTCAATTCCCGGTCAGGGCACATGCCCAGGTTGTGGGCCCAATCCCCAGTGGGGGGCATGCAGGAGGCGGCCAGTCGATGTCTCTCTCATCAATGTTTCTATCTCTCTCTCCCTCCCACTTTCTCTCTAAATCAATAAAGAAAAAAAAAATTTTTTTAATTAAAAAATAAAAGAAACACCATTTAACAGTAGGTGTGTAACATGTCAGTTTGTGGGTTTTTTTCTTCTTCTTTCTTGGGGTGTTCTGCATTGTATATTGGTCAAGAGTCTCTTAATGGGAAGTGACAGAAACCCAACATGAAGTAACTTACTTGGACGCCAGTGGATTGATGGGTTGGGCAGAGAAGGGCTAGGAAGGCCCTGGCTTTGGAAACATCTAGTGTCAGGGACTCCAAGCTGGAAGAACTGTCCTCATTGCTTGTGTCCTCTACCTCCCATGGCAACTCTGCCTCTTGAGAAATAGAGTGAAGAAATAAAATGGAGTCACCATAGTCAAATTGCTAAATTACTAAAATCAAGTAGATTGAGGCCTGAAAAAATGACTATTCTTGCTTTAACTAGCCTGGGAACTTAAACTTTTGAACTTTCCAGTCCTGCGTCAATGCCTGGATATACATCAGACCTCCAGATAACCCTCTGTTTACCCCTGAAGGACTGAGGGAGAATGTTCATGTATCCAGACCACCTGACATCCAGTATCCAGACCATCGGTCATCTAGAGAATTATCTCTGACCGATCCAGAGGCTAAGAATGCAGGACGGATTCTTTCCAAGAATGTACTTTTTACTGTGAGAGCCCTCAGCTTTTCTTTCTTCTTTGGAACGCTGGATATTGCCTAGTTGTGTTTCTGGTTTGCAAACCCTAAAACCCTTGAATAAATCTTTATCATTTATTTCTAGCCAAAGCTTCCAGACCCTTTCTGGGTTTGTTCAGCAGCACTCTCCTCCAGGCTTCTGCTCCTTGCAGGGAACCTGGCTCCTGGAGGCCCCAGGCCCACGGCTCACACATCCAGGACTAAGAAGAAAAACCTGTTTCCCTGCTCCAATCTGATAATGCCAAGGGGAAGGATCTGGTTGGCCCTGTCTGGGTTGCTTTCCTTTAACCATGTGCTTTAGAAAGATCTGAGATATTCTTACATGTATTCCAACTCCATGGATTAAAAAATTCCTCTGCATCTCTGAATTGTAAATACCAACCAATGAGGAAATAGGATTCTTTAGTTTCTGACCACATATATTTTATTAGTACTTCTCAAAATACAGTTTATGGTGAGGAAAATCACCTCCTACCGATGGCCTCCACTGCAATGAAGGTGAACAAGACAAGCAGGGTCCTCGAAGCAAGAGGAGGGGGCCATTATTACCCGGGTCAGAGTTGGGTGAGTCCAAGCAGAGCAGGGCAGGGCATTATGGCAGATTGCTGCTGGCCCTTGCATGAAGTTCTGGGCCTTGTCTCCCAGCCTGGGCTTTGGGATTCAGCTACGGTGAGAAACAGAGGTAGGCAGTTGATGGAGCAGCCTAAGAGCAAGGACCACACCAGAAACTCCGGGAGGAGGCCAGGCAGGCCCCTCCCTCTCCACTCCTGGGACCACAGCTGGCTCCCACGACCACAGCCCTGGGATGTGGATGGCACAGCACAGACGCCAGGGGAAGGCACAGGAGTGGAGAAGGGCTCCAGGGATGGGAGCGGGTTGACATGAGCAGGGCCCAGCGTCTCCACCTCCAGGGCAGGTGTCCAAGCGCGACTATTTCCTAGACGACCGGGAGGGAGGGAATGCAAACGCCCCGGACTGCCCCTGCTCCTTGCCACCAGAGCAGGAGCCCAGGCTGGGCCTGGTGAGAAACTAGACTGGGTCAGAAAACGGGGCAGTCCGAAGGTGACAGCGAACAAAGGCCTCTCTCTGGGAGAGAAACCCCGGCTGGCTGCGGGCCGCGCTGAGACCGCGTCGGGCCCTCGCCGAGCGGCCCGAGGCCAGGCGGCGCCGTTTCCTCCGCCGGCCGGTCCCTCTCGGTCGCGGGGAGGAGCCCTGTGGCATCCGGGTGGCAGCTGCAGCGGGAGGGCGCGGCCCGGCGGGCGAGGGGCGGCGAGGACAGCGAGCCGGGGCTGGGGCACCGCCGCCCGGCCCCACGGTCTCCAGGTGGACGGCGACCTCGGCGCGGGGGCGGGGAAGGCCGACGCGGGAGTCTGTGCCGGTTGCTACGCAACGGCCGGGTGACGTCAGGCGATTGAGTTTGGTTCCCAAGGTAACTGGCCGGGCAGCTGGGCCGGGAACTATTTGTGTCTGTCCCCAGAGGGGCTGCGGAGCCTCCTGGGTCTGGCGCAGCTGAGGAAATGCGCTCCTGGCCCGCGGGCAGGCAGGGGACAGAACACAGAGGCCCTTTCAGCTCCCAGGCCGGCGACCCGGCGGGCGGGGCCGGTTCTGCGCCCGCGGAGGACGCCCCTCCTCCGCTCCCCGCCGCCCTGGTTTTCTCCCGCATCCTGCCGGGGAGGACCCTGGATGGCCAGGCTTTGTCCTACTTAGAAACGCTCTCCAGAGTAAGCACCTTGAAGAAAGGGGCTCTGTTTGCTGCAGCCCGCTCCGCGCCCTCACTGGCACACAGTAGGCACTCAGCCCGGCATTCCCATGGGCCTGTGGCTACCCTTCCAGAGCTGGCACATGACTCCAGGGCCCAGAACCCCTTGTCAGAGCCTGATCTTTAGCGCCTCCTCACCTGTCCTGCGTGCCCTGGTGAGCAGATCAGCAGGTCAGTTCCATTATTTGGGGGCCACGATGCAAAAATAACATGAGAGGCCCCTTGTTCCAAAATGACCGAGGGCAGGTGGGTGGGTGGAGAAATGACTGAGGGACAGTGTAGGAAACCGGCCTCCGCCCTGCCCAGTGAGGGCGAACTGCAAGAGCGTAAAAGTGTCAAGTACATGAGTAAACTGAGGCAGGTGGCATCTCACAGAAGAGAGAGGCTAAGGTTCAAACCTGGAGTGGAAGAAGGTGAGGGACAAGACACGACAGGAGTAGAAAGACCATCAGGTGTGCAAAGACAAAGCAATGACCTAAATTTGGGCCTGAGAGCTGGCCCAGGCCCACCTGGGGGCCCCTCAGGACTCAGGGCACTGTAACTGGGTCTCCTCCCTTTTAATGGCGCCTGAAGCAACAGAGCAACACCCAAGCCTCTCACAATCTGTTTCTGAGGAGCTGCCACCACTTCCCCCCAGCCCAATGGGCCAGGCCAGGCTGGACCTAGGGACACAGAGATCTGGGCCAGGCCTCAAAGAACGAGCCCAGTATTAACATCCAGACCAGCTGCCTGCCCAGAAGCCAGGTCATGCTCTGCCTGTCCTGCCCAAGGGAGGCATCTGCCCCAACCCTGTAAACCCTAGCATCTCTTGTCAACAGTCTGACAGCTGCCCAGAGGCTGAGGGCAGGAGAACTGTGGCATCTCTGAAAGAGCAGCCTCCAGCTGGCTTTCCCCCAGCAGTGACGCTCCATTGCCTGATTCACAGTTAGGAAGCACCTCTTCCCTCTGGGTGAAGCAGGCTCCATGATCTCTGTTTCACATGCAGAACTTGTTCAAGGATGCACATGGGCCCACCTCCCACCCCCCAGATTCCCCAGTCTCTCCTAAGCGATACCTGGGGAACCAGCCCTGG
This sequence comes from Tadarida brasiliensis, assembly GCA_030848825.1. Classification (NCBI taxonomy): domain Eukaryota; kingdom Metazoa; phylum Chordata; class Mammalia; order Chiroptera; family Molossidae; genus Tadarida; species Tadarida brasiliensis. The sequence goes on from CM061265.1 coordinate 101,158,911, forward strand.
GCCCAGGAACCAGAGCTGGCGAGCAGAACCAGCTACATAATTTATGGGGCCCAGTGCAAAATGAAAATGCAAGGTCCCTTGCTCAAAATGTATTAAGAATGTCAAGATGACAGCAAAGCATTAAACCAATCATGAGACTGTGCCACTGCCCAGGTTGCATGCATGAAGCCAGCCCAGCTGGTGAATCCTAGACACCAAGCAAGTCTCCTTCCTGGGAGTAGTCCACCTGCCCCTCTCTCAGGATCCATCTGTTGGTCTCTCTCCTACTTCCTAATCATTCAACACAATCTGGGCATCCAGGAGGTTCCTCGGAGAGGCACACCAGACACCACTTGGGGGGATGTGCCCAGTGCTTGCCTATCAAAGGACCAAAACCCTAGGACCCTCTAGAAACGCTCATTTCTGCAAATGTTGGCTATTTGGTTCTCTGTTCAGCTGAAGAACTCTTGCTCTTGAATAAAATATACAAGAGCTGTCTACAAGATGAGGAAATGTAAAGCACAGCAGCCGACTGATGAAAATTTGGCACTGACCAACTCTAAAACAATTTATAAGAACAAAGTCAAGGCCATGCCTGCAGCCTCCTAAGTTCTATATCCCACTCATGATTCATCCCACTCTGTCCTCAGAAGCAGGGAGAGAACTTCTGCCCCAGCCCTCTGGTTCATCTCCACCTGGGATCAGGCCCTGCCAACTCCCGGCCCCGGTTTCTGGTGGGTTCCCTGCACAGCCCTGCTCCCTCTGCCAGCTTATCTGAATCTTCTCCTCCTGTTACAGTGAGCTGCCCCCCCCCTCCACATGTGGGCACTGTGTCTACCATCCAGATCCCATGCAGGCGTGAAGGACTGGGAGTATCCCAGTGCTGGGAGTGCTGGCTGCAGACACAAGAACCCTCAGCTGTCAGCCCTCTCTGAAGAAAATAAAATGCCTTGCCCAAGGTCACATCTCCCCCTTCCTGGATGCACCCAATGACTGATGAATGCAGGTACAAAAAGGTCCAGCCCCTTTGCCCCAACTCGGGACAATGATAAAAGGCTATCCTGGCTAGGGAGCAACCCCATGGGGGTCTGCTGAGCCTTCCCTGAGACTGCATTGCAGCCCAGCTTCTCCCTTTGCCTGCTCCTGCTGCCTTCCTGACCCTTCCACAGATGCTGACCCCAGGAGAGCTCCTTGGGTAATTCTTCTGCACATAAGACTCCTGTGAAATTTCTTCTCATCCACTTGGGACACCATGGGCACTCCCACCTCTTTACACACCCTGTAACAGTTGTTCTTTCATTCATTCAACAGATCCTCATTGAAGGCCTACTATGCACCAGATGGCATTCTGGGAGCTGAAGGTAAAGCAGAATAAGGCAGGCAGACACCTCTGCCCTCACAGAGCTACAAATGCAACCAACAATATAATGCCATAACATCGAGATTAGAATTGCTTTCTTTCTTTTTCTTTCTTTTCTTTCTTTCTTTCTTTCTTTCTTTCTTTCTTTTTTTTTTTTTTTTAAGAATGATACAATAGAGAATATCTGATTTGGACTGGGGGCAGCTACTTTAGACCAAAGGCTCTCAGGAAGAAGTTGGGTATTGGGTTCAATGGAACAAAAGGTGAGTCCAGAATGAAGCTGAGTGATGGGTGATGAGGTCAGAGGCAAGGCGAGATGATGCAGGGCCTGAAGAACCCAGGAGGATTCAGCCTTTATTCTGAGTGAGGTGGGAGCCATTGGATGGCTGTCAGCAGGGCAGTTATGGACTCTTGTTTGGAGTATCACTCTGGCTACTGGGCAGAAAATGGATTCACCACCTACTGTTTGGCACATGTTTGCCCCTTGGTCTGATTTTTAGTTTTAACCTGTGTTTGTGCAATAACCTGTCTGCTGCTTAAGGTTGGAGGCCAGCCCTCAGACTGTTTGGATCCTTGCACTGAGTAGGTGCTGAATAAATGTTTACAGATGTATCATCTGACACTTCCATTTCTGCAATGCTCTTCTGGAGTCTTGCTTCTCAGACCAGTATCACCACTACCTGGGAGCTTGTAAGAAATGTAGAATACCAGGCCCCACCCAGACCTGCTCACTCGGAACCTGAAATTTAACAATATTCCCCAGAAATGCAGATGCATGGTAAAGTTTGAGCACTTCTAGAGAGCAGAATAACGGAAGGGCCAAACAAACAGGTGTGGCAGATTCGAGGTGAGCCCAAGTGCACACAGTGGGCTCACTTGGGGAGTCTCCCTTAAAAGTGGCAATCATGTCCGGCCGGTGCGGCTTAGTGGTTGAGCATTGACCCATGCACCAAGAGGTCGCCGGTTCGATTCCTGGTCAGGACACATGCCCAACTTGTGGGCCTGATCCCCAATGAGGGGCATGCCGGAGGTGGCCAGTCGATGTTCTGTCTCATTGATGTTTCTATCTCTCTCTCTCTCTCTCACTTCCTCTCTCTGTAAAATCAATAAAGGGAAAAAAAATCCCCCCCCCAAAAAATAATAAAAGTGGCAATCACCCTGAGTCACTGAGTTTGAGAGGAAATGGAACCAGTAATAAAGCTAACTCTCAATCTTTTACATGCATTAGCTAATTTAGTCTTCACAAACAGCCCTATAAAATTAGGCATTATTACAGTCGCTGTGCCCACATTGCAGATGGAGAAACTGAGGCCCAGTGAGGTCGAGTTATTCCAGAATCGTCAGCAGCTACACAAGCATTTGGCTGCTCCTGGTGTTTGTGGTAGGGTCTGTTCTGATTGGTCGCCGCCGGTCCTACTGGTTATTCAATGTTTTGAACGTTGTCGTGGTTACGAAGCTGGATGGAGGAGGCAGGATCCAAACTGTGCAGGAGCCACGCTGTAAACCAGGATCTCTATTCATCTAGCGCCGTCACCACCCAGAAACGGCACATCTCAGGGACAAGTAATGTGTGTCAACGTACTTGTAAGCTGTAAAGCCCTATATAATGCCACGTGCGTGGACTCCTCCGGGGCAGAAGTGAGAGAAACCTGTTAAAGCTGGAGAAGCTGGGCTGTGAGAGAGGCTGCTGTGGGCAAGCAGCATACTCTCTGCTTGTTCGAGGCGGGGGGTTTACTGAGTCAGAAGCAAAGGCCTCCCTGAGTGGAAGCCCACGAACAGCCCCTGGAGGCTCCAAAGCCATTAGGCACTGACCAGATTAGCCCGTCTTCTCGGTTGGACCAGGCCCTCCTGATATCCAACACCCCTCCTGATATCCAACACCAGGGGGCGCTGCTCCCCAGCCTTCCTCCCACTGGACCCCACCTGCTCACAGGAAACGGACTTGGAAGGAGCCCTCGTAACCAGGGACTTTGAGACGCAAAAAAGAAGGGAAGGCAAACTGGAAGGGGAACTTACACCCACTTTTAATCCCCAAAATACCCCTGTATAGAAGCTCTTGCTTCCATTTTACAGATGAGGAACTTGAGGCCCAAACCAGGAAGCTAGGGAGAGGCAGGGCTGGGTCATTTAATTACAACCTCAGTTCCCCAAGGGACCACAAGTTGATGTCAGCTTATTTGACCCTGTTGTCTCACTGGTGTCCCAATTATTATGTTGATCCTGTATTCTAAGTGGTGGCCAGAACCTCAACCACAACTGTATTCTCACAACTCCAACAGCCAGGCCCCCTAATCGAACTTGAACCTTTTTGAGTCATGAGCTTCTGCTTCATTGCCCTCTGGCCTTCAGCAGCCTCCCCATTCACGTAGAGCCTGGGGTCTCTGCTCTCAGAGTCATGTCCTATTCTACATCCCTTCTCCACTCCAGGGGCCCCATGCATGCAGGCAGCAGCACAAATAAACAAAGGGACATTTGAACCAGGAAGAGCCTGTGGCTGAGGCCAACGAGGCACCAAGGTTTTTTCTCATCTCCCACCAACTCCTTTTATGGCCTCTGGGTCCTGTTCCTTCCTCCTAAATCCTAACTGGAAAAGGCCTCGGGAGTCACTGGATCCAACTTGCGCCAACATTTTCAGTTTCTATTGAATGAAACAGCGTGCTGCCTCCGCGTCTCCAGGCAGGTTCACAAGACCAGGACAGGGTGGGCAGCGTCCTGCAAGGGGAAGAAACTCCAGCCCTGGGGCAAGAGATGGGCATGTCGGGCCCTGGGAGGTGGAGGGCCCTCACCATGGCTTCTAAGGCTCTGCCGCAGCTTCTGAGATTCTGAATCTGGCCCCGGGGGAGGCCCTCGCGAGCATCTATTTAGTCCCCCTTGGTGGGACCCTCTCCTTCTTTCTGTCCAGAAAGTTGCGGGAAGCTCGCGTGTCTGGGAGCACGTGCGTGTGAGCGATCATGTGTGTGCAGGAGCGTGTGCCCCGAGACACACGCGTCCGCGCCATTGACGGGGTCTGTGCGCGCCCCCTACTGGCCGGCCACCACCGGCTGCCGCAGGGGCCAGGTGGCCGTGTGCAGCGCCGCGTGTGCCCTGCATGTGGTCAGCCTCCCCTTGCGGCTGAGAACACGGGGTGTGCACGGCGGGCATGCTGGCGCACAGCATCGGGAGCATGGGGGCTCTGGCTCTCGGTCCCGAGCCCAGCCCTCCCCGCCGGCATATTCTGTTTTCCCGGGCCTCCCCTTCCGCCCGCGAGGAGAGCTCCAGGGCGGGGGCCAAGAGCGGCCCCGCCCGGACCGGCTCGTGAGGGTGGCCCGGCTGCTGGGCGCGCGCCGCCCCTCCCCTGCTGTCCCCGCCCCGGCGCCCCGATGGGTTTTTCCATGACTGCATCCGGCCGCGGGCCGCCTTTGTTCCCTCGGTCCCCAGCATTGGCCTGCCTCTCCCCCGCGCGCCGGGGTTTTTCCAGGGCTCAACTGGAGCATGGCGGAGCCGCCTCCCCCACTCCCCCCACCCAGACCCCGGCCTCCTGCGCCCGGGCTCGGGCGGCGATCCCGGCAGGACCCCGAGATCACCTGCGGGGAGCTGCGCCCTCTCCAGACTCGCCGCTCGCTCCGTCTCTCCTGGCCCCGCCGCCGAGGCCTGCGGCCCCTAAGCCCCACGTGTGTGCGCAAAGTTGACCGTCTCCCAGCCAGCCCCTCTCGGCGCTTGGTGAGGCGCTCTAGGCGCCCCGAGCCCTCCCGGGCTGCACGTTGAGGGGCGGGGGTCAGGCGGGTGCAGAGTACCGGGCCGGGCCCCCTCTGCCTCCAGTTGTGAAAGGGCCTCACGTTTCCCCCAGGGGGTAGGGGGCACAGTCCGGGCGGTAGACCCCCACCACCGAGAACCCAGGCGTGCGCGCACTGACCAGCACAGCGGGGAGATCACCCGGGCCCACCGCGCGCTCGCAGCTCGCGGGGGGAACCGCGTGGGCCCCCACGGGAAAATGGGCACACTCGAGGGCAGTAAGCCCCAAAGCACCGGCACTCGGGTTCCCAGAGTCCCCTCCCCGCCGTCAGGAAGGAAAGGGAGATAGGCAGGCAGAAAGGGGCGATGGGGAGATGCGGGGGTCGCGGGGATGTTCGAGGGAGTGAGGGCAGGCCTGGAGCCCCAGGTCACCACTCGGCAGTTCCCCATATACCCTTTGGGGGACTGTGGCCGCGGCCGCGCAGACCTGCATTCAGTCTGTGTGTGTGTGTCCGCCACCAGCGGAGCCTATTACCCGGCCATGTTGGTGGGAAAAGTGTAAGAAATGTCGTGTTTGTTTCTGAGTGAAACTTGCTAAGTCCTACCAGAGAAGCCTGACGGGCAGGGTGGCCTCCTGGCTGAGGTACAGGGGTGAGGGGACGTGTGTGTAGAGGAAGGGGTCCTGGATTAAGAAGGTGTCGGGTTCTATGGGGTTTTTGGAATCTCTTGGGGGTGTCTCCTCAGACAGTTAAAGATAGGAGGTGAGTGTGGGCGGAAAATTCAGAGTAAGGGACACCCAGATACAGGGAGGCCTAGAGCTGTCTGCCTGTGGGGGCTGGGAGGGTTAGGGTTAGGGTTAGGGTTAGAGCCCTTCGAGTCCCAGCCTCTCCCTCTCCCACCCCCGTGCATTCTCTTGTTTCCTCAGCTGGAATGGGGGAGCCTGGCTTCTCTGAGAGGGCCCCTCCTCCCGGCGCACCTTTGTCAGCTGGGCCTGCCTCCTCCCTGTGTTGAGGCCCCCTCCCTCCCAAGCCACCGGAGCATGAGGAAGCCTTGTTCCACACACTGGGCTTCTCGCTCACAGGCTAACTCAGATGCCCTTTGCCCTCGTGAAGTTGGTGGGAAGTTCCAGAAGCTGAGACAGAGCCTGTGGCTGGGCACTAGGCCCTGGAACAGGAACTTCCACTGAGTTAACACTAGACCCTCAGTGTGTACAGCTCCTCCCCCAGTACTGCACCTAGTGTATTGACTGAACCAGTCAGACAAGCAGGGCCCCCAGACCCACCTAAACCTACTGAGGCGAAAGTGACTTTAAGCAAGATGCAATCCAGTGCCCCAGATGATGGCATTCTAGCTTATTTTTTCTCCCCATACCCTGCACAGGGGTGCAAGTCATGTTTCAGATCTTAGTCGGTACAAGTGGGTCAAATGATAAACCACACTGTTTCTATGTGTCCTCCCTGCCAGGGTCAGCAGGGGGGACAGCAAGTTAGAAGTAATCTGTTGGCAGTAGCATCCTGCTTGCTGTTCCTTTGTCCTCAGTTGTCTTGTCCACCACCTGACCTTCATTCTCCCTGTTCTTGCTCAGTCCGAGAATCTAAAGCCCAAGCCTTAGCCATTATCCCTCAGTTTTCTCATCTATAAAAGGAGGATACTGATGGTGCCTACTCCCAGGGTGCTTATATGAGTTCAGTGAATTTCTATTAATTTAATGTATGTAAAGAGCCTGCACATAGCAAATAGTAAAGCATTTGCTATCATTATGGGAAGTTAAGCAATTTGTTCAAAATCACATAGTATGTAGTGAAATTTGCTGTCAACCTAGGCCACCCACTCCAGAGCCCATGAATTCTCCTGTGTTAGTGACATTTTGCACTGGGAGAATTGGGAAATGGTATTCGTGTACATTGCTCATCTGTAAAGTGGGGGAAACAGTAGCTGCTAGGGGCTAGGAGACATTTTTCTAGGAAAGAGCCCATTTATAATGGTGATGTCAGAATTTGTTCCCACTTCGTGGCTGTTACAATTGTTTTATGGGTTTTTTAAATTGTATATGTCAATTGAGAAATTGATGACAATTACATAATCACCTTGATGGTAGAACACTCCAGGTCCTTCCAGCAGTGATGTGAATCCTAAAACATTTATTTGTTTCATATTTATTACCTGCTCGACTGTGCCCGGCACCGTAGTGGATGAGGGGGTGGCAGGGTGAGCGTTCTTAGCAGGGAGACAGTTCACTCTCTTCCTTGGGAGACAATGTATGTCTATCAAACAGAAGGAGTAGTTCACTTAACTAACAGCTAATATCTAACAAGGACAGTGGCAACAGATTCTCAGATGGTCCATGATCCTTCCTCCTGGTCTTCATGCCCTGTGTCACCCCACCCCTGAGTGTGGGTGGGACTTATTATAGGGCAAAGGTGATGGGATGGATGTGATTATGTGTATGTGATTATGTTCCATGAAATTGGAACCTCCTTCCTGCTAGGATACCTCCTCCACTGCCCACTGCTGGCTTTGAAGAAGCAAGCTGCCACGTTGGGGACTGCCTACAGGTAGAGTAAGATAATAAGGTACCAGCTGACACTGAGCAAGAAACTGAGGCCTCTCCCTGACACTCACAAGAAACTGAATTCTGCCAACCGCCGCATGGGCTTGCAAGCAGATCCTTCCCGGACCAGGCCTCAGAGGAGACCCCAGCCCTGGCCAACACCTGGATGGCAGCCCTACAGAAGACCCAGTCCGGCCTGTCCAGACTTCTGTGAGAAACTGTGATATAATAAATGTGTACTGTTTTAAGCAGCGACATTTGTTGTTATGTTGTTTTATAGCAACACAGAACTAATATAAGATCTATTAGGTGAAAAGGCCTGCATGAGAATATTAAGGGATACAAAGAAATGTAAGGAACTTAAGCACTTCAGGAGTTTCCTGGCAGTCGAGATGAGAAAGGAAACACAGCATGGTTTCACTATTTGACAAAAAAGAAAGTAATCTTCTAAAGAGGCAACTTGGCTCCGATTCTAAGAATTTGTCATGTGGACAGTAGAATCTCTGAACAGAGCCCAGTGCCTCTGGGGCCTGGACCAACCTGTAGGTCAAGATCCCTCCTCATCCTGCCTTCCTTCCTGCCTGACCTCTTGCCACATCATGCCCTCCTGTTTGCTGCCCTCCTTCTGGACTGCTCTCCCTTCTCTGTCTGTTGACTCCTACATTTCAAGGACCAGCTGGGACCTGTCACCTCTTCTGCAAAGCTTTCTTTAGTTTCCTAGCAGAATTAACCACCTCCTCCCGATCTCCCAAATCTTTGTTATCAAAGGTATTGTGTTGTATTCTTCATTTCTAATTTTGTATTGAGTATCTACTAAGTTCTAGGCCTCCTGTTAGGTGCAAATACAGCACAGGACCTACAGCCTGCCGGTGGCACCGTAGTCATGGACCTATCTTCTCCACGTAGGGCCAGGCCCTCTCTGCATCCTTGGCACTCAGCACCACACACAGCAGCCACAAATCTCAATGTTGGTTAAGTGAATGACTCTGATTGTCTCATGATGAGTTGCTGGCTTCCTGACAGGCTTTTGGGGATGAGTTAGCTGTAAAATATGCCCCAAGTAGCTGAATTGGTTGAATATTATAATTTAGTGATGTCATGGGAACTCACCATTCAACATGTGAATGTCAGCAGAAACTGACTTCATTTACCTGTAATTGATGAGGGGCTTGGGGTAGGGGTGGGGTAGCCGGCTGTAACTGATCAATATATTCAGCAGCATTTTCAGGGCGTTCCTGGTTTATCCTAGTCCAGTCTCGGCGGTATGGAAGGAGACAGGAAACAGCCTATGCCAGTGATAGGAGATTTATGCATCTAATTCATCTAAAAAATGAAAGACTCCAGCAGCAAGTTATAAAGAATGGGGCCCAAGTTGTGGCCCTATTAGTTCTGGCTAGAAGCACCCCTAGGTGTTTATAAAATGGGATATTCGATTCCCTCACATCCAGCGGCAGCCCTACTTGACAAGACTGCAGAGGGCGCTGCCCGCACCGTCAGATGGAGTTTGGAAATGTCTGTGGGTCCTGGAGGGCACAGACTGTGGTACTTGGCTGTTACCATGGGGAGCAGCAGCCCACTCCATCCTCCCTCTGCCCCCCACTTCCTGGCCATCCTAGGCAAATGTATGGCCCTCTGTGTTCAGTTTCTTAGAGTCTCCTTCCCAAATATCCTGGCCTGCAGGGCAGGATTAGATGCTGCCTCAAGGTCCCCCAGAAATGGGGTTCTGCCAGCCTATTCTGGGGCCACCCTCCAGATCTTGTATCTCACTACATCTCAGATGGATTTTCCTGGCTGTGTGTGGCCCGTCTCTGCACCTGGTGCTTCCATGATCTCTGCTCAGAATTTCCAAGCCACTCCAAAATCCTCTGATGGGAACCCCTGCCCGCCCCCAGACACTGACCAGGGCCTCTAGGGGTCGTCTCTACAAAATGACGAGGTTCCTGGAATCTGCCTCGTTCCCTGGAACTTGTTTACTGTGGACTGCGCCTCTCCCCCTGGGAGTTTTGGGGAGCCTTTCCCCCAGTGTTGAGGAACCTGTCTCTACTTGTTTCCTCACTGCCCCAGTTTGCCCTCTCCTCCTGGGCAGCGCTCATGTCCTGTTTTAATTTAAGCTACAGGGAAATGGTCTCAGGAAAGGAGCTGCCCCCAGCCCCATAATCTAAAATGTCCTTCTGTGAACCGAGCCCCTTGTATCAGGTCTCTGCTCCCACCTCCCCACCCCCAGTCCTCCCTAGAGATGCACCATTTTTGGTGTCCTGTCTTTATATGCATTTTTCGGTTCGATTCTTTGGATTTAGTGACGTAAATTTTGGCCTGACATCTTGGCTGAGGGCCTGGCTTTAGCTTGGTTCTCCTTTCAGACCTGGCACAAAGTCCTAGAAGGACCGTCTGCTGCTGCACTCCCTACTCCTCAGGGCCCTGCCTCTGCCCAGCCCCCAACTCCTGTCCCAGGATGTTGCTCCACTGGGGCCACCGCTATGACACCCTTCCAGGCTCTGGTCTCTTCCTCAACCACGCAATTCCCAGCAGTGGTGTGGGATTAATAAACACTGTGGGAAGTCTTTGTTCTTAAAAAAGAACGTTCTCTTTTTGTTGTTGTTGTTGTTGATCCTCACCCGAGGATATTTTTCCATTGATTTTTAGATAGAGTGGAAGGGAGGGAAGGAGGGAGAGAGAGACAGAGACAGAGAGAGAGAGAGAGAGAAACATCGATGTGAGAGAGACATATGGATTGGTTGCCTCCTGCACAACCCTGACTGGGCCCAGGGTTTGAACCTACAACCCAGATATGTGCCCTTTACCAGGAATTGAACCTGTGACCCTTCAGTCCTCGGGGCAACATCTAACCACCGAGCCACACCAGCCAGGGCAAGAAAGTTCTCTTTTTAAAAAACAGTTATGAGCCCTGGCCGGTGCGGCTCAGTTGGTTGGGCATCCTCCCGCGCACTGAAAGGTTGCCGGTTTCATTCCTGGTCGGGGCGCATGCCCAGGTTGCTGGCTTGATCCCTGGTAGGAGGTGTTTCTCTCTCTCCCTCTCCCTTCCTTTCTCTCTAAAAATCAATACAAAATCTTTTTAGAAAAAAGTTATGAACATGATAAAAAATTCAAAAATAAAAATACTCTCTCCAGTACCCTTGCTTTCCAGTTTCACTCTGCACAGGTAACTATTTTTGGTTTCTTGCTTCTTCCAGCTATTTTCTAAGCAATCACCCTTCCCCCGCACCCCACCCACCCAACAAAAAGCCCTGGTTCGTTATGTTTGCCAATTTTCCTGGTGTAAGTACTCCCACTATAGCTGATTTCAAGCTACCAACGTGTGTCAGTGAGTGTGGAGTGGAGAAGGAACTTACACAGTTAGCTAGGTGAGCCCCAGCTCCAGCTCACCACGTAAAATTCTGCGTGTATCATTAAGCACACAGCCAGACACACACAAATGGAATCACGGAACACCCACACCTTGCTTCTGACACTGCACTTGACCAACCTGTCAGTAAGGTGAGGCCAAGTATAGTGCCCACAGTGGAAAGGAGGTATCAACCCACCTGCTCCTCATGGAAGACTATCGATCGGAAGGGTCTGTCCGCCAGTCATGGAGAAGTGTCTGGCAGAAAACTATGAAGGGTCATCAATTAAACTACAGGGTAAAATGATGTTAAGATGCTAATTAGTGGGATGACATTTTTGAAAACTAAAAACCTTGGTTTGAGTAAATCTTGAAGAGACAACATCTTAATTTCTAATGGAGTAGTTAGGAATTAAGAGAAGCCTTAATTCAGGACAGGATTTAAACTGTTCTGCTGGGGGGGGGGGGGGGTAGTTCACCTTGTTGTTTTTAAAACTTCAGATGACTGATCAGATTTTCCAGCCAGAGAGAATTCAGGAATCTACAAAACCTGGAGAGAGGGGTCTAATGAGGGACATCACGTGCAGGCGAGTGACCGTGAGCGTTCTCAGTCTCTTCAGAAGACATGGACAACCCAGCCCTGCCTGACATCCGCCCAATTATCCGCTTTGGTGGCTGCCCAGGACTCCCTCTGAGTTCCATTAGGAAACATTTGTTTGGAAAACAGGCACTTGAGAAGAGGATTTCTACTCCCCGGGTTTCTGGGTGACTTCCTCTGTGATTGGCTTGTGACTCTGGTATTCTGAGCTTCCAGCAGTCTTTGTCAGACAGGACAATTAGGGCTGGTGTCCACCTGTGCTCTGTTGGTCTGGGTCATTCTCTGGAAAGCTGCTTCTAATAGACAGATGGAATAGAGTTTTGTATACACTTTAAATGACAGAAGGTGACCCATGGAACCCAAAGAGCCTCAGGCCATGCTGGCCACTGTGACCCTCTCGTTTCCCTGTCTCAGTCCTGGGAATGGTCGGACAGGGGGTACAATGTTGAGCATTAGGACCACAAACCATTTGTTTATGGGAAAATGCTAGCTTCTGACGTACCCATTTCATGCCCAGAACCAAGCAAGGGACTCACTCCAAATGCTAAACTGCGCAAGTGTAAGGACCCCAAAGCATCCCACCAGCCACTGTGGTGAAGCAGGAGGTTACAGATGGCTCGGCCGGCAGCCCTCGGGTTCTTGAAGCAGGTGATCCCGACCTTAGGAAGCAATCCCCAGGCCTCATCTTTTCCAGGGATACATCTTGGGCAAAGCCATCGCTAAATGGGTATATGAGAATATACAAAATGGTATATACAAAGTTCAAAAGACTGTCAGGTCAGAACCAGATAGCTGAGAAATCTCTTCAGCTTAACATAGACACATGAGGCCAATATCATTTCAGTTTGCTTAGGGACCAGCAGGAGGAGAAATGGACCAGTATGAGGGCCAGGTAACTCTGTGTTGATAGTCAACTCATCTAGCTTAAAGGGGGCAGGGGGATTAAAAACCTAGACTAGATTTGGTGTCTAAATGCCACAGGCTGATAAAGACACAAGGCTTGCCCTGGGAGGAAGGGGCACAGTCTTTGGATGTATTCCTCCATCCTGCCATCAGGGTGTGGTTTTTGGTTCATGGGCAGGGGTATATTTCAGAACAACCTTGGGGATAGGAGAAATGCAACTATTTATTGATTTATTTATGGAGTTCAGAACCGAATACTTCTCGACTGGATGTCCTCACATCGTCAGGGTGAGACATGCTTCATTCATTTAGACTGAGGGGCAGTAGTGGGAAGGCTCCACTCCTCCCAGCGGGAGAACCCCCACTCATTGCAGGGCTTTCTGCAAGGAGAGCAGGGCGCTCCAGAACCCTGAAGGGAAAACTCTTCTAGGGCTGGCACAGAGAACCAGCGTGGGCAGAGGGCCGTCTGCAGTGGGGAGCTGCACCGAGAGGGAACCTGGGGAGGGGTGCTGTGCAGAGCGCAGAGGCCCTGGGTGGGTTTGTCAGGCAAGGTCAAGATGAAGGAAAGGGCCCAGCTGCATAAACATCAAGAAGAAATTGGGGGCAGAACAGGACTGGAAAACATGTAAGGAAAATCATTGTTTTAAAAAACAGTAATTCTGAAAATTCCAGATGCTGGTGAGGATGTGGGGGAAATGGGTACTTTTAGACACTGTTGGAGGTACTTTGGGGGACACGTGGCAATACCTAGTCATTCAGAAGGTGTGTGTATCCCAGACCCAGCTGCACACGCCGGGTGTCTCCCACTGAGGTCTTTGGCACAGTTGTTCCTGAAAACAAGTACAAAGATATTTATTGAAGCACAGTTTCTAATAGCAAAAAAAGTGAAAACAAAGGAAGGACAAAATGAACTCTAACTTGCTCACAGGAGATGGTCTACACTGCAGTCAAAATGAATGAGCTGGCCCAGCCAGTGTGGTCGAGCATCGACCCACGCACCAAGAGGTCGTCGGTTCGATTCCCGGTCAGGGCACATGCCCAGGTTATGGGCCTGATCCCCAGTAGGGAGCATGCAGGGGGCAGCCAACTGATGTTCTCTCTCACATAGGTGTTTCTCTCTCTCTCTCCCTTCCTCTCTAAAAAAAAAATCAATAAAAAAAAACTGAAGAGAATAAGCCAAGTATTAGCATCTATTAAATGTTGGTGGTAGATACAGATGTCTATTCCTATCACATATTATACTGTGGTAGGTGGAATAATGGCCCCCAAAGATGTCCATCCATGTCCTAATCCCCAGAATCTATGAATATGCTACTTTATGTGGTATGAGGACTTTGTAGATATAATTAATTTAAGGATCTTGAAAGGGGGAGACTATCCTGAATTATCTGAGGGACCCAATGTCATCATAAGAGGAGGCAGGGGGTCGGAGTCAGGGAGAGGACGTGTGACCGTGGAAGTAGAGGTTACAGGGATGTGCTTTGAAGATGGCAGGGGCCACGAGCCAAGGAATGCAGATGGTCCTTAGAAGCTGGAAAAAGGCAAGGAAAGCGTCTTCCCTGAAGGGTCCAGAAAGAACACAGCCCTGCCAACATCTTGATTATACAACTTCTGACCTCAAAGAACAAATCTGTGCTGTTTTAAGTCATTAAATTTGTGGTTACTTGCTATAGTAGCAATAGGCGATTAATGTAGTACTTTGGGGGGAATGTTTCATAATTTAAATTTTTGTTTGCTTTTATCTTATGCTATTAAGTTAGGAGAAGGGTGGAAGGCCTATGGCCCATCTTCCTGTTCCCCCTTCTTCAGAGAAGAGCTATCCGGGAACCCTCCTCTCAGCTGGCCACTGGACTGAAAAGGCCAAGCTGGGTGCCCATCTCAGGCGGGCCCTGGGATTCTAGAAGCCCTGGCTGTCAGAACATGTCCTGGCTGTTGGGGTGAGCCACACCCCAGGAGAACCCCTGGAGCTGGCCCCTCCCTCCCTGGTAGGTAAAGCTGTCAGAAGCTCGCAGAAGTTGGAGGGTGTCTGCAGAGATGAACTTGCACTGTGCGAGGAGCTCCCTAAGGACACTTCTCACCCTTCATGCCCCCTTGGCCTGGAGCGGAGAGTCCAGATGCCAGGCCCTCTTCCAAGGCCAGAGCGCCTCTGCAATGGGGCAGGGGCAGCACTATGCTTGGAGAGCCTGGGCTGGGACATGGCCTCCTAGGGAGGATCAGCAAAAGGGAGCAGCCTGAGATCTGAGCTGTTGCTGGTGTGAAGTGTTCAGGAAGGGAGCCCATTTGTTGAAGAAGTTGGACTTGAAAGGAAGGAGACTGATAGGAAAGGCAAGTAAAAGGTACCTAAGGGTCCTGAGAGAGGTATTTTCAAGAAAAGAAACACCTGTGTATAGTGTGTGTGTGTGTGTGTGTGTGTGTGTGTGTGTGTGCAGAGAGGAGCCGAGCAGTCTTGGAGGAAAGGTGGCTCCTCTCTTTGCAGATCTGGAAACTAGGCAGGAAATACACGGGTCTGGAAAGACACCCCACCGAGTTACCCCAGTGTGGGAGTGGGGGACAAGGGCGAATCAAAGGGCTTCACTCCATCTAGATCACCTGAATTGCTTTACAATGAAGATATATTCATACATTACTTGTGAAATTAAAAATAAACTTCAATGTATTAGACCCTGTGAGCAGCATAGACAGTGAGTACTGGAGTTATTCAAAGAAGGGTCTGGCAAGTGTCGGGTTCGCTGAAGTGTGGGCTGGGGTTGGACTTGACTGGTGAGGGGGGCACATCAGGGGAAGAGCTGAAGGAATAAAGAGAAGGAGTGGCAGGTTTTGAAGGGGGCAAGACCCCATGGCCAGAGCGAGGCCAGGTTGGAGAGGAACTGGCACTGAGGGGATGCAGACCCCCTGCTTTAGTCTCTGGGAGGCCTGTGGACAGCACAGGCCCCACCCCCACACACATACTGAGTCAGGCCTGCGGCAGGCTCTGGAATTCCCATTCCTTTCAAGTTCCCCAGAAGATTCTGGCGGGTAACCAGGTAATGGGTGCACCTTGGGAAGGATTCTGCTGAGGGCTGGGGTGGGGTGGGTGGGTGGTGAGGCCGCCATGTGAGGAGGGAGGGCTCTGGGACTCACCCTCCTCCAACCCAGGCAGCTCAGCACTGATGTTCTGCCTGGAAGCAGCCAAAAACCTGGATCAATGATTAAAAAATGAAGTGTAAACACCCCTAGGCTAGAATAAGAGAATGGAAGTGGTGTGTCACTTTAGAAGGAAACTGGGTTGTACTCGCGTGACCATGTTTCTGACCAACTCTTGAGGCCCCAGGATGAGGAGGAGAGTGGGAAAGAAAGGGCAGAGCCAGGGGCGGTCTAGAAGAATCAGAGGAAATGACTGACTCTGGGGTGATGAGAAAGAGAACCCCTAGGCCTGCATCCCCAGAGCTGGGCTTTGTCCTGAGGACCTGGGTGCTGCACAGGCAGCCATGTTGCAGGGAGCGTTCCCAGGGGGGGATGGCCAGGGTACATCTGTTTTCATGGCTGCCTTGAGGATGCAGGTGTCCTGCTGGAGAACCCCAGCACCTTCGGGAGCTCAAGGAGGGCAGTAAGGGAAGGAACAAACGCAGTGAACTGACAGAGGAAGGTTCCTGTGAGGTGGCAGCTTTCCCATGAAGATATATTATCGGGGTCACCTTTCCTTGTGGCAATGGTGTGGGACAGCGCAGCGCCAGCAGGGTGGGTGATGGGGGAGACACAGCAATCTGTGGGCCCATCCCCTCCTGTAAAGGACTTCTCACCCCAGACATATGGCTCAGCGTCCAGGCTCCGGTTACCTGTAATCCAACCTCCCAGCCACTTCCCAGGAGCCTGCCGCTTGTTCCTCTGCCAGCTTCTCTCCACCGTGTCCTTGCCCATCTCCTGGGCCTCACTCAGCCCCAGGTCCCACGTCCCACGTCCCACGTCCCACACACCTCAGAGTGAGAAGCTGCAGGGGAAGGAAGGCCCTTTCTATGGGTCAAGGGCCAGGGAGGGGCTGAGTTAACCCTCAGACTCACTCCAGCTCAGAATATTTTTTTTCAACTGCATTTTTGTTAAGGTACTGAAATACAAAATAATATTCTGGCACAGTATGTTGAGAACTTAAATCGATATAACATAAAACAGGCCCAGAAGAATTGGGTATATTCTCATGAGAGAGAAAAATTATAAATGCTTTTTTTTTAAGCAACAGTAATGTAATAAGCATTTTTGTAGCTATACATTTTGGACACCTTAAAGATTCCTTTCAGTAACTTCTAGAGGTGAAATTGACAGGTCAAAAGGTACTGGTAATTTTAGGGCTTAATATTCTTCCAAAAGGCTCTCCCAGTTATTGTGCATTCCTAGAAATAATTCATGAGAAAGCCCCTGCCCAACAGTAGGTATTCAGTTGATAAGCAATAAGGGGAAATGTTATCTCAACTGGTTTTATTTTGCCTTGTTTTGAGTATTAAGGAGGTTGAACATTTTCTTCTCTTACTAACATTTGTTTCATTGTTTTGATTCATCTGCCTGCTCACATCTGCCATCTTTCTCTTTGGTGCCCTATACTTTATAAAAGCCCTTTGATATTTCCCTCTGTTGCCATATTTGTCTGGAAAATATATTTTCCAAGTTTTTCTTCTGCCTTTTTAATCTGTTTTGTTTGTGGTTTTTGACATATAGAAACTTTTCATTAAAAAATTTAAATCTAGCCCTGCTGGTGTGGCTCAGTGGATTGAGCGTCGTCCTGTGGACTGAGTGTCGCCCCATGGACTGAGAGGTCCCGGTTCGATTCCTGGTCAGGGCACATGCCAGGTTGCAGGCTCAGTCCCCAGTAGGGGGTGTGCAGGAGGCAGCTGAACCATGTTTCTCTCTCACATCAATGTTTCTATCTCTCCCTCTAAAAAAAATAATAATAAAAAATAAAGAATTAGCCCTGGCTGGTTTGGCTCAGCGGTTGGAGCGTCAGCCTGCGGACCAAATAGTCCCAGATTCTGTTCCCGCTAGGGGCACATACAAAAAAAATAATAATAAAGAATTAAATCTAGGCCCTGGCCAGGTGGCTCAGTTGGTTGGACCATTGTCCCATACACCAAAAGGTTGCGGGTTCGATCCCCAGTCAGGACACATACCTGGGTTTTGGATTCCACCTCTGGTCAGGGCAGGTATGGGAGGCAACCAATCCATGTTTCTCTCTTTCTCCCTCTCTCTAAACGTATCCTCGGGTGAGGATTAAAAAACAAAATTAAATTAAATCTAGGAGGCTTTTTTTGTTTCTGTCTTGAGTGAGGCACCCATTAATCTTTTCAGGCATAAACAGTAAGAACAGAAAGGAATTTAATCTCTGAGGGGACAGGTTGAACATGTGAGGCCCCCGTTCACTAAAGGTGGCTGTTCCAGGTTTTCACTGGAATCCTTGTTGGGGAAGCGGGGGAGAGGGAAAAGGGACAGAGGGCAGAAGGATCTGCATGGCAGGGGAGGGCCTGGCCAGACCCAGTGTGCAGATGAAAAATTTCTCTAGGTGGGTCCTGTCTGGTGATGGGACTGGAGAGAAGCCTGCCATGGTTAAGGAGACCAGGTTATCTCATCCAAAACCAACAAGTGTCTGAGACACCCAGAGAAGGGGGCAGAATCTACACAAAGGGGCTGTCCTTGGGCCCAAATGAGGTCACAGCTGCCCACTAGACAGGCAGCCTAACCCCCATGCTGTAAATTCTGCCTACTCCCAAATAAGGTCACAGTGCGACACCAGATGGAGGTCCAGTCCTCAGTTGATACCCATTCCTCAGACTGAGGGTGCTGCCCAGAGGAGTCTTCGTGTTGTTCATGCTATAATCTCAGACTCCGAAGCTGCTGCTGTGTCCTGTTCACCAAGTTGGAATTTTAAGAATCACTGAAAGGTTGGTAAACTTGCCTTTCTCCTACATCCCAAAGGGGGACAATCCTCTAGCATGGCTTGTCTGTGAAGCTGAAAAACTGTCCTCTGAGCTTTCACATTGTGTGTTTAGTGTTTGCATAATGAATATGAAAACAAAGGTCAGATGCATTCTTTGTAACTTACTGTAGACATTTCAAAAGAGCTATTTTTGACTAATACTAAGAAGTTACAGAAATAGACTATTAGGTCACTGGTTGATTACCATGGAAAAGCCAAAGGTTTTCCCAGAGGGAACAAAGGGAGGTAAGGAGTCTAGCCTGACCACTCCGAAGAGTCACCAGCTATCCCATCACCAGACTGGAATTTCGGGGGGCTTGCCTAGGCACAGTCTAAATTTGGGTGAGCGTTTCGGGATGTGGATAAGCAGGCTCTATAATTACACAACTGTTTCTGACTTGAAGACTTTTCCTAGTGGGCGTATTTGCATGATGAGAGGGTCTGCACTGAGCTGCCTGGTGTGGGCCTGGCATTCTGGGTTGC
Organism: Tadarida brasiliensis; assembly: GCA_030848825.1. Classification (NCBI taxonomy): domain Eukaryota; kingdom Metazoa; phylum Chordata; class Mammalia; order Chiroptera; family Molossidae; genus Tadarida; species Tadarida brasiliensis. The sequence continues at coordinate 101,177,777 of CM061265.1, forward strand.
CAGGCAACTCAGTGTGTCTGGGTGTGTCCCCTTAGTGCTCTCTCCTGCTGATGTTTCTGGGTACAGTCTGTGTGCTGGCTTCTGGGCTGTGACCGTCCCACGTGATCAGGTCTGTGACAGTCCCTGGCCTCTAGGCTCCGTGAACACACACACAAAAGCACAGTGCTGGTGTAGCTGGGGTTCTCCCAAAACACTGCCTCGGGAGGTTGTGGCTGAAACTGGAAGTTTCCATTTGGCTGATGGTGTACAGGCCCCTCTATGTCTTACTGTTGGGCTATTAAGGCTCCAGCAGGACCCTGCTTGAGGCTAAGGATTTAGAGTGAAACTAGCTCCTCCAGGAGCCCCCTCTGGGGGCTGGCTTTGGGCATCGGGTGACTTTGCAGTAGTGATGATGCCTGCCAGACACTTCTCACCATCTTCACAGGAATCTTTTGAATTGGATATTTGGAACCAGACCAAAGTCTCTCGGTACCACGGACAGTGATCCCTCTAGGCAAAGGGAAATGTCTGGGACTGTAACAAGGCCCACTTGTGAGTACCTAAAACTGGTTCTGAAAGAAGTTTTTCAGGGGGAAAAAAAAAAAAAGACTTTAAAAGTGTTTTGAACAGCCCTGGCCGATGTGGCTCAGTTGATTGAGCATTGTCCAGTACACCGAAAGGTCGCTGGTTCGATTCCAGGTCGGGCAACTGATTGATGCTTTTCTCTCACATTTACTCTCTCTCTAAAATCAATAAAAACATATTTAAAAATATATATATTTTGAACAGTGAAAAAAAAAATCTTTGAAATAGAGAACTTTCTATGGTGATTCCTTTAGAGTTCTGTTCTGTTTAGATTTTTAAGAGACCTATTTCTAATATTATATAGGTGAAAAATGGGTTCATGAAAGGAGATATTCACTCAGGCCTCTGCCCAGGGGGGTGGAGTCAGAGCTGGGACCAGGCTGCAGGGCCCCAGGGTTTTCCTGGCCTGTTTGTGTTTCTGTTTACTCCGTGGTCTCTGGGCGCGCCCTCGCACTGTGCACATGCAGGCTCTAGGTGTGTCCCAGCGGCTCCGGAGTGGGTGTTTCTCCACTGCAGGGAAATTCCAGGGGCAGATCCTGCCTCAGCTGCGGTGAGACAATATTTCCTTGGGAGGAAACCAGCTCTCAGAGCCAAAAACCAAAGTTTCCACTCCAGGAGTGGGGAGGCAGGAGGGAACAGGGAGGAGGGAGAAGGCAGGAGGGAGGAGGGAGCTGGAAGGAGGGTGGAGGTAGGAGGCAGGAGGCAGGAGGCAGGAGGGAGGAGGCAGGAGGCAGGAGGGAGGAGGGAGCAGGGAGGAGGGCGGAGGCAGAAGGCAGGAGGCAGGAGGCAGGAGGGAGGAGGCAGGAGGCAGGAAGCAGGGAGGAGGGAGCAGGGAGGAGGGAGCAGGGAGGAGGCAGGAGGAAGGAGGAAGCAGGGAGGAGGCAGAAGGGAGGAGGGAGGAGGGAACAGGGAGGAGAGAGAAGGCAGGAGGCAGGAGGGAGGAGGGAACAGGGAGGAGGGAGAAGGCAGGAGGCAGGAGGGAGAAGGGAGGAAACAGGAAGGAGGAGGGAGGAGGCTGGGGGAAGGAAGAGGGGGAGGTAGAGCTGTCCTCATGGAGAGCCCCCTGGAAGGGAGCTGCCTCAGGGCCCACAGGCACCAGGCTCCCTGAAACCTCCAGACACAGTTTAAATTTAGACCTTCTATTCTGGTCCTTGCAGCTTGGCCTCACCCTGTAGCCAGACAGCTGGCCAGTTTCCCCACGCACAACTCCTCCTGGTGGAATGTGTAGTAACTTTTCTCCCAGAGGCAAATTGTGCCCTAATAATTTTGTGGAACTGTGGATTTGTGATTGGAAAGAGAGATGGAAGATCAAAGCCAGAAAAATCCACCACCCTAACGCATGTTTCCAAACCTGGGCTGCCCATATCCACACACCCTGAGATGTATTTGTCCCACAGGTGTTCGTGCTGAGCAACCGCGATGGGAACCCACTCCGTCCCGTTCACTGTTGAGTGGAAATTCAGACAAGAAAAGGATTGGTTAGGTGGTGGGGAAAGTGCTATGGATGACAGTTGCCAGAGGGGAGGGGGCCTGGGGGGCTGGGTGAAAGGTGAAGGGATTAAGAACTAGGAACTGGTAGTCACAACATAGTCCCAGGGATGTAAAGTACAGCATAGGGAATATAGTCAATAATACTGTAATAACTAGGCATGGTGTCAGGAGGGTACTTGACTATCAGGGGGACCACTTTGTAAAGTACATGACTGTCTAACCACTATGCTGTACACCTGAAACTAATACAACATAATATTGAATGTAAACTAATTGAAAAATAAAATGTTAAAAAGTTAAAATTAGAAAAGGAAAGAAAGAAAGAAAATGCCCTGGGGATGTGCAGGCAGGGCATCAACATAACATAACCCTCCTTCTCCAGAAGGGAAGACCCAGGAGAGCAGGAACTTAGTTTTACTCGCTGCTGTATCCTCAGCTTCTAGAGGGTTGGCTGCATTAACTGAACACTTGCTATATGCCAGGCACTGTATTATGTGCTTTAAATGCATTATCTAATCTTATCCTCACGCCCTTGAGCACATTTTTCTGTGAACTCCCATGCATGTATGTGAAATAAAAGGCTGTATTTTTGGCCCTGGCCAGCTTGGCTCAGCGGTTAGAGCGCCAGCCTGCGGACCAATGAGTCGCGGGTTCGATTCCAGCCAAAGGCATGTACCTCAGTTGCAGTTCGGTCAGGGTCGTGTGGGAAACAATCAGTCGATTTACACATCGATGTTTCTCTCTTTCTCCCTCTCACTCTATCTGAAGATAGATGGAAAAATATCCTTGGGTGAGGATTAAAAAATAAAAAACCTATCTTTTTGGCCCTGGATGCTGTGGCTCAGATGGTTGGAGTTTTGGCCCATACACCAAAAGTGTGTGTAGGGGTGGTATTTCCATTCCCAGTCAGGGTAATAAGCCCCACCCCTCACCCTGTCCTCTCACTCTAAAATCAATAAACATATCCTCCAGTGAGGATTAAAAAAAAAAAAAAAAAAAATCTGCCCTGACCAGTTTTGCTCAGTGGTTAGAGCATCAGCCTGTGGACTGATGGGTCAAAGGTTCAATTCTAGTCAAGAGCATGTACCTGGGTTGCAGGTTCGATCCCCAGCCCTGGTCAGGGTCACTCAGGAGGCAATCAAATGACGTGTCTCTCTCACATAGATGTTTCTCTCTCTTTATCCCTCCCTTCCACTCTCTCAAAATAAATAAATAAATAAAAATTTTAAAAAACAAAAAACTGTCTTTTGCTCATCTAGATTTTGCCAGGCCACCTAGTACTGAATAGAAGAGGGTAGAGAAAAAGGTTTTCTTTCCAATCTGGAGGGAGAAACACTGGTGGTGCCATCCTCCAGGTAGGAGGGACCTGCTGACCCCTGCCGAGTTGGTGTTGGTCAGAATGGATTTGTGCTGATTTTTCCTCTACCTGGTCACTGTGTGTCCAAGGACACTATAATTCTGCACCTGAGTTCCTTTCATACAAAGCTAACATATACTGGCAACCGCTCCCTCAGCCTAATCATGTTTCCAGCTGAAAGAAGGGCCCCACCAGGAAGTACCACTGCCCCAAGCAGTGGCTTGGCTGGCCTTGGAGGGCAAGTGGGCACTTACTCTAGGGAATACACCATGGTCCGCAGTGCTGCCCTGAGCTCTGTGGGCCAGAGGGAATCCCTTTTGGCAGGACTGACTCACACTAAACACATTCATCAAGCACTGATGTAAAAACCAGAATGCTGCCCTGGCTGGTTTGGCTCAGTGGTTGGAGCGTTGGCCTGCAGACCAGAGAGTCCCAGGTTCGGTTCCCGCTAGAGGCACGTACAAAAAAACAAAAAAAAAGAAAACTTGAAAAAACAAAAACACACACAACAAAATCCAAAATGCTCTCTTCTTATTTTATAGAGAAGCCTGCCTGGTGGACGAGATACTCACAGTGGCAGGTCTGGACAGTCTCTCTCTCTCCCGACCATGTGTGAGTCTAGAAGGAAAGTACACTTAAGTGGGAAGGTTGCTGGATGGGCCTGGCATCTGTTGGTGTATCTCAGTGGCCAAAGCGATGAAAGGGCAGGATGTCCATGACAACAAAGCCCCTGCTGACCGTATAGATTGTTAGGACAAAGCCCATGTTCTTCAGCTCAAAGCTTATTCACAGAATGATATATAAACAATGAAAAACTTGGAACTGCTCTGAGTAGGAAAGAGAAGCCTGCCTACCCAGCCCATCCCCAGGGAGCTCTGGGGAACAGCTGAAACTCTTCTGACCTCTTAGCATCTTTCTGAGGTGTCCCTGGCCAATGACTACTGGCCTGCTTAACACATCTCATGAGAGAAGCTGGGCAGGAGAGCTGGTTGGTTGCATGAGGGTTCAATATTAGGAGGGTGGCATTTATTATAAAGAGCCCAAGGTCAGCTTGAGAGGACAAGGTGGACATCCATCTCTGGATATACAGAGACTCCAGTACACTGATATTTGGATTTGGAGACATTACAGATAAAATCTATCCAAAGACCAATCTATCTCTGACCCCTCCCCAAAACTCTACCATTTAGTAGGGTTTTTTTGTTGTTGTTTTTTTGGTTTAAGGTCCTATGCGGTCCCTTTTGAAATGCAAACCCACCTAAAAACCAATACAGAACTATTTAACCCAGTATCTCTGGAATTTTGGAGGCCAGTAAATGAATCCAAGAGTTATCCTGACACTTCTGGCTATGTCTGGCTACTCCTGTTTCTGTGGAAAGGCATTCTTTTTCAACAAACTCTTTGGAAATGACCAGAGAAATACATATAATGAAAAGGAGGAGGAAGCTATTTATATGTAGCTAAGGAGCAATTTCCAAGACAATATTGTTCAATAAAAAAGCCAGGTGCAGAGCAGGTGCCTAATATTGTAGTCTTTAAGTGATAAAAGGCAGGGGGGTTCCAGCACCCCTTCACTTGGGCTGTAAATGTGAACAGCTCTGGAAGGAAAGAGACTCTCCTCAAGTTTGAGGCTGAGGGACTAGGAGGGAGAGAACCTTCTAACTACATTCTTTTTTCAACTTTTCAATATTGTCCCATGTGCTCATTTATCAATTCAAAGAACAATTATTTTTCCCTGCTCCAAAAATCCAGTCAATATATTGTCCTCGAATAGAGAATGTATCAGACACTAAACTGATAAGAACAGATACTACACTTGAGCTCAGCCAAAAGGCCAAGAAGCGATAACAATTTGTTTTTTAAAATGCGCCCTGGCTGGTTTGGCTCAGCGGTTAGAGTGTCAGCCTGTGGACCAAAGAGACCAGAGTTCGATTCCAGCCACGGGCATGTACCTCGGTTGCGGTTCGCCCCCGGCCCCGGTTGGGGTTATAAGGCCCCGGTTGGGGTTGTACGGCCCAGGTTGGGGTTGTGCGGGTGGCAACTGGTCGATGTGTCTCTCTCACATCGATGTTTCTCTCTCTCCCTCCCACTCTGTCTGAAGATAAATGTAAAAATATCCTCCGGTGAGGATTTTTAAAAAATAAAATGTTTAGCCCTGGCCAGTTTGGCTCAGCGGTTGGAGCATCAGCCTGCGGACCAGAGAGTCCCAGGTTCGGTTCCCACTAGGGACATGTACCAAAAATAAATTAAAAAATAAATAAATAAATAAATAAATAAATAAATAAATAAATAAATAAATAAATAAAATGTTTAAAATAATAATAATAAAAAAATAAAATGCATTTGGCCTGATATGAAATTGCAGATGCTTCCACCTTTAGTTTCACAACCAGTCCTGTGCTCAGCCACTAACCTGCTCCCAGGTCCTCCTCATGAGCCAGGCAGAACCACATGCCCATAGCCTGGGGACCAATGGACTCTGGCAAGGAAGCAGGTGCCAGTGGGAGTGGCACATGGGGTCCTCCGGCAAGAGTCTGGGGCTCAGTCCACATCTTCACTTATACCTTAAATGCCCAGAAGGAATAGAAGGACCACAAGCATCGACCCTAGCAGATGGCAGCATTTGGCTGGCCTGCTGAGAAAGGGTGCCAGCCACACACAACACACCAAGAGAGGGCTGGCAGGGTGACTGTGAGGGCAGGAAGTGCCCTGGGCTTCTTCATCTTCTCTGTGCCACAGGCCCCTCTGGGGTCTGGTGAGGCCTCTGGACCCTTCTCAGAGTAAGATTTTTAAATGCATAAAGTAGAATACCCAGGATTACAAAGGAAGTAAATTATATTGAAATATAATTGCCATGTGTGACTGGTAATTCTTTTTTTTTTTTCTTTATTGATTTTTAGAGACAGAGAAAGGGAGAGGGAGAGAGAAATAGAAACATCGATGAGAGAGAACATCAATCGGCCGCCTCCTGCATGCCCCCCACTGGGGACCAGGCCCACAACCTGGGCATGTGCCCTGACCGGGAATCAAACCAGTCAGGATCAAGAGGAGGGTGTGGGGGGGGGGGGGGGGAGGAGAAACATCTGTATCAAAAATAAATTCATTAAAAAAAAGAATTGAGCCCTGGCCGGTTTGGCTCAGCGGTTGGAGCTCAGCCTGGGGACCAGAGAGTTCCGGGTTTGGTTCCCGCTAGGGGCACATACAAAAAAAAAAAAAAAAAAGTTTAAAAAAAAGAATTGAAAAATGGGAATAAATGTTGTGGAAGGTACATGGGCAGTCACTCTTCTGTTTTGTATGTTGAAAATTTACATAATTTTTTTTTTTTTATCCTCACCCAAGGACATTTTTGCATTTATCTTCAGATAGAGCGGGAGGGAGAGAGGGAGGAAGAGAGAGACCTCTTGGTGCGTGGGTTGACGCTCAACTGCTGAGCCACACCTGTCGGGCTGATTGGTAATTCTTTACTAGTGTATTAAATCAGGACCACATCTGGTAGTGGGCCTGATAACTACTATGATTTTGAAGTCACATTGAGTAAAGGAAAGCAGAGTTTACTACTCCCAAATTATGCCTTTTGGGATATTATTTTAAGATAGTTATTTTCACCCGGCCGGTGTGGCTCAGTGGTTGAGCATCGACCCATGCACCAAGAGGTCGCAGGTTCAATTCCCAGTCAGGACACATGCCCAGGTTGTGGACCTGATCCCCAGTGGGGGGCATTCAGGAGGCAGCCAATCAGTGTTCTCTCTCATCAATGTTTCTATTTCTCTCTCCCTCTCCCTTCCTCTCTCTCTAAAAAAAAAAAAATCAATAAAGAAAAAAAAATTGTTTTAAGAGGGTCCAGCAAACATTTGTTTACCAAGCATTTGTTTTACTATCTACATGTGAATTGCTTCCTGCCTTTTGAAGTCTCAAACCACACCCCCAACCTCTGTTTCTCTTTGGCTCAAGGTGGCATGTTAGCTCCAAATGCTTGATTTGTCCTAGGGTCTCAAATTCCTGTGGAACCCCCGCATGTACATACATAATAAATTTGGATATTTTCTCCTGTTAATCTGTCTCATGTCAATTTGGTTCTTAGACCAGCCATAAGAATTTAGGAGGGTAGAAAGAAAATTGGTTTTCCTCCCCTACATGAGCATAAATGATATTCAAAATATCTGTAACAAGTGTGGTGTGATATGAAAATAGCTGCGACTTCTATTGGTGACAAAGTCCCAGAAACCACTTATAATACTGTGGTGTGATGCCAATGCACACAATGGAAGGAAATGCTAGATTTCAATGAAAGATTAGGGAAAACAGACATGTAAATTCTTCCCATCCAAGTTCACCACCTCCCAAAACCTTAACTGCAGGCTAAGAATCTAAGGTATAAATGTTTGAAGGGGCACCAAGTTGGGTAGAAAACATGGATTTCTAGACCATCTCCCTGAACAAGTGTTTACTTTTTGATTTTTATCCTCATCCAAGGACATTTTTGCATTTATCTTCAGATAGAGCGGGAGGGAGAGAAAGAGAGAGAAACATCGATGTGAGAGAGACACATCAACTGGTTGCCACCCACACGACCCCAACCGGGGCCAGGGACAAACTGCAACTGAGGTATGTGCCCTTAGCAGGAGCCGAACCCAGGTCTCTGGTCCACAGGCCAACACTCTAACCGCTGAGCCAAACCGGCCAGGGCACAAATGTTTACTCTTTTTTAAAAAAAAGTATTTATTGATTTTAGAGAGAGAGGAAGGGGGGGAGAGAGAGAGAGAGAGAAACATCGATTCATTATTCTACCTATTCATGTATTCATTGGTGATTCTCATATGTGCCCTAACCTGGGATGCAACTCATAACCTTGGCATATGATGTGCTAACCAACTGAGCAATGGGGCCGGGGTCAGTGTTTACTTTTTCTATTCAAAGTGAGTGTCAGAAACCTGGAAGGGGTAGCGGGGGGAGGGAAATGGAGGCCTGGGGACTGGTCTGGGAGCTGTGCCCTGGGAAAAAGGCCTCTCACAGGAAGGCAGAGATGTTTGGAAAACAAAGATTGTCCTGTTATACAGGTAAGTTTCTTAGGTAAAAAGGTATTTCTGGTAATAACTCTCTTCCTGGCACAGGCCTCCCTTTCCAATGTAAATTTAGACAGTTGAGGGGGTTTTGATGGCCTTAAACTAAAAAAATTATCATGCCAAGGTGACATATTTTGGAGTGGTTAATTCTGCTCCCCTTCAGGTCCTACCCATCCAGTGGTGGAACAAAGCCATCTGTCAAGAATTGAAAAATGATGGGGGGGGGGGGCAGGATCAGGAAGAGGGTGTCTGGGGCGGGGGAAAAGGAGAAACATCTGTATCAAAAATAAATTCATTAAAAAAAAGAATTGAAAAAGAGGAATAAATGTTGTCGAAGTTACATTGGTAGTCACTCTTCTGTTTTGTATGTTGAAAATTTACATAATTTTTTTTTTAATCCTCACCCAAGGACATTTTTGCATTTATATTTAGATAGAGCGAGAGGGAGAGAGGGAGGAAGAGAGAGAGAGAAACATCGACGTGAGAGAGACACATGGAGTGGTTGCCACCCACACGCTTCCAACCAGGGCCGGGGACAAATTGCAACCGAGGTACGTGCCCTTAGTGGGAACCAAGCCCGGACTCTCCGGTCTGCGGGCCATCGCTCTAACCGCTGAGCCAAACCGGCCAGGTCTACATATTTTTTAAAAGAAATTTATTTAATATGTTTTTATTGATTTCAGGGAGAGGGAGAGAAAGAAAGAAACATCGTTCAGCTGCCTTCTGCACACCCCCTCAAGGGATCAAACCTGCAATGTGGGCATGTGCCCCAACCAGGAATCAAACTGGTGACCTCCTAGTGCATGGAACAATACTCAACCAACTGAGCCACGCCAGCCAGGCAAAAAATTCAAATAAATCACTTCTACAAGCCCTTTAAATGTATTAACTCTTTTGTTCAACAACCCTAGAGAGTACTACTATTGTCCTCATTTATGAGAGGAAAATGAATTATAAAGAAAGTGATTTGCCCAGGTTACACAGTCAGGATGGAACAGCCCAGGCGGTACATTGACATTTGAAGCACAGTGCTTCTCACGCTGTGGTCAAACCCCAAGGCACATTCCCATCACAGATATGAGATTCTTCTTCTCAAGTCTTCTGAGACATATCCACACAATAGAAGATTATTCAGCCATAAAAAAGGAATAGAATACTGATACATGCTACCAACTTGATGAACTTAAAAACACATGCTGCCCTGGCCAGTGTGGCTCAGTTGGTTGGGTGTTATCCCATGCACCAAAAGGTTGCTGGTTCAATTCTCTGTCAGGGCACATGCCCAGGTTACAGGCTTGATCCCCAGTAGGGGGTGTGCAGGAGGCAGCCAATCAATGTTTTGCTCTCACATCAATGTCTCTCTCTCTCTCTCCCTCTCCCTTTCTCTCTCAAAAAACCAATAAAAATATTTTAAAAACACACACATGCTAATGGAAAGAAGCCAGACACAATGAACACATACTGTGGATTCCATGGATAGGAATATATTGTGGAGTCCAGAATAGGCGAATCCACAGGGACAGAAAGTAGATTAGTGGTGGGGTTGGGCAGATGAGGAGTGACTGCTAATGAGTCTGGGGTTCTTTTTGGGGTGATAAAATGTTCTGGAATTTGTGGTGATGTTTGCTCAAATTTATGACTATATTAAAAAACTACTGAGTTAGCCCTGGCCGGTTGGGCTCAGCGGTTAGAGTGTCGGCCTGCGGTCCAGAGAGACCCGGGTTCAGTTCCTGCTAGGGGCATGTACCTCGGTTGCAATTTGTCCCCGGCCCTGGTTGGTCGTGCGGGAGGCAGCCACTCAATGTGTCCCAACATCACACTGACTGCACATGCACCCATCTTCCCCTTTGTCCAGTCCCTTCCCCGAGTGATCTGCATGGAATAGACCGGTGGTTCCCTGGCGAGTATAAAACTGCAGCTTCCTGGTGAAGCTGCCCAAATGACGTGTCTATAATGTCTGGCCTTCCTTTCCTATTATTAATAACTAGATAATTACAATGGTATCAATATGTGAGTTACATCTAAAAAGCAGTCTTTTGAGGACTGTCAATAATTTGATCTAATGAGTATTTGATTAAAAAAATTTTTTTGGTTAATCCTCACACTAGGATATTTTTTCCATTGATTTTTAGAGAGATTGAAGGAGGGCGTAGAAAGACAGAGAGAGGAGAGAGAGAAACATCAATGTGAGAGAGAGATATAGATTGGTTTCCTCCTGCATGTGCCCTGACCAGAGCCGGGGACAGAACCTGCAACCCAGGTACGTGCCCTTGACTGGGAATTGAACTCGTGACCCTTCAGTCCTTGGGCTGACGCTCTAACCACTGAACCAAACCGGCCAGGGCAAGAATATTTAATTTTAGTAAACCAAAGCTAGTGAAGGGAAATAGAACATACCACCCCCAAATATGCCACTTTGACATAAGGATGATTTTGGGCTGAAGGCAACTGAGAAGAAACAGACACAAGGAAAGCTCTCTGCCCTCCTCCTATTTGCCTTAAAAGCAGTACATAAATTTGCAAAAGTGTCCTTCTTTCCCTCTCTACCAGTGTGGACAAAAAGGGGCCACCTAGTAAACCTGACAAGCTCAGGAAAGGCCTGCATGGTGGCCTTACAAACTCAGAGCCCTAAAATAACCACATAGGATAGTCTGAAATGGAAACTTTTTAACTAAAAGCAGTTTATGGTGGATAGTCATGTCCTAGGCTAGAATGTTCCCGGACAAAGGTCAATTTTCACCTTAATTAAGCCTGCTTATTGTTTTTTTGCATCTAATGATAACATACTTTTGGAATGACAAAGTAATTTCCTTTTTCTGGACCCCTCAAAGTACAGGTAATGTACCAGAGCAGAGATCACAAATCCCCTTATTGAATAAATTGTTGACTATTAACCATCCTGTACCCACCTATGTAAAATAAGTGTCTATTATTTTACTTTTTATCCAATCCCAGAAGTTTCCCTGCTTTGCTTTCTCCCGCCTCCCTAATCTACCACCAGTGGATTTCATGTAACCCACTTACATCTTCTCTTTTGATTGTAATGTATAAAACATGATGCAAAACTGCCATTCTCTGGAGCATCTTCTCAATCCATTGAGATTTTGCTTCCCAGCAGTTGTTGACAGTTTGGTTCAAATAAACACAAAAATTCTCTAAGGTTTGAATGTTTCTTATGGCAACTCCAGGAAGGACAGAAGTTAATCCCCAGAAACTCTAAACCCTTATCAGCCTGGAGATGGCACCAGAGGAACCTATGTAACAAACCTGAGAAAACTAGCCCTTTCCTATCATTAGTTCCCCCATAGATTTACCTTCCCATAATTTGCCATCCTAGATATTCAAGTCCTTTTCTTTGTCTGTCACTTTGTTCTTTTGTGAAGATGCTATAATAAGTTGAAGTTCTAACCACCCCTTTGAGCTATTCATCACTGGGCACTCCCAAGTGAGTGGTGCCCATTTTAATGAATAGTTCTGCTGATTTGTCTCCTGGTAATCCTTGGTTAGTCTAATTTAAAGGGCCCCCATCAGAGACCCTAAAATGGGTAGAGGAAAGTTTTTTGTTTTGTTTTTTTCCTTCTCCTACACTCCCACAGAAATCTCCAGGGTCTGGCTCCTTTCTTTGTCTCAGCTCCTGTCTCTCTGGCTCCCTGAGCTCCCATGCCCCGCCCTTCTGGACTTCAGTTCTTCAACTATGATGTGCCTTTTCCCTCTTGAGAGTCTAAGAGAATGGTGGGCTTAGCTGAAGCATCACTGCCTCCTGGAAGCCTGCCTGGTTCTTCTGCCTAAGTCAGGACCACTGCCACCTTGTGTAGCACCCCACCATCCTACACTCATCACCCTGGTAATTTCCCTAGGGTCTGACTTCCTGAATAAACCCCAGGCTCCATGAGGGCAGGGATGGACTATTTTATTCACTCTTCTACTCCCTGTAACCAGCACCCAAACAGAGGAGGCACTTACAAATCCACTGAACAGAAAATGCAGGGCCCAGATGCATATAGAGTACAGTGGCTTTCAGAGGGCCCTGCTACTTTGGGAGGGCATGGCTCCATCCTTCTCAGAGTCCTAATTGACATCCAGCTCCCTCCTTGAGGCACTTTGAAAGATGGGAGGGTAACCTCACATGGGTCCATCTCATGTAAGCCCTTTATTATTTACTCCAGATAATGGATGTGCCTGATGCATCAAGCAAGCACCCGCCTTCTTTTCTGAAGGAAATTTAAAAACTACTCTTTCCAAGGTGGGGGGTAGGGCGGGGTGGGGTGGGGCGGGTGTGTGTGTGTGGAAATTGGGGGACATCTGTAATACTGTCAACAATAATAAAAAATAAAATTATATTTGACCTTAAAAAAAAACTGCTCTTTCCTTGAAAAGTTTTAAGCAGTCTTGGATGTCGTTTGGGGTATAACTGGGCACACAGTTGTGATCTGCAGGGAGCTGTATTAATGTTTTCTCAAGGCAACCGGCTATTTGATCTTGCTACGTTTATTTTTATTTTTTAATGATTTTTTAAAACTGATTTTTAGAGAGGGAGAGGGAAAGATAGATCGCCTACTTCCTGCAAGCCCACAACCCGGGCTATGTGCCCTGACTGGGAATTGAACCAGCATGGGACAACCCCCAAACAACTGAGCCACACTAGCCTGGCACCAGGGTGTTACTTTTAAAATCTAGAGTAGCAACCTGTGGACAGAAAAAAAAAGGGGGCCACATACTAAACCTGACAAGCTCAAAGGAGGCCTGTTATGGTGGCCTTACAAACTCAAGAGACCAAAAGTAACATTGGATGGTCTGAAATGAAAACTTTCTAAAAGTGAGTCATGGCAGGTAGTCTTGCCCTAGGCCAGTATCTCCCCGACGAAGGTCAATCTTTACCTTAACTGAGCCTGTCTATTGTCTTTTTGCACCTAAAATAACAAACGTTTGGAATGTCAGGGTAATTTCCTTTTCCCAGACCCCTCAGGGCACAATCACTACACCGGAGCAGAGTCCACAAAACCCCTCATTGTTATCGTGTTAACTGTTAACTATCCTTACCCACCTATGTAAAAGAAGTATGTCTATTCCTTTTACTTTTTATCCAATCCCAGAGATTTCCCTGCTTTGCTTTCTCCCACCTCTCTAATCTATCACCAGTGGATTTCATGTAACCCCCCCTTAAGCCTCTTCCTTTGATTGTAATGTATAAAATGAGGTGCAAAACTTTCATTCTTTGGAACATTTTCTCAATCCATTGAGATCTGGCTTCCCAGCAATTACCGTAAATTTGACTCAAATAAACTCATAAAAATTCTGTACAGGTTTGAAAGTTTCTTATGTTGACAAACCAAAAACAATTCCTGCCACTTCCTTATTGAGCATCTACTATGGTCTATGGTCCTGGCACTTTACAGATATCATCTTCAACACCCCACCCCCCCAACTCTGCCAGAACATAGTCTTACCCACATTTTACAGATAAGAAGACAATCAGGACTTAAGTAAGTTAGTAAGTGTTAAAGAACTTTTTTTTCTTTTTTTACAACACTTAAGAAAAGGCAATTATCTAGAAAGCTTTTCACAGTTGCTGGAACATTCTTGGTTCTTTAAGAACATTTCAGAATGCTTATTAGGAATTTGTTATTTAATAAAGAAAGGGAATAAAAAGACAGGGTATCTCTGTGTGAGACCTGAAACCACCTTCTGGTTCCATTTCCTACTTTTTCCACTTCTAAGGATTAAAAGCGCTGTTTTTCCTCATATTAATGAAGCAATAATGAATAAAAATAGGCGACTTTTGCTACTTGGTAAAGAAAAAAGGCCAAATTCATATCGCAATAGAAGAAACTAATAAAAGGACAGGCGGTTTAATGAGTAAACTAAAAATGGATATAAAGGGTTTTCATAAACAAGTGACTCCTTAAAGGATTAAGAATGGGAGTGATGCCCTGGCCGGTTTTGCTCAGCGGTTAGAGCGTCAGCCTGAGGACCAAGGAGCTGCGGGTTCGACTCTGGTCAAGGGCATGTACCTCGGTTGTGGTCCCCCGGGCCCTGGTCAGGGTCCTGCGGGAGGCAACCAGTCCAGTGGATGGACGTTTCTTTCTCTCGTCCTCCCTCCCACCCACTCTATCTGAGGATAAATGGGAAAATGTCCTCCAGTGAGGATTAAAAATAAATAATTAAAACCCAAGTATGGGCATAATTACAGATCCTAAGGAAACCAAGGACTTGGGAGATTGAGGTTGCTAGGCAGCCGCCTCAACTTGGATGAAGCACTTCTGCTGCACTGTTAACTCAAGAACTTGGGCAAGACATCCGCCAAATCCCAGCTGCTTCACCTGGGACTGAGGAACCATTCCTGCTCCGCCCCTCTCCACCTTGAACTGACTACTCTGATCTGTAAAAATACGGTCCTCCTAGGCTCAAAGGAGTTTGGGAAACTGAAGGAAGGCAGGAATGGCCTAAGAACGTGCTACAGTAGGAGAAAAGGTAGAAAGGAATGAGGAGGCTTTTCCTCCCAACCCCCAGAAAGGATCGCATGAGTCACGCGAATTCTCCGCGATCGCTAGAGGCCAGCGCTGCGGAGCGGGTGCTCCTCGGACCTCCCGGGGCAGCGGGCGCACGGGACCCGCTGCCCACGGCCCAACGCACTTCCCGGCTCCTCTGGGCCTGATCTTCCCACCTGCCCAACCGCAGCTCTCCCAGTTCATCAAAAACGCCACAGGTTACATGAATAACACGAACCAAGCTTCCCAAGGCACAGAAAAACACTGGCGGGAAGCACGCCAGTTTACTCAGCCGTGGTTGTCATGGAAGGTGGGTTTATTCCTTTCCTCACTTTCCTGCACTTTAAGTACTTTTGTGTACTTAACCTTTCCGGACTTCAGTTTCTCCATCTGTACCTGGTTATGAAAATTAAAGAGCTAAAGAAGAAAAAAAAAGGCCTGGCAATAAGTAGTCAGGGAATGTCAGTTATTATTTCTCTTAAAAATATCGAACAAGAACATGCATGAAAAAAATTTTAAATGTTTTATTATTGCTTTTAAGGAATGTCTCTTTAATGAAAAAAAAAAAATTAACTTTTTTTGCGTCAGTGTCCTCACCCTTCCCCCAAATCCACATTCCCAATTTGAAGTAGCAAGTTGCAAGCTTTCGCAGTAAATTTGCGGAGTCTGCCTTTCCTTTATAAAAACTCTGGGAATCACATTCCAAAACTTCCTAAACAGCCGCATCTCCCTACTTCGAAGCGCGCAAACCGAGGAATGAATTTGGGTGAAGGCCTCGGGCTTTCCAGAGGCAATGGGGGAAAGCGCCCAGCGCCGCCATTAGGGCGCGCGAGGGAAAATGGAGGCGTCCGGCCCTCCCGCGGCGGCCCCAGGAGCGGCGCCTGCGCCCAGCCCGCCTCGCCCCACCCCGCCCCGCCCCACCCCGCCCCCGCCCGCGAGGCAGTTACGGCGGTTGAGGAAGGGCGAGGGGAGGGGAAGGAGCGCCACGCCACGCCACGCCCCACCCCTCGCCTGAGCGCACGGTTCCGGCGAGCCCGGCTCCAGCCCCAGTACTCCGGTCCAGGCCGCTCCGGGCCTCTAGCCGCTCCGTAGGCGCTGGCAGCGCTCCGCGCTCCGCGCTTTCCCTCCAGCCCTTTGTGTCCTGGCGCGCGTCGGGAGGAACGCGGGTACGCGCGCCGCGCCGTGCGCCTGCGCCAGGGGGCGGGCGGTGCGCCCGGCCGGGAGTCGGGAGTGGACGCTGCTCCCAGCCGCCCCGCCCTCGCCCCGCCCCTCGGCCGCCATTTCGTGCTCCGGCGCGCGCGGCCTTAGCGTGATGGACGCCCGGAAGCCCAGACAACAAAGGCCGGAGCGCAGGGGCTGCGCGGACTGCTGGTCCTTCCGATACCCGCGGGAGGAAGATGGCGCCCAGAGGCTGCAGCTAAGCCCGAGTGTGGGGCGAAATGGGCGCCTTTACTTCCTCCGAATGGGCCTGCGAGCGTGCACACGCTGTACAAACTCGTGTTTGTGTCTGGCATGCACGAATCCGTGGGTTTACACATATACTCCTGTGTGCATGACCTCGAGGACGTTCTCACACTGGACTTGGCGCACTCTTGTGTTTGCACAGCCTGGCGACTTAACACAGGTCCGGTGTGCCTGGACTTATGTTTGCAGGAACCTGGGATGTGCACTGATCATGTATTAATGAGTTTGGTTTATTCACTAACCTTTAATACCCGGGGATGTGAGCAAACCTTGGGTGCAAGCCCACCCTCCCGAAGTTTGGGGCACTCCCAAACACCATCCAGGTTCTGGCCTGTTTGGGATTCATTTGCTCTTGCTGAGTTTACATGCAAAGCATAACCACCAGCCTGACACCGTATGCTATTCTTACCCTTGGCTTCTATTCTTTCCTCCCTCTCACTGCTGTCACCCCAACTTTGCACTAGGGGCACGTGGTCTGCCCATGAGGGGAAACAGACCAACAAGATCGAAGTTAAAGGCACCGAGATGCAGCTGTGAAGGAGGGGCAGCAAAAGCTTCCTGGAGAAAGCCATGAACCAAGGCCAGTGTGGTTGGCCAGGGCCAGGCACCGGAGGGAACCCGGGCTCAAGCCTGAAAATTTGGTTCTAGAAGGCATTTAAACAGGAGATGCCACCAAATTCACATTCGTGGGAGGACAGGGTTGAAATAGAGGGAGAAGATGATGGAGAGGAGGGTGTCTGGGGAAAGGAGGCCTGTTTGTGGGGCCCAGGGGGCAAGAGACCTTGGGGGATCAGGCTCAGGAGGAAGTGGCCTCCCCAGGGAGGGAAGTGGGAGGAAAAGCAGGATGGGGGACGGTAGTCTGTCCAGCTGTTTACACCTGCTGCTTCTGGCTCTTCTGTGTTGAGCACACTCCTCTCCCCAGGAGAAGGACAGACTCAAGCCTCAGCAATGCTCTTTACCAGCTGGGTGCCTGGGCAAGCACCTACTCAGCAGGGATGGAGGGAGATGCTGCCTGGGAAAGAACAGCCCAGGCACAGAGTAAGTGTTCAGTAAACGTGGGATGTTAGCATTTGAGCTGGACCGGTTTAGAAGTCCCCTTGTCTGGCTCTCCTTCCCCTTCCTTCAAAACCACCTCATATGTGTACCTTTCATCTCATTACGGATATCCTCTTATTATGCTAGCTATTCCTAAGTACATTTTAGGGATATAAAAGTCCATCTCCTCTAACATACCTCTGCATTCCCATTGAGAACCCTCTACAACATCCCCAGTATGCCTTTGAATCTCCATTTAAATATGTCTCGTGATGGAGAACGGGCCACTTCACAGGGCAGCCTGACAAACTTCGCATGTAAAGTTTACATTATGAGGCCCAGATCTTTGCAATCTGAAATGAAGCCCCCCCCCCCCCCCCCAAAGATAACTTTCTGAGCACATGCTTTGTGTTAGGCCTGGGCATAGAGCAGTCAGACACAGTTCCTACCTCTAGGAGCTTTTAGAGCCAAATTGCAAGACACCGGGGTCCAAGAGCAGACAAATAGCTTCTTTTTTTTTTTTTCTTGATTAGTTAGGGAGAGAGGGGGGGGGGGGACATCGATTGGCGGCCTCCTGTATGCCCCCCACTGGGGATTTGGCCCACAACCCAGGAATGTGCCCTGACCGGGAATCAAACCGGCAACCTCTTGGTGTGTGGATCGACGCTCAACCACTGAGCCACACCTGCTGGGCCAAATAGCTTCTTCATGGTCAATAGGATGGTGCTGAAAGTCTACACAGTGCAGATTACACACTGGGCAGTCTCTGTTCATCTTGAATTAAACTGTAGGGCCTCTGGGCGTGGGACTGAATTGGGGGCATGCCTTTGTCCTCCATTCTTTCCAGTTGCCCCAGGCCTGGGCATGGTCCATAGTTAATGCTGGGGGTGGGTGGGGTGGGTGGAGCTGACCCCTGTGCTGGAAAGCACCAGCCACTTTCTGCAGAAAGAACCAACAGGGACCCTCCTCAGAAGGGGACTGTGGGCATGAAGGATTCCCAGGGCTGTTCTTAGGGGTAAGGACAGCTGAGTGAGCCCTCTCAGCAACCACTTCTGGACAGCCCTGCCTGCCTGGGAGTTAGGGCCTTGGGGTCCTGTTCTTCCTGTGTCCCTCAGGCATGAGGCAAGTTTTTCTACCACTTGAATCTGCTAGCAGGGCTGCAGGCTGGAGTTTTCTTGGAAACCAAGCCTGAGTTTGATCTAAGTAAAGTCTGTGTGACCTGGAAGTAGGTCCTACTTTCCCTCCTGCTGAACAGGCAACTGGCACTGGATTACTGCTCCGCATTTCACCCTGCTGCCAAAGGCCCCAGGGCCTGGGTGATGTCATCCTCAGGGGCCCTTTCCTGAGTATGCACTCCAGAGCTGAGCCCCTCTGGCTGCTGCACTGGGTTTGGGGGTCCTTGCCCAGGAAACACCTGGTGGGGAATTTCCCTGGCTCCCAAGAGTAAACCACAGGGACCTAGAAGGCCCCACCCTTAGGCAGCTTCTTACCTCCAAAGGGTCACATTTAAGAGAGGAGGTGTCCCTGGAGAAATGAGACTGTTTGCAGGAAAATAAATGCCACCTTGTGCCTGCTGATTTCCCACAGAGGTCTGTGGGCTTGTTCCGGGCCTGTGTAAATAATTTAATGGAAAACTCCAGAAGGCAGGCAGCCCACGTGAGCCTGACCTTGCCTGCCACCAGCAGGCAGGTTATGAAATGTTTCCCCTCTGAGTAGTGGCTGGGTGGGGGTCACAACCCAAAGAAGTACGACATTGCTCTGGCTCCTGGGGAGGACAGCTGGGCGGGTGGGATTTCTTCAGGGGGACCATCCCTCCATGCTGCCTCCGAGGTCCTGGTCACAGACGCCAGGATGTGGCGCCTCTGAGAGTGCAAAGCCAGGGTCTAGGCTGTCCCAGATGTGTCCTGCCCGCCCGCCCCTCCCCCACAGGGCAGCCCGGGGCCCAAGCAGCTCGCTGGGGGTAGGGGGCGGGGAGAAGGTTTCCTCGGGCTCCGGCCCCGCCGGCCGGACGTCCCCCTCGGGCCGCACCGCAGGAGGACCGCCGAGCACGGCCCCTGCCCCCCACTTCCCAAGCCCGCTCCGCCTTCCCGGCCATCCCGCCAGGCTCAGGGTGGTTCCTCCTGGGTCCAACCGCCCCAGTCCGGCCCGTCGGGGAGGTGGCCTGGGTGGGGAGGCGGGAGGAGGGACCGAGCGAGTGGAGCCACTGCCCAGCGGCTGCCGGAGCACAAACATTTCCTTATGTGGTGGCTCTGCCGCCAGGGGCTGGGGCGGCGCCCTGGGGGCTGCTGGACACGCCCTGGGTGATCGCGGCCACCCAGGCTGCAGAGGCAGGGCCGCTGCCCAATGGGATCTCAGCCCCAGCATGTGGACCAGACAAAGAGGAAAGGGCCCCTGCCCTGTTCTTTGTCCCCTGGAGTGTGTCCCACCTCCCCCCAGGAGGAAGTGGCCATTGCTTCTCAGCCAGACCCTCACTCTCCCCAACTTCCTCTGCATTTGTGGGAAAGTGTCCCTGAGAGTGAGGTTCAGGCGGAGACCTCAGGCCTGATGGAGGAAGGGGAGGAGGGGTAGGCTGCCTGGCTTTCTTGTCTGGGGCACCATCCTGGCCCCTCCCTGGCCCTTTCGCACAGTGCAGCACCCTGGTTTGCCTTGGGAACTATATATGGCCATGGGGATAACGGTGACTCTTGGAAGGGACAGCCCTCGATGGGGAGTGGACGAGCTGCATCACTGGAAGTGCAGCTCTTTCTGTTCCAGTACAGCTTCAGGCCCTAGCCCTCCAAGAGCACCGGGCATGAAAACAGGGCCGGGTGTGTGTGTGGTGGTGGTGTGTGTGTGTGTGGGTCCTGCCGGGGCTGCCTTGCCACAAAGAAAGATATGCAGGGCCCCTGCACTGCTGCGGGTGGGGACAACAGTGGGGCAGGTGCCCGAGGTTTCCGAGTCTTAGTTCAGCCCCAGCCTTTTTTTTTTTTCTTTATTATTTTCTTTATTGATTTTTAGAGAGAGAGGAAGCGAGAGGGAGAGAGAGAGAGAGAGAAACATCAATGAGAGAGAAACATCGACTGGCTGCCTCCTGCATGCCCCCCACTGGGGATTTGGCCCACAACCTGGGCACGTGCCCTGACCACAATCGAACTGGTGACCTCTTGGTGCATGGGTTGACGCTCAACCACTGAGCCACAGCAGTCGGGCAGTGCAGCCCCAGCTTTGACACCTACTCTCAAGGTTCTGGGGTATCTGCTCTGACTCCCTGAACTATTCTGGATTTTTGGTCCAATATCTCATTTCTCCAGTATTACAGCCTTTGAGCAGAATTTAATAAATGATAGTGTAGGTTCCCTACGGGATATTTTTTAAGTGGGGCTTTTAGTAGGATATTTGCTCACCCCAGTGAATCTCTAATTGGTCTAATTTCAGGGAGTGTAATTTGAGGCTGCATCTGAGAGATAATTCCTGTCTGGGAGGCCTGTGCATGCAGCAGCACCCCCACAGGCTGAGGGATAAGAAACTCCCTATTGCCCGGCCAGTGTGGCTCAGTGGTTGAGCTTTGACCCATGCCCCAAGAAGTCGCCGGTTCGATTCCAGTCAGGGCATATGCCCAGGTTGTGGGCCTGATCCCCAGTGGGGGGCATGCAGGAGGTGGCCAATCGATGTTCTCTCTCATCGATGTTTCTATCTCTCCCTCTCTTCTCCTCTCTCTCTAAAATCAATAAAGAAATTTAAAAAAAAGAAAGAAAGAAACTCCCTGTGCCTGCCCCCCCACCCTCCTTATGCCTGGCTCCTAGCCCCCCCCCCCCCCCCAGCTTCCAGGTAACTCCCATTCCTCCTCGTGGCCCTTGATCCCTGGCTCCCTGGGGTCTGTTCCTGAGTCACAGGACACTCGCCCAAGCTGCCTTCCCCTGTCTACTGCCCTTACTACCCAACCAGGAAAATCATCTCCAGCCTCAGGGTTCCCCTGGGCCCCAGCGCACTCCCCCATCCTGGTTCAGGGAAGGGGACAGGATTTAAGCCCCGCAATTAAACCCCTGTTCTGTAAGACCTGAGGTCCCAAGAGCTGAAGTCAAGAATCCTGTCAGTAAAATGACAACGTCTACCCTGGCCGGTTTGGCTCAGCAGTTAGAGCGTCGGCCCACAGACCAATGAGTCACGGGTTCGATTCTGGTCAAGGGCACGTACCTCGGTTGTGCTTCGTCTGGCCCTGGTCGGGTCCTGTGGTAGGCAACCAGTCGATGTGTCTCTCTCACATCGATGTTTTTCTCTCTCTCTCCCTCCCTCCCACTCCATCTGATGATAAACAGAAAAATATCCCTGGGTGAGGATTAAAAAAAAAAGACTATGGCCAGTTGCACTAAAACAACATCAGTGGGTAGGCTGTTCAGTTTTATGATTCTCTTTTCACACAGGGGAGAAGGAATCTAAAGAAGGGACAAAGTGACCAAGTGTCACAGAAGGGATCTTAGTCATCTCATTCACCCCAGCTACCTAGAGCAGAACTCTCTTACTGGGTTGCTTTGAGTGGCAGGGAACTCACTACTGGGCTGGGCTGTGTCTTATATAGAATGGAAATCTGCCTTCTCTAACATCCATTGTCACGGCCCTTGTCTGCCGGGCTGTGTTCTCTGAAGGCAGGGTCCTGGTGAGTCCCGCTGCCCTCCCCCAGGGCTGGAGCACAGTGGTGCTCAGTGAATGTGGGGCTGGGATGAGTAAAAAGTGCCACACCAAAGCCATCCATTCTAGGCCAAACTACACCATCTTTTCCCACAATCCTGCATATGACATGGTGTCCTGAACACTCTTCGTCCTTCTCGCCTGGACACCGCATCCAGGTGGCAGTGCGTCTTCCAAGCAGTGGACCCCTGGAGCAGGCTCGGTTCTCCAGCTGCGCCTGGCCCTCTCACCATGTGCTCTGCGCTGTTATCCACGCAGCCGGCCGCCAGGCCTTATTTTTAGCATCCTGCTGTGGTTGCATCTCTAAGCCCCAGGCTGGTCCCTTGTGGGGCACAGCTGTAACTTTAACTGCCACAATTTTAACCAAGAGGAGGCTCCTTGCTGCCTATGGCAATAGTGCTTTGCCCTGTGATGGGCCCCAACTGGCATCACAGGGGCCAGACTGGGGAACGGGCAGCCCCAGGTCTCCTAGGTAGTTCCTGCTCATGGGGCCAAACCTCTGGTTGTGGGCAAGGAAGATGCCAGAGTGTGCCCTTTGTTCAGGAAGCAAAACTTGGCTTTGGGGCTCTCCCCAAGACCCCAAGCTAGACCCCTATTGGTAATCAGCAGATGCCTGACCATCGTTAGGGCCCTAGGGCTCCTAGATGCTGTGGCTCAGCCTTGCCCTCGATGTATCCAACAGGTTTGGGGTAGCTGTGAACACACAGCTGTGGGTTAACAAGTGCTTGTTGACTGACCCCTGGGTGGCTAAGAGGTGGGGAGCAATCCCATGGGAGTGTCCACACCCTGGACACCTGTTTCTCCTGTTCTCTCTGCAATCGGAGGCCAGGGCAGACTCGCACCTCTTTTATTTTATTTTTTTCTTTATTGATTTGAGAGAGAGAGGAAAGGAGAGGGAGAGAGAGAAACATCAATGAGAGAGAACATCGATTGGCCGCCTCCTGCATGTCCCCCACTGGGGATTTGGCCCACAACCTGGGTATGTGCCCTGACCGGGAATCGAACCGGCGACCTCTTGGTGCATGGGTCGACACTCAACCACTGAGCCACACTAGCCGGGCCAGACTCACACCTCTTGACCTCAGTTTGTGGATCTGATGAAGGGTGGCAAGAGGAGGCTCTGGCCCTGAAGCTGCCTCAGGTAGACCAGGAGTCTAGCTGGGACCAGGCCTGGTCTGAACTTGGCAAAGCAAAGGCAGGTAGAGGGTGAAGTCCACAAAGTCTCCCAGGAAGGATGCGGGGGGACTCTGCTCGGAGAGGTTGTCTTCCCTTGAAGGGGCTTTATGCCACACAGAGTGCCCACCTTCTAGAATGACCTGTCAGCCAGGGAGGGGGCAGGCATCCTTCCAGGTGGGGGCGGGGGGCTCAGGCAGGGGCCTGGCCAGTGAGGGAGGGGCACAAGGTGGGGAGGGGCAGGACCATGGCTCCTGCTGAGTCCCACTGCAGATCACTGTGACGGAGGAAACCCCAGAAACCAATGAGGCCCGTGCAGGGCAACTGAGAGGAAGACAAACTTCACTGAGTCTGAGGAAAGGAGGACTGGGGAGAGGCCCTGGGTGGCTCAGATGTGCCAAGGAGAGCATGAGCCCACCCTCCCTTCCCTTGCCCTCCACCCAGGTCCTAACACACCTTCACTTTGTCCCCACCTTCCTCCGGTGTTGATACTGAGTGGGGACAGGTGCCTCCCTCCCTCACACTGGTGTGGATTTGAAGACATGCTCAGGGCCGGACCCTCGGGTGCTGTCCCAGGACTTGGAGACCCTAAGAGAGCCCCCTGGAGCCCCTTGCGGGCTGTTGAAGGTGGAAGGCCGGGAAAGAGCCCCAGACAAACTCTCACGGCTGGTGTTATGGTCCAGCTCTGACCCTGGCTGGCGAGATGACCTTGGGCAGATCCCAGCTCTGCTGGCCAATGTGTCATTTTGTGATTTTCAGAGCCTGGGCCATATGTGAGCTTTCCCTAGGCGGGAAGGAGCAGGGAGGAGAAGGTCAAGGCCAGAGCCCATGTGCAAATGCAAATGGGAACCAATATGTAAATCAGTCTATGTTTGCTTCTTCTCTTCTGACAAGGCCCAATGTGACCCAGGTGCCCCCCAACGAATGCTTGTGCCCTGGCCAGTTTGGCTCAGGGGTTAGAGCGTCAGCCCACAAACTGAAGGGTCGCAGGTTAGATTCCAGGTCAAGGGCACATGCCTGGGTTGCAGGTTCCATCTCGGCCCCAGTTGGGGTTGTGCAGGAGGCAACCAATCCATGTGTCTCTCTCATATCAATGCTTCTTCCTCTCTCTCTCTCTCTCTCTTTCCCTCCCTCCCTCCTTCCCTTCCACTCTATCTAAAAATCAATGGAAAAATACCCTCCAGTGAGCATTAACAACAACAACAAGAACAAGAATGCTTGTGCCCTGGCACCTGGGTGTCTTGACAGAGAGGAGCAGTCTGGGTACCTGGGGGCACAGTGGCATTGACCTGCTGGGACAGGGGACCAGCTGGAGGCCAGCGCTCCCCTGCCTGAACCCAGGGCCTTCGGTCCCTTCCCCAGTGAAATGCACAGCCTTCTGTCCCTTCTGCAGTCACCTGGGTCCTGTGTCAAAGACCAACTGTTGGAGGGAGGTGTCTGTCCGCCCAGGCTCAGAGCAGAATGCCTTTCAGTCTGGGATCAGTTGGCCCTGTGGGTCTGGGGCTGATATGCCAAAGACCTTTGAGGAGCACCCACTAGAACAAGAACAGTTGTGGCTTTGGGTAAGGGTCTCTGTAGGCCAGGCCCCCAAGGCTCTTTCTTGCATGAAATACCATGGGGTGAGAAGGGGCCAGACTTGAGACCCTGCCTCAAAGGATGCCAGGCACTCAAATGCTGCGGGGCAGGATGGCACCAGCACTGGGGGGAGGGGTAGCTGTTTCCTGAGGCTGCTGGCCAGGACAGCAGCTGGGGCCACTGGGGCCCTGGGGAGCCCCAGATGTTGTCTTTTTTCAGCTCGTTGCTCCCCAAAGTGGAAGGGGGGAGACTAGAGAGGCCACAAAGAGGAGCAAGGGGTCCCCAGGGTTTACTGAGGAGCAGTCAAGGAGGGAGAGTGGGGGACATCTGTTCTCCAGGCTGCAGGCTGCAGGGACTAGAATGGGCCGTGGGACTTCACAGCACCGGCACGCCGGCCTCCAGGACTGAGCTCCAGGGTGCTCCGGGGGACGCCCGAGTGGGTTGAGAGAGAGATGGGTTCCAAGATCCCTGCACAGAGTGAGCCCCAGTCAAACCCTGGGGATTTGTTTTGGGGGACATGAGCCCAGGAAAGGACCCCAAGGAAGATAGGGGTCCACCTCCCAGCTCCTTCTCTCCACCTACCTACTAGAGGTGCTGGATGAGGCTAGAGGCCCCCATTTTACTGGAACTCTTGTTTTCCACCAAAATCAATGAGCCTCAGTTTTGTTTCGTTTTTAAATATTTTTTCTTTATTGATTTTAGAGAGTGAGAGGGAGAGAGAGATGGAAACATCGATGAGAGAGAACATCGATTGGCCGCCTCCTGCATGCCCCCCACTGGGGATCGGGCCCACAACCTGGGCCTGTGCCCTGACCGGGAATCGAACCGGCGACCTCCTGGTGTATGGGTCGACGCTCAACCACTGAGCCACACTGGCCGGGTGAGCCTCAGTTTTTTTTTTTAAATATGTTTTTATTGATTTTTTTTAAGAGAGAGAGAAAGGGAGAGAAAGATATTAATAGAAACATCAATGTGAGAGAGAAACACTGATTGGCTGCCTCCTGCACATCCCCCACCTGGGATCGAGCCTGCAACCTGGCATGTGCCCTGACTGGGAATTGAACCAGGACCTCTCAGTCCATGGGACGATGCTCAATCCACTGAGCCACACCGGCCAGGCAAGCCTCAATTTTTGAGGGTCCTTAGAATCCCCCTGAAGAGGGGGTAAAAAAGAAGGTGGCGTGGAGATGGGGTTACCGACCTGGGAGGCTGTCTCTGGGCACTGTCCCCCCAGGGATCTTACATCTGATTGCCCCCCTACCAGACCTGAGCCAGCTGGAAGCCCCTTCATCCCCTTCTTCCACCCCTCCCTCTTTTTACTATCCAGGTTCCAGAGAAGAGAGGGCCCCTCCCCACAGGGCACCCCACTTCCTGCCTTGGTCACCTGCAAACAGCTCAGATCCCTGTCCCCAATGAGGAAGCAGGGGGCTCTGGCACTGTGTTGGCTGCCACCTTCCCCCACCCTGGGTTCTGGGCACTGGACTCCACATTGATCTCCAATGTTGGCTCCTTCCCATCCACACTGAAGCCACCAAGTCCCTGAATGTTAACATGAGTGCTCTGAGCCCCTCCCTCTTGGCTCCCTTTCATCACAGCCACTCCCCCCCCCTTTATTGATTTTAGAGAGAGAGGAAGTGAGAGATAGAAACATTGATGAGAGAGAACATCGACTGGCCGCCCCCTGCCTGCATGCCCCACACGAGGGCCTGGGCCCACAACCTGGGCATGTGTCCTGACTGGGAATCGAACTGGTCAACGCTCAACCACTGAGCCACACCGGCCGGACATTACAGCCACTCTTTTTTTTTTTTTTAAAGAGAAGATTTAAAATTTTTTTTCCTTTATTGATTTTGGAGAGAGAGGAACTAAGAAGGAGAGAGAGATAGAAACATCGATCAGAGAGAGAACATCGATTGGCTGCCTCCTGCATGCCCCCCACTGGGGATCAGGCCCACAACCTGGGCATGTGTCCTGACCAGGAATCGAACCAGCGACCTCTTGGTGCATGGGTTGATGCTCAACCACCGAGCCACACTGGCCGGACATCACAGCCACTCTTGAAAGAGATGTCCCAGTCTTCATGTCCTCCTCCCTTGCTCAGTCCTCAGCTCGTGACCCTCAAAGGCTGGTTTGCTGTCCTCTTCCCTGCTCCCTCAAGCGTCCACCTCTCTGGCCCTTCCTGTCCTCCCTGCAGGTCCCTCTGCCTGGGTCTCAGTGCTGGAGTTCCCCTCCGAGGGCAGGGGAGGGGTTGGCAATGAGGACTCTGCTCTGGGTTCAAAGAGGCCTCACTGCTTACCATCTGGGTGGCTTGGGGGAAGTTCCTTCACCCTCTGGGCCTGGGTCTAGGTGTCCTCAGCTGTAAAGTGGGGCAGGGGGGACAACGTGGAAGCCACCTCCAGGCTGTGAGGATTTTGAAGCACATGCCCTCGGGGAGCCCAGCTGTCACAGGGCAGCTGCTGCTCAGAGGAGCTGGGAGCACCGGTTCCGAGCTCTGCCTGGTGGACCCTGGCACTGCTACTCTCTGACAGCCACCGGCCAGAAAACCAATCGAAGAGTCACAGAGGGCTGCGGGCAGTGGGCTGATGTGAGAAGCTACACGCACTCTTACACACCCCGTGGTTACTTCCCCTGAGTACACCTGGAGGGGCTCAGTCATTTGTAAGGAATACCATGTTTCTGTCCTCTGCTGCCAGTGCTCCCAAGCAGGTCAGATCTCTCCACCCCCTCTTCCCCCAGCCCACCCACCCTGGGCATCTTCACCCAGAACCTGAGGCCCCTGAGGCATAAAGGGTGGAGGCTGGCAACAGATGGGTTAATTCCTGGCCTTGCTCCTGGAAGGGACACTTAAGTCACCTCCCCCCTCCACTCCTGGCCTTTCTTTGGTCCCCAAAGCAGCCAGCACCCTCCCCTCTTCACACATCCCCCTCCACTCCCTCTGATCAAAGGGGACAGAGGGCTCCCCCAGGTGGCCAAATGTGCCAAGGCCAGAAGCTGGGGAGTCTGCAAGGACCGCTTCAAACCTTTTGCCCCTTCAGCCCCGTAAATATATCTGCCTGGTCAGACCAGGTACTGCAATGAGGGGTCCACAAAGTCAGGTCGCCTGTACGTGCATTCACATCTGGATGAGATGGCAGCGTGTGCAGTCCAGCGTGGTGAAGTATTCTGAGCCAGGCTGTAGAACTGCTGGCAGCTGTGCTGAATGCTGGTGGAGAATTGTCTGCAGGGCTTGGCCTAACACTTTGTCTCGTGTCATGGGTCACAGGACGCAGAGATATAGGCACAGGAAGCATAGCACAGAGGCCCAGCTAGAAGCCAAAAACACACCAGCACCAGTAATCACCACCATCTATCACATGCCTTCTGTGTGCCTATCGCCCCGTCCCAGGCTTTCCATTCTTTGTTTATTTCTCACAACAACCTAGGAAATGGGCATTATTATAATCCCCATTTAGCAGATGAGGAAACTGAGGCTCAGTGAAATTAAATCCCTTGTCTAAAATCACACAGCTAGGTGAAGCCTGAATTTGTTTTTGTTTTTTATTCCTCACCCGAGGATATTTTTCTACTTATTAGACAGAGTGGGAGGGAAGGAAAGAGAGAGACAGAGAGAAACATCCATGTGATAGAGCCACATCGACTGGCTGCCTCCCGCACGACCCAACCAGGGCCGGGGTCGAACTGCAACCCAGGCATGTGCCCCTGACTGGAATCGAACCTGTAACTCATTGGTCCTCGGGCCAATGCTCTAACCGCTGAGCCACACTGGCCAGGGCTGAAGCCTGAATTTAAACACAAACATGTCTGACTCCAAGTTCTTTCTTCTTACGCAAGCCTGCCAATGCACAGGAAGATAATTCAGCACAGTAACGTAACCAGGAGAGACACGAGTATATCCATGAGACAACTCCTTCCTGCCCCAGAAGTACGCACAGCAGGTGCTCAGCAGAAGCAAGTGGAATGATGACAGGCCAGTTACAACACTGTGAATACATACCTGTGAGAGAAAGGGAGAGGTCAAGCAGCTGCCCTCCAGGGAGCACACCCAGGCCCTGATACCTGCCGATGTATACAGAAGACTCCGGGCTTGGAAATTGGTCCTTCTAGGACACGGACTCATGGACGCCAGAAAGTTCCAGTGATGGGCTGCAGCTCACCCTTGACTCACTGGCAGGCTGAGACCCAGCGTTCTCAACCCAGATAGGTTCTGGTGACAGCCACATACAAGTAGGGAACACATACATGAATGTGGACCTGATCACACATGCCCCAACACACACACATCTTCTGAAGACAGAACCTGCCGCCACCATCTGTTCTGTGCAGACACAGTTAAACTCTTGGCCTCGCGGGCACACAGTCCAGCTCACACTGACAAGCACGCGCACAGCTCTGAGAGAGAAGAGAAAGATCGAGTTGGCTAGGGGCCTGAAGATCCCTGCAGCCCCATAGACATTTGGAGGCTAAGATCTGGGATCAACCCCTTGGGTTCAGTGTCTGACCTCGGATAGAAGAAGTCTCCCACCTTCCCAGGCCCTGCCTGGGACTGTCTTCCGCCCTCCCATTTTAAAGGTTGAACCAAGGCCTGGAATGCCCATAATGGCCACCAGGG
Organism: Tadarida brasiliensis; assembly: GCA_030848825.1. Lineage (NCBI taxonomy): Eukaryota > Metazoa > Chordata > Mammalia > Chiroptera > Molossidae > Tadarida > Tadarida brasiliensis. The sequence goes on from CM061265.1 coordinate 101,207,261, forward strand.
GGCGTGTGAGCATTGAATAATCAATCCCTTCAACCTAGTCTCTTCCCCTAAACCTCATCCATTCATTCCTCAATATGTATTAAGCACCCATTCTGTGTCAGGGGATAGGACGCAGAGAAAACGGGAGGGGATGGGAGGGGAGAGGTGGTTAGAGTAAGCGAAGCAGCAAATATCAACGCTTCAGTGGGACTGGAGGTTAGTTGGGCAGGAGGGGCTGGGTCAAAAATACCAGCTAGAATGTACTGAGCACCAGCTGTGCCCAACCTCTTCTAGATTTTTATATGAATTAATTCTAATCACAACTATATGCATGAGGTGCTCCCATTATTCTACTTTTATTGTGGGTATTGTGGGCACATAGTAAAGCAGGCATAATGAGTTACTTACCTTTGTAAGGATTAAATGGATCAATGATTATGTGCAAAGCACTTGGAACACTGCCCAGTTGTTATCACCCCTATTCTACAGATGGGGAAACCAAGGCATAGTTAGCAAGCAGAGGCCTCAGGATTTAATCGCCAGCAGGCTGGTTCCAGAGTGTGGGCTTATGCAGTTACTAGACTCTCTGACAGGTCCAACCAGGGGATCCTGGGGGCAGTGGGAGCCACTAAAGAATTTGAACAGGGAAGGGACCAGACCTAGTTTGCATTTCATGCTGTCACCATGGTATAGCTGTGACCAGGATGGCAGTGAAGGGGTAGAGAAGACAGATTTGAAAGACATTAAGAAAGCAGTCTGGAGGGTCTTGGTGACAAATTTCACGCCAGAGCTGGGGGAGGGAGGAGGCAGAAAACCGTAGATGGTGAAACAGAGTGGGGAGAAGGTAGGGGCATGTCAGCATCAGAGGGGAGAAGTCTGGGCTCCCAACCTGCTCTCCGGCCTTCATGTGGGAGATGGCTCCAGCTCCACACTGCAGGGCTGAAGAGAAAGGGAAAGTAGCCCTCAGATCCCTCTGCCCTGTCTTTTCTGGAGAACCTGGGGGTGATGTGAAGGCCAGGAACCCCAAACTCTGGTTCCCCTTTGTTCAGGGCCTGCAAGGCTCTGGGCTCCATGGGGATGGCACTGTGCTGGTCTTTCTCATTCTGCCTGGCACCCTGGCCCTTGCCCATGGGGACAGGACCTAGGAGTCCCATCCATCCTCTCTTTGGGGTAAGGGGCTTGCCCTGGGTCACACAGCTTGTGCCTGGACCAGCCCTCTGCCAGGACTTTGCTGCAAATCATAGGCTCTTACCCACTCCACTCCCAGCACGATCAGGCCCTTGGTGGCCATCTTAGGGAGATGGAGGCAGCTGTTCCCTGCAGTTTGTCTCTGCAAAGCTGAGAATGGGGCTGAGAGAGGGACACGGTGCAGAATCACCAGGGCTCCTGGGCAGAACCAGGGTCCAGCTTCTGCCCCAGCTAGGGGAACCAGTAGAGGAGGGGAACCAGCTGGGTGGGGCAAGAGCCTCCCGAAGGGTGGGGGTGGAGTGGGACAAGCCTAGGCAGGCAAGTGGGGACAAAGAAGACGCCAGCACACCTGGCTGCCAGGCAGCCTAACCCGCCAGCCCAGATTCAAAACTGAGCTGAGGCTGTGATTGGTGGACCGGGTCCCTTGCTCCACCCCTTCTCTCACCTCCCAGGCGGCTGGGAAAGAGGGATGGAGTTGAGAAGGCCCCTCACTTATCCTAAGTCCTTAAGCCCCAGCGGTGGCCTGGCTGGCAGAGAACTCAGTTAACTCCTTCTCGGCCCCAAACCCAGCAGGGACCCTGTCTGGCGTTTGGGCGCTGCCATCAGCCCCAGTGACTTTGCAAGCTGCCAGGCTTGGGTGGCCCGGGCCTCCGGTCATCCAACCACCCTTCCTCTCGGCTGTCCTTCAGCCCGCACCCTCCTCGGCTCGTTTCACCCCCAGCCAGTCCTCTCTGACCCCTCTCCCAGTCCAGTCACGAGGCTCTGGCCAGGCTCCCGGAAGGGGCAGCTTCCTGAGCCCTAGCCCCTTTCCACTTGGGCACCCTGGCCCTCCCGTGCCGGGAACCCTGCCCTTCAGGCCTTCCTGCCTGGGCCCGGGGGACCCCTTGCGCAGTGGGCCCAGGGGCGACGGTGGGGGTAGTTGGGTGCACAGGTCGCCAGGCTTCGCAGTCTGCCAGGCGAGGGGGGCTGGGCAGGAGCCCGACTCCGGCCAGCGCCCCGCCCCGGGGGCGCGGGCGGCTCCTGCGCCAACGTTTCAGGCTCGGGTTTCGGCCGCGAGGGGCGGGGCGGGTGCGAGGGGCCCCGCGGAGGCCGCGGCCTATCACCGCCAGGCCGGGACTTCCAGCCGCCAATCAGGGCCCGGCTCTGTTGCCCCTGCTCCTCCGTGTCCTTTGTTCCCTGTTACCCTGGCGGCCCTCGGCGCGGCTCCCACGGCCCAGCTCCCGGCCTCCGGCCCTGCGACTTCCGGCCCGCGCGGACCGGATTGTGTGCACGTGACCGTGTACTTGGTGTGTGCACGCGCGTGTGTGCAGGGCCCGCCCCCGCCTGCCCCGGGGCACTTGGGGCCCGCCGCCAGGCACAGGCCTAGCCATGGTCCGCAGCTGCCCCAGGGATCCCCGAGGGCCTGGCTAACGCCCCAGAAAAACTCTTGAGAGGCTGAACTTTGACCGTGGGGGGGCGCTCCGAGTGAGTACCAGGACCCGGGCAGTGGTCCAGCTCAGGCCCCACCTTTCCTTCCTGGGCCGCGGTTTTCCTCCCTCTCTTGCTTCCTTGCCTTTGCTCAGGCTCTTTCCTTGCTTGCTGCCTTGCAGATACACCCACCTAATGAACTCGGATTCTTTTTCCAGACTTACCTGGGGATTGCATCCTCTGTGATGCCCCTAGGAGTCGCAGGTGCCTCCTCCCTCCGGTGTCCCACCACCACCACCACGCACCTAGCACGTGGTCCCCTCTAGACTAGGTTTGAGCATTTCAGCAGTGAGGCCCCGAGAAACTCAGACTCAGTGACCCCAACTCCTGGCAGAGCGTGGTGCTCCATCCCTGTCTCTTCAGGAGACAGCAATAAGCCCTCATCCCAAACACTTGGGTAGTCACACAGCACCTTGAAGCCTAATTTTGGTTGCACCTGAGATAGGCTTGTTATCCGAGGCCTGTGGTAGGATTAAGAGCTAAAATCTGGTCCAGCCAGTGTGGCTCAGTGGTCGAGCGTGGACCCATGCACCAAGAGGTCGCCGGTTTGATTCCCAGTCAGGACACATGTCCAGATTGTGGGCCCAATCCCCAATAGGGGGCATGTAGGAGGTGGCCAATCGATGTTCTCTCTCATCGATGTTTCTATCTCTCTCTCCCTCTCACTTTTCTCTCTCTGAAATCAATAAAGGAAAAAAAAAAAAAAGAGCTAAAATCTGAAGAACAGAGTGAGTGCCTGGTAAGGAGCCACAAACCCATGTAGGCTGCAGCCCCTGCCTCCTCTGAATTCCCAAATCCAGGACACAGCCTCTTGCTCTCCCTCCCATTCCTTGCAGCGCCCTGCCCTTGAGCTCTGAGCCTGCTCATACGCCATCCTGTCCCCTTCGCCCCGTATTCCCTTCACTTTCCATGAGCTCATCTACTTCTAGACCTCCACCTGCCCTGCCCCGACCTGTCTCCTGGGTGCCCTAGAGACCTCCACCTGGACATCCATCCCTCAAGTATCTCAAACCCAGTTTGTCTCAAACTCAAGGTCTTCATCCTGCCACGCTAGCTTCTATATCTGTAAGGGACTCACATCCTTACCATTGCCCAAGCCAAAACCTGGGTGTCATCCCCACACCCCTCACGGATCAAGTCTCCCAGATCTGGCTGCCCCACTCCCCCAGTACCTTGGTCCATGCTCTTCTACTTTTTGCTGTCTCCTAAGGGGCCTCCTTGCTTTCTGCCTCCACAGTCTGCAGGGCTTGCTGCTTGCAAGGTTCCTTTTCCTATTACCCTCAGCCGAGCATCCAGTCCCAACTCCCCGGTATAACAGGGCCCTGCCATCCAGTCTTGCCTGCCTCCTGTCTCAGACACAGGCACACAGAATGCCTTCAATTAAAGCCCTTGACACAGGCTAGGAGATCTTTCCAGAGCCCCCTGGTAGAAGTGGTGCTAGGCCCTGGGGTGACCAGAGGAACAGTCAAGGCTAGGGCATAGACTGGCTCAGCAAACAGGCATGCTTGGGTCTGAGTCCTGGCTCTGCACTTGCCCACATTGTGACCTTGGCTCCATTACCCTCTCTGGAGCACGTCCCATAGGGGTTTAATATCACCTCTTTGAAGGGCTAGAGGAGAACTTTGGACCCAGGACCAAGAATGGACAGGGGCCACCTCCCCTCCTGGGTACTCCCCAGAGCCCCAGCTTCTAAATCACCTGGGAGGACAGGCAGGACCTGAGATGGATGAGCCAGTTGGGAGGCATTGGGGAGGAGGGGAGGAGCAGGGGGGAGAGGGAGGGAGGGGAGGCTGACAAAAGAGACCAGCTGCTGTTTGCACACAAACCCCAAGTTGATAATGAGTGGAGGGGCTGGGGCGGGGCGGGGCAATGTCTTGGCAGGAGCCTCTGCCAGCTGAAGAGTCTGCCCAGAATCATCGTGCCCCTCTGCCAGCCCCCACTCTGGGCCCTCACTGCTCACACCCACCCATACATCTGCTCCCAGGACTGCAGCAGGGGAGGGCAGGAAGGGCCCAGTCCCATGATATGGCCCCTCAGTCCAAGGCTCAAATCCTGCCCTTCGGGCCACACACATGCTAAGAGCAGCCCCAGGGAAGACCAGAGGAAGGGCCCGAGCCTGTTAGAGCCCATGGGCATCAGAGGACCCAGAGCAGGCCCAGTTGCTGAGCACCTGGTCAGAACCAAGGCCCTGGGAGGAGCTCTGAGTGCCTGGAGCTCTGGAGAAGAGAGAGGGCTCCCAGATGTGAGACCTGGAAGAGTCCTCTGTCCCTGGGGCTTCCACCACAGGGGCAAGGGGGTATAACCAGGGCTGGGGGGTAAGTCAGGACGTTCTCATCAGTCCCTTGGTCCCCAGTAACACCAGGAGGGCCCCTCAGTGGCCCAGCAGACAGGAAGAAAGTTAACAAGGCCCTTAAGGAAGATTCCTAGGATCCTTGGTATCAGGAGTGGGAACCCACCACTATTTGGGCACCATTGCCTGGAGGGTCCCAAAAGGCTTCCCTTCCTGTGGCTACAGGCTCCATCTGTACCCATCTCCTCCTGTCCTCAGGGTGTGGCTAGCCTGTTGGCATCTCCCCTAGGTGAAGAGGCACCCCATGCCCACAGCCAGCTCCTGCCATGTGGACTGTGGGTGCAGCTGACAGGCTGTGTCTGTGACGATAGAGAGTGTGCCCACACCGCTGCCATGTGCTAGCCTAGCAACCGCTCCCAGGGGCCTGGAGAGGCGGTGCAGGGAGGGATGGCAGCGCTCATGCTCCCCTCCGCCTCCTGCCTCCTCCCTCCCTCCATGCTTGAGCTCCCTGTCAACACCTGCTCCAGAACAGGGTCAGCCTGGCAACAGGCTGCAAGGACATGGCAGGACTGTGGCATAGTGCACATCACTGGGCCTTGGGCTTCTCTGGGCCAGTCCCTAAGGAGCCAGGGGCCGAGCTGTGTGGGGAGCAGCAGAGAGGAAACCACTGGGCGGACCATGAGGCCCAGGCCAGGGCCCAGTGGGTGGGGACCTTTCCTTTAGGTTTCCTTCTCACCTGTCCTTCTCCCAAGGCCAGATGGATGGGTGTAGTGGAAGGGAAGAGAGGGCAGGGCAGTCCAGGGAGGTGGGAGAGCTGGGCAAAGGTTTGGAGATGGGAATGACAGGGGCACAGGAGCAGAGAGAGTTTCACAGTGAGGAGGAGGTGTGTGGCCGAGTGACACAGAGGCCTTGACCACCAAGGTGAATGAGGACTTCATCCTATGGGATGAAGGGAAGCCAGGGAGGATGCTGAGCAGGGAACATCTTCCTGCCGGACAGGGCAGTGGGGGGACCACGCCACAGTCAGAAGAGGCCAGGTGGGTCTGCGTGCCGGGGATCAGCGGCCTTTGTATAGGGATAACACTGGGGTCCGGGGGTCAGACAGGCCTGAGAGTCCACCTGGACCTTGACCCTCTCTGGACCTCAGCTCCCTCAGCTGTAATGTGAGACCGTTGGGAGGGTTGGATGATGTAATACACACGGAGCACTCCTGAAAGTGAACAGTTGTCACTAGTGTGGAGGAGAGTTGCTTGAATGGAGTCATAGGATGGCCTCCACGTGGTCAGAGTGCAGTGGCTCATGTCCCTTCCTGGGGAGTTTAAGGAGCAGTGGTGTACACAATAAGGACAGGGATGGGCTCCCAAGGGGGCCTACACAGCTGTGGCTGTGCAACTGGGGTTCAGAAATGCAGGGTGTGTCCCTGAGCCCAGTGCGGCCTGAGTGGGCATGTGGGTGGGCAAGGATGAGGGCTGTTGGAGCAGTGGCCCGCAGAGGGAGTCACTTTAGGATCTCCAGGGCCCCCATGCAAGGTCTGGGTACCACCAGGGAAAAGGGGGTTGGGTCAAGAAGCCAGCACCCCATAAGGTTCTAGATGGGGCTTGACATAAAAGGCCATTAGTGCCCTGGCCAGTGTGGTTCAGTTGGTTGGGCATTGTCCTGTGCACCGAAGGGTTGCCAGTTTGATTCCTGGTCTGGGCACATGCCCGATCTTCAATAGGGGGTGTGCAGAAGGCAGCCAACCGATGTTACGCTCTCACATCAATGTTTCTCTCTCCCCCTCTCCCTTTATGAACTATTAAGCATGAGTAATATACATTTTTTTTAAAAGGCCATTAGTGTGCAGAAAAATAAAGCTGTACTTCTCCTACACCTGCATGTGCGTGCACATGTGCCCATTTTGTTGAACCCGGATGAGTATGTGTTTGGGGACATTTTCCCTGAGCTGGATTTCACAAGTGAGCACGGACCAGCCTCGGCAGGGGCTTTAGAGCACCGGGCCCTAAGGATGGAGAATGCTACTTAGGACCCCAAGCCCAGTGCCGAGGAGGCCAGCCCGTGCCACCCCGAGAGGGGACCAGGCTGGCTGGGGCCCAAGGCCTTCCCCGGGCCCAGGCCACAGAGGAGGCATTGATGGGAGAAGAGGCACCGGAGGCCACTGCAGCTGGCGCACCATCACTGGGCCTGGAGGGGGAGCAGTATGGTCTCACAGCACCCAGGCCTCTGTTGGGCTCCAAGCCCAGGTCTGAGCGTCTGTGGTCAGTGTGGTACCCCAGGCGTCCTCATCCTGAGGTGTTTCTGTGCAGCAGGTGGCGGGGGGCTGACTCTGCCTGCACACCCCTGGAGGCAAACACCATGGGCTTTCCTTCCCAGGTATTGGCAGGAGGCAGAGGGCCCCCATTCACCCTCAAACCCCACAATGGATAGTCTCTGCCCTGCCTAGATTTCTCCGGTGACCCTCCACCACCCAGCAGCACTGGGGCACCTGTGACTACCTACCTCTTTGGTCTTGCTTGTCCCCACTGGATTCCCAGTGGACCTTCCACTTGCTCGGCTTGCCCTCACCTTCCTTTCTGATTCTTTGCTCTGTGTCTTAAGCCCATTGGGCCCCCTCCCCCATCCTCACCTGCCTTGCATGCCTGACCAACTCTCAGGCTTCACCTACCCCTCAAGCCTTAGCTCAGGCTTTCCTCCTTCGTGGAGCCTTCCAGGATTATTCCAGGCCTTACTTAGGCTCTCCTAGGCTCCCCCTGCATTTTGCCAGCACCTCTGGCATAGTTATGATCTTAATCATCATCCTAGATTCTAACTGTTCACATGCATCGCTCCTTAAGGATGGAACTCATTCAGTATCTACCTTTCTTTCTCCTCCTAGGCACCGAGTAACATTAGAGCTGCCAGTGGCCAGCTCTGCCCCTCCCATCCTCCTGCCGATGCCCACTGAACTCTCTACCCAGGGCCCACTTGGCCAGGTGCTTTCCGCTGAACAAACGCAGGAGCTGCACCTGTCACAAGCCAAAGCCCAGCTCCATTCATACCCCACATGCCCGAGGCCAGGCAGATGGATGTGTGCATGGAGACACATACACCGACATGCACCCACACAGACACGTGCACACTCAGACAAGCAAGGCTCAGACACACCCACATCTGCACACAGGGACGAATACAAACACAGATTTGCACAAATACCAACACACACATTGATACATGCTCACATAAACACAGATATGCACATGATCACACACACACAGACACCTACGCACAGGCCCACCACACACAAGCACCCTCAGACACGTACAGACATGTGCATCCATAGACCCACTCACATGCAGGCACACACTCGCAGATATGTACATACACTTGCACACACGGAACACACACGCACACACAGGTACCCACCAGCGTACACCCAGCCAGGCCTTAGGTGCAGGAGGAAGCACCTGTGATCTAGGCCCATATCTGCCACCTCCTTCCTGCCAGACCCCTTAGGCAGCCAGAGGGCACCTGAGACCTTCCCTCCAGGCCCAGTCCTGGTGGGAAGAACATATGGCCACCTGCCCGCCCAAACCAGTTTTCCTTTTTTTGTCCTCCCAGGAGGTAGCCACCATGCCTGGGGACCACCCATCCAGGCGCTGCTTGGTCAAGCTTGTTTCTGCCCCAGAGATGAGTCTGGAGGGGCCACTTGTGCAGTGAGAGGACCAAGGCTCAAGGCCTGTGCCAGGTATGGGGGTAGCAGGCAAGGAGGGAGAGCTGGGCCATCACCCACTGCCCCTCCAGGCAGGACCACTCAGCCCCACCCCTCACAGGCCTGCAGCCCTTCCCCCTTCCCATTGTCTCCGAGTTTGTTACTGTGCTGTCTCCTGGAAGAAGGACCCCTCAACACTGAAATGGGAGCTAGGACCGCAAAGGCAAGCCCTTCAATCCTCCCCTTTCACCAGTGTCCAGTTCTTCTGGCCCCATTGAGCCATTGGTGTGGCCTACAGTTCCCTAAGGACAAAAGCCCTAAGGGCAAGGTCGCCCCCCATGTCCCCGAAACCCAGAGTCCTGGTGCTGTGCCAAGCAGAGGTTACACAAGGGAGTCATTCCAGACCCACCTCCACTGCTTATAAGTTAAGGGCCTTGGGTGAGTGATCTACCCTTCTGAGCCTCAGTTTCCTCCTCTGTAAAGTGGGCATCCTTAACAGTCCCTGCCTTGCAGGCGGATGTGGGGACAAACCGGGCAGGGCTGGTTCGGGGCTGGCGCACAGTGCAGGCAGTTGGTCGTTACACTGTGCTGGTTACTGTGTGCTGAGCCCTCTCCTGGCTGAGTCTTCAGGATGGTGTTTGGATCCCAGCAGAAAGCCACTCAGTATGTGCTCACTAAAGCCAGGGACATGTACAGGATGGGGGGCCAGCCCTGGAATGTCTCACCTGTGCCATCAGCTAACAGCATGTGTCAGGGAGCACCTGGCAATAGGCCAGCCCTTGTTTTCCAAGCAGTTTGCTTCCTAGGGACTCTACTCCTGGTGGGGCTGAGCTCACGACCTGGCCATGTGCCCTGGCTGAATGAGGTTCCTCCTCCTCCTTCTCCCAAGAGGGGAGGATGAGGCTGGTCCTCCCTGTCCACTCGCTCCATATTCCCTTCCCTGTTGTCTCACCATAATTAGGAGGGGTGGCTCAGGAGGGGTGTCTGTGCCTCCTCTCCACCCCCAGACTCAGGCTGGCCCAGGGTGGGGGGTCTTCCCTCCCTCAGCATTGCTGCCTCTCCTGAAGGCAGGTGGGCCCTCCTGTCCCCCGCTGCCCTGCCCCTTGCTCAGTGGTCGGCCGTGCACGGGGCTCCACAGGGCCTGTGCAGGCTGCTCTCATCATTAGCGGTCCGGCCTCACTCCAAGTGAATTAGTTGGTCCTCAGGGAACGACTGCTGAGGCCTGTAGGCTCCTGGCACCGGCCAGTGATTCATTCACCACAGCCTCATCTCTGCCAGAGGCCAGCATCCCTGCCCCAAGCCCATTGGCTTCCTTGTTGTCCGGGGAGCAGGAGGCTGGTGCCCAGAGTGGCCCTGGCTGCCCGTCCATCTGCCCCTATCATCCTATTAATCAGGCTGCTCCCTGATGCCTTGGGTCATGCTTGCCTCCATCCGCTGGCCCCTCCCACATGCAGGCCTGGTGGCCCTGGATCCGCTCCTGGCCCTGCTTCCGCCAACCTGGCCCGCCCTGCCAGGCTCTGTCTCCAGCTCCCTTTGTCCCCTGGGCACCTTGAGTGACTGGAGGGAGGCCCACTCATCTTTCCCCCTCCTTCTGTGCTTTCCTGCCCCCCCTCAACTGAGGCCCTGGGATCCACTTAACTGGTCTTGATGAAAAACAGAGGCTCTGCCCATGCATACAAGGCTCCTGCTAACTGCCTGGGGCTGGTCCCTGCCAGCCTCAGGCTGGGTCTCGGCTTTAGGACTAATGAGGATGAGGAAGGCACCTTGGTCTCTGCCACGCAAGCCCTTAGGAGCCCACACACTTCCCTTCAATGACTCCCCCTTCTTATTTTCATTCACTCAACAGAAGCAGGTGTTGATGAATAAGTGAATGAATGAATGAATGTCCTTCCCCCACAGCAAATGTGACTTCTCTTCATCAACTCATGTGACTCATGTCTGCTCAGATCTCTCTGGCTTGAAAACTGTCCCACTGCAGCTGCAGAGTAGAAAGCACCCACATTTCCCTGCCAGATGACCTGAATTCCGGACCCAGCCTGTTGTCTGTGAGGAGTATGATCCCACTGAGCCAATAGGTCCTCACGGTCACCGGGGGCTGATCCCTCTCCCCCAGCTGGCTCTGAGGATTAGAGGCAGTGTATCCTGTTTGGGAATGGGCAGATACCACCCAAATGGAAGCCACTGGAGAGTCTGCCCCCAGTGCTCTCCTGGGGGCCTGCCTGGCACATATGTGTGCAGTTCCCCTGCATTGTTCTGTAAGCCTTGATGGTTGCTCTGTAATTGCCCTCAAATGGTCTCATCATAATGAATATCATCTGCAGAGCAGTTGACAGTTTATAAACTGTAACTTATTCCTCATCCCCTTCCCACCTTTACAAAAAGAAACCGAGGCTCAGAGAAGTTCACCGATTTCTCTAAGACCACACAGTGAGGAGGAGGCAGAGCTCGTGGGCCTGCTAGTCCCCAGCCCACTGTGGCCTCCGTTCCAGGCAGCAGAGAGAGGCACGGGGAGGGAGCTCAGCAAGAGGCAAGGAGGTGCCTGGGGTCTGATGGCCGATGGGGGAGGCAGGCATTTCGCTCTGCACCAGGCAGGCTGGGTGCACGGGTGTCTGTGCAGGGTGTGCTCACCTGTGTGTGCAGGTGTTCAGGCTGTGACCAGATGGCCCCAAAGGGAGCCGATGGAGGAATCACGCCTCCCAGGGTAGGATGTGGGACTATGTTAGTTCCACAATCCCTTTCTATTCTTAGGCTTAGGTATCTCAGAAACTTTTAGAAAAAGACTGGGCCAAATGAAATGTTTCTGCTGGAACCAAGTTTCCTTTATCACCCAGATAAGCTGCGTTATTCACTGTTTGTTTGATTTCTGTACTTTATTGTTGTTTTGGTCCCAAAACTGAGGCGCCAGTGAGGTACATGGACGTGTACCAGAGGCACAGTGGGGTGAGAATGGCAGACGGACACAGCAAAGCAAGGAGCCCCAGGAGGGAGGGCTCAGCCCGAGGAAGGGGCATGGGGACAGTGAGGAGCAATCAGCAGGGAAAGGTCCCCGTCCACCTGGAGCAGCACTCTTCCTCTGGGAAGTACCAGCTCGCAGGATGCCTCCTCTGGGACGCCCTCCCTAACTGCCAGGTGGAGCGCATCTCTCTCCTCCGGTCCCTGCTGCTGTGACCCTCCATACACTTAGTGTGGACCTTCCTGACTGTGCCTGCCTCTCTCCTGGGTGTTGAGCAGGGCAGGGAACCTGTGTGTGTGTGTGTGTGTGTGTGTGTGTGTGTGTGTGTGTGTGTGTTTACATTTGGGAAGGTTAAAAAAACAAACCACCACCAGAAAAGTGCAAAGGAGAACGAAGCAAACACCCACGTGCCTGCAGGGATGGCTTTGTGCCCCAGCCCCCAGATGGGGGGGGGGTGCTTGCATGACTGTCCACATCACAGGCACATGCATGAACACACGTCTGGCCCCCACTCACGAAACATGTCCCCGACATGGATGTGTGTTCATGGTTATGCTTCCAATGCACGTGCACACCCACAATCGGGATGTGGAAGGACTGGAAAGGGGCCTGTTCCAGAGAAGAAAGAAGCTGGGCCAAGGCCAGGGGTGTGGCTGCCGTGTGCCTGTGTGCGTTCTCACTCCGTGCTTCTGTCTGGATAGGCAAGGCAGGCTCGTTCACCTGGGGGAGCCCACAGTGAGCCAGCGGCGTTGGGCTCCCTGACACTATTTCCAGGGTTTCAGGCTGTGACACTGCTCTCTCCCGGCCTGTCCTGCTCGCCCCTCTGCAGACCTGACCTCCAGCAGCCGGGAGGCAGCAGGTGGCCCCGGCTCCTGGATGCCTTACACACGGGTTCAGCCATGGATACCTGGGGACTGAGGCCCCCTGGGAGGGGGACCAAGGGCAGGGATCAGAACCTTCGGGGCAGAGCTGGTGCCTCGGAGCGAGCACCACCAACAGCACTGCCAGTTTCCTGAGAAGCAACAAGCATGAGCTCCACGTGCCGAGAAGGGAATTTACCACCAAGTAATAATAATAAGACTTACCACCCAGTTCCAAGTTGTGGGTTGCTTTGTCGCGGAGATGTGAACAGAATGACTGCTGCCAGTGTCCTGGAAAAGCTCAAATGCCCCCACATTCTGCAGAACGATTCAGCTCTCTCCACTCCACTCCAACTCAGCCCTGGGCCCACGGTGGCTGGGAGAGTGGGGCGACCACGCGTGGAGCCAGGGCAAGGGGAGGCCAGCGCTGGGCAGCTGGGGCGGCGTGGATGACCTGTGTCCACGCCACCAGCTTGCTCTGGGGCCTCCACTTCCTGTTCCGGAGAGCGAGCCGCCTGCCTGGGTTGGTGTGAAGCTTAAATGGCACAATCTGTGAGAATGCTTTAGGTAAAAAAGGCTCCATCCAGCTCTTTAATTAATTACCATTTTAATTAATTTAGGCCTCAGTTCTAAAGTTTATAGAAATACTTAAAGGCCAAGAGGGGGGGAAAATCACTGAACACTTTGGACTAAGGAAAAGGAGGGTAGGAGTCCGAGAAGCCAGGCCAAGGTTAGGGTTGGTCCCACCCCCGAGGTGTGTTCCAGAACCCCGAAGTGCCTTCCAGGTGGATGCCAAGCTTCCCGAAGCCCAGACAGAGAGGGAAATGTGATTAGTTACAAGACACGGAGGGTCTGTAAACAAAAATGGAATGAGTGATTCCAGAGAAGTCTTAGGTTGTTACTGAGTCCCATTTTATAGGTGAAGATGACGGGGGTCATCTTGCCCAACACCCACTCTCTAAGCCACAGACGCAGGTGTGACATGATATCTTCACAGGTGGACAGGAGGAGGCACCCAGCGTTTGTGCTCCTAACTACCAGGCAACACTGCCCTGATGGTGCAGAGCCCCAAGAGAAATTTGGAGGGACCTTGTGCAACGCTGTACTTCCACAGCCCAGAGGCAGGCGGTGGTAAATGGTAGCCTAGAGAAACATCCAAGGCAGATGTTACCAATTGTCTTCTGATGCCAGGAAAAAGCACAATGGAACACCCTGGGAGCTCTTGACTTTTAGTAGGCTAACTTTCTGGTGAGCCCTTGGCAACAAACAGTTGCAAAATGCCCTTCTCTGCAAGTCACCAGGTCCCACCGGAAAACTCTTGCCTCACAACCAGAAGCCACGTTTATCTGGGAAGCCTTTCTGCTCCCCCTGCAACCTGAGAGGCGTCTGCTGGGGGACGAGGGCCGCAGTTGGTGAAAATAAACTCCTTATCGGTCAACAGAGGAAACCCCAAGATCCTGTGCATGGGCTGGGCAGAGGCTGAGGGTGGTAGGGTTGCTTCTGACCTGTGACTTTGCCTTTTGAAAGCTGAGGCTGCACCTGCAACTGCAGGTGGTATGGGGCTCTGGAGCCCGGTGGCCTGGTTTCAAATCCCAGCTCTGCCTACTTTGTGCCTCAGTTTCCCCTTCAGTAAGATGGGGATAACAGCAGGCCTCATAGGATGGAATGAGTTAATGTGTGTCCAGAACTCAGAACGACATCTGGCCCAGAGTTTGTTCAGTAAAGAGCTGCTGCCATTCCCACGCAGCCTCTCTGCCTCTTGCGTGGAAGTGTGCTGGGCTGTGGCTACGGAGCTTGTGCCCCCAGTGGGCTGGGTCTTCGGAGCGCTAGCCCGGTAGCTGTGCACCAAGGTAGAAGGGCACACTTGGAATGTCTCTGTGTGGTTGGGCAAGCCGATTCAGAAGTGCCCCTCTTCCCACTGACCCTCCTGCCCCACTTTCTTGATCATGCACACGCCTGGCTTGTTCCCAGGCCAGAGCTGTGCAGGCTGTCACCCCTGCTCTCCCCCTCACATCTTACCCTGACTGTCCTGACCATTGGCTCTTGCCAAGCCTTACTTGCTCCAGGGAGTGACCCTGACCTCTTTGGTCTGTCTGGGTCTCGAGAGCTGGTGTCAGCCAGGGCCCCATTCAGCGGGAGGGAGGGTGGGTGGCACGAGCCTTGGCAACCAGGGCCAAAGGGGTTCTATTCTTGGCCAGGGGCTACTCTGCTGGTAAATCAGGCTCCCATGTTGGGTCCAGCGTCTCCATCTGTAGAATAAGGCTGTTGCTCACGCTCTCCATCTGCAGGGGTGCTTGCCATAACTGTTTGAAGTGTGTTCAGTTTTCCTCTGCCCCTCTGCCATGGAGCAGGCATCAGCACCCGGGATGGGGGCTCAGTGGCACATTGGGTCCTATTCCATTTGATTCGGAGCAACTGATCAGTCATTTGTACAAGGCACAGGGCCCAAGTGGGGACACAGCCAGACATGGCCCTGCCATGCCCCTGCCACCCCTGCTCACAGCGTCTACAGGGAGGTGGGTGCTTACACAACAGTCCATGCCCAGAATCCCCTCATTTCAGCCCAGATAATGGGAACAAGGTGGAATGTGAAGGGACTTCTTAGAACCAGTGTCAGTCAAGCCTAAGGCACCCCATGAGGAAGAGAGAAAGCACGGAGAAACCACTTACCAGGTGCCAACCTTCCACGAAACTGAAAGCTTTGAGTCACTAGAGAAGTTGGGGTTCTCAGCAAAGGATGTTTTTTAATGCTTGTCCCTCCCTGGTCTAAGAGCTGTTTCATGTTGGCTCGCTTATTTCTAATTTGCCTTTTATCTGTTTCTGCAGGTATTCAGAACACATTTTACTTCCATCATGAATGTCCCTGAATCCAGACTCAGCCTTGTTTAATAGCAGTGGTGACTTCTGAAGAACACTCTGGAATACATTTTATTATCCTGACTATCTTAAACTGAGGAAAAACCCAACATCCACCTGTGGCCCAAGAAGGGGTCTCAAAACCATGTCGTGGCCAAGGACTCTGCAGCTCAGAGTGCTGTGGCCCTATGAACAGCCCAGGACACAGCAGGAACAGGCAGCCATGCTGTTCTCTCCCTGGGAGCTGGGCCATATTCTTGCCTCCGTTTAGCATGTGGGGAAACTGAGACCTTGCCAGCAGCCCAGTGGATGGGGAGGTGTCTGGCCCATGCTTTTGAGGTAACACTCTTAAAGCACTTAAGTGGCAAGAGAGAGGAGCCTGGAGAAAGCTGGCGAGCCCAGAAACGGTCCCAGTCAACAGTCAGGGCTGGAGGCCACAAGGCAGGACACAGGTGCCGGAGCTTGGGTCCTCCTCTCAGGCTTTACACACGGAGCTCGCACATCCCGGAAAAGGTGCCACTCCCTTCCCTGTCCCTGTCTCCCTCCCCTTCTCCCTTTCCCCTTCCCTTCCCTTCAGAGGTTTGAGTTCTGGGGTAATTCTATTAATACATCCCATTTTGAGATTTTCCTATAGAATTGTCCAAGTGAGACTTTTTTTCCCTGTGTCTCAGAAAACCTCTTGGAGGAGAGAACATTTTTGAAAGGAGCCCGAGGGATCTCCTCCCCCGGTTCCAGAGAGTCTTGCTCCCACCTGGATCCAGAAACTAGCAGATTCCTGCGCTTACAACGGCACCGCACGTGGCAGGTGTCACGGCACATGGCGGCTGAGAGCCCGCCGGGAGGGTGTGGAGCTGCTCGTCATCGCAACGCCAGCTTGCTCTGTGATTTTGCTAAGCCCTTCAATCCTTCTGCTCTGCCATGTGCAAACCAAATGCTCCCAGCGTCACCCTGGATGCTCCACGGCAAAGAGGAGCAGAATCCCAGTGGGAGGCTGTTTTTGGACTGAGGGTCACAGGACCTTTCTCGGCCATGGTGGCGGTGGTTATAGATTTCTTCTTGCCAGCATGTGAATAAGTACTGGACAGTGTGACCAACGTGTCCCAGGGTGCCCGGGAGTTTCCTGTTTGTAGCACTGGGAGTTCTGCGTCCCGGAACAACCCGGACAGTTGGTCACCCTGTCTGTACTCCCTTTTTGGTGTGACAGAGTGAGCAAATCCTGGCTGGGTGTGTCCTCCTGCCCTTACACCTTCTCCCCCCAAACAAGACTGGGGGTGGCTTCTCCACCGGGGTGACAGGAAGGTAGAAAAAGAGTCATTTGAGATTAACAGAGAAGAGGGAAGAGGAAGCTCCAAGATGTCAAAGAACCTGCCTCCTCAAATTCAAGCTTACCTGGGCACGCAGGTCCTCAGCTGGGGCCCCCTCGAGGTTCCTGTCTGTGGAGTTCCCCTGTGGGACCGGCTTGCAGGAGGAGACAGGTGTGGAAGTGCCCAGTTAAATGCGTCCTGATAGTCACAGACAGGTGTTTAACGTTTCCTGGGGCACAACGCTTTCGCGGGCAAGGCGACTGGGTGTGTGCCCGCACATGCGCTCCCCTAACTGGCACCTTCACCTGCCGCCGTGCTGCTGGGCCTACGCACTCCCAAACGGTAACCAGAGCTTAAGCAGAACACCCACGGAGCTGGAGCTATGCAAACAGGCATGCACACATTCAGATGGATGCAGGGTGCGGGGCTGGGAAATGGCACAGGAGGCAGAAGATTCCTGGGGACAGCGCAGGGGACATGTGTGCCCAGGTAAGCTTGTCCAGAAGTGGCACCTCTGCACGAATGTGCTCAGGGGGCGGGCTGTGGCCCTGTACACAGCACACACACCTCCCCCAGTTTCCTTTCCTCCTCTCCAATTGGGGCTCCAGTTTGGCATGAGTTTAGGGGCAGGCCCCGAATGTCAGAGATGCTCCCCACTCTCTCCCTGCCAAGCAGGAGCCTCTTGGGGCAGCCAGACCTGTGTGGGTACCAGGGCCTCTGGCATGGCTCACCGGGAGACCAGGCAGGCCTGGGCATGCTGCACAGGGAGCAGGCGTGTGGGGGCGGCTCCGACAAAATCCCGGCTGGGCTCGGCAGGCAGGGCGGGAGAGTTGAAAGGCCCCTGGCAGCTCCCCAGGCCCTTGTGCCTGGGCACAGAAACCACAGCCTGAAAGTCCTAGTTTCTGAAGGGCGGGAAGGCGGTATTTTTTGAGGCCTGCTTCATTCAGGCTGCCTCCCAGACTCCGTCATTCCACTGAGGCCAGAGGGGCTGCCAAGCATGTCGGGCACCGAATCATAGGCTTCCAGAAACTCAGCGAGGTTGGTGCCCTCATTTCCCACCGAATATGGGAAGAATTTGCTGAAGACATTGTTCCTTTGTCCAGGGTCCTACAAACACCGTAAACCAACCCTCTTAGGTACAGACAGAGGGCAGCTGGAAAATGGGGTCCGAAGAACACTGATGGTTTTCCCTGAGGTGTCAGGCACTATTTTAAGCTCTTTCTGAATATTAACTCCTTCAGTTCCCATCATACCCCTAGAAAGTAGGAACTATTATTGTTGTCTCCATTTTTTACAGGTGAGGAAGTAACTTCGCACAGCTAGCATGTGGCAGGGCTGGGATTTGAACCCAGGAAGCTTTACCAGCATTCCTATTCTTTCTGGTTTTCTGGGACTCAAGCAGAACTGTGAGAAAACCATTTAGGGATAGGCTGGAAATGGCTTAGGAGTAAGTGTTGCAAACTTGAGTGCCTACAGGGCCAGACAGGTGAACTAAATGTGTGACTCAGGCTGGGCAGGGAGAGAGGCCTGTGCTCCAATTTGGAGAGTGTCGGCCACCAGAGGTGTCCCTATGCAAACTCCCTAAAAACAAAACTTGCCCGAAGGCCATTTGAGGGCTAGTTTAGAGCAGCTCTAACCTAAGCCCAGTGCACCTGGGGCTGTAAACAGACCAGGGCCAGGAAAATGCTGGCTACCAGGGCATACCAGCTTGTTTTGGGGGATGGTTTGAAAGGCCACAGAAACAGCAAAGGGCAGAGATGGATCAATGAGTTAAAGTGGGGAGTTGCCTGTTACCAGAGGAACAAGGTGGATGCCACACTCCTATGGCCAGGAGGAGGAGGAGGTCGGAGGAGGAGGTCCAAGGAGGCCACTTCAGCTCCAGGGCTCTTCTAGCAATGTGGATTCTTCTATTCTAGGATTTTAGCTTCAGCCTAGTCACTGATTCACTTGGTTACTCCAAATTCCTTGCTATAATCCCTCAGTCTGCTTTTCTGACTTGTTAAAAGGAGAGTGATACCATATTAGAGGCTGAACCTATACATCTGCTGATTTTCAATTGGTTTTGACCTACAAGAACATCAATTTCATTTGATTCAACCCTATAATTGTCCTACCTACCTTGCAAGGTACAGAGAATAAATGAAAACGGTTGAAGCCAAAGGTTCACTGCCATGTACATAGCAGTCGCTCAGAGAGTGCTTGGTGAATATAAATGCTGGGTCCAGAACCATGTGGGCATAGCCTTCTTTACCCACTTCTAGCCAAAGCATGGAGACAGGGTCAGGCAAAGCAGTTCTCTGAGGGAAATTCAGTCCACCCAGCTCTTCCTGGATGCACCCCTGCCACACACACACACACACACACACACACACATACACACACACACACACACACACACACACCCTAGAATCCAGAACAGTCATGTCCAGTTTTCAACTGTAGACACAGAGATGACTGCCCAAGCCCAAGGCCACCATCCAGACCTGGGAGACAATTCAATCACTTAGATGTGGCACAGACCAAGCTTACGCTGCATCAGGTTTTGTGGACTGCACGATCCCCTCGAGTGTAACCAGAGCTTACTCTCTGGCGCTATTGACTATGCCACACAAACTTCCCCTCGAGAATGTAGCACAAAGGAGGGGGTGGAGGCGGCTTCGGCCAAGGAGTCCCTTCCACCAATGAGGTGAAGAGTGACCCCAGGCCCATGCCTCAATAAAGACAGCTGCCGGTGGTAGGGAGGGGACCAAACAAAGAGTTTGGACGCGTGGTCCTCGGGGACACCATTCTGAGTCCCTTGGATTGGCTCGCGCCCTCCTGGGGATAATCCCAATTTAGCCACTGGGGCTCCTCGGACAGGGCGGAGACCTGGCGGGGCGCCCCCTCCGCCGCCGCGATCCGGTACGGGATGGCGACTGCCGGCCAGCGGGAGGTGGTGCGGTGCCCCCGCCCTGTCCAGCACCTGCCCATTTTTCTACCGGGCCAAAGGACAGGGAGCGCGGGCTTCGCTTCCCGCAAAAGACAATTCGTCGCGAAAGCCTCACAGGCTAACGTGCAGGCTGGCAGATGTGATTGGGGATGCGGGACTGACGGGTGCGGGACAGGGTGAATGGGAGGGGGCTCAGACCCGGCTGGCGCCCTGGCACTCCAAGCCTCCTCCCGGCCAGGCAGCGGAGTCGGAAGCCCGGGAAGGCAGCCGGGACAATGCGTGGTAAGCTCAGTAAAGGTGATGTCGCAGTGGGAATGGGGCCAGCTGGCCCTGACCTGAGAAAACCAAGAAGGGAGACTCAGTCTCTCCTTTAGCCGCAGACTTCCAGCCCTACTGGACTTGGCAACCGTCCCTCCTCCACAATCCCATACTCCGGGTTTTCTCCATTCCCAGATCGGGGGCCCCAAGAGACAGACAGCAGAACCTGCCAATGGCAGGACGCAAAGCGTCAACTTTGTGTTCGCCCGCCACTCTCAGCCAGTGTGCGCTCGCTTCTTCGGAGTCCCGCCTTCCGTGGCGGGCGCCCCCTTCTGGCAACACAGGGATGAACCCTATCTGTCGCCATGTTGTGTGTGGCATAGGTATGTTTCTGGAATATACTTACACCTCTTCTAATCTTTCCTTCCACACGGCTGTTTGTTTAATTCGACAGCCAAGTGCAGTGGCGATAAAGAGGGTGTAGCCCACGGCTTTCCGATCGTCTGTGTGGGCTGGATCGACACGTCACGCCACGCTCGCCGAGTCTAACGCCATCTTGAGTGTGGCGGCTTGATGGTTCTCTTCTTGGGGCTCCGCGTGGTCCCCTAAATGGCGCCCCAAACTTCAAGGAGCCCCCAAGGACTAGCCCAACTGGTCTAAGGGACGATCATTGCCCCCCCCCCCCACTCCTAGTAGCCCCTTAAGTGGGACGGGTAGCCTAGGTGGCCGGGCTCTGGAGGGAAGCTCCCTGAGGCTGTCGCGACGGCAGTGACCGCTCGGGGCTAGCGCTATCCAGAACCCTGGAGTGCGACGCCCGTGGGCAGTCCTGCTCGAGGGCAGTAGCCCGCACCGGTCCTTCAGGCCCCTCGATGTATGAATCACCGAGTGTGTGTGCTTGACACGGAGCCCGCTCGTCGGCTACTTTAGGGGGCGCACGCAGGGGCTGGTGGTGGGCAAAGGTGGTGACATCCCCAAAGACTCGGGGCCCCCGGGTCCGGGCAGCGGTGAATATGGTAGAAAGACGGAGCAGCCCAAGTACGCGGGTCTGGATCTCGCGCCCTCCTCGCTCGTTGTGGGGCTTACGCCCACTTGCGCTGGGGCAGTTCTTGGTCGAAGGTGCCCAGGCGCCGGGGGGACATCTCCATGGGCACTGCGCTGGGCACCGCCCGGGGAGAGCGCAGCCCAGCACCCTATCTTCCCCTCCCCCTCCTGGCAGCCGTCGTGCGCGCAGGCCGCCACCTCTTCTTCCCTCCCCCTCCTTCCGAGGAACCGCGGGGAGGGGTGGAGGGGGGCTGGGCGGGCAGCTTTGCCGCGCTTTGGCTTTTTGCGTCAGCAGCCCCAGCAAAACAGCAGCGGGAGCGCGCGCCCTAAGCTTGCGCGCGCGCCCTCCCCCCTTGGCGTCGGCGCCGCTGAGACCCGGCAAACTAAGGCTCTGAATGACAGTGCGGCCGGCGACTGCGCAACGCGGGACGCTCCAAGGCACTGCCGCTTTAAGCACGCTTGCCCATTGTTCGGATTGGAGCCAATGAGCGAGCGCCCGCTCCCTGCGCTCAGCCAATTGCACTTGGGTAAGGGAGGCAGGGCGCCGCCCACTAATCTATATTAAAGGTTCTGGCGCCGCGTGAGTTCCCCACTGGCTGTTCTGAAAAGCCATCTTTGCATTGTTCCTGTGGCCGCCTCTCCGCTCGCCGCAGCCGCCTCCGCCGCGCGCCTCCTCCGCCGCCGCGGATTTCGGCAGCTTCTTCGCCAGAGTCTTCGAACTCTCGCTCTTCTTTTTAAAATCCGCTGCATCGGATCACCGGCGTGCCCACCATGTCAGACGCGGCCGTGGACACCAGCTCCGAGATCACCACCAAGGTGAGCTGGACGCTGCCCGCCCCTTCGGGGTCCGCGCGCTGGAGTCGCCGGAGCGGTGTTTGGCGCGCGGCGGCTGAGCTTCCCTGAGCGCGCTGTTGCTCTCTCCCGCGGGGAGCCCGGCCTAGGCCCTTAAGGCAGCCCACTCTTTGTGTGTGCGGGGGAGGGGGTGGGAATCGCCGCGGGCAGACGTGATGCCCGTCGTGGAGTGGGCCGGCACCCTTGGAGACCGGGGGAGGGCGGGTGCGGAGGCTGAGGGGCTCGAGGGAAGACTGCTTCTCGGCTCCGGAAACTTGTTTGTGACTCGCCTGAGCGGCGGCGGGAGGACAGGGGCCCGACTACGGGGTCGTCGGCCCGCGGGGCGCACGGAAATAACTTTGAAACTCGAGCGCATTTGGAATCGGAAGTGTTGGGGGGGCGCGTATGCGGGCCGGCTGCGGGAAGTGGCAGCTCGGCGGTGAGCGCCCGCCGGCGGCGCTCTTTGTTTGGCGCTAGGCTGCCTGGTTTCGCGCCTTGCAGCGAGTCCGAGGTTTATCTGCACTGAGCTCTGAAAAGGTGGAGTGGGCGGCGGGCCGGCCGCGACGTCGATTTTCTACGCGGAGGTGTGAAGGTCTCCTCCTCCCTAGGTGCTCGGGGAGGCGGGGGTGGGCTTCCCTCTGGCGGGGAGTGCTCTGGGAGCAGCCGCCCAGCTTCAATAATTCATCAGCGAAGCCGGGCTAGGCTGAGGAGAGAGCCCACGCGCCGGAGGGGAGGAAACGGAAAGTGAAGGAGCGGCGCGCCGGGGCGATGATGGGCGCCCCCCGCGGCTGTCTGGGAGGATCGTGTGCGCAGACCCTCCGGGAGCGACGCGGGCGAACAAAAGCTGCGGCCGCGGGTGGCCCGTTGCGGGGTAGTGCCAAGCGCTGGGGTTTTCGGGATCCTCTGCTGCGGGTTCATTGCCGCCCTCGGTTTTGAGGTCCTGCGTGTTTGGCGCAGCTCCGCTTCTGCGCGCCGCGTCGGTCCTGCTGCCCGCCCCGGGAGCGTCTCCGCCCTCGGCAGGAGCGCGACACTTTAAAGTGGACCAGCTTTTTTACCCTTAGGCCCTTGTCCTCGTCTCTTTCTGACGGGCACGAGTCACCTTGGCGTCTTAACCCCAGTGCCCCTGGCGTCACCTCTGGCTCTCCCAGGGGCGACTCCCCCGGCGGCGCAGAGCTTGTGACCCGGCTTTCCGAAGACGCTCCCGCCGACCCCTTCTGGGCCCAGCCGGGGACTAGTTTGGGTAGAAGGATTGGCCTTCCCCAGTGCAGGCGTCGGTGCTTGCTTTCCTCCAGGGTGATTTCCCGCTAGGGGCAATAAATAACCGCGTGGAGCGCGTCCCCGACGGCCTCAGGCTTCGATACCGAAAAAGCCCGGACTTCGAGGCGGCCTCCCTCGGGACTTTGCCCGCCAAATGCAAAGACGCAAGTCCGAAAATCTAGGCCTGCGGGGGGGAGGGTGCAGGGGCGTCAGGAGCCCAGAAAGACTGGTGCGCACCTTCCGTGCCCCGAAGGGCCTTCGCAGCCCTCGACCACAGGTCTCCAGGGTCAGGGGCACACTCAGCGGCCCCGAGCCACGTGCTCCGCGCGCGCGGTGCGTGCCTAGGCCCGCGCGCAAAGCTCGCCGGGCGGGGGCTGCGCGCCTGCGCAGTGCGACCTCCCCGCCCCCACCTGCTCCCTGGGGCTTCAGCCGCCAGGGGGCGGGAGTGGGCAGCGCCTGCGTCCGCGTTGGGTGGGTCGGGGCAAACCGGGCAGACAGGTGCCCCGAGGCCGCTTTCTGGACGGCGCCCGGGGCCGCTCGATGCCTGTCTGCTGGCGGCTGGCCCAGCCGCACCATGTGGAAAAAGTTACGGGGCTTCAGGGCGCCCGCAGCTGCACAGCCCTTTGGAATGCCAGCCGTGTCGGCTTTGTGAGGTGTGTGGGAGGGCTAGAAGCCTGGAGGGGGGAGGTGAGGCACTTGAGACCTAGGCACTGGTTATCTTAGCCCGCACCCATTTCCACGCAACGGCCTGCGGTCCCCTGGGACAGCTATCAGATATGGAGAGGTTGGCGGGTTTGGTTTTTTCCCCAAAGGCCCGAGCTTGCCAGGTCCCAGACTATCGTTGGATTGGGCTTGGGGCTGGAGCTGAGCTTCGAGGACTGTAGTTGGTGAGCTGGCCTCCCTAGTTCTGCCTGTTAGCTCCCTCCCTTCCCCAGCTAGTCCACCCACGGGAGTTCTCCCGCAGAGTCAGGGTCCTCCCTCCTTTGCCTTACTTATTTATGGCACATACCTGCTGCCTTCCCAGAAAGGCTTGAGAGGCGGAGCTCCCTCTGCTTGGAAACTGGTCTGATGGGTGCGCGCGAGAGTGAAATGTTCCCGGGCTTGTCTGCCCAGTCAGACGGGTTTGGGACTGTGGTGCCACATGGCCTTTTTAGTATGTTTCTCTAAGGGCTGAGAAATCAAACGACAACCTGACCACAGACTCTCCATATCTGTGGCCTTTTCTTCCACTGGTTCAATGTGTTAAATGCGGCGCTTTTAACTTTGGACATCCAATGAGCACTACATAGTACCTGGAGTTCTGGGCTCCGTCACCAGTCCTGGGTTGCTTAAAAGACTTACTGGTTCCTCCTTCCTTTTTGAAGGACTTAAAGGAGAAGAAGGAAGTTGTGGAGGAGGCAGAGAATGGAAGAGACGCACCTGCTAATGGGAACGCTGTGAGTGTCCACCTTGTGCTCTAGCAGCTCCTGGCCAAGAAGTTCTTCCGATGGTTTTGGCCTTAGTTCAGGGTGGGGGAGGGGGCTGGGCACGTCTGTGTCAAGGTCTCCTGGTGGCACTTAAGGGGTCTGAGTTTGTAGGGGTATTGGGAAGGGTTTGGGGCAAGGGATGGGGGCAGGAGTGATGCTCTGTCTTTGGCAATAACCTGGTATGTTTTTTGTTGAGGAGAATGAGGAAAATGGGGAGCAGGAGGCTGACAATGAGGTAGATGAAGAAGAGGAAGAAGGAGGGGAGGAGGAGGAGGAGGAAGAGGAGGAAGGTGATGGTGAGTAGCCTTGTCTGTCTCCCCTTTTGGGGGTATCTTTCCCTGGCCTCTGGCACAGGGGAGGAGTTGGGGGGGCTCCCAGGATGGGGGCCAGTGGACCACCTACAGCTGGGCTTGTACCTGTGGAATCAGGGCTTTCCTTGTTTTAGGCTAATGGTGTGAAGTTGTGCTTCACACACTATCACACCAGCTGGAGAGCTCCCTCCACCCACTGGTCTGTGGGTCTGGCCTCTCTAGGTGCAGCTGCTTAGGCCTCTGGGTCCTCTTCTCCCATTTGAAGACAAATGCCTGCATGGGCGGTTTGGGTATCCCAACTGCCCTTTTTCAGGCAATGGAGACAACAGGTGCCAGGGACATTCCACCCTGGCAAATCAGTCCAGTTCTCCCCCCCCCCCTTCCTCCCCCCTTCCAGTTCTGGCTGCTACTGGGTGGGAGGGGACCAAGACCACCCTCCCTGGTTGGCTGATTCCTGAAGGGTGTGCTTTACCTGGGTATGATTCTCTAGGTGAGGAAGAGGATGGAGATGAAGATGAGGAGGCTGAGGCAGCTACGGGCAAACGGGCAGCTGAAGATGATGAGGTGGGTCTTGGCTTTTGAGGGGTTGGGGGTTGAGGGGGGTCTCAACTGTATTTGGGGTGCTGGGTATCTCTGAGTTGCTCTAGAGGCCTCTGGAGCTGCCAGCAGGAGCCGAGGCGGTTGGTGGGTGGGCCCAGTGGGTTGGAGCAGGCCTTGACAATATTTTCCCTGCCTAGGATGACGATGTTGACACCAAGAAGCAGAAGACCGATGAGGATGACTAGACAGCAAAAAAAGGAAAAGTTAAACTTAAAAAAAACAAAAAAAAAAAAACAAAGGCCGCCGTGACCTATTCACCCTCCACTTCCCGTCTCAGAATCTAAACGTGGTCACCTTCGAGTAGAGAGTCCCGCCCGCCTGCCTGCCCACTGCGGGCAGTGCCACCCGCAGATGACACGCACTCGCCACCACCCAACCAAAACCACAACGTGAATTTGCAACAGGGGAGGGAAAAAGAACCAAAACTTCCAAGGCCCTGCTTTTTTTCTTAAAAGTACTTTAAAAAGGAAAATTTGTTTGTATTTTTTATTTACATTTTATATTTTTGTACATATTGTTAGGGGTCAGCCATTTTTAATGATCTCGGGATGACCAAACCAGCCTTTGGAGCGTTCTCTGTCCTACTTCTGACTTTACTTGTGGTGTGACCATGTTCATTATAATCTCAAAGGAGAAAAAAAACCTTGTAAAAAAAGCAAAAACAACAACAAAAAAACAATCTTATTCCGAGCATTCCAGTAACTTTTTGTGTATGTACTTAGCTGTACTATAAGTAGTTGGTTTGTATGAGATGGTTAAAAAGGCCAAAGATAAAAAGGTTTCTTTTTTTTCCTTTTTTTGTCTATGAAGTTGCTGTTTATTTTTTTTGGCCTGTTTGATGTATGTGTGAAACAATGTTGTCCAACAATAAACAGGAATTTTATTTTGCTGAGTTGTTCTAACAAAGCTGTCTCAAGCCTGTTTTTTTCTGGTTTTGTTTTTTTTTTAACCTGGGTATGGGGGCAAAGTGGTAAGGGGATGATCTTGAAATCAGCCCTAGCTCTTTACTGGGTAGGGACTGGGCTGAAGATACCAGTTTGGGAGGGGATGGCACACTGGGTGTTCCCTTTGGGCAGCAGGGTCTGGTGGGGGGAACTGGAGTTAAGGGCTGAAGGGACCACACTATTGGATGCCAAGTGAACCTGGGTGCCCTGGAAGGTGTCTGTAGCCTCAGGCACTGGTGGAATAGGCCAGGTGTGGATTAGCTGGTCTGAGTGGCTCCCCCTGGTGGTGGTACATGGCACTCCATCCCTTAGGACTTAAATTTCCAGGGCAGTGATGCAGCCTTGTCCTCATTCTCCAGCCTCTGGCCTCCTGGAGAAACAAGTACCTTTGTTAGTCTGGTGGCAGGCCACCCTGCCCCTTGAGCATAGTTGGAAATAATAGGTGGGCCCTTTTGACTATTTGGAGGAAGTATGACCTCAAGCTCCTGACCTGAGGGAAAGGTGATGGTAGAGCCCAGTAAGAACCTGGGGTTTTGTTTCCTAGGCTGGGATCCATAGGTGAGCTTTATGGGCAGAAGCCCCCTACAATCACCCATAGTCTGGGAGGACTGACAACTCAACTGGAGGTACAGGGAAATGGGCTGATGATACCAAGGTGGAGAGGCTGCAGGGAGACCTAAAGATGTGAATCCTGCCTGGCCGGTGTGGCTCAGTGGTTGAGTGTCGACCCATGCACCAAGAGGTCACCGGTTCGATTCCTGGTCAGGGCACATGCCCAGGTTGTGGGCCCGATCCCCAGTGGGGGGTGTGCAGGAGGCGGCCAATCGATGTTCTCTCTCATTGATGTTTCTATCTCTCTCCCTCTCTCTCTAAATCAATAAAAAAAATTAAAAAAGACGTGGATCCTGCCACATGTGCTACTGGTTGGGTGACCCTGGGCCTCCTTGGTCTCTCAATAGTCTTAAAATACATCTCTGGGCCCACCAGTCTGGCTCAGCAGTAGACCCTCCGCCCGAGGACCAATGAGAGGACCAATGAATCGTGGGTTCAATTCCGGCCAAGGGTAGGTACATTGGTTGCAGCTCGTCTCCAGCGTTGCTGGGGTTGTGTGAGGGCAACCAGTCAATGTACCCCTCTCACATTGATGTTTCTCCTTCCCTCCCACTTGAAGATAAATAGAAAAATATCCTTGGGTGAGGATTACAAAAAATACATCTCTGGTATCATGGGGTACAAGTGAGATACATGGATGCAAAGGAAAGTGGGGGGCACAGACCCCCTCAGGAAGGACACTCCTCAGCCTGGAGTTCTTTGTAAGGATGGTTGTGGACAAAGAAGGGCTTGGAGACTGAAAAGCCATTCACCCTCCCTACCCACCCTGCCTCTACAACAGTGGCCAAATGGGAGTTCTTTTTCTTACCTTGGAGCTAACTGGGGTGGGGGCACTGCTTTATCATAAGAAAGAGCCCCTGGGACCCCCAGCCCCTCCTGATAGAACACACCCCATACCCCTGGGTAGGGGGCAACTTTTACCAATGGGAGGCATCCATTTACAGCTCCTAAAGAACAATCTATGTCCTGGACCACAGACCAAAGAATCTGACAGCAGGGGGGCTTCCCTGGGGAAGGCATTGGGGCTGGGACTGGAAGGGCCAAGAATATGTAAGGAGATGGGAGGGGTTGGGAGAAGGAGCGGGACGAGGGCAGGCCTGATGTAGGAGGGAGCAGACGGCTCCGAGGGCGCCTGGGCAAAGGGGTCCAGTTACTGAGGTAGGATTAGGGGAAGCCATGGAGGGAATTTAAGCAGGATAAGCCCCTGGAAAGCACTGAAGTGGCATCCACAGAGCCCACGGGGCCTGGGTTAAGGGAAGATGCTGGGAGGGAGAGAAGTGGGCACGTTTAAGACATCACGTAGGGTAAAGCATCAAGACTCAGAGATGGATTGGATGTTGGAGGCATTTCCCATCGAGGATCCCCCAGGCTCTGTCCTGAGCCCGTGAGCACAAGAGGGAACCATTTACCACAGGGAAGGGGAGATGGTCTGGAGCTGAATGGCAGCCTCACTGCGATTCACGTGAACTGTCAGAAGCTGTTGAGTGCACAGGTCTGAAGGGCAGGAGAGAAGCCTGGGCTGCACCAGAGTAACCAAGGCCAAGGGCATAGCAAGAAGAGACAAGTCTCAAGTCACATCAGGGACCATACCAAGCTGGGCACTGTCCTTCCCAGTAAAGAAAAGCTCTGAGACCAGGACCCCCTCTCACTCTGCCTACTCTGTGCCTCACCTCCCTTGCTTGCTCACCAGCCACATCAGCCTCGTGTCCACAGCAAGCTTGGTCCTACGTCAGGGCCTTTGAATTTGCTGTTCCTGCCACAGGAATGTCTGACTCCCAGACTTCTCATGACTCGCTCCATGTTAGGTCTCAGTGCCAATGTCATCTTCCCAGATGCCTTTCCCGGGTCCCCAGTCTAAGAAGGCCCTCCCCAGTCTTGCTGCCGCTGCAGAGCAGTTCTCACAATGTGAGCTTGTATACTTAACTGCTTGTGTGTGTTTGGTCCCCCACTGAGGTCAGGGGGCACTTCTTATTAAACACGTTTCCCTGCACCTGGTAAATATTCTGTCCATCCCATTCATTCACTCATTAGGTCACATATGTACTGAAAGCTTTTTCTGTGCCTGATGCTGTTACAGGCTCAAGAGATACAGAAAAGAGCAAGAGAGACATGGCTGGTGGGACACCATGCACAGCCATTCCACACCTGTCTCCATCACATTTGCGGTTTCTGCCAGATGGCTGCATTGTGGGAGGGCCTCACCCTTCACAGGAGCTAGAGCTTAGCTGCCCTCAGTGGGCCACTCAGGCCCCAGGATGCCTGTCCCCCATTTAGTTGTCCTCAAACTGCTGCTAGGGTCAGGGTTAGATAAAGGCTTTGGTAGGAGGGACCCTCTGACCCTGTGTGACCACCTTACAACTCTGCACAGGCTGGGCTGGTGGCTTCTAGAGGTAAGACTGGCCGGCTGCTCTCTGTCCTGCTGCCCAGGAAAGCACAGGCTTGCTGATGTTCCCAAGGCCTGGAGCCCAGGGGCATCCTAAAGCAGAAGAAGGGGGCTAGGAAGGCCACATAGCAGGCAACACATGGAGCTAGGATCAGGTCTAACCCAGCTCCCTCAGGCTGTGGCCCTGCTCTGAACTACTACCCTCCAACCCCCCAATAAGAGGTGAGAAACCACCCCATACAGACATGGCACTCACTATGGGGCAAATAACTGAACCTTGCTGAGCCTTAATCTCTTCCTCTGCACAATGAGAACAATAGCATGAGGCATGAGTCAGGGACCAAGGCTTCCTCTCTTGGGGTCCCACATCTGCACTGAGTTTGATGCATTCTCTGTGCAAGCTGTACCCCCTCACTCCACCAAAAGTTTGGCCTGGAATAGCCCTTGCTGCCTTCAGCAGAACCTACTTTTCTCTAGTCCTGAGCCTGGCACATGATTAACCACAGCCTGGGGGCCTGTCTTCATCCTACCTGCTCCCAAATTTTCCTCCAAGTGCTAGGACAGGGGCACCCAGGGAGCCCAATGGAAGATTCATGAGAGATGGATGCCCTCTGGTGGCCACAGAGGAACTGCAGGGGGCTCTCCTGGGTTCTGCTCAGTCCAGGACAAAGCCCTTCAGTGGGCCCCTGGCACAGGGGCAGTCTCAGCCTCCCCCCCCCCCCCCCGCCACACACACACACACACACACACACACACACACACAACAAGATCTTCCTCCCTCTCTGATGCTGGAACCTCAGTCAGACATGACAGTCAGTGGTCATTTCCCAAGCCTTTCCTCTGGGGCAGCTGATGGCCCAACAAGGGGCTGTCCTTTTCCTGGGAGACCCTAGGTCTCTTCAGAGCTAAGGCCAGGGTTGGCTCCTCCAAGGTCACTGGTCATCCCTGGGTTTGACCCCCTGGGCTCTTCTTGTTTAGCTCCATTAAATTGCTTGGTGTGCACAGCACCCTCCTAGGGCAGGCCCACTTTTAGTCATCTCTGGGCCCTGTTGTAGGACTCCTCACAGTGGCCGCTGTCCTGATTACAGCCCCAGGCCCCTAGGCTGCTTGGAATTGGGGTTTGGCGGCCAGAGGCATCCAGCTGCACCCCCTGGCATTCTCTGAGCGCCCTGACAGGCTACCCCAGGCCTCAGAGCCAGGGTCTGGTGTCGCCTCTCCGCTGTGGGCGCTGGCACAGGGTCCAAAGGCCTCTTATATGCTAGTCCTCCCAAGATCCTGATGCCCAGCCTGCTTCTGCCAGGCATTGGTTGTGGCCTCCTGTGGCCTGGATGCAGGCCAGTCCTGCCTGCCTCAGGCCTCTGGCCACTCCATGGTCTCTTCCTGGTGGAAGCTGCTTCATAGGGTTGGAAACCTGGTCCCAGCTTTACTCGGGGTAGTCCAATTTTGCAGTGTGGCTGCTTATCCTCCCCCAAACCCAAGCCAGGCCAGTCAGGGAAAGGCAGGGTTGTTCCCAGACCCTCCCCTCCAGAGACCTCAGCCTATGCTCACAGGGTCTGATATGAGCTCAGAGGTGATGGAAGCTCAAATTAGAAAATAGTCTAAGGCCAGCTGGGACACTGATCTTATGTACTGGGTGAATGATATACATTATTTATGGAGAAAGCCTAGCAGCCAGTGGCTGGTGTGAGTTCTGCGAAGTCCTGAGCACAGTCAATGGACCCAGCTTGGAGGGTGCATGCCTTCATGGGCTCTCTGTCAAGTCTGCTGCCTGTAGCAACAAGAAGTGCCAGGCGGTCACTTGAGACAACTTCATTTCACATGCACCCATGCATCCTTGCAGGAAGGAGCTGCTGATGAGGATTCCAGAAGGTACCAGGGCACAGCTGTTGTTTTTGACACCAGCAGCCATCTCTTCACCCTGTTCTTGGCAATAATCCTGGCAATAATCCCCTGAAACGGTATCCAGTTTTCCCTCTAGAGAACTTCCCTTCCCCCACTCTCAATCAAGTCCAGGGCCAAACATGTGACTTGGTCCTGGCCAATCAGTGCCCTGAGGCCCTCCCTGCCATACTACTGATTGGATTGAAGTTGACACATGACCCAGCTGATCCAGTCAGAGTGAGCGGAGCCCTGGGATTTTTTTTTAATCCTCACCCCAGGACATGTTCATTGAGAGAGGGGAAGAGGGGAGGGAAGAGAAACATTGATGTGAAAGAAACATCAATTTGTTGCCTCCTGCATGCACCCCGACTGGGGCTGGGGATCGAACCTGCAACTAGGTATTGCCCTGACTGGGAATTGAACCTGCAACCTTTTAGTGTATGGGACGATGCTCCAACCAACTAAACCACACCAGCTAGAGCTGTCCTGGGATTTTTGGTTGAGTTGTTGGGAAGAGGAAACATTTTTGTCCCTTTGGGGACTTGACCTTAGGCAGCTGAGAGGCTGAGGCTGCAGCCCTCACAGATGGGGAGCAGAGTTGAGTTATGAGGCAGAGGAACCCCAAATTCTGATGACATTGCTTAAGCCCCTGGCTCCAGCTGTGCCTGACACTAGACCAATCTTTTCAGTTAGGCAAGTCAGTAAATTTCCTCCCTCCTTAGGTTGGTTCAGGTTGGGTTTTCTGATGTCTATAACTGAGTCATATTAGTAAACAGGAGAATACAGGGTTCTAGGTTCCAAGGCCAACCAGGCCTCCTGAACAGCTTGAGAGGGATGAGCACAGAACTGTGGGCGATCCTTAATGTGGTGTGGTCTCCAGGTTGAGAGGAAACAGAGAGAGGTGAATCAGTCTCAGAACAGGTTGTGAAACTCATGGTCCATCTCTTAACAGGATTGCAGAGAATTGCCTGAATCATTCCCAGCCAGGTTGGGGGAATGGTCCAGGGTCATCTGAGCTGCCCACCATGCATCCCCTGCCTAGAACCCTCTTTCCCTCTTCGCCAGCCCTTACTGATGGCTGGTCCTCTGACCTCCCAGGGACACACTGAATTTCCAGTGTCCCCACTCATGCCTCATAGTCAAATATCATCTCACTGAACTAACTCAACTGCTCTGTGAGGTCCTGGATAAGGGGTGAGACCCCTATTTTCATGCAACCTGGTGCCTCCTAACTCTCTCTGCCTGAAGGTATGACTAAGAGATGAGATTCATCTTGTTGGTGAAGTGAAGTGCTAAGGTAAGCAATGTTAAAAGGACCTTGTTTCTGCAGAACTCACTGGGTCTTTGACATAGCAAGGCTCTTTAATATACCAAGGAATTTCCAAGAGGAAGGTTTAACATGCAGCTTGTCCCAAATTTATTAGACCTGGATTTTTTTTTTTTTTTTTTACAGAAAACCTCATAATATATTGAAGGGTATTGGTGCCAAGAACAAACTGATCTGGCACAAAGACCCTCACCAGGGCTCGGGGAATATTTGCTGAACTAAACAGATGATGGGAAAGCATTCCTTTGGGAACCAGTTCCACAGTCTGGCTCTTAGAACCCTGCATGGGCCTCATGCAGGCTTCCTCAGCTGCAAGTGGTTTGGGGCCCTGTATTCCCAGTGGTCCCCCTTGTCAACACACCCCAGGTATCAGTAGGTGAGGGGACAGCAAAGGGTGGAAACATACAAATCTTTCTGGAATAACCCTATGTATCAAAATAAAAAAATATGCACTTTTTTGACCTAGAAATTCATCTGCAACTTATTCTAAGAAAACTTCTACCCTTCATACATAATTATTCTCTGAGTCTTTCTCTCCAATCTCCCCAAAATGTCTCAAGTCCAACTCTTATGGTTTCCACTGGAGCCCAGAGCTGTGGCCTGCTGGACAGGGATGCTGGGTAGTCACCTAGTCTTGAAAGTGCTGAGGAAGGATGGGTTCCAGTCCCTTGGGGGAGGTGACAGTGGGTTCTACAATTCTGATCTTTTGTCAACATTGTCTCTGGAGAGCTTTGAGGCTCCTTTACTAGTCAACCTCTCAGTAAGTATCTCTCCCCAGGAGCCATTCACTCCTTTCCTTGGAGATAATATGGTCTCAATTCATTTTAAAAAGAGAACATTTCCTGACCTTAGCATCAAATGGGTCCCATTATTAGGTGGGTGGGCTTTTTATTAATTTCCTGCTTTGCTTAGGGGTCTGCCCAAATCAGGAACATGGACATTTTTCAGATGTGGCATCCCCAGTGGCTACATGCCTCCCCAGGGAAACCATGGGTAGAGGCACAGTTTTCCTCAGCAAGATTATTCGCCTCCTCCCAAACCCACAGCTGAGGTCCCAGAATTCTGTGTCATAACAATATCATTTGGGCCTGGGAAGGTTTGAGGATCACTATGGTCATAAAACCATTTCAATATCATAAAATGTCTACTTTTAAGTGAATGTAAGCCCTCCAAGAAAAACTGGTTGTGACCTTAGCCTAACTGTACTAAATAAACTGGAGCTTGTTGCTGAATATAAGCCAATTAAAAGTTGGCAGGTATCTGCTGGAAAAGATGATTTGGATTTCAATCCTTACTCAAGGCTGGGCCCTAAGAAAATGATATGTACAGCCAACAATGCACCATGAAAAAAAATAAGTGACCATTGTCAACCTCTATAATAACATAAAACAGTAAAAGAAAACTCCAAGTTCTCCAACTAGTTAGACTGACTGAACATGACTGAACAGCACCATTCTATAGAGTGCCCTGTGCACCATAACATATTAGATAGCATGTTGTTTAGCTTGAATGTACATGTGTTAGCCTAAAATAAAAGTAGTAATTAATACAAATTTAAAATTCAAGTGACAATCATTTTGCTTATCCTCTTATAATTCAGAAGAGCTATTCGGGGTGTGTGTGGGAGGGGCTGATCTGAATAAATCAAGTCACTGAAAACACCATTCTAAGAAATCTGAGTAAATGTCTTCTTTTTCTTTGAATATCTTTCCTTTAATAAGTACAAGAATTCAAAAGTATTCCATGAACCAAGAGTTGCCTAGAGTTCAGAAGTGGGTGGTCAAGACCTGTTTGTTGTGGCTAGAATGGTGATGTATGTTTCTAACCCTCTGAAAGGCATATTTTAAAACTAAGGGCTTACCTGAGGTCTCTGTTCACTATATCCTTAGTGTCTCAGTAATTTTTTCAGTTACTTATTTAGGGAAAAATAACTAACTAGTAATTCCCTTTATTAACAGTTAAGTCCAAATGACTTATTAAGTATTTATGTCCTAACAGTGGCTGTCATATTTTTTGGGGGGGAAAAAAAGGCCATATAAATTGAGATACAAATATTTTTATTTCATTTATAATCACAATAACCTCCTAATGGGGTGTGTGCCTGTTGGGCACGACATAGCTTCTTAAACCTTGAGATGAGGTTGGACACCACCATCCTCATTTCCTATTCACATTGATTTTTGAAGGGTAATTGCTTCTTATCACCAAAACCTTAAAAATCCTGGTTTCCCAAAGATGCCTCATCAAAAAGAATGCAGTGCATTCTACTGTTGAAACTGAACTATCTCGAGCTAATAGTTTGAGCAGTGTATGACAGATGATCTGTATCACTCACTGTATTTCCTTGGAAAATTAAAAGATCCTGCAGGACCCCTGTGTGTTTGCTGCAGAGCTCTGGGGTGCCTTGGTGTACAGTTTTGGAATCAAATGTAGTCACCAAATCTCTGCTTCTCACTCCACTCCATTCCGCCCCTCAGTTTATTCAAAGCTATAGTTGAAGCTGCTCAGTTTCAGACCAAATAAAACACCAAAAAGAAGGGCAAAGCCAGATGATGTCTTCACTTTAAGGACCATTTTAACAGGGCATTTTGTTTTTTGTTTTAAAAAATTTTTTTTTCCTTTATTGATTTTAGAGAGAGAGGAAGTGAAAGGGAGAGAGAGATAGAAACATCAATGAGAAAGAACATCGATTGGCCGCCTCCTGCATGCCCCCCACTGGGGATCAGGCCCACAATGTGGCCATGTGTCCTGACTGGGAATTGAACCGGTGACCTCTTGGTGCATGGGTCAGTGCTCAACCACTGAGCCACACCGGCCGGACTTAACACGGCATTTTGAAAGGCACAAAACAATGACCAGGTCACTAAGCCAGAAGTTCTAAAAATAAACAACACAGAGGGATCAGCTGTCAGACGCACATCTTGGGGGCTCTCGGGTTGTGAAGAATGAATCAGAAGGGGAGGTGATGCCGTCAGCTGGAACAGCCCCAGATGGTCATAGGAACTGCGGAGGGCGCAGTGGGGATGGAGGACAACGGGGGAGGTGTTTATGAAGCTGTCAATAGGCCTCAACCTACTGCATTATGGGGCAGCCCATCCTTCCCCCCTAACTTGCTAAATTTCTCCTCTTTCCCCCACACCTGGGCAGATGTTTCTATCCACCCCTCCCACCCAAGGAATGTCACCTCTTTGTCCTGCTTCCTCCTCATTTCCCCTTTTCATCCTATACCAGGCTGGAAGAGGCAGGCTTCCCTGCCTCCTACAAGGCAGGGCCTTTCCTATCATATCCCAAGTTCTTGGTGGGAAACTAGACAATCAAGTGTGCACACCTAGTTCCTGCTTTGCTGATGATAGTTTAAGGGATTCTTTTCTTTCCAGTAGAGCCTGTCTTTTCAGGCTGCTGGCTTGCTGAGGACAGGTCAACCCTGTTTTGGTGGTTAAAGCTGAACGCTGACTTCTTTCCATTTCTTCATCTGCTCACTCTTGACTGATGCTGCCATTGTCCTGTTCTGTTTTCTTCAGAGCGCTGGTTGTTATCTGAAATCACCTGCTTTCCGTCTTCTCTTATTAGAATCTAATGGTAGGGACTTCACTCATCTTGTCCCGTAAAGATCTCCATCATTTAGAACAGTGTCTGGTACATAGAAAGTGCTCAATAAATATGTGTGGAGTGAATGTATAATGCATAACACTTAAAGAATGCACACAGCCTTGGCTGGTTTGGCTCAGCGGTTACAGCGTTGGCCCAAGGACCAAAGAGTTGTGGGTTTGATTCCGGTCAAGGGCACGTACCTTGGCTGCGGTTTGGTCCCGGACCTGATCGGGCCGTGCAGGAGGCAACCAGTCGATGTGTCTCTCTCACATCGATGTTTCTCTCTCTCCCTCCCACTCTATCTGAAGATAAATGCAAAAGTATCCTCGGGTGAGGATTAAAAAAAAAGAAAAAAGAAAAAAGAAAAAAGAATGAACACAAAGTCCTGGCCGGGTAGCTCAGTTGGTTAGAGTGTCATCCTGATATGCCAAGGCTGCGGGTTCAATGCCCAGTCAGGGCACATACGAGAATCAACTAAACAACGAATGCATAAGTAAGTGGAACAATGTCCGGCTGGTGTGGCTTGGTGGATTGAGCTGTCATCCCATGGACTGAGAGGTCCTGGGTCGATTCCTGGTCAGGGCACATGCCTGGGTTGTGGGCTTGATCCCCAGTGGGGGGCATGAGGGAGGCAGCCGATTGATATTTCTCACATCAGTTTCTATCTCTCTCTCCCTTTCTCTCTCTCTAAAAAGATCAATAAAAACATATTTAAAAAAATAAGTGGGACAACAAATTGATGTTTCTCTTTCTCCCTCTCTCTAAAGTCAATAATAATAATTTAAAAAAAAAGGATGCACACATAGCATGTCCTCAATATATAATAGCTAAAAAATATATCCAAAAAACCACCAACAAACATTTTAGGGACAAGGCAGCTGTAAGAAAATGAAGAGCCTCAAAGGAGCAAGGAGCAGGACACCCAGGGAAAGGGCTTCAAGAATCATAGAAGAGAATTTCCAAATGTCAAAAACAAACAAACAAACAAACAAACAAACAAACGTCATGGAGCAGATAAAGCAAGAAGACTGGAAGGGGCAGTGAATCAGTGGAGTTCATCGATGCATCGAAGGAGAGGAGGCCACTGGCCGGAGCCAGACCTTGGTGGGTTGAGGAGAAACAGAGGTAGGGAGTGGAA
The DNA here is from genome assembly GCA_030848825.1 of Tadarida brasiliensis. NCBI lineage: Eukaryota > Metazoa > Chordata > Mammalia > Chiroptera > Molossidae > Tadarida > Tadarida brasiliensis. The sequence continues at coordinate 101,244,412 of CM061265.1, forward strand.
AGAGTGAGTGAAGAAAATTCTAAGAAGTTTGGATCTGTAGGGAAAGAGAAAGATGGAGCAGGAGCTGAAGGTGATGTAGGATTGACGAAAAGCCTTATCTAAAAAAAAATTTATTTGGGGGGATGACTGAAATATGTTTTGTAGGCTGAGAATTGAAAGAGCCAGAGAAGAGCCCTGGCTGGTTTGGCTCAGTGGTTAGAGTGTCGGTCCACGGACCAGAGAGTCCCGGGTTCAGTTCCCACTAAGAGCACATACCTCGGTTGCAGTTTGTCCCCCGCCCTGGTTGGGGTCTTGTGGGTGGCAACCAGTTGATGTGTTTCTCTCACATCAATGTTTCTCTCTCTCTGTCTCCCTCCCGTTCTATCTGAAGATAAATGCAAAAATGTCATCGGGTGAGGATAAAAAAAAAAAAGAGCCAGAGAAGAGAGAGGGCTTTCCTGATTATTCTGAATTGTGTATAATCTCTTCTTCTTTTAAATTACTGTATGGTAGGCATTTATAATTACTTGTCATATCCCTCTATAAGACAAAGCTCAGTAGAGGCAGGCCTGTGCTTTGCATGACATCTTTATTGATACATGTAATAGGCCTATAAGTGTGGCCTGAATGTGGCTATACCCCCTTCGGTAGACTTGGCTTCCTCTAACTCCCCCCCCGCCCCCCATGCCCAACTAGCCAGACTCAGTGCTTCACCACATGCCCCATCACTGGAGTCCAGTACTCTAAACACTGGCAAGTAACACAGATGGGGAGATGGATGAGAGGGTTTACTGCACACCACAGAGTAAACCTTAACCAAAATTCTAAATAGAAATTTATGCTCCAAAGAGTCTCTAAGTTCTCCCAAGTCTTTTCCAAGACATGCTGCCTGGGATTCTCCTGACCCCTCCTCCCCACAGATTCTGAAGTTCCAATTGATTGCCCTGAGCAAATGAACGCTTCCCCTTAGCCTGCACAGATCAGACTGAGACCACCCTTGCTCCTTCAGCATGCTGCTTGGAGACCTCAGTTTACCTTACAGCCACCCATGTACACATGCATGTCTCTAACATCCACTAAACGCCTCTCCAGTATTTCTCCAACTATGGCCCACAGACCTCCTGCATCAGAGTTACCTGGGTGCTTTAAGAGGCAGAGTTCTGGGCTCCACAACTACTAAATCAGAATCTCTGGGGGTGGGACAGGTACCCATAAATGTCTGAGAACCAGTAACTATACACTGTGCCAGGGCTGGTCTGCATGCGTCTCCTTGCAATGATATTCAGTAGCCTTTAATATATCCACAAAAACCCAAGATCTCCAGGCATTTGGACGTACACCCACCCTACAAAAACTGACCTTGACCTACCAAGGGTCCTAGTCCCTGTGACTCCCATGTCCTCTCCTTTCGCTTGTGTTCACCCTTAGCCAGTACCACTCCCCTTCTCCTCCCACCATTCTGCATTCAGCCATCCTCCTGGCCAGCTCAAATATCACTTGCACAGCTTGGAACCCCTCGATCAGCATTTTAACTCGCTTGTTTCATGCTAAAATGATAAATATTTCCTGAGCATATGTATCGTTACCCAAAGAGATGGTAAGCTTCTATGAATGACTAGGCTATAATTCTTTTTTTCCCCTCAGAGAAGCTAGCAAAGAAGGGTGTCCCTGACAGTTCTGGCTGGATGAGCGACTGGAGGGCAGTGAAGGAGGCTCTAAGCAGGTGGAAAAGCATTCTGGGAAGTCCTTTCTCCACTGGAATGTGTCCAGGCCCCTGACAGCTCTCCCTGATAGAATTCTGGGGAGCAGACATGGTTCAGGAAAAGGAAAGGAGACGGGTTCATTCTAAGAACAGATGGTATTTTCAGAAAGTAAAAGGAAACCTTCATTCATTTTTACCTTGTTGTTGTTTTATCCAATCTTTGGTAATTAAAAATTAACTTTTAAAGACCACAGATCTACTGTGAGGAATAGGACCGTCACTGAAAGATGGGGATAATATACTAAAAATGTACGGCTCCCCCCACCCCCCAGATGCAAACAGCCTCTTCAGCAACAGACAGAGAGCAGGGACTGGGAGCAGGGCCCATCTCTCATTGTATTCTCCTCTCCTCTGGCCTCAGGCCTTACTACTCTGGGAACTGGAAAACTTTTAGTTGTTGGTATTTTATATTTACTGATTGTTTTTCTTTCTTTCTTTTTTGAGAGAGTGAACAAGAGAAACATCAATTTGTTGTTCCAGTTATTCATGCATTAATTGGTTGAGTCTTGTATGTGCCCTGATCAGGGATTGAACCCACAACCTTGGAATATTGGGATGATGCTCTAACTAACTGAGCTACCTGGCCAGGGCCTGACTGTTGGTATTTTATAAAGGACAGTGAAGGCTACTGGTAGCTCAGAGGTAAGTTCCTTAAAAACAAAACAAAACAAAACAAAACAAAAAAAAACCCTTTTACATGTTCTCTCCTACACCAGACTGGAAAGCACTGCAGAAAAAAGCATCATTCTCTCCCACACTGGCTTTCTCTGACCGTGTTTTTTTTTAAATAAGTGCAGTCATTTTTTTTTTTATCCTCACATGAGGACATTTTTGCATTTATCTTCAGATAGAGCAGGAAGGAGAGAGGGAGGAAGAGAGAGAGAGAGAAACATCGATGTGAGAGAGACACGTTGACTGGTTGTCACCCACAAGACTCCAACCGGGGCCGGGGACAAACTGCAACCGAGGTACATGCCCTTAGTGTGAACCGAACCCGGGACTCTCTGGTCTGCGGGCTGACGCTCTTAACCACTTAGCCAGACCAGCCAGGGCCTGACCGTGGTTTTTAAGGCCTCCCAGCAACCCATCCCATCTCAGGTGCTTTCCCAGTGTTCTCCAGTCAACTTCAGGGAGATCTTTTCTTCATTTTGTAACTTATTCTCTCACTTAGGAATATGAGTCTCTACTCTACCAACTTAGAACATCTACCCTTTCTGGAAACCTCTTAAACAAATGAACAGTATAAAGGAACAGAAAAAGTTAAAAACAACAACAAACCAACAAAGACAGGGTGTATGCATGTTGTGAAAGAGAACCACTAAATATCATGTCTAAAAGACAAGTGTTAAGGTCATAGGTCTTGTTCCGGTATGTTTCATACTCTTGGAAAGCTGGAACTGAAGCACTCAGGAACTGCCAGATCTATCAGCCGATCTCCGGAGTAATACAGAGTTGTGACCCTAGGGTCTGATAAATGTCTTTCTTCTCATCATGGAGCCAGGTTCGTGTTCCAGAAAAAGGAGAGATGAAAGCAGTGCCATGCTAAAGACTGTAGGAATATTTTAATTCATATGTTTCAATTCATTACATAATAATATCACAGTCTATTTTACAAGTTAAATGTACGAGAATGTATGAAATAGAAACTGTAGGAAAAGACTAAACATGGGTCAAGAACATGAATTTTTCCAAAGCCAGGGGCCAAAGGAAGATGTGTCCCCTGCAGGACCCAAGGAGGAGGCAGGGAGGGTGACAGGAACAGCATCAGCTCCTGCAGTGGCTCCCGGTGTGTGTTTGTCCCGGTTTACCCTGGGAAAGAGTCGAGGCACGCCCTCTGCCCTGGTCTGAGGTGGGGAGTTAGTCTGGTCAGTGGAAGATGGCTGCTTGAGGGAAAAAAGCCATCTGGTTACCTACACAGAGCTGGTCCCCTCGTGGCTGCAGGTGGGTTTTGTCGTAGAGAGAATTAGGGGTGGAAGTGTCAAAAATCAAATGTGTGGAGGAAAAAAGTAAACAGTTTCCTCCTTCCCCCCCAAAACCCAAATTCTTGAAATGCACATACATTCTTCTCTTAAACGTAGAAAAGTCTCACTCTGGATGTGCTTACGAGAAGATCGTCGTCAAAAAACTTTGTCTCTATGATAACATTCCCACTGTGAGTAAGAAGAGATGGCAAAAGAGTGATGTGTTAGGCAACAGATTTCTTTCCCACAAAATGGTTTCAATCTGGGTCTGCTGGGCCCATGAACATACATCCACCTAGAACCTTGGCTTGAGGACACTAAAATCTGTGTCTATATGGGGTTAGAAGTCTAATATGACATTGAACTTATGTGACTAGGTTTGTCTTCCTCAAGTTCAGAAGTCAGAAGAGAGAGCATGTTTAATCCTTGATACACTTAAGATCCTTAGTAGAGTGCTCTGCACACAGGGGAGCTTATAAATATGACTGACTTTTTGACACACATGGAAACCTGTCCTTCATCTGCAGACTGCAAGGGTGGTATCTTTCCCTACAACATTGCTGTAGGTTGGCCTGTCCTTCATTTGTTCTCCTCACTTTGGGTAATAGCACTCTGCTCTTCTTTTGGGGAATCACCCATCTCCAGTCCATTAAATGGTTCCTTCCTCACCTGGCAAAGTGGTGGACACAGGATGTAATTTGGGAAAATCAGACTGTCTCCCCTGAGCAGGATCCTTCCCTATGGTTGCTCTTTAAGGAAACCATCCACAGATTCCTGCCATCTGCATCTTTCAAGCTGCCCAGAGCTCAGCCCTTTCAACTCTGTCATGTTAGCCAGGGTCAGTTTCTATGGCTTGCAACCAAAGAACCCCAAACAATATACCTGATTGGGTGGGCAGAGTAGAATTTCATTTTTCTTGGTGGATATCTCAGTGTTTCGAAATCAAACCACTTTTGAACTGAGTTAAGGGCAATAGAGGTACTCTTTTGGGGTTTAAAAAGTAATATATGACTTTAATAACCTAAATATATTTTCATAGACTTACTGGTTTTAGTACCTAAAAGAAATCAGGCCTGGCCAAGAAGTCAAATTAAGGTTAATAAAATCTAAAAAATGCCCTTCTAGCCCTGGCTGGTTTGGCTCAGCTGTTAGAGCATCAGCCTGAGAACCAAACAGTCTCGGATTTGATTACCAGTCTAGGGCACGTACCTGGGTTGCAGGTTCGATCCCTGGCCCCTGTCGGGGTCCTGTGGGAGGCAACATATTGATGTATCTCTCTCACATAGATGTTTCTCTCTCTCTCTCTCTCTCTCTTCCTCTCTCCCTCCCTCCCTCCCTCCCTTCCACTCTATCTAAAAATCAATGGAAAAATATCCTCAGGTGAGGATTAAAAATAAATAAATAAATAAATAAATAAATAAATAAATAAATAAATAAAAATAAAAAATGCCCTACTATATACTATGCTGTACTTTCCCAGGGTAATTAATAGCCAGCAGATACATTTTTGCTGGTAATTTATTATAAAATAGGTAAATAAGCAGTTCAAGATCTGACTGGTTTATAGAATATAAAAACACCTGCTGTTGTAATTAAAAATCTATGAAAAACTTATAAATAACCACTATTTACAAATTCAACATGGCTTTCATAAAGGACCTGTTTAGAGAGATGATCTAACATTACACAATTATCTGTGTGAATAACTTATCACTAGGCACTATTACTAAAACCTTTGAAAGACTATTAACTTTTCCCAAGAGAAAATGGTGGGTGGGCAGTTATTGACAGTGTGTTTAGACAAAGGACAAACTAATATTGTTTGGGCAGGAAGCACAGCTATTAAAATGGTAAGCTAGTCTCTGAAAAACTACAACCAAACATTATCCTCTAAAACAGAATTAGTACGTTGCCAGATTCCGCTAAAGGCCATCAAACAAAGTACAGAGTACCAGAAGTTCGGTAGTTAGGAAAGGGAGAAAATGAGCATGGGTTAAATATAACATATAGTATATGCCAGTTTCCTTCCATGTCATCTCACTTTATTCTCACTACACCTCTGTGAGACAGAATTATTAATTCTATGTTTAGAGAGGAGAATAAGGCCCAGAGAGGTAAAGTAGATTGTCCGAGCTAGTCAGGGTTAATCAGGAATTTAGTCTAAAGGTCTAATCTAAAGTTTTCTATCCTTTCTATTCTATCACACTGTCTTTTTCAAATGACAAAAGTCAGTAACCTGTAAACTCAGATACCCCTGCATCCTCTTTTACCCTCATTTTCAATGTAGGTTGCCTGCTCGCTGAAGGGGACCATGAGTCCCACCTACTGGAATGCCTGCTTCTTGACACACTGCACAATTCCTGTGACCTGCTCACTCACGTTAGCACGCTGGCGGGCATCATCTGGGACTCAGGTGCTGCCTCTATCAGGGATTGCCAGGTATTTGTGGAGTTAGGGATCACAAAGCCAAACTCGAAGAACCATTCTGAGGGAAGAAGGAAAAGCGGGTTAGTGGGCATCCCAGGTAGAGTCTCAGGGCTCCTTGTCCCCCTCCTTTAGAGTGAGCCTCTTTTTACCCGGAGAAACACCAATGAAGCCATCAGAAATCTCCTAGGGCATAGGCGTAAAAAAGGACCCCTTTAGGCTGTTCTCTATGCTCTGGGGTCTAAAGGACTAGGACCAGTGGGCGAGTACAGTATTAGCAAAGTTTTCTTAGAAGTAGGCTGTATGTAAATTATACAGAAATACAGAATAGGCCTTTTCACTTGGAATGTTAGCTCTAAGACACATATGTGCACTCTTATACTTCATGGTGAAAACTCAATGTGGAGTGGCCTTGCCGGTCAAATCTGTATGAGACTCTATGGAGAGCACTGTACCAGGCCCTAATCAGCAGCTTCCTTGTGACCATGTTACGATACCATGTCAGTGACAAAGCAGGCACCAACGCCTGCCTGGCCCACAGTGTCAGAAATCCTTGCAGTGCCAGCTTTGCTTCTGTTTGTTCTCACTAGGGGTCCCCAATCCTGCAGGGCGTTGGAATCCTGTCATAAACTGAATTGCACAATGAATGTTACTGCCCAGCCACTGTAGCTCAGTGGTTGAGCGTCAACTCATGCACCAAAAGGTCATGGGTTCGATTCCCAGTCAGGGCACATGCCCAGATTGTGGGCTAAACCCCCAGTGGGGGACATGCAGGAGGTGGCCGACTGATGTTCTCTCTCATTGATGTTTCTATCTCTCGCTCCCTCTCCCTTCCTCTTTCTCTAAAATCAATAAAAAATAAATAAAAATGAATGTTACCAAAGCAGTGCTTTATAGTTCACTGGGTCTTGCCTTTTGTCCCTGTCACCCTAAGCCTGGATTTCAGGCATGGAGCAGCAGAATACCTTCTAGGCATTGCCCTTTGAAGTAAACTTTTTGTTCCAGGCGGAATTTTTCCATTTGCTCTGCTGAAGAGAAGTTCAATTCTCGAGACACTGCCTTGCATTTGAGAATTTTCTTGGGAACACGGGCTAGTAAAGAAAAAGAAATATTGAAGCCATTCTAAATTAAAACCACATCACTATGATGCTTCAAGTTTCTGGAAGCTGATTTAGAGAACCCATTGGTAACAGAATTACACTTTTTAATTAAAGAGGTCCCCAATTGGTCAAGTGTATTTGACTGAAAGATCATCAAGGCACATCAGATTTGTGTATTTAAGGGCCTTACCTAGCTACTCTCATCAGGAAAGGGGCTGAATGGGCACCTTCTCTCTACTCTGTTCTATCGGTTTGAACACCTTAGTTTTTCTTTTATTTTAGAAAGATAAAAATGCAATTTTATTTTGGAAAAAAAAAAGTTGAGATCTTAGTTTATATCTTTGGGTATATTCTAATGTTAAAATTTTAACACAAAGTGGGTTTTGGGAAGTGGGAGACAAAAACTTTAAGAAGAAACTAGAAATCTCAATAACACATGGATTAACATGCTGTGCTTCCAGGGCTCACCCTTCTGTTAGGTCTGCATTGACTTAACTCCCTGATGCTTAGGCCCTGTGCACCAGTCATCACAGACCTGTACAGACAAAGGGTTGGAAAGTACCTTCATGCTCCACTCCAGGGACTGACAAGTCTTCTGTTCCTTGCCAGAGTATCTTCCCTGTCTCAGCATCCCGAAGGTTCATCCAATTTCTGATCAAATATATTGAGGAAAAATAAGGCACTGAAAGTGACTCCTTCTTTGTACTTGGCCTAACTGCTAAGTGCTATGCAAGCAAACAAGATTATATAGGAGAGTCCATAAGACATGTAAAGGAAGAAGCATAAAATCCGGAGGAGATATTTTCATCTACAACACAAGAACCCAAAGATTGTACACACCCAAAGAAAGAGGTAAAAAATGAACAGTGCAAATTAAAAATTTTACAGCAGAATCTGACCAGCCAAGATAAAAGACCTAAAGCAACAGATATGAGAAGTATCCCGGGAAACGATTCAGGCAGATCACCATACAGTGGAGATCTCAGTCCATAAGTTCTACTCACAAGTCCAAAGCTCTCAGGTAGCTTTTTAGTGGCCTGCTCTTTAATATGAGAAGTGAGCCAAGGATCACTAGAAATTCAAGAAAGCATTTACTATGAAGACAGACCAAAAAAAGAGAAAAAGCAACTTAGAGGAAAAAAGAGACTACAAAGGAAGATATACATTTTTAAAAAGGAGCATTAAAAACAAACTAACAGCCCTGGCCAGTTTGGCTCAGCGGTTAAGAGCATCACCCCATGGACCGAAGGATCTCAGGTTCAGTTCCTGTCAAGGGCACATACTTGGGTTGCAGATTCAATTCCTGGCCCTGGTCGGGGTCATGCAGGAGGCAACCAATCAATGTGTCTCTCTCACATCGATGCGTTTTTTTCTCTTTCTCCCTATCTCCTTCCCTCTCTCCCACTCTATCTAAAAAAAAAAAAAAAAAAAAAAATCAATGGAAAAATATCCTTGGGTAAGGATTAATAACAACAACAAAGATGACATTCATAGAATGTGCTTATATGGAAAGTAGAACTGTACAATTAGGGGAGATGTGGGGGTTAAATTAGTGAGAAGTACAGAAAATTTAAGCAAATAAGTAAAAAATCAAGACATCAGGGTAAAAAGTCAAAGGTGGTCACGGTAACCTATGTGGCTTCACTGCAAAGGGTGTTGACATAGTCATAATAATAAAAACAGACTACAGATCCAATACAGTGATCCTGGGAGGCTGGAGGAAGAAGAGTAAGTGTGGTCAGGTGTAAACTGTTGAGAAAAAACATAGTGGGAAGTCAATAAATAACGCCTATAGCAAGAATATTAAGACATAGCCACAGTGTGCTATTTAGAAACATCAAGATAAATACCAAATAAATCAGCTAGAAAGAATTGAAAATAGTTTTTTCTGGGGAGTAGAAAATAGGAGTGGGAGGACATGGAAAGCTGCTCTTCATCAGAAACTGGGTAGAATCATGACTCGCAACAATGTACACATCAAACTTTGATAAAAATAAAGATTAAATTTAAAAAAGATAGACCCAAGTTTTATTTTGTTTTTTGTTTTTTTGCTTATTTTAAAACACAATGGAGAAATCATTAAAAGAAAAGAAAATTAATATTATCCATGCATGGAGGCTAAGTATGAGAAAGATGGTTAATATTTGTAAAGAGACTGAGCTTCAGATAAGTACAGTTGATATAGCTTATTTATTTATTTTTTTGCTGTGTAGCAACCAAACCCTCTTCCCAACAGCACATTGCAGCCTCCCTTCCCCAGTGGGAGGCAGTGACTGCTTTGCACTATGGCAACTAGAAGATCCAGAATCTTCTTTCCTGGCCCTGGTGCAGCTGGAGGCGAGCCCATGACCTAGGCTTGGACACCTGGGTACCTAGTTCTGGGGCTCTGAAACTGTAGTCACAAAGGCCTTAAGGAAAAGCCAGCAGTTCAGGGTGGAGCAGCAGGTGGTGCCAACTTGACCTTTCCAGCAGTGTGGCCATTGTTGCAGGCCCTGGTTATCCACTGCCAGTTAGTTTTCAAAGCCCCAGAGAGCCTTTGAATCTTTCCCATTGTTTGGGTAGCTTGCAATGGAAAACCCTGAATAACACAGTTCTTTGGAATCATTATGCATGTAATGGTACTACATTTAACCCTCTGGAGAGATTCTGTCTGTATTTTGTGGCTATATAAGAAAAGGCACAAAAGATAACCAAAAGTTATCCAGTAGAGTGCCTTGAATGTGATGGGTACACTAGCTTCCCGTGCCCTCAACCTGCTTGTGCACTGTTCCCCCCCACAAGCATCCCACTGCTTTGAAGTTGTGTTGGCTGTGCTACTCTCTGCCTGTGTGTGCAATCCTAACAAACTCTCCTTCTGTGCGCATTATATCGCTGGTACTGCTGCTCTTCTACACCTAGATGCTTTTCTCTCTTCTGCTTCATATTTCTAAGCTCTACTTTTTTTTAAACAACTAAATTCAAAAGCAAGTCAAAAGTATACATATTTGCTTAGCTCATGTTTTACAATTAAATTACTACAAATATGCTTACCCATTCTGGGGTCTCCATGTTAAGAGAAAGCTTCCCCAACTGGAGAAATAAGACAATAGATACTACTGCTCTAGCAAGTCCACTTTGAGCTCAGATCTAAACACAACAGCCTTAGATATTTAAGCCCAAGGTTTTCAGAAGACACAATACTCACTCGACCTCCTCTGTATATGCTTTTCATTCTTTCTCTACAGTCTCTTATGTACCAACACAGCCACAATGGACACCAGCCTTTATTTTTTTATTAATCCTCACCTGAGGATATTTTTCCATTGATTTTTCTTTTATATAGAGTGGGAGAGAAGGAAGGAGGGAGGGAGAGAAAGGGAGTGAGGGAGGGTGAGAGAGAGAGAGGAGAGAGAGAGAGAGAGAGAGAGAGAGAGAGAGAGAGAGAGAGAAACATTGATGTGAGAGAGACACATCAATTGGTTACCTCCCACATGACCCTGACCAAGCCAGGGATCGAACCTGCAACTGAAGTACATGCCCTTGACCAGGAATCAAACCTGAGATTCTTTGGTCTGTGGGCTGATGCTCTAACCACTGAGCAAAACTAGCCAGGGCAACACCAGACTTTCTTAAATGACAAAACTAAAATTACTTCTAAAGTTCCAGACTCACATGAAGTGGGGCATTCCAGCAAAACTACTGCAATAAAAGCCTTGGAGAAGGGGCTCCCCTGACAAAACAACAGCTGGATCAGACCTAGCAGCTTCCAGAAAAACATTACTGCCACTGGCCCAGGTTAGCAAAGAAAAGCCTCAATAAATAATTCAAAATTAAAGAAATATAAACAGCTCCATCCAACGATGATGGGACAGAGGCTACTTAGAGCCCCTCCAAGTTCTGTAATTTTAGGGGTGAAAAGGAAGGCTCATAGTTCATGGTGGAGATGCAGCCATTTGGGAACAGCTTTATAAATCATAAAAATACAAATCCATGATAGCCTATTAGTAAAAAGAAATAAAAATTATTGAGGTAGGTGTCTTAAAATAATAATAAGAAAAGCTGGTCCTCTAAAGAGGAAGCATATTTGGCTCAAAATATTGGAAATGAAAAGTAAGCTTTGATGGCTGGTCATCATCTGGCTGAAAACATTTTTGTTTTAATAGCTTTTTGCCAACGAGATTTTTCAGAGGAAAAAAGCCCGAGTTTTAAGACTCAAAGGTCAAGTCACTTCCAATCTTGAGAGAGGAGAGGATTAGATGGACAAGCTTTAAGAAGGGGGCTGGAGGACTATTTATAAATACCACCTTCTGGGTCAGTCAGGTCTTACATGACCAGACTACCTGGCATCCATCACCCAGAATGCCTGGCCAACTGATAAGCATCTTGGACCAACTAAGAATGCAGAACTGATTAGTCTCAAGGATGTGACTTTACTATAAGAACTCATAACTTTCCTTTCTTCTTCAGAACACTTCTGGGTTTTTGCTTAATTGTATTTCCAAGCTCTAAGACCCTTGAATAAATCTTTGTTGTTTATTTCTTAAAAAAAAAAAAAAAAAAAAAAAAGCTCCCTTGTGATTTATGCACAGGACAAGCACAAAGGCACACTCCTTGACTGTGGGATGCCTCAGCTCAGAGGAGAGCTGTCCTTGGTGGCCTCTTATTTGCAACCAGGCAGACAAAAGAAGCACTCTCATATATAAAAATAAGAGCATCTTATAAATACACTTCAGAGCTGAAACAATAAACTCCAGAGCAAAATCAATAGTTTGTAAAGTGTCAAGCCTTAGGAAAGATTTTAAAAAAAAAAGTAAATGAAGATAAACATTATGGAAGAATAAGAGGCACTTGGCTCACCACGGAAGGTTACATAAGTCCTCTTATGTTTTAAACAACAGATGTGATCTGGTTCAGTCCAGGGCAGGAGCTGGGGACAGACCTGCAGCAGAGAAGGCATTCATGGAGGTGGTGGTGGTGGAGTGGGAAGGGAAGATTTGGGGTATGGAAGAAACCAGTTAGATGAATGGGGTACTAGGTAAATTTCCTCTAGAGATGTGAATGCAGGAACTGGAATAAGGATTTAAAATATTTTGTACCATCTAGAAGCATTTTGTAATGAGCACACTGGCTTTTGGAGTCTTAGTTTTAAACGGAAATGGTCAACATCAATTTTTTTTGTGAGGATATTCCTTCCATTGATTTTTTAGAGAGAGAGTGGAAGGGAGGGAGGGGGAGAGAAAGAAAGAGAGACATTGATGTGAGAGAGACACATTGATTGGTTGCCTCCCACACGTGCCTGATGGGGCCGGGGATTGAACCTGCAACCCAGGTATGAGCCCTTGACCGGGAATTGAACCTGAGACCCTTCAGGGCACAAGCTGATGCTCCAACAACAGATCCACACTGTCCAGGGCAACATCAATTTTTTTTTTTTAATCCTCATCTGAGGACACTTTTCCACTGATTTTCAGACAGAGTGGGAGGGAGTGAGGGAAGGAGAGAAACATCGATGTGATAGACACATCAATTGGTTGCCCCCTCACATGACTCCAACCAGGGCTGGGGATGGAACCGCAACTGAGGCACGTGCCCTTGACTGGAATCGAACCCAAGACCCTTTGGTCCATGGGCAATGCTCTAACTGCTGAGCCAAACCAGCCAGGGCAACATCAATTTTTATATATTAAACAGAACAGATCCACTATGCATGCCTGTTAACTCACTGGCCAGTTGAGGGAGGAGGGAAGAATGAGGGAGATTGGGGGGGGGGAAGAATGTAGAGAGAGGGAACAGGGAAGGCAAAGATGGGAAAGAGGAAAGAAACACAGAACACACACAAACAGAGGGAGAGAGAGAAAGACATAAGGGAGGGAGTGAAAGAAAAAAAAAAGATACTCAGGAAAAGAGACAAAGAGAACCAAGAGACAGCACAGGACAGAAGGGAATAAAAAGGAAGAGCTCAGGAAGTTTAGAGATCAGATTCCAAATTTTCCTACTTTAACACTGGATTATAAGAGTTGTCTTGGTTACTGGCTTTCATTGAATGGTTTGGAATTGATGGGAAGAGGAGGAAGACTGTTCACAACTGTTTAGTCCCTCTGAAAATGTTAATTGGCTGATTCATAGTTTCCTGTAATTTATCATCTAAACTGTGGTACTTTTGAGAATGAAAGAGAGTGCTAACTGGACAGCACACTTAAATGAGTTGGTTCATATAAAGTGTCTAGAACAGTGTGTTAGCTATTATTATTATTATTATTTCTTTATCATCTTTCTATCAGCTTCCAGATCATTTTCCTTGCTTCTGTTCTTGCCTCCTCCTCCAATTCATTCTCCTCACAGAAGAAAGTGGTTTCTTTAAACTGTAAATTAGATGTCAACCCCCATTTTCCTTTGCACTTAAAAAAAAAAACTGAGTTCCTTCCACAGTTCACAAGTTCCCCCAGTCACAATGCTCTAGCCACAACAGACTCCTTTCTTTCTCCAACACACTAGAGTCTCTCCTGCCTGAGATGCCAGCCCAAGTGCTCTTGCCTTTAACTCTTCACACCCTCAGATCCTGGCTTGTGGCACCTTCTCAGAGACTCTTGAGACCACTAGGTCTATCTACAGTGGTCTCTGAATCCTGATCTGCGTGACTCCTAAGAAAATCACCAGAAAACAATGATTCCTGCCCCCACCACCCCACTGGCACTTGCTGTTAAGCTAGTTCTCTTAAGGTATTCTCTCTTTTATACTGTTGATACAGTAATCTCCCAACTAATTTCTCTCCTTCAACCTCTAGTCCGTTGTTTTACAAAGTGTGGTTTGATTATCTTGTTAAAAATGTTGTTTCTAAGGCTTCATCTCAGACCTATTTAATTAGAATCTCTCCAGGGGCCTGGGAATGCTCATTTTGAAAAGCAATTCTTATGTGCAATAAAGTTGAAGTATCACTTGTCTAATCTTTATAATCTAATACATTATGTCTAGAATTACATTCCTAAAATACAAGCTGGATCATAACATCACTTAGAAAACTCTCAAAAGATTTTCATTGTTCAGAGAAAACTTTCTAACTTCTTAGTTTAGCACTTAAAGTTCTTCATATTGTGGCACAAACATCTCTCCCATCTCCCTTTCCACTTCACATCCCTTGTTACACCCCACTCTCATCTAGGCACAGTGACTTCACTATGCCCTCATGTTCCTCTGTATGCTCTGGTCAGCTTGGACACGTTTGAAGCCTCTCACTAGAAGAGCCAGCAAAATCAAAAGAGTTGACTTGCCTTTGGGAGACCCAATCAAATGTTATGATCACCACAAGGCCACACCAGACAAGCTGATAAAAGGAGGTGGGGAGAAACTTTTCTTTACTTTAGAGGACCCCTGTGGGGACAACTGTGACAAAGGAAAATGGGAGTAACAAAGACACGGTAATTATCATTGGCAGAGGCTGGCTACAGTTTCTCCAGATGTGCCAACTGCAGAGCAAAGCCATCCATATCATCCCAAGAAAATCTCTTTAAAATACATCAAGTGTGACTAGTCCACTTCCACCACTGAGAGAAGGAAACACGCTTTGTCTTTTTTATACAATGCCATAAACCCTGCGCAGCAAAACTTGTTCCAAAAAATAGCAGTTTCTCATTGTGTGATGGGACTAAGTAAGAGAAAAGCAATAATGCAGAAATGTTAAGTGCCCTAAAAAGTTACAAAGCTGAGAAGTAACAGCCCAGGATTTGGAATGCTGGTCAGACTGTGAAGCTCAAGCTTCTCCCTCTATCTCCTGCTGCCTCCTGCCCCATGATAAGGAAAAAGCAACAGTAAAACAACTACCCTGTTCTTCGTGCTCTGCCTTCATCCTTCTTATCCTTTCCTCCAAAGATTAAAGTTCACCTTTGTGTCTCGTACACATTTTTAAATTACCCTGTTTTTTTTCTTAATGAAATAAAAAACAACTTATTTGTAAAGAGACTCAGAAAAACTAAGTCTTAAGGATGTCTATAGACACCCAACTGCTCAAACCAATGGCAACTCTGATTTCAGTCATAGGCTCATGAAAATGATTCACAGGGAAAATATAGCTTTTAATCCTTTCAGCCATTAGCAGTTCTGTCTCCCTTAGTTTGGTCATTCTTGTATAACCTGAGATTTATGGTCATTGAATGGTGTAGAGTTGAAGACAAATATTAGGTAATGGAAGAGGAATATAAGTTTTTAACAACAGATTAAAAGAAATCTTTTGTATTCAGGGAAGAAATTCAGTCAAGAAATGTTGTGCAAGGAGAAATAAAGGTGCTATGTGTCAAGTAAGCCATGATTCATGCTTACTAGAAACACAAACACTAGAAGCATTCTCTTTAAAGTCAGAAGTAGTACAGAGAACACATTATTCTAGAGGTACTAGGCAATATAACTATAAGAGACAGAAATAAGAAATATAAAAATTGGAAAAGAGAAAGTAAATTATCATTATTTGCAACAAGTGATATGATACCTGGAAAACCCAAAAGAATCAAATGAAAATCTACTGTAAATAATAAACAAGTAAGATTGATGGGCTCAAAATTAATATACAAAAAGAAATATGTCACCCTAGCTGGTTTGGCTCAGCAGTTAGAGTGTCGGCCTGTGGACCAAGGGGTCCCAAAGACTGGCCAAGGGCACGTACCTTGGTTGCGGTTCATCCCTGGCCCTGGTTGGGGTCATGAGGGTGGCAACCAATTGATGTGTCTCTCTCAAATCAATGTTTCTCTCTCTCCCCTGCCCACTCTGTCTGAAGATAAATGTAAAAATATCCTCAGGTGAGGATTAAAAAAAAAAGTAATATGTCTTGTATATTAACAAAGATCAGAAAATGTAGTAAACTAAAAAATTTCATTTGCAAAAGCAACAAAAAAGTTAAACACTTAGGAATAAACATATATAAGTTGTAAGTTATATCAGAAAAACTTTAAATGCTACTGAGGGACACACAAAAAGAATCTTAAATAAATGGAAAGGTACATCTTAATTCTGAATAGAAAAAAAAATAATGTCACAAAGATGTAATACTCCATAAATTAATGCAATGTAAAATTGTAAAAAATGTAAATTTAATGCAATCCAAATAAATGTAACTATAGAATTTTTTGAAAACCTGATAAACTGATTCTAAAGTTTATGTGGAAAGTATGAGAATCATCGGGGAAATTCTGAAAAAAAGAGTAACAAGAAATAAGTAACAAATATATACTTCCAGATATTAAAACTTACAAAGGTATAGTAATTAAAATAGTGTGTAATGATGACTATGATGAGACAGATCAATAGAAGAGAATATAAAGTTCACCTAGAAAACAAAATCATAGAGAATTTAGTACATGTTAATAGGGACAGTTTAAATCTGTGGCATAAAGATGAACTAAAGGGTAGCCATCTAGAAAAATTAAATTAAATCTCTACCTCACTCCTTCCATTAAAATGTATTTTAGATAGATCAAAGATTTTAAAAAGGAAGAATGGAAGGGAGGGAGAGAGAGGAAGGCAGGCGGGATGGAGGAGAAAACTACTAAGGGAAAATGTGAGAATCTTTTTTTTATAATCTGGGAGTGGGAAAGGTTTAATATGACAAAAAATCCAGAAGCCTTTGAGGAAGTCTCTTCCTTCTCTGACCAAACTTGCAGAACGCAGAAGTCTTACTTCAGTGCTACTGTGTCATTGTCTTATTCTTCCCACTTAAAGCCTGCAGAGGCTCCCTACTTCTTTTAATATATAATTTATTCCTTCTTCTGATTAAAACAAAACAAAATATTACTCCAGTTTTTAAACTGGAAAAAATTTTTAGTCGAGGGAGACTTAGTTTTCACTGTATAACCTTTTTAAAAAATATATATTTTTTCCTTTATTGATATGAGAGAGAGAGAGAGGAAGGGAGAAGGAGAGAGAGAAACATCGATGAGAGAGAACATCAATTGGCTGCCTCCTGCACGCCTCTCACTGGGGATGGGGCCCACAACCTGGGCATGTGCCCTGACCGGGAATCGAACCGGCGACCTCTTGGTGCATGGGTCGATGCTCAACCATTGAGCCACACTGGCCGGGCTGTATAACCTTTTATAGTGTTTGAAAAAACTTTAAATCTGTCCATTAACTTAAAATAAAAGCATAAATAACGGATGAAAATTACTTCTTAATTATTAACCAAAGACAGGCCTATGTTTTCATATCCTAGGTCACTTAAATTTCTTTCTCTCATTGGAAGCTTTTTAGGGATGATTCGATCTTGGGTTCCTCATTACTCTTATATACAGTAACCCTCTTTCTGCAGGAGAGGATTCCAGTAAGGTCTGTTGAATTTGATTAGATTAATCTTTGCGGCAGCTTCTGCCATGCCAACTTTGGCGTCACTGGTTTTATTTCACTGCAGGCAGAGGCGTGAGTCTTCTTTAAACACAGAGGCAGAATTACCAGGCCACATATTTGAACCTCCTGGCTAAAACAGACAATATAATCCTACCTCCCCAAACTAATCAACATTTAAAAATCAATGTCCACTTGCCAAATGGCCCCTCCCCAAAGCCTATTTCTTATCTTCTTTCTCTGTTTGATTTTCTAGTATGCTCCCCTAACACTTCCCTTTATTCTGAACTCTCATAGTGCTTTTAGCAGGCATTCTGTGTACTAGTTACTGCCTCTCTAACGTGATTATGGGCTTCTTGAGGGCAGAGGTGTTTCCTCTCATTAAATTGATAGCAAAAGCAAGAAATCTTTGGCTGTAAGTTCCTGGCATTTGGTCATGTCAGTCAGTAACTTTTCCACTGTACCAAAAGTACTTAGCAAAAATTTTCCTTTTTCTTTTGGGTAATATGGCTAAGAAGGATGAACAATTATTAGAAATTATTAGGTTTGGGATACTCTATATAAGGACAGTCAATATTAATTTTTCTTTCTTTTTTATCCTCATCCGAGGACATTTTTTTTTGCATTTATCTTCAGATAGAGCAGGAGGGAGAGAGGGAGGAAGAGAGAGAGAGAAACATTGATGTGAGAGAGACACATCAACTGGTTGCCACCCACACGACCCCAACTGGGGCTGGGGACAAACTGCAACCGAGGTCTGTGCCCTTAGTGGGAACTGAACCTGGGACTCTCTGGTCTGCGGGCCGACGCTCTAACCACTGAGCCAAACCGGCCAGGGCAATATTAATTTTTTATAGAGTATATTTTCTTAGGAAGAATTTTCATTTTAGAATTGGTTGAATTAAGGCAAAAAAGAAAAATTTTTAATCGGTATTTTATTTTTTATTCTACTTTGTAAAGTCCAAATTAATTTGTATCTTTTTCATGGCACTTATTAACAGGTATCTTAGAGCAGCAATTTTCAATCAGTGTGCTGAAAGAATTTTTATTCTGTATTTTATTTTACTTTTTTTCCCACAAGAATTTTTAAACATGCTATATCTGACTATTTAGTCAGGGACAGTGACCTCTTTTCCCTTAGATTATCAAATAAAAAAATGACAACAGCCAACACAACAATAGTCATCTGGTATGAACAAATTAATTTTATACCTGTTTTTTTGTTTTGTTTTTTGTCAGATGGGCAAAAAAAAATTTTTTTTGGTGTGCTACAGAATCTAGTAATTAGTTTGCGGGTGCCATGAGATGAAAAAGGTTGAAAATTTCTGTCTTACAGTTATTGTACAGTTCTTATTTATCTATCACTTGATTCTTATTTTCAGTCTATTTAAAAAATAATCAGATTTGAGAAATATTCTTTCCTGCCATTGTAAGAACAGTTTAGAATTATAAACTTTGGCAAATGGAAATCACTTAAAGATGCTACGAAGTCCCCCCGGCCGGTTTGGCTCAGCGGTTAGAGCGTCAGCCCATGGACCAGAGAGTCCTGGGTTCGGTTCCTGCTAAGGGCACGTACCTTGGTTGCAGTTTGTCCCCGGCCCTGGTTGGGGTCGTGTGGGTGGCAACCACTCGATGTGTCTCTCTCACACTGATGTTTCTCTCTCTCTCTCTTCCTCCCTCTCTCCTTCCCGCTCTATCTGAAGATAGATGCAAAAATGTCCTCAGGTGAGGATAAAAAAAAAAAAAGATGCTACAAAGTCAAAACAGGAGCTCATTCCTAAAGCTGTGCCAGAGAAGCCAAGATCATTAGCTCTGTTATCATAAAACTTGACCAGATGCAAAAGAATAATTTTAAATGGGATATTATTATAAATAAATAGCAGAGCCAGTCTCCTTTATATTTTCATACTACTTTTAGGGATTTGCTAGTTTTAAAATATAACTGAGTATATCTGTTTGCTGGTCATCTGAATGTCCGCATTTAGCTAGAAAAAGGTACATCTAAGATTCTGTGAGATGCCTTAATGTAAGAGCCCAGAGAGAATGCTTTTTTATGTAGGTGAATTTAATTTTAGCAATTTAAAACAGCCATGTGAAAATACAGATTTTTTTTGGTAAATTAAATGATTTACAAAGCTCTGTAGGAATTTACTGTTTTAAAGGTACCAAATGAGTTATCTTATAAATGGAGTAACTTTTCTCTAATATTAACATTTGAAGCCCTAATTTTAGAGTTGTAAGTGAATTTCTGTTACTGTGATTTCTTGAGGCAGGGCATAGCCACGATAAGTCTTCATTGCGATAGGGAAGAAGAATTCCAGTCATGTTAGATGATAACAACTTCTAAAAATTATTTACCATTTAGACACACTCACATTACAGATACCGAACCCCCTAAAAAGCCAGAACTCAATTAGTCACACCACTGTAATATATCTTTCCCTACTAAACAAGACCTCTCTCTTAAAAAATCCTTTGATGTCTTCATAAAGTTACCTTTTTTCCTTTTTTTAAAGCCAAAGACTCTGAAATACATCACTGTTATATCAATAGCACATTATAATAAGTATACACTTTCAATATTATCTCAAGCAAGGGCCAAGATCTACGGGAAACAAATTCTAAGGCATCACTAACTTTATTTGATTAAGAGAATGTGAAATTCTATGCTATATTAGTAATTGCTGGCAGAGATGGCTGCTGTCAATTTGCTCCTGATACATTATTTTCCTTTGTCTCAGTCAGAGCCACAGGGGATGGTGACAGGTTTGCTACTGACTTGTAACAACAGCAGAGGTTATGGATTCCCTCCCCTGCCTAACCTGACTCCTGGTTCTTCCCCTGGAAACTGTAAAACTGGAGACAGAACATATCAAACAGGACAAGTAATCTGCTATTCCATGAAACTTTCAGTTGGCTACTTGGGGAACATGGAAATATCTGTCAGAAGGAACAAAAGGAAATTTTGTAGAGCTAGCTTTTGTAAGAAAGTTCACTGCTTCCTTGTTACCCTTTGCTCTTTGCTCAACATATCATTTCTTTTAATACACATCTACTGAGTCTGATCATAAATAATATAACTGAAAAACAGCTGACTGGTTACATGACTGTTTTGCACGGCTATGCGCCAAATGAACTCTCAGGGTAATTCTAGAACATATGTTATCCAGGTAGAACAGTAGTTATTGGTATTGTATCAATGTCCATTTCTGATTTTGATAATATACTATGGCTATGTAAGATGTTATTATTGAAAGACATTGGATGAAGAACACATGGGAACTCACTGTACCATTTTACAACTTCTTATGAGCTAAAATTATTTCAAAATGAAGTTTAAAAATAAAAAACAGACAAAGACACCCATATGTACATCTACACTACTAGTTTCTAAGACAACATTTAGGACTGTAAAGCTACGTGTTTTTTTTCTGGCCTTCAATATCCCATCGTTGTTTTACTTATGTTTAAACCTTATCATTTAGGTTTTTTCCTTCGTAATATCAGAGTAAATGATATTCCAGTAATACAACAAAAAATTCAATAGAGAAATTAGGCAAACAGAGGCCAGGAGAGGGTTTCTTGTCCTCCTTTGACTGGGAGTTTATTTCTCACCCTGAGAATTACAGGTTTCAAGGTGGGGAGAAGATGCTGAAGAGTTAATAGTTGTGGAGATAGCTGCTGAGTTACAAACAGCCAGTGGTGGTTTTGAACCAGAGTAACTAGAAAAATAATGGTATTTTATAAAAATTAAGAAGTTTAGAGAGAAAACTGATTTTATTTTAGAGAGGAGAGGAAAAGTGTTGATAACAGTCTGGTGAAGGAGGATGCTAACTGGGAGTCCCTTCAAGAACTTCTACATTAAGAAGTTAATGTAGAACATGCAGGTGGCAGAGGTGGAAAAGTACACTAAAGTATACTTCGGATTACAATAATTAGTGTGGTACTAGCACAAAAACTGGCAGATTGATACACTAGCAGACCTAGCAGTGACCCCAGCATATATTAAGACTTTAATATATGCTAAATTCCAAATCAGTGAAGAAAAATTATTATATCATATTGCTTACTATAATATACTCCAATTCGCCTCAAGAGTTAGAATATAAATAAAATACAGGTGAATATTTATATGAACTAAGAATGAGGAAGGCCTCTCTAAGCAGAAAAGCAAAAGGAGAAATCATAAAAAGAATAAAGCATATACAATTCTATAGAAAAAGTTCAGAATCTGAGTGGTTTTAGCAGGAGAGGGAGGACACTAGGGTTGGGAACAGAGATAAAAAGAGACTAGTTTATTCAAATGGTTTTAAATTTTTACAAGAAGAATGTATTTGTGTATTACCTGAATTAACTAAATTTAATTTAAAAAGTATTTCAGAAAATAAAAACATGGCCGGCCAGTGTGGCTCAGTGGATTGAGCGTCCTCCCATGGACTGAGAGATCCCGATTTGATTCCCGGTCAGTCAGGGCACATGCCTGGGTTTCAGGCTGGATTCCCAGTAGGGGGTGTGCAGGAGGCAGCTGATCGATGTTTCTATCTCTCTCTCCCTTCCTCTCTCTCTAAAAAAAAAAAAAAAAATTAAAAAAAGAAAAGAAAAACACAGAATACCTTCTATATTTCAAAGTCATCATAAAGTTAAGCCACATGAAAAACTAGAAAAATATTTATAATACAACAAGCAAAAGAGCAAGGTCTTTACTATATAAGGAGCACTTATATAAGAAAAAGATAAACCAGCTCAAAAGAACACTACCCAAAACATAGGGGAAATGCAAATTTTCACCTGTCAAAGTGGCCCCCTGAGCCTGGCCCTTAGAGTAGGTGAGGAAGAAAGAGCTGCCCTCCCCAGGGTTCCTAGGGAAATGGGCTCCTTGGGGGCGAGTCAGGTTTCAGTGAGGGAGGCAGATGGGAGGGAGGCTCAGTGAAAAGCTCCAAGAGGGAGGGGATTTTGTTTAGAATGAAAAGGGGCTGTCTGACAGGGTGGTGCTGGGGAGAACTGGGTGGAGTATAAAGCAAGGAGAACACATCAGAAAGGACGAGTGCCTAGAGGAGCCTGCATTTTGGGAAGTACAGGAAATTTACAGAAATGAGAATCATGGAGTCATTTATAGCCTATTCTCAAGGTTTCCAATTTTGGCAAAATTATTTTGGTGCCAAAATTGCTTGATGGCTTTGTCTCTTTGGGCATTGACCTTCATGACTATCCCCTGCCTTCCTTTCCAGTCAGTCACCAAGTCCTGCTATTTCTTCCATTGAAATGCATTTTCACGTTGTTGTTGTTTTTTGCCAATCCAATCTGCAAACTACTGCCAGACTATTGTTTCTAAAATATCAGTTGGATCATGTCACCTCCCTGCTCAAAAACCTCTCAGTGCTTTCTACAGTCACAGGATCAAGTGCAGACACATGCCATTGTCTGACACCCTTAACTATGAGGTATCTTCAGTTCACCTCAAAAACCACCTGCTCCAGCCAAAGTGGTTCAATCACTGACCTGTCCTTATAAGTGACACTGTCCCTTGAAACCTTAATTTATGCTTTTCCTAAGCCTGATGCCCACCTGAAACATCCTTTCCTTTTTGTTTCTCCATATTCTAGCATTTTTCATAATAAGATTCAGTCCCTTTCCTCCTGCTAGTAACCAGTATACAATGTGGTTAAAGCACAGGCCTGGAGTCTCACAGCCCCGTTTATAATTATGGCTCTGCCATTTAATAGTTTCGTGACTTAGTTGGGCTTAATTTAAGGCTTAGTTTGCAACTCCAAAATGTAATAAATACTTATATGATTTTAAAAAAATCCTCACCTGAGGATACTTTTCCATTTATCTTCAGATAGAGTGTGTGTGTGTGTGTGTGTGTGTGTGTGTGTGAGAGAGAGAGAGAGAGAGAGAGAGAGAGAGAGAGAGAGAGAGAGAGAGAGAGAAAGAAAGAAAGAAAGAAAGAAAGAAAGAAAGAAAGAAAGATCGACATGAGACACATCAATTGGTTGCCTTCCACATGACCCCGACCAGGGCCGGGGACGAACCGCAACCAAGGTACATCCCTTGACTGGAATCGAAACCATGACTCTTTGGTCCATGGGCTGATGCTCTAACCACTGAGCAAACTGGCCAGGGCTACTTATATGATTTTTGTGAAGATTCTATGAGAATTAATATATGCAAAACTATACATACCTAGTAAGTACTTACTGGATTAGTATTAATATTATTGTCAAAATCACTCTTTTCTCTGAGTATAAAGTCTTTCTTGTGTGCACTGCTATTTTATCTCTTACAATTAAACTTTTTTTTTTTTTTAAATCCTCACCCGAGGATATTTTTCCATTTATCTTCAGATAGAGTGGGAGGGAGAAAGAGAGGGAGAGACATCTATGTGAGAGAGACACATTGACTGGTTGCCTCCTACACGACCCCGACCAGGGCCAGGGACCAAACCAAAACCTAGGTACGTGCCCTTGACCAGAATCGAACCGGCAACTCTTTGATCTGAGGGCTGACGCTCCAACTGCTGAGCCAAACCAGCCAGGGCACATTTAAACTTTTTATATTTAGGTCTCGTTTCCTAATACTTTATACACTTCATCTCATTAACATTTGGTGTGCCAAAGCCCTGTATATGGTGCTTTACATACACAAAACCCCATGAGTTAGGCATTGTTACCTCTATTACATCACCTTCTGGGTGGGAAAATTAAGTTTTTGAGATATTAAAAACTTTACCTAATATTAACCAGCTAGTTAACAGTGGGATGAAGATGCAGGTGATTTTCTGATTGACTGAGTTTTAAGATTGAAAATTGCCTAGGATTTCTATGGATGATCACTGAGCAGCCCTAATGAGCCAGTTCTGTCATCCTTCCCTTACCTGGAGAGCTCCCACAGGGAGAACTGATCACTGTCACTAGATCTGGCTTCAACATCACTCTCCAAACAGCCAGAGCCTGTGCTTTCCTCCAGGGACTGCCATGACACTTTGACTTTCAGAAAGAAAGCATACTAGAAGCCCCATGCTTTGTTACAAGAGAGAAGATCATGTCCAAAGTGAGAAATCATGCCATCAGGCATCAAAAACAAAAAACAGGTTTCTATCAGCAAAAAGCATTCTTTATATTCCTTTAGTTTTCTGAGGAAAAGAAAAAGAGAGGCTCTTAATAGAAAGAGCCAAGCCTTCTAAGTACAAAAGAGGCCAACTTTTCCCAAAGGTAACATTTAAAAGAGTGTGAGTCTTAAGAGTCAGAAAGACAAAACCCTAAAGAGCATGGGAAGGACAGACCCCACAACTATTCTTTACTTTGATCTATTCCATGAGAGTACAACTACATACAACTAAAATTTTTTTGTAAATTTGAACACAAAAATGAGCCATTCTATTAACAGATATTGCAATTATGTTTACAAACTGATTTCTAGTGGAATCATCACACCTTAGACCTCTTTATGAATCTATAGTTTCCCAACTAAAAAATCATGGCCTCTGAGCTAAACCCACAAATTTTATCTTGCTAACTCTCATACTGTTTTGGCTGATAAAGTTTAAAGAACTCCTCCAAAACAGCCAAACAAAAGAAACCAACAACCATAAAACAAAACAACAACAAAAAGCAAACTTCTCATGTCCAGGAAAGTTAAAGGCTTAAAGGGTAAAAAAACAACAGGTTCATCTACTTAGGAAATAAACATGCCTCCCCTGCTCAACTGTCTCTAACCACCTAGGATGCTTTGGAGGTCAGAGGAGTGTAATATACATCCCCATCAGTAGGGGACAGCCTACTGTCCGCCTTTGGAAAATCTGGGTGTGCATTCTCTAAGGCTCAGTATATGAAATTCCCTCAGTTGGGAGGCTGGGATTCTGAGGTTTTCCCTTTGTTCATCCATATGGAGTTTCCTCAAAAAATTAAAAATTGAACCGCTGTTTGACTCAGTGATCCCACTTCTAGGAATATATCCTAAGAAGTCTGAAACACCAATCAGAAAGAATATATGTACCCCTATGTTCACAGTAACACTATTTACAATGGCTAAGATCTGGAAACAGCCCAAGTGTCCATCAATAGATGAGTGGATAAAAAAGCTGTGGTACATATACACAATGGAACATTATGCAGCTATAAGAAAGAAAGATCTGGTATCCTTTGAGATGACATGGAGGGACCTGGAGAGTATTATGCTAAGTGAAATAAGCCAATCAGAGAAAGACAAATACCACATGATCTCTCTTATTTGTGGAATATAATGAACAAAAAAAGCTGATGAACCAAACAGACTTGGAGACATTTAGAAAAGAGTATGGTTCAGACTGACAAACCTCAGAGGAGAGGGGCAGCGGGAAGGGATGAGATAAAGCAAAGAACTTATATGCATGTATGCATAACCAATGGACATAGACAACAATGCTTGGTGTGGGGGCGGGATAGGGAGGAGGGTGTCTTCAGGGAAAAAGGAGAAACATCTGTAACAAAAATAAATTAATAAAAAAATAACTAAAAAAAAATTCCAACACTTTTTGTTATTCTCTCCTACAGGTCAAAAACGGATTACATGAATCAGACTAATTAATAATATTGTTAAGATGGCAATACTTCTCAAACTGATCTATAGATTCAACTTAAACCTTATCAAAATCCCAGCTGGCTTTTTTGCAGAAATTGACAAACTGATTCTAAAACTCATATGGAAATCAAGGGACTCAGAATAGCAAAAAAATCTTAAGAGAACAGAGTTGGATGACTCATACTTCCTGATTTCAAAACTTACTATAGCCCTGGCTGGGTGGCTCAGTTGGTTGGAGCATTGTCCCATACACCAAAAGGTTGCAGGTTCCATTCCCAATCAGGGCACATAACTAGGTTGCAGGTTCGATTCCCAGTTGGGAGGCAACCAACCTCTCTCTCTCTCTCTTCCTCTCTCTAAACATATCCTCAGGTGAGAATTAAAAAAAACTTACTAAGAATCTATGATAATTAAGTTCGGCCGGTGTGGCTCAATGGTTGAGCATCGACCCATGCACCAAGAGGTCGCCGGTTCTATTCCTGGTCGGGACACATGCCCGGGTTGTGGGCCCGGTCCCCAGTTGGGGGCATGCAGGAGGTGGCCAATCGATGTTCTCTCTCATTGATGTTTCTATCTCTCTCTCCCTCTCCCTTCCTCTCTCTCTGAAATCAATAAAGGGGAAAAAATTTAATTAAAAAAAAGATAGTATGGTACTGGCATATGGATAGATATACATATATAGGTCAATGGAATAGAATTCAGAGTCCATAAATAAACCTTACATTATGGTTAATTGATTTTCGACAAGCGTGCCAAGACAATTCAGTGGAAGAAAGAATAGTCTTTTTTGAACAAATGATGCTGGAACAACCAATATCTACACGCAAAAAATAAAGTTGGACCCCCCCAGCTCTCACACTATATATAAAAATGAGCTCAAAATGGATCATAGATACAAATGTAAGTGCAAAAATTATATAACTCTTAGGAAAAAAATAGGAGTAACTCTTTGTGACCTTCGGTTAGGCAAAGTTTTTTTAGATATGACAGACAATGAAAACACAAATGACAAAGGAGAAAATAAATTGAACTTATTCAAAATAAAAAAAACTCTTTATGCTTTAAAGGACACCATCAAGAAAGTGGAAAGACAAACCACAGAATGGAGATATTTTAAAATCATACATCTGATAAGGGAATTGTATCTAGACTATACAAAGAACTCTTACAACTCAATAATAAAACAATCCAAATAAAAAATGGGCAAGAATCTGGACAGACATTTCTCCAAAGATATACAAATAGTTAATAAACACATGAAAAGATGCTCAAATCATTAGTCATCAGGGAAATGCAAAACCACAAGAAGGTACCACTTTACATCCTCTAAAACGGGTATTGTCAAAAAGACACAATAAAATGTATTGATGAAAATGTAGAGAAACTGGAACCTTCATACACTGCTGGTAGAGATGTAAAATGGTGCAGCCACTTTGGAAGAGTCTGCAGCACCTCATAAGATTTAAACACAGAGTGACCACATGGCCCTGCTATTTCACTCCAAGGTATATGCCCAAGAGAAATGAAAACATATATTCACACAAAAATTTGTATATAAATGTACATATCAGCATTACTCAAAATATCCCCCAAATGTGGAAACAACCCAAATGCCCATCAACTAATGAATGAATAAATAAAATGTGGTATCATCCACACAATGGACTATTATTTGGAATTAAAAAGGAATTAGGTACTGATACACGCTACGACATAGATAAACTTTGAAAATACTATCTCAAGTGAAAGGAGCCAGTCACAAAAGACTACATATTCTATGATTCCATTTATATGAAACATCCAGAATAGGCAAATCTATAGAGACAGAAAGTAGATTAATGGTTTCCTAGGGCTGGGGTGGAAGGGTAGGGGAAGTGGGGAATGACTGCTAATGGATATAAAGTTTCTTTTTGGGGTGATGAAATGCCCTAAAAGACTGTGTTGATGGTTGCACAACATTGTGAATACAGTGAAAACCAATGAATTGTACATTTCAAACGGGTGAACTGTATGGTATGGTGGATTATATTTCAATAAAGCTGTTATATACATTTATTTATTTATTTATTTTTAAATTGTCAGCATATAGATGGTATTAAAAAAATTTTTTTTTCTTTATTGATTTTAGAGAGAGAGGAAGGGAGAGGGAGAGAGAGATAGAAACATCGATGAGAGAGAACATTGATTGGCCGCCTCCCGCATGCTCCCCACTGGGGATTGGGCCCACAACCTGGGCATGTGTCCTGACCAGGAATTGAACCAGCGACTTCTTTGGTGCATGGGTCAATGCTCAATCACTGAGCCACACGGGCCGGGCTGTTATATACATTTCAAAAAGAATTACAGAGATATCAAGAAAAGTGCTTCAAAATTAACAAAAGGGTTATAAAATATTTTAAAAGGCAAAAATCTAATAAAAATCAGAGGGACAATTACTAAGCATGTGAAAAAGGAGTCTGTAAGAATACAAAGGATCTAGCCCAAAGATAAAATGTATTCTTGGTCTGGATCTATTCTGAAAACCAAAACCCAAAAACACATTATATGTCAATTATACCTCAATAAAACTGAAAAACAACAATAAAAACACCACACTAGGGAGAGTCTAACACAACCTGTTTCACCTTTTTTGCAGTTTTATTTTGTAAATGACAAAAAAAGTCTGGTCTGCATATGGACTCTGTAGATATATGAAAAGCTTAATAGTAGTTATTTTTCATGCCCAAATACACCTTCCACTCTAATGTTTTCTAAACCACTGCTTTAATAATAATAATAAAGAAACAGAATTAGGCTATCAAATCTATTACGGCCATCAGTGAAATCCATCATTCATTTGTATAGTATCTTAAAGTTTATAAATCACTTTTACACTATTATCTCAGCTGACCCTCTTGGAGCAGGTATCATTTGTCCTTTTAAAAATGAAGAAACACCCTCAGAGATATTAACAGACTTATTTAAAGCCTCATAACTAGTGAGGGGTAGAGACAGATTAAAACCCAGGTCACGCTCTACTAAGCCACCTTCTAAGTTTATGAAGAAATCTCTCTTTTGTATAGAATATTCCTTTATTTTAATTTTTTCTTGGTGAATTTTCTCATACATATATATTTAATCCTGACTTGCGGATATTTTTTCCATTGATTTTTTTTTTTTTTAAAGAGAGTGGAAGGGAGAGAAGGTGGGGGTGGAGAGAGAGAGGAACATCGATGTGAGAGAGATACATCAATTGGTTGCCTCCCACATGTGCCCGAAGTAGGGCCGGGGATCAAACTTGCAACCCAGGTTCGTGCCCTTTACCAGGAATCAAACCCAAGACTCTTTGGTCCTCTAACTACTGACCCACACCAGCCAGGGCACATATATTTTCTGAAACAAATTTTAATAATTTTTGAGGATAATTTTCCTTAAAAAATTTTTTTTCTTTATTGATTTTAGAGAGAGAGGGAGAGAGAGATAGAAACATTGATGAGAGAGAACATTGATTGGCTGCCTCCTGCATGCCCCCCACCGGGGATTTGGCCCACAACCTGGGCATGTACCCTGACCAGGAATCGAACCTCTTGGTGCATGGGTCAATGCTCAACCACTGAGCCATACTGGCCGGGCAAATTTTAATACTTTTAAAAAATGTTTTTATTGATTTTTTAGAGAGAGAGAAAGGGAGAGAGAAATTGAAACATCGATGTGAGAGAGATACATCAATCAGCTGCCTCCTGCATGACCCCTGCTGGGGATCGAGCCCACAATCCAGGCATGTGCCCTGACCAGGAATTGTACTGGGACCTCTTAGTCCATGGGATGATGATACTCAATCCACTGAGCCACACCAGCCAGGTGAAACAAATTTTAAATAGTAATTTGGTTTATATTGAAACATAGTTTAATATACAGTATAACATATATTCTACACTAATCTCAATCATGTATTTCATTTTTTAAAAATAAAAATGCTGTTACTCAAATTTTGATATAATTTTAAATAGGTTTAATAATTATGTCCCTTCTAGAAAGTGCAGAATAGTCATCTACTTTAATTTGTTAAACACTGGTATTAAGTAGTGATCAACTTTTAATTGGTTTAAAAAAAGAAAAGAAAAAAAATCAAGTTAACTCAGATTTGAATATGACCAAACACTTGTGGATTATAACAAGGCTGAATTGGACATTTCATTTGTCCAACATTTACTGAACATTTAGGAGTGTTAGGCTCAGGGCTAGGATATACTATGATTAATAAGACATGCTTCCTGGAGTTCTCCTCCAGGTAGGAAAAACCACCAGGTAAAAGAATAATTACAATGCAATGTGAGAAGGACTATCTAGAATGAAGGCTTGTACAAAGTACCCTTTGGCTTGCTTGTGATCTGGTCTTGTGAGATAAGATAAATATCAGTGTCTAAAACATGCCTCCAAAGCTGAATATACACTCACGAACCTGTATCACCTTTCAATACTGTGCCATGCCCAGGTGTCTGGTCTCTTCCTGATTTGCATATCCAGGCAAGATAGCCAAGGTCGATAGCACCACTGTCTCAAGTTAAGGCACAAACTCAGATCAAACACTACTCAAAGGGAACACACATCCCTAGTCAACACTTACAGCTACTGAAGTCTTTACATTGTGAAGTGCCTTGGAATCTTTCTCCTCGGAATGCTAAGTTTAAAAGCTCTGTTAGTCAGAACTATAATTCTGAACCTTTTATATACGAATTCTGGTGGAGAAAAGGTTAAATGAGAAAAAAAGGTGACAAATAACTTTTCTTCTGAAGAGTAAGCTACTTTGCATCTTTAAAAAGGTTCACCAACTGCATGCAGAATGTATCTCCTTTCTTCTGATTGTAAAGAGATCATTAACAAAATTATTCTCTTCCTATATAATGCAACTTAACTGGGTTAAGGACAAAACAAAAGTTTTTTTTAACTTTTTTTTTTAATCCTCACCCGAGGACATTTTTGCATTCATCTTCAGATAGAGCAGGAGGGAGAGAGGGAGGAAGAGAGAGAGAAGCATCGATGTGAGAGAGACACATCGACTGGTTGCCACCCACATGACCCCAACCGGGGCCAGGGACGAACTGCAACCGAGGTACGGGCCCTTAGCAGGAACTGAACCTGGGTCTCTCTGGTCCGTGGGCCGACGCTCTAACCGCTGAGCCAAACGGGCCAGGGCAGATTTTTTTTTTTTTAAGTTGTAGGACTGGTATTTATTCCCAAAGTTTGGGAAACAGGATGTACTTAACTTTCTTTGATTACAATGTAACTTGGCCAACTATACATCATTGAGGTTCTCTAAAGATTTTCCAGCTTTCCACATTATAATGTACATATTAATGCAGAGGATTTGAAGAGGAAGTTTAGAAATATAATTCCATCTAACAGGACACATAGGTTGCAATTCAAACATCATTAGGAATTCTCGTGATGCAGTATCTTCTGGGACAGTGAACTTCTATGTGTTAGGTTTAAGAGCTCAAACAAATGCTGGTACTCAATTGACAATAGTTGGAAAAAACTCTGGGAAGTCTGATCTGACCTCACTGCAGTTTTGACATCTCCCTCTGAACATTTCCCCTTGTGGACAAGAAAAGCTTGAAACACTAAAGGTTTCCAAGAGTTAATCAGTCTCTCAAAGACCCCGGCCAGCATGTAAACATACTTTTTAAGGTAAAAGTTCAATCTTCTTGGGCCAGGATTCACTTTAAGCAATATTTTAAAAAATTTTTTATTTTTATTTTTTTTATCCTCACCCGAGGACATTTTTGCATTTATCTTCAGATAGAGCGGGAGGGAGAAAGGGACGAAGAGAGAGAGAAAAACATTGATGTGACAGAGACACATCGAGTGGTTGCCACCCACGCGACCCCAACTGGGGCCAGGGACAAACTGAAACCGAGGTACGTGCCCTTAGCGGGAACCGAACCCGGGACTCTCTGGTCTGCGGGCCGATGCTCTAACCGCTGAGCCAAACTGGCCAGGGCCACTTTAAGCAATATTAAAGCCTGTGTAAATGATATTTAATAGTATGAGAAAATATTTGTAATATACTGATGTGTGAAAAAATGATAAAAAATTTAAAAAGTAGTTCACAAAACACATAGAATGTGATTACATTTACTAAACAGTATATATACACATATGAAGTTTCTTTTTAAAAAAAATTTTTTTTCTTTATTCATTTTAGAGAGAGAGGAAGGGAGAGGGAGAGAGAGATAGAAACATCGATGAGAGAGAACGTTGATTGGCCGCCTCCTGCATGCCCCCCACTGGGGATTTGGCCCACAACCTGGGCATGTGCCCTGACAGGGAATCGAACCGGCAACCTCTTGGTGCATGGGTCGATGCTCAACCAGTGAGCCACACCGGCCAGGTGACATATGAAGATTCTTAACCAAAAGAATTCATGGCTATTATAGAAAGTCTGGAAAAGAGAGACAAAAAAACCCAAACAGCTATAATTCTATAACCCAGAGATTACCATTTACTATTTTGGGATCTATATTTCCAATGTTTTTCTCTCTATATATACATCCTCCCAATAAATGTAATTGTAAAAAATACAGTTTCTTTTAGTCATTAATCTTGCCTTGATTTATACATAATGATATCCTAAGAAATTAGGGAAAATTATAAATTCATGCACAAGAGTGGTTCTCAACTATGGCTGCATATTAGAATCACTTGGGGGAACGTTTGAAACTCCCAATGCTTGGACCACCACCAGACCAATTAAATCAGAATCTCTGGAGATGGAACCCAGGCATCTCTCTATTTCAAAGTTCCGCAGGTGATTACGCTGAACAGCCAGGGTTGAGAACCACTACTTGATAGTCCGCACCACCCCCCCTCGCCTTTGATCCAAACATGGTTTATAGCAGTGCTTTCTTACACTTTCATGTGCATACAAATCACATTCGGATCTTGTCAAAATGTAGATTCCGAGTCAGTAGGTCTGGGGTGGGAACTGAGATTCTGCATTTCTAACCAGCTACTGGTCCAAGACCAGACTTTTGAGTAGCTTTCAGGTTCTGGAAAGAAACCCTTTTAAAGAACAGAAAAAAAAAATCTAGACAATGAAGCCCATATTCTATATGACCAGACAGGGGGAGGTGGTCTATAGTGGATAAACAAAGAATTGATACTGGGAGTTAAAAGATGTTTCTGGGAAATAAGTTCTTATAAAACTAACAACACATTTTTAAGGGAAAACAGTCATTGAAGCTTAAATATTTTGTGTTCATAAAGGAGGGAAGGCAAGCATGGGGGAGAAAAGAGGTGGGCAGTGAGGAAAAAGATCAAATGTCTAAAAAACTGTTGTGGAAAACAAAATAACCCTTGGCTACAGTGCTGGAAAGGGATAGATAAACACTATAAGGGGACTTGCAGAATTTATTTCTCTGCCAAAAACATGTTTGGGAACTAGTGCAGCTAATAAACTGAAGTTGGTGCAGAGTAATAACCACCTTCCATCAACTCCCTCCTGGGGACATAAGAGACCTCAGGAGTATAAGTCTCCCCTGGCAGTGCTTTAGGAACCAACAACAAACAGTGGACTATTTGCCCAAATGTGTCTTTTTGTGTGCAGAGAGAACAACAAGAAGCTCAAAGATGGGGTTTCTTTGTAGCTTTTTGGCAATACCCTTCTTCAAATTTCTAAACATCATAACAAAAAGAAAAAAAGGAAAAGATGTTTTTTCCTTGAGGGCTTTCCCATGGAAATTGAAAAGGTTTAGCTTATTTTTAGACTGACAAAGTAAATATTTTACAATACTCATCAGTTCCCACCAAATCATTATTCCTCCAAAATAATTTCTCAAAACAATAAAATAGGAAAACTTTCATATAAAATTATCTGCAGCAATTATATGAATCAGCTTGTACACTATATCAGATATAAGTGAATTTCTGTTTAAATGAACAGAAGAAACTAAAGGGGAAGACTTTACCAAGAAATTGAAATAATTCTGTTAGATGATTCATGTTACATATCTCTTGGGTGTAAGAATCTTTGGCAGTAATATACACAATAGTAACAGTACCACTGATCTTTATATTCAGGGCTTATTTACTGTAAAATGATGATGGCTAACATGTACTGAGTGCCAGATACTGGCTAAGTGCTTTATCCAGTCCTAAATTAATCCTTACAAACCTATGAAATAGGCAGTATTATTAAAGCCCTTATATGGATGAGGAATCTGCAGTTTAGGAATGACAAGTAACTTGCTCAAAGGTCACAAAGCCAATAAGTCATAAAGCTGGTTTTCAACTGCCTGATTTCAACATCCATTCTCTTAACGTTCATATGACACGAATCAGCTATCCTATATGCCCAGTCTATACGAGGGAGAGACTATACTCAAGACCCGGGGATAGAAGATGAGTAAGTCATGATCCCTAAGCTCATGGTATAGGCCAAGCAGTCCCTCCAGGACATAAGGCTAGAAAGGTACTTCCAAATACTGCAGGACACAGGATGTCTTTTGGTGTTGTGGAATGCCAGCTCAGATTATGCTGCTAGTGTATTGCACAGGTCAGAATTCATTCACTTTTGGTGTCCTTGATTCTTGGTCTTTTATTATATATCCTTGATGGGTAAAAGACACATTTACAATTAAGCCGGTGTGGCTCAGTGGATTGAGTGTTGTCCCATGGACTGAAAGGTTCCAGTTTGATTCCCAGTCAGGGCACATGCCCAGGTTGTGGGCTTGATCCCCAGTGAGGGGCGTGCAGGAGGCAGCTGATAGATGTTTATCTCTCAACATTGATGTTTCTCTCTCTCCCTTCCTCTCTCTCTCAAAAATCAATAAAAACATATTAAAAAAAATTTACAAAGAGGACATGTTGCATGACTAGAGACACTATTTTCTTTAAAAAATTTTTTTTTTCCCTTTATTGATTTTAGAGAGAGAGGAAGGGAGAGAAAGATAGAAACATCAATGAGAGAGAACATCGACTGGCCGCCTCCTGCATGCCCCTCACTGGGGATCGGGCCCACAAACTGGGCATGTGCCCTGACCCGGAATCGAACCGGCGACCTCTTGGTGCATGGGTCGACACTCAACATGGAGCCACACCGGCCGGACCAGAGACACTATTTTCTAGCTTAGGCAAGCTTTCCAGAAATTATGGAACCACATCAAATTGTATAAGATCAATAAAGCCACAACAATGTTCAGGTAACAGATCTAGTACCAGTTGGGGAGGTGGTCTCTTCTACATTCAGATGGCAAGGGATACTGACAGACAATCCATCCAGTCAGGACTAGGAGAACAGGTATTAGCCCAAGACGGAGGTTCTTGTCTCTCTTCTGAGTTTTTATAAAAATATCCAAAGGCGAAGGGAAACCCCACTGATTGCTTTAGCCTAACAATGGCTATAAAGTTCAATAATTCTTAATCTATGGTTCATTACCAATGCAGACAGATAAAGACCTAATTCTTGCATTTCTCAGCGTTGGCTTCCTAACAGTCTTGTTGAACTTGATCATTGTAGACAGTATAAGGCCAGGGAAAAGGTGAATGTATTTCCAGCCTTATCTGGCACCTGGCTACATTCATTGCTTAAAGTTAGTCCTCAAAGGAAGAGAAGGCAATGTAAAAAAACCCTGAATATTTCAGTACCTAAATTCAATACCTATGCTAAGCGCTATACTAAGAGTACCTCTTTTCTACTTTTTCTTTTTTTTTTTAATCCTCACTCGAGGACATTTTTGCATTTATCTTCAGTAGAGCAGGAGGGAGGGAGGGAGGAAGAGAGAGAGAGAGAAACATCTATGTGAGAGAGATGCATCCACTGGTTGCCACCCACACAACCCCAACCGGGCCAGGGACAAACTGCAACCGAGGTACGTGCCCTTAGCAGGAACCAAACCCAGGTCTCTCTGGTCCACGGGCTGACGCTCTAACCGCTGAGCAAAACTTAGCCAGGGCCCTCTTTTCTATTTTTCAATTCTGTCATTTAATACTGACACCACATGAAACAGTGGTGCTCTCAGAAGTTGAATACCTTTCTCAGGAACTCACAGCTAGTAAATAACATAGCTAGCATTCAAAGGTCTGAGAAATATATAAAGTTTAGGCTTTGTAAATAGGTTTGTGAAATGTTGATTTTTAAAAAAGGGTTAGAAGTTAATAGAGAAGGGTGAGATAGGAAGATAGTGTCAAGTAGAAAGGACAATTTGATACAGAACAGGAAATCAACAGGCTACTGGGAGGGCAGCAGGTATAATAAATTACTGTAAGCCTGGGGTAAAGAAGTCAAGAGGGTAAATAAAAGTTTATTGGAGGGAGGAAAACAGTCTGGTCTCTGCTATTCAGTCCATTCTTCAGAGTTACCTCTTAGGCCAGCCCCTAGATGCACCTTATCCTTCAGTCATGCCTAACTGCTGCACTTCCTAAAGACATTATATTCTTGCGCTTCAGCGCTTAGCATACACTGCTCCACTCTGCTTAGAACAAGCATCCATTCCTCCAGTATGCTCCTTAATGACCCAGTGCTATGTCAACCTCCTCTCTGATTATGGTGCCTGATACACTCTGAGGCAAAGCTATTTGATCCTTCCTCTGTGCACCTGCACACTTATTTACACCTGCATCATGGTACTTATCAGAATGTACTGCACATATAAGTTTGCAAGTTAAATTCCATTGGCACTGTATTATTTATCCTTCCTTCTCAGTGCTCAGCACACAATCGGCACTCAAATATGTGTTGAACCACACTGAGTATCAGAGGGCAAGTCAGAGGGGTTGATTAGAATTCTCTTTCAGGCTGAGCAACCAGAAAGCAAGGCTCACTAAAGAGTGTTTAGAAGCTAAACCAGGAGAGCTACTCATTCAGGGCTCTGCGGACTGTGGAAAGGGAAACTTAGAACTGGAGCTCAGCAAAACACAAAAGCAAACCAACCAACGAACTGAAAAACAAACAAACCAACCAACCATTCTCCCTAAGAACAGCTAAGTCAGTCAACGGAATTGCAGGCTAAAAACATATTAGAATTTAAAAGCTTATTCTGCATTAAGTTGAATTCATGACTTGGCAGAGTACCTGTAACTTATATATGGGCATGTGGTTCATTACCTATTGTCTGAGGAACTTCAAGGTAAGTAGAATTTTCAGGCAAAGTGGCTGACTAAGCACATACTGGTGTATGCTAATGTCTACTATAGCACGCTAGAGCAATATGAGGCAAAGCTTCAACCCAAGGTCACAGGCATAAAGAAAAACCTTTCCTTTCTCATTCCCCTGGGGTGGAAGCAGCTATGACTAGCAGGAAAACAAAGGGAGTTTCTATTTAGAGGTATCCTGAGCATTTTCATCACAGGAATGCCTTTCTTTTCTTTGCTTTCCTAGTTCTTTTGTTGTGGCTTTTTTCTTCTTGTTCTCTTTTAACACTCTGCCTTTATGATCTCTCCCCTCTGAAATCTTCTCCTCCTTGCTCACTTTCTGAACTCATTTCCTTTTCTTACCCTTACCTTCATGAATTCTTAAATATCACTTCTGTCAAAGCCCTTCTTCTAGGCTTCTTCTGCACAAGCGTTGGTTATACAGAGCATCCTGTCTTTTAGTACATTCTTAAGCACCAATTCTAATTCATGGACATTTAAACATCTGTCTCCAACAAAAATTCCTGTGATTTTCCTTGTGGTGTTTTACTTATTTATGGGGGACAAGGTGAGAAAATATAAATGGTTTCCCTGAGAAACCAGGTTTCAGTATCCTTGAAACATAATATGCAGCACTGTAATCAGTGGTGAGATCCCTGTGAAATAATACTCTGGCCCTGGCAAAGGTACTATGCTTGGAAAGCATACAATCAAAATTCAAACTGGTCTGGGAAACAGTGGAGGTAAGTAATGAGAAAAAGATCACTATTTGAAACATAACACAGTCTTTTCACTAACAAAGTCAAACAATGAAACAAAACTTTCTTTCTCTAGTAGGTTTATTATTCTACTGATATGTACTGTTATGTACCTGAAACTGGTCAGAAACAAGCTAGAATAGATATATCCAAAGAGATTCTTAGAGACTCCCTTTGCATTTTTATTTGCTTCCCAGAATCTCCTGATTAAAGAAGAGATAATACAAGGGCATATTCCCAAAAGGACCAGCCACTGTTTCCTCTTTTTTGTTTTTGATCTGTGATTTTGTTTTTAATTATCTTAAGCCTTATGATGACACAATTTACAATTTTATTTGATTTATTTTTTAAATAGGGTTTTACTGATTTTTTTAGAGAGGAAGGGAGGGAGAGATTGAAACATCCATGTGAGAGAGGAACATGGATTGGCTGCTTCCTGCACACCCCCTGCTGCTTTCTGCACGCCCCCTACTGGGGATCGAGCCCAAAACCCAGGCATGTGCCCTGACCAGGAATTGAACTGGGACCTCTCAGTCCATGGGATGATGCTCATGCCACTGAACCACACCAGCCAGGCATAATTTACAATTTTATGTTGATGATCTATTCTCCTCTACTTGAATCCTTCTTGTGAGCTGGCAAAAGCACCATTACCAATAATACACATATACAGTAATTCTACAGTTATTTTTGAGTAGCTGTTCAAGACAATCCTGAATTATAACTTGTCTGACTTAAAGAATTCACAAAGCCCTGGCCGGTTTGGCTCAGCGGTTAGAGCGTTGGCCTGCGGACCAGAGAGTCCCGGGTTTGGTTCCCGCTGGGGGCATGTCTCTCGGTTGCAGTTTGTCCCCGGCCCTGGTTGGGGTCGTGTGGGTGGTGACCACTCGATGTGTCTCTCTCACATAGATGTTTCTCTCTCTTCCTCTCTCTTCCCCTCCCACTCTATCTGAGATAGATGCAAAAAATGTCCTCGAGTGAGGATAAAAAAAAAAAAAAAAAAAAGAATTCACAAAGCCCTGGCTGGTTTGGCTCAGCGGTTAGAGCGTCAGCCTGCGGACTGATGAGTCGTGGGTTCGATTCCCATCAAGGGCACATACCTCAATTGCAGTTTGGCCTCAGCCCTGGTCGGGTCGTTCGGGAGGCAACCAGTCGATGTGGCTCTATCACATCGATGTTTCTGTTTCTCTCTCTCCCTCCCTCACACTCTATCTGATGATAAATGGAACAATGTCCTCGGGTGAGGAATTAAGAAAAAAAAAAGAATTCAGTTTTCTACTGTATCTAGTCATATTAAATTTTAAAAGCATCTGACCTTATAGATCATCTATAAAATGTGAGAAGTGTTAAATGTTCTTTATTTGGTATTATACATACACCACACTAAAACACATTTCATTTAGTAAAAGGCAACAGTTTAGATACAGGGAATTTTAATTAAATTGGCATAGTTAGGACCAAAAAGATAAAATGGGCACTGCCAGCTCATCTCCAGCCCTTGTCTTTTAACAGGCTAATGAACACAACTTGAAACAGAAGTGAGTCTTGCTGGTCTAAGATATAGTAAAGGAATTTCCTCGGTATTTAAACATATTAATACAACCAGTTATATAAATCTAAATATAAAAACAATCTCCTAACAGGTTTTGAGATGGTACTCGCCATCTTTGTGAAAAGCTGAACATTACAAATCAAGTCCAAGCATATTTTTAGAAAGGAAAAACTGTGACAGCACTTGCTGAACCAAAATTACCATCGAAGTAAAAAAGGTGACCATATTCATTTAACCACAAGCCAATCTTATTTAAATCAGGACAGCCCCCAAAAGAAATGTTCTGTCAGCCATTCATTATCTGAATTCTGGTGTATGAGATCAATTTAAATATGGTACACATAAAAAAAGCCATGAGACATTTTTAATAAATCAGGCAGTGGCCAACTATTACTCATTAGTAGCTTTTTTTGAGATAAGCTATGAAGCCTGCCCTTTCTGCACTCTTCTTAATGCCAGTGAAGATCATTTTTGTTCCAGGGGTGTACTTCTTGGGATTCTCCAAATACTCCATCAGTGTAGCCTCTCCCAGGTGATGCCTTTT
Source organism: Tadarida brasiliensis (assembly GCA_030848825.1). Taxonomy (NCBI): domain Eukaryota; kingdom Metazoa; phylum Chordata; class Mammalia; order Chiroptera; family Molossidae; genus Tadarida; species Tadarida brasiliensis. The sequence continues at coordinate 101,284,465 of CM061265.1, forward strand.
GTTCTTGTTGGCATCTGTTTAAGAAAATCCAGGGGCCTGACCTGTCTTTTGCCCAAATAGACCATGGAAATTTGGCTGTATTGTGCTTGCCTCCCTTTTCCACAGTATGGCACATTTTTGAACAAAAATCTTCTTGCCTTTCTCAACATTACCCATTTCCAAACCGCTCTTTTATCTCACGCAACACCGAGACTCCCACTCACAAGCTGGACATCCCGCTCTCCCAGCCACTGTTTCTTATATGTTATTTGGAGGCATAGGGATATTCCCTTGAATTCTATCAAAATTCAGTCAGAGATCCTTCAATTTTACCTAGTTTTAGTTATTATTATTATTGTTATTATTATTTAAATCCTCACCTGAGGACATGTTTAGAGAGAGGGAAACATCAATTGATTGCCTTCCATATGTGCCCCAACCAGGGATTGAACCCCCAAACCAGGTATGTGCCCTGACAGGGAATCGAAACGGCAACCCTTTGGTACACAGGATGACATTCAACCAACTGAGCCACTCCAGCCCCCCAGAATTTTACTTAATTTTAAGAAAATGCTACAGTATTGAGAGGGAAATCAACTTCCTCAAGTTATAACCCTCCTAATAAAAGCAAAGCCAGGCCTGGCCAGTTTGGCTCAGCGGTTAGAGCGTCAGCCTGCAGTCCAGAGAGACCCGGGTTTGGTTCCCACTAAGGGCACGTACCTCGGTTGCAGTTTGTCCCCGGCCCTGGTTGGGTCATGCGGGAGGCAGCCACTCGATGTGTTCCTTTCACGTCGATGTTCTCTCTCTCTCTCTCTTCCTCTCTCTCCCTCCCACTCTATCTGAACAAAAAATGGAAAAATGTCCTCGGGTGAGGATAAAAAAAAAAAAAGCAAAGCCAAAGATGATTTTGGCTTTCAAATGGGACAATGTGTCATGTAGGGGGCTTCGTTTGCTATCACTCCAACAGCCATAGTTACTTCCCAGACTGGTGAAAAAAGGCTTCAGATGTTTAAGCTGGAATAAAAAAACAATCACTACGATTCTGGCTTTATGAACACCCTGAAACATGTCACCTACTGATTTGCAAAATAGAAAGCAACACTGAACTTTAAAGCAAAGATAAATAAAAGTTAACAATGTAATAAGCATAATGCATTTGTAGAGCTATGGCTTTTAAAGTGAGTTGGCATAGCCCTGGCCGTTGGAACGTCCAGGCTTAGTGGTTGGAACGTCAGCCTGAAGACTGAAGGGTCTTGGATTCAATTCTGGTCAAGGATGCATACCTGGGTTGCAGATTCAATCCCTAGCCCCTGTTGGGGTCGTGTGGGAGGCAACCAATCGATGTGTCTCTCTCACATTGATGTTTCTCTCTCTCTATCTCTTCTCACTCCCTTCCACTCTATCTAAAAATCAGTGGAGCCCGGCCGGTGTGGCTCAGTGGTTGAGCATCGACCCATGCACTAAGAGGTCACCGGTTCGATTCCCAGTCAGGGTGCATGCCCAGGTTGTGGGCTCCATCCCCAGTGGGGGACATGCAGGAGGCGGCCAATCGATGTTCTCTCTCATCGATGTTTCTAGCTCTCCCTCTCCCTTCCTTTCTCTCTAAAACCAATAAAGAAAAAATAAAAATCAATGGAAAAATATCCTCAGATGAGGATTAACAAAATAATAAAAAATAAAAATAATAAAGTGAGTTGGCATATATTATTTCACAACATCTCTGTAAGGCCTATGGAGCAAGCATTATCCCTCTTTAATAGATGTTAAGCACCTTGCACAAAGTCAGATAGTTTAAATAAGTGATTTCCATTTTTAATGTTTTTTTCATTGATTTTTTAGAGAGAGAGGAAGGGAGAGGGAGAGATAGAAACATCGATGAGCGAGAGAAGCATCAACATCAATCTGCTGCCTCCTGCACACCCCCTACCAGGAATTGAGCCTCCAACCCAGGCATGTGCCCTGACAGAATCAAACCAGCAACCTCTTGGTACATAGGTCGATGCTCAACCACAGAGCCACACCAGCCAGGCATGATTTCCATTCTTTAATAAAATCTTTCCACCTACTCAAGCTACTTCCCTAATCTCTGCTTTCCTAAATCACCACATTTCTTGAAAGAGTAATTTATTCTTGGTGACTTTATTTCTTCATTTCTTATCCATTTTATAATTTTGGCAGATTATAGTTTGTTTCCTCAAATATCTACTATTCTCAAAAAGATCACCAATGACCTATAAGGTATCATGGGACTCTCAGTAGAATTTCAAATATTCTTTGAATGAATAAAATTTCCAGTAATTCCAATAACCTTTTTTTCAATTTTATTTTATTTTTTCCATCACCTTTTATCCCCTCTATGCCCTCTACCACCTCCACCCACCCCCCTCCACTCCCACAACCATACTGTTGTTCATGTCCATGAGTTCTTTCTTTTTTGCTCAATCCCCTGCCACACACACACCAAGGACTTGTTTTTGATCCTCATTCTTGATCCCAACTCCCTTCTAAAACATTCTTTCCTCATTTTTCATGCCTTCACTTTCCTTTGTCTGCTACTCTCCAGTATCTGAAAAATTAAACTGCTCAACACCTACTCATCTTTCAAGATCCCATTCAAATGCCAATTCTGAAGTCTTCCACAACGCCTCCAGCAGGAGTCATTCTTTCTCTGAGGTTCCACAGTACTTTATACTACTAGGCACTTATCACATTGTATTCTGATCGCTAATTTCTCTTTTTCTCTCCCTTATACAAGTTCTTTGAATAGGAAAACTGGTTTATCGTTCTGTATCTCTTGTGTTCAGCAGATTACCTGGCATTTAAAGACCCTGCTACCAAATGTGTGAATGAACCGCCATTAAGTGGCAGCACTACGGCCAGAGCTCTCTGACTTCGCTCTTCCAGCAGAAGATGGCTCAAAAGCAAAGGTTTACGGTTAAATTTCTTACCTCTTATTCCACGAAAATTATCAGGCTAGAGTCCCAGATTAGGCCTTTTTAAAAAATCTTTCATTTAGCAGCAATCTGTCTATGAACCATCATTTCCAAACAGATCTGTCACCCAAATAGTGGTGCCACACACGGTAATAGTTATGACTCTCCTGTGATTTGCCTGTCCACTTTTTCTCCACCATGGGAGAGGTGGAGAAAGTGGCCATCTGCAAGCCAGGAACTAAGCCCCTACCAGGAACCCAATCAGCTAGCACCTTGATCTTGGATCTTCCAGCTTCCAGACCTGTTGAGCAATATATGTCTGTTGTTTAAGCCACACAGTGTATGGTATTTTGTTTTAGCAGCTCTAGCTGACTAATATATGTTGTTTAAATACTTTCTGGAAAATGTCTTTTTTTTTTCAGGTAACTCTAATTGTTAGAAAATTCTTCCTTTTCCCAGGCTAAATCTTGCCCTTTATATCTGAGAGTTGAGGGAAAACAAAGAAAATAGGGAATATGACAAAGGAAGAGAATAATTTTCAAGTGAAAAATAAACCTGTGACTTAAACATTGAGGAAAAATTTTAAACTTGAAATCAGTAATACAGCAAAAAAATTAATTCTCCTGAGAAGCATTATGGTATATCATAGAAAACGGCAGTTTATAGAAAGACAAGCCAAGGTTTCAGTTAAGGTTCTGCCTTCATCTGAGTAATAACCTCATCAATCCTTAATTTTCTATTTATAAAGTAAGAGTAATAATATATAGAGTTGTTGTGATAATGTATCAAAGTGCTCTGAAAAACTGAAAAAAGACTATAGGAATGTTAGATATTGTTAGGTTATCCCCTTTCTTGTGGCTATATTTATAGTATTATTTATATTAGAGTGATTTATGTTTAGTTCTGTTTAGTTCAGAGGCAATGATTGCTTTCTGTGACTGAATCAGTGGATCTACAATGCACTAAACAAAATACTTCATCAATAGTATCTTAGAGTAGTCTGAAAAACAAAAAGGAAATAGCTTGCCTTAAATCACAAAAAATGTTTTGCCTATTTTAGGCAATACTTGCTGAAAAGAGTTCTTGTTAACCAAGAAATGTCACCAAATCAAAGAATTGCAGTGTTGGAAAAGATCTGAATCCTCTGAAGATCATCTGCTCTAATACTTTATTTGATGCACACATAATTTCCCTCTGCAATACTCTTGATGGACAGGCATCCATCTGCTGCTTAAAATACTTTCTGAAAAATGTAGGGTTTTTGCAGGTAACTTTAATTGTTAGAAATTGGGCTAAATAAACTCTGTCCCCTGTAACTGCGACCCTTGAGTCTTGTTTCTCTGAGAGCCACACAGAACACATTTAATTCTTTTTCTTTAGAATGTTTTTTTTAAACTTTAAAGGATTTAAAAAATTTTATTTTAGAGAGAGGAAGGGGGAGAGAGAGAAACATCAATGTGAGAAACATCGATTGGTTGCCTCCTCCATGCACCCTGACTGGGGATCGAACCAAAAGCTGGGTATGGGCCCTGACCAGAAATCGAACCAACCACCTTTTGTTGTACAGGACAATGCTCCAAACAATGAGCCACACTGGTCAGGGCTAGTTTTTTAAACGTTAGAAGAGAGCCCTGGCTGGTTTGGCTCAGAGGTTAGAGTGTCGGCTTGCGGACCAAAGAGTCGCAGGTTCGATTCCAGCCAAGGGCAAGTACCTCAGTTTCTGTTTGTCCCCGGTCCTGGTTGGGGTAATGTGGGAGGAAGCCAATCAATGTGTCTCTCTCGCATTGATATTTCTCTCTCGCATTGATATTTCTCTCTCTCTCCCCCTCCCACTCTATCTGAAGATATTTGAAAAAATATCCTCAGGTGAGGATTAAAAAAAAGACAAAAACACTTTATTTTTACTTATTTATTTATTTTTTTATCCTCACCCGAGAACATTTTTTTCATTTTTTGTTCAGATAGAGTGGGAGGGAGAGAGAGGAAGAGAGAGAGAGAAACATCGACGTGAAAGGGACACATTGAGTGGCTGCCACCCACACGACCAACCAGGGCCGGGGACAAACTGCAACCGAGGTATATGCCCTTAGCGGGAACCGAACCTGGGTCTCTCTGGACCGCAGGCCGATGCTCTAACCGCTGAGCCAAACCAGCCAGGGCAAGACAAAAACACTTTAGAAGAGAATACTCATGTCCCTTGCCCAACTCTTCATCTTCAGGTTAAAACTTCTCAGTTCTCCAATTATTGAACATATGGCACTCTCCTCTGGAGCAGGTCCACTTAGCTGTGCGCTCCCTTCATTGTACACTAAACAAATTCCTTATATGTGCCCTGGACAGTGGTTAGAGCTTTGGCCCGTGGACTGAAGAGTCACGGGTTCGATTCCTGGTTAAAGGCACATACTTTGGTTGTGGGTTTGATCCCTGGCCCTGGTCAGGGTCATGTGGGAGGCAACCAACTGATTGTTTCTCTTTCTCCCCCTCCCTCCCTTCCTCCCACTCTATCTGAAAAAAAAATCAATGGAAAAATATCCTCGGGTGAGGATTAAAAAAAAAAAATCCTCATGTGTGTTCTTACAGTGGGACTATCATCTTCTTTGTCATAAACAGTGTACTTCTTTAGTCTAATCCACTGAGATCTTTATGGAGACTGGACTGTGTGTAGAAAAAATATATATGCTTTTCCTTTCAACTCCAAAATTACCAGCAGGTCAAAAGCAAAAAAAAAAAAATACTGTTTTTAAAATCTTGACACTTTGAGTTTTAAGCATTCAAGCAATGGTTGGAACAGTCACATTATTAGATAAGATGGCAGTTAAAATACCTTCCAATGATGCTAAAGCTCAGGAATAAGGACAGATCTATACATTCCGAAGTCAAGTCCTTCTCTATCATGGGGATTTGTTGATGTAGAGTGCTGGCAAAGGAGGCCTGTGAGGCGAAAGTGAGGTTAAGCCTAATAAGGGCCTAGAGCTGCCAAACCTCAGCACCATTGCTAGCCCTTTATCAAATACAGTGATGATATAACCAGAATTTTCCATGAGAGTCTTACCATGTTCTAGTCTATTTCTTCATTAGTTACTATAATGTTTTACTGTAAAACATGCACAACCCTGGAAAGAAATTAAGAAGGTCTGAAGAAGACTGTAAGTATCTAATTATTCTCCAAATTCCTCCCAAAAAATGTGAAAGTAGGAATGCCTGTTTAAAAAATTCAAAATAAGCCCTGGCCGGTTTGGCTCAATGGTTACAGTGTCGGCCCGTAGGTCACAGAGTTCCGGGTTCGATCCTGGCCAAGGGCATGTACCTCGGTTGCGGTTGTCCCTGGTCCCAGTTGGGGTTGTGCAGGAAGCAACCAATTGATGTGTCTCTCACATCGATGTTTCTCTCTCTCTCTCTCTCTCCCCTCCCTCCCTCACTGTCTGAAAATAAATGGGAAAATATCCTCGAGTGAGGATTAAAAAATAAAAATTCTAAATAACACGATCAATAATAGGACATTATATTCACTAATCCATTCAGGGTAACAGTAACAACTTCTCAGAGTCCATTTACGAGTGTCCTGAAAACAAACTAGCAATCACAATCTATATGAAGTCCATGACTAGACAATCTGTGATCAACTGACTGTATGGGTAGTACGTTTTGGTTGCTTTCCCAGAACTTGGGCTGAGGGACAAAAACTATATTTTAGGAAATCATAAGTCTCAAACTCATTTTTAACACTTGGCCAAGGCACCTATTAGGCAATACCGACATTCAAGAAAAGTTTGACAGTCTACTATTCTTAATAAGGAAATCTAAGTAAAAAGAAGATGTAAAACCAACTATTTTGATTGGAAGTAAAGTCAAAGATCAAGGTGTTATGACAAAGAAGATATGGGGGGTTCAGGACCAAACTATACAAAGGAAATGCAAGAACACAAGTGAAAGGTACTTTCAGAAACCTTGTGAGCCAAATTAGTTCTTTTTTGGCCATAAGTTGGAATGTGATTAATTCCTAGAAAACAAGATAAACACTAGGTATACATTAACTGAATCATTTCTTTAAAGAGTCAAAACAGAAATATTATAGTTTTTCTCAGTAAGAAAAGAGAATAGCATGAAGACATTGGTTATATCTCAGAAAAGTGGCTTTACAGTAATATCTCTACTGTTATTATTAATAATAATTAATAAAACAATAACAGCAGTTAACATTTATTACTTACTTACTATGTACCAGGCACTGTACTAAGCATTTTGTATGCAGTCTCATTTAATCCTCATAACAACCCTCTGAGGAAATGATATGGATACTGAGTTTCATAGTTTGAGTGCTCTGCCTAGGGTCACAACAACCCTATGAGATAGGTACTATTTTTATCCCCATTTGCAGATGAGGAAATTGAGGTAGCAGTTAAAGTTGCTCAGGGACACAAAACCAGGAGTCCAGGGCTGGGATTCCAAAGCAGGCAGCGTAGCTCTATACTCTAGCATAGCTCTTAACCACTATGCTATATATATTACCTCTCCAGGGATCTAGGGATTGAGGGAAATACAAACTAAAACAAGATATCATTTGTTGTCCAAACTGGCCAAAATTAAAAAGACCAACATAGTTAATGTGAGAAATGAGTACTGTCAACACTGTTGGTAGGAGAATATAATGGCAATTTTTTTTGGTAGTAAAAACTCTTCTTATAGAAACAACACACTCTAAAATAAAATTCAGAAAACAATTTGCCCAATAAAAGGTGGACAATAGTCAGGTAGTTTCTTTTTTTTTAGAGGGAGAGGGAGAGGGATCACCTGCAACCTGGGCATGTGCCCTGACTGGGAATCACTGTCGACCTTTCAGTGCACAGGATGACACTCAACCAACTGAGCCACGTCGGCCAGGGCTCAGGTAGTTTCTTTTTTTCTTCTTTTTTTTTTTTTATCCTCACCTGAGGACATTTTTTTCATTTTTTGCTCAGACAGAGTGGGAGGGAGAGAGAGGAAGAGAGAGAGAGAGAGAAACATCGATGTGAAAGGGACACATCGAGTGGCTGCCACCCGCACGACCAACCAGGGCTGGGGACAAACTGCACCAGGGCCGGGGACAAACTGCAACCGAGGTACATGCCCTTAGCGGGAACCGAACCCGGGTCTCTCTGTACCGCAGGCCGACGCTCTAACCGCTGAGCCAAACCGGCCAGGGCTCAGGTAGTTTCTTAAAGAAACAATTTTATTTTCCTGAAGGTAGTATCAAATCCTAGAACTCCTTCCCTCTTTTTTTTTTTTTTTTTAATTCTCACTCGAGGATATTTTTTTCCATTGATTTTTAGAGAGAGTGGAAGGGAGGGAGGGAGAGGGAGAGAGACAGAGAGAAATGCGCCTGACTAGGGCGGGGAATCAAACCTGCAACCCATGCCCTGGCTGGTTTGGCTCATCTGTAGAGTATCAGCCTGAGGACCTCTAGGACCTAAAGCTTTTGATCCCTGGCTCTGGTCAGGGTCATGCAGGAGGCAACCAATTGATGTCTTTCTCACATCAATGTTTCTCTCTTTTTCTCCCTCTTTCTTTCTCTCCCCTCTCTCCCTTCCACTCTATCTAAAAATTAATGGAAAAACATCCTTGGGTGAGTATTACCATAACAAACCTGCAACCCAAGTATGGTGACTTTGACCAGCATGTGTGGGCAGATGCTCTAACCACTGAGCAACACCGGCCAGGGCTCCTCTTCTTTCTTAATTCTCAGATGCCAATAAAAGTTACCGGAGGATGAGCATTCCACTGTTCCCATGCTAACTTTTTTTTAATGTGGCTGGTCCCCTTGTGATTTAATCAGCCCAGATCAAACTTTTCCTGAAAGTCTGTTTCTTGACTCATTAATGCCATCACTGACTTGGTTATTTCACCTTCCCTGCTAGTGGGCCAACACAGGTTTTTCTTTCTTTCTTTCTTTTTTAATCCTCACCTGAGGATACTTTTCCATCTTTTTTTAGATAGAGAGGGAGGGAGAGAGATAGAAACATTAATGTGAGAGAGACACATCGATCGGTTGCCTCCTGTACAACCCTGACTGGGACTAGGGATCGAACCTGCAACCGAGGCATGTGACTTTGACTGGAAATTGAACCCGAGACTCTTTGGTTCGTGGGCTGACACTCTAACCGCTGAGCCAAACCGGTCAGGGCCAGATATTTCTCTTTCTACTGTTTTCCATATTTGTCCCTTAGCCTCCTTCTCAATAGGTTCAAGAACCAAGACTGAAGGTGAAAAGCTCAAACTTTCCATTTCTGCCATGTTCAAAAGCCATCAAAAAGACCCTTCCCTATTTTCAGCAATATGTTAATTCCAATCTGAAAAAAAATATTGCTTCTGAAATATCACAATTCTCTATAGTCTCTGGTTTACTGTCTACAGTATACATGTTAAGTAATAATATAAATTACTTAAGGGAAAAACAAAATCCATGTCATAGCTTTTCTAACACTTCAGTCATCCTATTCTACTTACAGGTGCCATTATGAAGAGAGACACAGAAAGGTACATGGAGCTATAAAAGAGACTGTTACTAATAAGTGTACTGAAAGTTTATCACGAATGGCAGTATGAAAAGGTGATGATGCCTTCCGTTTTTCTAAAACAAGCATAGCAGGTCAGCTCCCACTGCGAACATTTCATTTGTACCTCTAAAACGCCCTGCAACTTCTTTGCATTTGTGTGCTAAAATGTACTACCAACTTGGTTTCTGATTGTGACAAAGCCATTAAAATTTGCAGGGTTGAAATGGGCATCGTGAACAGTGCTTTACTAAACCTCCAGGGAGGAGCCCTAAAGTGGTGACTACGTTTTCGTTGAGAGGAACTTAAGAATGTTCCATATTATATGCATAGGATGTAAGAAGAGATTAGGTCAGCAGGAAAATGTAAAATTGGGCTGTACAAGATTGCATATCTGTGTTCAGTTACAGATGAACACGCCATTAAAACACAAAGCTTCCTCACTGTATTAAGGAGAGAAGGTTGCACAAGCGGCTGCACAACAGGCCTAAGGCAATGATTTCTATACCCTACTCGGTATATCCTACGGTGTCACCAACGCAATCCAGTCATTGCTGGACAGCTCCACCACGTCTACGGTTCACCGCACAAATGCGGGCGAGCAAAGGCAGCTTTGCCAGGAGTCCCAGTGCAAAACCCAAACACCTCAAGACATCTCTCACCCAAGTTTAAGGTTCTCATCTCGCTGGGAAGAAAACTGAGGAGCTGAGGGAGAAGCAGCACAGTCCAATGCTCAAAAGGCCAAGATATAGTTAAGATGAGGGCGATCTCGGACCTCTCTTCCCCCTTCCTCTGCTCCAGCCCTGAGGAGCCACAAGTGAGGAAGAGAAGTTGTGGAAACAAGACGGGGTGGCGTGGGGATGGGGGAACCCGAGAGTTTAACACAAGTGTTTGCATTTGCCCCACACAAGGTCCCTCGCTCCAAGTCACTTTTCCCTGCTCCCCCGGGGGGCTTCCCGCCAAAGAAGCTGCTGGGCTTCGAGGCCAGCCCACCGCGCCCCCTGGCCCTTCCATGCGGGCCGCAGCCCCTTCCCGGCCTCTGGGGGCGGGCCGGAGCTCGGACCCAAGCTGGCTCCCCGACACCGTTTCCGACGTCCGGCGCCTCTCCCAGCCCAATTCCAGGGCTCCTCTGCCTGCCCCCACCCGGGGCTCCCGTCAACGTCCCCGTCCTCCCTCAGGGCGCCCCTTTCCCCGCCTCCAGCGCCTGGTCCCGCCGGGGGCGCGGGATGCCGTTCCTTTCCTCTCCCCCGCCACCTCTCCTCGGGTGCCCACCTGGAGCGGCCCCCGTCCCCGGCCCGTCTCCTCAGCGAGCGGCCACCTCCCAAGTCCTCCCGGCCCCGCCCCGCTCCCGGGCGGATACAGTTTGAAGCCCCTCAGGATCTCCCTGGCACGCTCGTCCTTGGCTGACATGATGCGGCAGCCGCCGCCCGCGGCTTTCCCACGCTGGCCCGGCACAGCCTCGCAGACGATGCCCCGGAGCCGAGGACTGAGCCGCAGTCCGGCCTGGAGACCTCGAGCGAGCAGCGGCAGCGGCCAGACTCAGACCGGCCTCTCCCTCCCCTCAGCTCCCGCTCCTGATCCCTTCTGCTTCCCCCCTTGCCTCGGAGTGCCTGCCCCGGAGCCAATAGAAAGCCCGCCTCGGCGATTGGCATCATGGTCAGCCAATAGAAACACTCAGCGGCTTCGCAGGGGGAAGAAGAGCGTCGATGGGAAGGGCCCTCCCCGGGAAGTCCCGTAGGACAAATTTTTCAGTCGTTGTTGTTGCCTAGAGTTGGCCCCAGCGGATGGTTGGCTTCAGATCTGCAGAGGCTCCAGGGGCTTGCTCCCGCCGCTGGGCGCTGAGATGACGGTACGTTGCACTGTGAGATGTGGCAAAGACTACATTTCCCAGCATTCCAGGGGCACACAGGGGAACCACAGATCCCAGAGCGCAAAGAGGCTCAGGGACTACAAATCCCAGCATTCCATAAACCCTATTCCTCTGTAACTTAGACTCCAGTGTGCCGCGCAGTGTGCGCAAATTCATAAACCCGCCCTCAGCTGTGGTGGTTTCTGAGTCCCGAGAGTTGAAACCCAACAGGAAGACCCTCTTCACTCTCAAAAAGATGACAACCCACAGAGAGGTAACTTCTGTTTACATGGAACTCAGAAGTCTCCTGCAAATCATGGTAAGGCTGCAAACAAACAAAAACACTGAGTAAACCATGAAAGATAATGTAACAAAATGACTCCTTCAAATCATGCTTGCTTGTTGGTCTGGGGGGCCTTTTACGTGTTTTGTGGAGGTTTCTATTGTGCTCCTGCGTTGGACTGGGAGAGAGTGATTGGATACCCAGAACAGCGATACAGGAAGGGACTTCAGAGAATTTGCTAATCCGACCCCTGTTGTTTTACATATGAGGAAACTGAGGCCCACAGAAAGGAAGAGATTGTCCACCGGTCACAGCAAGTTGGGGCAGAGTTAGAATTAGGCCCTAAGTCTCCTGACCCGAAGTCTGGGCTCTTTGCACACTAGGCTGGGGGTATTTTTAGCAGCATGGCTATGTGATTATTCTCCTTGGTGAAATTTCCCCATCCAGATCGAAACACCCAGAGGTTAGGTAAGCATTTATTTGGTGGATTTCCTGTAGGTGTGATGTTTGTTTATCTTAAGTCTGGGTAGGACTTGGTGTTTTGATTAATTCTTTGTTGCTCAAGGTGACATTTAATGAGATTTCAGGAAATAGGGAAAATTGTAGTGTAAGCTAAGGTTTCCTTGGAGATCTCCTATTTATTTTCCTAGGCCTTCCTTCCTCTTTTTTCCCCCTTTCACCCATATGGGCACCCACCCAATTTTTCCTTGCATGTAATTCAACAAACAGCTTTCTCAGCTTTCCTTATTTGCCAGGCTCTCTGTCAGTAAAAGGTGAAAGACATGGCCACTGCCACCGGAAAGATAGTCATCTAGTTAGGGAAATAAGGAGAGTCCACTGAGATTCGAGGTGGACTGTGATAAATGGCATTTAAAAAAAGTTCATCAGAATACTACAGAGGCTCTAATGAAGAGATATATTCCAGCTGACAAAACTTGATAGAGGAGATGGCATTTGAACTTGAAGGATGAGTAGGATATTTTTTCTTTGTTAAAAAAATTTATTTTTATTTTTCCTTTATTGATTTTAGAGACAGAGGAAGTGAGAGGGAGAGAGAGATAGAAACATCGATGAGAGAGAACATTGATCGGCCGCCTCCTGCATGCCTCACTGTGGGGATCGGGCCCACAACCTGGGCATGTGTCCTGACCAGGAATTGAACCAGCGACCTCTTGGTATTAATACATGGGTCGATGCTCAGCTACTGAGCCACACTGGCCGGACTCTGTTAAAAAATTTTATGTTTAGATTTTTAACATACAGTAAGGGCACAATTTTTGCCTATGTGTACACCTGTGTCACCCCTCCCCCCAAATCAAAGTATAGAACTATTCCAGCACTCCTTGTGCCCCTTCCCAGTCAGTCCTGCATCCTCCCATCCCAATAACCACTCTTCTGACTTCTGTTACCATATATCAGTTTTGTCTGTTCTTGAATTTAATTTAAGTCATACAATGTGTGTCTGACTTTTTTCATTCATCAATATTTTTGTGACATTCATCCATATGTATGTAGCGGTAGCTTGTTTTTTTAAATTATTTTTTTACTGCTTTTTTAGAGAGAGATAGGAAGGGAGAGAGATAGAAACATTGATGTGAGAGAGAAACATTGATCAGTCAGCTGCCTCCTGCATGCTGCCTACTGGGGATCAAGCCCGAAACCTGGGCATGTGCCCTGACCAGGGATGCTCAATCCACTGAGCCACACCGGCTGGACTAGCTTGGTTTTTTAATTGCTGAGTAGTATTCCAATGTATGCATATAACATTATTTATCTGTTCTACTGTTGATGGATATTTAGGTTATTATCAGTTTTTGGCTTTTATTAACAAAGCTGCAATGAGCATTCTTTTTGAAATCAATCAATTAATTAATTATTTTAGATAGAGAGAAACATTGATTTGTTGTTCCACTTATTTATACATTCATTGGTTGATTGTTTTTTTTTTAAGTTGATTTTAGAGAGAGAGAGAGAGAAACATCAATTTGTTCCACCTATTTATTCCACAAATTCATTGGTTGATTCTTGTATGTGCTCTGACCTGGGATCGAACCTGCAGCTTTTGGTGTATCCAGTTGATGCTCTAACCAACTGAGCTACTAGGCCAGAGGTTGCAATAGCATTCTTAGGTTTCTTTTTCTCGACTTGTGCATTCATTTCTAGGAGAGGAGTTGCTGGCTTGTATGGTGATCAGCAATAGTAGATATTGTCAGTTTTGCAAGTGTTTGTACCAATTTTCACCTTCTCCAGCAATGTAAGAGTTCTGGTTGAAATAGAAAAAAATATATATATATATAAAATAAAATAATGCATAATTATTTTTTAAAAAAAGAGTTCTAGTTGACTCTTATCTTTGTCAATGCTGGCTGTTGTCAGTCTTTTATTTTTAGACATTTTGGTTAAATGTGGCATCTCATAACATATAGTTCTTATTTACAATGTCTCTGGTGTTGAGGGCCTTTCCATGTCTTTATTGGCTATTTGAATGTCATCTTCTGTGAAATACTTGTTCAAATCTTTTGTTTACTTTTTTTTACTGGGCTGTTTGTCTTCTTATTGATTTATAGTTCTTTATATAGTCCGGATATGGAGTTCTTTGTCTGACATAGTCTTGCAAATATCTTTTCAAGTTTGTAGCTTGTCTTTTCTCTCTCCTTACTCATGTCTTTTGATATACAGAAATTCTTAATTCTAGTGCAATAGTTCAGTGTTTACTTTTACGATTAATGCTTTTTACAAAAAGTTTAAGAAATCTTTGTGTACAGGGTTGGTAGTATTTTATTAAAAACATCTTTTAACCATCTTTTATTAAGTACGATATGAAAGAATTCAGAGGTGCTGGGCAAAGGTCATGGTCAGGAATGTGGAGTCCACACTGGGCTGTCTTCAGTGATACTCTTCAGTCGCTGCTCACATTTGAGTTCCTTGTAAGAACAGCAGTAGTGGAAAAGCACTGAAGCTGCCAGCACCATAGAAACCCCAGGGACAAGCTGCCAGCACCATAGAAACCCCAGCTATGCTCCCTTTCTTTCTTTTTTTTTTTTAATCCTCACCCGAGGACATTTTTGCATGTATCTTCAGATAGAGCAGGAGGGAAAGAGGGAGGAAGGGAGAGAGAGAGAAATATCGATGTGAGAGAGACACATCGACTGGTTGCCACCCACATGACCCCAACCGGGTCCGGGGACAAATTGCAACCTACCTACGTGCTCTTAGCGGGAACCGAACTCGGGACTCTCCAGTCCGCAGTCCGCGGGTCGACGCTCTAACCGCTGAGCCAAACCGGCCAGGGCTCCCTTTCTTGATATTGACATACTTGTAATACGGTAGTAACCACTTTGAAATTCTTCAGCAGTGCCTTTAGGGGTGGAGTCCTGCATCAGTATCCAGCTTGGCAGCTCCCCTATTTTGACATCCGTGAGTTTCTTCTCCTTAGTGGTACTACTGATGCCATCTTGGACTTTGGGGTGTTGTTGGTAGGATTTTAACAGGGAAATATGAGGGAAGAGATTTGCAAAGAAGATAGATCAAGCCTGAGGCCCTGCTGTGAGTGAGGGAGGGTGTAGGTTGTGTAGGACATGGGAAGGCCTTGAGTTTGGGCTGTGAAGAGGGTGACAAAGCTAGGAGGGTAGGCAGGAGGCATACTGCAAAGGGCTTTAGCTGCAGCCTTGGAGTCTGGACATTGTCCTGGAGAGAGTGAAGGCACTGCCAGAATATTTATGGACTCAAACAGAACTTAGTTGTCTTCTTTCCACCACCAAATTTGCCTCTCCTCTCCCTTAGCCTTGTTCACTTAACACCACCTCCAGACAGCTGTGCCCTGCCCCGACAGAATCCTAGGTGATATCCTCTTTCCCTTTCTCTGGTCACCAAGTCTGATAGCTTCTATGGTCTGAATGTCTCCAACAACATCCTTTCTTTTACATGGCCAACCGCCACTACTTTTGTTCAAGATCTCACAGTCTCTTATCTGGAATGCATCAAGTCACCTCAAGGGTTTCCCTGCTCCAGTTCGTTCCACATCCAATCCATTCCTATAATAGCTGGTGTGATCATTCTAAAATGGCAATTACTCATACCTCTCCACAGCTTAAAAAATCCTAACTAGCTCCCCAGTGCCCTTAAGATCAAAGAAACACTCTTTTAAATGGCTACACCCTTTGTGATATGCTTGCTTATTCTTCCAGGCACAACTCAAGCCTTACCTCCTCCAGAAGCCTGCCTTAAATCACCTCTCCCTAGGGAGAGCCTTACCTGTACTCCCAGATGCCCGTGGCAACTGTCTATCATAACAAAACAGGCCTGTCTCTCCCAGGGGGCAGAGAGTTTCCTTAGGTAGGAACTTTGC
This sequence comes from Tadarida brasiliensis, assembly GCA_030848825.1. Classification (NCBI taxonomy): domain Eukaryota; kingdom Metazoa; phylum Chordata; class Mammalia; order Chiroptera; family Molossidae; genus Tadarida; species Tadarida brasiliensis. The sequence continues at coordinate 101,300,387 of CM061265.1, forward strand.
TGTATTTAGGTATTTACTGAGTATAGTGCCAGGCCTCTGGTTTCCAAGACCCTGGATGAGGCGACTTCAGCTCTGTATCCCTCATTTCTGAAACCTTGGTTCCCGCTATTCTGGGTTTCTTTTCTGCATCAGTATATGTTGCATTGTGCCAGCCTCTGTGACTGTGATCACTGCCCCCCTTTCTTCCCCTTTTTGCCTTGAAGGTGCCTGTTTTTTCTTCCTCAACATACTCTCTCCTATGCTCCCAAAGTGTTGTCTCCCATAACACTTAACATGAAACTTTTGAGGGCAAGAAACTTTTTTCTTCATACAACCTTCTAGAACATAATAGGTGCTAAAGAAAATTTTAAAATGAATGGGTTGGTGTTAGTCTCCTTTGCATCTGTCCTGTCTGATGCGCGAAAGGCAAACAGAGGTCTTTTCCTCATCTTGAAGATCTGAAAGTCGACCATCCTCCTTGGGGCACGCCCACTTGAATCTCCTTTTTGAATGAGTTTTCTTTCTCCTAAACTCTAAGGGTCCTCACGAGACTTGCAACCAGGGGAGCAGTGGGAAGCGGCAGTTTGTCCTGGACTAACCTTCCCTGAACCTGTCTCCAAGGCCCCCTTTCCCTGACTTTCCAGTGCACTGACAGCAGCCCCGCCTTGGCTCACTTCTTTCCTATAACGTTCCTAGGGAGCCAAAGCAGCCCGCCTAGGCTCTCCTGTTGCTTCTTCTGTCCTAAGCCCTTCCTTGTTTTACTGTCCCCAGCTTTAATAAATGTATTCTCAAAAACAAACAAACAAAAAGACCTGAAAGTCTGTGGTGTATACTGTTCTTTAGAGGAATCAGCTTAAGTATTCAGTTATGTAGCAATTCCCTAGCCATCTTCTAGGGGAGTTGGTAAGTCCCAAATGCAGCCACAAATGTCATTTTGGTCACAACCCATCTCTTGCTTATTTATTTATTGTTAATCCTCACCTGAGGATATTTTTCCATCGATTTTCAGATAGAGTGGAAGGGAGGGAAGGAGAGTGAGAGAGAGAGAAACATCAGTGAGAGAGGACACATCAATTGGTTGCCTCCCCCACGACGCCAACCATCCGGGGATTGAACCTGCAACCCTTCGATCTGTGGGCCCCAACACTTTAACTGCTGAGCCAAACCGGCCAGGGCTCTGTTGCTTATTTTAAAAAAAAGTTCTGAATAGAGGTCAATAACATAGTCTTTGGCTTCAGATAGCCTAGGTTCCAAAGCAGACTTGGTTACTTACTGGTTTTTGGATTTTTAGGTTTAGCTAAGGCACCTGAAAAATGGGGATAATATTACAGGCCATAGAGTTATGAGAATTCAACAAGACAATGTACAGCACTTGGCACATGGAAAAACGATGAATAAACAGTTGCTATTGGGCTTAACATGTCTCTATACCCCAGGGTAGGTGCAGTCACCATAGGGAGCACCTGGCTGGTAAAGCTCGGCCAAAGGGGTGGATTTCAGGTTCAGGATGGTGATGGTGATGGTGATGGTGATGGTGATGGTGATGGTGATGGTGATGGTGATGGTGATGGTGATGGTGATTGTTTGGGCCCCACTACCGCCTAGGCTGTGTTCCCTTTCTCAGGCCTCTACCCATCCCAATTCCTGGGTTACAGTCAGGTAGGGAGGGACCTCTTCCCCTGGCCCGGGCCCCACTGGAGGTCTGAGGCTGTGAACATAGCGAGGGGAACCTAGTGTGGGCGGAACTCGAGTGCAGCAGCGGTAACCTTCCGGGGGAGCAGTAAGGGCGATGGGTCGGCGGAGGTAGAAAAGCGTCGGACGCCCGGCCGATCATGGACGCTTGACAACCTGCGGGCAGGCGCCGGGAGGCCGAGACAGCGACCTAGAGGACCGAGAGGCGGCGAGGACAGGTAGGGGCCAGCGAGAAGGCGGGACCCGGCGGGCCAGGATAGTCGGGGCTGTCCGGCTTCGTGCCCGCCGCCGGGAAAGCTCGCGGCCACACTGCCCCGCCCCCGCCCGGAGAGCGCGCCCGCGGCTCCTCACTCAGCACCCGCCGCCCTGTGTGGAGCATACCGCCGGTCCGCCCTCTCTGAAGTCCATCCCAGCCTGAGACCCTCCGCTGGCGCCGCGGCTGCTCTCGCTTCTCCACTTCCAAAGGCTGCTTCTTTGCCCCTCTGCTATCCATCAAAATAGCGCCCCCCAACGACGGGAATTCATCACCCCTGTGTCTCTAGTCTCCTCCTCGGGCCGTCCCACTCCAGAAGAAAGCGATTATCTGCGCCTCCTTACCTCTCTGCTTCCACGAGCTTTGCTCCATAGGCCGAGGTTTTTTTTTTGTTTTTTTTTTTTTGAGGGACAGAAATTTCTGTCCATTTGTCGAATCCCTCTCCACCCCCCAGTCCCTTCCATTCAGTCTCTTAACACGTGTCCACTTGGGAAGGAGGTTTTCATTCGTCCTTTCCTAACCATCGCCTAACCCTCTTCTTCCTCCCATCTTTTCCCCTTCTCTCCTCTTCCCCTCTCCCTTCTCAGCAATCTTTATTACCTGGCACTTCACTTTTTTTGTTTCCGACAAGACCTTTCTCTAATACTGTAAACGGGCTGCTGCAGCTCTGTGTGCCTGCCTCCCCAGGAAAACTTAGTTTCTCTTGTACCAAACTATCCTTCTTTGAATTGTTCTCTGCTTCAGTTTACTATAATTCTTCTCCTTCCTTTTGTCATACTGCCCCAATACGTATCATTCTTGGAGGAGTAATCTTTTATGCAGGATTCCTGTACAGTAGGTATGCAGTGTGTGTGTTCACATACACTCAGCCTATGATTAGATTATACAGTTGAGGGACTCTCCTGTCCCTAATGTCTTCAGGATGGTAATGTAATATCTTGTTTTCTCAGACCTTTTTATTGTTTTCTTGAGGTTTCACAAATTCTGAAGTCAAGTTTGGTAAAATGTCACATATCAGTAGGAGACCAAATGGAGGAATTTTTTTCATGGACTTTCACACCATGTATTTTCTTAGTTTGAATATATTGCTGCTTATCTTTCAAGATCATTTCCTCCCTTTTTGTATGTTTAAATGACTTCTTTGGTTAAATGAGACATCTTTCTTGGTCTGTTTTTTTGTGTCTTTTTCTTATTTCCATCTGGCTGTAGGTGGGAGTCTAATGACACACAGGAAGCTGTAACTGATTGCTTTTACTTACATCTGCCACCTCTGTGTATGGGCAATATTCTCTTTTTCTTAATGAGTCTATAAATGAGGTGGATATAAAATAGCTACTGAGAAACTCCTATGTGTTTCTTTAGGTCCTGGTTAGGTTTAAGGGCTTAGAACATGCTGCCTTTGGGAGAAGGTCAGATGGGGATAAAGTGACTTTTACTAAGTGTGCTTCAAACTTCAGAATAAGGATAAAATCCCTTTAACTCCAGGTGAACCCTATCCATCTCACTAAGTGGTCATAGCATCTGGACTCAGAAACTTTTTTTTTTTAATACTATAAAATTATTCTGATTTCTGATCCAGCATTAAATAAGCATAGACTTTGCAAAAGAGAAGGGAAAATGATGGAAACACTTTTCTTTTGGACAGATCTTAAGGCCAGAGAATGGCAGGTGAACAGAAGCCCTCAAGTAACCTCCTGGAACAGTTTATTTTACTAGCCAAAGGTACTAGTGGCTCAGCCCTCACTGCTCTCATAAGCCAAGTCTTGGAGGCTCCTGGAGTATATGTCTTTGGAGAATTGCTGGAGCTGGCCAATGTGCAGGAGGTAAGAACAATTTCTTTATCTAAACAAATTCTCTATTTTCTTTATTTTAAGCCTTCCTTTGAGTCTCTAGGCTTCTAAGGAATTTCAGTGCCAAAGCATTCTGGACCTGTGAGGTACTCTTTTGAGGGAGGGATGGGAATTGGTGGACAGGGAAAAAGAGCAAGGATGATGTCCTGGACTCCTTCTAGTCAACATTTTCATCTACACTTGAGGTAAAATTAGATTGGGTTGCTAATAATTTGAAATATAGGGGAAAATCCAATTGAACCTAGTGAGTTAGAAACAGAGTATAAGCATGGACTGATATTTAACAGGGGTAATTTCAGGTATTCTTAGGGACAAAAACCTCCAGTACAAATACAGACAAGGAAGACTGGTCAGGTACATAATAGCAGAAAAAGATTGCTACTGAACCTGTGATAAGCATGAATAAGGATTGTATTGTTCCTGTAGAAAAGGGCAATGTTGTGTAGATTTGTAAAGTAAAATTGTAAAAAGGATATGACTGACAAGCTGGAAAGTAGTCAGTTTTACCTTGTTTGCTTCTTTGTTTGATTGTAGTTATTAAAACCTTGGGTGTCCAGTTTTGGTTATTGTGCCTTAAAAATGAGATGCTCCAGTGAAGAACGACCATGTAGAATAAAGAGCTGTAAAGCAAACTATGCTTTTCAACCTCTACTTCCCAACCTCGGTATCCCTGGGGGATTGGTTCCAGGACCCCCCTCTGATGCTCAAGTTCCTTATGTAAAGTAGCCTATTGTTTGCATAAATGATAGGGTATGCCTACGTATCACTTCATTCACATGGATTCAGCAGAGTGCTTGGTGCATGGCTAATTCAAGGTTTGCTTATTGGAACTTCTTGGGATTTTTTCCCCCCCCCAATATATATATATTTTTTTTCTTTATTGATTTTTTAGAGGAAGAGAGAGATAGAAACATTGATGAGCAAGAACATCGATTGGCTGTCTCCTGCATGCCCCACACTGGGGATTTGGCCCACAACCTGGGCATGTGCCCTGACCAGGAATCGAACCGGAGACCTCTTGGTGCATGGGTTGACACTCAACCAGTGAACCACACCGGCTGGGATGTAATTACCTGTTTGAAAATGTAGGAGCTAGATTTGATGGTCTTTTCCACCTCTGATTCAGGACCTCAGGAGGTTGTTAATAAACCTGAAAAGGTAGACTGGGGTATTAGGATGCCTGCTCTAATTGGGCTGCTTAGCAAATCATCTTTCTCTCTCCGTAGTTTATTTTTTCCATATGTAAGCTGGGAATAAGCTAGTTGCCTTTCAGTGGTGTGAAATTACGGATGTAGTTCTTAGAACCTTTTTTTAAAAGATGGTTAAAATTGAGTAGTATTTCATTGGTGTCCACCGAATAACTTGGGTATTCCTGTTTAGACTTTACTGAGTTTGGTAAATTGGAAGAGTAACGGGTCCATTTTTTTTTTTTTTTTTTTCCTTACCCAAGGACATTCCTACATTTATTTTCAGATAGAGCAGGAGGGAGAGAGAGAGGAAGAGAGAGAGAGAGAGAGAAACATCAATGTGAGAGAGACACATCAACTGGCTGCCACCCACACGACCTCAGCCGGGGCCGGGGACGAACCGCAACTGAGGTACGGGACCCTAGCGGGAACTGAACCCGGGACTCTCTGGTCTGCGGGCCAACGTTCTAACCACTGAGTCAAACCAGCGGGGCATGAGTCCATATTTGTGAGTAAAAGAAACTTCCCAGTTATGGTGATTGGTAGCATGGCAGAGCAGTTCAGGCAGAACAGTATCTCTTGTTTTTCTTCTACAGCTGGTCTCTTTGACACCAGCATTAATGAGGAATAAATAATTTTTTTTTTTTTTTTAATTCTCACCCGAGAATTTTTTTATTTATCTTCAGACAGAGTGGGAGGGAGAAGGGGAGAGAGAGAGAAACATCGACGTGAAAGGGACACATCAACTGATTACCTCCCGCACGACCCCTTCTGGGGACGAACCGCAACCGAGGTATGTGCCCTTGACTGGAATCAAACCTGGGACTCTTTGGTCCGCAGGCTGGCATTCCAACCACTGAGCCAAACCGGCCAGTGCAAGAATAAATAATTTTAATGGAACATTTTTATTTTGGGTAGCCTGATATTCTGGTTTCCTGTCCCAACCTGGCTCTTCTGTCGTACCTTATGTTGTGCTAATCTCTCCCAGTGTAACAGTCCATATAAAGTCCTAACCCTGCACTTTGTTCAGTTTGGATTGATAGTGGCTTGTGTTGTACCTGCCAAACTGGTGTGTGGATGAGGCTGCTTCACTGATCAGTTAAAAACACTTTTTTTTCTTTATTGATTTTAAATCTGAGAGAGGAAGGATGAAGGAGAGAGAGATAGAAATATCGATGACGGAGAACATCGATCGGCCGCCTCCTGCGTGCTCCCCACTGGGGATCTGGCCCACAACCTGGGCATGTGCCCTGACCAGGAATCGAGCTGGCAACCTCTTGGCGCATGGGTCGATGCTCAGCCAGTGAGCCACACCAGCTGGGCGATTCACTGATCATTTTAATGGCAAGGGAATCTTGAGAAAACTTAAATTGCTTCCAATACTTACTGCTTTGTGTGTGTGTGGAAGCAAAAGCAGTTCCTTGGGCTGGCTGTTTGAAGTGCAAAACATGTATCCCTGAGAGAGAAAAGTTAAATTGGGAGCTTTAATAATCTTAATTATTTTTTCCCAAAGAATGAAAGCGCTGGAAGGGACCAGCTAATAAAACAGTGCAGAACTGTGGCACGTGGTCACCCACCCTCTGACTGAACACTGGAGTTTGGTAGACAGCTTGGTCTGTGAACTGTTTCTTTTCCTCCTCAGCTTGCAGAAGGAGCGAATGCTGCGTATTTGCAGTTGCTGAACCTGTTTGCCTATGGAACATACCCAGATTACATAGGTGAGTTGGTTAAGATTCTCCAGAGACTTTTCTTAATTATGTCCCTCTGTTTAGATGTGTTGCTTCCATGAAGATCACTGAGGTTTGGGATATAAAGCATGGGGTGGGAACTTCTTGACCTGGCTGTTCCCCATTTTACTTTGCCCTATAGGTGATCTTATATGAGGACTCTCCCTTCTCACCTTTTGTTTCCCAGTGGGTAAAATGGGGACTATGTTTATGCTAGTCCGTAAATATAGCCTTTGGTTATTTTCCAGATAAGATTCTTTTTATTTTTTTATTTTATTTTATTTTTTATCCTCACCCGAGGACATTTTTGCATTTATCTTCAGACAGAGCGGGAGGAAGGGGGGGGAAGAGAGAGAGAGAAACATCAATGTGAGAGAGACACATTGACTGGTTGCCACCCACATGGCCCCAACTAGGGTCGAGGACAAACTGCAACCGAGGTACATGCCCTTAGCGGGAACCGAACCCGGGACTCTGTGGTCCGAGGGCCGACGCTCTAACCACTGAGCAGATCGACCAGGGCTCCAGATAAGAGTCTTGAGGACTGGTGTTTGTAGAACACTTGGAGTGTTGTGAAATGTCAGAATACCCACTTGTGAAGTATTTAAGCATTTTAAATATTACCAAAATAATATTACTATACTGTATTTAAGAACATTTGGAAAATGAGGGGGGAAAGTGACTCATAGTTGTACCAGCATTAAACTGCTGATAGCATTATGGTGCTGGATTTCCCCCCTCTGCTTGGGTGTTCTATATGTATAATTAGATTATGTATACAATTTTATATCTTGCTTTGATCATTTATTTTATAGGCATTTATTCATGTTTTAAGTCTGGAGTCATTTTTAGTATTTCATAATCTAATATTCCATAATCTACTTGGTTCATTCTCTTCTGTAGGTCATTTGAGTCATTTAAAATTAGAATAATAAATATCAGGATTGAGATGCATATGTGTCCAGATACTAACTTACCTTCCACCCAAGCCAATTTTGTCTGGCTTCCCTGGTTTATCTTAGTGGCATGACAAAAGCCTGATAGTTTATTTTAGTGGTGTGACTCAGGACCTTCCCTACTATACCCCTGACTTTCCCTCTTTCTCGCTGTCTTTCTTGCTGGTCATTTCTGCTTACTCTTAGCTGCTGTCAGACTGGACAGTTTGCCATTTGCCAGTTTTTCCTGACCTTTGCTTTGTTCAATGAGTGTGTCCTCTGTTTTTGTTCTCACTAAAGAGGCAGCATTGCCCAGACTCTGGAACCAGACTGCCTGCATTATGTTCTAGCTCCACTTCCACTGGTCGTGTCCTTTGGCAAATGAAATAATCTTCTGTACCTCAGTTTTCTTCTCTGCAGTAATCCAGGTCCATAGTCCTCTGCCTGCACTCCTTGGGCTAGATGTTTCAGAATTTAGAATTGGGGGGAATTTAAAAAGGTCATATGATGCATTTGCCTTTTTTTAAAAATCCTCACCCGAGGATATTTTTCTATTTATCTTCAGAGTGGGAGGGAGGGAGAGAGAGAGAAACATCGATGTGAGAGGGACACATCGACTGATTGCCTCCCACACGACTCTGACCAGGGCCGGGGACAAACCGAAAGCTAGGTACTTGCCCTTGGCCGACGCTCTACCGCTGAGTCAAACCGGCCAGGGCTGCATATGCCTTTTTATGTAACACCCTTGAGGGGTGTGGGCAGCACCTGTAGTCAAACAGTCATAATTTTTTAATGCTTACTCAAGGATATGTTTTTTATTGATTTTTAGAGAGAGAGGAAGGGATTGAGAGAGAAACATCGATTGGTTTTCTCCTATACATGCTCCAACCGAGGATCGAACCTAAAACTTAGTTATGTGCCCTGACCAGTAATCGAATCACAACCTCTTAGTGTATGGGACGACGCTCCAACCAACTGAACCACCTGGCCAGGGCCACAATCATAATTTTGTAGCAAAACAAGTGAATATTCACAACAAGTGGGATAAAAAGCCCACCTTAATTCAGGTCAGGAATTGCTACCAGATGAATTTTAGCACCATGCTCAAGGAAAAAAAAAGTTTGGATTCACCTTTTTGGAATTCAGGGTATGGATGAGGAATTGAAAGCATTTAGAATTTATCTCATGGGGTTGTTGCGAGGACTAACTGGATGTGTGTATGTGCATCTGTATCTGTGTGTGCGTCTACACTAAGTAAAGCTTGCCCTGTATGTTACCTGTTGCTGCCGCCATGGCTGTTGTTAGCATCACTGTTATTACTGAAATTTTGCCCGTCCTTCAAGGCTTATCTCAAACTTCATATTTCTTTTTATTTTTTCATTTAAAAAAATATGTTTTTATTGATTTTTTTTACAGAGAGAGGAAGGGAGAGAGATAGAAACATCGATGTGAGAGAGATACATTGATCGGCTGCCTCCTGCACGTCCCCTACTGGGGATTGAGCCCGAAATCCAGGCATGTGCCCTGACTGGGAATCGAAGCAGGACCTCTCAGTCCATGGGGTGACGTTCAGTCCACTGAGCCACAACAGCTGGGCTGTATTTTTTTTTTTCCCCTCTCCTGTACCTCCCCAATGTGATTGGGCTCACTTCCTCTCTGTCTTTCTCTCACTGCTCCTCCTCTTTTCCTAGCTCTCTCTCTCTCTTTCTCCCTCCTCCTTTCCCCTTCTCTTCACCTTTTGCTCTCTTCGGTAGTTGATACCTTTCTTCTGGTAGTTCTGCCTTGCATTTGTAGCTGTTGAAACATCTGATTGTAACAATGAAGACAAGTCCAAGGCCACTGAATCAGTTACATAACTCCAGGTGGTTGGTGCCCCTGGAGGTGTGTAGCGCAGCAGCCCTGACAAGATCTTGTTTATCCTCAATGTCCCTGATTCGTTTAAGACAGTGCCTTGCAAGGAACAGATGCTCAGTGAAAATGTGTTGAACTTGCTTGAATGTCACAAAGGGCACAAATAATATTATTCCATTAAGATAATTGTCATCATTTTGTGCATTCATGCCTGGATTTTCAGGGGATTAAGCTCCTTGTGTGTAGAGACTGAGTCTTGTCTTATTTGGAAGCACATGGTCTTCCAGAGAAGACAGGAGGTGTGCTCGTGGAACATTTACCTAATGAGTAAGTGCAGAGTCATGACTGATTTAGTAGTATATTTGGTGTGGGGAAATGGTGTGCTTATTCCATAAAGAAATCCTAATTTTATTTTGTGTCTTGATTTTTGTGGTGGGTGGGACTGAGCAGCCAACAAGGAGAGCCTGCCAGAACTGAGCACAGCTCAGCAGAATAAGCTGAAGCACCTTACCATCGTGAGCTTGGCGTCGAGAATGAAGGTACAGTCCCGAATCCTTTCCTGTCTCCCCACCTCAGCGCAGGTCTCTCATTGGCATCAGTGCGGGAATTCCCAGGTACACACAGTAGAGTCATAGCATAAATGCATAAAATTTGCTCGGCAAAGGACAAAAGAGAAAAAGATAATTAAAATAGTGTTGATGATTACTCACCCTCTCATTTAGGAAAAATATGCCCAGGAGTGATTGTGAATCAGCAGGTCTCAGTTCTGGCATGCCGTGGTGCCTCATGGTGTGAGCATTTTGCTATTCTGAAGGGAGAATGCTGTCTAAAGACATGTATTTTTCAAACAGCAGGGCACCCCAAGGCAAGTTAACGACTTCGTTTATTGCTCAGTGTACAGTGAACTGTGCTAATGCTAGAAGAAAAACTTGCTATGTTGGGCTTACTGAGAAATAGATTTTAATATGCTGCCTTCCTCTGGGGTTTTCAAGGTTAATTATACTAATCAGAATTTTTGCCTTACATGTTAGCTTTAGACCCAAACCTTCTGTAAGCTGTCACTCCACTATATCTGAGTTCTCTGCCCTGCTCACTTTAGAAGCAGCCTTGAACCAGCTGCTCATAGTCATTAACAAAGAAGATCCAGATTCGGTTAGTTTATAGTTGATTTGGCTCTCTGCCCAATCCCAGTCTGAGTGTCTGGGGCTCGGCCTTTGAAAAAGTCGCTTTTTGCACTTCCCCTCTGTGACTGAGCTTGAGAATTATATGTTTGTTCTTGCATTGCCATTTCAGTTGCTGAAATCACTTTACCTGATCGAATCACGAACTCCTGATTCTCAGCCTGGCATTTCAAATAGGAGGCCTATTTTGTTAGGAAATGATGATGACCATTTTTTATTTTTTTTGTCCTGATCATGGTCTTCTTAAGTGCACCAAAGAGTAGGAGTAACTTTTGCCTTCATTTCTACAACCTGTCTTTGTAAGCCCTCCTACTGCCCCTGGATTTCAGACTTCAGTCACAGCAAACCCCTATAGGTATGTTTGCTGTTACTCTCTTGTCTGTAGCCATTTCCCCCTGTAAGTTTCTGCAGATTTGATCACTGTGTTTATTTCCAAACTAAAAGTAATGTGTCGGGATTTGCGGAAAACTACATACTTAGATATTCAGTTGTCTTGGCATCGTGCAGAATGTTGGTACAGCCCAGTAAAGGACTGTTGTTGGGAACTGACATTGGTTGCAAGAGTCTGAGAAAACAACTGTAAACTTGAGGATGACCTCTGAGATGGCTGTACTGCTGACCACCTGTAGGTGGGATGTGTTAGCCTGCATGTGTTTGTGCTTGCGCTCTATCATGTAAGCCCCCAGTTCTCCTCCCCAGCATCTGAGATTGTTTGGGGTTTTGTGATGATTTGGCATTTTATGCAATGTCTGCAAGCTTCCAGAAGGTGGAAGAGCGGCATATACCAAGTATTTTCCCTTTCTTTTCTGGAAAGAGTCTTTAGCATCTCTGAGTTTGCTTCAGAGAATGAAAGCTGAAGGTGGGGCAAAGTCCAGGAGGCAGAGAGTCTTGGAGAACGCATTCCTAGATGCTATGGGTCTTGTTTGGATCCCACAGGTCTTACAGCTTATTATCCATCTCTTGTTGCCATAGGTGTTAATAATTATCACTGCACTGCATTTCCCAAAGCCCTGAAGCAGCCGTTGGCTATGTTGGTAATACCTGCATTTCTTTAATGTTTGCCAGTGGTTTTTATAAATATCACATGGCCTTATCTGCAGTGTATCCCCTACTCCGTGCTGCTGAAGGACCTGGAGATGCGGAATCTCCGGGAACTGGAAGACCTCATCATTGAGGCTGTCTACACTGACATCATCCAGGGCAAGTTGGACCAGCGAAACCAGCTGCTGGAAGTGGACTTCTGCATTGGCCGTGACATCCGAAAGAAGGACATCAATAATATTGTCAAGACCTTGCACGAGTGGTGAGGCTGAAAGATGGAGGGGTCCCTTCTCTTTAGGGAGGGGGATATCTAGCCTCTGTGTGGGGAAATATAGTCTCCAGGTATTAGCTGGGGCTGGCTGGGAGCTGGGGCTTTGGGACAGTAAGCCAGAGAGTGAGGGGCTACATTCGTGGCTACAGCTGTATGGCAACAGGAATCATTTCAGGCCTCCTAGAGAGCCTTGGCTGTAAAATAGTTCTTATCCTAGTGCAGTTAGGGACTATTTTATGGTGGGCTGTAAAATGCCCAGGGTTGGCACAGGGAGCTTCTGAAGCCTAGCCATATGACACGGATCCTGTGCTTTGCAGACTCAGCCTCAGAGTTTGACCAAGCTCAGGAAGTTAGTGTTGGTAAGATTCTTTGGTTAAGAAAACCCGTGTTCAGTGTCAGTAACATTTGCCTAGTGTTTATAAAACGTAGTGAGGAATAGTGAAGACAAGGAATGGGTTATTCTAAGTTGAAACACAGACTCACATTGTATTAGTATAACTATATTCTGGTTTGTAAAAAGAAGTGGGGTATTTGCATGTACTCTATTTTAATAGAATTTCATGTTTGCAAGAGCTGTTTCAGGTTCTACAAGGTTGCGAAGTTATTTAAATGATTTGGGGCTTAAAAAGCCAGATGGGCTTAGTCGGAGGTGAGGTTTTAGCTGAGTTTTGAAGGAGGGCCAGGGTTAGCATGTGGTCGGAGGTGAGGAGAGTATGTGCCCTGGCAGGCTCATGGCATTTTGGAGGTCAGGAAGCAGAGTAGGTGAGCTTTTTGTGCAGGGTGGGAGGGAAATTATTTTCTATAAAATAGATGAAATCTCTGGCTTATCCCCAGGAGGAGTATATCCAGAGATGAATGACCCAGCTTTGACTCCCTGGGGTCTAATGCTACCCCCCCCAAGTTTCCCTCACTTCAGCTACTATTGGATCCCAGGGCATGTGCTGCCCACCCCTCACCCCAAGTTCTAGCCCAGGTGTGACCCCAAACACCTACCCTTTACAACCTTTGACCAAAAAAGGAGCTTTCAAAAGAACTTTTAATGCAGAATAAATGGGAAATAAACTTAGAAAATACCCCTAACATGAAAATGGTCTGGCGTACACAATCTAGCTTTCCAACCACTGCACTTGGCTGTCCTAGGCTGTTTTTGAGATGACTGACACAGTTTTCATGTCCATAGTCTGGCTTCCCATGTTTTTAGCCCCCAACATGTTTCCACCCAGAGGTGCCATCCTAACCCCCGTTGTAGGATGTTTATTAGTCCAGAATCTTAAAACTTGTGTTCAGGCATTGGAGTTCAAATTGAAACAAAATTGGGATGTAGAGCAGTACCACAAGTAGGGCAAAATGTTCACAGCTATTGAATCTTAAGTGAAGGGTATGTGGGTATTCATTATACTATTCTTTCAACATTTTTTAGGTTTAAAATTTTCAAAATAAAAAGTAGGGAAAAGAAAGTGAGGGGGATGACAGGAAATAACTTAAACGTCTACTAAAAGGAGCAATCTTCACAGTAGGAGCTTTTAGAAAATAATTTTTTCTATTAAGAAAAGTGTAAAACAATGTGTAAGACTTTCCTATGGGATACAGAGCTTGGAGATTAAAGCTGTATTCTAAGAAACTACCCCACATCCTCCATATTTGTCTCCATGTGCCCTATTTTATGTGCCGTATGTTAGAAATGCTTGTTTTTGGGAAGGAGTGCGGGGGTAAGAGCCCTGTAGAGGGGGTGTTACAGAAAGACCTGCAAGGAGTTGGGGGGGGGGAGGTTGGAGCCTGGAGGAGAGCTCCCAGGCCTTTCTGTGGCTCAGGATTGGTTATCTCCTTCGCAGGTGTGATGGATGTGAAGCAGTGCTGCTAGGCATCGAGCAGCAGGTTCTGAGGGCCAACCAGTACAAGGAGAACCACAGCCGAACTCAGCAGCAGGTAGAGGCAGAGGTAAGGAAGGGGACTTTGTTCCCCTGCTCCCGGGAATCCATTTGTTCCTTCGTCTTGTGAGTCTTGTAGATGAAATAAGCAGTCATCAACAAATAGGCACTGGTGGTGGGGTGGAGGTGAGTGTGACATGGTCTCTGTTCGTGGTGCTCTCCATCTCCTTTCTGCTTGCCGGTTGGCAGAGTGGGAGCAAGCTTGGAAAGCACAGAATGTTGTGATTCCTCAGTACACATGCACTTTGCAGCTGAAGAGCAAAAGAAACAAATATGGGGATGTACCTTAAAGATTGCTACAAGGAGGCGCCAGTCTAAACGCTTCTTAGTTTTGCTCTGTGGTGTGCAGCAAGATATCAGCTTCCCTGGTGAATTTGCTTTGGACAGCACTGTGAAGAAGATCTGATAAGCCACTTGAATTAATAAACGAAGTCAGTGGGGTACCTGAAGTCGAGCCACTAAATAAATTATACAAAGTAGATTTTAGCCCCCTACAGCCAGGTTGTGGTTATAGCAAGAAATATATCCAGGGAAAACTTTCATATATCTTTTCTTCAACTTATGGTGGAAACAGAATGACTGTTTTGAAGATTGGACTATAAGAACAAGAAAATTCAAATTCAAAGATCAACACCATCAATATTTTATTTTTTGGAAAAATAGCAAAAGACTGTGCAAAAGTTTTCTATGAAGGGGTAAAATGTTTTCATACAACTTTATTGTTTTAGAAATAGATTTAGAATTATTATTAGTAATATTTTTAATCCTCACCGGAGGATATTTTTGCATTGATTTTCAGATAGAGTGGGAGGGAAGGCGGGAGAGAGAGAGAAACATTGATGTGAGAGAGAGACATCGATTGGTTGCCTCTCGAACAACCCTGACCAGGGCTGGGAATCGAGATACGTGCCCTTGGCCAGAATTGAACCCTCGACTTCTTTGGTCTGTGGGCTGACACTCTAACCATTGAGCCAAACAGGCCAGGGCTATTATTCTTAGCAAGACATTTTTTTGAGAGAAAATGTAGCCAATTTTAAGACATTCTATTGATACTAAAAGTTAAAATGAAGTAAAAAAAAAAAATTATCCCTTTTACGTCAATAAGGTCAGTAAAACCTCATTGACGTAAAAAGGGATAATTTTTTTTTTTTACTTCATTTTAACTTTTAGTATCAATAGAATGTCTTAAAAATTGGTACATTTTCTCTCAAAAAAAATGTCTTGCTAAGAAATAATTAGCCCTGGCCGGTTTGGCTCAGCGGTTAGAGTGTCGACCCGCGGACCAAAGAGACCCGGGTTCGATTCCAGCCAAGGGCACGTACCTCGGTTGTGGTTTGTCCCTGGGCCTGGTTGGGGTTGTGTGGGTGGCAACCGGTTGATGTGTCTCTCTCACATCCATGTTTCTCTCTCTCCCCCTCCCACTCTGTCTGAAGATAAATGTAAAAATATCCTCGAGTGAGGATTTAAAAAAAAGGAAAGAAATAATATGGACTATAAAAAACAAAAACAAGATGGCTAGAAGGGTGGTGGTTACCAGGTGCGGGGGCGGGAAGGGTGCAGTTGGACAAGGGCACATGGGGCTTCGGGCCCTGGTACTGCTCTACTTCTTTTTTTTTTTTTTATCCTCACCCGAGGACATTTTTTCACTTTTTGTTCAGATAGAGTGGGAGGGAGAGAGAGGAAGAGAGAGAGAGAGAACATCGACGTGAAAGGGACACATCGAGTGGCTGCCACCCACACGACCAACCAGGGCCGGAGACAGACCGCAACCGAGGTACATGCCCTTAGCAGGAACCGAACCCGGGTCTCTCTGGACCGCAGTCCGACGCTCTAACCGCTGAGCCAAACCGGCCAGGGCCTGCTCTACTTCTTAAGCTGTGTGGTTGCAGTGTTCATTTCATCCTTCTCTAAGCTACGTATATGTTTCAACCTTTTAAAATGGGTGACATATTTCATTCTAGAAAAAGAAGAAAGGAAAAACATTTGGTGGATGAAATGCAAGTGAAGATAAAAGTGTGTGATTGTAGTTTTAGTGACACCTGGTTGTTCAGGACACTTTTAGCCTCTCGGAGGGACACAGGCTGTACCCTTTGAGTTAATGGGCATTTGTTTGTGTATATGTAGCTTGGACATCTATGGAGTGACCTTAGAATTTATTTGGAGCCCTTAAGATCAAAATGTTAGCATTGGGTCCTGGCCAGTATGGCTCAGTTGGTTGGAGCATTGTCCCATACACCAAGAGGTGGCGGGTTTGATTCCCGGTTGGTGGCGGGTTCGATCTCCGGTTGGGGTGCATGTGGGAGGCAACCAATCGATGTTTCTCTCCATTCTTCTCTCTAAAATCAATTTAAAAAAATTTACTTAAAAAATGTTGGCATTGGAAATCCTTTTCTAGTGTGATAGGGCTTGAAGTGTTAATGGTATTTAATGAGTTTTATAAACCAGGTGTCCAGAAGTGTGGCAGAGTGGGGCCCAGAATTATAGCTAAGGAACATAAGTAGATGTGCCTTTCAAAGGGGGGGGGATTTGTGACATATTTCCCCTACTGTGTTCTATGTATCCTTGAAAATAAAGCCTGTGTCTTTCTTGTCTTTGTAAGATTAGCTCCTTGTCTCATGCCTACCCCATAGTAGTGGCTCACATGTTTATTGAACTGAATATTTCTGGCACAGCCTGTAAGTGTATCAGAAAATTGCTAAACTCTGCTTTTCATGAACTAGAGTGAATTTATTTTGGATACACACACGCTCTTCTATGTATTAATACTATGCATACTCTTTAGACATTCAATCCATTGTAAATTTTTAACCCTATTTTTAGCCAAAGAAGTATGAACTACATTTCATTTAACTTTAGCCAAAGACAAATACAACTGTGAAAATAAGCCTGCTGCTTCTCTAATAAGCTGTGTTACTGCCACCTTCTTGAATATTGTGGCCTCTTCTCTGACCTGGGATTGATGTCTGAATAAAGTAGGAAGGGCTAATCACTCTGTCCTCTCCATTAAGTCTAATCTATAAATCAAACCCTGGAAACACATGAGGTTTGGAGGTGAAATGTGCCCGCCTGACTGGGGTAGCCTGCCTGAAACAAACTGTCTTTAACCTGGTCAGAAGCTTGGTCACTGCTGGCTGCCCCATCGTGCCTGGACTGTTGCCAGTGTGTGGTAGGTGGCAGGCTTGGATTGTAGTGGTTAGCCAAGAGCAGTGAATGATACTAGTTTTAGAATTTCGAATGGTTCAAGTTTATTTCCATGATGAATGGCATCTGATGAAAGAAGGTAGGTGTGAGCAGACACTTTAACCAGTGGTTCTCAACCTTCCTAATGCCACAACCCTTTAATACAGTTCCTCATGTTGTGGTGACCCCCAACCATAAAATTATTTTCGTTGCTACTTCTTAACTGTAATTTTGCTACTGTTAGTTTTAGGCGACCCCTGTGAAAGGGTCGTTCGACCCCCAAGGGGTTGCGACCCACAAGTTGAGAACCGCTGCTTTAGACACTTGGCTTATGTTGAGTCATGACCAGTACGTAGACAATAGTGTGGATTCTTTAAATTAGGATTATTTTACCTGAAAAGAGCCAGGACACATGGATTTGTAGTCAGATGCAAAATATGGCTATGGAGACCCCTGCTAGCAAAGCCTAATGCTGCCACCAGGTGGCAGTAAAGATTAGATTAAGTTTGAGAGAAAGAAATTTGAGGAAAAGGCTAAAGACCACCTTCAAGCCCTGGCCGGTTTGGCTCAGTGGTTAGAGCGTCAGCCTGCAGACCAGAGAGGCCTGGGTTCGGTTCCCGCTAAGGGCATGTACCTCGGTTGCAGTTTGTCCCTGGCCCCAGTTGGTGTTGTGTGGGTGGTGACCACTCATTGTGTCTCTCTCACATCAATGTTTCTCTTTCTCTCAAAAAAAAAAAAAAAAAAAAAAAAGGACCACCTCCAATACCAATGAAAACAATCTACTGGTTTAATAATTGTTTAGAAAATCTGGAACAAATCATTATGAGAAGAGAGGGAGCATGATCAAAGCCTAGAGCCTTGTCAGTTTTTTAAAAACTGATTTTTAGAGAGAGGGAAGGAAGAAGGAGAGAGAGAGAGAAACGTGGATGTAAGAGCGGAACATTGATTGGTTGCCTCCTGCACGCCCCCTACTGGGGATTGAGCTCGCAACTTGGGCATGTGCCCTGACTGAGAATCAAACTGGTAACTTTCTGGTACATGGGAAGATGCCCAACCAACTGAGCCACACTGGCTGGGCAAGTTTTTCCATGTTGTAAATGATGATCAGACTATTGAGTGTAGGTTGCTAAATATTTGTTGACTAAAAAAGAAAATCTATAAAGAACGAAAGTATAATTCTAGCATATTCTGCTGGTTTATGCTTCTGTTACACTTGACTTAACTTTTTTAGCCATTCTTATCACCTGAGTTGTTAATCTTTTCTTATTTGTCTTTAAATTAGATAGCTTTTTCTCAAAGGGAAAAACTTGATGTTTTCCCCTCAAAACCTTGTAACAGCAACTTCCTTTTGGTGAGTTGTAGCTTCAAGAGCCTTTCCTCTTGTTTTTTTTTTTTAATCCTCACCCAAGGATATTTTTACATTAATCTTCAGATAGAGCTGGAGGGAGAGAAGGAGGAAGAGAGAGAGAGAAACATCGATGTGAGAGAGACACATTGATTGGTTGCCACCTGCACAACCCCAACCGGGGCCAAGGATGGACCGCAACCAAGGTACGTGCCCCTGGCCGGAATCGAACCCAGGGCTCTTTGGTCCACGGCCGATGCTCTTACTGCTGAGCCAAACCGGCCAGGCCAAGAGCCTTCCCTCTTAATGCAGTCAGCTCCATCACTAATTGCCTAAGAATATTCTCTCCTTTTTGCCTTTCACAGAAATCATACATATTAATAAGTTACAGTTCCTGCATACCTGGGGAAGGTAGCACAGTAGCATTGTGAGCGGTTTCACTGTCCCCAAGCAAGTACTCTGGAGGGGAGGTAATGATTGGTTGAAGCATCAAAGCATCTCCTTGTTTGTATTTAATTTTGGAGCATGTTTTTCTTCATATTAATTTGAATCTGTGTATGTCTGATGTTCGGTGGAATAGCTATGGCTACATTTACAAAGTAGGCTTTGTTTGAGTCTTGTAGGTAATAAATTGGACAAAGAAGCTCTGCTTTCCATGATGTAGAAACTCCCCCAGGAGTTAGGTTAGTGACAGTCCTGAGACTTGTTGGCATTAGAGTGCACCAAAAGGGTGCCTCCTAGTTCCTTCTGGAGAGTGTTCTCTTCATCTCCCAGCTCTTTTCCACTGTGGACTCTACTTCCTGTTGTCTGCCTTTGTTTGGCCTTGCAACTGAGAGAAGTTTTCTGCCCGGGAAGCTCTTCTCTCTTCTTTGGCCTGAATATTTAAGGTCTGGTAAGCAGGGCTGCAGTTTTGTCAGCAGGTGCAGTCCCACCTGAAAATCCCTGGGACCCATGTTTTGAAGGGTTTAATAAACTCTAGGTCATCACGGGTAATGGGACAGGATGGCCTGCAAGCCAGGCCACTCGAGGAAGAAAATTAGAAGGGATCAAGGACATTTAGGCCAAAGAAGACAAGTCTGTGGGGGAGTATTTGTCATCATTTGAAGGGTGGCTAATTGGACTTCTCAGGATTGTTTCATGAGGCCAAAATAGGTTTAATTGGTGGACCTACCTGGGCAGCCGCTCTTGGATCCCAGAAGGCACCATCTGCAGTTAGACCTGCCCAATTATTGCAAGAAGCTAGCTGACTCTTAACTCCCCTTCAACTATGAGAGTCCTTGGTTCAGTAGTCTCCTTTGTGAGTTCTGTGTGCTTCAAATGCTAATGATCGAGCTGACTTGAGCAAGGCATATCTGTAATACAGCCCAGTGTGAGGCCCATGTTGCTGCCTCTAGCCAGGCTGAGACTTGGTGGAGGATAAAGTGTCTCATTTCTTAAGCTAAGAAACACTTTCCCAAGAAACCCTGTTTCTCTATGGAGGACTTCCTTGCCTTTGTCAGTAGTCTTACTGGTGGAGCTAGATGTGAATGTCAGAAACATGAAGGAGACGGGCATGTGAGGCCATGTAAGAGGAAGAGGTACTGCCAGGCAAGTACAGGTTGAGGGGAGGCAGGTTGGTGTGGGCTAGAGTGGTCAGGGCAGGTTTGTGGGAAAGGTGCTTGACTCTACAGGGAGGGTCACGTGTTAGCTAAGGAGGAGGCTTGCCCAGGCTAGAACAACAGGGTGCAGGAAAGGCGAGATGCATGACTGCTCCTGGCTGTGACAGCACCGAAAGGTCGCCGGTTTGATTCCTGGTCAGGGCACAAGCCCAGGTTGCAGGTTCGATCCCCGGTAGGGGTTGTGCAGGAGGCAGCCGATTGATGTTCCTCTCTCTCTTCCTCGCCCTTCCTGTCTCTCTAAAAATAAATAAACTATTCTTTAAAAAAGAAAAAAGATATATCATACCAGGCAGCAGTGAGCACCAGGAGGGGCTTCCGAGATGGTGCTTCTTGGCCTGGCAGAACACTGGTAAACCCAGACTTGACGTAGGCAGCTCTCTGTTTTCACTGTCTTAGCCCACAGTCCCCTATCCATTCCTTTCAGAAAGGTTGTAGTGTTGATTGAGGTGACAGCAGTTTGGGGCATGGCTGTTCCTGTATCTCAAAACAACAAAAATCAAAATTAAAAATGACATACAGCCCTGGCCAGTTTGGCTCAGAGGTTGGAGCGTTGGCCCGCCAACCAACGGGTTGCGGGTTTGATTCTGGCCAAGGGCACGTACCTTGGTTGCGATTTGTCCCTGGCCCTGGTTGGGGTCGTGTGGGAGGCAACCACTAGATGTGTCCCTCTCACATCGATGTTTCTCTCTCTCTCTCTCTCTCTCTCTCTCTCTCTCTCTCTCTGTTTTTCTCTCTCCCTCTCTCCCTCCCACTGTATTTGAACAAAAAATGGAAAAATATCCTCAGGTGAGGATTAAAAAAAAGAAAGGAAAATGACATACAATCTAGTTGCATTCTGCAGGTGATACTTCTCCTGGAATGTAATCTTGTCTCACTTTCAGGGTGTTGTTTCAGCTCTGCACTTGAACTGCCTCTTACTGAAGCTCCTGATACTCTGTTGACAACTTTTGACCCTGACAAAAGTTGTAGAAAACCAAGCCTGCTTCCCAGTGAACGTAGAATCCCCCTTCCTTTCTCACCAGCAAACATATACTAACTTACTCTGCACCAGCCTTCTCTTTCTTCCTTCTAATGATTAAAACAAACCCTAATGTGTCCTCTTCTGCTTTTCTTCCTCTTAGCTGAAGGGCAAAGGCATCAAAGGTCCGTTAGAACTGGTGTTGGGGAATATGTACATAAACAGGCATAAAGTTGGTACAATCGCTTTTCAGAAGGCAATATAGCAGTAGTTATTAAACTGAAATGTGCACACTCTTTGATCACTTCTAGGACTGTGTCCTCCACAGATGTTCACAAAACTATGGAAAGGTAAACAGAAGGCTGTTGTAGGAGCTCTGCGCATGGTGAAAAACAAAGTGGGAGCTAATTTGAAGATTGTAGACCGTTCATAGTAGAATAGAACACAGATGTTACAGAGGATGTGTGTTCTGACGTGGGAAAGGGTTCAGGAGTGGCTCAAATACATTTGAGCCCCTCCCTCGTTAAGTGAAGAAAGGTATCCTGAAAACAGTAGTGCGATGGCATTTTGCTGGGTTTTTTTACTACATTTTTCTCATCACTTGGGTGGCTGAAGTTCATCCTCTAGTTGTTTGTTCAGGAAGGGCTTTGGGAGCTGTATCCCCAGAGTTCTTGTGAAAATATTTGGTTTCATACATGAACAGCAGTAATCAGCTGGGTCTAGAATTCTTGGTCGCCCTTTCTTTTTCTAAGGCCATTGTAACCACTGCTTTCTTTCACCGTCGGTGTTGGACCTCTTTGCCAGATGGTCCACATCCACGTGGCTTTCTCCCTCTCTTCAACCAACCAGACATTAGTTCCATGTTTTGCTTGACTCATTTCCACATATCTTCCATGAGTAGCCCCTGATTGTTTCTCCTCATCTGAGTAAGGTAATTTCAGATTTTCTTGTGGAGGATTATGGCTTCTTCCCTGGACGGCCCCCATTATAATGAGAACAAGTTCTGGTGGGTTTCTGGTGCTTACAGGCTGAGTACACAAATTCTGTGTCTCCCTCCAGGTTACCAACATCAAGAAGACCCTCAAAGCTACTGCGTCCTCCTCGGCTCAGGAGATGGAGCAACAATTGGCTGAACGGGAGTGTCCCCCTCACACTGAGCAGAGGCAGCCCACCAAGAAGATGTCCAAAGTGAAAGGTCTGGTCTCCAGCCGCCACTAGGGCTGGCTGGGGCAGCTGGCACTCACCAGGCCTGGGTCAGGTGGGGAGGGGACACCAAGGGCCTATTTCCTCCTCTCTCTACCTTCAGTGAGTTCCAGACCTGCCCATCCCCTCACCAGCGCCTCCTCATCCTGTTGGTACTGTTCCAGAAGAACCGTTAACTCCTTTTCCTCACCCACACCCTCCTTCCCTAGTTGTTCCCTTCAGACTCAGGGGCTCCACTGATGCCATCCCAACAGTGTCAGACACTGCCCAGCTTCCCTCCAGGAGGTTCTTGTCTCTGTTTAAGGGCTCGTCTCTCCCAGTTTTTCTTCTGCTCCATGTTATTTTGTCAGGCTGGTCATAGCCGGAGGCAGCTTTAGCTGGCCCACAGGGATGGCTGTGAAGGAGGCTCTGCTCTGAATGAGGAGGGGGCACTCCTTCAGCCCCGTGTACCACAGCACCCACAATGGTGCAGGCACTCTAGCCAGGTATCAGAATGCTTTGTTTTCCCTCTCCTGCCTTGTCCCTCGTTGGCAGCTCCGATCACGCCATGGGGGGATGTGATGCTGGGCTGTTTACTAAACCTGCGGGTGTTCAGCCTCTTAAGCCCAGCTCAAATCTCTCATTAGTTGGGAGCACTGGGTTGACTAACACCTGGTGTCTGAGGACCAGTGGAGGCTGCTGTGGGTCTGCTCGGTGGCAGAAGCGTCTTCCAGCTTGGTGTTCTCTGCTGCCTCTGACTACTCAGACTGGTGTTCGGTGCGAAGGCCCAGCTGCCCACTGGGGCTGCCTGCCAACGCTTGCTCTCCCAGGATCTTTAATTACTCCCGGCTGCATCTGTGGTGGGGATGGTGGTGCCGAGGCCCCTTTCTCTGGGGAAGGACCTGTTGCTGCTTCTGTCTCTTTCTTTCCACCCCTCCTTGGCTGATGACCCAGAGCCCTCTGATGATGGCATTCTCCTGGCAAGAGGAAAGGACTTGACTAGCCTTTCTGAACTTGAACAGTTTCAGGTTATATTTTAATTTTTTTTTTTTGTACAGGTTCTGATTCTAATACATTTCAACATGCCTTTTTCCCCCCTCGTGTCAATATTTGTTATAGACAAATCGCCGGGGATTTTTCACCTGGTTGGAGGGTGGCGTGTGTGTATGTGTGTGTGTGTTTGTTTTTTTTTTAAGGGGAAGTGGAGGTCTGGACTGATTAAAGTTCACTGAGGGCAAAAGCACATTTTAGAACAAAAATAAAGTGTAGCTTTACTGTATGTGGCTGGCGTGCGGGGTTGCATAGCTGGTGCATCTGGAGGGGCTGGGAGTAGGGGCTTAGGGAGACGTCATGCTGTTTCAGGATCTGGAGAAAATGCATTTCTCCTTTCCAACATGTCCAGCAGCTGCCTCCTGTTGATCAAATGTTAACCAAGTTATTCTCGTTTCCCCTCTAAGCTGGCCCATGTGCCCATATAACATTATGTCCAACGGGAGAGTTTAATTCCCAAAGTATGTTTCATGAAACCTCTTGACGGCTGCTCTGTGGAAAAGGGGTTCTGTTGTGAAATAAATTTGGCACATCCTGCATCCCATATCCTCACTGGAAATTCATTCTTATGATCTCATAGAAGGCCTGGGGGAGGAAGCCTGTTCCCACACTGATGTCACCACCAAATCCTTTTTGGTGATACCTAATGGAACACATTTTGGGGAAGTTTTTGGAAACGTTATATTTCTCAAAAATACCTCCCAGCCTTATAGGTTTTTCTACAACTACTGTCATGTGTTGCTTAATGATGGGATGTACTCTGAGAAATGCATCATTAGGCAATTTCGTCATTGTGCGGAAATCATAGAGTACACTTACACCAACCTCAGTGGCCTAGCCTACTGCACACCTAAGCTGTGTGGTCTAGCCGATTGCTCTTAGATTACAAGCCTGTACAACATGTTACTGTTCTGAATATTGCAGACATTGAAAAGGTACAGTAAAAATCAGGTATAAAAGTAAACAGTGGCACACCTGTGTAGGGCACGTACCATGAATGGAGCATGCAGGCTTGGAAGTTGCTCTGGGTGTCAGTGAAGGCGAAGGCCCAGGACATTGCTGCGCCACTGCTGTAGCCTTTACAAACACTGGACACTTAGGCTGCACTGAACTTACAGAAACTGTTTTTCTTCAATAATAAATTGACCCTAGCTTACGGTAACTTTTTTACTTGATAAACTTTAAAAAACTTTTTGGCTCTTCTGTAATAACACTTAGCTAAAAACACATTGTACAACTGTGCTAGAATATTTTCTTTATGTCTTTATTCTACAGCATAAGCTTTTTTCTGTTTTTAATATGTTTTATTTTTTTTTTTACTTTTTAAACTTTTTTGTTAAAAACTAAGACACAAACACACACATTGGCCTAGGCCTGCACAGGGTCAGGCTCATCAATATCACTGTCTTCCACCTCTGCGTCTTGTCCCACTGGGAGGTCTCCAGGGGCATTAAGGGCATGGAGCTGTCATCTCTGTGATAACAGGGTCTTCTTCTGGAATGCCTCCTGAAGGACCCGCCTGAGGCTCTTCTTGAGTAGGTGTCACTCTTTTCAGAAAGCACTAAGATGCTATGACAGTTCTGTCGTCACCAGGCAATAGGAATTTTTCAGCTCCCTTATAATCTTAGGAGATCACTGCCCTATGAGCAGTCTGTCGTTGACCGAAATGTCATTGTACAGTTCATGATATTCTTCTTAGACCCAGAATAGGCACACTTGCTCTCAGCAAGTCTTTCATTCTTGTCTTTCCCACTAGGGAGTAGATAGGACATGTGTGTCTTGACAAGTATGAAATGTGTGAGTATTTGTTGTCCCACAGCCCTAAGGAGCTGTAGGTTCATCTCCACAGTTCTGCTGCTTCCTTAAAAATAGTAAAAACAATAATGAGAACACATTTGTAAAGTGCTCTACAAAGGGTCTTCATGGGTAATATGAATCCCTTTCACCCAGACCCTCTCCTGAGGTCGGTAAGGGTATCATTGCAGTCATCCTCACTTCACGTATCAGAACATGAAAACTCAGAGATTCAGACTATGCCATGATAAATGCAAAGTAAAGATGCCTGGATCTCCTGACTTGTACGTCCTGCCACCTTCTCTGTGTTACATTCTAATTTAGAGTCTGCTCCCAAAACTGACCCTTGGCACCCTGCTTGTTATTCTGAGGGCTCATCTTGCTTCTATTTTTTTTTTCAACTTAAAAAAAAAATGTTTTTATTGATTTTTTTTTTAGAGAGAGAAACATTGATCAGCTGCCTCCTGCACGCCCCCTACTGGGGATGGAGTCTGCAACCCGGGCATGTGCCCTGACAGAGAATGGAACTGGGACCTCTCAGTCCGTGGGAGGACACTCAGTCCACTGAGCCACACCAGCTGGGCTCATCTTGCTTTTAATCGACACCCAGCACACCACAGTCTCTGCTTTCCAAACCCACCCAGCCACTTTATAAGGAAGCTGAGAGTATGGGGATGGAGCTCCAGGAATTGTTGGAACAGTTGGAATGTTTCTTTGCTCTATTGGAACTCTGGTAGGAGGCCTGGCCTCTGGGCTCTGCAGTTGCCTATCTGGCCTGCTGTGACAGCAGGGTTTAGGTCTGAAATGTGCGTAGGTGTTTTTTGTTTGTTTTTGTTTTTTTTTTTTTAATCCTCGACATTTTTCCATTTTTTGTTCAGATAGAGTGGGAGGGAGAGAGAGGAAGAGAGATAGAGAGAGAAACATCGACGTGAAAGATACACATCGAGTGGCTGCCTCCCGCACAACTCTACCAGGGCCGGGGACAAACTGCAGCCAAGATACGTGCCCTTAGCAGGAACTGAACCCGGGTCTCTCAGGACCACAGGCCGCCGCTCTAACCGCTGAGCCAAACTGGCCAGGGCTGAAATGTGCGTAGGTGTTTTACATGTAAACACAACATTCAGAAGAAGGGTTCTCATCAACAGGGATTAAATAGAATTAAATAATGTTTAATATGACTAGCTTGGTAGTAGTGCCTGTGGACTGGCTCTAGCCACCTTGAACCCGAAGCTGTCTGCTTCCTGAGGTCCTTTTTGGTCTTCTTTACTTTTTGTCCAGATGAGAGGCATTATGGTTCCTGCTTGGTTGACATTAGGGAGGTGGTCAAAGCCCTCAGTACGGCTTGTTCTTGTGTTCCAAATCTGAGATGACCACCATTGATAGTAGGATTTTCTCTCGAAACTTTTGAGTTGTAGGAAATGGGGTGGGGACTAAAAAGATAAGATGATAAACAGCTTGTATAATTTTACTTATTTGCTGTTTTCTTCATCTCTCGTGTGCTGGGTTGCCTGAAATCAAGCCACATTCCAATTCTTGTATTAGAGTCATTATTCTAACAGCCTGAAACTTCAGACTTTTTTTTAATGCAGTGATGAGTTGATTTTTACTGGGCCTGAAGGACTGTCACACTACTTAGGTGTCAGAGTTTCAGGTGTAGCCTGCTCTGCTCAGTCTGATTGTACCTCTGTCTTCCTGTGGAATCTGTACAGCCGTGAGACTGCGTCATTAAATCTTTTTTTATAGTGATTCTTGAGATTTACAGATTGAAATATACTTTTTATTTTACATAAATTTGACTTTACATCTCCTTTACATTACCTTGAGGGCATTGACTTGACCTTTTAAACTCTTATCTGTTAGGTTGGTTATCCATGACTTGACCTTAGAACAGTAAAGGTGGTGTTAACAGTGTTCATTATAAAAAGGGACATTGGGTCTGTTGGGGATGAGAACTGTTGTCCTTGGTTAAGGATGAAACTCACAAGGAAGTAAGTGATGGGAAAAGCAAAGATAAGAGGCAGCTCAACTCTTCTTGGGGTCATTTATGCCTGTCCTCACATTGCTTTTTCCTAGCAGAACTTCATACTTTTGAGTCATTGGTAACGGGTAGAACCATGGGAGTGACTCGTAACCTATGGAGAATGTATAAAGGTCACAGTGGAACCCTAGCAGATACCTCCACTGTACCCTGAAGTAAGACAAGCCCCTGAAGAGATTTTAGAATCGGAAGAGAAACACGGAAAATCTAAAAAGAGTGGGGCCTCATACAACACCTCATCCAGGTGCTGGAGAAGTCACACAACTGTCAGGGTGGTGCCACTGCACGGACATTGTCTCCAACCATACTGGGTCCTCAGCTGGTGGGCCGTCCCGTCAGGTGTGCCTAGTCAGCTCACACTCATTCCCCACTGCTGTTACAAAGTTTCACCATTCTCTCTCTTATTTTTTCCTTTTATCTTCAGATAGAGTGGGATGGGGGAGAGAGAGAAACATCGACATGTGAGAGACACATCAACTGGCTGCCTCCTGCATGACCCTGACCAGGGTGGGGGACTGAACCGCAATCGAGGTACGTGCCCTTGACTGGAATTGAACCTGCAACTCATTGGTCCGTGTGCTGACACTCTAACCACTGAGCCAAACCATCCAAGGCAACCATTCTCTCTTTAAAAAATTTTTTTTTCTTTTAAGTTTTTTGAGAGAGAGGAAAGAAGGGGAAGAGAGAGAGAGAGAGAAAACATCAATGTGAGAGCGAAACACCAGTTGGCGGCCTCCTGCACACCCCTACCGAAAATGGCACAGGCAACCTTTCTGTGCACTGGACCACGAGCCACACCCACCCCCCTCCTGTCACAGGGGATGACTATATTTTCCTACTTAATAGTGAAAATAAAGAACAGTAGGTGGGAAAACCGTCAGTTTTCACTTCCACTTACAGAATCATCCACATCCATCCTTACCTCCCTTGTTCCTATCAGGTGAAGAGGCATCCCTCCTTTCCGGTCAGGGTGATTGGTCCACCTGCGCGGTGTTGACTGCCTCACCTTTTGTCGCCAGGGTTTTCACTTGTGCATCTTTCGCTGTAATGCCTGTGTGTGAGGAAGAGTTTTCCACGCCGAGGAGACTGAAGCTGATGTCCCTTTCTAGCCACCTTTTTTCTTCAACAAACAGGCTTGAGAGCTGCCCACCCTTTCTGTCTCTACTTCCTCCCTCATTCACACCTAAATTCTTTGCCTCATGGCTTCTACTGCCAACCATTAGTTCTTGTCAAGGAGACCACTGATCTAATCTTTTGAGTTCTTACCTGGCTTGATCTTGATGTTACAGTTGATGGTTGAGCGTCCTTCTTCAAGTGTTCTCTTAGTTGTCATGGCCCCAATCTAGATTTTCTGTGTGTTTCTCTGCCTATTCTAAAATTTCTTCAGGGGCATCTCTTCCTTTAGAGTCCAGTTGAAGGTGTTTGCTAGGGTTCCATTGTGGCCTAATTTTACTTCTATACATTCTCCGTAGGTTATATGATTCACTCCCATGGCTCCATGTCCATTTGTAACACCCAAATCTCTCTCTCCGCTTCCTTCTGCCAATGAGTAGTCAACAGCCAACTGGGCATCTCTACTTGCCATCTCTAGGTCTATCATATGAGTCAGTAAATGGTGCCCACCATTTACCAAGAGTATTATTTTGTAGGGCTGCTATAACAAAATACCACAGGATAGGGGCTTAAACAATAGAAATTTATTTCCTCACAGTTCTGGAGGCCGGAAGTCTAAGATTGAGGTGGAGGCAGATTTGGTGTCTTTTAAGGCCTCCCTCCTTGGCTTGCATACGGCCACCCTCTCGCTGTGTCCTCCTTCGGCCTTTCCTCTGTGCGTGAGCATCCCTGGTGTCTTCCTCTTCTGATAAGGACACTAGTCTTATCTGGTTAGGGCTTCACCTTTATGGCTTCATTGAACCTTAATTACCTCTTTTTTTTTTTTTTTTAATCCTCATCTGAGGACATTTTTGCATTTATCTTGAGATAGAATGGGAGGGAGAGAGGGAGGAAGAGAGAGAGAGAAACATCTATGTGAGAGAGACACACCGAGTGGTTGCCACCCACACGACCCCAACCTGGGCCAGGGACAAACTGCAACCAAGGTACGTGCCCTTAGCGGGAACTGAACCCGGGACTCTCTGGTCCGCGGGCCGACGCTCCAACCGCTGAGCCAAACTGGCCAGGGCTTAATTACCTCTTGAAGGCCTATTCCCAAATACTGTGAGTATGGAGGGGAGGTAGGGGGAAGGGTTTCATTCAACAAAGACAGCCTTTCAGGGGTCAGCTTCAAAGGAGCCACCAGCTTGGTTCTCAATTTTGAAATGCCTGCCTGGTTGGCTTCTGGGAGAAGAATGGGGCACCTCTCCTGAGAATGTGGCTGTATAAAGATTGGTTCTTCTGGTTATAATTTTGTCACTTAGTTGACTGATAACTTCTTTAGGAAAAACTAGAAGTGGAATATTAGAGATTCATAGTGGCTGGAATTTTTAAGGCCACTGGTAAAGGGAACCAGATGACACCCCAAGAAGGCCTTGCCAACTTACACTCCCCCAGCTATGCAAGCCAGATATTCACAGTGGGGTGCCGGGGTGCCAGAGCCTGAGTGGGTTACAGAGGGTGGTCTGCTGAGGTTATCACCTTCTGTGTGTGCCCTGTTGTGACAAGCACTGCCTCTGAGCCCTGGACAGCCCTAGATATCATTATTTTCCCTTATCACCAATCTGATTGAGGGAGTAGTAGTACCTCCTTGACGTTATATTGTTCATTTCTTTAGTTACCAGTGTTTTTCATATGCTGATTATCCCATTGCATTTTTTTCTTTTGCGACTTTCTTGTTCTTTTCCCTTACTCATTATGCCACTGGAGCTGTTGGTTTTTGTGTGTTTTTAACGGATTTCTGTACTACCCAGAAAATACCAGCAGAGGGCAGCAGTGCACCAGGGTGCCAAGGTCTGGTGCCGGAATCTGAACTTTAAAGGTGTATTTTGCACAAAGGAGAGCCTTAGTCCTGAGATGTTGACATCAGTGGACTCAGGGGAACTTAGGACAAACACAGACAAGGTGGTTAATTTCCTCTCCAAATTGAGTTGTTTGTCTGAAAGTCCATGGGTGGGCTAGGAACAAGATGACTTTGAACGTGACTTCCAAGATGACAAGACTGTAGGTTCCAGAGTAGTAATTCTGATAGGAGACATCGAGGAGCCCTTAGTTGGAGGGAACTTTCTGTGTTGTACCACTGCATGAGTCCTAGGTTGTTGCCAGAGTATGGTGTGTGTGTGTGTGTGTATGTGTGTGTGTGCGTGTGCACGCGCTCTAATGCCTGCCCTACCCTCCAGAAAGATAGCTGAATAAGTTTTCATGTATGCCAGTCTCTCTGAGCTGGATTGTTCTCAATCTCATTGGGAAATTGAGCAGCTGAATAGGGAGGGCCTGAGTGGTGATGCAGAAATGTGGGGTTAGGGAAGCGGGAAGGATCTGTGAATGCTGCCCTGGCTTCTTTTCACCCTAGGAAGCTAGATGAGCCTCAGGAAGATCTGAAATCATATGCAGAATTGTCTATGCACTTACATCATTTAAAATTTTTAAATTTTGAAATAATTACAGAGTCAGAAGACGTTGGAGAAAAAAAGGCCTTGTACCTTTCACCCAGTGTCCCCCAGTGGTAACATATATAACTTTAGTATAAGATCTAAACCAGGGCCTTGACATTGGTACAATTCAGGCCTTATTTGGACGCCACAAATTTTACATGCACTCGTGTGTGTTCATAACATTGTGGACTGTCATCTTTTGGACTTCTTGCTTTGTGCAAAAAGTATACCCCTGTTCGTTTAAGTTATCATTAGTAGAGCTTTCTATTACTTGCAGCCATCACATTCTAAACATACATGTCGTTGATGCAAGGTACAGAAAACCTAATACAAACTGTTTTCATTTAAAAAAAAAAGAAGGGGAGGAATATTGCTTCATGTAATAAAGTCCTGAGGAATAACTGAACTGGTGTCAGAGGTTCATGAAGAGGGGAGGTGTCTGAAAAGAAATTGGAGGTGCTGTTACCAGGGGGAGGGGAAAGATGCTGGGCAGTAAACCACAGTTACCCACTACCTCCAGCAGGGGGTTTATGTCCCTCCCTGGTCAAATCAGCTGTGGCCGGGAGGACAGGACCATACAGTTCAGACATGTCTACTGGGATGGGGATGCAGTTCTTACAAAAGGGAGTTGACAGCTGGGCTGATACCCCAGGAGATCTCTAGCATAGTAGTGGTTCATGCCTCTAAGGTACTTCTGCTGCAGGTCTCCACGTGCCTCAGGGCGTTAGCCTAGTCGAGGTGTCTCTAGCCATCCCCACTGGCCTGATGGAGGTCTGCAGGGGCCAGTGGGCAGCTGAAGACTGCTGTGGTTGAAACAGGGTTGTGGGTTTCAGGTGCATATGTTGGGTAGGACTTGGGACGTATTTAGATAGGGCCCTGCCCCCATCCATACCATGCCCATTGGCTGCTCCTTATATCCTCAAGCTGCCCAGTACAGATACCAGTTTTTCTGTTCTACTCTTTCCCACCCCCACCATTAAGTCCATCTATTCCAAGGGGACCCGGAGGTCTTTAGAGAGACTTTCCTGGGGCAAGGTTGCTTCTAGTGCCCCATGATACTCAGGTTTATGGAAAAGGTCAACGTTTCCCAAAGTGTGCTGTTCCTATCATTGGGTATGTGATTTATTTTAATAGATATGCATCAAATTTGAAACATTCCTTTTTAAAAAATCTTTTTACTGTAAAATAAAAGGAGATAAAGAAAAATACACAAAACAGAGGCAGAGTTTAATATATTATTATAAGGCAAACACCCCAAGTACTCTCATAATCCAAGAGATGGAATGTTGCAGCCACCAACAGCAACTCTGTGTCCCCTGTCCCAGTCACAGCCCCCTGCTGCCCAGTGCAAGAGTAACCACTGCCTGGCTTTTATAGTAACTGCTTATATTCATAGTTTTATCATCCAGCTGTGCATCCCTAGAAGCTATGGTTCAGTCTTGCCCACTTTAAAAACTAAATCTTTTACCTCTCTTAATCTACAGGTTCCCCCTTCATCCTTTTCTTTTCCTGTCCTTTTATCCATTGAAGAACCCAGGCGATTTAGCTGGAGTGTTTCCCACAGTCTGGATTTTCTCGCCCTGCACTGAGGGGACAGTTTCAGTCTGCTCTGCTGCCCTCTGTATTTGCTGCTCATTGTCAGCAGGTCTAGAAGCTCAATTAGACTGAGCTTTTGTCTCTCTGGCAAGATTCTAGGTGGAGGAGGTGGGAACGGGGAGGAGGGGGCCAATGGGGGAAGAAAGGGGGACATCTGTAATACTTTCAACAATAACAAAGACTCTAGGTGGCCACATAATGTCAGGCTGCCTCTCCTCTGTGCTGTTCATAGCCATGGCTGCTCAGTCCCTAGATCCATTAATTCACTGGGCGTCCAAAATGCTGACATACATTGTTTTCATTGTGCTGTGATTCACATTTTATTGCTTATTAATTTTGTCATTCTACACAATTTATAAGCAAATAGGCTTTGAGAAATGCGGCGAGTGTTAAACAGATGATGGCAACACTGATGAGACTGTTCCAGTGTTTTGCGTAAGGTAATGAGAAGAGCCACAGCTGCCACCAGTACAAAATGATGGCATTTTAGTCCCATCATTTCTTTTTCATTTAGTTGCTGGAATTCTTTATAAACAGATGCTGCCTTCTATCTACCATGAGGTTGCCCAGTGGTAAAGCTCATTTAGGAGAGGCAGGATAATAAGTGCTTCCTCTTTCCCCTACATTTACCAGTTTGCAAAAGAGTGAGCTGGTTTCTTATTATCTTCTGGAGGTGACCAGTTTATTTTCAGTATCATTATGGACTCGTGGACTGAAATAAATTTGGTGAGTTTCAGTTTGTTGCAGTTATTCCAATGATGAAAGCTCCGCTTGTCCTGTCTTCGGCCAGTGGGAACCTCTGTGTTCTGCTGTCTACATACAGCCTCTCTGGGATGACTTCCACGCTGTGTTTATGTTAAGATGTTCCAGACTCCTTTAGAACATTTTCTCAGATCTGCAGTCAGTCATTTCTCCACATCACCCTTTTGTTTTTTTAAATTCTCACCTGAGGATATGTTTTTATTGACTTTAGAGAGGAAGGGAGAGAGAAAGAGAGAGAAACATTGATGTGAAAGAGAAACATCGATCAGTTTCCCATATGCACACTGACCAGGGATCGAACTTGCAACCTTTTGGTGTATGGGACAATGTTCCAACCAACTGAGCCACCCAGCCAGGACAACATCGCCCTGACTTTCAGTGGGAAATGGCATTTTGTGACCACCACATGGACTCCAAGGATGCTCAACTTGCTGGGTTGGTCATTGTTTCTCAGCCTTTTCAGTGGACAGACTAATAGATAAAGATAGAATGATAGATCACATACCTCATAAATTCATACTGCTATTTCCAATTAAATTTTAGGACTACTTGCCCAGCCGTTGTGGCTCTGTGGTTGAGCGTCGACCCATGCACCAAGAGGTCGTTGGTTCGATTCCTGGTCAGGGCACATGCCTGGGTTGTGGGTCAAATCCCCGATGGGGGGCATGCAGGAGGCGGCCAGTTGATGTTCTCTCTCATCGATGTTTCTATCTCTCCTTCTTTCTTCCTCTCTCTCTAAAATCAATAAAGATAAAATCAATAAAGAAAAAATTTTAAAAAATTTTAGGACTGCAGATTTTTTATTTAATCTTTTAAAAAAATTACAGCTCTTTTGCCTTTCTTTCACACTGAGAATCATGATTTTTAGGACACAGGATAATCATTAATGTATCCCATAATTACTCATTTGTTTCAGGCAACATTACACACACAGCAGGGAATAATAATACTAATGCTCCTACAACCAGAGTGATAACTGGAAATAGCTTATAAGTTCTCACTGCAATTTTTATAGCTGTTCTATATCTACATTGATCACCTTTATACACCATATTTCCCCCCCCCCACCCTTTTTTTGGTTAATTCTCACCTGAGGACATCCCATTGATTTTTTTTTTTTTTTTAGAGTGAAAGGGAGAGAGGGAAGTGGGGGAGAGAGAGAAACATTGATGTGAGAGACTGGGGGTCGATCCTGAAACCTTTTGGTGTAGAAGATGACGCTCCAACCAACGGAGCCACCCCGCCAGGCTTCTCTCCTTTTAAACCTCACATAGTTGGGTTCTACAACTAACTATATTTTTAATGCTCTCCACTAGTTCTCATGCTGATGTCTGAGACTTGTTCTGGAAATAAAATCCTTGGCTCACACTTTTACCCCCTTCAAGAAGGTCACACTATTATCTTCTGGTAAAAAGCAATGCAGTTGAAATGTCTGATCAGAATCCAATTTTCCCCCAGCTGGCTTGGCTCAGTGGTTATAGCGTTGGTCCTCGGACCAAAGAGTCGCGGGTTCAATTCCAGTCAAGGGCATGTGCCTCGGTTGCAGTCCGTCCCCAGCCCTGGTCGGGTCGTGCGGGAGGCAGCCAGTTGGTGTGTCTCTTTCATGTTGGTGTTTCTCGCACACAGGCTCTCTCTCTCTACCCGTCCTTCCCACTCTATCTGAAAATAAATGGAAAAATATCCTCGGGTGAGGATTTAAAAACTAAATAAAAATAAAAGAAGAATCCAATTTTCTTTCCCTTTATAAGTCACTTGCTCCTTTTCTCCTTGATGATTAAGGGATTTCCCTCCTTCAGTAGCCACTAAATTTACCAAAATATGCCTTGGTCATTCTGAGTTGGTTTTCTCAGGCTTATTGTGTATCTTTTAAAATATATTTACCAGTTATTAATTTATTGTGTCTCAGCTCCCAAGTCCATTCTTCATCATCACCTCTGCAGGAATGGAGCTGGACTCCAACTATTTCTCCTTTGAGAGCTGGCTCGATGTTAAACTTTGTCCGTGGAGGGGCTTTCTCCTCTGGATTCTAGTGTAACTGATGGACCAGGCTTCTTCAGGGCACACAGCTCCCAGCGCTCAGCTCCAGCAGATCCTGGTGGTCAGCTGCACAGGCACCTCCCCGTGGAGGCCTTTCCTTGGCACCCCCTCGGATGGCTTCACAGCAGACCTCTCCACCTTTCAGTGCGTCACGGCTGTGTCGTCTTCCAAGATCTTGATCTCCACCCTGGGATGACGGGGCTTTCCTTGGTTCCTCTGTCTCAGCCCTAGGTGTAGAGGCTTCTCCCTTTATCTGCTACTCATTTATTCTTTAGAGTTCCTTTTACTCCTTACTAGCCATCCCCCCATTACTCCAATCCCCTGTTATGGTTAGTAATTCTTTATATAAAACTTTGCCTATTTAAATTACTTTGTGGTTTCTCTGTCCTAAATGGGTCCTCACTAATGCAATGTAGTATCAAATCTTTTTTAAAATTTCAGGAAAGTGTCTGTCTCCCTGCCTCTGTCTGTCTCTGTCTTTGTCTGTCTCTCCAGGGGACAGTCACGTCCCTACTCCTCTCTACTCCAGTGCCCCAGCTCTTCTCTAAACCCCGGCACCTGCCTTCAGCTTCCCATTTTTCAGCTGGCAGGTGGGTCCAGCCTGCCCAGTGCCCCTCTGAGCCTCACTACCCCGCCTGCCACTCAATGCCCCTTTACTCAAGG
The DNA here is from genome assembly GCA_030848825.1 of Tadarida brasiliensis. Lineage (NCBI taxonomy): Eukaryota > Metazoa > Chordata > Mammalia > Chiroptera > Molossidae > Tadarida > Tadarida brasiliensis. Next base: position 101,336,132 of record CM061265.1, read on the forward strand.
ACTCCACTCAGCCCTTTGTTTATTTCAAATTCCCAGAGAGGGAAAGAAATTGCCTGGCTGCTTCAGGCCAGGTGTTTCATTAACCAGGCGTGGCTGTGGCCACATGGAGCCATGCCTTCCAGGGCATGGAGGCTTCTGTAAAAAGGAAGTGCAGCTGAAGGAAGTGCAAGTGCTGTCACCTGGGCTCCAGCACAGCCTCTCCTCTGCCTGGCACCTCCTTGTTCTTCCCTTGGATCCAGGTCTGGAGGCACCCTCACCCCACCCCCTCCCGCAACAACCATCGCTTCTACTTGCGCTGCCCTGCTTTCTGGCTCTGGCTAACAGTGCTCTGCTGTGGTCCTCACTGCACCTTGCTGTGTAACATGAGTTTCCTGGTCTCTTGTCTGCCTCCGCAACTAACACCAGTTCCCAGGGCTGGGGCTTTGGTCCACTGCTCCAGCCCTGGCCCCCACAATTGTGCCTGGTGCTCAGTGAGGTTTGTAGAATGACTGAGATACACTGTCATCCTCCCCAGTGGGAAATGCCTGAGTCCTGTTGGGGAGTTGCCCTGGGACCATTTTGAAAGCTCAGGGACCAAAAGGCCCCCAGTGGTGGCCAATTCCCAGTCCCTGCCTCCTACCCTGCCATCCAGACCTCCCCTCCCCAGGAGGAGAGGTGGGGGAAGTTATGTCTCTTTTTCCAGATGTGCTTCAGAAGAATCATTTGGGCTCGTTTCCCAAAAATTTCTGTTGAGATTTTGATTGACATTACTTTTACATAGTTTACATTTGCAAAGAAACTACGTTCTTACACGTTGAGTCTTACCAGGAGCATGATATCTATTTTCTTGTCTTCTTTTATAACTCAGTTTTCACATAGTTTTGCATATTTATCATTAAGGTAATTTTTAGGGTACTTGAGTTTTGTAGTTGCTATCTTACGTGGCTTCCCCCACCCTCTTATTTTCTAATTGTTGATAATAGAGGAAAGGAGTTGATTTGTGAATGTTTATTGTGTATCCATTCACTTTAACTCAAATCTTATTAATCCTAAAAGCTTTTCATTTGATTATTTTAGGAATAAAATTACATTATGGACAAATGATCATTTTATCTCCTTCCTCTAGTCGAACCTCTTTTTCAGCTGTTTCTTATTGCGTTCGTTCGGCAAAGCGGATCCTGTCTTAAATAAACCTTTTGCAAGGGAAGATGTTGAGGACTCCACAGAATATTTAAAGAACAAAACCAAGAAAGTGACATATCTCAGTTTCTGGGATGCTGCCAAGGCAGTACTTAGAGGAGATTAATTGCTCCCAGTGCTTATATTAGGGAGGGGAGAAAAGAGAAACAGTAAATCAAGTTGATACTTGATGAACTTTGTTCCCTTTGAGTTACAAACCAAGAGAAAGGAGAAAAAGGAAGTAATAAATTTAAACAAAATGGAGGAAGAAGAGAGAGGATTGATGAACTTAATCATATGTAGCACGTGGGAGGAAATGTTCCCATCTGCAGAGTGGGGCAGCTTGGACAGGATGGAGGAAGGGGTCCAGGTCCTGCCAGGCAGCCCGCCTCTTCCTTCCCATCAGATACCTGGAGGCAGGTGGGCTTGGGGCAGGGCGCTGGCCAGCCACTGGCTGTGGACCCTGACTGGAGTTCTAGCCCCAGCCAGTGCCCTGGAAGTACTCGAGGTGGGTAGAGCATGCTCAGAACCAGGGAAGCATTCAGCAGACCCCTGTCCAGGGAGAGGAAGCACCGAGCTCGGCTCGAGGTGAGCAGTGAGGGCAGCCAGCACGGGACTCACACCCTACTTTGTGAACCCGTCCAGTCTCACACTGCTTGTAGCATCCTCCTTTTCCTCTTGCTTGTTTTTATTTAAAAACATTTTTTATCCTCACCCGAGGATATATTTATTGATTTTTAGAGAGAGAGAAATATCAGTCGGTTGCCTCCCAGATGTGCCCCAACTGGGCATCAAACCCACAACCTTTTGGTGTACGGGACAACGCTCCAACCAACTGAGCCATTTGGCCAGGGATGGCTGGCTTGTTTTTAGTTTAAAAAAAAAAAGAGAAAAGGTCAATCCTTGGTTTTGCCTGCCCTCAGGCCAGAGCATTTGGGTTCAGATACCCTGGGCTGGGTGGAGTGGAGCACAGTGACCAGTGTGGGCACAGAGGGGAGACTGGCCATGTTGGGTTCACACATTCTTCTCACACTGGTTCTTTAGAGGATTTCACTAAGGCTATTTGAAGGGAAAGTTCTCTTCCAGTCAGTCTTAAAAAAACGAATACTGTAAGCCATTAGCTAAGTTCTAAAAAGGAACAAATGCAAATTAGTAATACACTCTGGAAAAAGGAATGAACTAATACAAAACATGTTTTACAAGCAAAACGAGGGGATCAGGTTCTCAGCAGTCTGCTTGTATGTTTTTATAACAAAATGGAAATTCATATCTTCCCAGGGGCTCATCATTTATTCCCCTCCACTCAATGTAATATGCAGCAATTTTTTTTTTAAATGGAGAGGGAAAAGCTCCCAGCTGCTCTTTTGAACAAGTGGAGACAGAATGACATCTTGGAACAGCTCTGGGTCTGCTGGGAGCCACTGGGTGGCCCTTGTGTTTTGCGATGGAAGGAGTGTGGGCTCCCGTCTTCCAGGTGGGGGCTGCTGTAGAACAGGTGTAGCAGGTGCTGGCCTCCCTGGGGTGCAGAGTTCTGGCACAAGCAAGCCAGGAGCCTGTGGGAAGGTAAGAACTGAGACCCCAGCCCCTTCGCCCTGAGGTCTGAAGTTAGGGAGGCCTGGGGGGTCATCTGGTGGGCTTGGCCAAGGTGCCAGGCTGACAGGGCCGCGCTGCTCCCAGCACAGTGAGGGCTGAGGCTGGGATCCGGGGCTAGGCCACCTGCTGGCGTGGAGATTTGGGGAGGGTCCCAACCTTGTGAAGATGACCTAAGGAAACAGGCCTTGGAGCCCGGATGAGGGGTACCCTTGGGTCAAGACCAGCAGGGCATCACTGCAGTTGTCCACAGCATCCTGCAGACTTTGGGACCCTTTTTCAGCAGTGACACTGGGTGACAGCCTCAGAGGCAAAGATGGCAGCTGACTCTGCCTGGCATGACACCACGCGTGGGCACCCATGCTGCTAGGCTCTGTGCTGGGCACTTGAGACATGTTTCCCCAGCCCTGCAGCGGGAGGGCCTGTGGGACAACGGTGCTCGGCTGCCTCAGGCGGTGGGTCTTCATCACCCAGAACCCCCAGGGCTCTGTCCCCTGGGCTGATTTTATTTTTATTTTAAATATGTTTTTAGTGATATTTTTTAGAGAGGAAGGGAGAGGGAGATAGGAACATCAATGAGAGAGAAACGATTGGCTGCCTCCTGCATGCCCCCCATGGGGATCAAGCCTGCAACCCAAGCATGTGCCCTCTTAGTCCACTGAGCCATACCAGCTGGGCCCTGGGCTGTTTTTAAATGGCAGCTTTGTCCTAGTTCACTGAAGACGTCGGATGGTCAAGGGGGGTTACCTCACTGCAACGGAAGCTGCATCACTGCATATTTTTTATTCTCGTGAATTTACAATTTCTAAACGAAGATAAGCCAGTGTAAAATTGGGGGAAGAATAGGCTTTATTTGTTAATCTTCACCCTAGGATATTTTTTCCATTGATTTTTTTTAGAGAGTGGAAGGGAGGGAGGGCTGTAGGGGGAGAGAGAGAGGGAGAGAGACATGTGTGAGAGAAACACATTTCTGCATGTACCCAGACCGTGGCCAGGGATCCAACCCACAACCCAGGTATGTACCCTTGATCGGGAATTGAACCCGTGACCCTTCAGTGTGCAGGCCGAAGCTCTAACCATTGAGTAACACCGGCCAGGGCTCTGAATATTATGGTGTTGAAAACCCTCTAGGTCTCCATCACCAGGAACGTCCCTGCATTTCTCTCTTGAAAGCCTGTAGCCTCCAGAACATCTGAGGAGGTGCCCCCCAACATGCTCTGATTCCATTTTTGGGGTCCTCCCTTCAAACTCAGCCTCCTCATTATGTCAAACAATTGAACTCTCCCCACACTGGGTTCTGGGCCTAGGCACCCAAAACCCAATAATATTCTCTGCTAAACAGAGGCATTCCTTTCCTGCTTTTTCTCCCCCAGAAGCCCCCACGAGGGGAGGGGAGCTGAGAAGATTTCTTTCCATACTGACGCACAGTGGGCCGCCTTCATCCCTCTCCCCCACCCCAGGCAAAAGTGGCTGCTGTCGTGGACACTTGCTTTATGGCCATCAGTCACCTGTTTTCTTTTATAACAGGACAGAGAAGTGTCCTGCAGCAGCACCCCAGCACAGGGACCACGGTGTACCCGCCCTGGAGATGAGCTGCTGTGGACTCAAGGCAGCTCTCGGACGAGGTATTCCGTCCTCTGTCCGGCTTCCCCACCAGGTCATCACTGCTCACAGTGCCTGGACCCCGGCCCACTCCTCTCCCAGCTGCCTGACTTGCTCCTTATATTTCCCAGTTCAGATTTCTGAAAGGGAATCTGGCTTAGTAAACTTCCACTCTCCTTTCACGTAGGCACCCACAGGTCAGCTGCCCACCTGGCCCATCAGCTGTGGCCGGGGTGGTATGGCCATGCTTCCTGGGACTTGCTGCTGTCCCAAAGGACAGGGTGTGGGCATTGCCCTGAGAGCAGAGGTCCTGGCTGTTCCTGGGAGTGACTGCACCACAGCCCTGTTTGCCCCAAGTCATACAGCTGCTCAGTGTCAGAGGCGAGTTGCAGATCCTGGTCCGTTTTCGTAGCCATCAGCCCCGTCAGCCCCCCATTCTGCACTGGCCTTTCAAAGGCAGGTGTGGAGGTACAGGAGGGTGCGGAGCAATTCTTTGGCCAAGACTGAAATATGGCCAGAATGGTGGAAATAAGAAAGTGCTATTTTTCTATCACTCCTTTAGTAGATACATTTTCAATCGCCCAATAAAGAACAGTTATCAAGTGCCTAAACAAATAAAAAACCTCTCACTGAAGGATAATGCAAGAAAAAAAGCCAATAAATCATTACCCGAATGTTTGAAAAGTGGCGTGAATTGCATACTAAAAAGTCAAGGGAATGGAGTGAGGTCATCTTACAATGGCAGGAGGGCCCTCAAATGAGAGCCAGCTGTGCTCAGGCTCCACACCTGGCCCCGCGCACGGGCCAGTCCGCGTGAGAGACGAGTCAGGAGTGGAATGAACCGGCCCAGGAGCCGCAGGAAACAGGCCCTCGCCAGGCAGAACCTGCAGTGGGAATGAGTGACACTAGCAGCTCTTTCAACTCTCCGCAGCTCAGCACTTCAGAGACGTCCTCAAGGGTTGGTAAAGCTTTCCATCCTTTTGTTTTATTTTGTGAATTTTATTATTATTATTTTTTTTAATCCTCACCCGAGGACACTTTTGCATTCATCTTCGGATAGAGCGAGAGGGAGAGAGGGAGGAAGAGAGAGAAACATCGATGTGAGAGAGACACTTGACTGGCTGCCACCCACATGACTCCCCCCCTTCCCCCCAGGGCCGGGGACAAACAGCAACCGAGGTACATGCCCTTAGTGGGAGCCAAACCCAGGTCTTTCTGGTATATGGGCCGATGCTCTAACCGCTGAGCCAAACCGGCCAGGGCATATTTTGTGAATTTTAAAACGGCCTTCTCCCAATCTCTTCTTCCTCCCTGGGTCTCATGGTTACTTCCTGTTCCAGGCACCTGCACAATAGTTCCCGTTTCCCCCGAGTTTTTGTCCTAAGTCCCTACAGTGAGCTTTGTACCCATGGCATCCTCCTTGAAGGAGGACTGTTGGTGAAAGCATTCAATGATTCCAACCAAGACTGCCTGGATTTGAATCCCCTCTCTAATTCTCACCAGCCTGTGCCTTGATGTTCTCATCTGTAAAATGGGGATAAGTATAGTAATCACCCAATAGGATTCACGTGAGGATTCAATGAGAGGATTTACGTTAATCATTGGAGTCATGGTGCCTGGCACGCAGTAACTGCTTACTAAATGTTAGCTGATTTTATTGTGAAGTAGAGATAGGAAAAGAGCTGCATGACATTGTGTTGGGTAACACACCCTAGCCATCTTGGCCATTCCAGGGAAAGGCACAGAAAGGAAAGCCAGGGCCTGCCTGCTCTGGGACTTGGCATCTCTCCATGGGTCTCAGTCCCTTCCAAAAAACAGCATGGCTCAGAGTGATTTCATAGCTGTCGTCCTCCACCACTGCAACAGTGTAGTGATCATCCGCTCACCTGTCGTGGACACTTGCTTTATGGCCATCAGATATTCGTTGCCCTTTTTTAAAACAGCCCTTGATGTCTTTAGGGGGACTTGCCCCTATCCCACTGAGTGCAGTCTTCGGGGAGCAGTAGGTTAGGAAGTACCCAAACTCATTGCTGAAGAAGCCAAAGGGGTCTTCAGAACTCATCACAGAGCTCAGAACTGCCCATGAGTTCTAGGGGTCTATGCTCCATCCATCAGACTCTGCTGGAACTCTGAGATACGAGGAGAAGCAGAGAGACCCAGGACAGAAGAGAAAAGGGTCAAGTTGGCTCACTGCAGGTGCAGCGCCACCCCAGTTCCTGCTGTTTCTGAGCTGGTTTCTCCTGCCTTCCCATCAGCCTTCTGAGCTACCCCAGAGCTTTCCTGTATGCTTCTAGCTGGCCAGAGTCACAGTCTGTCTTGCTTGCAATCAAAGACCTTGAACTGAAATGCATTCGTTGAATTCTATTCGGAGTTGTTCAGTCCCACAGTTCTGACGGGTTAAAGAGTAAGAAGACCACTGTGGTGTTCAGGTACCTCCTGACCCATGAATTGGGACCCAGATGGAAGGTTGCAGAATAATGAAAAGGTCACAGAACTTGTGTTTGTAATCTGCTTCTTGTTCATCTGCACTCTCTCTAAAAACCTTCCACCTGTCACATAATCCAGGCTCGGAATCACTACACCTGTCAGGAAATTATGGGTCTTCCAGACTCTTGGACTTGCAGGGGTGGAGTTAGAACCAAGGACTCCAGTCCTTCTTCAGCACGCCTTTTCAGGAGCTAACGCTGTTGGTTAGTAGATAACCAAATCATTGTTTCCAATCTCACATCCTTGCCTTTTGCTGCAAGGTGCTGAGTTGCCTCCAACTAGAGTAGGAAGAGTGTAATTCTGCTCCGTGCACATTGGGCTCGGCCCTGTGATTTGATCCGATCATTGGAATCTGAGCAGAAGTGACAAATCTGCCAAAGAGCATCTGTGTTGCCACCTACCCTTCTTGCACTTTCTGCTACTCACCATGTGAAGAACATAGCCCAGGTGGCCACTGGCCCTAGAATGAGAGACACCTGGGGGAGACTAAGTGCTGCCCAGAGCCTGATGGAGGGCTGCCCCCACCCATCCGCAGCTCCGGACTGTGACCTGCTGCCGCTCGGAGCCGCTGAGGTTGCCGAGTTTGTTACCCAGCATGACTCGGGATGAGCCTGCCAAATAGGATGTTCTCGAGCTCACAGGAAGAGCTCAGTGTGAACAGCAGGGTGCGCGGTTCCAGATACCCGCCAGGCTGCTGCCCAAATCCACTTCCTAACTCACCCGTTTCCTGCAGCCAAGGCTCTTCTCGCCTGAACGGCACCCAGTTCTTCAACCTCAGCTCCCTCTTCTTCCCTTTACTGACCCTTCATTCCAGCCACGCTGAAACTCAGTGAACATTCCTACCCCTAACTCCTCTGCTCCTAGTTGTCCCCAACTTCACGGAGACAACCAACCCAGTCCCATCCACCCCTCCTTTCTCCAAACACGTGTCTGAGTGGACAGAGAGCTCAGATGCTTCTTCCCTCTCACATACTCCCCCTCACCTGGTCCCCCCGCCACCCCTCTGGGCCCGAAGGAGTGTCTGGTGCAGCCCTATCTGTTCCCCACCCAGGTCCCTCTGATGTGCAGCCCTGGCTGTCCTGCTTCACCCCCGCACTTCCCCTGAGCACTCTCCCTGGTGCCTCTACCCCGTGACACTTGGTATGGAGGAGAGCATGTTGGAAGCAGAGGGGAAAGGCCCTCGAAGGAGCAAGCAAGACAAAGGAAAGAGGCCAGGCTGCCTTGGGGCTGTGACAAGACCGACCTGGATGCCAGGCCGGAACGGAACCCGAGAGCCTGCTGGAGGAGGCCTGGAGAGGCCCTGCCTTGCCTCGACGGACGGCGGCTTAGGGCTCTCGAAGGCCCTTCTCTCCCTGGAAGTGGACATCAAGAAATGAACACATTCAAAGGACAGGGGCAGGGAGGGCCTGCCTGGTCATGCCAACGGAAAGTAGCCACCTGGTTTTCTGCCCAATGGTTCTCTGAAAGTATTTTACCGAGTAAGACTTTATAACTGGCAAGAGTGGTCTAGAAGTGGGTCACTCAAGTAACAGGGGAAGTGCTCTTGAGGTCAGCGCAGTTCCTGACGCCCTGACTCAGAACACTAAAACCACCGGAAAAAACCAGACACGCAAGACTGCGGCTGCCGTTCAGCCGGGAGAACCTGCAGCCCTCCGGGGCCCAAAGCCAGAGAATGTGTGGGAACAGAGTTTTATTGCAGGAACCTAAATTTAACCAGCTGGAGCTCTTTTTAAACAATCATCCTATTCTTATATTTAGAATAAATTGTGCATCTTTTAGCAGGCAGTCAGCGTTTCATTGTTAAGACGGAAGATGGAACAGAGTGTTCTTGGCCGGGCTGCTCCCGGGACCCAGGCTCCTTGTCAGGATTTCGCAGCATGTGGTAAAGACATTTATTAGGGCAAATGTGCTTCAGGCCTGACAGAGGAGGCCCAGGGCCCTGCACAGCAAGCAGCTGCCAGCTGAGCGGCACAGAGGAAACCTTTCCAGAGTGATGTCATTATCTCCCGAAGCGCTACCAGGCGCCTGGGCGGAGTGAGGAAGTTAGAGAAAAGGGGAGTTTTAGAATGTTCAGTGGATTTACCAAAATCCCTTGGAGAGAGACGCTAAAATGCTTCATATAACCAAAGCAGTGAGAAATGGTTAAAAACGAGACAGTTCCAATGAATTAGTCCCCCCCCAATAGACTTTAGGATATATAGGAAATCAACATATAATAAAAAGGGGCGGGGGAGCTCATTCTTTAAAAAGATCAACAGACTATGAAACCTTCTGGCCAATTTTACAAAGCAAAGCCCTAATTAGGAATGAATATAGAGAAATAAATCCCCAAGGCAGCTCCTAATACCAAAACCTGACAAATCAACATAAAAAAGTTATGTGGATCAATCTTTCTTTCTTCTGAATGTTGATCTAAAAGTCCTAAATAAAGTATTAGCAAATTGGACTCATCTATGTATTAAGCCAGTTTTCCGATAGGAGTGCAAGAGTAGTTTAACAACTTGGGAAATTTAGTCTTGTAATTTATCACATTCATAGGATACAAGTAAAAAAAGTTATATATAATTATCTTCAGTGCTTCTCAAACTGGAATGCGTGGAGGAATCACCTGTGTGGGGCTCCCGTGAAAACACAGGTGCTGGCTGTAGGTCTGGGATGGGACCCCGTGTGCCTGCTGACAAGCTCCTATGCACAGTGAAGGTTCAGAAGCAGAGCTCTAGCTCAGTTCTTAGCCCTGGGGAGACGGTGTAGTTACCAGGAGAGCTTTATTAGTATTAAAAAAATTTTTTTTCTTTATTGATTTTAAAGAGAGAGGAAGGGAGAAGATGGAAACATCAATGAGAGATAACATCGATTGGCCGCCTCCTGCATGCCCCCCACTGAGGATCAGGCCCACAACCTGGGCATGTGCCCTGACTGGGAATCGAACTGGTGACCTCTTGGTGCATGGGTTGACACTCAACCACGGAGCCACACCGGCCAGGCTACCAGGAGAGCTTTAAAAAATGCTGATGCCTATGCTCCACTCTGGACCCATTAAGTCAGAATCTAGAGGAGAGGGCACACAGGCAATGGTGTTTTTTTTAAAATATGTTTTTTATTGATTTTAGAGAGAGAGGAAGGAAGAGGGAGAGAGAGAAACATCAACATGAGAGAGACATCGATCAGCAGGCAATAGTATTTTTAAAAGATTCGAGGTGATTCTAATGTGAAGCCAGTATTCAGAGCCACTGACCTAGGCCAATGCTGAAAAGACACTGGATATAATCGAACATCCATTACTGACCAGAATGCCCAGAACCCCCCAAACAGAAGGGCAATACCTTAAAGGATTTGCTGGAAACCAGCCACAGACAGTGTATTTCATCAAGTAAAAACAGAGGCCACCTCATTAAATCAACAACAAAAGAGAAATGCCCACCATCATGGCAACTGCTCAAAAGCTCTAGATGTTCAGATGATAAGATTAAGTAAGAAAAAGGAAGTCAGTGTACAAACTTGAAAATAAAAGACAAACCATGATGGCCTGGCCGGTGTGGCTCAGTGGATTGAGCATCCTCCCATGGACTGAGAGGTCCCGGTTCGACTCCTGGTCAGGGGACATGCGCGGGTTGCAGGCTCGATCCCCAGTAGGGAGCGTGTAGGAGGCAGCCCATCAATGTTTCTCTTTCGATGTTACCATGATGATTTCCAGATAATATGATTACCCACCTAAAAAATAAAATCAGTTTAATAGAATATCAAAACAATAAGAAACAGGCAGTGTGGACAGATACGAGGTAAGCAAAAATCAAGGGCCTTTAAAAAAAAACACACCACGAAATATGTTTTTATTGATTTTAGAGAGGAAGGGAGAAAGAGAGAGAGAAACATTCATATGAGAGCAAAGCATCGATCATTTATTGAACCCGGGGACCTCTTGGTGTATGGGACAACATTCAACCAACTAAGCCACACCACCGGCCAGGGCTCAAGGACCTTTTCATATATCAGAAATTAGTTAGAAATATTCTTTAAAAAATTTTTTTAGAATCATGCAGCTGAGGTGAGGGTATGGCGTGTCGCAGATGCAGACCGGAGCACGGCGGACCCCCAGAGCTGTTTTATGACAAGAATGAAGCCTGGAAATCCACGTGCAACTCTAGGATGACTCCTGTCCAGACCAAGATGGCAGGGTGAGCGCTGGAGCTCCCTGATCTGCCCGAGGATAAGCCCTGTTATCTGTTGGATATTGGCTGCAGTACTGGGCTGAGGAGATGATCTCTCTGATGAGGGGCGCTGTTGGGTGGGCATCGACATCAGCCCTGCCGTGCTGCATGCAGCCTTGGACCGAGAAGCACGAGACCTACCTCTGGGAGATCTGGGCCAGGGCATCCCCTTCAAATCGGGCTCCTCTGATGGTTGTATGAGCATTTCTGCTGTGCAGTGGCTCTGTGATGCTCACAAGACGTCTGACATTCCTGCCAAGCGCCTGTACTGCTTTTTCTCTTCTCTGTATTCTGTGCTGGTCCGCGGAGCCCAAGCTGTTCTGCAGCTGTACCCTGCGAACTCGGAGCAGTCGGAGCTGATGACACCCCAGGCCATCAGGGTCGGCTTCACTGGTGGTGTGGTGGTGGACTACCCCAACTGTGCCACGGCAAAGCAGTTCTTCTACCTGTTTGTTTTCTGGACCATCAGCCTTTCTGCCAAAGGGGCTGACCGAAGTTAAGGATGAAGAGGAGGCCAGGGAATCCACATTCACGAACAAGAGGAGTCCCTACAGGACTGCGAGGAGGGGTGAGGAAGACCCGTGAGTGGGTGCTGGAGAAGAAGGAGCGCATGGACTGCAGGGCAAGGGAGTCAGACCGGACACGCAGTGCACGCGCAGGCGCGACCCGCTGCAGGCAGGTAGCTGCACGCGGTGGGCCAGCGGGGGCCACACCGTGAGCCTGCTGCCCCGCTCAGGCGCTTGCCTCTGGAGAATTTTATTTATTGCAGTATCTGCCTCATCAGTTGACAAAATAGTGTTTAGAAAAGTTCTAATCGCATTTTCTTCATTAAACAAAGTTCTGAGACCATGTTATTTTGTTGTAAAGGCAATAAACCACTTTCTGTGGACAAAAATAAATTAAAAAAAATTTTAATTGATATTTAGAAAGAGAGGCAGGGAGAGAGAGGAAAATATTGATGTGAAAGCAAAACATCCATCGGCTGCCTCCTGCACACCCCCACTGGGGATAGAGCCCGAAACCCAGGCGTGTGCCCTGACCGGGAATCAAACTGGCAATTTTCGGTGCCCGGGACAACGTCCAACCAACTGAGCCACATTGGCCAGGGCTAGAAAATGTTCTTTAAAGACTCCTTTAACAATAGCAACCTGTATAAAATATATCCTAAAATATTTCATAAGAAATGTATGGCATACATATGCTATACATGACAAATTTTTACCAAATGATGAAATTTTACCAAAGAAGGACTTGAATAAATGAAGAGACATCCTCCTTGCAGATGGAAAGTCTTAATAGTATAGAAGTGTCAGTTCTGCCCCAAAGTAATAAACTAACATAATTTTTATCAAGAGCCTGATGTAATTTAAAAAATATTTATAAAGCATTTTAAAATTCATCTGGAAGAATATTTTTATAAACATAGAAAAACAATATTTGGAAACAGCAATGAATTAAGGGGGAGACTTATCAGATATTTTTCACTGAGGTATAATTTACATACAATATAATTAATACATTTTAAGTGTACAGTTTGAAGTTTTGATAAATGTGTGCACCCTTGTAACCACCAAACCAGTCAACGCCAACCCCGTGGAACATTTCCATCTTTCTGGAGGGTTCCCTGAGGCCCCTTTACAAGTCAACCTTCCCCCAGGCCCCTCCTGCCAACACTGGGCCTGACCCAGGCAACCACTGATGTGTTTTCTGTTGCTACAGAGTAGTTCCACCTGTTCTAGGATTTCATCTAAGTGTAATCTTACAGAATGTTCTCTTTTGTGTCCAGCTTCTTTCACTCAACCTGCTGTCCGTGAGCTTCACCCCCTATCAAATATTAAAACATTTTATTGTGCCTATAGTAATCAAAATAGTGTTATGGCAGCATAGGAATAAACAGACTGATCAATGGAATAGAATAGAGTCCAGCATCTGACTCCAAGTTCAAGTGGGACTTGGGTAGATGAAAAAGGTAGCAATTAAGATCAGTCTGGAAAGTTCAGATTAGCCAGTAAATGGCTTTGGGACCACTGGCTCATCATTGGAGAAAATGGGGTTAAGTTCTCTATTTTTTATCTCATGCTGAAATAAATGACAGATGGGTTAAATATAAAAATTAATCTATCAAAAAAGAAAAATATTTTATAATCTTGAAGCTGGAGAGCTCTCTCTAGCATTAAACAAAAGCTAATATGCATATAAAATAAAAGTTGATAAATTTGACCTACAAAAAATCTAAAATGTTTATCTGGCAAATAAAATCATCGGGGAAAATAATTTTAACATACATAACAGACAAGAAGTATAAATATGTTAAATAGACAAAAAGCTACCAAAGATTAATTAGTAGGCAATTACCCAAGAGGAAACTAGGTAAAGAATAAGAAGAGCTCATTTACTGAGGAAGAACTCCAAATGGCCAATAAACATAAGCGTGAGGTTCAAAGAAATACAAATCATAGCACTTGTTTAACCATCTGATTGACTATTGTTAACTGATTGACTTTTTTAAAAAATTAAGGTATCCGCTTTTGGTGTGCAGAGCCAGACATCCATTCGTATTCCGTAGGATGGCTGAGTTCTGAGTGATATTTTACAAAATGCTCTCATGTGATCCCATGTGATCTTCATACAAAGGAGGAGATAGGAAGGTGAGGTGCTATTCTACTGACTTTACAAATGAGGAGCCCTAGGTTCAGTGAAGTTACTTTCCCCGGGTCACAGAGGTAGTAAGTGGCCACACTGCGGGTTAACTTGTGTGTTTCTGAATTTTTATGGCAGCATGGCTTTCTGAGATCCAACGAGCTTAGCTTTTTCTCCACTGAATTTTCATCAGTTCAAAAGCTTTAGAATTATTAATGCTAACATATTATGCTCTCATTCAGGGAAGATAAATTTAATGCCATAGAAATCCCCAATCTTGTTTCTTAATAAAACATTAAATCCATTATGGGAAGACACCACGGATAGATTAAATGTCTTAAGAGTGAAAAATGACTGCATTATATTATTTCTTTAGGACTGCAAGAAAGTTCTGAGTTACAGTGCCAAAGGTATTTTCATGTATTTTTAAAACTTGTGAAATTGATAAATTAATTGGTTAATCCACTTCTTCAGCAAATACGTATTGAGTGCCTATGAAGTGACAGGCCCTTCTCCGGATAGTGAGGATTCAGAGGCGAGCAAGCCAGGAACACACGTTTGCATGGAACTGAGATCCTAAACTTACTGTTGACATCTGATGAAGCGATGTTTGTGCTAGTTTAAGTACAAAATACATGACTGTGCTGCCAATGTTTAAATAATCCAAATAGAATAAAAAGATCATTTAATAAAATACACATTGCAATTGAAAGTACACAGATATTCACTATCTTTGCCTGAAAATTAAACGTGCAATTATAGGAATGTCAGGTTGTCCTTAGAGATTAAGTTTTTGTTTTTGTTTTTAAATTGATTTTTAAGGAGAGAGAGAGAGGGAGGGGGGAGAGGGAGAAACATCAATGTGAGAGCAAAACATCAATCGGATGCTTCCTGTGCGCCCCCTGCTGGGGATTGACCCTGCAACCTGGGCATATATCCTGAGTGGGAATCCAACCAGCGACCTTTAGTTGCCCGGATGACGCCCAACCAATTGAGCCACAGCAGCTAGGGATAGAGGTTAAGTAAATATTTTGTTCTTTTTCTTCTTAAGAAGGTTCCAGAAAGCCCTGGCCATGTGGCTCAGTTGGTTGGAGTGTTGTTCCATACACCAAAAGGTTGTGGGTTCGATTCCTGGTCAGGGCACGTACCTTGGTTGTGGGTTTGATCCCTGGTTGAGACATGTATGGGAGGCAACTGATCTGTTTCTTTCCCTTCTCTCTAAAAATCAATAAAAAAAAACATATCCCTGGGCCGGCCAGTGTGGCTCAGTGGATTGAGCATCACACTGGACTGAGAGGTCCGTTCCATTCACGGTCAGGGCACATGCCCGGGTTGCGGGCTCCATCCCCAGTAAGAGGTGTGCAGGAGGCAGTCAATTGATGTTTCTATCTCTCTTTCCCTTCCTCTCTCTCTAAACAAGTCAATAAAGACATATTTAAAAAGTATATATCCTTGAGTGAGGATTAAAACGAAGAAGGTTCCAGAAAGCCTTCTTGGTCTCACTCAGGGCTGCCCCTGCCCACCTTAAGAGAGTTTGCATTGAGGAGAGAGACTGATTTTGGTGAAGGGAACATGGCAAGGGCCTCGGCACAGGGGAAGGAATCAGACCCTCTTGTTTCAAAGGTTAGAAGAAAATAATCTGATCACCCCTTGGAGAGTCCCAGAGAGAAACAGAGGACGTTAGTTATTGTAGGGCTGCTGGGAAATTGGCCTCAGAACAACTCTGATGGGAGGTCTTGGGCCAGCTGGGCCTGGGATGTGGTCAGGTGTGTGCCCCACACCCGGGCCTGCCTGGGTGGAGAGGGAGCCAGACTGAGACCCTGCCTCTGTGCCCCATCCCACCAGCAGGCTGGCCTTTCAAGCCCCTGGCCGGTCACTGCAGGACATGGTGACTTCCAGGCTCCCAGAGCAGCGTGGTCAACCCCAGTCTCACCTGGCACTTGAGAGTCCCAGGGGTCAGGCGGGCGGAAATATATAGTTCAGGGGTGCAGACCCCAACACCTGCCCCTGAACTGGGACATGGAAGGGGGCTGGGAAGACATGCTTACTTGGTGATTTAAAACATTGTGCATTGTGGGGTTTTTTTTTATCCTCACCCGAGGACATTTTTGCATTTATCCTCAGATAGAGCAGGAGGGAGAGAGGAAGAGAGAGAGAGAAACATCGATGTGAGAGAGACACATCGAGTCGCCGCCACCCACATGACTCCAGCCAGGGCCAGGGACAAACTGCAACCGAGGTACGTGTCCTCAGCAGGAGCCGAACCCGGGACTCTCCAGTCCGCAGGCCGATGCTCTAACCGCTGAGCCAAACCGGCCAGGGCAACATTGTGGTTTTTTTAATGGACACGAATTATTGGCTCCAGTCAGGCAAAACGCTGTGACCACCTAGAATGTTACAGGCCTTTCCCCACCTGCTTACAGGCACCCGTAAGCTAACATGTGTGTCGGCGGGACGGGGTCTCATGGCCCTGGGACTTGATAAAAGCTCAGCTTGGGGCTCTTCCTCGCCCCGAGCAGTTCCTGAGGAGTCCTGTGCAAGATTTCTGCTTTCCCTGGTCACTGCTGGGTGCCACCCTCCCTGCTGGGTAAGCAGGGCTCAGTAAGCAGCTCAGGCCTTTCCTTATGACCCAGCCCCCGAAAGCCCACCCACGAGGAGGAGGATCTCATCTCAGCAGAATCAGCCCTGGCCGGTTTGGCTCAGCAGTTAGTGTCGACCTGTGGATCGAAGGGCTGCGGATTCAATTCCCGGTCAAGGGCACGTACCTGGGGTGCAGGTTTGATCCCTGGCCCTGGTTGGGGTCGTGCTGGAGGCAACCAACCAATGTTTCTCTCTCTCTCCCTCCCTTCCTCCCACTCTCTAGGTCTATCTGAAAAAAATCAATGGAAAAATATCCTCGGGTGAGGATTAAAAATCAAAGCTTCACACTGATCCTTAGACCTGCCTCTCACCATCCTGCCAGTCCTGACCTCCCTCCCCAAGCTTCTCTGTCCCTCGTTCTTCATTTTCTCCCCTTTCTGGAGCAAAGCAAGTCTCCCTTGTCTCAGACAGAACGACTCAGCCAGCTCTGACGACTGGATGCCTGTCTCCTTCCCGGCTCTTGAATGTCACCCTTCCCCCAGCACATCGAGGTGTGTTTCTAGACAAAGGCAGCTCTCTCCCAGGGGGCTCCTGCTCCCAGCTGCTGAGCTAATGACAAGCTCGCTTCCTTACCTGACATTGAACATCGGAGTCAGGAAGCACAACTGGACACGGATGAGCGGTTTGATATCAGCCATTTATTTAATAACCACTGATAAGATGCAAAAATATTTTATATAAGCCTCTGGAGATGTACTCGGAGGTTGTTCTAACGGATATTTCGGAGGTTAAACTGGTGGAGACCATTTCCAGAGGTTGTAAAACAACCCCTTAAAATTCTATGGGGAATTGTACACTTGAAGTGGTGACTTGAATGATATGTGAGTTATATCTCACTAAAGCTGTTACAAAACATAACAGCTCTTTGGCTGCTCTGACATGTGCTCCCCACCAGCCAGGCTGTCAGGGCACATTAGCATCCTGCCTCCCGCTGCTGAAACAAGTACCAGAACTCAGCGGCTCAAACCGGCGATCTGTCCTACAGCTCCGCAGGTGACAAGTCCGACACGGTCGCACTGCTGCAAACCAAAGTGTTGGCAGGGCGGCGTTCCTTTCTGGAGGCGCTAGGGAGGCTCTGTTTCCCTGACTTTTCCAGCTTCTAGAGGCGCCCATATTTGCCTCGACTCAGGGCCCCTTGTCCATCTTCAACCAGCCATGTTGCTTCTCTGTGCCCTTCTTCCGTAGCCACGTATCCCTCGGACTTACTCATCTGCTTCCCTATTCCACCGTCAAGGACCCTAGTGACTGCATTAGGCCCACCAGACAGTCCCGGGTCATTTCCCCATCTCAAGGGGCCGCTCTGTTCTGGTCAGGTGGTATGGAGCATTAAACAGCAGGCATTGCCCCTTCTCCAGCACCCCCACCCACTGCAGGAAGGGGCAGAGCAGCCTAGTGCAGAGCCCAGATGGCTTCTGTTGCCACAGTGGGAGGGAGATCCAGCCACAGGGGGAGGAGCCCAAGCAACTGCATGGGTACTGCTTGGGACTGGATTCAAGCTCCACCCCCTGGGAGCCAGGGGGATCATGTCCCAGCCCCACCCAGCTGCGGGGACTCTTGGTCTGTCCAGCCCCCTTTGGGAGGACGAATCCTGCCCCAAGCCGATCAAGGGCAAGTGGTCCTCATGGGAGGTGGTGTGCCCACCAAAAGACCCCTGAACTCTGGTCACCGTCAGTTGGCCTGAGGTAAATCCTGGACCCCAGCTAGGCCAACTGAGGTCCATCCCTGGAATGTTTTCATCTGGAGTGACCCCCTAGACTGCAGTTCCCTCTGATGGTAGAGTGGGGAGGAGAGAGGTGTGGAAACTGCCAAGCTCAGGGTTCTAGCAGGTCTGAGAGAATGCAGCTGACCCCTAGCGAGAGCCGGAGAGTTGATGCAGGAAGAGCCCCTGTGGTCTTGGTGAGGCTGATTCCAAGAACCCAACCCCGTCCCGAGGCCCGTTTTCCCTGGTCGCTGGTGTGTCTGGGAGTTCTTTCTGCAAAGCCAGTGGGAGATGACTGGCTTCACCTCTGCAGCCCCAACTGACCCATCAGCAGACAAGTAGGGTGAAGGCCAGGCCTAGGGCTCAAGAACTCTTGGAGGAGCAGCGAGAAGAACCGGAGAGGGAGGGCCTGGGGGCAGCAAGAGGAGAGGCCTCTGGAGTCCCCAGGCAGAGGGAGCACCAGCCTGGAGGAAGAGGGGCTCCTCCCATGTTTGGGGAGCCAACCCCACAGGGTCGGGTCCCAACCCTCATCCTTCCGGTGGAGACTTTGCAAGAACAATGTTTTTTATTTTTTTTATATTTATTTATTTATTTATTTATTTATTTATTTATTTATTTATTTATTTTTGTTACAGATGTTTCTCCTTTTTCCCCCATTGACACCCTCCTCCCCCTCCCTCCCTGCCCTGTCCCCAGCTTTGTTGTCCATGTCCATTGGTTATGCATACATGCATATAAGTTCTGTGGTTTATCTCTTCCCCTCCTCACCCCCTCTAATGGGGATTGTCAGTCTGTACCCTACTTCCACGTCTCTGGGATTACCCTGTTCTTCAGACTGTTATAAGAACAATGTTTTTGACAGAAGGCTATGAAAAAGGCAGGCAAGGGCCCAGCCGGTGTGGCTCAGGGGTTGAGCATCGACCTGTGCACCAAGAGGCCCTGGGTTCAATTTCTGGTCAGGGCACATGCCTGGGTTTCGGGCTTGATCCCCAGTAGGGGGCGTGCAGGAGGCAGCCAATCGATGTTTCCCTCATTATCGATGTTTCTATCTCTCCTCCTCCCTTCCTCTCTCTGAAATCAATAAAAACATATTTAAATAGAAATAAATAAATAAATAAATAAATAAATAAATAAATAAATAAATAAATAAATAAAAAGGCAGGCAAGGGCCCAGGCCCTGAAGTGCCCAGTCCATCTCTGCCTGCTTCTTGGAAGGACATTGTGGTAACAATTCTCCAACAAGAGCGATATGTTTTGGGTCTTTTGCTTTGCTTAAAAAGAAAAGTCATAACCCCATTGCAAAAAATCACCCATAAACTACTGTCAAGAGGTAGAAAAATGCCCTGGCCAATTTGGCTCAGTGGTTAGAGCATCGGCCTGTGGTCCAGAGAGACCCGGGTTCGGTTCCCGCTAAATTTGGCTCAGCGGTTAGAGCATCGGCCTGTGGTCCAGAGAGACCCGGGTTCGGTTCCCGCTAAGGGCACGTACCTCAGTTGCAGTTTGTTCCAGGCCCTGGTTGGGTCATGCGGGAGGCAGCCACTCGATGTGTCCCTTTCACATCGATGTTTCTCTCTCTCTCTCTCCTCTCTCTCCCTGCCACTCTATCTGAACAAAAAATGGAAAAATGTCCTCAGGTGAGGATAAAAAATAAAAAAAAAAGAGGTAGAAAAATGCTTGTTTTAATTAACGTCTAGCGTTCAGTCTAATACAACAGATGCAAGGTATTGGAGGAGATGAACCTAACCCAGTGACTCTCAGTGTGGCCTCAGGAACAGCACCAGCAGCACCTGGGAACTTGTTATAAGTGCTCACTCTCAGGCCCTACCTCAGACCTTCTAAGGTAGAAACTGGGGGTGGGGCCAGGCCTGCCCTGTGTTTTAATTTTTTTTTAAAGAATTTTTGTGAGTTTATTTGAGCCAAAACTGTCGACAATTGTCGAGAAGCAAAATCTCAATGGATTGAGATAAAGCTCCAGAGAATGGCAGTTTTGCACCTTATTTTTTTATTTTTATTGTTGAAAGTATTACAGATGTCTCCCCCTTTTCCTCTCCATTGACCATTGACCCCCTCCTCCCTGCTCCCACCCTCCTTAGCCTGCTGTGTTTTAACAAACTGATGAGCTAGTCTGGGAATCACAGATTTCAACCTTGGTCCTCCCATGCAGTCCTGCCACATGACCACCAGAGGGCACCAGCAGGCTGTGGTTTCCCCTGCCATGCCCGCTAACAGAAAGACCTCTTTAGACTTCTTTTTTTTTTTCTTTTTGAATAAAGAATAATCTATGATTTGTTGAGAATTATTGGCTGACTTTAAACGCCACCATGTTTGGACCAAATTGTACTGTCATTCCAGTTCTTGCTTAACTGTGGTCCCAGTGTGTTTTAGTGATGGTGGAACATGGTTGACAGCTGGTTTTGTTAGAAACATAAAGAAATGTAAAAGTATCAGAGTCAGCAACAAAGATGACCTAATACCTAATAAACGTTTCTATTCTACAAAAAGCAGGATAGAGCTCCATTGTGACCCATTCCCCGTTTTTCTTTTCCTGTGGTCCCTGACTTCTTACCTCCAGAGGCTGAGTCTCGGGCTGAGAACCTGGCTGTCATCCGTGACTCACCTTCCTGCCCTCTCTCTGGTTACCTCTTTGTTATTTCCCAACCATCTGTACTGAGATATAATTTACGTATGAGGAGTGTGCCCGTTGGAAGTGTTCAGTGTGTTTTAAGTTCCTTGAATTCTGACAAATGTAGCCACCACCCCACTGAAGTTTTAAAAAGTGAAACTTATAATAGACCTAGTTGTTTGCGTCTCCTCTGTCCCCACTTTAAACACAGGCTTTGGCTGCTGAGTTAGCACCCGAGGGCCTCTAAACTGACCTGTGGGACAGTGGGCTCCAGGCAGGGGAGGCTGTCTTGGAGGCGCCCTGTGGACCGTCTTGAGAGCATCCCGCAGAGGACAGGGCCCAGGAATGATGGTGGATCCAGCCTGTGCTGCCTCCCTGGGGCTTCAACTGTCTCCTTCATGGCTCTGAGTCCCCTTTTCTGAGAACAATTCAGACTCCAGCGATTTCTCTGAGTAATCTGCAAAGCCCTCAGACACCTCCCTGAGATACCCAGGCCTTGCGTGTGTTTTTGAAACTTGCTTGTAACTGAGTGGCTACCCGAGACTTGGCTGTAAACGTGGTTTATTCATTGCACAGATATTTATCGAGCACTTGTCGTGTTCTAGATGTTGGACTTTCGGTGAAAACAAGACATAATCCTGCCTGATGAAATTTACATTCTAGAGGGAAAGGAAAGCAATGAAAAAAAATAAGCACATAATATAATGTCAGAAGAAAACTAAAGCAGGGTCAGGGGGTAACCAGTGGGTGAGGCGTTAAGGTAGGAAGGTATTCCTGATGAGATGGTTGGGGAAGGCCTGTCTGAGAAGTTGGCATTTGAGCAGAGATCTGAATAAGCGAATCCACTATGAAGATATCTGGGGAAATCATTGTCCAAGCAGAGAGAACAGCAAGTGCAAAAGCCCTGGGGTGAGAATGGTCACTTGGGCTTCTGTGTAAAGAGAGGGGAGTAAAAATGGAAGCATGGAGACCTACTAGGAGTCTTTTGTGATTGTCCAAGCACGAGACAGAGGTGGCTTGAGCAGGGTGGGAGCAGAGCAAGGGCAAGATGTGGTCAGATCTAGCATGTGACTTGGCAGATAGGGTCGACAGCATTTGCTTCTGCATTAGCTAAGTTTAAACCTCTGTACTTAGAGAAGTGGTTTTAGGTATCCTCCTTAAATTGTTTCTGTGAAATATGGTTTTACTTGAAATAATCATAACCTAGGAAAGACGATAGCTTCATATTCATTCCTGTATTCAATACACTTTACCAGCATAGCCCGTGAACATTTTATTGTTCTTTTGGTCATTTATTAAGTATTAACTGTGCCAACAGCTAAGGAACTCAATGGCATCCAATCTTCATCTTAGCCTTCTGAATTAGGTGTCATCTCCATTTTACAGATAAGAAACTGGGGCTGAGAGGGGCCACGAGAATTGATAGCCACACATATCCTAAGACGTTTCTCTTCAGTGCAACGGGTCAGAGAGCTTCCTCATCACAGGAGAGACCACAGGGTGGGCACGTTGCCAGAAGGCAGATGGAAGCAGTGAGCCAGGGAAATGCACTTTGCAGAATCATAAAGGAAGTCTTGGAATTCTGATAGTGACAGTGACAGAGATGGCTCCTCCATTGAGATGGGCAGGGAGGAAGCCCTGGCTGGGAAGGAGTGTTTCCTAGAGGGGTCTCTCCTTAATGATGTCCTTTAGATGAGAGCTGCCCCGAACAGTCCTTGTTGCTGAGACCATCTCAAGGGACAGAAGCCAGCATCCCTTGGCCAGCCACTTTGGTTTCACTTGCTGATAACAGAATGTGGCCTGCTCACAGTCCCCTGCCCCTACTGTGAACACCACCCCCAGAGTCACCCCAGGGTCTCACCCACCAAGAGGCACCCAACTTGCCCTCTGCAGGGATCAGCTGGAGGCTTCAGTTTGCCCTTTGCTTTCACAAACTTTCCCGAGCATCTAAGACGCGCCAGTCACCAGGCAGGACACTGAACTTCAGAACCAGACAGACCTGTCTGGGCACTTGAAGGACTCACAGCTGCTTTGGGGTTAGCAGAGCATCCGGCTCTGCCCAGGCAGAATGCTCCTAGGGACTGGGAGCTGATAGCCCTCTGGCCATCTGTTAGCAGGTGTTGAAGCAAAAGGCCTTTGTCGTTTGTGCGGACTGTTGGGAGGTGTTGGGTGGGTGTCAGGGCAATCAAAGGACAGAGATAAGGGTATGATGAAGAAGGAGAGGATGGCCTGGGTCATCTGCTACCCCCCCCCCCCCCCCATGGATTGACTTCAAGGCCGGAAGGTGGCAGCAGCTGAAGGAGCAGCTCACCAAGAAGGCGGACCTGGCCCAGAGTCACCGCCTGGAGACCCAGAGCCTCGCCTCACCCAGTCCCAGAGCTCAGGGTGGCCCCAGCGGGGAGTTGTGTGCCCCCACAGAGCAGCGTCCCTGGGGGCACTGACAGCACGGTCTCTGGGGTTTCCCTGGGACCAGAGGTGTGTCTATGAGGGGGTGGCATGATCCCACAAGCTGTGGTCATTCATTTAGCTGTCTCTGTCAATGGGACTGGGAAGCCTGCACCTCTTGTGGTCACCAGAGCGCCGTGTTCCCAGGCACGGAGCAAAGGCCCGGACACGCTCCTCCCTGTCACCCTCACAGCAGCCCTTCCAGGTGGGACTGTTGCTCCCACCTGATGGAAGCGGAGGCTGTGGTTTCACCTGCCAAGGCTTCCAGCTGGCAGGGGTGGTGCCAGGAAAGGGGGCCAGGCTACCTGACACCTGGTCCGCCCGCACACCTGTGCGTGCAGTTTTGAGAACACCGCCCCTGGGACAGGCCCAGCACAAACAGGGCTGGGTGCTGATGCCTGATTTTATTCCGAGTCTTTTGAAAATTTTGAAACTTCTTTTTAAAGGAACAGCTTTATTGAGATATAATTCACATACCACAGTTCACACATTTAAAGTGTATAACTCAGTGGTTTTAGTATATTCAGAGTTGGGTAACCATCACCACTATCAATTTTAGACTTTTCTTTTAAAAAAAAAATAGACTTTAATTGATTTTTAGAGCGAGAGGTAGGGAGAGGGAGAAAGAGATAGAAACGTTGATGTGAGAGAGAACCATCAATTGGCCGCCTCCTGCATGCCCCCTACTGGGGATCGAGCCCACAACCCGGGCATGTGCCCTGACTGGGAATCAAACCAGCGACCTGTTGGTGCATGGGATGATGCTCAACCACCGAGCCACACCAGCCGGGCTAGACTGTTTTCTTAACGCCCTAAAGAAATCCCATGTTGATTAGCAATTATTTCCTATTTCCCCATACCCTCCCACTCCAGCCCTAGATGACCACTCGGAATGGACTTTCTGTTTCTGTCCAATTGGCTCTGGAGGGCCTTTTATGTAGATGGAGTCACACAACGAGTTACCTTTTGGGTCTGGCCTTTTGCACTTGGCCTAATGTTTTTTTGTTTTTGTTTTAATCCTCACCCGAGGATGTTTTTCTGTTTATCATCAGATAGAGTGGGAGGGACGGAAAGAGAGAGAGAGAGAGAGGGAGAGAGAGAGAGAGGGAGAGAGAGAGAGAAACATCGATGTGAGTGAGACAAATTGACTGGTTACCTCCTGCACGACTGGTCCAGGGCCGGGGATGAACTGAAATCAAGGTATGTGCCCTTGACCGGACTCGAACCTGAGACTCATTGGTCCGCGAGCCAATGCCTTAACCACTGAGCCAAACTGGCCAGGGCTGGCCTAATGTTTTTAAAGTTCATCTATGTTGTGCCATGAATCATTACTTTATTTATTTATTTTTAATCCTCACCTGAGGATACTTTTTTCCATGTATCTTCAGATAGAGTGGGAGAGAGGGAGGGAGAGAGAAACACTGATGTGAGAGAGACACATTGATTGGTTGCCCCCACACACCCGCACGACCCTGACCAGGGCCAGGGACTGAATCAAAACTGAGGTACGTGCCCTTGACTGGAATCGAACCTGCAACTCTTTGGTCCGAGGGCCAATGCTCTAACCGCTGAGCCAACTTGCCAGGGCAATTTACTTTATTTTTTAAAAGTTGCCAAGTAAAATCCCATTTAATGGCTAGACCACCGCTTATTTATCCATTCACCAGTTGATGGACATTGGGGTTGGTTCCACTTTTTGGTTATCGTGAATAATGACGCTATGAGCGTGTGCTTGTACACACGCACACACTACCTCTTCAACGCAAACAATGCAGCTATAATAAAAAAGTACAAAAAAAAAAGTCAGAGTCACCTGAAATCCCCCATCTAGAGATAGTAGCTGTTACCTTTTTGGCAAATATCCTGCCAGATGTCACCCCATTTCCAACCTTAAAAAATTATCAACAGCTTTTCCTTGAGTTTAGGCCCAGCTTCCCCCAGTTTCATGGATCATGCAGGAGCTGACAGCGTCCCTGAAAGGCCTTCTATGGAAAGGCACGGAGGGCTCTTTGGGTCTAAGCTGTCTCCACCTGGGTGTGGGTGTATCTCAGGGCCTGGGAGGAAAGTATGAGCATATATATAATTGTATAGGTCATTTTATTAACACAGAAGTGCTTGTATTTATTTATTATTTTTTTAAAATATGTTTTAATTGATTTTTTAGAAAGGGAGGAAGGGAGAGAGAGATAGAAACATCGATATGAGAAAGAAACATTGATTGGCTCCCTCCTGCACCCCTCTACTGGGGATGGAACCAGGACGTCTCTGTCCATGGGACAATGCTCAGTCTAATGAGCCACACCTGCCGGGCAGAAGTGCTTGTATTTAAAGAAGTACTTATAGCCCTGGCCGGTTTGGCTCAGGGGTTAGAGCGTCGGCGTGTGGTCCAGAGAGACCCGGGTTCGGTTCCCGCTAAGGGCATGTACCTCGGTTGCAGTTTGTCCCCGGCCCTGGTTGGTCGTGCGGGTGGCAGCCACTCGATGTGTCCCTTTCACGTCGATGTTTCTCTCTCTCTCTTCCTCTCTCTCCCTCCCACTCTATCTGAACAAAAATGGGGAAAAAAATGTCCTCAGGTGAGGACAAAAAAAAAAAGAAGTACTTATACCCAAGTTTTTACTGATGGGGTGCTTGAGGCCACAAGTTTGCGCAGGCTGCGGTGGGTCGTGAAAAGGAGGTAGGTCCTAAGCAGCCCGCAGGTTCCTGCAGGGGCGTGTCCGCAGGCTCCCATCCTGTCCCTGGCAGCCAGCCCAGGGTCGCTGCTGCAGCGTGCCTGCCTTGCTCTCTTTGCTCCCACCCAGAATTCACCCCAGCACTGGGCCTTCCATCCAGGAAGGACGCCAGAGCCGCGTCCACAGACCAACTGTCCGGAACACCAAGCTAGGAGAGGGAGTCCCGCGGTCTTCCTAGGGTTCAAAGCCCTCCCGAGGTCCCTCACCTTACCGTGAGCACCCAAAGCTTGTAGCCCACACCCCAATAGACGCACGCTCCACGCGGCACCTTGATGCCCCTCACCCCAACACCTTCGAACTTATTTGCTCTTGTCCCAGGGGAACTGTTGATCCTTCCAGAGCTGTCGCGCCCCCTGGTGTCCATCTAGGTGCGGAGCGCCTCCCGATCCTCCTTGACGGTACGAACAGGACACCTGGATCCTCGTTTCTGTCCTCCCAGCTCAGGGCTGTCACAGGGCTCCGTAACGTAGCAGGTGAAGACCTCGGGGAGACGCCTCGGAGAGTCGGCCAGCCCCGGAGATGACAGATCTGTCCATTCCCCAGTCCCGCATCTGCGGTCCCTCGATCAGAGGAGAATGCGCAGCAGCTGCGTGTTCCTCGCCAGGACGCAGCGTGGAGACCGTGCTGCAGTCCCGCTGGTGAGATGAAAGGGTTGGCAAACAGCATGATGCACAGCACCCAAACCGCCCCTACATGCGCGCCACACACACACACACACACACACACACACACACACACACGCACCCACCCACCCATCAGCTGCTGGGGGCAGGCAGTGGGCGGAGAAGCCAGCCCAGACCAAGAGATAAATGTGCAATGGGGCCCCGTCCGGGAATAGGGTTAGGATGAAAAGTCCAAATATCTGGTGGAAATGGTGCAACAAAAAGAAAGCCGAAGAAATTTTGGAGAGAGGATGTTCCCGTGTTTTTAACAGTGCACTTAAGGAGAGCGTCCTCAGAGTGTGGTAATGGAGACCCAGAAAGGGCAGAGGAGGCCAGGGAAGCAAAAGGGCTACTTCTTCTTTCTCCCCTGTGAAGGAGCCCAAAGCTATTTTTTTGTGTGTGATGGTGCTATTCATAATTATATAAATGTGTGTTTAATAAGTTTCATGAAAAATCCCATGAAACCACTAACAAAGACAAGATGTCTTCTGTCCAACTCATTGCAGAAGGTAAAAGCAAGCACAACAGTCTACAGAAAAAAAAATAAAATAAAAAGTAACAAAAAATTAAAGAACCTTAAAAAAACACAAAGTTAAAATCCAGGTGAGGTCAACCCAAGCACAAGCAATAATGACAATCAATGTAAACAATCTAGTTTTCCTTATTAAAAGGCAAAATGTCTCAAATTACATATATTTTAATTCAATACCTTATAAACACACCTAAATAAAATAATACACATAAAGGGAAAGAATAAAAGCGTGGGCAAAGATATCAAGCACACACAGAAATGAAGTAGGGCAGATGTTCACATCAGATAAAACAGAATTTCCTAGGAAGTGAGCAGCGCACAATGAAGTAACCCTTTACGTGGCAGGTATGAGTTGGTACAGGTGCATTCCTGTCCCCAAGATGTGGGTCTCCTCCAATTCTAGGAAGAAGTAAGCCATGGCCATGTGACTTGTTTTGGCCAATCAGTTTGGGGGTTGTTTGTTACCATAGCCAAACCTTACATATCGAATCTCATAGACATATCAATACTGAACCTTTATGTAATGAATAAATAACTATATAACTATTAAGCTATACGGATTAAAACAAACAAATCACAGTGCATTTTCCCAACATCATTTATCAGTTTTTAGTGAATCAAATAGAGAGGGGGCCAGAAGATTTGGGCATAGTACTGTAAAAGGTGAAATGAATGGATTAAATGTTTATAGAGTTTCAAACTGTGCAAACAGATATTCATCGTATTTCCAAAGTATCCATGAAGCATTTACAACATTGATTAAAACATAGGAAGAAATAATTTAATAAAGCAGAAAATTTACAAGCACTGAAACTAACCTCAATAAAACTAAAATTAACAATATAAATTAAGAAACAATTAAACTCCACTTTGAATTGTTTGATTAAAAAAATAAATTCAACAGACTACTTAGAAGATTTAAAAAAAGTGAGAATGTAATATATCAGAACTTTGGGTTAGGAATATGGCCATATTCAGAAATAAATGTTCAATTAAGAATTTAGAAAAGTGTTAAGAAAACCAATATAAACACCAGTATTAAGTAAAAAAATATACAAGCAAAGATAAATGATTTAGCAAATAGCAAAACAATGGCCTTAATATAAGACCTTGTATCCTGGTATTTTGAAAAAGGAAAAAACAACAACCATGAACCTCTGCTCCTCACAAATCTAACTATAATTTGTTAGCAAAGCAGTTCCTGGCTCCACGCTGCTTTGGAGAGGCCACATTCTCAGGAAGGCGAGACGTGGACCCAGCCTCACAGCGCTCCAAAGCGAGACTGAGCCGGGAAGAATCAGGAGGAAATGACACTAATCAGATGCCAGAGAGAGAAACACCCAGCCCACCCTCGGCTATGGCCCCTGGGCCGAATGCCTCCATCGGGATCGAGCAAACATCCAGCTCCCCAAGGTCTTGTCCCCACTCAGAGCCCCAGGCTCTGAGCCAACCGGAAGCTGGTCAGCGACTCTCTCTCCCCGTTGACTGGCACTCCCGGTGGGCGTGGAGGGAGGAGCGGTGACCCTCCAAACAAGCTCGGTGAAGCTGGGCCCTCTCTCAGAACCAGAGCCAGGTCACACAGTCACATGGTGGCCACACTTCTTCCCCAGGCAATCCTCTGTGTCCTGCCATCAAGATAAGGGACTGGCTCTGGGGAGGAGCTATCAGCCCCCACCTGCCAGAGGAGGGAGCCGCACCCTGCTGAGCCCAAGGCCCTCTGGGGCTGTTGAGTCTGTTTGCCTGGCACCTACCTGTCCTGAGGGCTGACCGCTGCAGGCGCATCGCCTGGGCCCCCTCTGGCTGGTGTCTGCTGGGTGTAGCCAACTGGAGACCCCAGCAGGGGGAATTTGGGAGTTTCCCCCTCATTCTGCCCTGCTTTGGCGATGCATCCCGCACCATGGCACAGCTCCCTCAGAATGAGCCCTCCACCCAGCTCCCACCCGGGGCAGCTTCCTGCCTTCACCGTGGAGAGACTGGCTTCCCACAGGGCTCCTGGGTCGGCCCTGCCACGCCTCTGGGCGGAGGCCCTCGGGAAAGCGTCCTGTAAACCAGCTAAGTCAGATTCCAGTCCTGAGGGACCCTGACTGTTGCTCCCTAACCGAGGCTGGGGGACCCTCAGTCTGCACCCCACCAGCTGCCTGAGCTGAGAGCTCTTCCTACAGAAGGGCAGGCCTCTGACCTGTCCGGATGGGGTGGCTTCTCTGACCACCTGCAGAGCCCCCCGCTGCGTGCAGCCCAATGTCTTGGGCAGTGAGGGGAGGTGGGCTCCTGGAACCGTGTGCCCAGCAGAGGACCTGGAGGCCCAGACCCCCATCACCCCGTGGTAGCGGCTGCGGGTACCTCTCTGAATAATGCCCTGGCATGGGCTTGAGAGACTGGGCCTCTCCTCCACTCATGTTTCGTAGCCTGAGGTGGGGTTCCTGGGCTCCTCCATGTCACCCACTGCGGCCCAGCGCCAGGAGCCTCAACCAGGCAGGGTCTCGACTCCTCTCCATTCCCCACCCTGAGTCCCCAGTGACCGAGTGCCTCAGGGAAGGGAAGGGCTTCCTCTGGGGCACCCCGAGGCCTAAGGACTTCCAGCACCCAAAGTCCTCTTTGCCTCCGCCTGGCCCTCCGCAGGGAACCTGTAACACTGCGGAGGCGCTGCCTGTCCCTGGAGCCGCTTCTTCCAGCTGGTCCCGGCTGTTGTGGTCGCCCCGTGTTCGAGAGAAGCTGCAGGTTCTCCAGGCGGCTCTGGAGGGGAGATGCTCGTGCCGAGGGAGGAGGCAAGACCCCAGCCAGAGGACGGGAAGCTCTTGGGTAAAACCACCTGGGCAATCTTTGGAAGTTTCCAAACTTTTCCTGTTCCTTAGGGAATATTTGTGGATCCTGGCTTTCCAGCAGAAATTCCTGGCTGGGATGACATGTCCCCTGGTTGCTAAGGAAGCAGTCTCAGGACTTCAGGTTTGCATGTCAAAGGAGAGCTGGCTGTCCAGTGACATTCTAGCAGCAGGCTGGGGGGCTGGCCTCCACCTGGCAGGGGCTGAAATTGGCACGAGAGGGTCATGCATGTTGTTGTTCGAGGACAATCCATGCGATGAGAGTCTCTTGGGAGGACAGCACGTGTAGCTTAGGCCTGAGTGTCCTCCTAGCCCCAGAAACTGTCCACAGGGAGATCTTAGCCTCTGGAGGTGGCTCCCTCAGTCCCAGATTTGCCACCTCTGTGTCACCGGACTTTGGGAAGATGTGCCTGACTCACCACCAGCAAAGCCCACAGGGCACCCGCCTGCCTCATCCCGCTCCATCCTTGCCTCTGCATCGCCCACACAGGTGTGTGCACAGCATAGCAAGCTGATGCATGGGAGACCTGGGTGCTGGAACCCCCTCCCCGGCTCTCACGGAACCTGAGTTCTGAGCCACAGAAGCGGGGTGGGATGTCTGCTGGGGCAGTGGTGGAAGCTGAGGGGGTGGGAAGGCCTGCAATCTTCCCCAGTCAGAACTTTTCTTTTTTTTTAATCCTCACCCGAGGACAATTTTTGCATTTATCTTCAGGTAGAGCAGAAGGGAGAGAGGGAGGAAGAGAGAGAGAAACATCGACATGAGAGAGACACATGGATGGCTGCCACCCACACGATCCCAACTGGGGGCCAGGGGAAAACTGCAACAGAGGTACGTGCCCTTAGCGGGAACCGAACCCGGGACTCTCTGGTCCACAGGCCGACGCTCTAACCGCTGAGCCAAACCGGCCAGGGCAGAACTTTTCTTTTTTTCTTTTTATTTATTTATTTATTTAAAAATTTTTTTCTTTATTGATTTTAGAGAGAGAGGAAGGGAGAGGGAGAGAGAGGGAGAGAGAGATGGAAACATTGATGATAGAGAACATCGATTGGCCGCCTCCTGCATGCCCCCCACTGGGGATCGGGCCCACAACCTGGGCATGTGCCCTGACTGGGAATTGAACCGGCGACCTCTTGGTGCACGGGTCGATGCTCAACCGCTGAGCACACCGGCTGAGCGGAACTTTTCTTAAAAGTGGTTTCCTTGCCTGGGTGAGGTCACTGTGTTGGCCACCCACCCACCTGAGAACTGGCTGCTGGAGGATGACTTGGGAACAAAGGTCATGGAGCTCAGGTGCCAGCAGAAGGGCCAGGTCACTGACCACCTCCTCCAGAGCTGATTTTCCTCTGGAACTGCTCAGCTGGGCCTGTGACTCCATGACCGTGGGGCCACAGCTCCCCATGCCCTGAGTGGGGTCAGGCCCACCTGATGTAACGAGCCTGAAGGCTCTTAATGTCCCCACTTTTACCAAATGGGGGACTGAAGACATACGGGGGAGGCTGTGTCAGAGTGTCACCATATCAAGGATGTAGTGAGATTACCTGGGAATTACTTAGTTTCCTGCTGGTTCTAGGAAAAGAGATCCTAAATACTCATTTCACATTCAAGGCTCTGTGGGGCACAGGAACCATAATTGTTAGCGGCTTCAAGAGGAAAGACAAACCACAGCCCCCTCACACAGCACACCACACTGTGCAAGTGTGATACCTGGAGATACGTCCTCTTTCTCTTGGGGGGCTGGGACCCCCTCCCACACTGACCGTGGCATTCACGATGAGGTAAAAACCGCCCACCCCGTGCTTCCGTGAGCAAGTCTATAAAATGGAATTGCTGAGGTTCATAAGGTGACCTGACCAATTCTGCAAGACACACGGGACCTTCTAACTCTCCCCCAAACAGAGAGAAGGTGCAATAGAAATAGAGGCCCCTCAGGCAGCTAAATTCAATTTTTAATTGAATTCATGACTTCTGACCTCCCAGCTGTCAGGTGCTCTGGGCAGGGCTTCTTGACCTGGTCACCCGATCAGAACCACTCGGGACAGAATCCACAGGCCAACCCCATCTCGGGAGACGCAGACTCAGTAGATCAGGGATTCTGACACAGAGAAACGCAGAACTGGGCGCCCTGCCGTGAGATCTGTTTAGAGGCAAAAAGCCTTGTCTTCTACATTCTCCCTCCTGCTCAGACTCCTTCCTAAAAGCAAATGCAGTGAGTAAATAAAGACAGTTTCAAGTTGTTCACGGAATGACTTTTTTTTTTTACACTTTTCAACTAGTTAAGACAAAAACATGACAATGATTGACTTCTTTCATTTAGTTACATAAATAAAATTTTTATAAATATCTCTTTATAAACAATATAAATAGCTTTACAACATAAATACATTTGTGCATGACATGAATTTACAAACAGCAATGTTTACAGCTGGTTTTGTCAGTCTCTTAAAAACTGTCCCTTGTCATCATGTCGGTGTAGGCGTGTTTCATGTATATCATATATATATAATATATAACTTTTTATTTTTCATTTTCAAAAACAAACAAACAATAAAATCATACCCCCCTCCCCAAATCATAGTAACACAGCTGGTGTTGTGTATTCCCAGTACCACAAGGGGGAAAAAAAGAGAGAAATGTAAAAGCCACATTGCCTTGGAGGTTCTTCCCGACGACCAAGGATGACCTCAGCACAACGGAGCAAGTTCTCAATCCTGAAACACAGAGGGGACACGAGACACTCAGCGCTGGCCCCTTAGCTGAGAAAGCCCAGCCTGCCAGACAGTTCTAGAACCTTCCTCCCCTTTCCCGAAGCACCCGGAAGCAGTGTCGCTCCACCTGTGCCCTTTTCAAGCCCTCATCTCTCCTCCTGCTGTGACCTTGGCCCCTCCTCCTGCCCCAGCACAGGTGGAGCCAGGATGCCTGCCGGCCCTCTCCCCTCAGGCTAACTGCAGCGAGGAGAAGGGAATGGAAAACACCCGCCTCAGCTTTAGGTGTCTGCGTGACAGTGGAGGGAAAAGAAACATCTGAGGAGTCAGGAATTCTGGACTCAAACCTCAGCTCTGATATTTATTTCCTGGATGGCCCTGGAGAGCTTTGGGTATCGCTTTCCTCACCCATAAAATGGGATAATAGCCACCTCCCAGGACTGGCTTAAAGATTCAACAAGGGGCCATGCAGAGCATCTGGGTCACAGCTGCCACTCAGTAAATAGCACTTCCCTCCCCAGCTGGCTTCACCTTGGACAGGGTCTCCTTCAGAAGCAGAGGAACTGGTGTCTCACCAGCCCCAAGAAATGAATGGTCACACTGGGTTTGCTGGGGTTAGAGTGATCAGTCATTTGATGAGGGCTGGACAGCTTTGCTAATGGGTGCATGGGCGCTCCGGGGCTGCAGGAAGGCCTCCTGACGCGGTGCCCCCATAGAACAGTACATGCAGAGGGGCCCCGGGCCTCAACGGCCTGAGGAATTCTCCCACAACTCCTTTCTCTGGCCATCTCATGTGTTTAAACAGATGACAGATGTCTGGGATGTCCCTGGAGCCCTTAGGCAAGGTGTTCATTCAGGCATGGGCCACACCCTGTCTCTGTCATTAGTATTTTATAATCAAGACTCTAACCATCAGCGACAGTCATTATGGTGGCTGCTTAGAGCTAAGGTCACAGGGATGGGGTGGTGGTGAAGGTGGGGTTCAGATCTAAGCAGCTAAGGTCACAGGGATGGGGTGGTGGTGAAGGTGGGGTTCAGAAGGTTAAGGGTATTGCAGGTGGGTGTTCAGCTGAAAGAGAACATTCAGGAGGTTGACCAATTTCCCTGGACAAAGGGGCTGAGAAGTCTTAGTAATCTGGAACCCTCCTGCCCAGCACCCATTGGATCATTATCTGGTACCAACAGCCGCACCCAAGAACAAGGAGCCCATGGGACATGCATGCCAGGTACCTTCCAGGTCCTCATCTCATCTGCTGCTAACCCACGGAATAGCATTTGTTTAGATTCTAAAGTTTGAGCCTGGTGCTTAAGTCACAAGTGAAAAACTTGAGGCCTGTGTCTCCAACTCTTTGTTATTTAGACTGGAGAAGAGAGCAAAGCCATTGCAGTGGTAGCTACCAGAGTCTGGGCCCCAAGGGACAGAATCATCTGTCTCTGTGCAGGGGTGAGTGAGACAAAGCCAAGTCTGGCTGCGGAGAGAAGAAAGGCACCAGCTGAAACCTAGGGCAGGTGGGAGAGATGTACCCCTAAGCTGGATGGGGCAGGGTTCTTCGAGGTCACTGACACAGGTCACCTTCAGTCGCTCATGGGTTATCTGAGGAGGCAACTATAGCTGAGGTGACAAAGTGTTCTGGTTGTGTGGACCAAAAAGGGGCGCTCTAATAAATGTAACAGAACGTAACCTCACAGAGTGGTCTGATCATAAATTCCTAACTGGGCAGGTCATGGTGGGCAGTCACATCCCAGGCCTATCACTTCCCTAGTAAAATGTTTATCTTTGCTCTAAACCAGCCCTGCCCATTTTTGTGCATCTAGCTTAACACCCCTTGGAAATGCCAGAGCAATCCTCGTTTCAGACCCCTCAGAGGCGTAACCACCCTCAAGAGAACAGTAATTCTGTTAACTGTTCTGTAATCCAGTCCCTGCCTTGCTTTCTCCCACCTTCATGTACTCTTCTTCAGTTCCCTCCTTAATTCCACATGCATAAAAGAAACTGCAAATTATCACTCTCTGGAGCATTTGAGATCTTGCTTCCTGGCAACGTTGTCAGTTTGGCTTAAATAAACATAAAAATTCTCTACAAATTTGGACGTTTCTTACATCAACATGTACTTGGCATTGCTGGCAGGATTTTGAAGAAGCCCACCCAGGACCTCCCCGCAGACCCAGACCCGGTGCTCGGTACCAGCATGGGCCCCTTGGACCCCACCGGCTCCCCGTTTCCAATCAGGTGAACTTGGGTGAGTTTTCTCTTGGAATCCTGGACCTCCTTCTTTAAGTAGCAGGTCCTGTCTTTTTATTTATTTTTATTTTATTTTTGCAGGTCCTGGCTTTATTTGAGCTGTTCTTAGAAAATCCTCAAGGTAAAAAAGGGTTGGGATAACCCAAGAAAAGGATAAGAAAAATGGGTTGCTGATTTTAATTTCAGTTTTTAATTGGATAGATTACTGAAGGTCTGAACAAAATCTGTGCAGGTTAAATGAGAGACGGAACTCTCTTTAGCTCCAAAAGAGAAAGGACATTTGCTTCCCCAACCCGATAGCCATAGGGTGACGATAGTTGTTGCAGATCCCAGAGTCCGGAGTGGTGGAGATGGGCTCTGTGAGGCGTCCAGTGCAGTAATGCAGCCAATCTGGAGGAGCCAGTGGGAGCCCTGGGGGAGAGTTCTTTGTGAAGGGAGGGCACCCCGAGAGAGGGACCCATGCCTTGGAAAGCATCGTGGTTCTGGTGGCATCCGGTAAGCTCTTGCTGGCCCTTGCTGGGGTATTTTTAGATGGCTAGGAATCTCTGAGGGGTTGCCTGAGGGAAATTTTCCTGCAGGGCATGAAGCAGCCCTGTAGGGATTTCCGCAGCATTTGGCTCGTCCAGAGACGGCACGTAAAGGCTGGTTTTCCCTAGAAGCTTGTTCAGACTCTACAGATCTCAAAATTAACAAGGGGAATTGTGCCTCTGAGGCCAACAAGCCCACGACAGTCAGCCTCTCACTGTCGTGCCTGCAGCAAGATGCTTGAAACGAGGACCCTTTCCATACTTCTAAATTAATCTCGTGAGTGCACAATTAGAAAAAGCTGACTGTAAAATTAGGGGGAATGAATGGAAAGCATATTTTAATTGGTTTCTCAAAGCTTCAAAAAAATGGATCAACCTATGTTGTTTAGGTGGTAACTCAATTCTTTGAGGTATTAAAAACCAGCTGTCCTTGCCCAGCTGGTGTGGCTCAGTGGACTGAGCATCATCCCATGGACTGAGAGGTCCTGGTTCAATTCCCAGCCCGGGCACATACCCGGGTTTTGGGCTTGATCCCCAGTGGGGGTCATGCAGGAGGCAGCCGATCGATGTTTCTCTCTCATCGATGTTTTTATCTCTCTCTCCCTTCCTCTCTCTCTAAAAAGTCAACAAAAACATATTTAAAAACAAAAACAAACAAAAAACCAGCTGTCCTTATTTTTAAATGGGGAAGGTCATTTGCAACTTGACTTGTCAAGGACAGATACAAATTGTGTCACAAAATTTGGATCCACTGTTTTTTTATATAAACTAGTGAGATTTTCTCATGGCTAAAAGATCTCTGCATCTGTGTGTGTACGTTGTAAATGTGAGATAATTTTCTACCTCTGGTAGGTATTGTTAAAATTAATTTAATAAGTTGAAATTAATTGATTTGAAAGCAAGCGCTTATAAGGATTGAGTATTCTAAAATTCTTAGAAATATAGAAACTAACCCAATTTTTTCCTCAAGTTCATGTAATCTAAGATTCACCTTTAGTAAAGTTAGTTTAAGTTTGTTGGCTTAATCCATGTTACTAATTGACTTTGATGTTTATCAAATACGTTTCTAGAGGTTATAAAATGTCTTCATAAATGACTTGTTAGTTTCCATTAGAAATTGAGGTTTTTAAGGTTTAAAATCTCAATATACCTATGTAATTAAAACTACAGTAACTTTGCAGTACTCCAGAAGGTTCCGGAACACCCGAGATTTGTTTTTATGTAACACTGCATGGGATGCTTTGTAAGGAAGTGACTCGGGATATGGGACACCCCAAACAGCCGCCTGGTTCTCCAGGCTCCCTGGCACACCCCCATTTTCCAGCTTTTGCATTCCTTCATGCACCATACTGGATTTAAGCTGTATAGAAATGAGATGAAGGAACTTATGACCTGACATTATTTTATTTTTATTTTTTTATCCTCACCTGAGGACATTTTTGCATTTATCTTCAGATAAAGCGGGAGGGAGAGAAGGAGGAAGAGAGAGAGAGAGAGAGAGAGACATCGACGTGAGAGAGACACATTGAGTGGTTGCCACCCACACGACCCCAACCGGGGCCGGGGACAAATTGCAAATGAGGTATGTGCCCTTAGCGGGAACTGAACCTGGGACTCTCTGGTCCGCGGACCAACGCTCTAAGCGCTGAGCCAAACCGGCCAGGGCTGACCTGACATTATTGAAAGGAGACATCATACACTATTGCCAAGCTTTGATAAAATACTTCAAGAAAATGCTAAATTGATAACCACTTTCTTTCACAGAAAGCTCCCAGGAGACAAAGACTTCAGATATTGTTTTTTAGAAAGGACATCAAATAAAGGGACACTCTCCAACATCCTTGGAAGGGACCTTATCAGGCACCTAACCATGAATGGACACTTACACTTGCCTCCGCCTACAAGGGACATCAAAGGATCCTCTAGGATGTGAAGCTGTTGACAACAGAGGCAGACAGCTATCCCAAGACATCAACAAGGTCTAAATACCTATGGATTGATGTTAAAGTCAGAGACCATTTTGTTTGATTGCTAATAATATTAGCCATCAAAATAGTTATACTTATTCTTTGAGTTATAGTCCCACTATTTATGATTACTGAACATGTATATGATAACTGTTGATACTCTTTTTATGGCTTATGTAAATGTTACATTAGGTGCTAAATTCAGAAAAATGAGACAGACAGCAAAACTCAGATCACGATAGTTCACAGGATAGAAATGATCCAGAGTGTTTTTCACAAGGTAGGCCACACGACCCGACTGCCTTCCATCCACCTGCCCTTTCCTTTTTGGGAAAATTCATCCTCAGCTCACCTCCCATGGTTACAGTATTGCCCCATCCCAAAGGTCAACAAGAGGATGTCGATACTGAGACCACCTAGGAATGAGACGTCCTACTGCTGCGAGACCAAACTATCCAAACAAAAGACTGGCCATCAATGCATCCTTCGGACTGATTTATAACCAAAAGGGCGAATTGTGGACAAAAAGGCACTCTATGAAAAGTAATGTCACAGGATGATATGATCATAAATTCCTAACTGGGCCAGTCATGGTGGGTAGTCCTGCCTCAGGCTTATAACTTCCTCAGTAAAAGGTTATCTTTGCCTTAAGCAAGC
The DNA here is from genome assembly GCA_030848825.1 of Tadarida brasiliensis. Classification (NCBI taxonomy): domain Eukaryota; kingdom Metazoa; phylum Chordata; class Mammalia; order Chiroptera; family Molossidae; genus Tadarida; species Tadarida brasiliensis. The sequence continues at coordinate 101,374,062 of CM061265.1, forward strand.
CCTAAATTCTGCCATTGTTTCTGTGCATCTAGGTTAACACCTTTGAAACGACTCTTTCAGACCTCTCAGAAGCATAACAACCCTCAAGAGATCATGTAATCTTGTTAGCTGTCCTGTAATCCAATCTGTGCCTTGCTTTCTCCCACCTTCACGTAATTTTTAGTTCCCTCCTTAATTCCAAATGTAGAAAATAAACTGCAAAACTGTTATTCTTCGGAGCAAGATTTGAGATCTTGCTTCCTGGCAATGTTGTCAGTTTGGCTCAAATAAACTCATAAAAATTCTTTACAGATTTGGACATTTCTTACATGGACAACTGTAAAAAAAAAAAAAAAAAAAAAAGGGCTTAGGCAATGTGCTGGAGCGTTTCAAAAGGGGTGTTCTTGTTACCCTCTGGGGGAACAGAGTATGGACACTGATAAGGCTTGTTGGGTGAGAGAACAGCTTGGCCTGGAGTGGAACAGACAGGCTGTGGGACAAGGAATGGCAGCAGCCAGGCTGCGAGAAGGCTGGAAACCAGCAGGAGTCAGATTCTAAAGCACTTGAATGTCAATTTCAAAGGTTGTGACGTGACTTTTCCTTGGGCACTGATGGGCAGCAGGGATGGAAAGAAGGTAAGGAGAGAAGGTTCTCTAGTCTCTTTTTCTTTGACCTGAAATAGTGCCACAAACACTGAGGTTCAATCCTGAAGTCACAGGGGCTGTAGCAGCATCAGGACCCTGGACAGACCAGTTTGCCCACAGCCACTGTTTAGAGAAGGGACAAGAATCAGAATGCTCTGGGGGCAGAAAAGCTCTCTGGTGATGCCAACAGAGGGCTATTCTCTCTATAGTGAGGGGGCAGGTATTTCTCAAAGTCTGTCCCACTTTAGGAACAAAAGACCTAGGAAGCATCCTGACCTCTGGGCTGCCTACTGCCTGGTACCATGATACAGTGGTTGGCAGATAAACTTACCCTGGGCTTGTGTGTATGCTCTTCCTTTCTGTTCCCACAAACCCACGATCGCCCTCAATGTTCCCATTTGGCAAATTGGGGCCAGTGCTGCTGCTCCACTTATGGTTCAGAGATGGGCTGGAGCCCTCCAAACTCTCTGCTTCTCCAGAAGAAGCCAGGTGGGTTCAGCCATCCTGACCCATTTCTGACCTTTCCAAAGTTCCCTCACTACTTCATCCCTCACTTTATCCATCTGTAAAATGGGATGATAAATAGGGTTGGGGGCAAATGTCTAGCACACACACGTCATCTCATGTCCGTATAGCCTGGTTCCCCTCCAAAGGCCACTGGGAGGCCTACTGATCCCAGGGCTAGGGGATCAGAGGAACTGGCCTGCGGGTGGGGGTTCGGGCTAAGTTCTGGCGGGCGCTGCGGGGGAGCTAGGTGTGTGGGAGCGCCAGGCCGCCAGGTTGGTGGTACTCACCGCCGCCAGGGGTCGCCGCACTAACATCCCAGGCCGCTCGTGGAGCCGATCCGGTCCAGCTTGAGGCCGAAGCAGCCCTTGGACGAGCCCTTCTTGGTGCCTTTGTTTTTGCGTGCGTTGGAGTTCTCCTGCAGAAGGCGGGCCCATCGAGACTTGGTGTCCACGCGCAGGTCCCGGAGCAGTCGCGACTGGTCGCCCCTGATGTTGGCGCCACCGCCTCCGGGAGTCTTGTCGCGCTTCTTCTGACCGCCGCCCTCAGCGTGGGACACGGCTGACACCTCCCCTAGCGGAGTTCGGGGGCCCTGTCCAAGGAAAAGAGCAGGTAGGTGAAGGGACGCCCGGCGGGGGACTTTGCAGGGCCCCTGATGTTCCAGCCTGACGCACCCGACAGCGCAATTTGTCCCTTCCAAGTCCTGAGCGCGCCTCTACAGATGCTGGACAGCTCGGCCCTGCATCCACCTGCCACGCGGCCGCCCTGGTCCGCTCCTTCGGGGAGCCCCTTACCCTCCCTTCCTTTTCCATTTGCTCGGCTGGCCACACTGGGGTCGGGGCTGCGCATCTGTCAACGTTGTCCTGAGGCTGGGGACGTAGACCGCCCTCCCCGCCCCGAATCGGAGCTTCCAGGGCTCCCCGACTCTCACCAGAGCGCATCTCAGAAGAGGGGGCCTCCTTACCGCCCTCTCTGCTCCTTCTTGTAGGCCACATCCTCCTAGACCCCTCAACCCTCGCACACAGCCCCCTCATAGTCCCGACATCCCCGCGACAGCACCCACCTTCGGCACACCGGGCTTGGCTTCGGAGGGCCAGAGCGAGAGTAGGGTGAGCAGCAGAGCGCAGGCCAGCAGTTGAGAGAGGTGCATGGTGCTCTTGGGGCAGAGGGGCACACGCCGAAGGCAGCGAGGGCAGATGCTCAGGCAGAGGCGGAGCGGGCTGGCGGGGCTGCTGTGCGGACGCGGGTCCCAGAGCTGCGCGGCGCCGGCTGAGTGCGCTCTGAGCCCGCGGCTGGTCTCGCGCCTTTATAATGCAACCTGCCGCTGATGTCATCCCCCCGCCCACCCGGCCGCCGGGGCCAATGGCACGCGCGCCGAGTGCTGGGAGGGGGCCGCGGGGGCTCCCCCTCTGCCCCCACCCTCGTCTCACCCCGGAGGGATCCCGCAGCTAGGCTGGCTCTCTCCCGGCTGCACTCAGAGCTGCACAGCGGCGCGCACAAGGAAACTCCATTTGCAGCAAGCGTGCGCCCTGGCGTGCCAAGCGTCGGTGCTCCGGGTGCCCTGCATACACGCTTGGACCTCAATACACACGCTCTCCCTGGAAGGCATCACTTTCCCGCTTTGCAGGTGCAAAGACAGACCCAGAGGAATCAAGTCACTTGCCCGAAGTCACACGGCCAGAAAGTTGGCACAGCTCGAAATCTACGCAGATTCTGCTTTGTTGCTAAACTCTTCCCAGGGCGCCTGACAGGCTCAGACCTGGCGCTGAGGCTCCACGTTTTACCTGCTCGCCAGGAGTTCAGATCGCGCCGAAGCTTTTGGAAAGGGGGGGCAGAGAACGGGGTCGGAGGCCTAGGAGCAGGGGTAGCGGGGTTTGCCCTGGGCCGCAGGGGGGAGCGCAAGTCCTACATTGGAAAGTGCAAGCTTTTCGCCCGAGGTGTGTTTGAGAGCGAAGAGCAACGAGGTGGGCCACCAGGGCAGGCCGGAGATGCAGGTGCCTCGGCGTGTGTGCGGTAGCATCGTGTGCCCGCCACTGTGGCTCTAAGTGCTCATTCAGCCCGGCTCCGTCGTACAGAAAGTCCCTGTGTCTGACCCCGCGGTGGCTTTCGTCTGCACCGACGTGGGAGCACCCGACCCTGTCTGCACCCACGCGAGGATCCACAGGGTGGGGTTGTCCGCTCCAGTGTCCTGTGCACCTGCACACGCTGGAGAGGGTTCTTTAGCCAGACCCGAGCCCAGTGTGGCTTTGGTAAGCCGTGACAGGTGGTCGCCTTCGCATTTTCGCCATAGAGAAGTCCCGTTGTAGCTGCTCACGACTCCCTCTCTTTGGGCAAAGCGTCTGATCCCTCGGGCTCTGAGGAGTTCCTTTGGATGGGCCGCGGAGGCGGAGAGCCCAGCAGCCCAAGAACTGAGTGAGGCGCAGGAAACTATGCCTCAGCTGCCTCGCAGCAGGACTGGGCTGGAGAGAACCCGGGAGAGGGAGGAAGCTCCAGGTGGGCGACGGAATTCCCTCTCCTCTTTGCCTACTGAACAAAGAATGTAGCCAATCTGGAATTTCTCTGAGACTTGCTTTATTTACATGGGTTTAAGGAGCCCAGCAGACTGACTCTAGAGCCAGGCACTGGGCTAATTTCCAGGGTCAACAGCCAGGGCGTAGTGACAGTTTCCAGTCTAAGAGACCCCCAGGTTGTGGGATTGAGCCTTTTTTCCGGAGGGGAAGCTGCACCAGAGGGAGGGAGGGCAGCTAGAATCCAGAGATGTGGGGGAACCAGGTCCGAGGAGGTGGCTCTGCGGCAGCTCCTGGGCCCAAAGCCGGAGATAACGGCTCTCTACATCCCACCCTGGCACACTGAAAATGCCCACCAACCAACCGTGCTCTAGGACCCTTTGTTTAAAAAAAAATAACCTACACCTGAGGTCTGAGTTTGGGTAGAAGGATCTCCTGCATTTGAAGAGGATCCAGACACAAACAGGCTATCCTACGTGAGTTCTGGTAAGTTGACTCACCACCTCCATGCAGCCCCCTCAGATTGCCTCTTCAAGGTAACATCAGTAGAGTAGCACCACTCTTTTATTTGAGGAGAAAGGAAGAGGAAAGGACCTACAGATGGGCAATGAAAGCCCTCTTTCCTTTTTGCCTACTGGACACAAAGGAATGTAAGCAATCTGGAACTTAACTTTGAGACTTGCTTTATCTACACGAGCTACGTTGGACAGACTGACTCTAGAGCCAGGCAGTGGGCTGGTTTCTGGGGGCCATAGCTACATCCTCTGAAACCCCTTATTAAGGACAGTTTGGAAGCTGCCAGTGCTCCATAGTTGCCTCCTTCTGTCTGAATGTCTGTAGCTGGTTCTTCCTGTCTTCTGTGTCTCTTGGATATACTTGGTGACAACAGGTACCTATCTAGGTCTCCCTGTCTTTGAGCTTTGAGAATAAATTAGAGTGAATCGTGGAGCAAGGCTTCCCTGGGGCAGGCTGTACAGCAGCTCCTGCTGAGCTGGGGCCTGGGATGTGGGGTGAGTGGACGTTCTAGGCCTGGGCTGGAGGGACATTCAGGGAAGGAGGTGGTCAGCATATGACTGTCTGCAACAGAAGGTTTCACCTGCCCTTCCCTCTTGGTTTTATCACACAGGAAGCTGCAGAGGAGACTCTGTGTTCCTCCTGGGCCTGGACTGGGCATTCAGGTCCCTTCCAGCTTTTCCTTCATGAAATTCACTTCTTCTGCTCTGGCCTCAGGAGCCAGTCCTGGGAAAGTTGGACCCACTGAGCAGCTGAACAAGAGCTGTTCGTGGCACTTTATTGAATGCTCGGTGTGAAAAGTCCTGGTGGCAAAGGAGAGAGAAAAGGCCTGGCAATTCTGCAAGGAATCCTGTCATTTGTCACTTTTCCACCCACTGATTCCCCAAGTATCCACTGAGCATCCCTGCAGCCTGTAAAGTTCCATCCGGCTGGAGAGAACCCCCAGGAAGCAGACACGAGCTCTGTGAGGATGAAAAGGATGTGGCAGGGAGGGAGGGCAGCTCTCCCAGCCTGGACTAGAGCATGGGCTTCCTGGAGAGGGAAAAGCCTGCGCTGAGCCAGGAAAGGAGACCCTGCAGGAGGAGAGAGGGGAATTCTAGATGGAAAACAGCAACTTCCCTTTGGGCTGAGGGGGAATGCATTCAGGTTCAGAGCGGGTGCAGTAAAAGAAAAGCAATCAAATGAGAGCTCGCCCTTGCTAAAGGGCAACCCAGCGAAACTGAGGGAAGCAGGAGGGCAGTGATGTTGCAGAACCCAGCGTGCCCAGACCTAGGGAAAGCAGGGGGCATTAGCATTCAGGTAGGGATGCCCAGAGGAGGCAGGCTTGAGAGAGAGGCAAGTGTGTGGTGGAAGGTTCTGGAGGCAGGATATGTGATAAAGTTGGGGAAGGGGCTTGGCTTCCAAAAGTGGGAGACTACCGAGCTCTTGGTATGGGGCACATAAAAGAGGAGGCTGAGAGAGAGTGGTCAGTTGTGGGGGACACAGAGAGGGAGCAGGGCGTGGCGAAGTCAGAGCCAGGCTGAAGTGTGCCAAGCCTCAGGCATTAGAGAATTGCATGCCCGGGACCCTTCTCCCTCCTGGACTTCTGAAAGGTGGTGACATGGAGAGAAAAGATCTCACTCTTGTGGGTCCCTTTTCCCTTTTCCTCTCCTCCACAATGGGCAGGTGCACCTACCACGGACAGTCCCTTCCTTGGGACAAAGTTCAGTTTTTTAGCAGGACACTATGGAAGATGAGTGGGCCTTGAGGAGGGTACCTGTGGTGAGAAAGGGGAACATAGGGCTCTGGGAGGCTGGGGAAGGGATGGCTAAGGCAGGATTGTCCAGCCCCCCTTCCCAGAAGGTGGTAACCAGGTCCCTGGGGAACAGCGCCCCCTCCTGGCCCTGGGGCCAAACAGAAGGATTCTCAGGCACACAGAGGGGAGGATTGCTCAGCCGCCCATCTGTTTTCTCTGCAATTATTTCATCCCAGGGGCCTCCTTCCAGCTGCATAACTTCCCAGAGAGGACACTGAACAGGCGGTGAGCAGATCTCATGAAGGCCGGGCAGGGAAATTGCAGCAGGACCCTGGCCAAGTCCCATCACCGCATGGGGCCTTCAGTTTCACCACCTATAATTGGGGAAAAGCAGAGTGAGTGAGGAGGCCGGATGAGAGGCTTCTGACCCCTGGATGAAGGCAGGACAAAGCAGCTGTGGCAGCAGAGAGCTCTGAAAGTTACTGCACAGACACACACACTCCCGGCTCGGGGACCCTGCCCCCGTGAGACTCCCCGAGACTGTTTGGTGGTGGGGACCCATGGAGGACACAGAGACCATGGCCTGGCCAGGTCTCCTTGCGCTTGGAGCCTCCTCCAGGAATCCTGCACCTACAGGGCTTGGCCTTGGAGAGGAGTTGGAGGCTAAGGAAGCGTCATCCATCCTTCCTGGGCCAGAAATTCCAGGAAAGCTTAACCTCATCGTGACATGAGGTCTTTGTCTGACCCCAGGACACCCCCACCTGACGAGCCAGCTGCTCTCCTTTTCCTTTCCCAGGAGCCCTGCCAGCACCTGCTGCAGATGGCCTCCAACTCTGCTGTCCTACGCAGGCCCATGACGTCAGAGTTTATCCCTCCTTTCCCACCCCCACCCCTTTCAAATAAAAGACAGATAAGCTCCACAGATAGCCTCGACAGGTTCCGCTTCCTGTGGGTGGGGGGACAACTGCTCCCCGTGAGGCTATCAACAGGCAGGCGAGGCCGTAGAAGCTGAGGCCTAAACCCCGAGAAAGTGAGCAGGGTGGTGAGGGAGAGGGGCTCTCCCCGCGGAGGACAGGATGGCATCCCGACCTCGGCGTGGAGCACGCACCCGTTGTCTGCAGAAGGAACGGACCTGCTGCCCGGCCCTGTGCCCGGGGACCCGGCTTGCCTTGGCCGGGCTGTGGAGCTTTTCCATGTAGGGGGCCTCCCCTTGCTGCTCTGGGGGTCCCTGCAGTAAGCCCACCTTGGTGTGTACCTGGAGGAGGTGTCTGTTGTCTGGTCTCGGAGACCGTGTTTCAGATTTGAGATCACAGTCTTCCAGGAAGGGGGCTTCTCCCTGTGGATAAAGGGGGCCTCAAAGGGTTCAGGGGTGGGTCTGCCAGGTCCAGGGCCACCGGTCAGCTCCAGGAGCCACACCTCTGGGTTTTCCAAGCCAGAGACTCCTCTGTAGATTTCTGCCCCAGGGGTGTGTGATCACCAACTATTTTCTGGTGAGAAGTCAATTTCTAAAATGAGAATGACCAGAAAACACTAGCAACAGAGAGACAGTCAGATGCTAATGAGGGTTAGGGAACATATTTTTTGCAATCTGGGTTCCATGGGAATTGGAAAATACTTTTAAGCCCCAAGCCAAAAAAAAAGCCCATAAATTTTTTGAAAACCACCCTTGTGCTTGTGTGAATTCTTTCTGGGCCCAATGTGCAACATCATACAACAAACCTTTTCTCCTGGATTGCCTGGGAGGGGCCCTGTTTCCCGGTGCTGGCTGGGCAAGGAGGAGAAGGGTCCTACCCTCCAAATGATGCCTATTTGCCTTGTGGGCGAAATGATTTCAGAGAGAAGACGTGGGCTTAGAGATCAGCAGGGTTCAGAACTTCTGATAAGCAGCTGATGGGGGAGCTTGGGCTCCACGAAGGTGGTGAGGAGGGGAGGCAGTCTCTGTGTGTAGTGGACACATCAGTGTGTTTTTTTGTTTGTTTGTTTTTCTGCCTGGCTTCTCAGCCTGCTGCAGAAACTGAAATGCCAAATGCTTGCTTGCCTGGTCACCCTTGCCTGATCCCCGGGGCCACCCATGGCCTCAGTGCCAGGTCACTGCTTAATCTTTCCAACATTTCCTTCCTGAATACCAGTCTGCCAGAGCCCAGCTGCCCCAAGACAGCCCCTGATGTGAGGGTGAGCACATGAGCCTCTGCCTGCCTCTTCAGCGATGGCTGGAGGGCAGTGGGGACCACATGGAGAGAAGCACAACTGGGAGGGACCGGGGTCCCCCATGGAAATAGTGAAGCAAATCATCTGGACGTCTGATGATTGGGTCCAGGTTGACCGTGCTGGCCGTGTTGTCTAGAAAAATCATGTTTTAAATTATTTTATGGGGTGATTAAAAAGATCACACTGACGCTATAGCATGAGACAGTTCCTGACCCTAGCTCACAGCCTGGTGAGGGAGAGTTAACTTGGGTGAAATGAATGTAACATATGCTCATACATATTACAAAACTGAGCAAATATTTCTAACTTCAGCACCTTCTTACCCCATTAGACCCAAATGTGTTTCTCAAGCAGAACAGGCTTCACGGAGCTAAGAGAAATGGTGTGATGAGTGATGTGTTATGAGACAATCCAGAAAGCTGGGTGGTGGCTGAGCTGAGAAGTGGGGGTGGGAGGGCTGGAGTCTGCAGGCTGGGCTGGGGGTGGGGCACCTGGCTGCAGAGTGCCCAGACCGAGGAGCCCAGACAGTGGGGTCCTGCCCCTTCTTTATACCCCAAGAGATCTTGGACTCCCAGGGATTAAGTGTCATACTCTGGGCATCCTGGCCCCACACCTCCAGGTGCTACAGTCATCTTCTCTCTGTCCCCTTGAGTTTTCATCTGGTGCAGACCGATGACTGCAGGGCAGCCGAGCAGTGGACAGGCTGGGGGGCGTGGTCAGGGCTGTTCACCCAGAACCTTGTGGGTGGTGAGGCTCATGAAAAAGATGTGTGACCCTCGGGACAGTTTCTGAGCCCTGCCAACACAGGACCCCCTCCAGGACAGCCTGGTTTCTGGCAGAAAAGCCTGGCCAGGACCTGAAGTGATGTGGGGTGGCCTGGGTGTCCTTTGGTGTGATGACACCGCTGAGCACTGAGGCTCTTCCTGGGCCTGTTGGTTCCCACGGCCTTCCCCTCCGGTTCAGCAGAGACAGTGGGGGAGTCTCAGCCTCAGAGTCCCACAGCCCTCTGAGCATGTCACTGTCACAGCCCTAATACCGTGGGGGCCTCTTTCTCTCCCTCTGTCAGCCTTTTGGGGAACTCCTGGATCTATCTCAGGAACCCCAGCTCCTTGCACACTGCCTGCCACACAGTAGGTGCTTAATAAATGAACAGGGACTGAAGTCCAGCACTACACTAGGTCTCAGGGGGACAGCAGGACAGAGACAGCCTCTGCCCTCACAGAATGAGGGTGCTGGCTAAGTGACAGCCTCCCCATTTTGCAGATGAGGTTGTAGAGGCCCAGGCTGACCACCCAATCTGCCCGGAGCCACACATTGGGCTCGGCAGGCGGCTCTGCCTAACGGGTGAGCTCGCTGAACTCCAGTGAGTCATGGGGCTCGGGCTGGGGAGCAGCGCCCCTGCTTCGTTCGAGAACATCTGCTGAGAGGAACAGCTGTCTCCACCCTGTGCTGAGCGGCTCCCGTGGGAATGTGGTCTGTGGCTTGGCAGAGAAACGGACATAGCTCCTGCGCCACCCGTGGCCATTTTCGGGGTGGGGGTGCTCAGAGTTCTGGGGCCTTTGTCATATCTGTCAGCGGCCCTTTCTCTGGGACTGCTCTGTCCCCTCTTCCCATTTTTTCTGACTTTAATTTCTGGGAGGTCTGGAAAGGGCGGGGCCAGGTTGGTTGGGAACACAGTGGTCGTAGGTTTGGGGAGATGGAGAGATCTAATGTCAGGAAACCAGCATGGCTTAGGTGGTCTGGGGCCAGAGCTGGCTGGGACAGGGTTCTGAAAGGGTAAGGATGGCTGGATCGGGGGGTAGGAGGTAGGGAGTGAGTACTCTCCCCTTAATGATCCTTGAGAAAGACCACTGGGGCTCACCTTGGATTCCCACAGCGAGGGCCTGGAACAAAATAAGATGGAGTGAATGAACCAGCTCTGATCCATTAGACAAACTCCCCCTCGCACCAGCCAGGGGAAGGGAGATGGAGCTGAGGCTGCCAGGGAAAAGAGGCCAGCACCTGGGTAGCCTCTGTTTCTGCCCTGGGGATCCTCACAGCTCTCTGACTCTCCTTTCCAGTGTCTCCTCTGGCTGACACCCACCTGGGAGGTGGCTGCTGCTGAGTCTGGGACTGAGATACAAATGAGACAGTGGCTCAGAGATGGGCGGGGTCTGGACTCACAGTGGCTGAGCAGTCCCCAGATCAAGGCAAGGCCACGATGGGGATGGAGTGAATGGGGGGTGTGGGGAGCAGGGCTGGATGGGGAGGAGGGCCTGTTCAACCCCCAGGACTTCAACTGAGCTTAAGCCCTTCGGCTAAACAATCCTCTGTTCAATGTGGAACCACAGTGTGGGAGTCAGGGCAGCTCTGTGTCTCCTGGGGGCACAGGACAGGGCAAAAGTGGGGAAAGGAGCTACCCCTGGCAGTTATCTGACCCAAGAGAACCTGCCAAGCAGCATTGAGCTCACAGGCACCTGCACAGAGCTGGGTGGTGACAAGACAGGAACAGCAGACCTGGAGGCCTGGAGCTTTCAAATGAGCTCATTCAATAAGATGCTCCCAGGGTCTGGCAGGGCAGCTGTGTCCCAAGGGAGGAGCCCTGCTGGCCCTGGCAGCCGCTGCCCTCCACACACCTGCTCTCACTTGCGTGGGAACCCTGGGCTGAGCCCTAGGAGTCCAGCCTTGAGATGACCTGGGCAGCGTATAACTATTTGAGTGATGTGATGAAAGTTTTTTTTTTAATTGATCCTTTTTTTTCTTTTGTATAGAATATTTACCCAATGCTACAGTGCAAAAACCCCATAAATGTGAAACGAACAGCAAAATACACCAGTATCTCCATCAATGTAACACAACGTGCCTATTACTCTCCTAGGTTTTCAGATCCTCCCGGAACAGTGTGTGCCTAGTTGTAATCTAAGTGCACATGATATCTTGTGATAGACTTTATCACGGAACGTTATTAACCTTTTCCATGGATCTGCATCGTCTGCAACAAAACAGTTCACAGTCACGATTCCTGCTGTATTTAGTGTCGTGTGTTTACACAGTACACAGGTAGAACCATCTCTACACAAAACAAGGTTTTCTCTTTTCTTTCTTCCCTCCCTCCCTCTCTCCCTCTCTCCCTCTCCCAGCCCCTTCCTTGTTTCCTTCCTTCCATCTCTCCCTGCCTCCTCTGCAGTCAGAGGAACCCTGGTGGAGGGGTCTGTGGACAGGAGCCTGCGGCTGGCGGATCGACTCCGGGCTGGTCGGTGGGTATTTAGGGTACTGCTTGCTGCGCCCGTTTCTGTATTTGCTGAAGACCCTCAGAGGTGCCTTAAGTCTTCCTCTAATTTCTAAGGATTTTCTTAAATATTTTTATCAGTTTGCTAAGTATTTTGACATTATTATTTTTCACATTTTCCATGAAGTATTCTTTCACACCATTGCTTTTCTGTTTATATACAGATGTTTACACATCTTTAAAATGCATTATATTCTCATAGCCTCCTGTACCTTTTTTTAGAAATATGTTTTTATTGACTTTTTAGAGAAGGAAGGGAGAGATAACTCTCACATCCATTGGCTGCCTCCTGCGCGCCCCATACTGGGGATCAAGGCAGCAACCCGGGCATGTGCCCTGATCGGAAATCAAACTGGGACCTCCCAGTCCATGGGACGATGCTTAGTCCACTGAGCCACACCGGCTGGGCTGTACTTTTCTTTTTTTAAAAAAAATGATTTATTTATTTATATTTTTAATCCTCACCCGAGGATATTTTTACACTTATCTTCAGACAGAGTGGGAGGGGGAGAGAGAGAGAGAAAGAGAGAGAGAGAGAGACATCGATGTGAGAGAGACTCATCGATTGGTTGCCACCCTCATGACCCCAACCAGGGCTGGGGATGAACCGAAACCTAGGCATGTGCCCTTTGGTTGGAATTGAACCCAGGACTCTTTGGTCCTCAGGCCGACGACGCTCTAACTGCTGAGCCAAACCGGCCAGAGAGGGCTGTACTTTTCTTTAATTTTGTGCTCGGACAGTCTCTTGACTCCGATCTTTCTCCTCGGGGCCATCTGTTCTTAGAGGCAGCTCCTGCCATCTGTGTATCCAGCCCGGGGGTGTCCACTCCAGAGGCTGAAAGTGTGGACCACAGAGTGGGCTCAGTTCGTATGAGCTGGGTATTTTTGTTCACCTGCATCATAGACAGGAAGCTGAGCTCAGCGATGCTAAGTGTTTGAGTAAGCACCTCAGGTGGGACCGAAACTCAGAGATCTGTCTGCTCTCAAACCCACACCTTGTCCTGACATTTGTCTCAGCAGACTGAGTGAGCGTATACTTTTGTATTCTTGTATTGTGGGTTTTTTTAAAAAATGGTGTGTGTGTGTGTATACCTGTGTGTATTTAACTTCAACCTGTCTGGAATGTTCTGTGGTAAATGGTATGAGTAAGGATTCGCTATTCACATCATTATTATCCATTTAGTCATCCCATATGAACGTAGTGATACTTTTTCTTTCGTTGTATTTGCACTTGATGTGTTATACATTAAACTCAAATACATGTATTCACATCTGCTCTACCGTAAAGTTTTGACAATGGCCACATGTGTTCTACGGACTGGTAAGTAGGTATTTTCCTGGTTTTGCCTTAAATAAAAAATTTTCTGAACAGTTGTTTTTCCATATAAATGTTTTTATTACTTTATAAACTTTTACAAAATGAATTTTATTTTCTTATGGATTTTTAATTTTATTGCATTGTGGTCAGAGAATAGAACTCATAATATTTCTGGGATTTGAATTTTACTGAGATTTTCTTTGTACCTGAATATGTTATTTTTATACTGACTTCCTGGGCACTTAAAATAGGGCTATTCTTTGTAGTTCCACTTAACGACATATGGGTTTATGTCATCATTTCCCATGGCATTCTAATGTTTGGTGGCCTCATAATTTATTTAGTCACTTCCTTATTGATGGATTTGTAGGTTGTTTCCACATTTTTACTATTATAAATGTAACAACATGACCACAGATGAGCTTAGATCTTGCAGTATACTGTGATTATCTGACTGGAGCCAGAGACTCAGACCCCGTCCTGGTCTGTGGGGGAGGGGCTGCTCCTGCAGTGACAGGTATTTCCACTGTCTAATAATGACCTGGGGCAGGAAGTGAAGAGTAGGGAAGGTAGTGGAAGGACATTGTCATTTTGGAGCTGATGATCATTTGGGCCTGGCTTTGCCATCAGGAGAGGCCTGGGCAGCTCTGGAGAGGGTGATGCCTGCCTGTGGCCTCATGAAAGCAGATGCTTCCCACGAGTGACCCTGGGCTGGGGCTCAGCCTGCAGTGGCCGTTAGGTTGCTGTCTGTGCTGTGCTTGCTGTCTAGTCTCCAGCACATTCCAAGAGCCAGCATAGAGCCTTACGGCGTCCTGAAGGGAAAGCCCAGCCTGTGGTCACACTGAGAAAGATCAATTTCTTTTTTTTAAAATTTTCAGATAGAGTTTGGGGTGGGGGAGGGAGAGAGAGAAAGAAACATCGATGTGAGAGAGACACATCAACTGGTTGCCTCCCGCATGACCCCGACCAGGGCCAGGGACGAACTGCAATCGAGGTACATGCCCTTGACCACAATCGAACCCATGACTCTTTGGTCTGAGGGCTGACGCTCTAACCACTGAGCCAAACCGGCCAGGGCAGAAACATCAATTTCTTTACCCTAGTCTAGGGAATGGAGTCTTCCAGGTCAGGAGCTCACTCCTATCCTGTGATCACCCAAGAGTGCTGGCACGGGAGTGGGGGTGGGGGGCAGGCCTAGAGGGCTTGGTTGTGTTTGACTTGGGAAAGCTGCTTTGCCTTGGGGTGCTGGTGTTCTTCTGGACTCCCTGGTCACATGGTGTGTTGTGGGGGGGGGGAGTGTCTTCCTTCTCCTCTGGCCTAAGGGGTCCACAGCCGGGGGAGGTCTGGTTCCATGACGCAGCAGAGGTGGTGGAGCAGGCAACAGCGCCCTGAAAAGAAACCCTACACCTCTTAACCATCAACCCCCAATTCTTCCATGCCTCCCAGGCCCAGGCAACCACCAATGTATTTTTGTGTCTATAGATTTGCCAGGTGGTTTTAATAAACAGAGCAGACACACTTGCTACACTTTGTCAGTCTCCAAATGTATGTGACAGAAATTTTATTAATGAGTACAAACTCTGGAACTAGACTTCCTGGGTCTGAATGCTGGTTCTGCCATTCCTAGCCATATGACCTTGGAGAAATTATTCAACCTTGCTGGGCCTCAACATCCTTATCTATGAAATGTGTGGTCTGATGTGTCAGACTTCTTAACATAATGGTTTTAAGACTCAGCTATGTTGTAGCATCTATCTGTACTTCATTTCTTTTTATGGTTAAATAATATTCCATTGCATGGATATACCCCATTTTGTTTATCTATTCATCAGTTGATGGACACTTGGGTTATTTCCACTTTTTGGCTATCATGGATAATGCCACTATGAATATACATGTACAAATTTTTCCATCAACATATGTTTTAATTTTCTTGAGTATGTACCTAGGAGTGGAATTACTGGGTCTTATGGTACCTCCATGTTTAACTTGGAATTGCCAACTTATGTTGGTAGGTTAAACATGTCTATACATTCTATTTTCTGTATATGCAGTAGCAGCAAACTTTTAGGATTGTGCAAGTATAAACGTATCCCAGTCTAATAAAACTGTGGTAAATTACATATAGTAAAATCTAAACGAGAGATGTTGCTATGTATACTTTCATGATGCTCTTTGATCATCACCTTTCACACAGTGAAAATATCTCTACAGATCCTGCACCATTTTCCATTGTGAGCAGTATCAACACAGACACTGGTGAAGAGTAAAGTGTGGGGAAAATCGGAAGGAACAATTTATTATATTGGATATTTTTTTCTTTATTGATTTTAGAGAGAGAGGAAGAGAGAGGGAGAGAGAGATGGAAACATCGATGAGAGAGAACATTGATTGGCTGCCTCCTGCATGCCCCCTACTGGGGATCGGGCCCACAACCTGGGCATGTACCCTGACTAGGAATCAAACCGGCGACCTCTTGGTGCATGGGTTGATGCTCAGCCACTGAGCCACACTGGCCTGGCTCATATTGGATATTTTAAAAAGAATGCTTGACCCTGGCCTGTTTGGCTCAGCGGTCAGAGCATTGGCCTGCAGACCAAAGGGTAGTGGGTTCAATTCCTGGTCAAGGGCACATACCTGGGTTTCAGGTTCGATCCCCGGTCCCTGTTGGGGTCATGTGGTAGCCAGCCAATCAATGTGTCTCTCTCACATTGTTGTTTTCTCTCTCTCCCTCCCTCTCTTTCACTCTGTCTAAATATCAATGGAAAAATATCCTCAGGTGAGGATTAACAACAACGAAAAAAGAATGCTGATTGTATAGGACAGGTGCTGTTCTAAGTGTTCACTAGACACTAATTATTATTATTATTTTAAAAAAATATTTTTTTATTGATTTTTTTTTTAAGAGAGAGAGAGGAAGGGAGAGATAGAAACAGGAATTGAACCGGGACCTCTCAGTCCATAGGACGACGCTCAGTCCACTGAGCCACACTGGCTGGGCAAGACACTAATATTCTTACTGCATCCTAGTAGCTATTTTCACCTCATTTCGTAGATAAGGACATTGAGGCACAGCAAGGTTGAGTAATTGGTCCATGGTTACATAGCTAAGAATGGCAGAACAGGGATTCAGGCCCAGGAAGTCTCGTTCCAGAGTTTGTACTCATTAATAAAGTTTCTGTCACATACATTTGGGAGGTAGACAAAGTGTATCAAGTGTGTCTGCTCTGTTTATTGAAACCACCTGGCAAACCAAACCCTCTTGTAAAACTGGGACAAGCTAACCTCCAAGGATCATGCAAAATTGCCCCAATTCACACTATGGATCCCCAATGGCCCCAGTGAGGTTCTCTTCCAAGACAGAGGAGGGAATAATGACCTTAGAGAAAGAGCAAGACAGCTTCTGACTTCTTTCTGGCTTTTGCGACTCTCCAGGGTTGGCTAGCCTGCTGCTTTGGGCTGCCTGATAGCCTTTAAAGGCAGATCTCACACATTCAGATGAAAGTGTGTTTAATTTACTGACCATCTGTTAGTAAGAGGTGAGAGAAGATATACACCCCTTGAGGCATGCCTGGAAGAACTTTAAGAAAGCCTCACAGCCAAACAGTTCCTAATAGAATTTGAAAGTAGTTTGACCTCCTCAAGCCTTCACAAAGCAGTAATCTCACCAGTTCATCCCCAAGGCAGTTTGTAGCAAGGATGGCTTTGAAATGGAGGAAGGAAATAGAGATGTGTGTTTTGGGGGAGGAGGAGAGGAGCAGGGACAGGAGGAGAATGCCATTAAGGATGGTGGGAAGCAGGAGTGCCTAAACATCAGAAAGTCAAGGATGCTCACCCGAGGATAGAAATAGGAGGGAAATCAGCATTCCATCAAAGCACCATCTCACCCCAGGTTCGTTCTATACATCATCCTTCAGCACCACCAGGTTGTGCTTGAATTATTTTGCAAAGAATTATTGGTTAAGATTAGTCTATCTGCATTTGGAAAAGCATCTGAGAGACAAGACGTTTCTCATTCTTCAGTGGCTCTAGCCACTGAAATATTTATGTATTTTTTTATTTTTGCACATTCTACTTTTAAAAATTTATATATTTGATTTTTCTGGAATTTATTTGGGTTTAAAGTGATGAATACAACTATGTTTTCCCCAGATAGGTCGCCAGTTGCCCCATCATTTGTGGAGTTTTATAGCACATTTGTTAAGTTTTCTCCCAACAATTAAAACTTTCACTTTTCTCATGCTGAATTCTCATTATACTTATGTAAAGTTTTGGACTCTGTTTTATTGCTTTGCCTGCTTATTTCAGACCATACTGTTTTATTCACTGTGGTTTTAAAATATGCTTTAACATCTAGTAGGGTGTATCACTCCTGAGATTCTCTTCTTTTTCAGGATTTTCTCTACTATTTTTCAATATTTATTTTCCAGAAGAACTTTAGGATAATTTATTCAAGGTCCCCAAATATCCTGCTATGATTTTATTGAAATTACGCAGAAGTTAAGACAATTTGACACCCATTCAATATTGAGTTTTTCTATCCAAGGAAAAGGCATGCCTTTCCATTTTCCAAGCTTTAAAGTTTCCTCATATCGGTCCTACACATTTTTATTAAGTTATTCCTGGCTTTTTATAGGTTTTGTGGTTATAATAAGTGGAATTTTAAAAATGCTATTTTTTTTTTACTGAGAATTTTTATAAGTTACTGGTTATTGCTGACATAAATAAAGCTATTAATGTTTACATATTAATTTTTTTATAATCCTCACCTGAGGATATATTTTTTAAAAAATTAATTTTAGATAGAGGTGAAGGGAGAGAGAGAGAAACATCGATGTTAGAGAGAAACATCAGTTGGTTGCTTCCTGTACACGCCCCAACCGGGGATTGAACCTGAAAACTTTTTGATGTACAGAATGATGCTCCAATCAACTGAGCCACCTGGCCAGTGCTGCATATTAATTTTAAATTTGGACTGATAACTAAATGTATTGTATTAATAAGTAAATTCTATTCTCTTGGTTTTCTTTTTCTTTTTTTTTTTTTAGCATACAGTCAAATCATGGTAAATAATAATAGTATGGTTTTCTGTTTTCCAAGTCTTATTCTTATTGTTAGGTTTAAGAAAACCATTTAAAGGAAATATAAAAGTGGCCCTACACAAAAAACATTTAAAAAAATATTTTCATTGATTTTTTAGAGAGAGAGGAAGGGAGAAAGAGAAACATCAATATGAGAGAGATACACTGATCAGCTGCCTCCTGCACGCCCCTTATTGGGGATTGAACCTGCAACCCGGGCATGTGCCCTGACTGGGAATTGAACTGGGACCTCTCAGTCCATGGGATGACACTCAATCCACTGAGCCACCCTGCTGGACCACACACACACACACACACACACACACACACACACACACACACATCAAATACTTTCCTTTATGACAATAATAACTCATCAGCAAATACATCTGGAATGCTCATTAACAATAGTCATATAAAAAATTAAACATAATTTAATGTTATGGAACATAAAAGAACACTTGACTAAATGGAGAACTGTAGCACGTGTCTCCATGGGAAGACGTGCCATTATAAAGATGTTAATTTCTCCCAAAATACTGCATAAATTTAACATGACCCCAAACAAAACCTCAATGGCTTTGTGACTGCTGAAAAACTGATTCTACATTTTCTCAGGAACAGTAAGTTCATGAAAATGGTCAAGAAGAACTTTTCAAAAAGAAAAATCTTAGGCATATATGTCCTCTTAGATACAGAAATGTGTTATATATGTTAATTAAGGATGTGTTACTGGTAAAGGACTAGATAGGTTAAAAAAAAGAACAGGAGGTTCAGAGTAGACCAAGGTTATTGAGTAGGTCTCAACTATCTGGAGCAGACAAACAGATTTAAAATAATAATAGCACATTGGTAAAATGTCCATATATAAATCATAAAACATATTAAGGTATCCTCTGTGAACCAGTGCCACATCCTGTTGCTGTACTGGGCATCCCTGCTCACCCTGCCAGTCTTACTGGTCATATTGCCAGGCTATGAAAATGGACCCTTTGGGGGTTCCTCACAGCCAGTTCCAAGAGAAATACCTTAGACCCTGGGAGGCCATTCTGGGGATGTCCTAGGTACACAAGGTCATGAGCTTTGTAGCTGAGATTCTACTAAAGTCTCAGCTCTTGGTCGAGCTGCTCCCTAGGTTCAGCTAGTGCAGTTCCTCTGACCTGGATGGAGCCGTCTATACTGTGCCTGGAGAGAAGGGTGGTGGGTGTCCCTCCCAGGCCTGGCTACCTGCACTTTCAAATATTGGGCTGGTGCAGGGAGCCAGCAGGCGGTGTGGGGGTGGTGAGGAGAAATCTCTCAGCTTCCTCCTGAGGCTGAGTATTTTGGGGGACAGCAGGTGGCAGGAGGAACCAAGGGCAGGAAAAGGGGGAGTGACTAGCTCGCCCAGATGCACCAGCATCCTCTTTTGCCCTCCTCAAAGACCTCTCCACCCCTCAGAAGGTGCCCCTCCCTCAGGTTTGCTTAATGTGTTCAGTAGCACAATGAGAACACTGTTAAAAAATAAATGTGTGTTTGGATATAGGTATTTTCAGACCAAAAACTTGCTTTTCTTTGCAGACAGAAGGCACAGCTGGTGAAAATGTTGGCCAGTATTTGCAGTGTTCAGTGACTATTTTTCTTCAAGAAGAACAAAAAAGATGACACATGAATTAGGTGCATGAGTTCATTGTTTATCTTAACTTTTTCCCCCGTGACTGAATACTTGCCATCCATAACGTTGAGACAAAACTGTAAATGTTTTTACTGTGTCTGACAAGATAAATCTGGTGACTGTGAAGTTTGAGAATTTGG
The DNA here is from genome assembly GCA_030848825.1 of Tadarida brasiliensis. NCBI lineage: Eukaryota > Metazoa > Chordata > Mammalia > Chiroptera > Molossidae > Tadarida > Tadarida brasiliensis. The sequence goes on from CM061265.1 coordinate 101,393,610, forward strand.
TTAAAAGTTCTCACAATCAGCCCTGGCCGGTTTGGCTCAGCAGTTAGAGCGTCAGTCCACGGACCAATGAGACGCGGGTTCGATTCCAGCCAAGGGCACATACCTCGGTTGTGGTTGGTCCCCAGCCCTGGTCAGGTCGTGTGGGAGGCAGCCAGTCGACATGTCTCCTTCACATTGATGTTTCTCTCTGTCTCTCTCTCTTTCCCTCCCTCCCACTCTATCTAATGACAAATGGAAAAATATCCTCAGGAGAGGAATGAAAAAAAAAAAAGTTCTTACAGTCAGTGTGAGGCAGTGGAAAGTCCCAGCTTCCGCCTCATGGCTATCTGCAGGGCCTGGCCCTGTGGAGGGGCCTCTGTGCAGTGGGAGGAGAGGACATGGAAGATTCTGGATCAGCAGCAAGAGAAATAGCCTGATCCAAAGGGGGAAAGAGGAGAAGGGCGAACCAAGAAGCAGAACTAAGTGGCACACTGAGCAGAGCCCTTGAGGACCGGCAACGTCTAGCTTGTTCACATGGTATCTTTAGGACCCAGGTCTCTGCCAGGTACCTTATCTCCTTGTCACAGATGAGGAAACTGAGGCTTGACCAAGTGGTTTGCCCAAGGCCATGGGCTGTCGGTGGTAGAGATGGGATTCAAACCGCTCTGAATCATGGTACCTGCTTGCCTTCACATAGAGCAGGCAGCATGAAAATGCTGATGGGAAGGATGGTTGGATGATGGATATTGGGATGGAGGAAAGTGCTAACAGAGAGGGGACCTGGGTGCTGCTGGACAGGGATGGGGGAAATCTTTTCACTAGCTACCCTCTGGTACCTTCTGAATTTTGCACTAAATGAGTGTATTACTTCTAAAAACAAATTCATAAAATAACAAGGACTAATATCTCCCAAGCAGAATAGAATAAAAGGCTACTTTTGAAGGATTGGAAATAAGCTTAGCTTCAGTTTTCACTTTTTTCCAAAATAAATATTCTAAGCCTAGCATGACGCCCTGGCTGCTGTTATATTCTTGTACATTAAAAATAAATGAGGCAAAATGAACAGGAAATTGTTTATAGAAAGAATGACAGAAAATGGTTAACATTACATTTTAATAAGAGACTTTACAAATTAGTTCATTTGAAGGCCTTAATAGAGGATTCTTTAAAGTCATGAAAAAACAATATACTCAGAATACATTTATAGCATTGAAGAGAAGTCAAAACATCTCAATAATCATACAAATGTATTAAAACATAAATGAAATGCTATTTTCAATTACTAGTGATTTTTTAAAACTAAAATATCAATCTGACAAAGTTTTGACCAAACTTTGGTGTACATTGTTTGGGGGCAGCATTAAATTGGTACAATATATATTTGAAATATGAATTGGATATACACCGGTTGTCAAAATAATGTTTATACCCTTTGATTGTGGAATCTCAAGTTAGTATATTTTGTCTAAGGAAATTATACAAAAGGAGCTTAACCAAATATACAAAAATGTTACTATACCATTATTTATAATGCTTAAATACTAAATAAATAATTGTAAATAAACAATGGAATATTATACACTTTGAAATTAATAAATACAAATAATTTTTTCAAACAAAATAATTGAATGCATGTGCAAAGATTTAGTTGTATGAATGTTTATTAAACATTATGATAACAAAAGATTGAAAATAGCCTATATATTTAACAATATGGTGTAATTTTTGTCAAATAACTAATAGAAAATGTATAATGTGGAATACTATATATTTATTTACATTAATGCTATTGAATTATATCTACTGACATGTTAATGTGAAATTTTTCAAGTTTACGAATTGAAAACATTACAGAACAATGTTAAAGTCTATTCCATTGGAAGACTCATATTTTCAATTTAAAACTTACTACAAAGCTACAGTAACCAGGAAGGTGTGGCACTGGCATACAGACAGATCAGTGAAATAGAATTGAGAGTCCAGAAATAAACCCATATATTTATGGCTAATTGATTTAGACAGGGGTTCTAAGATCATTCAATGAGAGAATAGTCTTTTTATTTTTTTAAATATTTTTACTTTTTAAATATATTTTCATTGATTTTTAGATAGAGGAAGGGAAAGGGAGAGAGAGAGATAGAAACATCTATGAGAGAGAAACATCAATTGGCTGCCTCCTGCATGCCCCTCACTGGGGATCAAGCCCGAAATCCGGGCATGTGCCCCAACCAGGAATCAAACCGGTGACCTCTTGGTGCACGGGACAATGCTCAATCCACTGAGCCACACCGGCCAGGAGAAGAATAGTCTTTTTAACAAATGGTGCTGGACAACTGAATAAACACAGGCAACCTCTTCCTGAAGTTAGACCCCTATCTCATACCATAAACAAAGAGTAAACTAAAATGGATCAAAGATGTAAATGTAAAAGTTAAAACTATTAAACTCCTAGAAGGAAACATAGGTACAAATCTTCATGACCTTACATTAGGCAACAGTTTCCCAGATATAATACCTAAAGCACAAACAATATAGATAATTTGGAATTCATAAAAATCAAAACTTTTTTTGGCACCAAAGGGTATCATTAAGAGACTGAAAAGACAACACACAAGATGGAAGAAAATATTTGCAAATCATATATTTGGTAAGGGCCTACAATTCAACAATAAAAAGACAAATAACCCAATTAAAAATGGGCAAAGGACTTGAATAGACATTTCTTCAAAGAAGATACACAAATGGTCAATAAACACATGAAAAGATACTCACCATCACTAGCCAAAAATGCAACTACAATGAGATACTACTCTACTAGATGGGATACTACTCCAGTAGAATGGCTATAATAAGAAAATGGACAATAATGTCATCAAGATTATAGAGAAATTGGAACCCCATACATTGCTGGTGGGAATGTAAAATGGTATAGCTACCATATGACTGAACCCATATGACCCAGCAATTCCAATCCTATGTATATGTATACCCAAAAGAACTGAAAACATATGTTCATATAAAAAGTTGTACTTGATGCCTGGCTGGTGTGGCTCACTGGTTAGAGCATCGACCCATGCACCAGGAGGTCACCAGTTCGATTCCCCGTCAGGGCACACGCCCAGGTTGTGGGCCCAATCCCCAATGGGGGGCATGCAGGAGGCAGCCAATTGATGTTCTTTCTCATCGATGTTTCTCTCTCTCTCCTTTCCTCTCTCTAAAGCCAATAAAGAAAAAATATACATATAAAAAAAGTTGTACTTAAATGTTCATAACAGCATTATTCATAATAGTCACAAAGTGGAAACAACCCAAATGTCTATCAACTGATGAATGGATAAACAAAATGTGGTTGTATATACAATAGAATATTATTTAGCTATGAAAGCAATGAAGTACTGATTCAGGCTACAGTATGAATGAACCTTGAAAACATTATGCTAAGTGAAAGAAGCCAGTCACAAGGGACTACATATTGTATGATTTCATTTATATAAAATGTCCAGAATAAGGAAATCCACAGAGACAGAAAATAGATCGATAGTTGCCTAGGGCTGGGAAATGGGGGAGACTGTTAATGAATATGGGGTTTCTTTTTGGTGTGATGTTCTAAAATTGATTGTGCTGATTGTACAACATTGTGATTATACCATAAACTACTGAATTGTACATTTTAAAATGATGAATTTTATGTTATGCAAATATCTCAATTTAAAAATTTCAAAAAAGTATATCCAATCAACTACAAATGTGTGTGTGTCTATCTATCTATCTATCTATCTATCTATCTATCTATCTATCTATCTTTCTATAATCTATCTCTGGGTGGTGAAATTACACATACATTTTTACTTGCTTCCTAATAATCAAATGTATTATCTAAGTTATTGTCAATAAATATTTATCATTTGTATAAGAAATAAAAAGAGATGAAAGAAAACATAGAAAATACTAAGATATAATTTAAGAAAGAAGAAGGGATGTAAAATAGTTATACATTCTGCAATTGTGCAACATAAATGTATAGTACTGGGAAATAGAATAAAATAAAAATAATTATGCAAAAGTGGTAAAATTATGTGTGAAGTAAATTATTTTTGGAAATTCTTTTTGTTTTTTTAAATCCTCACCTGAGGACATTTTCCCATTTATCTTCAGATAGAGTGGGAGGGAGGGAGAGAGAGATGGAGAGAGAGAGAAACATTGATGTGATATTGACTGGCCGCATCCCTCAGGGCCCCAACCAGGGCCGGGGACAAACCGAAACCCAGGTACATGCCTTTGACTGAAATCGAACCTGCGACTCTTTGGTCTGTGGGCTGACACTCTAACCGCTGAGTCAAATTGGCCAGGGCTAGAAACTCTTTTTGTATTCTCATCATTATCTTTATAATTATCTTTATATTTGTCTCACAAAATGAATTTATGTTTTGTTTATTTATTTGATATTGAAAGCGTTAATGATAACATTATCAAGTCTAGGTGCTTTTTTCTAAAAATTCACTCATTCATTCTACAGATCTTCATTGAATATTTTGCCTGTTTGTTCCTTCCTCTTTCTTTTGCTATCCTTTTGCTAGTTCTACCTGAGATTGCTTTTCTTTCTTGTGTTAATTTTATTCAAAATTGTTCATGTTCTTTAATATTTTAAACTACGGTTTAACTTGGAATGGTATTTCCTAATAATGTAGTCTTTTGGATTTTGTTTCTCTTGTCTTCTCTTGATTATACCTGTGGTTTGTAAATATTATATTAATTAATTAGTTATCTCACTTTTTCATATTAAACAGATATTTTTTATTTTCTAATTTCTTTATTTCATATTTATTATTTTTACCTTTTAAATTTGTTATTTGTATCTTTGAAATTTAGGTGTGGACTTAGTTGATTTTTTTCTCTTTTTCTTTCATATTACCATAGGCATGAAAGATACGAAAGTTGCTCCAATACAGTTTTTTATTTTATTTTTTATTGTTGAATGTATTACAGATGTTCCTCATTTTTCCCCCATTGCCCCCCTCCTCCCCATTCCCGCCCCCCTCCTGCCTTTCCCTACACTGTTGTCTGTGTCCATTGGTTATGCATATATACATATAAGTTCTTTGGTTTATTTCTTCCCACCCACCTACCCCCTTCCCTTTGAGGTTTGTCAGTCTAACAACCAATTTGTACTTCTTAATCCCTTCACCTTTTTACCCATTCCCCTAGCCGTGCCCACCCATCTGGTAACCAACAAAAGTTCTCTGTATCTATGAGAATGTTTCTGTTCTGCTTGTTCATTTTGTTTGTAGATTCAATTGTTGATTAGATAGGTATTTATTGCCATTTTGTTTATTCATATATTTTTTTATCTTTTTCTTTAAGAAGACCCTTCAACATTTCATATAATAATGGTTTGGTGGTGATGAACTCCTTTAGCTTTTCCTTGTCTGGGAAACTCTTTATATGGCCATTGATTCTAAATGACAGCAGGACAGAGTAATCTTGGTTGTAGGTTCTTGCTTTTCATCACTCTGAATATTTCTTGCCACTTCCTTCTGGCCTGCAAAGTTTCTTTTGAGAAATCAGCTGACAGTCTTATGGGAGCTCCCTTATAGGTAACTAACTGCTTTTCTCTTGCTGCTTTTAAGATTCTCTCTTTGTCTTGAAGCTTTTGCATTTTGATGATGATGTGTCTTGGTGTGGGCCTCTTGGGGTTCATTTTGTTTGGGACTCTCTGTGCCTCTTGGACTTTCCTTCACCAAGTTAGGGAAGTTTTCTGCCATTATTGTTTCAAATAGGTTTTTGATTTCTTGTTCTCTCTCTTCTCCTTCTGGCACCCCCAAGATGCGAATGTTGGCACGCTTGAAGTTGTCCCAGAGGCTCCTTACACTCCTCATTTTTTTGTATTCTTTTTTCTTTTTGCTGTTCTGATTTGGTGTTTTTTGCTTCCTTATATTCCAAATCAATGGTTTGCTTCTTGGCTTTACCTACTCTACTATTGAATCTGTGTAAACTATTCTTTATTTCAGTTAGTGCCTTCTTCGTTTCTAACTGTGCATCCTTCATTTCTGACTGGTCCTTTTTTATGCTCTTGATGCCCTCACTAAGTTCACTGAGGTTCTCACTAAGTCCATTGAGCATCCTTATAAGTAGTGTTTTGAACTCAGCATCTGTTAGGTTGCTTAACTCCATTTCACTTAGTTCTTTTCCTGGAGTTTTGTTCTGTTCTGCCATTTGGGACCTGTTTCTTTGTCTCCTCATTTTGGCTGCCTCCCTGTGTTTGTTTCTATGTATTACTTAGCGAGAGGTATGGGTCTAGCTGAGACCAGATGCTGCTTGTTTGAAAGAATTTAGGAAAAGCTGAAGCAGGATCCAAGACAGGCCAATCCTATGGTGAAGCAACTGGCAACAGCTTGGGTGGGCCTGAAAGTTGGGTGGGGCGGGGCCTCAGGGAATCACCAGGGCAGGGCAAACAGTGTGAGCCAGGTTGCTGGAGTCCCAGATATGGCGGGTCTGCCGGCCCAGGGAAGGGCTCACCAAAGGAACAAAGGCCTCTGATAGCACGTCTGTCCAGGAGAAAGCTGCCTCTCCAGCCCTGGCTCCAATGCCAAACAGCTCAGTTCTTCCCCATATGACTCTGGTGCCTTTCAAGCTGCCTCCCCCACGCTGGAGCCCGGAGGGTGGGAGTCCAAGTAAGTCCGTGCGCGGGCCCTTTAAGAGGAGCTGCTGGGGGCTCCAGCCGCCTCAGCCTCAGTTCCCGCTGGTTTTCCATCCAGAAGTGATGGGGACTTCTCTTCCTGGCACTGGAACCCTGAGCTGGGCGCCTGGTGTGGGACGGGGACCCCTCAGTCCTCAGGGAGGACCTTCCCAGCCGAGGTGTCGTCCTAATTTTTATCCGCCACACATGGGTGTGGGACCAGCCTGTCCCCTCCGCCCTCCTCCCAGTCTCGGTGTGGCTGCTGCTTTAATTCCGTAGTTGTAGGACTTCCATTCAGCTCGATGTCAGGCGGTTTTGAATGATGGTTGTTCTGTAGTTTAGTTGTAACTTTGATGTGGTTGTGGGAGGACGGACACCGCAGTTACCTACGCCGCCATCTTGACCAGAAGTCTCCAATAGTTTTAACTGTGTGGCCTGTATCTTTTTTTGTTTGTCTTTAAAATAACATCCTCATATTTGCTGTTGCCCTTTCAACTCATTGTTCCACCAGAGTCTTTCTTCCATTCTTGCTTGGTCTTGTACATATAGGTGGTGCATCGGATTTCTCTCCAACATTATTGTATGGAAATCTGAGAAAGTATGTATAAATTTTTTGTGTGTTTATTGTGAATATCTTTATCTTGAAAACTGCAAATTTTGTGAAAGCTTAATGTACACTTGAGAAAGCTCTGTATTTCCCAATTTTTCCTCTTTGGAGCAATTCCTCCAATCGCCTCCTTTTGCAGAAGAAGTGGAGGTACAGGGGCTTGCCAAGGATCCCTCAGTGAGGCTGGGCAGAGCCTGTGTGTGGGGCCAATGAATGGAGTATTGTGGAGCGTTTACTCCAACATGCTCCAACAACACCCTTCCCCTGCTGGTGCCCTGTTCTGTTGAGAAGCCCCAGAGCAGGCTGGCTTAGGCCAAACAACTTGTTCTGTGGGTGCTCCCATTCCCTGCTGCACACAGCATCATACTGACCTGCTGTCCTTGGGCTTTTCTTTGGCCTTGCCTGAAGAAGGGATGCTTTGCTAGGATGCTGGCTTCTCATGAAAACCGACCTCCAGTGGGTCCTGTCACTGGTGTTCTGGGCATGCCCAGGTATGCTGGAGTTCTGGGATGAACATAACATCATCAGTCAAGCTGGGGCCCGCTACACTGGCTTTTATGCAAGCAGGATTTATCTGAGCCAGGCTTTTAAATTCTTCTATCTCTCCGTTTTAAAAATGTGTATTTAATAAGATTCATAGGTGTAGATTTTGTCTTTTTAATCCAGTCTATGATTCTATTTTTTAAATAGGAGAATTTAGTCCATTTACATGTAATCTTGTAATTGTCATAATTGTGTTATTCTATGTTTTTCTCAGTCAAATTCGTTGTTTCTCTTTAACCGAATATAGGATTTCTATGGATGCTGTTTTTTTTATTCATTTACATGAGATCAAATGTAACATTTTCTGAACAACCCAATTTCCTAGTGTTTTACTATGTTTTCACTTACCTAACAAAACACAGACTGTGCTCATTTCTCTATATTTGTTCTAATTAAAAAAAATTTTTTTTTCTTCTGAACAGGTTCAGAATTTTTTTGTCATTCACTCACCTTCTTTAAGTCCTCCTTAATCAAATCCTCTTAGTTTTGTTTTTGCATTCTGAAGTTTTTTTCTTGTTAAATATTTGAAAATATGATCATCATTTTATGACAACTATACTTTATATCCCTGCTGTTAAGACTAGGATATGATTATCTGTCGAGATAGGCTATATACTGCTTAAAATTATCACACACAGAGCCTCTAAGGAAGGTGTAAACCTGAGCAGCCATAATTCTACTGGGTGTGTCTGTTTGCTTGGCTCAGCAAATAGGCTCTAGTGGACCTCTAACCCAATTCATAGGCTGGCCTGAGCCAATCAGATGTTTTCTGTCTAGAATTCTAGAATGCATAGACTCAGTCAGCGCTGGGCACTGGAAAAGGAGTAACAGCAGACTCAGCCTTCATTGAAATTGCTCCCCACTCCCACCCAACATGCACACACACACAGCATGCCACCCCTCACCATGACTCTTTAGGAGGAGTGTTGATATCTGAAAAAAAAATCAGGGTTCTGTTAGAAAGAGAGAATGCCAAAGAGCATTTTGGAAGGCTACAATGTTTGCTACGAGAGGAAGAATAAAAGCTGCTCCATCAGGACCATCATCTACAAGATATTTGGTTGTTTTATACCCCTGAGAGTGACTGCTGTTTAGGATAACTTCTTATTAAATCATCATTTTAGCAAAACATACATTTACTATATGCCAGGCACTGTTCTAAATGCTTTACATGTATTGACTCATTTAAATCTCACATCAACCTTATAAGGTGGTACTGTAATCATCCACATTCTCTAGGTGAGGAAAACAGGCACAGAGAGGTTGAGTCACTTGCCCAAGGTCATACAGTGAGGAAATGGAGGAGATGGATTTGAACCCAGCAGTTTGGTTCCCCTTGTCTTAAGAGCTATGCTGCACTGCTGCTGTATCAGGATTACAACATGAGAGATATTTTTATAGCTTCATATGAGGTTAGTATCTGCCAGAGGGCAAGGTACAGGAGAAAGTAAAATCTTGTCCTATAAAAACCTCCCACTGCAGTGAATTCTCCCACACAACGGTATACGCATTCTGGGTTTGGTGAATTTAATGCCATTCTTTCTCTATTTATTTATTTTTAATCCTCATGTGAGGATATTTTTCCATCTATCATCAGACAGAATGGGAGAGGGGGAGAGAGAGAGAGAATCATCGATTGGTCACCTCCCGCACGAACCCAACCAGGGCCGGGACAAACCGCAAGTGAGGTACCTGCCCTTGGCCGGAATCAAACCTGCGACTCTTTGGTCCGCGGGCCGACGCTCTACCGCTTAGCCAAACCGGCCAGGGCCATTCTTTCTCTTTTAAAGTGTAATAATTGTTAGAAGCCATTTGTAGCTGCTGCGATACATCTATGATTCAAACAGAAAGTTTGAGAACAGAAAAAATCTTCAAGATGAGGGATCAGAGAAAGGAAACATTAAAATAGGCCAAGAAAAATATAAAAATTAAGACAAAATTTAAAATGTGGGAAAGAAAGTTTAAAAAGATTAACATTGTAAATGAGAAAATTTTTCAGAAGGTTAAGAATAATATGTCGATAAAATCCCGATAGAATAAAATTAACAGTTAAAAATATTTAAAAAGATGAAATTTTAAATAGGAACTAGAAGGTAAAAGAGAAATTAAGGTAAAGGCTAAATAAGACCTATTAGGCAAAAGAAAGGAAAAAAAAGGAACTACATCAAACTAAAAATTTTTGCACAGCAAAGGAAACCATCAACAAAACGAAAAGATGACAATCTATTGAATGAGAGAACATATTTACCAATGATACATGCAATAAGGGGCTGATATTCAAAACTGATAAAACTCACAACTTGCCCTGGCTAGGTGGCTCAACTGGCTGGAACATCATCCTGTACACCAAAAGATTGTGGGTTTGATTCTCGGTCAGGGCACATACCTAGGTTGCAGGTTCGATCCTGGTAACGGTGCATACAGGAGGCAATGGATCAATGTTTCTCTCTCACATTGATATTTCTCTCTCTCTAAAAATCATTAAAAAGAACATATCGCCCTGGCCAGTTTGGCTCAGCAGTTAGAGCGTCGGCCCGTAAACTATTGAGTCACGCGTTTGATTCTGGTCAAGGGCACGTATCTCGATTGTGATTCGTCCCTGGCCCTGGTTGGGGTCGTGCGGGAGGCAGCCACTCGATGTGTCCCTTTCACATCGATGTTTCTCTCTCTCTCCCTCCTACTCTATCTGAACAAAAATGGAAAAATGTCCTCGGGTGAGGATAAAAAACAAACAAACATATCATTGAGTGAGGATTTAAAAAACAAATCTTAACAAAAATTTTAAAAGTAAAGAACTCACAACGCAACACCAGGAAAACAAGCAACCCAATTAAAAAGTGGGCAGAAGACCTGAATAGACACTTCTCCAAAGAAGACATACAGATGGCCAATAGACATATGAAAAGTTGCTCAACACCACTAATCATCAGAGAAATGCAAATCAAAACCACAATGAGATACCACCTCTCACCTGTCAGAATGGCTATCATCAATAAATCAACAAACAACAAGTGTTGGCGAGGATGTGGAGAAAAGGAAACCCTAGTGTATTGTTGGTGGGAATGCAGATTGATGCAACCACTATAAAAAACAGTGTGGGCGTTCCTAAAAAAATTAAAAATGGAATTGCCTTATGATCCAGCAATTCTACTTCTGGGAATAAATCCGAAGAAACCCAAAACATGAATTTGAAAGAATATATGCATCCCCATGTTCATTGCAGCATTATTTACAATAGCCAAAATATAGAAGCAACCCTAGTGCTCATCAATAGATGAGTGTATAAAAAAACTGTGGTATCAATATACACAATGGAATACTACTTGGCCATAAAAAAGAATGAAGTTTTACCTTTGTGACAGCTTGGATGGACCTAGAGGGTATTATGTTAAGTGAAAAATAAGTCAGACAGAGAAAGAAAAATACTATATAATTTAACTCATATGTGGAATCTAAAGAACAAAACAAACAGACTCATAGATACAGAGAACAGACAACTGACAGAAGGGAGGAGGATTGGGGGGCTGGGTGAAAAAAGTGAAGGGATTAAGAGGTACAAATTGGTAGTTACAGAATATTCACAGAGATGTCAAGTACAGCATAGGGAATAGAGTCAATAGTATTGTAATAAGTATAGGTATGGGGCCAGATGGGTACTTGAAATATTGAGGGGACCATCCTGTAAAAAAATACACCCTTGCCCTGGCCAGTTTGGCTCAGCGGTTAGAGCATCGGCCTGCGGACCAGAGAGACCCGGGTTTGGTTCCCGCTAAGGGCACGTATCTCGGTTGCAGTTTGTCCCCTGTCCCGCTTGGGGTCGTGTGGGTGACAGCCAGTCGATGTATCTCTCTCACATTGATGTTTCTCTCTCTCTCTTCCTCCTTCTCTCCCTGCAGCTCTATCTGAACATTAATGTAAAAATGTCCTCCAGTGAGGATAAAAAAAAATATGCCCTTGACTTCCAGTCAAGATGGCAGTGTATGTAAATGTGGTACTTGTCTCCTCTCACAACCACATCAAAATTACAACTAAACTACAGAACCATCATTCAGACCCGCATGACAATGAGCTGAAGGGAAGTCCTACAACTACAAAATTAAAGAAGCCACATTGAGACTGGGAGGAGGGGCGGAGGCGGACGGGCTGGTCCCACACCCACGTGTGGCGGATAAAAACCAGGAGGGCTACCTCACCTGTGAAGGTCCTCCCTGAGGAGTGAGGGGTCCATGTCCCACACCAGGCCCCCCAGCTCAGGGTTCCAGTGCCAGGAAGAGAAGTCCCCATAACTTCTGGCTAAAAACCAGTGGGAATTGAGGCTGAGGGAAGCTGAGGCTTCTGGAGTCCCAAGCAGCTCCTATTAAAGGGCCCGCACATGGACTTATATGGACTGTCACCCTCTGGGCTCCAGCGTGGGGGAGGCAGCTTGAAAGGCACCAGAGACATAAAGGGAGGAACTGAATTGTTTGGCATCGGGGGCGAGAGCTGGAGAGGCAGCTTTCTCTTGGACAGAAGTGCTGCTGGAGGCCATTGTTCCTTTGGTGAGCCCTTCCCCCTCCAGGCAGGCAGAGGGGCACCAAATCTGGGACTCCAGCAACCTGCTCACACTGTTGGCCCTGCCCTGGTCATTCCCTGAAACCCTGCCCCACCCAATTTTCGGGCCCACCCAAGCTGTTTGCAGTGGCTATACCATAGGATTGGCCTGTCTCGGCTGCTGCTTCAGATTTTCCTAAATTCTCTCAAACAATCAGCATCTGGCCTCAGCGAGCCCCATACCTCTTGCTAAGTGGCCCAGACCCGGCACTAGAAGCAGCCACCCTTGGTTCACAACTTGGCTTTGCCTGGGCACCTCCAAGCCCAGCACAAGAAGCAGCCATCTGCAGATCACTTTGTAGCTTATGGCTGATAGCCCCAAGTAGAACATAGGCAGTGGCTGACCTTGTCCCAGAGCCAGCACACCCGGTGGACAGCTTCAGACCACCTCAAAGCACCACTACCCAACCACTTCCACAAGTGACACACTCAAGGAGTGGACTCAGTGAGTCCCAGAGCCCTGCTGAAGTAAGTCTTGCTCTGTGTGGTTGGCCCCTGCATAGCTGATCCTCCAAGGTAGTCAGAGGCCAGCGGTCAGTGGGCACAACCAGTCCTTGCAGCTGATCAGCTTGAGTAAATCCTTCTCACTAATGTGCCAACAGCAATCAAGACTCAATTATAACACAAGGGTGGACAGTCCACAGGAGGGGTGTACCTCAATGACCCAGCTGGGGTGATCAGGGAGGCTGTGCCACTGGACCCTATAGGACACCTACTACCACAGGCCGTCCTACCAAGCCTAGGAGACATAGCAACTCAACCTAATACATAGAAACAAACACAGGGAGGCAGCCCAAATGAGGAAACAAAGAAACAAGTTCCAAATGAAGGAACAGAATGAAACTTCAGGAAAAGAACTAAACAAAATGGAGATAAGCAATCTAAATGATGCAGAGTTCTAGCCGCTGAGCCAAACCAGCAGGGGCTGTATCTCTTGAAGCACCACTGAAATCTCCCAGAACCCAGCCATGTTGAGCCTCATGAATCACCTTGGTCCTTCAACAGAAGAGTTCTTTAGAATAGATGCTATATTCAAGGCTGCTAGGAGAATGTGGGATAAGCTTCATCTATTATACTTCATGTATTTAGGTCTTCTTTTTTTCTACCTTAAAGGCTGACTTTGCCCCTTCTGTTCACATAATTGATTTAACTTCCTTTTATCAAATTATAACAGTTTTCTGGTTCTGCCTTGCTGGTGTTACATCTATGCCCCCTTGGCTGATATTTCAGGTGTTTTTAAACTCTTCAGCCACACATTTAGAATTTTGTGGTTTATTTCCACAGATGGCTGGTGGGATAGATTTATAGTCTTTCAGAGAAGAATATTTCTCTTTTGGTGGAGCTTATTGTATTATTTGATATAATGGAAATGTACTGGAGTTAAGAACTAGAATACACTTGTGACGCAAGCCTCTCCCTGCAAGTCACTCCAAAGTGTGTTGTGGTTTTCCTCTGGCCCACATGAGGAAGTACTGGGCTCACTGGACTTAGATGTGGGGATCTACCCAGCCCTGCAAAGGAGACTTCACACTGGCTGACACCACACTTTCTGCCAGATAGCCAATCAGAGCGGGATCAGCCTATTGAATTTATGTACAATAATTGTCCTTCCTTGCCTGGCCGGTGTGGCTCAGTGATTGAGCATCGACCCATGCACCAAGAGGTTGTTGGTTTGATTCCTGGTCAGGGCACATGTCCAGGTTGTGGGCCCAATCCCCAGTGGGGGGCATGCAGGAGGCAGCCAATGATGTTCTCTCTCATTGATGTTTCTCTCTCTCGCTCCTTCTCCCTTCCTCTCTCTCTAAAATCAATAAAGAAAAAAATTTAAAAAAATTATCCTTCTTTGCTATATTTTTGCTTCTAACTATTGTTGGTTTCCTTGGCTTCATCTCCAGTTCTGGCCCCCAAACCCCAGCTTCAATGTTTTCAATGCTTTGTTCTTTTTCCCTTGAGTCTTTTCATCCCTGGCTCCATTGGGCCCTCTCCCATCCATTGAACCCCTGGACCTCCACCATCCTCTGCCCTCTGCCCCTGCTGGGATTCTCCCATCCTCTACACTTGAATAGACAAACTTGGCCTACAACCCAGTTTTGCTGAGGGTTCAGAAGGGACCTGTTCGAACATTAAACACGAAAGGCTTTTATAGGTTCATTTATTCTTTAAACAAACATTAATGAAAGCCTTTGTGTGTGGCAGGCACTGTAAATACAAGCTTAAACAACAAATATTTTCCACCTTCAAGGAGCTCAGTTATCAGAGGAATCCTGAAATTTGCAAATACTATGACAGTGCTTTTAAAAACACTTAGGTATTCAGGAATAATTTAACGTCATCCCTTTTCCTCGTTTCAGTATGGAGCATATAGTGGTGGACTCCAAACTCAAGCCACGATGGACTTTGACAACGTGTTTCCGAATTCTGACTTTCCTATGGTCACCGCTGGGCACTTGACCTCCACAGCATTTGACGCGGGTGACCAGCCCTTCCTGAAATTCTTTCCTCTCTTGCCGTATCCTTAGAAGTCCTTCCACCTAACATCTGGCTGCTCTTTGGAGGTTCCTGGTCCTTTGTTCACACCCACAATGTTACGTTCTCTAGGTTCCATCCACAGCCATTCTTCCTTCTCTACACACTTCCCTGCGTGGGCTACACTGGCCTTTCCGTGTGTGTCTCCACTGAGCCTATTCTGACCTGAAACACTTTCTCCCTTACCCTTTTTATTGGATGTCTCCACCATCACCCCCCCCCCCCCCCCCCCGGGTCTGGATAGGCCCCCTCGGGCAGGCTCAGGGAGCTTCCTTTACTTGGCCAGCCTGGCATTCGGAGGGCAGGGACATCGCCTGGGTCACCCCCTCTGTATCCTCCGTGCCAGCCCTGCCCCTAGCCCTGAGCAGGCGTCGTGGAGTAAAACCCTGTCACCGGAAAGGGCCGGCATTGCCACACTCGGGGACTAGAGCGGGTGAGACGCCCCAAGACTAGAGGCGTCTGCGGGGTGAGGGTCGGCCCCAGTTCGGAGGGTCCGGGCAGGAAGGCCCGGTCCCAGAGGCCATCTAGCTAGAGCCACCGGCTCCAACCCGGGGCCGCCGCGGAACCGCAGACCCCCGCCTCCGCAGCGCACGCCCGCGCTCGCCCCTGGGCCCTTCCGGCCTCCGTCCTCGCTGGAACGCCCGTGACCCGGAAGCGCATTCTCCTTAGCAACTGCGGGACCGCGGCGGCGCCGGCCTCCCGGGAGCTACGGTGAGGCCACTCGCCCCCGCCCCGCGAGCCCCACTCGACCCCTTCCCGCGACCGACCCGGGTCTGGCCTGCGGGGCCTCCGCGGCCCTTCGGGGGCACCCGTGGCGGCCCCGGCGAGCACCCTGCGCCTCTGGCATTTCTCCGGGCCCTGGCGTCGCCCCTGCCCGCCTCACGCCCCCGGCTCCCGGCAGACGCGGCCTCCGGGCCGGCTCCTCGCCGCCCACCCTTCCTTGTGGCCCGCGTGGTGCGCGGGGAGGAAAGCGGGCTTACACAGCCGGTGGCCGTGGAGCGGATGCCTGCCGAGCCCGCTCACCTGTGGACGCGTTCTCCTGGGTCCTCACGCTGACGTTTCGGACGGGCAGGGATGGGGCGCCTCAGGAGCCTTGAGGAGCAGCCGCTTAAGTATATTACTTGATGTTTGCCAGCTGCTTTCCAAAGTGATATACTTAATCTGCCTTGTTGATCGTGGAGACTCATTTAATTGAATATTTTGTACCGGTCTTTTCCCCGGGGAATTAGCTTTCCAGTCTTGAGTGGTGTGCAGTTAGTGTTGTGTAGTTAATAAAAGGGCTGAGCCAGTGGGAAGTGGGAGATCACAGCCACAAGCAAGGCCAGTGCAGAGCAAAATAGCTTTATTGCATACGCCTGGGTACAGGTGGGCCGACTCCTTAAAAGAGCCCAGCATCAAAATCTCTTTAGTCTCTCGCTTTTATAGACCCAAACTACAGAAACGAAAAAACTACATTAAAAAAAAAACCCCACGTTCTCTTGGCACTGCTTAATTGGTGCCGGGCTTATACAAGCTGTCTCAGAGGTAAGGAGAGTTTACTTCAGCAGAGGTCAGGGCCATCATTAATCTCTTTCTTTTTATGGTCCCTCCAAGTTTTCCAATGCCACCATTAACCCCTTATCTTCATGGTTCCTCTGAGTGTCAGTCCCAGGGTTTTTAGAAAACTGCTCGGGTGTTTATGTGCAGGAATAACTGGTCAGAATGGAGTTTAATTTTGTTAAAACATTATTAACCCTTTCAGTTAAGATTTTGTATTTTCCAGTTGTCTACAGAAGGGACTCTTCCCTGGGACTGAGTAGGTTTAGAAATTTGCTACATTGAGGAAAGTAGGAGTAGGTGTTGTTAATGTCTCTGATTTACATTTGAAAACAGACTCAACACAAGCTGTCAAAATCCCAGCGCACCCCCCCCCAAATCCACTGAAATGTATATGGAACTACTGTACAAGGGACTAAACCACTTCCCTTAACTGAGTATGAAGGAGTGGCAACACTGTTGGATAATGACTTTGTATTTAATCCAATGATGATGGCACCAAAACAGGCATATGAACAATTTTTGGGAATGACATTATTTGGGAATAAAAAACAAGAGTTTGTATCTCAAAATTCTTTATTCAAAACAGTATAATTTCATTTCAGGTCAGTAACTATTTATTGCCCTGGCTAGTGTGTTCAGTGGTTAGAGCATAGTCAGCCGCACACTGGAGGGTCAAGGGTAGGGCACTCACTACCTGGGTGGCAGTTTCGTTTTCCCACCCTGGTGGAGACACATGTGGGAGGCAACCAATGGATGTGTCTCCTCACATGGATGTTTCTCTCTCCCTCCTTCTCTTCTACTCTCTAAAAATCAGTGGAAAAAATATCCTGGGGTGAGGATTAACCCCCCCCCCCCAACTATTAAGCACCTACAGTGTTATGTGCACCTGAAAGGATACATAAAAGAAATGAGACTGCACACATTACATTTTAGGAAAACTATAAAATAACTTTTATTTAAATGCAAAATCAGCTGGAGTAGAGATCAGTATGGGGCTGAGATTTCAGGAACATGTTTATGGATTATATCTCTAAAGTACAGATACTATTTGTCTCCTCTCTGAAGTATAGATACAACCTATATTCATATTGGAGGGTAAGGGAATCCTAAATAGTTTCTTTTTTTATATTCTTAAGGGTTTGGGAAATAGTCTCACCTGATATTTTGTAGTATTCATTTAAATTTCTAAGGCCACTTGATTGCAGTATCTATTTCTTCCACTCTTAGTACAAATCTGTCTGGCATTTTTTTGTGTTTAAGACCTAATATAATGAGGCTAATAGGGGGTGCTTTGCCACTAGAGATTCTTTCCTCTGCTTCTGCAGTTGATCTTACTTTTACATACGACACCACAGTTTAAGTAGAATTACTTACTGTTTATCATTCATATTTACTAGTCTTGTGAAATGTTGCTCTTTCTTCATTTGACAGGTATTTCCAGAATGCTTACTATGTATCAGGAAATACCAAAAACAACAGTTACTCAGCAACTAATTGCTCTGCTTTACTTATGGTGCGTATGTGTGTATGTGTTTGTGTGTGTTTAAACCACCTGCCTTGGATGCTCAGCATTTGCCTAGAGACACAGAAGGGCTAGAGAAATTTATACAGGTATACCTTATTTTATTTTGCTTTGTTTTATTGTGCATCACAGGTTTTGCAATTTTACAAATGGTAGGCAAGGCCCTCTACCAGCAAAAAGAGGGTGACTCAGTTTATTGCGTGATTTGCTTTGAAATCGCAGTATCTCCAAGGTATGCCTGCATGTGCATCTGAATTGACTTATTTTTCTTTTTAAAGAATTGAATAGGGATTTTAGGCTCAACTGCTTTGGGCATTCTCCAAAAATTCCTTTTGTGAAGATGCACACTCTTAAGGAGACCTAGTTGTTTCTTATAGGTTTAGTGCCCATTTATTCACTTAGTCAACAAATTGAGTGCTTATTTGGTACTAGGCATTATGCTTGGTCTAGGAAATGGGGGAGAGTGAGTGCATACAAGGTGCCTGTCCTCAGCAGATGATATCATATAATCACACGAATATAAACTGCAACTGTGACAAGTATTTGAATTAGGGAAGTCACGGAAGTGACATTGGACTGAAATATGAAGGATGCACAGGAAGGAAGAGTGTTCCAGTCAGAGCAACCAGTAAGGGCAAAGACTCTGTGATGTCACAGTTCATGTAGAGGCCTAACGAATTGCAGTACAGTTCTATGTATGGAGCAGGAAAAGTGTAGAAGAATCTGGTGGGAGAAGAGGCTGGAGAGGTGTCCTGGAGGGTGCCGGGCCTTGTAAGCAGGTTGAGGAGTTTTTTTTTATCCTTGGAGTAAAGAGAAGCCTTTTTATTTAACGGACTTAGGTTGGATTGTGGGTGGGGATGACACAATTAGATTGTGTTTGAATAGTCTGCTTTGTATTTCTACTATTGCTCAGTATTTGTATTGTCTTTTCTTTCCTCATTTTTAAAAACATGCTCCCTCAGCTTTATTGTTGTTGGGGAAGCCTGTGTCCTACTAGCAAAACATGTTCACATTTTTTTTTTTTTTAATTTGGAGAAAAGGAATTTTAGGGATTAGGATTGGACACTAGAAGTTCGTTGATTTGAAATATTTTTGCATTAGTGTGACCTCTAGGACACTAATTTCTGTGACTCCTTTTCATTTTTAAAAAAAAAAAATTAATTTATTTTTGTTACAGATGTTTCTCCCTTTTCCCCCATTGACACCCTCCTTCTGTCCCGCCCCCCCCTCACAGCATTGTTGTCTATGTCCATTGGTTATGTTTAAATGCATAAATTCTTTGGTTTATCTCTCCCCTCCCCCCTACCCCCCTTCTCTGAAGTTTGTCAGTCTGAACCCTACTTCTATGTTTCTGGGTCTATTTTGTTTATAAGCTTATTTTGTTCATTATATTCCATAAATAAGTGAGACCATGTGATTCTTGTCTTTCTCTGACTGGCTTATTTCACTTAGCATAATACTCTCCAGTCCCTCCATGTCATCTCAAAGGATAAGAGATCTTTCTTTCTTATAGCTGCATAGTATTCCATTGTGTATATGTACCACAGCTTTTTTATCCACTCATCTACTGATGGACACTTGGGCTGTCTCCAGATCTTAGCAATTGTAAATAGTGCTGCTATGAACGTAGGGGTGCATATATTCTTTCTGGTTGGTGTTTCAGGCTTCTTAGGATATATTCCTAGAAGTGGGATCACTGGGTCAAATGGCAGTTCCATTTTTAATTTTTTGAGGAAACACCGTATTGTTTTCTGTAGTGGCTGCACCAGTCTGCATTCCCACCGGCAGTGTACTAGAGTCCCCTTTTCTCCACACCCTTGCCAGCACTTGTTGTTTGATGATTTGTTGATGGCAGCCATTCTGGCGGGTGTGAGGTGATAACTCATAGTTGTTTTAATTTGCATCTCTCTGATGATTAGTGATGTTGAGCATTTTTTCTTTTAAAAAAATTTGTTTTAATTCTCACTTGAGGGTATTTTTCTGTTTATCTTCAGATAGAGTGGGAAGATGGGAGAGAGAGAGAGAAACATCGACATGAGAGGGACACGTTGACTGGTTGCTTTCTGCACAACCCTGGCTCTGGTCGGGGACGAACCGCAACCTAGCTACATGCCCTTGACCGGAATCGAACCTGTGACCCCTTGGTCTACAGGCTGATGCTCTAACTGCTGAGCCAAACTGGCCAGGGCCTCTGCCCATTTTTAAATTAGATTCTTTGTCTTCCTTTTGTTGAGTTATATGAGTACTCTTTATATTTTGGAAATTCACCTCTTATCTGATGTATCGTTGGCAATTATGCTCTCCCATATAGTGGGTTCCCTTTCCACTTTGATGCTTGTTTCTTTGGTATGCAGAAGCTTTTTAGTTTGATGTAGTCCCCTGTATTAATTTTTTCCTTTGTTTCTCTTGCCTTAGGCGTTGTATCAGTGAAAATTCTGCTACAAGTGATGTCTGAAATTTTGTTGCCTACATTTTCTTCTAGGGTTTGTAGGGATTCACGAATTACATTTAAGTCTTTTATCCATTTTGATAATGGTGTAAGTTGGTGGTCTAGTTTCATTTTTTTTTTTTTGCATGTAGCTGTCCAATTTTCCTAACACCATTTATTAAAGAGGCTGTTTTTACTCCATTGTATGCTCTTGCCAACTTTGTCGAGTATTAATTGAGCTTAATGTCTTGGGTCAATTTCTGGGTTCTCTGTTCTGTTCCATTGGTATATATGCCTGTTCTTGTGCCAGTATCAGGCTGTTTTGATTACAGTGGCTTTGTAGTATAACCTGATATCTGGTATTGTAATCCCTCCTACCTTGTTCTTCTTTTTCAAGATTGCTGTGGCTATTCGGGGTCTTTTTTGGTTCCCTATAAACTTTTGGAGTGTTTGTTCTAGTTCTGTGAAATATGTTGTTGGTATTTTAATGGTGATTGCATTGAATCTATAGATTGCTTTGGGTAGTATGGACATTTTAATGATGTCAGTTCTTCCAATCCATGAACAAGGTATATGCTTCCACTTTTTTATATCTTCCTTTATTTCTTTTTTCATTGTTTTGTATGAACAGGTCCTTTACTTCTTTGGTTAAGTTTATTCCTATATATCTTAATTTTTTTGTTGCAATGGTAAATGGGATTTTTTTTTTAGTTTCTCTTTCTGTGTGTTCATTATTGGTGTATAAAATGCCAATGATTTCTGGATGTTGATTTTTATATCCTGCTACTTTGCCAAATTAATTTGTCAAATCTAGTAGTTTTTTGATGGAGTCTTTAGGGTTTTCTGTGTACAGTATCATGTCGTCTGTGAATAATGACAGTTTCACTTCTTCCTTTCCAATTTGGATCCCTTTTATTTTTTCTTCTTGTCTGATTGCTGTGGCTAAGACTTCCAGTACTATGTTAAATAAGAGTGGTGAAAGTGGACATTCTGTCGTGTTCCTGTTCTTAAGGGAAATGCTTTTAGTTTTTGCCCTTTGAGTATGATGTTGGCTGTAGGTTTGTCATAAATGGCCTTTATTATGTTCAGATATGATCCTTCTATTCCCACTTTGCTGTGAGTTTTTATCAAAAATGGATGCTGGATTTCGTCAAATGCTTTTTCAGTGTCTATTGATATGATCACATGATTTTTATCTTTCATTTTGTTTATGTGATGTTTCACATTTATTGATATACGAATATTGTACCAGCCTTGCATCCCTGGGATAAATCCCACTTGGTCATGGTGTATAATTTTTTAAATATATTGCTAGATTCGATTTACTAAGATTTTGTTGAGGATTTTGGCATCTATGTTCATCAGGGATGTTGGCCTGTTATTTTCTTTCTTTGTAGTGTCTTTATCTGGTTTTGGAATTAGGATTATGCTGGCCTCATAAAAAGAGTTTGGAAGTATTCCTCTTGAATTTTTTGGAATAGTTTGAGGAGAATAGATGATATTTCGTCTTTGAATGTTTGGTAAAACTCCCCTGTGTAGCAGTCCGGACCAGGGCCATTGTTTGCTGGGATTTTGTTGATTACTTCTTCTATTTCCTTAATTGTTATTGGTCTGTTTAGGTTTTCTGACTCTTCCCAGTTGAGTTTTGGAATAGTATATGACTCTAAGAATTTGTCCATTTCGCTTAGGTTGTCGAATTTGTTGGCATATAATTGTTCATAGTATTTTTCTTACAATCCTTTGTATTTCTGTGGTGTCCATTGTTACTTCACCTCTTTTGTTTCTGATTTTATTAATTTGGGTTCTCTCTCTTTGTATCTTGGTGAGTACAGCTAAAGGTTGATCATCAATCTTGTTTATCTTTTCAAAGAACCAGCTCTTGGTTTCATTGATCTTTTGTATTGTTTTATAGTCTCTATGTCATTTATTTCTGCTTTGATCTTCATTATTCCCTTCCTCCTACTAACTCTGGGTTTTTCTTTTTGTTCTCTTCCTAAGTATATAAGTTGTTGGTTTAGATAGTTTATTAGAAATTTTTCTTCTTTCTTTAGGTAGGCCTGTACTGCTATGAACTTCCCTCTCAGGACTGCTTTTGCTGTGTCCCATAGATTTTTTTATTGTTGTGTGTTCATTTTCATTAGTTTCCAGGAAGTTTTTGATTTATTTCTTGATCTCATTGGTAACCCATTTGTTGTTTAATAACATACTATTTAACCTCCATGTGTTTAAATGTTTTTGAGTGTTTTTATTGTAACTGATTTCTAGTTTCATGCCATTGTGATCTGAGAAGATGCTTGATGTGATTTCAGTTTTCTTGAATTTGTAGAGACTTACTTTATGTCCTAACATGTGGTCTGTCTTTGAGAATGTCCCATGTGCACTTGAGAAGAATATATATTCTTCAGCTTTGGGGTGAAATGTTCTGTAAATATCAATTAAGTCCAATTGATCTTTTTAGGTTAGCTGATTTATTTTGAGGCAAAGGTTTAATGGTTCTTTGTGAGCTTTATTGCTGCTAAATGTTTTGGAAAGAATCATATTTGTACCACTCTTTATAGTGCTCATCTCAGACTGCCTATGGATCAGTTGATTTTGGGTATTGGAAATATGGCTCATATTTTTAGGGCTGAAAAAAATGTAACAAAGCATTTTCTTGTGTGAGGAAGATTTGTAAACTTTTTTTTTTTTTTGTATGTGCCCCTAGCGGGAACCAAACCCAGGACTCTCTGGTCCGCAGGCTGATGCTCCAACCACTGAGCCAAACCGGCTAGGGTGATTTGTAAACTTTTATTTGTAGTTTCCCCATTTATCCCAGACTTTGCTTTCCTGTAATATTGTATGACCAGCCTTATAGAATCCAACTTTTAGAGTGTCCTCCTATTTTAAACTTCAAAAAAGTTTTTTTGTTTTATATGGGGAATTACTGTGGGAAATAAAATTTATTTCACTCAAATACTACTGAGCCACATGTGCACATCAAACTGTGGGCCTGGAATGGGTCCATAGATCCCTCTGAGGTCCAGCCATCTAAGCCATTATCGGTGATATTAGGGAGAGTTGGCCAGAATTCTTGTTGTCTTGATTAGACTGAGGGTGGTGGTGGAACTACACGAAATGCTCCTTTGTGTCATGTGACAGGAGATAGAAAGATTTGGCAATGAGGATTTTTCAGATAGCATTTTTTTTTTTTGGAATCATAGCAAGAACTTGATGCCTAAGAACTTGGTGCCCCAGAGTTGCAATTACGTGATTAACTCTTGTGTTGAGGCTAGAATTGGTCAAGTTTAGTCAACTTCTAGTCCAAAAAAAAAAAAAAGCTACCTTTCCCCCTCTATATTTGAAATGATGTGGGAATTATAATTGATGGATCCCCTCCTATGTGTCCAGTAACTCACATGCATTGTGTCATTTAATACCAGTATTTGTCCAATGAGAAAGTTGATTTGACTCTTATTGACAAAATTGAATCATAAGGCAATAAGTGTTAGAACCAAAGTATGGACTCATGCCTATGTGATGCCAAAGCCCATATTCCTTCCATTACACTAAATCAGCGGTTCTCAACCTGTGGGTCGTGACCCCTTTGGGGGTCGAACGACCCTTTCACAGGGGTCACCTAAGACCATCGGAAAACACATATTTCCGATGGTCTTAGAAACTGAGATACTACTCCTCTATCCATCTCCAGATGGGTCTGCCCACATTCAGATACATCCACATACAACATGAGGAACTGTATTAAAGTGTCGCGGCATTAGGAATGTTGAGAACCACTGCAAAACATGCTACTCCCCTAAATCAGGTTCTGATTTCAGTATTTATATTGGTCATCAGAACATCAACGTAAATACTGTAGTAATAATAAAGAAAAAGGCAAGTAGTGAGATAGGCTGATATAGTAGGAAGTTACCTGTTCCCTGTGGCTTAAAAAGTCCTTCAAATGAAGTAAAGTAATTGTTGGAATATCTGGTAGACTTGGGAGCTTGGGTACCTAAACCAGGAGGAGGCAGGAAATTATATAATGCTAATTGAAGAACTCTGTTCTTTAGGTTCCTCTGTAGGGTTCCTTTCATGAAATTGGATTGTTTCTCCCATTAGGCTTTGATGAGGAGAGGTTTGTGGTGATTGTGTAGGTGCTGAGGGATTCAGAGAGAAGCCCCAGACATTTCTGTTTAACTTCACCTCATTTAGAGAGCATTTCATCATGGGGAATAGTTGCTCCTTTCTCTCTTTGCCATGGTCAGCTTTAATCAGTTACAGAGGATTGACTATAAAACTGTAGCATGCCAGGCCCGTGTGGCTCAGTGGTTCAGCACTGACCCATGCACCAAGAGGTTGCTGTCAGGGTACATGCCCCTGTTGCAGTTTGATCCACAGTAGGGGACATGCAGCAGGTGGCCAGTCGATTGATGTTCTCTCTCATTGATGTTTCTGTCTCTCCCTCTCCCTTCCTCTCTCCCTAAAATCAATAAAAATATATTTAAGAAATAAACAAAAAACTAGCAGCAGTTATACCAGGAAGGAGATAATAACACATGATTCTTTTTGTTTAATCCTACTTAAAATAAAAGAAACAGTTTACATGGTTTTATTATTTTTTAGTTATTTTAATTAAAAAACTTTGTTCAGAGATCCTTTGCTTCTGTAAGACATATTTTCTTTGATTTACTGAATTTTGCCAGTTCAAATCAGTCTTTCGTAATAGTTTGGAAGTAAGGATGGCCTATGAATTTTATGACAAAATATACATTATTAACAAGGAACAATTATTAATGAGTGAATTAGGGCCCAATTTGTACTATGGAAGATTATTAATTATTGGTTAAGACCTTATTTGTTAAAAGCTGATTTATTGAGGTATAGTTGACATACTATATAAACTCTACATATTTAAGGTGTATAATTGGTTAAGTTTTGATATATGTATTCACTTATGAGACCATCATTACAAACAAGAGGGTGAACATATCTATCATCCACAAAGCTTTCCTCATATCCTGGCTCCTTGACCACCATCCCAGACAACCACTGATCTTTCTCTCATTATATAGTAATTTTCATTTCCTAGAATTTTTATATAAATGGAATCATACAGTATTTAGTTATACTTATTTCATTCAATATCATTATTTTGAGATTTATTCATGTTTTTAGTATATCAGTAGTTGATTTCCCTTTAATTCTGAGTAATATTACTTTGTTTGGATGTACCACAGTTTATTAATACATTCACCTATTGATGGACATATTCCCAGTTTGGTAACAAATAAGGCCACTGTAAAACTTTGTGTACAAGACTTGGTGTGGACATATACTTTTATTTCTCTTGGCTACATAAATACCTAGGAATAGAATGGCTAGATCATATGGTAGGTATATGCTTAACTTTTAAAGAAACTGTCCAAGTTTTTCGAAGTAGCTGTACTATTTTGCATTCCCACCAGCATTGTATAAGAGGTTCAGTTCCTCCACAATCCTCCTCAACCCTTGGTGTGTTCAGTCTTTTTTTTTTTAAAGAATATGTTTTTATTGATTTTTAGAGAGAGAGAGGAAGGGAGAGGAGATAGAAACATCGATGTGAGAGAGAAACATTGATTGGCTGCCCCCTGCACATCCCCTACTGGGGATCGAGCCCACAACCTGGGCATGTGCCCTGACTGTGAATCGAACCGGGACTTCTCAGTCCATGGGACAATGCTCAATCCACTGAGCCACACCGGTAGGGCAGTTTTAAATTTTAGACATTCTAATTTGTAGTAGTATCTCTCTGTGGTTTTAATTTGCATTTCTCCAACAATTAGTGATGCTGAGCATATTTGCTATCGATATAGCTTCTTTGGTGAAGTGTCCACATTTTTTGTCCATTTTTAATTGGGTTTGTGTTTTCATATTACTAAGTTTTAGAAGTTCTTTATATATTCTGGATGTAAGTCATTTTTCTGATATAAGATTTGCAAATATTTTCTTCTCTTTCCATTCTCTTAATGGTGTCTTTTGAAGAGAGATACTCATAATTTTGATAAAGTCCAATGTATAATTTTTTCTTTTATGGATTGTGCTTTTGTTGCTTTATCTAAGAAATTTTGCCTAAGTTAATATCACAAAGATATTCTCCTATATTCTAGAAGGTTTAGTTATAGTCTTTACTTTTAGATCTGTGATACACTTTGAATTAATTTTTATGTATAGGGCAAAGTATTGATCAAGTTTCATTTCTTTCATAT
Organism: Tadarida brasiliensis; assembly: GCA_030848825.1. Lineage (NCBI taxonomy): Eukaryota > Metazoa > Chordata > Mammalia > Chiroptera > Molossidae > Tadarida > Tadarida brasiliensis. The sequence continues at coordinate 101,420,244 of CM061265.1, forward strand.
CTTTCCATATGGAATACAATTGTTCTAGAAAAAAGATCTTGTTGAAAAGACCAGTCCTTCTCTAAATTGCCTTGTACTTAGGTTGAAAATCTATTTATATATGTGTAGTTTTATTTCTGGACTCTCTTTTCTGTTTCATTATTGGTCTAGTTGTCTGTTTTAATGCTAATACTTCACTGACTTGATTACTGTAGTTTTATAAGAAGACTTGAAGTCAAATAGTGCAAATCCTTCAACTTTGCTTTTCTTTTTCCAGATTTGGCTCTTTGCGGTCCTTTCATTTGAACTCTAGAATCAGCTTGTTAGCTTTTCCAAAAAGTCTGCTTGAGAATTTGTTTGGGATTGTATTAAGCATATAGATCAATTTGGGGAGAATTGTCATCTTAGCAATGTTGAGTCTTCTAACCCATGAACATGCTATCGTCTCCATATATTTAGGTTTTCTTTAATTTCTCTTAGTGATTTATTGTAGTTTTCACTGGGTAAATCGTGTATATTTTTTGTCACAGTTATACCTACATATTTTATATTTTTGATGCTATTGAAATAGTTTTTTAAATTCATATTTTAAATTATTTATTGCTAGTATATAGAAATATGATTGATTTTTGTACATTGATCTTCTCTGTCAACCTGGTTATGCTAATTTATTCTAGTAGCTTTTTTATAGATTCCATTGGGTTTTCTACATAAAGATTGTCATCTGTGAATACAGATAATTGTATTCCTTCCTTTCTGATTTTTTATTTCTTTTTCTTATTGCACTGGCTATAATTCCTAGTAAAATGTTAAATATAAGTGGTGGGAGCAGACATATTTTGTCCTGTTCCTGATTTTAGGAAGAAAGCATTCAGTATTTTATCATTAAGTATGATGATAGCTGTAGGGATTTTGTATATGCTCTTTGGCAGTCATTCCTAGTTTGCCAAGAGTTTTTATCAGAAATAAATGTTGGATTTTGTTGTGCTTTTCCTGAGTCTGCTGAGATGATCATGTTTTTTTTTTTAGTTTGTTAATATGGTGAATTACATTGACTTTGAATTTTTCTTAATAGGTTTATTTTTGTTTTGGTATCAGAGTAATGTTGGCAATCTTGAGTGAGTTGAGAAGCACTATTACCTTTCCTTTAATTTTCTGGAATAGTTTGCATCTGTTATTATTTTCTTTCTGCTATAAGTACTTTCTTTACTGTTTCTGTTAATACAGATTTGCTGGTGATGATTATTTCAGCTTTCACATGTCTGAAAAACTTGTATTTTGTGTTAAAAATTTTTTTTTTCTCTATTGATTTTAGAGAGAGAGGAAGGGAGAGGGAAAGAGAGAGAGAAACATCAATGAGAGAGAACATCGATTGGCTGCCTCCTGCGTGCCCCCTACTGGGGATTTGGCCCACAACCTGGGCATGTGCCCTGACCGGGAATTAACCTCTTGGTACATGGGTCGATGCTCAACCACTGAGCCACACCATCTGGGCTTGTGTTTGTTTTTGAAAGATATATTTGTCGCCCTGGCTGGTTTGGTTCATCAGTTAGAGTGTCGGCGCCTGGATCAAAGGGTCACAGGTTTGATTCTGGTCAAGGGCATGTACCTGGGTTGCAGGTTCGATCCCCGGCCTGGTTGGGGTTGTGGAGGAAGCAACCAATTGATGTGTCTCTTTCACATCGATGTTTCTCTCCCTCCCTTCCTTCCTCCCTCCCTTCCATTCTGTCTGAAAATCAATGGAAAACTATCTTTGAATGAGGATTAACCAACAAACGAAAGATATATTTGTTGCATAAAGAATTCTAGATTAACAGTTTCTGTCTTCTACCTTCCTTGTTTCTGACAAGAAATCTGACATACTTATCTCTGTTCTCTGTACCTAATATCTCCTTTCTCTGCCCTGCTTTTAAGTTTTTCCCTTTAAACTGGGTTTTGTTTTGTTTTTTTTAAATCCTCACCCGAGGACATTTTTACATTAATCTTCAGATAGAGCTGGAGGGAGAGAGGGAGGAAGAGAGAGAGAAACATCGATGCGAGAGAGACACATCAATTGGTTCCCACCTGCACAACCCCATCCGGGGCTGGGGACGAACCGCAACCCAGGTATATGCCCTTGGCCGGAATCGAACCCGGGACTCTTTGGTCCATGGGCAATGCTCTCACCGCTGAGCCATACTGGCCAGGGATAAACTGGTTTTAAGAAAATGGATTATGACGTGTGTTGGTATAGTTTGCTTTATGTTTCTTGTGATTTGTGTCATTGGACTTCTTGGATTTGTGGTTTTATAGGTTTTTATCAGATTTGGAAAAATTTCAGCTATTTCTTCAAATATATATTTTTTCTCCACCTCTCTCCCTCCTTACCTTTGCAGATTTCAGTTATACATGTATTAGGTTGCTTGAAGTTGTTCCACAGCTTACTGATGCTCTCTGTTCATTTTTCTTGCTGTTTTTTATTTTGGGTAGTTCCTAATGCTATATCATCAAGTTTACTAATTTTTCTTCAGCATTGTCTAATCTACTGTTAATCTTATCCAGTCTGTTTTTCATATCAGGCATCATAGTTTTTATCTCTAGAAGTTTGATTTGAATCTTTTTTATACCTTCAATGTCTCTTAACTTGTTTAGTCTTTCCTCTAACTTTGTGAACATATGGGATACAGTTCTAATAACTACTATGTTCTTTTTTATTCTTCCCATATATTTTTACAGTCTCTCTCTTTATCTCTGTCTTTGTCTCTCTCACATAAACCCACCATGTATTTAAAGAAGTAATGCAAGTTACATAATAATTTCCCTATTTTGTATTTTGAAATAAGCTTAAGAAAGTTAGGTAGTTTGGTTTGGTCAAGGTCAGACAGTTCAAGTTTAAATCTAGGTTTTTCACAACTTCTGCTGTTTCCTTTACTCCTACTTCAGTAGGAGGGATAAGACAAGTATAGAACTAAAACAGGAGTAAGAGTAGGGAAGGCACCATAATAGAAAGAGAAGAGTTATGAAAGATCATAAGGGAGCGTGTAGGCTATAAAAGACTTCCAAGGATGCAGGAAGATTTTGGGATGAACCTCGAGGGACAGGTCAGATTTTGCAGGTTGCTCTAAGGAGGGTAAAACATTAGAGAAGAAGAGTATACTACAGAGTGGAGTCGGAAGAATGGGGCATGTGTTTAGCTGAATTGGGTGTGAATATGGAAAGCAGATGACTAGGAAGGTTGGACTGAACTGGGGAGTATTTTCGATGTCTGGCTTTAACACATCTTTTTTTATCCTCACTCGAGGACATTTTTCCATTTTTGTTCAGATAGAATGGGAGGGAGAGAGAGGAAGAGAGAGAGAGAGAGAGAGAGAGAGAGAGAGAGAGAGAGAGAGAGAGAAACATCAACGTGAAAGGGACACATCGAGTGGCTGCCTCCCGCACGACTAACCAGGGCCAGGGACAAACTGCAACCGAGGTACGTGCCCTTAGCGGGAACCGAACCCGGGTCTCTCTGGACCGCAGGCCGACGCTCTAACCGCTGAGCCAAACTGGCCAGGGCAACACATCTTTTTTATATATCTTGTCTCTTCAACTGCTGCATGCTTCTCACACAGAGATGGTGTCTTTTAAAATTTTCTTTCATTACTTAGTACAGTCTTGCACATGATTAATTTACAGGTTTGATTAATAACATTTTCATACTATAGCATCCTTAGTTTTACTTTACTAGTACTTGTGATTGTATTGTTTATTGTATAAGAAGTCTTAAATCCCGTGTTCATAAAATTCCTTCCAAGGAACTTAGCATACTTTATGCTAGTTCATTTATTGATTGTCTCAGCAGTCAGCTTACCATACTCAAAGAGTAACCCACTTCCTCAGGCATTCAGAATCCTGCTTCAACTTACGAGTCATTGTGTAATCTTGTACTGTTCTAATGAAAGGAATGCTCAGATGATAGTGTTGTGGGTAGAGCCTAGGCCAGTTCTTTGGGACTTTTTAACTTCTGGCTGCTAGGGAGGAGTATGTTGGTACTGTCCTTGAACTCACAGCTGCCCACCACGTGCAGAATTGGCTCTGACAAGGCAAGTGCTCAATTGGACTCACTCTAATCTTTGTATCGCAAAAGAATTGAGGATTGAGGTTTCAACTACGACTTCATTGAATTTCTATCAGTTAAAAATAATAAATGGAAAAATATCTTACTGTTCAAATCACATCATTCATCCTGCAGTGCTTTTTAATTATGTTATGCAAACCTTTTGACTCTTGAGTTCTGGCAAGTGCCCTCCTTGCTGGAGCTCCCTGAAGTGAATGATAATTGTTCTTAGTGAATTTGATCAGAGTGCTTTACTCTTTGCTGTAAGCCCTCCCTACCCCCATGAATCTCCTTGTTAATGCAACTTCAGAAGAAAAGATGAAAATCAAGGATTTTGCTAGTTCCTAACAAGTAACCAGTTAGAAGGACATGATAGAATCATACAGATTTTCAGTGGCAGAAATTGAATCAAGAATTAAAAGACTACCTATGTCTTTACATGCATTCTGTACAGTCTTATTTGTTTTAAAATTGTGGTCTTTTATTAAATACTGAGAAGTTACAAAATAATGTATGTAAAATATGTGTAAGTTACACAGAATAATACAGCAGTGGATACTCATGTACCCAAACACCTAGTTTAAGGAAAAATTGTCATTGCTATTGAAATTCTCTCTGATTCTGTTCCTGATCCTACCTCTTCCCTTTTCAGAGGTAACCTAGTTTTGTATTTTCTTCATACTTGAACCACATACTTTATATCCTTAAGGTGTTTAATTTTGCTTGGTTTTGAAATCTATAAAATATAATCACAATGCAAATGTTTTTCAGTAATATTTGAAATTAAGTTTTATACACCAAACAGCTGGTTGTCTTAGAAAATTGGAAATGAGAGTTTAGAGGAAGCCCTGTTGTCTATCCTTCAGGCCAGGTAAGAATGTGTTTCTTCCAGCACATTCTTTAGTGCTTGGTCCAGTCTTTGTTAATTGTCTCAAAGAAAGTGTTCCACTGTTCCAGAAAGAAGGTAGTTTTGTAATATCTGATCTGTCTGGGAGTTGTTCTTTGTAATTAGATATGGAAATTAAAGTATACTTTATTCTTTCTAAATTTCTTTTAAGGTCACTCCATCTGAAGTAATACAGAATACATGTATATGGGTTTGCCAAGAGTACAGTTGCTGTGGGAATCATAACTTTGGATTTCTTCACATCTGAATCAATGAATTGTGCTCTGTATGAATATAGGTTTTATATTTAACGTGCATATATGGGCAGCAAGATCTTAGTGATATAGCTTCCCCATAAGTGACAAGTTGAACACTTGCAGCATGAAGTTTTAAAACAATCCTAAGATTCTGTATTTTGCTGTAGAGCCAGTGTCCCACACTCTGCTCCTCTGCTCAGGAGGCTTGCATTGGCACTGGGAAACTGGGGCTCTGGATTGGAAGTAGAGGCCTAGCATATTTCCCTGGTACCCATGGGCTTCAGGTTCGTTTTGTCTCCCTAAGAAGCAGGGATTCCAGTGTTGCTGTTTTGAGTTTTCTTTTAGAAGCAGCAAGGAGAAGAAAGGCCACAGGTTGTCGTAGTTGCATTTCAGTATTTTTGGAATTATTTTGATTAACTGTTGATTGCCCTATTTCTCACTATTTACTTGAAGTTATTAACTATTAAATTCATGGTGATGCCCTTGTGGGTGGTAGAGGTTTTTATCTGGGAAATCTAGAGTTTTATTTATTTATTTTAATTTTAATTTTTTTCTGTTAATCCTCACTTGAGGATATTTTTTCCATTGATATCCTCCATTGATATTCCATGGAGAGAGAGAGAGAGAGAAAGAAAGAGAGAAACATCAATGTGAGAAACACATTGATTAGTTGCCTCCTGCATGCACCCTGACTGGGGCCGGGGATCAAACCTGCAACCCAGGTATGTACCCTTGATTGGGAATTAAACCTATGACCCTTTGGTGCATTGCCAACACTAACCACTGACCCACACTGGCCAGGGTGGAAATGTAGAATTTTAAGAAGCTGCAAACCCTAGACTCACCACCTTTCAAACTCATGTTGAAAGGTGTGAATGTGGAACATAATTAATTTAGCCACAGAAAGGAGGGCTCCATCAGTTGTTCTTTATAGGCCTTCTCTCAAGTCCCCCAGTACAGGGCACTCAGCTGACAGACCAGATCCAAAATTGTCAGGTTGGCATAGGGGTCATTGAAGTTTCCCCATATTTCTATCTGTGGTCTAGATTTAGTCTTAGTCATTTAGCTGTTTAGAATTTTGTGTCCTGCATTCCTCCAGATGCCTTGAATAATGCTAGAATTCTTCTCTGTGACTTTGATGGGACAATACAGCAGCTTGTAACTTTTCATGTGTTCCTGTGGCAACATATGCAAGACACTACAGGGACCTTGTGTTGTAGGCAGGAACATGGTCCTTAGTGAGGTCTTACCTTGCTTGGGGCTCAATGAATCTGAAGGCAGCTACAGCCCAAAGAGTAGGCTTTGGTGTAGCAATATTTCTCTGAGAAGAAAGTAATGATATAACTGACAGGTTTTTTAAAAATATAAAACTAACACAGAAGCCAGGTTGATATTAATCTCCTGTGTAAAATAAAAAAAAATAGTTTTCATGAAAACCAACATTTTATTAGACATATATGAATCTAGGGAAAACTACTTTCTTTTTTATTTTTAGTTTTGTTTTTTATCCTCACCCGAGGACATTTTTGCATTTATCTTCAGATAGAGCGGGAGGGAGGAAGAGAGGGAGAGAGAAACATCGACGTGAGAGAGACACACATCGAGTGGCTGCCACCCACACGACCCCAACCAGGGCCAGGGACAAACTGCAACTGAGGTACGTGCCCTTAGCGGGAACCGAACCCGGGACTCTCTGGTCCACGGGCCGACACTGTAACCCCTGAGCCAAACCGGCCAGGGCAAAAAAATTGTTTTTAAAAAAAATCCTCACCTGAGGATATTTTTTCCATTGCTTTTTCAATAGAGTGGGAGGGAGGGAGGGGGAGAGAGAGAAAAACATCGATGTGGAGACACATCGATTGGTTGCCTTCTGCATGATCCTGACCTGGGCTGGGAATGGAACATGCAACTCAGGTACATGCCCTTGATGGGGAATCAAACCCAAGACTCTTTGGTCCTCAGGCTGACGCTCTAACCACTGAGCCAAACTGGCCAGGGCAGCACTATGACATTTGAGTTACCCTGTATGATAACCTTGCTCCATAAAATTTATGCTTTATGTAAGTAAAAGCCCTAAGTGATGATGGTAGTTGCTGAATAGAATATTTTGCCATTTATGTCCTGTAATTTAGATTTTTTAAAAGGGGATTTAAAAGTCTTCCCACATGCTTCAGTATAATTTAGTATGGGTATGTGTATGTGGTAGAGATAAAGTGTGTGTGTAGTAGATGAAATAATATTGACTAATTAGTTGGTCATTGTTGAATTTCAGAGATGAGCCTACAGTCATTACATCATTTGTTTACTTTGTATGTGTTTTTAAATATTCAAAATAAAAAGATTTAAAAAGTAATTAAGAAAAGTGGTAAGATCCCACACAGACTTTATCTGATAGCAAGGACTTAAGGGTTAATAAAATAGATATTACGATTTCCAATGCCTCCTACAGTGGCCTTTTCAGTGCTGCTGAAGTACTGCCCCTGAATTACTTCAGGAGAGAGAATATTATTTTATCCTGTTGTTGCCCAAGTATACTGATCATGGCAGAGATATTCCAGTGTGACTGCTCACACATTATGAAAATAAAACTTTTTGTTTTTTTATAAGACACATTCTTTTGCCATTTGGAGCTGAGCGTGAATTCTAACCTCAATGGTGCCTTCCTGTGCTTCTTTAGGCTCTGACTTCCATTAAAAACTAAAATTTTAATTTCGTTCCCATTGTCTTATATTGCCCAGGTTTCTCTATCTGTTCCTTCCCTCCACTGGATAAAGAGACATTTCTTCTAGTCTCTAAAGGTACTTGTGTTTATTTTATTTATTTATTTATTTTTTTATCCTCACCCGAGGACATTTTTCCATTTTTTTGTTCAGATAGAGTGGGAAGAAGAGAGAGGAAGAGAGAGAGAGAAACATCGACGTGAAAGGGCCACATCGAGTGGCTGCCACCCGCACGACCCAACCAGGGCCGGGGACAAACTGCAACCGAGGTACATGCCCTTAGCGGGAACCGAACCCGGGTCTCTCTGGACCGCAGGCCGACGCTCTAACCGCTGAGCCAAACCGGCCAGGGCTAAAGGTACTTGTGTTTAACCTGAGCCTTTTGCTGCTTTGTCTAGAATTTGTCTCCAAAGCCTTCCTAAAAATAGAAGATAAAATAAATTTCAGTGGGTTGAAAGTATCAATTGGTATGAAAGTCTTTAAAGCGTAAGAAGTAATCTTATTAGTTCCAATTTAGTATCTTATTTGTTCCAATTTAGTAATTCTGTAGATAACTTTAATTGTAGCCATAAAATATGGTAGAGAAACATGAAATTGAATTTGAAATAAATCCTGTACAAAGTACACATGAGAAATGAAGCTATTTGTTGAAAAATGAATCAATTTTCACCTCAGTGTTTTGGGGCCTTATTTGGTAGTGCTTATATTTGAGAAGACCTCTTTCGGTTTTGGTTTTGTATGCCGCCTCATTGCAAATCTTATTTTGTTGTGTTATTTATGACCAGAACCCTGATACTTTAGTGACAGTAAGATGATTCTGTCTTGCCTGGCAGGTGTGGCATGATGGATTGAGCGCCATCCCTTGGATTGAGAGGTCCCAATTTGATTCCTGGTCAGGGCACATGCCCAGGTTTTGGGCTCGATCCCCAGTACAGGGCATGCAGGAGACAGCCGATTGATGTTTCTCTCTCACATTGCTGTTTCTATCTCTCTCTCCTGTCCTCTTTCTCTAAAAAAATCAATAAAAACATATTAAAAAAAAAAGATGATTCTGTCTTTGTTAGGAGGGAGATGATACTTAGGTCCACCCTAACAATATCTTTAATATACTTCCTGCCTTTACTAATGTGCTCCTGCATATTATCAAGATGTGAAAATATTAGACTCCAGCATTCAGATACCTTTTATAATAGGCACTGAGATTTTAGAGTGTATACAAATTTATAAAAGAATTTTATAAGCAGGGGAAAGATAGTTTAATTATCTTTAAGGGTTTTTTTAAAAATTCTGGAATATGGGAAAATGTTTTAGTATTTTGAGGACAGTTATCATCTTTTAAAATTAGAGTTAAGAAACATATAGGGGCTTTTCATTCTTTTTTGGCAATGTCAAGGTATATTGTCAAATTGTGTCTTTTTAATTCCATTGTGATATTAGGCCACAGTCATCATCATGTTATAAAACTTATTCAACATATTCTTTCTAGGGCACTGTGTATAAATAGGCATAAGACATAGTCCCTACTCTTCAATAATTTATAGTTGAGGAGGAACAGAGCATCTCTTAATTACTTCATTCAATAAACATTTCCTGGGTGTCCACCCTACTAGGCACTGGGGATACAGTGGTGAACCAGACAGACAAGGCCCCACGCTCTTGGAGCTTACATTCTAGGATCTTAAATATTTAATGCTGAATGGTGTAATTATTCAGGACTTTACAGGGGAGGTAGTACTTATTCTGGTATGGTTAGAAAAGGTTGTATTGAGGACATGAGCTGGACAGGAAGAAGTAGGATGTTCATTTCCCAGTGTGTATTCTGTGGAACCTGCTGTTAAGGGTTTCATGGTCAAATAAATGTGGAAAACATAGTTTACTGTGGGGTGACAGAGAAGGGATCCCAAGAGCTAGAGAAATAAGGTGAGATTCACAGAGGGGAGAGGGTATGGAATTTGAGCTATTCTTTATTGGGTATAATTTTAAGAGTGAGGTTGGAGTGGAGGATGAGTGAATTGTGTGAGCTTGAGGGTATAGGACATGCTGGGGGAGTACTAATCCAAATGTCCTCATCCCCTCCTCCCCTCATCAAAGCTATCATTTATCCTTGGCCCCACCGTCTCAACTCTTCCTTCCTATCAGTATTTGAACACACTCAAGGTTCTCCTTTAATGAAAATAATAGCATCAACAACAAATGGAAACTCTATTTTTAAAAATTTCACCTGCCCCTCTTCATAGCCAATCATCACAAAGAGTCGACTGTGCTCATTAGTTCCACATCCTCTCTGCCCATTAATTCCTCAGTTTGTTTCTCTTGTTATTCCCATTGCTTTACTAAAACAGCTCTCACCAAACTCCCTGTGACATCCATGTTGCTAAGTCTAATGAACACTTAATTTTTTATTTCACTTCTTGCTCACTACCTTCTTGAAACCTTGATTTTCTCGACAACATACTCCCAAGTTTTCTCTTATATATCCTTTTGAGACCACTCCTTCTTCATCTTTGCAATTTTGATTTTCTTCTCCCTGGCTACTGAACTTTAAGGCTCCTCAAATCTCAATCCTAGGCTCCTTCTCTTTTTTACTCCATACACTCTCCCTAGGCTGATCTCATCTGTGTTCATGACTTCAATTACTGTTTGTTCTCCTGTGACTCCCAAATTTGACCTTAGCCCAGATGTTCTGAGAGCTCCAGACTTGTATATCCAGCTGCTTGTTTGATATCATCTGTTGGTGTTGCAAAATTACTTCATTCTCAGCATGTCCAATACTGGGCTAATGATCTCTATCCTACCCCAATCCAGTAATCCTGTTCCAGTGAATGTCACCATCATCCATCCAATTGTATAAACCAGAAAACATGAAATTATCCTTGATCATCCTTTTCTCTTCACCTTTAATGTCTAACGGCTCGCCACGTTTTGTTGATTTGGGTACCTAAATATTTCTTGACTAACATTCCTTGGTCTTAATATAATTTTTTACATGGACTGCTCAAATACTCTCCTAACTGGGGGCCCCATTCATTCTTGCCCCCCTATCTCTTACCCATTTTCTCCCCTAAAGCTAGAGGGATCTTAGAATATAAATCTAATCATGTCATCCTCCTGATTGAACTACTTCAGGACCTCCCCATTGCTTGTAAGATAAAAAACACACCAAAATTCTTAATCTCCCCTACAAGTTCCAGCATGTTGTGACTCCTGCTTTCCCTCCAGTCTAATCCTGTCCTATTTGCCTCTTTGTTCTCTAAGCTATAGCTACGTTCCTTGAGTGTGTCGTATACCCTCCCACTCCATGGTATAAGTTTCAGTTTGAAATTATACATCAATTTGTATAATTGCTTGATGAACATCTTTCTTCTACCCTAGACTGTAAGCTTCATGAGTCTCTTTTTCTTCTTTTTTTCCCCATTGTATTTTTTAGGGCCATGCATAATACCTGGTCCAATGTAGGAGCGCAATGCATTTTTGTTAAATGAGTGAACAAGTGAATGGTTCAGTCAAAATAATAAGACATGAAAGGATGTATGAAGTGACACGAAAGTAGCAAGTAATGTTAGCAGATGCTGAAGGCCCTTCTGAGGCAGTGCATGAGATTTAACTAGGGTGATGACATGATCAGAGCCATACATTAGGAAGGGTAAACTGGCTTTGTGATTAGGGTATTAACAAAAATTTCAGAAGAAGTTAAGAGTTTTATTCACATATTATTTGTAAATCAGAGGATGTGGCCCTCAGTATGAACTGAAGACACTCTCTGAGATGGGAGCTGGAGAACAGGGTTTTTGAAGTGAATAAGTTGCAAGGAGCTGATCATTAAAGAGAAGGATTGCTATAGGTTATAAACTTACATCATTCATTTTCTGATTGGTGGGGGACACTGAACTTTCAATGGTAAAAAAAAATGGGTAACATACAATTAAGCATTTATCATGGTCCTGGTTTTGGTTGTGGCTCACAGAACAAAGGCTTTTGGTAGAGCAGTTCCAGTATAGGAGGTGTTGCTTATCAACTACACAATCAGTGCAGGGAGGCTGTTTACCATGCAGGCAGTTTAGAGTTCAAAGGATCGAAGTCATGCCTTGTGCGAACCTTTAGAGTTTAAACTACAAAATGTCCAAATGTTGGGCAACAAATTATATTAAAGTTCCTATAAATTCGAATTTCCCCCTTTCTATCAAACTTTGCAAATTGCGATGGTGTTGATGAATTTGGGTTTTGTTTTTGTTTTTTAGTCTCATTATTGTTGCCAGAGTGGTATGGGCTCCCTGATCTGGGTCCCTCTTGTCCTGTGGTAGAGACCAAAGTTCAGTAGACCTGGTGGCCGAAGTCTGTAAAGGTTGGATTACTGGGATGCAAGAAGTTAAAAGTTAAAAGGCAGTCTGGCTGGTGTGGCTCAGTGGTTGAGCGTCGACCCATGCACCAAGTGGTCTCCGGTTCGATTATCGCTCAGGGCACATGCCCAGGTTGTGGGCCCGATCTCCAGTGGGAGGCATGCAGGAGGCGGCCAGTCGATTCTGTCATTGGTGTTTCTGTCTCTCTTTCCTTCTCACTTCCTCTCTCTCTAAAATCAATAAAGGAAAAAATAAATTAAAAAAATAAAGTTAAAAGGCAGAAGATAGAAGACTTTAAGCAAAATGGATAGTTAAAACATGAGGGAATAGCTACTTATTCAGGATTATAAGCGTTCAAGTGGTAGCTGTTGCCTTAAGGCAAGGGAGCAGGCCCTGGGCTAAGGGATCTAATTGTTGGCTCTAGTACCCTATGTGGCGATGTCCTCCACCTGTGGGGCTGAGTATACACACCTAATGCATTTCCTTTTATTAGTGAAAAGAGAGAAGGGGAGATTATGATTAGGATGTCCTAGCATTGGTGTCTGTGTTAGTTCTTTAAATTACTAAAATGTTGTTCATCCTCATTCCATTGTATGGGGTCTGGAGAAGAGACTTTCAAAAGCTCATATAAGGGTTGGGAGAGTAAAGAAAAATTGGAGCCAATTACAGTAGTACCCTACAAGTCCCAAGAACCCTTGATATTAAAATGGGGGACAAATTATTTAGAGCTTTGATAGATATAGGAGTCCTCGACCCTGTTGCCCTTTCAATGTCCCCTCCCCAGAGTAAAAAATATGTACAAATGGTGGGGGAAACTACTAATGCTATGACAGTCCCCAAATCTTTACCTGTCCCTTTTCACATAGGACCCCTCTCTGGTACTCATCAATTTTCACTTGTCCCTTCCACACCAATTCATGTGTTAGGAAGAGATTTTCTAGAAATCTACCAAGCTCATATTTCATTTTCTCCAAAAGGAGAGAGATTATTGGATATAACCACCTGAAATGATAAGGCAAAGTCAGAAATGAACCATTTCCAAACCCCTACCTATACCTTAATTTTATCCAACATTCCTTACCCAGTCTTCCAAGATCTGCCTATCTCTGGACACAATTCTCCACTGATACAGAGAAAATACATTTGGCACTCCCCATCAAGATTCAGATAGATCCTAATAAACCTTTAACCTAACATAAAATAGTACCCTCTAAATCCTAAGGCGCTGGCAGGAATTCAGCCCATAATAGAGGAAAGGGACTTATTGTCCCTGTACTAGTCCCTGTAACACCCCTATCCTCCTGGTCTAGAAGCCTGACTGAAGGGGATGATGATTTGATCAAGACCTTAGAGCCATCAATAGCGCAGATATACCCTGGCATCCTGTAGTTCTTGATCCCCATACCCTCCTGTCTGATATCTCTCCTGATATCAGGAGATTTTTTCTTTGCCATAGACCTCTTAAGTGCCTTTTTCAGTATTCCAGTTGATTCCAAAAGTCAATATTCATTTTCTTTCACTTGGAAAAATCAACAGTATATCCGGACTGCCTTACCCCAGGGGTATACCGAAAGCCCTACTTACTTTTCTCAAATTCTTAAGACAGATATTGTATTTCCCTATAAATTTACCTTACTTCAATATATAGATGATCTACTTCTCTGCTCCCCCTCTGAACAGGTCTAACAGTCTCCATTTATTACATATTCTGGCTCTAAAAGGACTTAAGGTCATCAAAGAGAAGCTTCAATTCTGCCAGCCTTCTTTAAAATTTTTAGGGTATTTTCTTACCCCAGAGATCCTAAACCTTGACCCTTTCTGGAGTCTGTTTCTATTTTGTTTGTTAGTTCATTTTGTTCATTACATTCCACATATGAGTGAAATCATATGGTACTTGTCTTTCTTTAACTGGCTTATTTCACTTAGCATAATGCTCTCCAGGTCCATCCATGCTGTCATAAAGGGTAAGATTTCCTTCTTTTTTTATGGCCAAGTAGATTTCCATTGTGTAAATGTACCACAGCTGTTTTATCCACTCATCTACTGATGGATACTTGGGCTGCTTCCACATCTTGGCTATTGTAAATACGCTGCAATACACATAGGGGTGCATATATTCTTTTGAACTAGTGTTTTCGGGTTTCTTTGGATAAATTCCCAGAAGTGGAATCGCTGGGTCATAAGGCAGTTCCATTTTTAATTTTTTGAGGTAACTCCATACTGCTTTCCACAGTGGCTGCACCAATCTGCATTGCCAGCAACAGTGTACTAGGATTCCCTTGCCAGCACTTGTTTGTTGATTTATTGATAGCCATTCTGACAGGTGTGAGGTGATATCTCAGTGTGGTTTTAATTTGTATTTCTCTGATGATTAGTGACATTGAGCATCTTAAAAAAATGTTTTTATTGATTTTTTAGAGAGAGAGGAAGGGAGAGAGAGATAGAAACATTGATGTAAGAGAGAAATATTGATTGGCTGCCTCCTGCATGCCCCCTACTGGGGATCCAGCCCACAACCTGGGCATGTGCCCTGACCAGGAATCGAACTGGACCTCAGTCCATGGGATGACTCTCAATCCACTAAGCCACACAGCTGGGCTTGAGCATCTTTTCATATGTGTATTGGCCATCTGTATGTCTTTTTTTGGAGAAGTGTCTATTCAGGTCTTCTGCCTATTTTTAAAATTGACTTGTTTGGTTTTTTTTTTTGGTGTTGAATTTTATAAATTCTTTATAAATTTTGGATATTAACCCCTTATCAGATATATCAGTGAGTATGTTCTTTCATTCAGTGGGTTGTCTTTTTATTTTGTTGATGGTTTCCTTTGCTGTGCAAAACTTTTTAGTTTGATGTAGTTCCATTTGTTTATATTTTCTTTTGTTTCCCTTGCCCAAGGAGATTTATCAGAGAAAAATATTGCTAAGAGAAATGTCTAAGATTTTACTGTCTATATTTTCTTCTAGGATTTTTATGGTTTCGAGTCTAACATTTAAATCTTTTATCCATTTTGAGTTGATTCTTGTGTGTGGTGTAAGAAGGTGGTCTAGTTTCATTATTTAACAGGTATCTGTCCAGTTTGCCCAGTACCATTTATTGAATAGACTATCTTTACTCCATTGTATGTTCTCACATCCTTTGTCAATATTAACCATAAATTAAGTGGTTAATTAATAAGTGGATTTATTTCTAGGCTCTCTAGTCTGTTCCATGCTGTTTAGATCACTGTGGCTTTGTAGTATAGTTTGATATCAGGTAGTGTGATTCCTCCAACTTTGTTGCTCTTTCTCAAGATTGCTGTTGCTATTCGGGGTCTTTTGTGGTTCCATATAAATTTTTGGAATATTTGTTCTAGTTCTGTAAAATATGCCATTGGTAGGAAAAGAGTTGAATCTATAGATTGCTTTGGATAGTGTGGACATTTTAGTAATGTTAATTCTTTTTATCTATGAACATGGTATATGCTTCCACTTATTTGTATCTTCTTCATTTTCTTTCTTTAATGTCTTATAATTTTCTGAGTACATGTCTTTTACATCCTTAGTTAAATTTATTCCTAGGTATTTTTGTTGTTGTTGAAGCAATTGTGAATGGGATTGTTTTCTTAGTTTCCTTTTCTGATAGTTCATTATTGGTGTATAAAGTGCAACTGATTTCTGGATATTTATTTTGTATTCTGCTACTTGACTGAATTCATTTATCAGTTCTAGTAGTTTTTTTGTGGAATCTTTAGGGTTCTCTATATACAGTATCATGTCATCTGCAAATAATGACAGTTTTACTTCTTCTTTCCAATTTGGATGCCTTTTATTTCTTCTTCTTGTTTTATTGCTGTGGCTAGGACTTCCAGTACTATGTTGAATAAGAGTGGAAGCAGACATCCCTGTCTTGTTCCTGCTCTTAAGAGGAAACAATTGTAGTTTTTGCCCATTGAGTATGGTGTTGGCTGTGGGTTTGTCATATAAGGCCTTTATTATTTTGAGGTATGTTCTCTCTATTCCCACTTTGCTGAGAGATTTTATCATAAATGGGTGCTGGATTTTTTTTTTTTAGAGTGGAAGGGAGGGAGGGGGAGAGGGAAGAGAGAGAGAGAGAGAGAGAGAGAGAGAGAGAGAGAGAGAGAGAGATCAGTGTGAGAGAGACAAATCGATTGGTTGCCTCCTGCACGTGGCCTGACTGGGGCGGGGATCAAACCTGCAACCCAGGTACATGTTCTTGACTGGGAATCGAACCTGCGACCCTTCAGTGTGTGAACTGATGCTCTAACTACTGGGATACACCAGCCAGGGCTGGGTGCTGGATTTTATCGAATGTTTTTTCTGCATCTATTGATATGATCATGTGGTTTTTTGTTTTTGTTTTTGTTTTTTTTTATCCTCACCCGAGGACATTTTTCCATTTTTTGTTCAGATAGAGTGGGAGGGAGAGAGAGGAAGAGAGAGAGAGAGAGAGAAACATCGACGTGAAAGGGCCACATCGAGTGGCTGCCACCCGCACGACCAACCAGGGCCGGGGACAAACTGCAACCGAGGTACATGCCCTTAGTGGGAACCGAACCCGGGTCTCTCTGTACCGCAGGCGGACGCTCCAACTGCTGAGCCAAACTGGCCAGGGCGATCATGTGGTTTTTATCCTTCATTTTGTTAATATGGTGTATCACATTTATTAACCTGTGGATATTGTACCAATGTTGCATCCCCAGAGTAAATACCACATAATCATGATGTATGATCTTGTTAATGTATTGCTGGATCCAGTCTGTTAATATTTTGTTGAGGATTTTAGCATCTGTGTTCATCAGGGATATTGGCCTATAATTTCCTTCCTTCCTTCCTTCCTTCCTTCCTTCCTTCCTTCCTTCCTTCCTTCCTTCCTTCCTTCCTTCCTTCTCTCCCTCCCTCCCTCCCTCCCTCCATACGTTTTTATTGATTTTTTTTTAGAGAGAGAGGAAGGGAGAGAAAGATAGAAACATCCATGTGAGAGAGATACATTGATGGGCTGCCTCCTGCATGGGTATCGAGCCCACAACCCGGGCATGTGCCCTGACTGGGAATCGAACCAGGACCTCTCAGTCCATGGAATGATGTGCAGTCCACTGAGCCACACCGACCAGGCTAATTTTCTTTCTTTTTAGTGTCTTTATCTGGTTTTTGAATTAGGATAATGCTGGCCTCATAAAATGAATTTAGGAGTCTTCCCTCTGCTTGAATTTTTTGGAATAGATTGAGAAGGATAGGTGTTAGTTCTTCTTTGAATGTTTGGTAAAATTCACCTGTGAAGCCATCTGGTTCAGGTTGTTTATTGGGAGTTTTTTTGATTAGTGCTTCAATTTCACTAGTTATAACCGGTCTATTCAGATTCTCTGATTCTTCCTGATTCAGTTTTGGAGGATTGTATATTTCTAGGAATTTATCCATTTTGTCCAGATCGTCCAATTTGTTGGCATGTAGTTGTTTGTAATATTTTCTTAAAATCCTTTGTATTTCTTTGGTGTCAGTTGTTACTTCTCTTTTGTTTCTGATTTTATTTATTTGGGTCCTCTTTCTCTTTTTCTTGATGAGTCTGGTTAAAGGCTTGTCAGTCTTATTTATCTTTTTAAAAAGTCAGCTCTTGGTTTCATTGATCTTTTGTATTTTTTTTTAGACTCTGGTTTATTTCTGCTCTGAACTTTATTATTTCCTCCCTTCTACTCACTTTGGGCTTTGTTGTTGTTCTTTTCAAGTTCCTTTAAGTATAAGATTAGATTGTTTAATTGGTTATTCTTTAATAGGGGAAATGTCCCCTGCAACTCCCGGCTGGCCCTATCTGGAGGGAGCTGTAGCCATTATATTTGTGGCAGTCCTTTTAAAAATTCCCTGACTTTTTTTTTTTATCCTCACCCGAGGACATTTTTGCGTTTATCTTCAGACAAAGCAGGAAGGAGAGAGGGGGAGAGAGAGAGAAACATCGATGTGAGAGAGACACATCGAGTGGTTGCCACCCACACGACCCCAACCAGGGCCGGGGACAAACTGCAACTGAGGTACATGCCCTTAGCAGGAACCGAACCCGGGACTCTCTGGTCCGCAGGCCGACACTCTAACCGCTGAGCCAAACCGGCCAGGGCTGACCTTTTACAAAAGAAGCAAGCCTTTGGATCTGGGCCCTGGTTATTTTTATTATTTGGTGGGATTGGTTTATTAAATTGTTGGAGTTACAGGGCCATTAGCTTGGCAGAGTTTTCTTGGTAATCTAGAAATCTCTTTTTTTGCTGTTATCCTTCTTTTTCAGTGGTTTTAGAAAGTTTATTTGCCAGTGAGACAATCTCATGGGGGCATTTATTTGCCAAGTGAAGGTTATGTTGTTTAACTAAGGTGCTGATATTTTCAGAAAGACCTGCTACAAATATTGAATAAATTCGAGGTCTCATCATTTAATTCCTTAATTCTGAGTTTTGTTGAAAGATCTTTTCAAACCAGTCAAAATAATTAAGAACTGGCTCATCCTTCTTTTGAGTACATCTATGGATGGCCTTCTAGTTAATCTGTTTTGGGAGTATTTGGGGGATAGCCTTAAGCAATTTATTGGCTTGCTTTTGTGCACTTCTAGGGCCATGGCTCCAGTCAGTTTATGATAGGGGTGGCTTCAATCTGATTTTATCCAGTCTTTAGCTAAAACATTTCCAACTGACATATGGGTAAGTTGATAAAGATCCAGGAAGCCAGGTTGATAAGCATTTATTGTAAGATTAAAATGTCATTCATAGTCAAGGGGACTAATTTTGGAGTCTGGGAAGTTTTTTACGGTGGTTAACAATTCTGATTTAGACTAGGGGGTATAAGAGACTATATCAAGTCTGTCAGAATTTCCCAGACATTTAAAAGGTGCTGTGAGATGGGAGACTCAGGAGGGGGAATTTCTGAGGAGAAAAAGGGAAGTTCAACTAAAGAAGGATAGGTAAGAGGGGCACAGGGTGAGTAGACAGAGGAAGGAGTGGGAGTTGGGTCTGAATGGGGAGCCAAGCTGGAAGGAGAGGTGCATGCACCAGAGGCTTCCTCTCGTTTTTGAAGTCTCTTACTCAGCTGAGAGTTATTTTCATGCAGAGAAACTATATAGTGGCATTCTGGTTTCTTTTGGAAGCCTCAAAATACCTACTGAACAAAGCTTCCCATGACTTTTGGGAGGCCTAGAAACTTCTTTGTTTTAATTGGGCCCATAAATAAACTAATTTAGGAATATCAAAAGACCTAAGAAGGGCTAGTTTGATTTAAAGTCACCATTTCAGGTGATTTTAGTCCAGAGACCCAGCTGGTTGTAGATCTCAGTCCCATAATGTTTTGCATGTACCCTGTAGGGGTGCTGGGTGAGTAAGGGTTACCCATTTAGAGTAAGGGTGTTTGCTCCTAATACCTATCAAATGAAGCTATCTCTTCAAGAACAACCTGGAGACAGACTATAGCCCAGAACCTTATGGGTTAAGTCTAACTCTTATGATCCCTTATGGAGACATCCGTCCCTGAAAAACCTAATAGAGGGGTCCCTCCCTTAAGAAGAAACCTCTCAGATCTTTACCGAAAGAGTAGATAGAGGATTTGAGAGGACTAACCAGTGGATGCCGCCCAATGGCAGAGGAAGACAATTTGAGCTCAAGGGGCTCTGCAGGTGCCTGAATGCATTGAGTTCTCTCCTGGGAAGAGAGATTAAGGGGTCACTTTAAATCGCATCCTTTGTCACCAGTAATGTTAACAAAAATTCCTGAAGAAATTAAAAGAGAGTTTTATTTATATATCATTTGCAAATCAGAGAACATAGCCTTTGGTATGAACCGAAAACAGGCTCCAAGGTGTTTGTGTGTATGGAGAGGGAACAAGATTTTTAAGATGCATCGATTATAAGGAGCTGATTATTAAAGAGAAAGGTTGCTAGTGTGGACAAAAAAGGGGATGTTGTAATAAAACTGACAAGCCAGTGACAGAAAGTAACCTCACAGGATGACCAGGTCATAAATTCCTAACTGGGCAGGTCTTGGTGAGTGGTCATGCCTCAGGCTTATAGCTTCTTTAGTTCAGACCTCTAAGAAGCATAACCACCCTCAAGAGAGCATATAAGCTTGTTAACTATCCCATAATCCAATCCCTGTCTTACTTTCTCTCACCTTTATATAATCTTTTTTTTTTTTATCCTCACCTGGGAACATTTTTTTTGCATTTATCTTCAGATAGAGCGGGAAAGAGAGAGGAAGGGAGAGAGAGAGAAACATCGATGTGAGAGACACATCGAGTGGTTGCCACTCATAGGACCCCAACTGGGGCCGGGGACAAACTGCAACCAAGGTACGTCCCCTTAGTGGGAACTGAACCCGGGACTCTCTGGTCCGCAGGCCCACGCTCTAACCGCTGAGCAAACCAGCCAGGGCTATATGATCTTCTTTATGGTTCCTCCTTAATTCCATATGTGTAAACAAAACTGCCAAACTCATTATCTGGAGCATTTGAGATCTTGCTTCGTGGCAATGTTATCATTTTGACTCAAACTCATAAAAATTACCTACAGCCCTGGCCGTTTTGGCTCAGCAGTAGAGTGTTGGCCCACGGACCATTGAGTCTCAGATTCGATTCTGGCCAAGGGCACATACCTTGGTTGCGGTTCATCCCTGGCCCTGGTCAGGGTTGTGCTGGAGGCAGCCAGTCGATGTGTCCCTTTCACGTCGATATTTCTCTCTCACTCTTCCACTCTCACTCTGTCTGAAGATAAATAGAAGAATATTCTTGGGTGAGGATTAAAAAAAATCATCTACAGATTTGGACGTTTCTTACATCGACACTAAGGAAATATATGAGCCCTGGCCAGTTTGGCTCAGCGGTTAGAGCGTTGGTCTGTGGTCCACAGGAAATACATGAACGTACATCATTCATTTTCTGATTGGTGAGGGCAACTGAACTTTCAGTGGTAATGATACTGAGATGGGCTGCCGGCTGCTTGAGAGACAGGTGTTGATGTAAGGAAAGATGGTTTATTCAAGTGCTGGCAGCCTGAGAAGATGGTGGACTTCTGTCCTAAAGATCATCTTAACATCTTAGTGCAGGCAGTGTTTTTAAAAAAATTTTTTTTTCTTTATTGATTTTGAGAGAGAGAGGAAGGGAGAGGGAGAGAGAGATAGAAACATCAATGAGAGAGAACATTGATTGGCTGCCTCCTGCATGCCCCCCACTGGGGACTGGGCCCACAACCTGGGCATGTGCCCTGACTGGGAATTCAACTGGCAACCTCTTGGTGCATGGGTCAATGCTCAACCACTGAACCACACTGGCCAGCAGGGGTTTTATTAGGTAGAGGGAAAGCAGGACAAAGAAATTGAGGAGTGGGGTTTGAAAGTTCTCTATATGTAAATCGGCACAGTCTATTTCGATGATTTTATCAAAACTGATCAAGTGGGGATCTGGTTTTTATGGTTGAAAGTCAGCAAGTCTGGAGCCGGAACTTTCAGTTCCTAGAGTCAGCTTCCTTTGACGTTAGTTTCTGGAACGCTTACACAAATATACTGTTTATCTACGTATTAGTTAATAATTCATCTTTTACAAAAATACTTTTAACATAAACAATATTAAAAGAATGGAGTAGTGGGTTACAGTAAGAACAATGGGTAACATATGATTAAGAATTTGTCAATGTCCTGGTTTCTGTTCCGACTCACAGAACAAAGGTTTTGGTTGAGCAATTCCATTACATGAGGTACGATTTATCAAGCAGCACACAGCCAGCCTAGGGGAGCTGTTTACCCTGCAGGCAGTTTTGGAACTCAAAAGAGCAAAGTTATGCCTTGTACCCAGCTTTAGAGTTGAAACTGCCAAATGTCCAAATGTTGGGCCACAAGTTATAATATTAAAGTTTTTATAAGTCCTTAAGTGCTAGATATGAAGGAGGATGGGCTTGAAGCAGGAGAAGCTATTAGCTATTATTTTAGGACAGAGACAATATGGACAGATACTTGAACAATGACAGGGACTGTTGCATGTTGTGTAGAGTGAAAATGATAGGATCTGATTGATTGTGGCAGATGGTTTGAGGTGACAAAATTTCAATGTTTCATTATTTCAGCCTCTTAAATTCAGCACTTTATTTTTCCATGGAAATGGTGGAAATTTTCACAAACTTCATTGAGCTGTTATTTAGCAAGCACTTTGCTAGGTTTTTGGGATTGCAAAAGTGAATAAAATATTTCATATTCTAAATCTTCTAAATACATTTGCTAGTATAATGGTTTTAAACTTAGATTAAAACTATATAGCCTGGCCAGTGTGGTTCAGTGGTTGAGCATCAACCCATACACCAAGAGGTTGCCGGTTTGATTCCCAGTCAGGGCACATGCCCAGGTTGTGGGCCAAATCCCCAGTGAGGGGCATGCAGGAGGCAGCCAATCGATGTTTCTATCTCCTTCTCTCTCGTCCTTCCTCTCTCTCTAATCAATAAAGAAAACAAACAAAAAAACAAAACTATAAAAACCTAAATTCTACTAAGCATTACAATACTTTACAAGTTAGAGAAGCTTTTGGGAGCTAGAGTTCAAGATGATAGAGTGTCAGCCTTGTTCACAAGTACATGAGTTGGCTTTTTAAAAAAATTTTTATGTCTATTTAGTTTATTTATTTATTTATTTTTCATGAGTTGGCTTTTTAAAAAGTAACCTTGATTGATATCAACAGTCCCAAAATTAGCCCTGGGGGTCTGAAAAGCTTAAGTTTAATTCCCTGGAGATTTTCAAAAAGATCCTAAAATGATAGGTTGTAGGTAAATGATGTTAAGCCAATGTCATTAAAATGAAGTAATTATATATATAAGTCCCTCTTACCTGTCCACTTTGCTAGTTAAGGATAAAATAGAGGCCCGGCTGGTGTGGCTCAGGGATTGAGCGTCAACCCATGTACCAAGTGGTCGCCAGTTCAATTCCTGGTCAGGGCACATGCCCAGGTTGTGGGCCAAATCTCCAGTGGGAGGCATGCAGGAGGCAGCCAATTGATGTTCTCTCTCATCGATGTTTCTGTCTGTCTCTCTCAAATCAATAAAGGAAAGAAAAAGTAAAAAAAAAAAAGGATAAAACAGAGAACTCAGATTCTAACTACTCTTTTTGGTCTGAGAAGAGCTCTAATGTTGAACAAGTTGAATAAAAATTTTTTAAATTGTTATTCAGCTCTGTCAATGAAAAGAAAAACAATTTACTCCCCTCCCTTTTTTTTTTTTCTTTATGGATGTTGCTTTTGATGTCATGTCTAAGAACTCTTTACCTAATCCAAGGTCATAAAGTTTTTCTTTTACATTTTATTCTAAAAGTTTTATGTTTGACCTACTCTCCATTTGGAGTTAATTTTTGTATAAGATGTGAGCTTTAGGTCAAGGTTTATTTTTTGGTCTTTTGATGTCCAATTGTTCCAGCACCATTTATTGAAAGGCTATTTTTCCTCCCTTGAGTTGCGTTACACCTCTGTCAAAATCAGTTGGGCATACTTTTATGGGCCTATTTCTGGGTTCTCCATGTTGTTCCATTGGTCTATGTGTCTATCCTGCTGAAAATACCACATTATCTTGATTTCTAGCTTAAAATCAGTAGTATGCTTCCTCTAACTATTTTCCCCCATTATTTTACTTATTCTAGTTCTTTTGCATTTCCATATACATTTTAAGATAAGCTCATCTATATCTACAAGAAATCTGGGGATTCTGATAGGAATTGTGTTGAATTTAAAGATCAGTTTGGGGAGAATTGACATCTTTCCTATGTCATAGTCTACCAGTATCAACATCTTACCACTTTAGGTAAAATGTGGGAACCTTGCCACCATTTAGGCCCCTTTATCCTCCCTACTTTATACTTCTTAAATGTCTCCTTTACATAAATTGAGAACAATGTCAGACAATATAATACTTTTTCTTTTAACTATCTAACATAATTTAAAAAACTCAAGGAGAAAGGTAGTCTAGTACATTTACCTATACAGTTACTCACCAACATTAGTTACTTTTTATTTCTGAAAGTTCTGTTTAATTCTTTAAATATTTGTCTTTCAATAAGCTTCTTTCACTTGCTTTTTTCCTTTTTTCTTTATACACATTATATTTTAAAATATTGTTTATTGTCTTTATGACCTGAAATTATTTCGTACCACAATTTGCTGTTTATTCTTTTTCCTTTTTTTATTGATTTTTAGAGAGAGAGGAAGTGAGAAGGAGAGAGAGAGAAACATCGATGAGAAAGAACATCGATTGGCTGCCTCTGCATGCCCCCCACTGGGGATCGGGCCCACAACCTGGGCATGTGTCCTGACCGGGAATCGAACCAGCGACCTCTTGGTGCATGGATTGACGCTCAACCACTGAGCCACACCAGCCAGACTATTTTGCTGTTGTTCTAACTCTCACTCATGATGGCTGTCTTCCTCAGGTTCTCTTTCTCATGTATTTTGTAAGCACTTACCAGGCCTTTGACTGTGGGAATATTCTGGTTCGGATAGTTCTGAGAGGGGTTTTTAATTCAGCCAGCACCCTGGGGCACTACCAACCTAGGATCACTTGAAGTTAGTGTATGTGCCTGTACTGCATGAGTGCAAGCCCATGTTTATGAATCTTCAGGAGAAAGTCTTCTGTGCCCCCAAGTGCAGCCTGAATCAAATCAGATATATTTCTTCATTGTTTTCGTCACCAGTAAGTGCATTTTTTTCTAGCCCACCCTTTCACTGAGTTGGTTGCCCTTTACAGTTCTTGATTTTTTGCAGGGGGGGATCATGTCTCCCTCTATACATTTCATGTGGTGAGAGCCTTATTTTCTGTCTACCCTGCAGCTGTAGACTATAAGCCTCTTGGCACTGACACCAAGATGTACTCCAGGGTCTCTGTAATCTCAGCTTCTACATATTCTGATTTCTAGTTTTTGATTTTGGGGATTTTCTTTTACCTTTTTATTTTTATCCTCACCCGAGGACATTTTTCTATTTATCTTCAGATAGAGAAGGAGAGAGAGAGAAACATCGATGTGAGAGAGACACATCAACTGGTTGCCTCCTGCACGATCCCGACTAGGGCTGGGGACAAACTGCAACCGAGGTACTACATGCCCTTGACTGGAATCGAACCCACAACTCTTTGGTCTGTGGGCCGACGCTCTAACCAGTGAGCAAAACCGGCCAGGGCTGTTTACCTTTTGAGAGCTCCACTGTGCTGGCAAGAAGTTGGTGATATTTCGTTCAGTAGTTGTAGTAATTTGGTATCAGTAAATTTTTCAGAATATTGACTCTACTATATTTTCTGAGACACCATTCTATAGAGCACAGATTGTTGGGTTAGAGACCTGTTCATGGTTACTTCTGAATCCTTCAGAACTGGTCACCTGTGACAAAAGTTGCTTACTGTCTCTTGGGGGGGGGGGGCAGGGGGCAGTGGATGTGACACTTGTCCTTAAAAGGGAGGAGTATGATCATCTTTTGCTTTGCTGTCATGTCTGCTAAGCAAGTAGAGAGGCTCAAGAAGAGGGGGAATGTTCAGCTGTGTCAGGGGCTACAGTAAGGTCAAGTAAGACCAAGACTGAAAACTGACAGTGGTATTTCACAATCAGAAGATCTTTGCCAAAGAAGTCTCCATGGAACGGAGGAGGAAGAAGCCTACTGGGTTTTTTAATCTCTGGGAAGATGATTCTTATCCAGGCAATTCCCATGTTTCTCAGAAAGCATGACTTGTTTATAAGTAGGTGGCTGTTTATTTTATATTCTCTCATTTTAGTTCTCTCTGGGTTCCAACCCTGCCTTTGGTAGATTATCTTTGTCTGTCATAGAAACTGGACTCAGTTGTTGAGTGTAGGACCTGTCCAGTGTGTGCCTATCCTTAAAGCTTTCATTTTATCTCCTCAAATGAGATAATTAGAAGACTGATATGGTAAGAGCTGAGCTGGGGTGTGCAAGTAAGAGAAAGAAGGTATGAGATATTGCCAGTTTTAACATAAAGTTCTGTTCTGTGGAGTTTCTAAAAATTTTTATGGAAAGTTTCAAATATACAAAAACTAGACAGTAGTTTATCACCCCCCCATTGATCTATTTCCCAAATTCAAGAATTTTTGCACATTTGCCTCATTCATCCCTTTTTTATTTCTCTTTCCTTTGCTGAAATATGTAAAAGAAATCCTTGACATCATTTATTGTACTTTCATGTCCCTATACATGTACATGCTATGCAATATGATAATTGTTATCCACAGTCGTAATGTCATTACCATACCAGATACAAAATTGACAGTTCTTTGGTATCACCTACTATTCTGAGAGTATTACTGAGGCCTTTTTTTTTTTTTTTTTTTAAAAAAAACTTCTTTGAACACACTGAGATTGTTTTTCCTTTATTGTTTTTTGCGCTTGTCATGCCCTCTGCCAAGAAGGCTCTACCCCAAGACCTTCATGTGGTGGACTTCTCATCATTTGGATCTAGGCTACAGTATTTTTTCCTCAGTAGAGGCTTTTTCTAATCACCAAAGCTAAAGTAGTGCCCTCTTTCCCCATTCCATTTGTCACTGTCTCATCAGTCTGTTTCATGGCCTTGTCTGTTTACTTGTCTTCTTCACTCCCTAGGTTTTCAGTACCATGCGAGTAAGGACTTTGTAGGTCGTATTGTATTCATTGCTCTTTGCCCAGAGCCTGAAGAGGTCCTAGCTTATAGCAACGAAGCACGCATTTAGAAACAAGTCAGCTATTAGATTAATAAGAAAAGATTCCAAAATTTTTTTAATATTTTATAACCATTATCTCTTCCTACAACTGAATCCCATTCCAGAACTTTTCTTTTCTCAAGGGCTTTAACCAACAGCTGTGTTTGCAAAAAGTGCTGGATTGTTGTCCCTTTCAGGACATTTAATCTTTTAAATCCTCAAAATATTTTGTAAAATGTGAATAAAGTCACTTCTGACCTGTTGAGAGGCAGTATTTTTACTGACATAACTCTCATTTGAGATCACTTTATTTGAGCTTGCAGCTAATAAATCTGTTTTGTCCCATATGAAACAGGATGAAATGATTTTGTAGCCCACATATCCTTAACTGGTTATTTGAACCTTTTAAACTTAGTACATCATTTGTATTCCCTGTTAAGGGGGTGTTTTTAATTGTTATATTGTCAGTTGTTGGGAATGTTCTTTAGCATGAGAAAAAATGTAACTCAGTAAACAGATATGATTTTATAATGAAAGACTTGGATTCTTGTTGGAAACCTACAGACCTACAGAAATGATTGAAATCAGTAAATTAACATTGATGTAATGCCATTGATGTAATCAATAGATCTTATTAAAATTATTTTTATTTTATTATTTTATTTAAATTAATTAATTTTTGTTACAGATGTTTCTCCTTTTTCCCCCATTGACACCCTCATCCCATTCCTGCCCCCACCCCCCAGCATTGTTGTCTGTGTCCATTGGTTATGCTTATATGCATACATTCTTTGGTTTATCTCTTCCCTCTCCCCCGCCCCCTCCTCTGAGATTTTTCTGTCTGAACCCTACTTCTATGTCTCTGGGTCTATTTTGTTCATCAGCTTATTTTGATCATTATTTTCCACAAATAAGTGAGACCATGTGATACTTGTCTTTCTCTGACTGACTTATTTCACTTAGCATAACACTTTCCAGGTCCCTCCATGTCGTTTCAAAGGATACGAGATCTTTCTTTCTTATAGCTGCATAGTATCCCATTGTGTACATGTACCACAGCTTTTTTATCCACTCATCTGTTTTTAAAATTTCTTTTTCTTTATTGATTTTAGAGAAGAAGGGATAGGGAGAGAGAGATGGAAACATTGATGAGAGAGAACATCGATTGACCACCTCCTGCATGCCCACCACTGGGGATCTGACCCACAAACCTGGGCATGTGCCCTGACCAGGAATCAAACCGGCAACATCTTGGTGCATGGGTCGATGCTCAGCCAGTGGGCCACACCATCTGGGCTTATCCACTCATCTGTTGATGGACACTTGGGCTGTTTCCAGATCTTAGCAATTGTAAATGGTGCTGCTATTAACATAGGGGTGCATATATTCTTTCTGGTTGGTGTTTCAGGCTTCTTAGCATATATTCCTAGAAGTGGGATCACTGGGTCAAATGGCAGTTCCATTTTTAATTTTTTGAGGAAATACCATATTGTTTTCCATAGTGGCTGCACCAGTCTGCATTCCCACCAGCAGTGTACTAGAGTCCCCTTCACACCCTTGCCAACCCTTGTTGTTTGATGATTTGTTGATGGCAGCCATTCTGACAGGTGTGAGGTGATACTTCATAGTTGTTTTAATTTGCATCTCTCTGATGATTAGTGACGTGTGACATTGAGCATTTCTTCATATGTCTCTTGGCCATTTGTATGGCCTGTTTGGAGAGGTGTCTATTTCGGTCATCTGTCCATAATTGGATTGTTTGTCTTCCTTTTGTTGAGTTGTATGAGTACTCTATAAATTTTGGAAATTAACCCCTTATCTGATGTATCATTGACAGTTATGTTCTCCCATATAGTGGGTTCCTTTTCATTTTGATTCTTGTTTCTTTTGCTGTGCAGAAGCTTTTTAGTTTGATGTAGTCCGACTTATTAATTTTTCCTTTGTTTCTCTTGCCCTCGGCATGTATCAGTGAAAAGTCTGCTGTGTGTGATGTCTGAGATTTTGCTGCCTACATTTTCTTCTAGGATTTTTATGGATTCACTAGTCACATTTAAGTCTTTTATCCATTTTGAGTTCATTCTTGTGTATGGTGTAAGTTGGTCTAGTTTCATTTTTTTGCATGCAGCTGTCCAGTTTTCCCAACACCATTTATTAAAGAGACTGTCTTTACTCCATTGTATGCTTTTGCCACCTTTGTCATATATTAATTGAGCATGATGTCTTGTGTCAATTTCTCTGTTCTCTGTTCTATTCCATTGACCTATATGCCTGTTCTTGTGCCAGTACCAGGCTGTTTTGATTACAATGGCTGTGTAAAAGTTATTTTTTATTTTTTAAAATATGTTTTTATTGATTTTTTTAGAGAGAGAGATAGAAACATCGATGTGAGAGAGAAACATTGATTGGCTGCCTCCTACATGCCCCACACTGGGGATTGAGCCCACA
This sequence comes from Tadarida brasiliensis, assembly GCA_030848825.1. Lineage (NCBI taxonomy): Eukaryota > Metazoa > Chordata > Mammalia > Chiroptera > Molossidae > Tadarida > Tadarida brasiliensis. The sequence continues at coordinate 101,449,606 of CM061265.1, forward strand.
ACCTTGGCATGTGCCCTGACCAGGAATCAAACCGGATCCTCTCAGTCTATGGAACGACACTCAATCTGCTGAGCCACACTGGCTGGGCTCAATCTTGTTCTTTATATGAAAAGAAAATCCTGGCCCAGGCCTGTGTGGCTCAGTTGGTTGAGCATCATCTCATGCACTGAAAGGTTACTGATTCGATTCCCAGTCAGGGCACATGCCCAGGTTGCGGTTTTGATCTTTGGTTGGGGTGTGTATGGGAGGCAACCTATTGATGTTTCTCATATCGATGTTTCTCTTTCTCCCTCTCTCTACCTTTCTCTCTAAAATACATATATATATTTTATATATACACACACATATATGAATGAAAAGAGCCTTGGCTGGTTTGGCTCAGTGGTTAGAGCTTCGGCCCGCAGACCAAAGGGTCTCGGGTTCGATTCTGCTCAAAGGCATGTACCTGGGTTGCAGGTTTGATCTCTGGCCCCAATATTATGCTTGGGTGAGGATTAACAACAGCAACAACAAAAACAAAAACAAAAACAAAAAAAGAAGAAAATCCTGGATCACAAGTAGCATAGAGTTGTCATGTGTCTTTAGTCTTCCTTAATCTGGAACAATTTTAGCTTTTATGAATTTAACATTTTTGGAGATTATAGGCCAGTTATTTAGTAGCAGGTTTAATTCATGTTTCACTAGTGACATGTTTTCTGTAATATATCAGGAGGCATGTGATGTTGACTTGTCCCATTATAGGTGTCTACTTCAATCACGTGGTTAAGGTGGTCTGCCAGATTGCTCTACTGTCAAGATATGCTTTTCCTCTTTGTAGTTAATAAGTATCTTTGAGGCTATTTTGAGACTATTTAATATTCTCTTACTCCTCAAAACTTCTACCCATTAGTTTTAACTATCCATTGATGAATCTGAATTAATTATGATGATGATTGTCAATGGCAATTTTCTAATTCCATCATTTTTTTCTACATTTACTAGTTGGGATTCTGATGTAAGGAAGAGCTTCCCCCTTTTATTTATTTATTTATTTGTTTTTATCAATATGAACACATGGATTCTTACTTTATTTAATGGGTTACATATAAGCTGTCATCATTTAAAATATTTAATCCTTAAATTATCATATATTTGGCCAGTAGGAACCGTTTCAATTGGCTCCTGTGAACTTTTTTCATGTCCCCATCATTTTTTGAGTGTTTCCTTACTTTTTGGAACAACAAGATATTCTAGGCCAGGGCTGAGCAAACTTTTTCTGTAAGTGGCCAGATAGTAAATATTTTTGGCTTTGCGGGCCATACAGTCTCTGTTGAAACTACTTAACTCCACCCTCGCAGCAGGGGTGCAGCCATAGGCAATTTATAAGTGAATGAACGTGGCTATGTTCTAATAAAAGTTTATTTATAAAGAAAGGTGGCTGTCTGGATTTAGCCTGTGAGCTGTAGTTTGCCAATCCCCCTCTAGACTCACATTGTACTTTTCTTAAGCCAGTCTCAGAATTGGCCATTTTTCTAAGGAGCCCTGGATCCTTTTTGCAGTGAATGGTATTTAGAAACTGAGATCTGTGTTCTAGATATGTTCATTGCTACTGGGATGTTGATAATTCTAGGCCCTCTTAGTAGACAGAGCTAGATAATATAAGAATATATACATAACTTGTAAACGTGTGTGTGTGTCTGTGTGAATAGACACATCTGTATTTCTGTATCTATTTTCATGTATTATAAACCATTTAGTTATAATGATATCCCCAATTCCATTTCAATACCACAGGTTTTACTTTAGTTTTTACACTTTCTATATTTGTAATTTCTTTCTCACATTGACAAGTCTGACTCCTATTATCCACACTATATTTACTTATTTGTTGACTCTTAGAATATACAGAAAGTAGTTTTAGAATTGCTAACCCATACCTCTGTGAAAAACTATTAATTTGAGTTTAATTTTTATTTACTTCTTTTTTGTCTTTAACCTTAGGGTTTAAATACTGTGTTCAAAAGTTATTTGGGTTAGTTCTCCTCTATCACTTTAATATGTTATGTTTTTCATTTTAAATATATTTAGAATCATTTGTTTTTTATTTGCATTGCAGTTTAGGCTATTTCTGCCATTTTTATATTGTTATATGTTGATTTTTTTGATTATGTGAAACATGAATGTATTTTCAAAAGTCAGAACATGCAAAAAGGCATGACCAGTGAAGTTACTCCATACCTGTTTCAACTTATCCTCTGTAGGTAACCATTCTTACTAGTTTAACTTACTGTTCTGTGTGTCTTTTTTTGCACAAATGTATGTGTGTGTAATTCTTGTTTTATCTTCTTTAAAGGAAGCACACTATAGATAATATATCTTGTAATTAATTTACAAGCCCTGGTGAGCCACTCTTATTTGGATTGGAACACTGAAGGGCTACCATCGACAAGTAAGGGTGAACTGGATATGTGCAGGCCCTCAGAGGAACTGCAGCTCCACTTTGAATACATTTAAGGAGTGATTATTGAGTACCTATTCTCTCTTAGGTACTGTGGGAACCAGTGGGGTTGTACTGATGAACCCAACCAAACATTCCTTGTCTTCCTGAACTAGAGTTATACCAACTGGGATATTTGCCATGAAGGAAAGTTACAGATGCAGCCGACCTAGGGACATATAAGTTGAGATCTCTGTACCTCCACCTCACTTAACTGGCAGTAAACTCTTAATTTTAAACTCTTGCCTACATCAGGACTTGATGTGAAGTTCCCCCCTTTCATTTCTGGCTCTTGTTTGGGATTGTCTTTCTCTTGCTTGCAGCTTGCTCCTAAACATTTGCCCTACCCAAGGCTGCTATTCTTTGTATTCTTATTTGGTAGTGGGTGCAAACCCTGATCATAAACCTGTCTTAGTTATTTTCTTCCTTGTGTGTGTGTGTTTTTTAAACATCTGACTTCATTGGTTCTTCTCCTATATCCTATTAGCTTCTTTGTTATATTTTCTACTTCTTCCTCTTTGCATTTTCTAAAAGTTGCCCTAACCCAGATTGTGTCCTAGGTACTCTTCTGTATAGTTTACCCTTTCTTGGCAATCATCCATTCTAGAAAAATTTGGGGCACCATCTTTATGCAAATGCCTGGCTAATTTATCTCTCTAAGCTATGTTCTAGTTTCCAAGTATTTGGTGTAGAAGTGTAGGTAAAAGTATATATTTTTATGTATAAAGTTATTTATAAAGGTATGTATTTCCATATGGAGGTATATAATACCCCAAGTAGAATTCATCATCTTCTCTATCTAAGTGATGTTATCATTACTCAGTCTCCTTGTTTGAAATGTCACACAATTGCCACGTCCTTGCTGTCCTCCACATCTGCCTGGTTGCCAAATGGTGGCACTCTGTCCTGTGTAATAGCATGTTAAGGGTCTCTTTGTTTCAGTGTCTGCCTATACAACTGTAGTTCAGGCCTTCCTTTTTCCCAGTCTGTTCTAGTTCTTTCCTAAGGTGCAGCTGCTGCTAGTTTTTCTCAACTGCAGATGAATCCTGCATAGGTTAATTTTTCCTGAAACATAACTCTGATGTCTTCTCTTCTGATCACTCATGCTTCAGAAATTCCCTACTGCTTTTGAAAAACTGGGCTGGTTTTCTAGATCTTCCAACTTGGTTTTTTTTTTTTTTTTTGGGGGGGGTTAATCTTCACCTGAGGATATTTTTCCATTGATTTTTATACAGAGTGGAAGGGAGGGAGAGAGGGAGAGAGAGAGAGAAACATCGATGTGAGAGAGACACGCCAATCACTTGCCTCCCACACGACCCCAACAGGGGCCAGAGATCGAATCTGCAACTCAGGTAGGTGCCCTTGACTGGGAATCGAACCTGCGACCCTTTGGTCCTCGGTCTGATGCTCTAACTGCTGAGCCAAACCAACCAGAGCCCAATTTGCTTTAATTTCCTTGCCACTGCTTTCCCTCATGTAGGCTGGGCTTTGTCCAAATGGAACTAATGTTGCAAGAACCTGCCTCTTTTTTTCTGTTTGTGTCTTTTTTTTGTTTCCTTTTGCCAGCAGTATGCTTATCTCACATCTCAGTTCTTCCTTAAAATTTTTCCTGAGGCTCTCTTGGATTTCCTGACCTGGAGATACCCTTTCTCTCCCAACATTTGTACATTTACCCATACTTAAAAAAAAATTAGTGCTATCACTTCCCAACTTGTATTGTTAGTTCAATATGCTTTTTTAAATTTTTTATCCTCACCTGAGGACATTTTTCCATTTTTTTGTTCAGATAGAGTGGGAGGGAGAGAGAGGAAGAGAGAGAGAAACATCGATGTGAAAGGGACACATCGAGTGGCTGCTTCCTGCACAACCCAACCAGGACCGGGGACAAACTGCAACCAAGGTACGTGCCCTTGGCGGGAACCGAACCTAGGTTTCTCTGGACTGCAGGCTGACGCTCTAACCGCTGAGCCAAACTAGCCAGGGCTCAATATGATTTTTATAAATTAACTTTTGTATCCCTCATTGTGCCTCGTGCAGTACCTTGCAGAAGTATTTGTTGAATGAATGAGTGGGTGAATGCATTTCTGAATTAGAACATGAGTCTGGACTCCTGTATGTGCCTTTTCTACTACCTTGTTGTTTATCTAAGACAGCAATTTTCAACCAGTGTGCTACTGCAATACCTGACTATTTAGTCAGGGACACTGACCCCTTTTCCCTTAGATTGTCAAATAAAAAAATGACTACAGCCAACACAACAATAGCCATCCAGTGTGAATGCATCAAAGTTATACCTATTGTTTTTGTCAGATAGGCAAAAAATATATTTTTTGATGTGCCGCAGAATTTTAGTAATTAGTTTAAGTGTGCCACGAGATGAGAGAGGTTGAGAATCGCTGATCTAATACCATCTATTTCTCTCCCTTTTTGCACTTTTTGACTTCATCTCTGAACACGTATCACTAAATGGCCCATTAACTTTTGTCTCTTGCTTCTCTTCTCCTGAGTTACATTAATTTCATTTTAAAGAAAAAATACATCATTTTGGTAAAGGATGTTTGTGGGAAATTTAGAGGAAATGGAAGCTAGTATTCAGAAAGACATCTTGATCCATTTTATGGGAAAGCATAAAGGCTGCTTACCAGGATTTTGGAAATTTGCAAGTATAGGCTTAAATCCTGGGCTGGTGGCCAGCAGAGAGTAAAACGTAGAAGTTGTGATGACATGTTCAGTATCCAGGTGGAAGGTTAGGGGGCCAGCTGCAGGGCCCCATATTCCAGTCTGTTGATCCAGGCAGCTGCTTTGTATTCCTTAAAAGCAGCTGTCCAAGCTTCTGGTCAGATGACTGGTTTGAAGTGATGGCAGGTAAGCGTAGGGTAATAGATGCTTAACTACAATATTACTATTTTTTGAAAGCTAGTAAACTATCTGGGGTTCCCTCCATAGTTTTGGATTGTGATTATGGCAGTGAATTAGTTTTTTGTTGTTGTTATTAATCCTCACCTGAGGATATTTTTCCATTATTTTTTAGATAGAGTGGAAGGGAGGGAAGGAGAAAGAGAAAAACATCGATGGTGCCCTTGACCGGGAATCAAACCCGAGACCTTTCAGTCCGCGGGCTGATGCTCTAACTGCTGTGCCAGATGGGCCAGGGTGGGTTTTGTTGATGAATCCTAAGGAATTGATTACTTGGTTTCGCAGAGGAATGTCATTTTGTCCAAGGTTAAACTTAGTTAATGCCATGTCTCTTGAGCCCTAGTTTAGTACCTATTTCAATATAGAGTTTAGATTCAAGATCTTTAAACCATTTTTCAAAATTGTATTCCCTCCTGCTCTTGTGCAAACAAGCTAAATGGAACTGCAGGACTCCTTAATTTCCACCTCATTGCCCCATTTGTGGAAGTTTTTAGTTGAAGTGGCCCAAACAAGCGAGCTAGTGATACCTATGAAGGTGAATGCTTTGGAAAAGAAACTCAGGACAGATGGTGTGCTTGATTAACTTGCCCAGGAGAAAGTGACACCAGGACCCAGAAAGGGCACCACATTGCCTTTGCCATCCAAGTTCTAAATTTCCAAGAGCACAGAGGAGGCTACAGGTTAATTGCTCTTCAGTCACCCATTTCTTTTTGGTTTCAGCTTGTGACAGCCAAGCTGCTCAAGGCAGGAAGAACTCTGAGCCTGAGCAGTGTAGGCCGCCCTGGATCTGGAGAGAAGAGGCAACCTTGGAACCAGTAATGAGCCATTCTGACTGCAGGCTGAACCTGGGGACCCACAGAGGTAGCAAAAGGAAAATAGAGTCTACTCTAGTAATTAGAGATCTGAAATACAAATGAAATGAAGGCACAGGGCGGGTCTTAGGACTTAGGGGGACTATAATTCTTTTGATGACTTGTTAAATATTCTCCTGTTTTATTTATTCTATGGTTTCTTGTTGTCTTAATTTATTGTTATATTGAGCACAGCTATTTAATTTCCTCTTAAAAATGGCAATCTTTTAGTAATTCCTATTTTTAAAAAGTTTGTGTCTATAAACAGAAAACATACTAAACTCATTATTTAGATTATGTTTCATGCATATTGTGGTGCTGATTTAAAACTCAAGTCTCATCTGTATACATTTTATTCATGTGTTCTTACCTATTCTTTCCTTCTTGTGACTGTTTAAAATCTTTATCATAGAGTTTCATTTTTTTATTGGTCTTTCTAAATTAAAAAGAGAAAGGGTAAAATATCTCTAGTTTTAAAAATACAGAGTTGTTTGATTGAGGAAAGAGTTGATTACTGCCTCATGTTTCTAGGTGTGTCCTCTGTGGTTGGCCCACGTGGTGTTGGTGCTTCGCCAGGTGACAAAAAGTCAAAGAACAAGTCCATACGAGGGAAGAAAAAGAGAATATTTGAAAATTACATGTCCAAGGAGGATGTTTCAGAAGGCTTGAAGAGAGGAACACTTATCCAGGTGCTTAATTTATACTAGAAGGCTATTCCTTGAATATGTGGAATCAGAAGTAATTTATTTACTCAGTAAAGTGTTTATTTTTTGTGTGCTGTGTGTTTTGAAGAAATGATGACATAACAGGCACAGGGCTTCCCACTTCTTAGACCTACAGTGCAATTAGAAGTAATAGGTGCCCCAAGACAGAGACAGCATAATGCTCTGAGGTTTGAGAGGTGGGAGCTGTTACTTCCAGTTAAGGTTGTCTAGGAATGTTTTATTGGAAGGGATATTTTTGATCTAGGCAATGGATTGGTGCAATTTGAGTAAGTAAAAATAAGAGAAAGAACTTTATAAATGGAGGGACCAGTGTGAACTACTCAGAAAAAAGTGGGAAATAGGGTTTGGCTGTAAGAAGCATTGATAGTTCAGTTTGCTTTGAGCACATGAAAGCTGAATGATGGAGAATAAGGTTGAAAAGGAAACAGTAAACAGCAGCAGACAATATTTGTTGAGTGCTTAGTGGTTTACAAAGTACTTTTACAAGGTAGTACAGCGGTCTGGCTCAGCAGACGTTTATTGAGCATCCACTGTTAGCCAGGCACAGTTTATAGTTAAGAGCATGCACGTGGATGCTCTGGAGATGAAGGTGGATGAGGCTGCCTTTGTGTACTTTGAGCTGGCAGCCCACTGAGGGAGAGGCAGTCATGTGAATAGATGATTTGGGGATAGATGGTAAGTGCTCAGATGAAAGTGTGACCAGGGAGTATGGGAGAATGGTTGAAGGAAACTGTGAAACTGTGGGAGCTGACATCTGCCGTGGATATTGAAAGATGACTAGTTTGGCTCTATTAAATGAGTGATATGTGTGTGGAAAGAAGGTATGGAGAGTAGTGGCACTAATGAAAACATGGATTTGTGAAACAATGTGGAGTAAGGCAGCTTAGGTCTCCTTGGGCATGAAATATTAGCAGGTAGTAGGTAGTGAGATGGAGAGGTGGGCAGAGCCACATATTCTTTGAACTAAGTTCATTTCATAATTCTTGGATTAGTAGAGAAATAATTGCCATGCGTTACCTGGCTTTCTGGCAAATGTTGGCTGTGTTCCATTTTTTTCTCATTCTGAGAGCTCAACTTCTATATTTGTGTTTTTGGCTGAAGAGCCAGCCATTTAATAGATACTGTAGTCTTCTCTTCCTCTTTGTCACCTTTTTGTATTTACTTGGGGTCAAGTGCACATGTGATTAATATAGACTCTTGAATGGAAAACTGTTTTTAACAAATGAGTTGTTCTTTCTGACTTTAGAAGTCCTATTGGCTTTCTTTTTTTTTAAGTTTCCCTTGGATTTCTTTGACAAGGCCTTTCTTAGGAGAGTTGGACATTTGTTCATTCATTAATCCACTCATATGCTGTTTATCATTCTGCCCACACACTGAACTCCATTTTATCTACAGTTTCTTGACCTTTATATTATTCCACGTAGAGACTTGTTGTACATTTCCCATTCTCATCTCCCACACTGCTCTCCAGGTACGATTTTCTCCATTCACCCTGGTCTTCAAACTTCTCCTGTAACCTACTCTTTGATTGCTCTATGACTCTGTAAATGCTATTCCTGGTGCTTAGAATGCCTTCTCCCATTATCTTGATGTCATTATGCTTGACCTTTAAGTCCCTATCTAAATGTCACCCCCCTTTGAGAGGCCTCACTTTAATTCTCCACAGAATCGGCTATTACCACGTTTCTTAAGTTGACTTCTTGGTTTATCTTTATTTTAAACCTATTACCATTCCCTGACATTTATGTTTCCTTAAATAGATTGTTCCTTCTTTGTGGGCAGGGTCATGTCTTATTCCTGCATGCCTGACATTTGACTGATGCTCTATAAGTTTATATTGAATAGATATTTATTTATTGACTGAATAAAGGATCAAGGTACTTACTGTCTTTGAGTGAGGGGAATCTTGGTTGTTACAACTTGAAAGAAAAATTGTTTATAATTTTGGTTATAGAATTTACATATAACATGAGGGAAATATTCTGTGATTGTATTAGTTTTTGCTTCCTCCTATTTTTGCTTTTGAAGCAACTCTTTGCTGATAGCGAAATAAAACAACAAAAACCTGATCAATACAACAACTCTCATTTCCAGGAGTTTTTAAGTGATTACTCCTGGCCTGTGACATCATGAGACTCTAGCCAGAGCCTCCCCCCACAGATGTGAACAGTTGTTCTTTGCAGATGGGGAAAGGAATGGGTTCCAGATATGAGGTCACTGTGTGAAATATACAACACTGTAAATAAAATTTTCTTAGGCAAAGAAATAGAGTCCATCTGCTTTCTGATATAAACTTTATGTGTGCAGGCCTTGATGGGTAAGGTAAAGAGCTAGACAATAAAAGATCTTTGAATGTTGTTGGAGAAAATTAAGCTTATTATATATACTTATAAGCATTTAACTTTTTTATTCAAACATAAGTATATTGTTACATCCCTTTTCTTTACCCCATCCAGAGGAGCAGCTTTTAATGAGAGATATTGAGATATTTTAAAATAGGAATAGAATAGTATTTTTGTTTCCTTTCAGTACTTCAACCGATAATTTGACATTTTATTGGTGTTTTGTCCTGTGTGGGGAAGAGGAGTCCATAGTGACCAAAAAATCTCTTTTTTGTGTTTGAACTGACCAGCAATAACCCATGATTATGTCCATGTAGTTTTGAAAAATTTTTTTGTCAACAGGTCCTCACATCAAAGAACGTATGTCCTTTCTCTCTATATAGGTATAGTGTTGGGAGGTTGTTATAGGCAATGTTGGGAGAAATTGAGAGTATGAGATAGACAGTCTTGGAAGGGGCTCAGGTTTGGGGTGATGACCAAAGTGATATGGGTAGGAAGATGGTAGAATTGGCTGGTTTCATAATCCCAAGTGTTGCTTTGTCTAAAGGTAGTTCAGGCTGAGCCCCCAGAGCTGCCCAAGACATGATGTCAGAGTTCCCCCTAGAATAGAATATTGGTATAAAACTGTTATTGGACCTCAAAAGAAATCCTAGTTCAGAAAGACAGAACAGGATGGCCTAGTTTGTAGGACCTTCACCATTTGTTAAGAGTGAAATCAGCTGGAGAACATTTGGGTGTGAATTAAAGAGAAGAACAGAGGTGACATTACAGTGGACTACCCGGTCATTTAGAAGGAACAGATGACATTCATAACATAGATGCTAGGAGTGGTGGGAGAACTTAAACTCTGCAGACAATTAATTAGCTCAACAAATGTTTCTTGACTGCCTACTAAGTACCAAGCATATAACAGAGAGGCAATGTACTGGGGAGATAGGCAAAAATAGCTAAAGAAATAAAGAGGAAATTACAGCCAGTGACAAGAGCTGTAATTACCTCTGAGGAGGTGATCTCTGAGTTGAGATCTGAAGGGTGAGAGTGAGCCAACCATTTGAAGAATTAGGAAAAGAACATTATAGGCAGAGAGATCAGCTAGTGGAAGAATAGCCAGCAGAAAAAGGCTTGGTATTTGAGGACTAAGGAGGAAGCCTATTGGACATGGTGAACAAAGGGAATTACCATATGGGAATAAGTTGGAGAGTTAGGCAGCTGCCAAATCATGTAGGGTCTCTGGGCTGTGTTGGAGAGTTGGATTCTATTTAAAGACACATAGACTAGAATGGAAGCTGAGAGACCATGTAGAAGGCCATCAGAGTACACCAGGCAAGAAAATATGGAGACGTGAATATGCCAGTGAGGAGGAGAGAAGTGGATGGATGTGGAGCTAGAACTGGCATGACATGCTGATGGGTTAAATGTGGAAGGTGAGGCAAAGGGAGGAATTAAGGATGACTTTTAAGTGTTTGAGTCGAGCAACTAGATGGATGATGTTGCCATTCACCAAGATTGGGAAGATGGTTGGAATGTGGTGCAGGTTTTCGGGGGGAAGGGAGCAGATGGAATAAGTGAGTGAAGAGACCCTGGGGGTGACCATGGCAAACAGAGAGGCAGTATGCAGTAGTTAAGAGCAAGGTCTCTAGAACCAGACTTCTTGGGCTTGGACGTGGTGTGAAAGTGGGCACCTCTCAGTGTCTCAGTTTCCATATTTGTAAAAGAGGATAATAGTACCTACTGCATAGGGTTGCTTTGAAGGCTGAATTAGTTGAATAGATATAAAGCTCTTACAACTATGTGTGACACATAGTATATTGGTGTATGTGTTTTTTTGCGATTGTTTTTATTGCTATAAGAGAAGCATCTGTTATTAAACTCAGGTGGTTGTTGCCATGTGGGGTTAGCTAATGTTGCAAGAAAATCTGGAAATACATATTTATGTGTGAAATTCTTCAATTTTGAGTATTCTCAAATATCCTGTAAGCCAAGTAAAACATGTTTGTAATTGCCAAGTTAGGCTAATTAGCCTTGTTGTGTGGCATTTTTCTACAGTAACATTCAGCTCCATGGGTTTAGGAATGGAGAAGGCAGGTAGTTGGGGTCAGCTCAGCGTGAGGTTTTGCTAGTTGCATATAAGAGGAAGAGTGGACCCAAGGCTCCAGGTTTGCAAAGGCAGGAAGTAAAGACAGGCCATGGCAACTAGGTAGCCAAGGAAGGGAGTAAACATAATAGGAGGAGGATGAATGGTCAAAATGTGGTCAGGTCCATGGGTTGGAGGTCCTAGTGAAGACAAAGAATTGTTGAAGTAGTGTTTCTATCCTAATTGAGGTGGAAGGCCAGGAGATTTTAATCAGAAAGTGTGATACTTGATTTTTGTGTGTTTAGAGGTGATATCATTAACAATGGTGACAAGACACATGCTGTAAACATGGGAGAGAGTGACTAGGGTTGGGTGGAGGAAAAGGTGACTAGAGTGACTGGTTGAAGTTGCCTGGTCCTCCATATGGATGTGAAGGCCAGGCCTGTGTGGCTCAGTGGATTGAGCATTGTCCCATGGAGTGAGAGATCCCAGTTCGATTCCCGGTAGGGGCACATGACCAGGTTGTGGGCTTGATTCCCACTAGCGGGTGTTCAGGAGGCAGCTGATCGATGTTTCTCTCTCACATCGATGTTTCTATCTCTCCCTTCCTCTCTCTTAAAAAAAAAATCAGTAAAAACATATGAATGTGAAGCCCCAGTAGGTGTTTATAGGGTAGGGGGTGGAGAGGAAGACAGTGAGCTACAAGTCAAAGCATTAGTGAATCAGGGATATGACCACTTTTGAAGATGACAGCACTAGGAGGTGTAGCAGGAGCTAGTAACATGAACTTCAAAGGATCTGGGGGGTTTGAAAGAGAATGGAGGAGAAAAATGTTAAAGCCACAATGGGGAAGCAAGGGGGAAACATTTTTCCCCTGGTCCCTGAGAGACATGGTTTAGGAGAAAAAAATGGTTTCCTTTGAGAGCCCCCTTCAAGGACAGTGATTGTATCAGAGGATGGCCAGGTTTCAATTAAGTCAAGGAGGCTCAGGAGCATTCAGAGAAGAGATGGACATGTTTTACTGACAGCTTCTTCCATCAGGCTATGAAGGTGACTCTGGTCTGCTCAGGACCCTTGTTAGAGTGTCCTCTTCCTTAGTGTGCTCTCAAAGTGGTCCTGAGGGCTAGTCCTTAAGAGTATGCTCCAGTGCAATTGCAAATGTTTCCCTAGTACAAGGCTTCTATCCTTCCCTGGATGCTTTTATACATTAGGAAGTTTGGAATAGACAATCAAGAGGAGAATCTTTAAGTTCCTTTTAATATGTATTCTTTTAAGTAGAGCCTAGTTATAGCCCTGAGCAACCTGTCTCTCCCCTGAGCCTAGCCTTGACCTCTCTAAGTGCTCTGTAATTAAAGGCACGTTCAAAGCAGAGAGCATTGTCATCTCTATCTTCATGTACTAACTATTCACTGAGCTAGAAAGGATGATAGAAGAAGAACAACTGGAAAAAATAAAAACTTAGGTCAGGGAAAAAATGCCTGGAATCAGAAAATAAATTTTAAAAATTAACTTCAATGAATTTACTTTTTAAAAATTGATATACATTATTATTAACTAAAGTCCATACTTTACATTAAGATTCACTCTTAGTGTTGTACATCATATGGGTTGACAAATGCATAATGTCATGCATCCACCATCACAGTAGCATACAGAATAGTTTCACTGCCCTGTGCTCCCCCTATTCATTTCTCCCCTCCTCCCCTGAACCTCTGGCAACCACTGACCTTTTTTTTTATTGTTGAAAGTATTACAGATGTCCCCCCTTTTCCCTCCATTGACCCCCTCCTCCACGCTCCCATCCCCCTTCTGCTTTCCCCAAACTATTGTCTGTGTTCATTGGTTGTGCATATATGCATATAAGTTCTTTGGTTTATCTCTTCCCAACCTCCCCACCCCCCTTACCTCTGAGGTTTGTCAGTCTGGTCCCTACTTCCATGTCTCTGAATCTATTTTGTTTATGATATTCCATAATAGATTAGGTGGCACTTGTCTTTCTCTGACTGGCTTATTTCACTCAGCATAATACTCTCCAGGTCCCTCCATGTTGTCTTCAAGGTTAAGAGATCTTTCTTTCTTACAGCTGCATGGTATTCCAGTGTGTATATGTAGCACAGCTTTTTAATCCACTCATATATTGATGCTGTTTCCACATCTTAGCAATTGTAAATAGTGCTGTTATGAACATAGGGGTACATATATTCTTTCTGATTGGTGTCTCAGGCTTCTTAGGATATAGTTCTAGAAGTGGGATCACTGGGTCAAATAGCAGTTCAATTTTTAATTTTTTGAGGAAACACCATATTGTTTTCCATAGTGGCTACACCAGTCTGCATTCCCACCAGCAGTGTACTAGAGTCCCCTTTTCTCCACACCCTCACCAGCACTTGTTGTTTGATGATTTGTTTATGGCAGCCAGTCTGGCAGGTGTAGGTGATATCTCATAGTCATTTTAATTTGCATCTCTCTGATGATTAGAGATGTTGAGTGTTTTTTCATATGTTTCCTGGCCACTTGTATGTCCTGTTTGAACAAGTGTCTATTTAGGTCCTCTGCCCATTTTTAATTGGATTGTTTGTCTTCCTTTTGTTGAGTTGTATGAGTACTTTATATATTTTGGATATTAACCCCTTATCCAATATATCATTGGCAAATATGTTCTCCTAGAGAGTGAGTTCCCTTTTCATTGTGATGCTGGTTTCTTTTGTCCTGCAGAAGCTTTTATCATTTCTCTGAACTCTACATCTGATAACTTGCTTATCTCCATTTCTTTTAGCCCTTCTTCTGTAGAATTCTCTTGTTCTTTCATTTGGGATTTGTTTCTTTGTTTCACCATTTTGGCTCTCTCAGCAGGATTTGGAGCCTGCCAAAATCTCCCTGTGGGTATCGATGTTCTACAGATTGTGGCTCCCTCTGCTGGGTTTGGATGAGTATGGAAGGGCCAAGCTGAACACCAGTGTCTGGTCTTACTTTCCTGGGTAGAGTCACAGGCCTGGCAAAGATTCAAGTTCTGACAGTTAATGAGCCTCAAGTTGCAGTTCTGTGCTAGATGCCGACTCCTCCCAGCTGGGTGAGGTTAAATTCCAAAGGGTGGGTCAGTTGCTTCTCCTGCCCCCTGGCTATAGCTGCTTTGATGGACTCTGCTTGAGAAGAATGTTCCTGTAGCCTGGGTTAATGGCTCAGCACAGGGGACCCAGGCCTCAGCCTTCACAGCTCAGTCCCCAGAGCTATGAAACCCAATAACTGAGAGCCAGGTCCAAGGCTCAAAGCCTTCAGAGACTCGTTTCTGCCTACAGGCTGGTTGGTAGTCTCTGGCAGTTAATGAGCCTCAGGTTCAATGGATTTACTTTTATTTATTTGGAGTGTCTTCCACTCATTAGACTGTAGGCTCTATGAGGGTAGAGACTATTATTACTCTCCATTGTGTCCTTATGACATAGTGTAGTGCCTGTCATACTGGTCATCAGGAGTATTTTTTGAGTGAGTAGATGAATGTTTAGGACAAGCTTTTCCCCTCCTTCCTCCCAACAGGAAACAACTGTCCTAGAAGTGAAATTGCTGCGACCATCATAAAAAGGGTCTGGCCTCAGCAAGCTTTGCCAGCCTTTTCTTCCAGCCCCTCTGTCTCTTACCCTAAACAGAGTTACAGCATGAGGAGAAGATCATTTGCCCTCTTTTTAAAATTTTTATTAAGCTCCATCCAAAGATATGTTTTTATTTATTTTTTATTGGTTTTTAGAGAGAAAGGAAGGAAGAGAGAGAGAAACTTTGATGTGAGAGAGAAACATCAGTCGGTTGCCTCCTATACATGCCCTGACCAGGGATTGAACCTGCAACCTAAATATATGCCCTAACCAGGAATCGAACTTGCAACCCCTTGGTGTACTGAGGATGCTCCAACCAACTGAACTACCCAGCCAGGGCAGCATTTGCCCCCTTAATCACTTTTGTTTACAGTGACCTCTGCCTGTATTCCTTTCTGATTTATTGGCAAAATTTTCTTCTCCATCAAGGACCAGTTCAGACACTGTTTCTGGAGCCTTTCCTAGTGCCTCCAGCTGAAAGGAAGCTGCACCCTGACAGCATTCATGTTTTGCTTTAAACAAGGACTGAGCTTGGTTATCATTCTCTCTCCCATATTGTCTATCTCAGGATCTTGAACATAGTCAGAATTCAAGAAATAATTATTGAATTAAGGACTGAATGAGCATTTGTAGTAGTCTTATTGGGATGTTAACTGTAGTATAAACTGTTGCATGGAAATTTAAACATGGTGCGTCAATGAAAGAAAGAATTATTTTCTGCTTTATTTTATGCCCTCACCTATTTTGTTAATTATGTATCTTTGAGTCTTTCAACATTTTAGGGGGAAATGTTATTTAAAATGCGTTCTCAAGACACTCTTTGAGTCTGGCTCTTAGGAAAATAACTGCCTCCATCCATGTGTTCCAGTGGCCTTCAGATGCAGCTGGGACGTGGAGAGGGTTACAGCTTCCTGCAAGAGCCTAAAATACTGAACTGTTATTGAAGACGGCCCCCACCTGCACCCCTGTGCATAAATAGAAGCAGACCCTGATTTGGTGCTGGAATAACATGAAGTTGAAGGCAGACTGGGTGGCCTGGCTGTTGGAGCCAGGATTCCCATTTATATTAAGAGCTGGTTCTGGACCATTCTAAATCATTGACTCATTCAGCTCTGCAGAGGGACCAGAGTAGAAAATATGCATCTGATCCCTCGAGGCTAAGTATCCAGGTTGGAAATCAACCTGTGTCACTTTGAAAATTGTCCCTGAAACAAGCAATTGTGGAAAGGTCTTAGAGAATTAAAAATGCCATTATGTAGTGAGGCATAATTCCCTGATCACCTTGTTCTTAAATTAAAGTTTAAATTTGAAGACTAGCATATAGGGGCATATAAAATCCCAATAGCTGCCACTTTCCCACTCCACTCCAGGCTCTGTTGCTTCTCACATCTGCCTGTTCACAGCAAGGCGCCAGTGTGAGCTTTCAGTTTTTGATGGAACCCTGTGTTACAGATACCAATATAAATCATGTTTCATTCTCTTAATGAATAGTTCTCAGAATCTAACTTGTTTTCTAGAGTGTACTGTTTAGTTAATTTAAAAACTATTTATTGGAGAATAACATAAGTATGGAAAAATCATATGTGTATAACTAGTTAAATTTTCATATATTTTTAAATTTTATTTTAAAGGGTACATTGAGAATTAATCCAAAGAAGTTTCATGAAGCCTTCATTCCTTCCCCGGTAAGTTCAATAATTTTATAATAAACTTAATGTCACATTCAATTTTTTAGATGTGCTCTGAAACTGAAATAATATATTCTAACTAAAAAGCAGAGTAGTAAAACGAAATTGAGAATGGGCAAGGATTTGTTTCAAACTTAAATAAGGAAAATTTGCCTTTGGTTAACAACCCTTTCTGCCAGTCTTAAAATCACACCTTAAATGAAAAGCGTGGCATTTGTTACTAGGCTGCAGAGCAACTGAACCCATGCAGACACCCACCAGTTCGTGTAATTGGACGCCCTTGGTTTATAGCTTAAAAGGATTTATGGGTTTTCCACTGATTTACGTTAATCTTTCCTAAACAAATATACTATCTACTTTCGATCTACTGCATGAGCTAATCTGCAAATTTGTCCAAAAATAATGTGTAATGCTTTTTTTTTTTTTTTTTTTTTTTTTTTATGGTCAGAGTTTCTCACATCACTTTTATGCAGGTGATAGGACTTGGTACAAGGCTCTTTACCATTGGGTCTTTAATACTCTTCCTTATGTTCATGACTCATTTTAGCAGGCTCTCTCCTGTTAAGGGACGTTCACCCTGACATATAGTTAGCAGCAGACCTCTGAATAAGGCTTGATTGTACAAAGCTGGGAGAGCAGTGTTCTTAAATTCCTGACCTAACTTTTCCAGGACACCATAAATAGGGTAGCAGAAGAATTATAGAATTTTCAGGGTGGAAGAGACCATAGGAATAAACTTTTGCTTATAGATGAGAAAATGGAATATATATATTTCAGTTACCATATTTCATTATGTTACATGACAGGTTTAGTGAGAATACAAGTTTAGTCATGTACTTCATAGGGATTGTTATTGTTATTAAACTAACCTTAAGACCTGTTCTCAAGCTCAGTTTAGTTCTGTTTTTTCCTTTTCCAGAAGCCAAGGATTCACATTTGTACCTCAGGTTCAGGTCTTACCCTTTGGATTAGATAAAAAGCATTACTGACACAAACAACAAGTGTAGGTGAGGATGAGGAGTAAAGGGAACCCTTGTGCGCTCTTGGTAGATGGTGCAGCAACTATAGAAAACAGTGTGGAGGTTCCTCGGGAGGGACGCACATGGAGTGGTGAGGGGCTGCACATGCGTGATGAGGGAGGAAGGAGATGCCCGCCTAGCCAGCTCGATCATCTGAATCATCCTTGGCAATCAGTGTGGTGACAGTTAAGATGGATGACTCAAACTTTTAACATTGAGTTGTTTTCATGTTTTGTATCATTAAAGTAAGAGTTTCTGCAACAGATATAGGCTTCTGAATGAATGAAGTAAGAGCTGAGTAGTGATGCAATATTTATAGATTTGTGTGTTGTCTGAGGTTCAACTCAGCCCTGCTTCTCTTGGTTTCCTGGGATAGAAACATGACAATACCAGCGTCTTGTTATCTTAAATCTCTGAGCTGTCTAAGGGTGGTGTAACTGCTTTTGAAAGAGGCATCTCATTGCATATGTTTTGACACATGATAATGGGTAGGATGACCTACATGCAGACAGCTCTTTTTTCATTCTTAGGAAGTCAGAGACATCCTGTTGCTTTATAAATTGCAGAAGGCAGGGATTGATGATGTTGTGCTACACTTTAGTTGTTCACTCTCTGTGTACTGGTTGCCTCTTTCTTATGTCTCAGAGAAGCTTATCTTGAGGTCAACTGCAGCAGTTCTGTCTTTGTGGCTAACATAGTAGCTGTTCCTCAGGGACGAGGGTGGGTCAGGTTTGGCAGAGTATGCAGGCCACAGCTGCCAGCCATGGGTAGATTGGAAGTTGAACAGAAAGATTGTTCTAAAAGATTTCTAATGGTCTGTAACCAGAAACTATAAAAATTGCTGAGTGTCTAAAATCCCACGGGGGTGGTGAATTTGGAATGCTAATTTTAACTTTGACTAAAATGTCATAGTGATCACCTGTAGTCATCTGTTGAGTGTTAAATCTATTCTGTATCAAGTGTCTATTAGAAAATTTTGAGTTTCCAAGCCTGTTTGCTATTTAAGAAAAATGAACATTTTATTTCTTTCTTATCCTCTGAAAAGAAGTATATAGTATAAACTTTTGGAGGGATACTGGCCGGTTTGGCTCAGCGGTTAAACTTTTGGAGGGATAAAAGGATAAGAGCACATGTTTGCATGTTTGTTGATGAAACATTTTGAAAATAATTAATTTTGTCACTTACTCTTGAAGGCACGCTTTTCCTTAGCTGTGCTTTCCATTTAAGTGTTTTGGTAAAATTTGGCTTATTTTTGTAAAGTAATCTGGCGCTAATTTAAGTTTAGCAATCGATACCTGGGGAGTTCACTGGGGCTACACTGCTTAAAGTGGGTTGTTTATAAGCATGTGATTGAGGGTGAAGGTGTCTGTGCCTTGTTGTATTCACAGTTTGGAGTTTTACCCTGCTCCTAAGTCAATGAGAGGAATGTGAGAATGCTCTATGAATGTCATTTTATGTCCCTTTCCTTTTCTTCTTTGCTGTCTACTTAGGTCTCCACAAAAACAACCCCAGTTTTTTCTCTGCCACTTTCTTGGGGGTGTGTGTTGGGGGAGTATGATTTTGCTGGTTTCTTCTTAGAGAACCCACATTCTAGGGCTGGTTGCTGCTCCTGTTCTTGGTGTTCTTGAGGGATTATATGTTGTTGTTCTTCTGTTTTCTTGCAAACGTTCTGTTTTATTTTACTCTTACCTTTGTTTAAAAAAAAATTCAGCTAGTGTAGAAAAGATATCAGCGTGCTTTATTTTATTTAAAACAAAAAAGGATAACCTAAGGATAGCTTACTCCTTTCTTATTTCAGTTATGAAAGCATGCAATCCCAGTTTTTTGCTTCATGTGTTTTTGTTTGTTTGTTTTTGGCCTGCCTGTAGTACATCTTCTCTTACTTGGTGATTTGTTGGTATTCTGTTAATCTGCTCTTATGTGTTCATCACCATTTCTATTAGTTCCAAAGGGACTGAGCTCCCTCTAGTCTGCTTGTAGCTATGTACTAGTGTTCCTATTAAATCACTGGACAGATTGTGGAGTCCACAGTTTTTGTTTTTTATTTTTTTCTTCAATTTGTATTAATTTATTTTTGTTACAGATGTTTCTCCCCCCCCAAGACCCCCTCCTCCTTATCTTGCTCCCCCACCCCCCTAGCATTGTTGTCTATGTCCATTGGTTATGCATACATGCATGTGAGTTCTTTGGTTCATCTCATCTATCCCCACCCCCCCACCCCTCTACTCTGAGGTTTGTCACTCTGAACCATACTCCTTTCTATGTCTCTTGGTCTATTTTGTTCATGAGCCCATCTAACTCATTATATTCCACAAATAAGTGAGATCATGTGGTATTTGTTTTTCTCTGATTGGCTTACTTCACGTAGCATAATACTCTCGAGGTCCCTCTATGTTGTCTCAAAGGATAAGAGATCTTTCTTTCTTACAGCTG
This sequence comes from Tadarida brasiliensis, assembly GCA_030848825.1. NCBI lineage: Eukaryota > Metazoa > Chordata > Mammalia > Chiroptera > Molossidae > Tadarida > Tadarida brasiliensis. Next base: position 101,469,714 of record CM061265.1, read on the forward strand.
CATAGTATTCCATTGTGTATATGTACCACAGCTTTTTTATCCACTCATCTATTGATGACACTTGGGCTGTTTCCAGATCTTGGCGATTGTAAATAGTGCTGCTATGAACATAGGGGTACATATATTCTTTCTGGTTGGTGTTTCAGGCTTCTTAGGATATATTCCTAGAAGTGGGATCACTGGGTCAAATGGCAATTCAATTTTTAATTTTTTGAGGAAACACCATAGTGTTTTCCATTGTGGCTGCACCAGTCTGCATTCCCACCAGCAGTGTACTAGAGTCTCCTTTTCTCCACACCCTCGCCAGCCCTTGTTGTTTGATGATTTGTTTATGGCAGCCATTCTGGCAGGTGTGAGGTGATACCTCATCGTTGTTTTAATTTACATCTCTCTGATGATTAGTGATGTTGAGCATTTCTTCATATGTCTCTTGGCCATTTGTATGTCCTGTTTGGAGAGGTGTCTCTTTAGGTCCTCTGCCCATTTTTTAATTTGGTTCTTTGTCTTCCTTTTGTTGAGTTGTATGAGTACTCTAATATTTTGGAAATTAACCCCTTATCTGATGAATCATTGGCAATTATGCTCTCCCATACAGTGGGTTCCCTTTCCATTTTGATGGTTGTTTCTTTTGCTCTGCAGAAACTTTTGAGTTTGATGTAGTCCCATGTGTTCATTTTTTCCTTTGTTCCTGTTGCCTTAGTGAGGTATCAGTGAAAATTCTGCCGCGTATGACGTCTGAAATTTTGTTGCCTACATTTTCTTCTAGGATTTTTATGGATTCATGAGTCACATTTAAGTCTTTTATCCATTTTGAGTTTATTCTGTTTATGGTGTAAGTTGATGGTCTAGTTTCATTTTTTTGCATGTAGCTGTCCAATTTTCCCAGCACCATTTATTAAAGAGGCTGTCTTTACTCCATTGAATGCTGTTGCCACTTTTGTCGAATATTAATTGAGCATAATGTTTTGGGTCAATTTTTGGGTTCTCTGTTCTATTCCATTGACCTATATGCCTGTTCTTGTGCCAGTACCAGGCTGTTTTGATTACAGTAGCTTTGTAGTATAACCTGATATCCGGTATTATGATCCCACCTACTTTGTCCTTTTTCAAGATTGCTGTGGCTATTCGGGGTCTTTTTTGGTTCCATATGAACTTTTGAAGTATTTGTTCTAGTTCTGTGAAGTATGTCGTTGGTATTTTGATGGGGATTGCATTGAATCTATAGATTGCTTTGGGTAGTATGGACATTTTAATGATGTTAATTCTTCCAATCCATGAACAAGGTATGTGCTTCTACTTTTTCATATCTTCTCTATTTCTTTTTTCAATGTCCTGTAGTTTTCTACAAATAAGTCCTTTACATCTTTGGTTAAGTTTATTCCTAGGTATCTTAATTTTTTTGCCACGATGGTAAATGGGATTTTTTTTAGTTTCTCTTTCTGTGAGTTCATCATTGGTGTATAAGAATGCCATTGATTTCTTGACATTAATTTTGTATCCTACTACTTTGCCAAATTCATTTATTAAGTCTAGTAGATTTTTGATGGAGTCTTTACGGTTTTCTATGTATAATATCATATCATCTGCGAATAATGACAGTTTCACTTCCTCCTTTCCAATTTGGATCCCTCTTATTTTTCTTCATGTCTGATTGCTGTGGCTAAGACTTCCAGTACTATGTTAAATAAGAGTGGCGAAAGGGGGCATCCCTATCTTGTTCCTGTTCTTAAGGGAAATGCTTTTAGTTTTTGCCCATTGAATATGATGTTGGCTGTAGGTCTGTCATATATGGCCTTTATTATGTCGAGATATGATCCTTCTATTCCCACATTGCTGAGCGTTTTTATAAGAAATAGGTGCTGGAGCCCTGGCCGGTTTGGCTCAGCGGTTGGAGCGTCGGACTGCGGTCCAGAGAGACCCAGGTTCGGTTCCCGCTAGGGCCATGTACCTCGGTTGCAGTTTGTCCCCGGCCCTGGTTGGTCGTGCGGGTGGTAGCCACTCGATGTGTCCCTTTCACGTCGATGTTTCTCTCTCTCTCTCTCTTCCCCTCTCTCCCTCCCACTCTATCTGAACAAAAAAAATGAAAAAATGTCCTCGGGTGAGGATTAAAAAAAAAAAAAAAAAAAAGAAATAGGTGCTGGATTTTGTCGAATGCTTTTTCAGCATCTATTGATATGATCATATGGTTTTTATCTTTCATTTTGTTTATGTGGTGTATCACATTTATTGATTTGCGAATATTGTACCAGCCTTGCATCCCTGGGATGAATCCCACTTGGTCATGGTGAATGATTTTTTTAATGTATTGCTGGATCCGATTTGCTAGTATTTTGTTCAGGATTTTGGCATCTATGTTCATCAGGGATATTGGCCTGTAGTTTTCTTTCTTTGTAGTGTCTTTTTCTGATTTTGGAAGTAGAATTATGCTGGCCTCAAAAATGAGTTTGGAAGTCTTCCTCCTTCTTGAATTTGTTGGAATAGTTTGAGGAGAATGGGTGTTAGTTCTTCTTTGAATGTTTGGTAAAACTCCCCTGTGAAGTTATCCGGTCCTGGGCTTTTGTTTGCTGGGAGAGTCTTGATTACATCTTCAATTTCCTTAGTTGTTATTGGTCTGTTCAAGTTTTCTGTCTCTTCCTGGTTCAGTTTTGGGAGACTATGTATTTCTAGAAATTTGTCCATTTCTCTTAGATTGTCTAATTTGTTGCCCTATAATTATTCATAGTATTTGTTAATGAGCCTTTGTATTTTTGTGGTGTCAGTTGTTACTTCTCTTTCATTTCTGATTTTGTGTATTTGGGTTCTCTCTCCTTGTTTCCTGGTGAGTCTAGCTAAGGGTCCATCAATCTTGTTTATCTTTTCGAAAAACCAGCTCTTTGTTTCATTGATTCTTTGAATTGTTTTTTTTTGGTCTCTATGTTGTTTATTTCTGCTCTGATCTTTACTATTTCCTTCCTTCTACTTGCTCTGGAGTTTTCTTTTTGTTTGCTTTCTAGTTCTTTAAGTTGTGAGGTGAGATAGTCAATTAAGAATTTTTCTCGTTTCTTGAGGTAGGCCTGTAATGCTATGAAATTCCCTCTCAGAACTGCTTTTGCTGCATCCCATAGATTTTGTATTGTTGTGTGTTCATTTTCATTGGTTTCCAGGAAGTTTTTAATTTCTTCCTTGATCTCCTTGGTAACCCATTCATTGTTCAATAACATGCTATTTAGCCTCCATGTGTTCAAGTGTCTTTGCTTGTTCTTGTTGCAATTAATTTCTAGTTTTGTGGCATTGTGATCTGAGAAGACGCTTGATATGATTTCAGTCTTCTTGAACTTGTAGAGATTTAGTTTGTGCCCTAACATGTGGTCTGTCTCTGAGAATGTCCCATGTGCACTTGAGAAGAATGTGAATTCTGCAGTTTTGGGATGTAATTCTCTGTAGATATCTATTAAATCTATTTGATCTAGTTTATTTAGAGTCTCTGTTTCCTTGTTAATATATTTTTTTTTTTATCCTCACCCGAGGACATTTTTCCATTTTTTTGTTCAGACAGAGTGGGAGGGAGAGAGAGGGAGAGAGAGAGAGAGAGAGAAAGAGAAACATTGATGTGAAAGGGACACATTGAGTGGCTGCCTCCCGCACGACCAACCCGGGCTGGGGACAAACTGCAACCGAGGTACGCGCCCCTAGCGGGAACCGAACCTGGGTCTCTCTGGACCGCAGGCCGACGCTCTAACCGCTGAGCCAGACTGGCCAGGGCTCCTTGTTAATTTTTTGTCTAGAGGATCTATCCAGTGATGTCAGTGGGGTATTGAAGTCCCCTGCTATGATTGTCTTGCTGTCGATTTCTCCTTTGAAGTCCTCCAGAAGATTTTTAATATATTTTGGTGCTCCTATATTGGGTGCATATATGTTTACCAAGGTTATATCTTCCTGCTGGATAGATCCTTTCAATATTATGTAGTGGCCTACTTTGTCTCTAGTTATGGCCTTCATTCTGAAATCTATTTTATCAGATATGAGTATTGCTACCCCAGCTTTTTTTTCCTTTCCGTTTGCTTGGAAGATTTTTTTCCATCCCTTCACTTTCAATCTATGTGAGTCTTTTGTTGTGAGGTGGGTCTCTTGTAAACAACATATATATGAGTCATGCTTTCTTATCCAGTCCGCTACTCTGTGTCTTTTTATTGGAGCATTCAATCCATTTACATTTAAGGTGATTATTGATTATTGATATGTACTTATTTATTGCCATTTTTGTTTAATGTGGTTATATTTTTCTTCCTATTTCTTCTACTAATTATAGTAGTCCTTTTAACATTTTCTGCAGTGCTGGTTTGTTGCTAATATATTCCCTTAGCCTTTTTTTTTTGTCTGGGAAGCTCTTTATTTGACCTTCTATTTTGAATGATAGCCTTGTTGGATAGAGTAGTCTTGGATTCAGATCCTTGTTTTTCATGACCTTGATTACTTCATGCCATTCCCTTCTGGCCTGTAGTGTTTCTGTTGAGAAGTCAGCTGATAGCCTTATGGGGGTTCCTTTGTAGGTAACCTGTTGCTTATCTCTTGCTGCCTTTAGGATTCTCTCTTTGTCTTTAATTTTTGGCATTTTAATGACTGTGTGTCTTGGTGTGGGCCTGTTTGGGTTCTTCTTCCTTGGGGCTCTCTGTGCTTTTTGAACTTGAATACCTTCTTCCTTCACCAAATTAGGGAAGTTTTCTGTCACTATTTCTTCAAATATATTCTCTAACTCTTGCTCATTTTCTTCTTCTTCGAGGACTCCTATGATGTGAATGTTGTTACGTTTCCAGTTGTCCCACAGTTCTCTTAAGCTGTCTTCCTGTTTTTTAATAGTTTTTTCCTTTTGGTTTTCTGATTGGTTGATTTTTTCCTACCCTGTCTTCTAATTCACTGATCCAGTCCTCAGCTTCGTCTACTCTGCTGTTTAGTCCTTCCAATGTGTTCTTTATTTCTGCTATGTCATTCTTCATTTCCACTTGGTTGGTTTTCAATGTTTCTATATCTTTACTCATGGTGTTGAGGTCCTTACTCATGCTGTTGAGCTTCCTCAAGATCATGGCTCTGAACTCTACCTCTGATAATTTGCTTAACTGCATTTCATTTATCTCATCTTCAGTAGAGTTCTCTTGTTGTTTCATTTGGGATTTGTTTCTTTGTTTCACCATTTTGGCTGTCTCCGTGGGTTTTGGTCCTGCCAAATTTTCCTGTGGGTGTTGGTTTTCTGCTGTTTGTGGCTCCCTCTACTCAGTTTGGATGAGTGTGGGAGGACCCACGTTAAACACCACTGTCAAGTGTTACTTTCCTGGGTAGATTTGCAAGCCCAGGAGAGGTTCAGTTATCCTCTAGCTTTTTGCCTGGAGGCTATTAGTCTCAGTTACTTAATGAGCCTTGGGTTGTAGCCCTCAGCTGAATGAAAAACTCCCTCACGTGTTCAGCATAAGAGGATTTCCCGAGGATGGGGCAGATGCTGGTTGTTAATGAGCCTCAATTTGCATTTCTCTGGCCCAGCTGGGTGGGGTTTAATCTCTGAGGCAGGGGCTGCTGCTTCTCCCCAGAGCTCCAGGAAGGAGCAAGATGGCCACTGTCCTGTGCGGCCATTACTCAGCAAAAACTCTGAGCGCCCTCCAAATCCAAAATGTCCCCACACAGTTCCAGTCCAGTCTGCCTTCCCTTTGCCAGAGCCCAAGGTGAGTGGCTGTAGCTAATCTAGTGCTCTGTCACGGCCCTCTGCACTGTGGAGCTGGCTTGGGATTTTAACCCCGAGGGAGCTGCTCACAGCTAAAACCACTGCTGTCCATGGGCTCCTAGCCTGCCCTCTTGTGCCTCCACAGACCTACCAGGCTCAATCTAGTGTCCCTGGTTATATTGTCCTTTCCAGCTGCTTTTCTGTTGCTTTTCCCCGAGGATTTGTCTTTATTTTAGTTGTAATTCCAGTTTGGTCCTGGGAGAATGTCTGTGTAGCTTCCATTCACTCCACCGCCATTTTGGAATCTGAGTCCACAGTTTTTAAATCAAGGAAGTAATTTTTGGTTCTGTGCTTTGGTAAGCTGATTATTTTATTTCTTTCTCCAACCTAGGATGGTGATCGAGACATTTTTATTGATGGGATTGTTGCTCGTAATAGAGCCTTGAATGGGGATCTGGTGGTCGTGGAGCTGCTTCCAGAGGAACAGTGGAAGGTGAGTTAAATTTTCATTTTCTAATTATAGACTTCTCAGGGCCTTTTGTATCCATCGTGCATCAATGAGGCATCATAAACTGAAGCAGTTATGGATCCCTAAGGCCCTGTGGTTGCCTCAGAAACAGGCCACATAATGCTTGGTATATAGAAGCATCTGGTCAGCAGACATCGAATGATTTGAGTTGTTCTCCTTGCTCTCTCTCCTGTGATCTGTCTTCCCTGTCACATGCTTTGCAAATTATATAACCTCTCTGTGCCTCATATGCCTCATCTGTAAAATGGGAATGATCATAGTACCTACTTCATGGGTTTGTCATGAGGATTAAATGAGAATACCTGTAAAAATCTTAGAAGAGTGCCATATCAATGGTAGCAGGTCAGGAAATATTAGTTCTTATTATTAACTAATCCAGAAATGTGGGAAGTATTACTTTATACCAGAGCTTTGTTGAGATATAAGTTTAATTCTTTTTATTTGACAGGGCTAGAGTGAGTTAGACCTATGTGCCAGGTATTTGTAGGGCACAGGGAAATTAGTCATGATCAAGATGGCATAGTTTTTGCCCTCATAGAGTTTTTAGTCTGGTAGGGAGTACAGGCAGGAAGAGACACATACTAATTGCACTTACACAAATTAAAGGATAATTTAAAAATATATTTTTCTCTATTGATTTTAGAGAAAGAGGAAGGGAGAGGGAGAGAGAGATAGAAGCATCAGTGAGAGAGAACCTTGATCGCTGCCTCCTGCACACCCCCACTGGGGATCGGCCCACAACCTGGGCATGTGTGACTTCTTGGTACATAGGTGGACACTCAACCACTAGGCCACACCAGCCGGGCAGGGATACATTTTTTTAATCCTCACCCAAAGATATGTTTTTTTAAATTGATTTTAGAGAGACACAGCTTGTTGTTTTTCTATTTTACAGTTAATATCTGTAAAATATTGGCATTGATACAGAGAAAGGCCTAGACTGTCAGGGAGGACCCTACCTTTTGAGTTACTGGTAGGAGTAGAGTAGGGGCAATGACAGAGGGCTGGCCTTGGTGTGTGCATAGGCCTCTTCAGCTTTCAGAAGATTTATTTATTTTTTTATTATTATTATTATTTTTTAATCCTCACCCGAGGACATTTTTCCATTTTTGTTCAGCTAGAGTGGGAGGGAGAGAGAGGAAGAGAGAGAGAGAGAGAGAGAAACATCGATGTGAAAGGGACACACCGAGTGGCTGCCTCCCGCACCACCCAACCAGGGCCGGGGACAAACTGCAACCGAGGTACATGCCCTTAGCGGGAACCGAACCCGGGCCTCTCTGGACCGCAGGCCGACGCTCTAACCGCTGAGCCAAACCGGCCAGGGCGACAATTGTTTTTTTTAAATCCTCGCCTAAGGATGTCTTTTATTGATTTTTAGAGAGAGGAAGGGAGGAAGGAGAGAGAGAGAGAGAGAGAGAAAGGGAGAGAAACATCAATGTGAGAGAAAAACACTGATTGGTTGCCTCCTGTATGTGCCCTGACTGGGGATGGAACCCACAACCTGGGTATGTACCCTAACTATGAATTGAACCCGCCACCTTTGCATGTAGGGAAGGACACTCCAACCAACTGAAGCACACCGGCCAGGGCTACAATTGCTTTTCATATTAAAGTCAGCCCCATTAGGTATGTCTCTTAGGACTCATTAGTTAAGAGTACTTCTCAGCTTCCCATTCTGAAGATGGGAGCTCTGTTTCCTGTAGCCCACATGGTTCAGTTGTTGGTGATGGGGTCAAATTAGAGAGAAGAGAATATTCAGACTGTCATCAAGAATCCCTGACGTTGAATCTAAACATCTCAAAGCATACTGGTCAATTGTATTATAGGTTTGTTAGTACAAAAGCAAATTGTTATCAGAGGAATCTGTAGTCAGTGGTGTGAACAAATGTGAATTAATTGAATTATTCATCTTTGCTTCTTTATACTTGTGCTCACCCCTTTGGGTATGTAAACTACAAGGCCTTTGGGATTTTGGAAAAAAACAACAGTTCTTTTAGCTGTTGTAGTAAACAGTCAATTTATTTCACAGCATGTTTTTTGGCAGAATAGACAGCTGTAAAAGTATCAAGCTGTGAGGCAACATAAAAAATAATTTGCTCATATATAACAATTTTAATTTCAAAATTATTCCACATTTTTAGTATTTATGTATTTTTTTTTATTGCAGACATCTAGTGAAGGATAGTTGAAGGGCAAATGATAGTTTATTTTCACGTTGTCAATAGAGAAATTACGTGGCTTCTTTGAGAACTTGGAGTTTTTGACAGAACCAGGGAGTAGAATCCAGATCTTTTGACTTTTAGCTTAACACTCTTTTCTTACTTTTTTTTTTTTAGTGAATGTGTGTGTGTATGTGTTTTTCTAGGCTGAGCATCTGTGGCTTGCCTCAGGTTTTTAAAACTAGGGGGGCATGTTGCCCAAATGGTTAGGAGCCATGATCCTGATGTTTCTGCCTGTAGCAGTGCAGGGTTCTAGGAGCTTCTCATCCTCCACCCATCTTGCTTTGTGCTAGATGGTGGAGGTACAGGTTCGAATAAGTTATGAGCTTTGCTCTTAAGGACCTCATAGGCTGGATGGAAGGGGATGGGAACAACTGTAGTATAGTTTGCAGGATAGAAAGAGAAATACATATATTGTAGAAGCATGAAACTCTATCTGAGTGAATTGAGGAAGGTTTCATAGAGGAGATTACATTTGAACTAAAATTTGAAGGATGGGAATGGAGAAGGAGAGAGGATTTATTTTGTTTTAGGAGGAGAGTGATTTGGGCTGAGGATGATTTGGCAAGAGAGGATTATGAAAATTTCCCCTTTGAGGAGGAACATATGGAATAAAGCTTTTTCTTTCTGCCATGCCATTGGCTACAGCCCCTCAACCAACTCTCCTAGACACAGGCAAGAGCAGGGGATTCCTAACTTCTCTAGATCCCACCCTCCAGGAAGACCAGTGTCCTTGGCCCCCCTTTTACAGAAGCTCACAGAATACTGCATTTTGCTTTGTAAAGTCTTCTGTTTGCCATTTATTTGATCTTCATTCTTCCTCTTCCATTCTCTTTCCTTTTCCTTTCTCCCATCAAGTTCACCTCCCATAGCTGTTAAACAACCGTGTCATTCATCCTTTTTGTTAACTATAAAAAGTTTAAACTATTGTTTTCCTTCTCTTAATACTTTAATTATTTAGTTATTTTAATCCTCACCCAAGGACATACTTGAGAGAGAGAGAGAGAGAGAGAGAGAGAGAGAGAGAGAGAGAGAGAGAGAAACATCAATCAGTTGCCTTTTGGACGCTCCCTGACTGGGAATCAAACCCAAAACCCAGGTATGTGCCCTGACCAGGAATCGAACTGGCAACCCTTCAGTGTACGGGACGACGCTCAACCAACTGAGCCACTCTGGCCGGGCCCTTCTCTTAATACTTTAATACTTTACATTACAAATAAGCAATGTAAATCTGTGGATGTTGCTGTTGATTGCTAACTTTTTAGTGCTTACTGTGTACCAGGAACTGTATGTAGTGCCTCACACCATGCTTTAGTTTGCTGTCATCTCTAGCTCAGTTTTGTGAATGAGAAACCTGAGGCTTAGCTTAAACATCTTACTTATTTAGGGAACTAGGGAGTAATAGAGTTGAGATTCAGATTCACATCTTATTTCATGGTCTCATTGCTGCTTCTTAGTCCAGAGAAATAAAGAAGAAAGATATTTGATCTATAGATAGATATTGTCAGGTATCACAAAAATCTGCATAAATCCAAAAAATAGTTATATATGCTTCAGGATTAGCTAATATTTTAAGTTGCCATCATGGGTAAAGAAGATGACTTAATTCAAATCATCAAAGGCCTAGTATTATTATTATTATTATTATTATTTATTTATTTATTTATTTATTTTTATCCTCACCCGAGGACATTTTTTCATTTTTTGTTCAGATAGAGTGGGAGGGAGAGAGAGGAAGAGAGAGAGAGAGAGAGAGAAACATCAACGTGAAAGGGACACATCGAGTGGCTGCCACCCGCACGACCAACCAGGGCCGGGGACAAACTGCAACTGAGGTACATGCCCTTAGCGGGAACCGAACCCTGGTCTCTCTGGACTGCAGGCCGACGCTCTAACCGCTGAGCCAAACCGGCCAGGGCGGGCTAGTATTATTTTTAGGAAAAAAACAGTTTAGAAAAAAATAATTAGAATTCTAGTAGTTCTGTCTTAAGACTTGAGAGGTATGATGGCTTCTCAGGGCATTATGGAGGCAGATGTTTGGAATGCCTCACAACCTTACCAGACACCTGCTGTAAATGGTGGATCAGATACTGAGAGAGCTGACCGAATTCAAAAGTCTAATCAAGAGCTGGACAAGTACAGAGTCAAAGGGGTAACAGACCCAGATGCCATCCTGACTTGTTGGCAGCAGATCCCCCATTCATGGAGCATGCAGCACAGGTGTTCAGAAAGCAGGTAGGCAGTTGTCATGTAGGACAACCATGTCATGTAGGTGGGTATTTCTGGGGCTTTGGGATAGGGTTCTAATTTCAGAAATCTGGGACTATCTTATTACAAACAGACTAGTAGAGGCAGCCACTGAACTTGGAGTCAAGGGTAGGATTTGATCCCCAAGGTAGAATTGGCTAGAGCAGTAGTAAGAGCAAGAACCAAAGCAGAACACCAACCCTAACATTCAGAATTCTAGGCCTTTCTAATTGTATAAAGGAAATTTGGGAGCCCAGAATTCAGCTCTGATATCTTGGATCTGAGAGATGGGTTAAAAGCTAAGGCCTCCTATAGGAGGAGCCAAAGCTGTTTAAATATTGTCTACCTTGCTTGATTGGGAGCTAGGGTGAGCAACCATAGTGAGTGACCCTGAGAGCATCAGAGTGAAGGAGGCCAATAGGAGCATATTAAAATTACACTCAATCAGGGAAAACTGTGTGAAAGAGAAGATAACTAGCTGAAGAGTCAGGGTGGATTTCAAGTGAAATTTCTACTCATTGGAACTTAGCTTCTATATTCTTTTGTCTGAATATTTAAAAATATATTAAGACAGCCTGGAATTGATTTCATAATTGATACCCAATGGAAAAGTATAATGCTATTCATTTATCCCCCAGGTATTTGTCGAGCATCTGCATTGTACTGACAGGATACAGTGGAAATCAATCAATCAAGCACTTTGTTAGTTAAGTCTAAATTTCTCTTGGGACAGGATTCTTTCACTTAACTTACAACAGAGCAAAGGCTATATATGAATTAAGGAGTGTGTAGAAGCAGGGACAGTTATTCTATATTTTCTAACATGTCTATTACCAAGAAAACATTTTTATTTAATGATACTAACATTTTAGCAAGGGAATAATAGACATATGGATGGGTATTTTGGAAGAGATTGACACAGAAAGAAAGAAATAACTTGAGTTTGGAAGAATAAAGGAAGCACTGATAGGAGTAACTACTCTTATTCTAAATTAAACAAACAATAGGGAAAATCAAAGTGCACATTTAATCCCTGGTTTTCAATGGCTGTTCCAAACCTTCTTATGGTCACATGAAATTGGTCTAGTACAGTAAATTGTTTCCTTTGACAACTAACTTTTCCTTCAAATGATTTGTTTTAAAGTTTTGTCTTCCAAGTTCTTCTTTAAATATGCACCCATCATATTAGATTATATTTAATCCAATCTCTTATATAACTACTATCATTTTGGATTGTTCTCAATTCCAGTGGAATTAGGATTTCTTAGAACTGTTTGGTTTCTTGGCCTGGATGGCAGGCCCAAAAAAGACTTGGAAGATAGTTAATGATGGAGGGCAAGGTCTTTGGAGCCTCCACCCACAGCAGTATGGTAGGTAAGGTATATCTACTACCATGATCAGATTTTCCCCAAATTGTTATATACACAAATCTATTTTTAACAACCATCTTTTCTTCTTCATTATTGCCAGCTCTGGGATCAAATACTTCAGGTTCTTTACTGCTTTAAACATGCTTTCAGATCTCTGTAATTCAAATTGAAATGTCTGAAATAAGGAATGTATCATTTAAGGATAGAGTAGCTTATTTGTGCTGGGAAACTCCCAATTAATATTTCAGGATTATTCGCTAGAAAACGAATTCATTCCTTCTTAACTCCATGGAGATGGTTTGATGAAATTCGTGCTCATTGTAAGGAGTGAGTCAATATAGATAAAGTACTGACAGCAATGTTGACACATTACAATTGCTCGAGAAATGTCAGATATTACTATTGTATTCTTTTTTGAAATATGAGGACTCAGAGTCATAGTTTGGCCAAGATCATGTAATAACTCAAATTTATGATTTCTTGCTCTTGAATTTACCACTGACGACATTTACTCATAGCAGAATAAAATATTGATGTAAAATGTTGACATAAAATGTTTACGATTTAATAAGCATTCCTTTGAAGTGCCTGAATTGCTGGACAATTATGTGTTAGGTAAGGTCATGCTGTGGAATGACTTGGCTTATTTCTTACTCATGGTCCTTGCCCATCAAGATCATTTAGAGCTTTGTTCCAGGGTGAATGGAACAGCTGCCATCAGGAGTATTCCCCTTTCCTGTGACAGAAGGAAAGAGAATCCTTGAGGGCCACATTTAAAATGTCTTTCTTGCCTGGCCGGTGTGGCTCAGTGGATTGAGCATTGTCCCGAGGACTGAGAGGTCCCAGTTTGATTCCTGGTCAGGGCACATGCCCGGGTTGCGGGCTCAATTCCCAGTAGGGGGCGTGCAGGAGGCAGTCGATTGATGTTTCTCTTTCACATGGATGTTTCTCTCTCTCTTTCCCTTCCCCTCTCTCTAAAAAAAAACAATAAAAACATATTTAAAAAAATAAAATGCATTTCTCCAAAAGTGACTATCAGTTCTGCTCACAACTCACTGGCCAGAAAGAGTCCCCAAAAAGAGTTATATGTCATTGGTCGTTACAGAGATCAGGCAAAAGCTTATATATCACTTACTACAAATTCATCCCCTGTAGTGAAAAAATAATTCAGAAGTACTTGAAAATGATCTAGATGGTCTTTAAGATCACCTTTAGTTATGTAATTCTTGCTTTAAAATACAATGGGTGATACAGAGTAAATTTTTTGATCTTTGAATTATGTTAATTGTGTAATTTTTGTAAATGAAAGGCAAGGAATGAAATGTACTGGCATTTATTTGGTAATATTCATAAACCATAAAGAGTTTATAATTAATAGTAATATTGTGATATTGTTGCTTGTTACTGCTGTTGTTAAAATATTTGTTTCTTATTTTTAAAAGTTTCAATAGGTGTATCTTATGTTTTATAGAAACTAGTAATGGTTTAGGGCATATATATAACTGTATTATGAATTTAGGCTTCTGTCAAAGTAGGGGAAAGATGACAGCTTTAAAAATAATTCAAATAAAACAATATGAAAATTGTATTTCTAGCTTTGTGCTCTTAGAAAATTGTTGGTTTAAAAAAAGTTTACCATCCTGAGATTCACCATTGGCTTAAATATAAAAAATAATAGTACCACCAAACCCAGCATAAGACCCAAATCTAGATGACTTTAGAATAAGTCAATTTTAAGACTAGATTTTACCAGCTGATTTTGAAAGCAGTATTTGGGTTTACTCAGTAACTGAATAACTCAAAAGAGATTCTTTTGGATCCGACTTGTTGAAAAATAGTTTTCTGTTTGGAACTTGGGCTTAGCTGTCTGCAAAGCAAGGGAGGAAGTGCTAATGGGAAAGCAAAGACATGTTTCTTACATGATTGAAGACTTACACAGTGAAGCTAGAGAGCTTCTTGTTAATGTAACTTTCTCCCCAAAGCTTTGGGCACGTCTTAGCTTGAAAAGAAGGTCAGCCGCAATGTAGATAATCTCCTTGCTTTTGTGCTATTGTGAACACGCATGCACATACAGTTCTGTACCTTGCAGCTTGTGGCCAGGTTTCTTTTTTTTATTCTTTTCTACTTCTTCTTCAAATTGAAATCTCATATGCAGATTACCCCCAGGGATAATTTTATATGTGGCAGCCAGCCTGGTCTCAGAGTTCACAATAGCTTCCTCTGTTGTGTCAGCTTCTGAACCATGGAAGTGCAGAGAGCTCACAGGGAACATTTGAGGTCTTGTTGGTTTGAAATGAAATGTGATATTATGTGACTGATGAATTGAAAGTGATATTGGGTTATATACATACAGTTGTTCAGAAATATAGTCTCTGTGGTGGAGAAGGAACTACGTCATTATTGAAAAACATACCCTCACCCCATTCTCTAAAGTAATGATGCTATATCACACTTAGGGTGAAACAAGTTAAAAACAACAAGAAGAACAACAAAAACCCCTTAGACAAATATATTTTAAAAACTAGGTCAATGTTTATTCAAAGATCTTGGGAAATTTGCTTTAGATTCTTGGAGTCATCTTGTTTACCTACCAGGCCTCCAGCTCTGGGCCTGCTGAGATAGAATAAAGCCTGCCATGGCTTCAGAAATGGAAGCATGTTGCTTTCTCTGGTGTCACTTCTGCTGAGAGGTCACTTACCCATCTTTGCCTGGTCTGGCTCATTATAGGGAGAGACAGGCGCTCATGCTGTCATGGCCCATTAGAACAGTGCTTTTCACCCTTTTCATCTCATGGCGCACATAAACTAATTACTACATTCTGCAGCACACCAAAAATATATCTTTTGCTGATATAACAACAACAACAAAAAGGTATAATTTTGATTCATTCACAGTGGATGGCTATTGTTGTGTTGGCTGTTGTCATTTTTTATTTGACAATCTAAGGGAAAACAGGTCAGTGCCCCTGACTAACAGTCAGGTATTTGCATATTTAAAAAATTTTTGTGGCACACCAGTTGAAAATCACTGACCTAGAGGCTCAAGATTGGAATCTTAGGTGTGGGAGTGACAGTGGGTGTCTTAAAGAAAGAGAAGGGTACTACCATACCATTGGGCAAATGTTTGAATTCCCAGTCCCTGAAAATGGGTATGTTCAGTGTAGAGATGCTCTTTGGGAAAGAGCAGATTATGTAATTTCCCAGAGTAGTAACTGTTACTGTCATTATTTTGTTTCAGCTTCCCCAGATTTGGCCATTGGAAGTCCCCCAAGTTGGTTTCCATGTCATTTTGACATGTCTCATCATTCTTTGAACACTTTTTTATTTTCTGGAGATGTTTTCCTTGTGCTACCCATGGGAATAGCCATTTTCTAAGAAGCCCTGGTTTCTTTTAGTGGAGAAATCCCAATGCTCCAAAGCCCTCCCAGTGAACAGAGCTAGGAAATATATGTATGTGTATATACATCTATCATCTGTCTGTCCATTCATCCATCTAGAAAACTCACAGTGAGAGCTCCAATTCCAGTGCAATACCACAGAGTTTATTATTCCCCCTTTCCATGTTTGTAACTCTACTCTCTAATAGTGAGAAACCTGGCTCTTACTGTCCATGCTGTGTTTACTTATGTGCTCATTCCTATGTATAACCAATATGCTAACATTGCTGACTGCTTTCCATTAGGCCGCCTTTTTTGCTTCAATTCCTTTCAGCTCTTGCTTCCCCACTCTCCTCATTCTATACCATTGTACCATATTATTTTTGAGTTGAGAGTTCTAGCTTGCTACATGGAATCCTACATAGCCAGTTGATCAGTGACACTCGGTGTACAAGAACCTCAGCTCTACTTGTGTTTAGAGTATTACATCATTTCTATCTTGGTATCTATCTTGATGACTAGTATTCTTTTAAGCATGAAATTGAGAAAAAAGGAAAACTGTGTATGTGTATATATATGCACATTTAAGATATATATGTCTGACATTCAGTGCTCTCTTTGGCAAGGAAGAACTCAGTTTTCCTTTGTGGTGTGTTCGTGCGTGTGCCTATCTTCAAAAGCTTTCAGCTCTAACCACAACTGTCTGCTTGTTTATCAAACATGTCTACTTCCTGGACTTTTCCCATATAATCTTTTTCATCAATATTCATCTTCTTGACACATGCTGTTACCACCATCTTTCATAAACATTTCTTTGGTCATTTCTGTAGGAAGCAGTCATTCCTTATTATTGCCTAGAGCTTATGCCATTCGAATGACGTTTACTTCTGCTTAAAGGTATTGGGGATATGCTTTGTGGTCCTACGTATGTCCAGGTAGCAGGGCAGTACTAGTGATGATAATTTTGAAAGTGTTTTATGAAGTGTCACCTCACTATAAGGAGGAGTTAATGCCTGGTAGATGCCTTGCACATTATAAGATTTTGATAAATATTTGTTGGATTATAAATTTTGCCAGAATAAAAAATACATATTTGGTATATTCAGTTGATAACTTCGGCTCATACTTTTGATGTTTTAATTGAGTTTTGCTGCCCCCTGGATATAGATGCTGAGCTTGATTGGGTACCAAAGAGATTTATTTGGTTTACATACTTACATATAGTAAAATTCACACTTTTTAGCATCCAGTTCTATGAATTTTAAAACATGTATAAATTTGTGTAAGCACTACCACAGTCAAGATAGAAAACAGTTCCATTGTACCCCCAAATTCTCTTGTGTCCATTTTTAGTTAACACTTCCCTTTACCCCACAACCTCTGCCAAATACTGCTATGTTTTATGTCCCTATGGATTTTCCTTTTTCAGATTGTCATATAAATGGAATTATTTTGAGTCTGACCTTTTTCTCTTAGCATAATTATTTGAGATTCATCCATGTTGTTTAGGATTGTTGAATAGCGTTCCATTGTATGCATGTCCCAGAGTTTGCTGAAGGACATTTGGATAATTTCCAGTTTTTGACCATTAAGAATAAAATTGCTGTGAACATTGCGGTACATGTCTTTGTATGGACATATGTTTTTATTTCTTTTGGTTAAATACCTAAAATTGGAATTGCTGGGTCATAGTAAGTATATGTTTATCTTTATAAGAAACCATGCAGCTATTTTCCAAAGTAGTACACCATTTTTCGTGCCCATTAAAAATGTATAAGAGATTCAGTTTTTTCACATCCTCACTGGGACCTAGTATTGTAATTTTTACCATTCTGGTGAGTGTATAGTAATACTTACTTTTTGTTGTTATCATTGTTTGTTGTCTTTTGTTTTGCATTCCCCTGATGACAAAAGGATGCTGAACATTTTTTGCATGTGTGTTCATTGGTTATTCATATATATATAGTGTTTTCTGAAGTGTCTGTGCAGTCTTTTACCCATTTTTTAATTAGTTTGTCTTCACATTGATGAGTTGTAAGACTTCTTTTATAACACAGATGGGATATTATTCTGAAGCCACTAGAATCCTTCTTGACACTGAGGAAGGAGGCCACTCTGGGAATGGAGCAAATACTGAGGAACTCTGAGCTCACACATACACACGTCACATATTCCTACAAATATCAGCTGAATCTCTCAATCTGATCAGATTAGCTCAATAGCCTAAGTCAATAAGTTACTTTAAAAAAGCCAATTCTGAAGAATTAACATCATTAAAATGTCCATATTACCCAAAGCAATCTATAGATTCAATGCAATCCCCATCAAAATACCAGTGACATATTTCACAGAACTAGAACAAATATTTCAAAAGTTCATATGGAACCAAAAAAGACCCCGAATAGCCACAGCAATCTTGAAAAAGAAGGACAAAGTAGGTGGGATCACAATACCGGATATCAGGTTATACTACAAAGCTACTGTAATCAAAACAGCCTGGTACTGGCACAAGAACAGGCATATAGACCAGTGGAACAGAACAGAAAATCCGGAAATTGACCCAAGACATTATGCTCAATTAATATTTGACAAAGGCGGCAAGAGCATACAATGGAATAAAGACAGCCTCTTTAATAAATGGTGTTGGGAAAATTGGACAGCTACATGCAAAAAAATGAAACTAGACCATCAACTTACACCATACACAAGAATAAACTCAAAATGGATAAAAGACTTAAATGTGACTCGCGAATCCATAAAAATCCTAGAAGAAAATGTAGGCAACAAAATTTCCGACATCATACGCAGTAGAATCTTCACTGATACATCACCTAAGGCAACAGAAACAAAGGGAAAAATGAACACATGGGACTACATCAAACTCAAAAGCTTCTGCACAGCAAAAGAAACAACCATCAAAACAGATAGGGAACCCACTCTATGGGAGAGCATAATTGCCAATGATACATCAGATAAGGGGTTAATCTCCAAAATATATAGAGTGCTCATACAACTCAACAAAAGGAAGACAAAGAACCCAATTAAAAAATGGGCAGAGGAACTAAATAGACACCTCTCCAAAAAGGACATACAAATGGCTAAGAAACATATGAAGAAATGCTCAACATCACTAATCATCAGAGAGATGCAAATTAAAACAACTATGAAGTATCACCTCACACCTGTCAGAATGGCCTCCATCAACAAATCAACAAACAACAAGTGTTGGCGAGGGTGTGGAGAAAAGGGGACTCTAGTACACTGCTGGTGGGAATGCAGACTGGTGCAGCCACTGTGGAAAACACTATGGTGTTACCTCAAAAAATTAAAAATTGAATTGCCATTTGACCCAGTGATCCCACTTCTAGGAATATATCCTAAGAAGCCTGAAACACCAACCAGAAAGAATACATGTACCCCCATGTTCATAGCAGCACTATTTACAATAGCTAAGATCTGGAAACAGCCCAAGTGTCCTTCAGTGGATGAATGGATAAAAAAGCTGTGGTACATGTACACAATGGAGTACTACGCAGCTGTAAGAAAGAAAGATCTCTTATCCTTTGAGACGACATGGGAGGACCTGGAAACTATTATCCTAAGCGAAACAAGCCAAGCAGAGAAAGACAAATATCACATGATCTCACTTATTTGTGGAATATAATGAACATAACAGTCTGAGGAACAGGGTAGACCCAGAGATGTGGAAGTAGGGTATAGACTGACACCCCTCAGAGGAGGGGGTGGGGGGGGAGGGAGGAGATAAACCACAGAACTTATGCGCATGTATGCATAGCTGATGGACATGGACAACAGGGCTGGGGACGGGGTGGGGGGATGGGGAGGAAGGTGTCAATGGGGAAAAAAGGAGAAACATCTGTAACAAAAATAAATTAATAAAAAATAAAAAAATAAAAAAGCCAATTCTGTTTGGTTTTTCTGTCTCTTGTGGCTAAAATGATCATAATAAATACATTGTGTGTTTTAAAGACTTAAGTCAAAATACAATAAAGAGTAAGATTCAAATAAAAGCAACCACGATGCACAGTTACATGTACATGCATATATCCTTTCACTAAATCTGAGTAATCATCTGTTCCTTCCATGAGCTCTATTGAAAGTGCTCTGTCTCAGGAACTCGTCTTTAGGACTTGCCTTCCCAGATTTGTCTCTATCCAGCTTCTTTCCTGACTTTAAAAAAAAAAAACAACTGTTCCTGAGCTTCAGAACTTGGTGTTATGGTTTCCCAAATTCTCTTCCCTACCTCTGTGCTCATTTCTGGCGTCAACATATTTATCACCTTGTTACTGAGATTTCTCTAGTTGGATTCTGCTGTATTCTGTGAACTGGGTTTCCT
Source organism: Tadarida brasiliensis (assembly GCA_030848825.1). Taxonomy (NCBI): domain Eukaryota; kingdom Metazoa; phylum Chordata; class Mammalia; order Chiroptera; family Molossidae; genus Tadarida; species Tadarida brasiliensis. The sequence continues at coordinate 101,489,501 of CM061265.1, forward strand.
CAAGGGGACGCATACCTGCTTCTTACTCTCCTTGGAGATTAGGTACAGAGACTTAGTTGTACCAGAGTTAGGTTGTAGTTAGTTGCTTGTGGTGGCTGTGCAGAAGAGAAAGGAAGACACATGTTACAAACACCCATAATTCTGTTTCAAGTCCTGTGACCTCTTAGAAACAATGTCCAGAGACCCAAAGGCCTGATGACTCATACTTCTACATTCTTCTTCTCCTGCAACCCAAGCCTGGTCTGCCCCTTGACAGATACATGTCATTGCTGCAGGAACCCTTTTCTTTTTTCTCTTAAAATAGCTAAACCATTTTAAAAGAGAGTTATATAGTTTTCCTTACTGCAGTCACAGAGAACTAGAAAGAGGAAGACAGATTCTTTTGTTCTAAGTTGTTAGAAACCTATTCATGGATTGCTGTGATCTAAGCCAGGAAAGAGTTTGCAGTGGCCTGTGATCAGTTTATAATGGAAAATATTGGCAGGTAAGATTAAAATAGTTAAAAAAAGGTCAGTGGACATTGAGAAGGTCAAGGTCTTTGAATGGTAAGCCAAAGAACAGTTACTTTCTTTAGGGAAGAGAAATCTATAGAAAGTTTTTGAGTCAGAAGATAATTTAATCAGATATTTATTTCTAGAAATTTGTAGGATGGTGGCATTGAGAATACCAGGAAATTTGTGGAGATATAAGAGTGCTTGTAAGCCCAGCTGGTGTGGCTCAGTGGATTGAGCATTGTCCCATGGATTGAGAGGTCCTGGTTTGATTCCTGGTCAGGGCACATGCCCAGGTTGCGGGCTCTATCCCCAGTAGGGGTCGTGTAGGAGGCAGCTGATCAATGTTTCTGTCTCTCCCTTACTTTCTCTCTAAAAAATAAAAACATATTAAAAACAAAAATAGAGTGCTTATAAAAAGCCAAGTGAAGGGTTTGGTGAAGCAATATATTCAGTAGTAGGAAGAGTCAAATGTGGTTGTGGGTTTGAAAGGCTTGAAGAAGTGGTCCATGTGGTGTTAAAAGGAGACCAGAAAGGGAACTGCTGTGAGAGGAAGGACTAGAGTGGTTTTTGATGCTTTGAGTTTAAGGAGATAGTAGCACATAAAGATGGAATTGTCTAGAAGACACTGTGTTAGGTACTATGTTCAGTGTTGGGCTAGAATAGTGAGCAAACAGGCAAAAAATGTCCCTGCCTTCATGGAGCTTGCATTTCACTGGGAAAGATATAATAATGTAAATAAAATTCCATGCTTAGTGTGCTCAATAGTGATAAGTACTGAAGATGAAAAATAAAATAAGGAAGAGAGATAAGAATTTTGGGGATGTGACTGAGATTTTAAATAGGGTGTCTGAAGAAGGCCTCATTGAGAAGGTGACTTTGAATAAGAACTGAAGGAAGTGATGGAGCTGTCCTTGTGGTGACCTTGAGGAACAGCAAATATGGGCCTAATGTGTTCAAGGGACAGCAAAGAGGCTGAGCTGGAGAATAGTTGGAGATGACATCAGAGGGCTCGTGGGGTTGGGGTATATAGGTTAGGTAGGACCTGTGTATCAGTTAGGAGTTGGGTTTAGCTCTAATGGAGGTGGAAAGCCCTGAGGGATTTAGAGTGTTGACATGATATGACTTATGTTTCTCTGTCTGCTCTGTTGGGAATAGACTGAAAGGGGGCAAGGGTAGAAGATCCCTTACAAGGCTATTGCCTATATCCAGGTGAGAGAGGTGATGGACCATGGTGGCAGTGAAGGTAGAGTTGACAGGATGAGCTGACAAGTGTGATGGTGGTGGTGGTGGTGGTGGTGGTGGTGGGGTGTGTGTGTGTGTGAGAGAGAGAGAGAGAGAGATGTTAATTGACATAGAAGGATAACAGGATTTTTAGCTTAAGTAACAGAGGAATGGAGATAGTTTGTTCTGTTCCTATTAACTAAATAAAAGGTATTTTTAGATGAACTACCTTAAGCAAACAAAGTTCCCAATAACAGATAATGCCTTTAAGAACGTCTGTAATATGTCTTTAAAACGATAGTGTTCATGGTCATATTTTATAATGAAAGAAACTATTGGCAAGCTTTGTCAGGAACTCCCTGTGGAAATATCAATTGCTTTTCTTGGCTCCAAGGTATTTCCTGAACAGTGTATTATACTTTGTCCCAAGTGTGCCATTAAGGGATTTGAAAATTTGTTCAAACATGTGTGGCATGTGAGTGCTGTCACTTAAGCCTGGCCGGAGGAGCCAAGTAACAAAAAGTAGCTCCTAGGTGGACTTTGACATGCATTAGGTCTGAACCAGAGGCTCAGGTAGTGGGATGGGCAGGGCATTATCTCCTGTGCACACAGTCTTCAGCCAACACTATCGAAACTAAACAGCCCTGTCAGCAGAAAGTACAGGTGGACAGGTATATGTCAATCTTCTGGAAAAGCTCCAATACACCAAGTAGTTAGCAACCCCCTTGCCTAGGGGAATGTAATAGAATTTATTTGCTGGAACAGAATTTTCCAGTGCTAATATAGACTTTCTCTTTTTTATAAGATTTAAAATAGCACTCTTCAAAGATGGCTTTTATGTCAAGGAAAGGCTTTTCTATATCAGTAAATAGGGAAACTATGAATTGTTTCATGCTTGGGGTTTGGGTAAGCCATGTGTGATGGAAGCGTTACTTGGCATTTTTATTTAGGATTCCATTGGAATTGTTTGGTTACAGGGACTCTTTCTGTTGCTGTCCAGTGCAATACATTATTACTATATTAATTTTAAAAAGAAGGGGATGAAAATCTAATCAATATCAAACAGTTTTGAAGTGGCCAGATTATTGATTCTGGTAAGTTTCAGTTGCTATTTGCAGTTGATTTATTACAGTTCAGTTTAGCCATCTCCCCACCCTCCCCCATCCCCTCCAAGGAGTGGATTGGTCTTCACAACTCTGAAGGAATCAAGAAATACCCTTGAAAGTTGTGCTCAGATCTATACTTTCTCTTTATCTAGGCATTTGTGACTTTTCTTGTTAAAATTGTTTGTTTGTTTTTTCAAATTGGGGAATGGTCAACTTTATGGTTACTTTGAGTTTATATTGAAATTGGAGTTATAATTTAGATATGAAGCTCTAGGGTTATTTTAGAAAAATGCATTTATTTAAATGACTTCCAGTTTTATTGATTTGCATGTATTTATATTTGCTTCTTATGGTGATAAATTTCAACTGTGATAAAATAACTGATGACTCCTGGTCTCCAGACATGATTCGTGGGGGAGAGTGCAGTATCATGCTGACAAGCATCTCAGGATAGCTAACTCTTGCTGCTTGGTAGTTATTTCACTCATATCTTGCAATTTTTAAAGAATGTTTCTTTTAGAGCTGATTCAAGCCTTTCTCATTCTCTTCAGAAGAAGAGAAAAGGAAACCAATTTTTATTGAGCATGTTTTATATGCCAAACATTTTGGGAGCCTCTGGGGAATATAAAAATGAACGTGACATGGTATGCTGCCTGGTTGGAGAGAGAAATATGCAAACAAATAAATGGAATGTAGCCTGATTAAGAAACCTTGTAATGAAAGAATAGTTAAGGAATAGCAGTGAAACAAGGGAAGGAAATAGAACATTTCTTAAGAGAGGGAGAGTAGTCAGAGACACATTCACAGAAGAGCTGGGTCCTGAATGTTGATTATTTGCCAGGCAGACAAAAGATTGAGGCATTGTGTGCAGTGGATGTTAGTGGTGGGGAAGCTGTCTGCAAAGCTCACTCTGAATCTATTTGTAGGAAATCTCCCATAGGAGTGTCCAGGCCTTGGAGCACTGGACCTAGAGCCCTACATCTGTGTGCTTGTCACAGCTCTGCTATTTAGTAGCTGTGGGTGGTTTTTTCCTTTGTGAGATGGAGATAATTATTCTCCTCTCTATCACTCGGGGTCATTGTGTGGGTCAAATCAGTTAGTGTGTGTAAATATTAAGAGTGATAATAAAAGCCTTAGTGTTTATTATGATTAACATATTCATAATTATATTAAAATGATCTCTACTTCACTAACTCCTCTCCCTTGTTGAACCTCTATATTTTAGTCTTTTATCAGGGCCATAGTCTCAGCTTCTCTTTTCAGTTGACGCTTGGCCCTGAGACACCTTTACTTTATTGTCAACCCATTGTGGTTAGTTCTCTAATCTGGATTTTGGTCCCCCAGGGCACTCTTCCATCTTCAGACCTACATTTCCAGCTGCCACCTGGATGGTCCTTTATCACCTTGGAATTCCAAGGTCTAAAGACTGAATTTATATAAATTCACTTATTAAGCTCCTTACCATGTTCCAGGTACCTGTGCTAAGAGCTTTTCATATATTATCTTAGTTTCCATAATAACCTTATGATGTTGGATACTCTTGTCTTCATTTTAAAGCTAATGAAACTGAGATTCAAAGGGATTAAATAACTTTCCCAAAGTGGTATGGTTAGTAAGTGGCAGAGCCATGACGCAAACACTGTTTGTGTACTAGAGTTCCTGCTCTTAACTACTTTTTTCTACTTCTTTACTTTAGTTGTTTTACAGTAGACCAGACTCATTAAGTTGGCATTCTGGACTTTTCATGTCTTCTTCATCCTCCCTTCTCACTCTTACTGTACATTTCAGTATTATTTGCCTTTCCTAAAGGAAAGTCTGAATTTTCTTACTCCTTGATTTTGCCTCTGTGTCCTTTCACAGCTCAGTTTTCTCCTTTTCATGTGGTCACCTGTCAGAATCCAGAGGGAGGCAGGGCAGTGGAATAAGCCAGGGCAGGAGTCGAGTGGCTCTGCTTTCTACACCTCACAGTCCTCATCTGTTCTACAAAGGGCTGTGTTGCTATACATTTTTGCTAACATTTGCTGTTGTCAGGATTTTTAGTTTTTGCCCAACTGGGGTTTATAGTGATATCTCATTGTGGTTTTAATTTGCATTTTTCTCATGATTAAGGAGGCTGAGCACCTTTCCATCTTTACTGGCTATTTCGAATTTCCGTTTTGTGCAATGTCTTTAAGCTTTCCCCCATTTCTCTCTATTGGGTTGTCTGTTTTTCATTGATCTGTAGGCATTCTTTATACATTCTGGATATGAGCACTTCTATGGCTTATCTTTAAAATTTTTTTTACGTTATCTTAGAATGAAAGGAAAATTTTAATTTTTACGGAGTTGAATTTATTATTTTTTCTTTTATGGCAGTGCTTTTTATGTATGTTTAAAACATATTTCCCTATATATCTTCTCATATATTATTTTCTAAAATTCTGGAAGATTAGCATCTTCCTTAGCCATTTTCCACTCACATAATTGCATAGTGTCTCTGACTCAGCAAATGTTTTTGTCTTTGAAGGAGGGGTATTCTACAAGGCATTTTGCCATTCTGTTACTAACACTAGGTTTATGTTCCTCTAAAGTAGAGAAGTTATGCTACACCTACCCAGCTTTTCCCAAAGGTCTGTCTGTCTCCTCTCTTGGGTCTCTCAACTCAAGATTCTGACCTTAGGCCTCCTTCCTGTTCCTTTCAATGGTAAGCTTCTCATAGCCTCCCCTCAACTTCCTCCCTAATGGTTTTCAGGGTTCCTCCCGTTGCAACTGAAGAGGCAAGATTATTGCTCTCGATTCCCCAGAGCATAAGGATTGCAGCCTGATGGAGAAAGGGGATCACCTTTCCTTATCACAGTGGCACACTACTCTATCACCCTGTTTCACCTTCCAAGAGGAGACAATAGGTAGATTACGGATCTATCCTTGGTAAAACTAACTGCAGGTGTATCTGACAAATCTTTCTGAGTGTGTGTGTGCACACGTGTATACACATTTGTGTTTGGGAAAGAGGAGTTAAAGGAAATTAAATTAAGTATTGTAGAGTGCTATTTCTTGAGCATTTTTAATAGCTGCAAGTGACCCTTTAATTTCAGATCAGTACTCCCCAGTTGGTATCTCCTATATTTACACTGTTGATTTTTATTAGCAGGGTTTATGTGATGCTCATCCTACCCTGTTCATGGAACAAGACTGAGAGTGAAAAAGTTTTGTATGACGCAGAGATTTGATCCCCTCACCAACCTGTTTCTGTCCTGTCCTCAGAGACTAGACTAACTCTCCAAGGGAGAACTGTTCCCAGTTGCAGCATGCACTTGGAATAATAAGTGCAGTCAGCTGCTTCACTGTCTCAGGGCTGTGGAGGAAAACAGAGGAATTTTTATTTTTTACTTTTTTCATTATTTTATTTTATTTTTGTTACAGATGTTTCTCCTCCCCCCCCCCATTGACACCCTCCTTCCAATCCCATCCCTCCACCCCCAGCATTGTGGGTTTTTTTTTTCTATATTCTATTACTTTATTCATTAATAATTAGAACATTTGGTGTAAATGATCTTGTCTTTTTTTTATTTTTATTAATTTATTTTTGTTACAGATGTTTCTCCTTTTTCCCCCATTGACACCCTCCTCCCCCTCCCTCCCAGCCCTGTCCCCAGTTTTGTTGTCCATGTCCATTGGTTATGAGTACGTGCGTACAAGTTCTGTGGTTCATCACTCCCCTCCCCCACCCCCTGTTCTGGCAATTGTCAGTCTGTACCCTACTTCCACGTCTCTGGGACTACCCTGTTCCTCAGACTGTTATGTTCACTATATTCCAGAAATAAGTGAGATCATATGATATTTGTCTTTCTCTGCTTGGCTTGTTTCGCTTAGGATAATAGTTTCCAGGTCCTCCCATGTCGTCTCAAAGGATAAGAGATCTTTCTTTCTTACAGCTGCATAGTACTCCATTGTGTATATGTACCATAGCTTTTTTATCCATTCGTCTACTGATGGACACTTGGGCTGTTTTCAGATCTTAGCTATTGTAAATAGCGCTGCTATGAACATGGGGGTACATATATTCTTTCTGATTGGTGTTTCAGGCTTCTTAGGGTATATTCCTAGGAGTGGAATCACTGGGTCAAATGGTAATTCAATTTTTAATTTTTTGAGGTAACACCGTAGTGTTTTCCATAGTGGCTGCACCAGTCTGCATTCCCACCAGCAGTGTACTAGAGTCCCCTTTTCTCCACACCCTCACCAACACTTGTTGTTTGATGCTTTGTTGATGGCGGCTATTCTGACAGGTGTGAGGTGATACGCCATTGTTGTTTTAATTTGCATCTCTCTGATGATTAGTGATGTTGAGCATTTCTTCATATGTCTCTTGGCCATTTGTATGTCCTGTTTGGAGAGGTGTCTATTTAGTTCCTCTGCCCATTTTTTAATTGGGTTCTTTGTCTTCCTTTTGTTGAGTTGTATGAGCACTCTATATATTTTGGAAATTAATCCCTTATCTGATATATCATTGGCAGTTATGCTCTCCCATACAGTGGGTTGCCTTTGCACTTTGATGGTTGTTTCTTTTGCTGTGCAGAAGCTTTTGAGTTTGATGTAGTCCCATGTGTTCATTTTTTCCTTTGTTTCTGTTGCCTTAGGTGATATATCAGTGAAAATTCTGCTGCGTATGATGTCTGAAATTTTGTTGCCTACATTTTCTTCTAGGATTTTTATGGATTCATGAGTCACATTTAAGTCTTTTATCCATTTTGAGTTTATTCTTGTGTATGGTGTAAGCTGATGGCCTAGTTTCATTTTTTTGCATGTAGCTGTCCAATTTTCCCAACACCATTTATTAAAGAGGCTGTCTTTACTCCATTGTATGCTCTTGCCACCTTTGTCGAATATTAATTGAGCATAATGTTTTGGGTCAATTTCTGGGTTCTCTGTTCTATTCCATTGATCTATGTGCCTGTTCTTGTGCCAGTACCAGGCTGTTTTGATTACAGTAGCTTTGTAGTATAAGCTGATATCCGGTATTGTGATCCCGCCTACTTTGTCCTTCTTTTTCAAGATTGCTGTAGCTATTCGGGGTCTTTTTTGGTTCCGTATGAACTTCTGAAGCATTTGTTCTAGTTCTATGAAATATATCATTGGTATTTTGATAGGGATTGCATTAAATCTATGGATTGCTTTGGGTAGTATGGACATTTTAATGATGTTAATTCTTCTAATCCATGAACAAGGTATGTGCTTCCACTTTTTTATATCTTCCTCTATTTTTTTTTTTCAATGTCCTGTAGTTTTCTGCAAATAGGTCCTTTACTTCTTTGGTTAAGTTTATTCCTAGGTATCTTAATTTTTTTTGCCATGATGGTAAATGGGATTGTTTTTTTAGTTTCTCTTTCTGTGAGTTCATTATTGGTGTATAAGAATGCCGTCGATTTCTTGACGTTAATTTTGTATCCTGCTACTTTGCCAAATTCATTTATTAAGTCTAGTAGATTTTTGATGGAGTCTTTAGGGTTTTCTATGTATAATATCATGTCATCTGCGAATAATGACAGTTTCACTTCCTCCTTTCCAATTTGGATCCCTTTTATTTTTTCTTCATGTCTGATTGCTGTGGCTAAGACTTCCAGTACTATGTTAAATAAGAGTGGTGAAAGTGGGCATCCTTGTCTTGTTCCTGTTCTTAAGGGAAATCCAGCATTGTTGTCTATGTCCATGGTTATGCATACATGCATATAAGTTCTGTGGTTTATCTCCCCCCCCACCCCCACCCTGTCCCTCTCTTCTGAGATTTGTCAGTCTGTACTCTACTTCTATGTCTCTGGGTCTATTTTGTTCATCAGCTTGTTTGTTCATTATATTCCACAAATAAGTGAGATCATGTGATATTTGTCTTTCTCTGATTGGTCTTGTTTTGCTTAGGATAATACTCTCCAGGTCCCTCCATGTTGTCTCAAAGGATAAGAGGTCTTTCTTTCTTACAGTTGCATAGTATTCCATTGTGTATAAGTACCACAGCTTTTTTATCCACTCATCTATTGATGGACACTTGGGCTGTTTCCAGATCTTAACGATTGTAAATAGTGCTGCTGTGAACATAGGGGTACATATATTCTTTCTGATTGGTGTTTCAGTCTTCTTAGGATATATTCCTAGAAGTGGGATCACTGGTCAAATGGCAGTTCCATTTTTAATTTTTTGAGGAAACACCATATTGTTTTCCATAGTGGCTGCACCAGTTTGCATTCCCACCAGCCATGTAGAGTCTCCTTTTCTCCACACCCTCGCCAGCACTTGTTGTTTGATGATTTGTTTATGGCAGCCATTCTGGCAGGTGTGAGGTGATACCTCATAGTTGTTTTAATTTGCATCTCAAACCAGAAGAATTTTGAAAGTCCTCAGTTAACCAGGTCAATAATTCTCCTCAGGCTCCACTCCTCTTACTGTGAGCCCAGAGCTCTCCAAAATATTGATCAACCTGAACTGGTAGCCTTTAGCACCAGACTCTTTACTTTCCTTACTTGTACTTTTTTACAGAGTATTTTCTCTCTTTTTATAGATATGCATTTTTCTGTGGAGGAAGGGTTTATAACTTTCATCTGATCTCAGATTTAGGGATCTGCTAAACTTCAAAGTAGAGAACCACTGAACTCGACTTTTCAACTTTTTCTAGGTCATTCCTACAGAAGAAGCCCTCCTCCTTTACATATTCAAGGAAAATTGGGCTTCTAATTTCTAACTCACATACTCTTATATTTAGAAACTGTTCTGAAAGCTCTCTTGCATCCTGATGACCTTTTATATTTCTTCATTGTTCTGCCCATTTATTTATCTGTTTATTAACCAGATATTGAGTACCTAGATTGATTATGCAAATTGCTGTAGAATATACAGAGGTATAATTGGTGAGCATATAGTCTTAACAGATGAGGTAAATCATATATATAGATGATACTAATATAGTGAAGAAATTGAGAAGTGCCATAGAAGAGGTATAGATAAATTACTTTGGGACTTTAGAAAAGGGAGAATTTATTTGACTCAGGCAGGTGAGGGTGATGGGATGGGGAGGAACTGGGAAGACTATTTGGTGGATTCTGGGTTATAAAAAATCCAAGCCATTTGGACTAGGTCTTGTGAGATGGATAGATCAATTTGTGGAAATGTTAGATGTAGTGTGCCATCTCTGGTTCTTTATTTATTCCAATGAGACTTGAGTACACACTGTTAGGCCTAACCACGGTCACTTCATGGAGTTTACAGTTTATCAGGGAAGAGCAACTCCAAGTAAGTCATTTCTTAATTAATTTGTATATTCATTCATTCATTCATTCAATCAATATATATTTTAGTGATTATTAAATGCTGTTCTCTTGAAATTCAGCAGTGAGTAAAGTAGATAGCCTCTGTGCTCATGAAACCTAATTCTTTTGGGGAAACAGAAAGTAAATAAGTATGTAATGCATTTGCAGGTAGTGATAAGTACAGTGATGAAAAATAAATCAGGGTGAGAGGGTAGAGTAATGACAGTGAGGTGGTGCTGTTTTAATTAAAGTAATCAGGGAAGACCTTTCTGAGAGGAAGATGTTTGAGCAGGGACCTGAACAAAATGAAGAGAGCGAGCCCTGTGAATAGTTGGACAAAGGGTTTTACAGATAGAGGGAATAGCAAATGTGAAAACCTCAAGATGGAAGGTTTTAATATTCTAGGAATAGAAAAACAAACAACTCTAGGATTGGAATATAATTTGCAAAGGAAGAAGTTGTAGAAAATGAGAATGGAAGAATAGATATGGGCCAGATTTGGCAAGGCTTTGTGGCATGGTGATAGAAGGCTGTTGGGAAGCCAGTGGGAGAAGGACATGATCTGATTTATGTTTTAAAATGATCACTCTAGCTGCTTTGGTCCCACGTGGAAACCAGGAAACCAATTAGTATAGTAGTTCAACAAGAAGGTAAAGGTTGCCTGGATTTGTGTAGTAACAGTGGAAATGGCAAGAAGATGCATTATAAAGGAAGGGCTCATGGGCTCTTCTGATGGATTAGATGTGGGACGTGAGAGGGAGATCCAAGGGTAATGCCACAGTTTGGTGCCATTGGCTAAGAGAAGGAATGCTGGGAGAGGAGTGGGTTCTGGTGAGGACGCAAGAGTTCTCTTGTTTGAGGTGCCACCTGACATCCAAATGAATATCTAGTAGGGAATTAAATATGAGCCTGGAATTCAAGGAAAAGGTTGAGGATAGGCATTTAATTTGGGTAATTAATAGCACAGAGAGACATTTAAAGCCATGAAACTGGATGAAATCACCTAGGGATTAAGTATAAAAGGATCCCTTTCCCTGGTGATGTTGCATGCGTTACTCTGTTCCCTTTATCAAATCAGATTCAAGTTCAACTTTTGGGGAAAAAGTACTTCATAGGTAGTTGTATGTACTTCCTATTATGGTGCATGAGGAAGCACTTTGGTTCTTTCTTTTTAAAAGATTTTTATATTGATTAGTGGGTTCTGGTACATCTGTTATAAAACCCCATCCCCATCAGGTTATGACATTGATTTTAGTAATCATTGATGATCATATCCTAAATCCATTATTTCAGTAGATATGGTAAAATGGTGATATTGAATGTCTTTCCTTCCTTCTTAATTAGCTAAAACTCTTCTATGAAGAACCACTTTACTTCATCAACTATTCGGTTAACCTGAGATATAGGAAAGGTAGGATAAATGCTTGGAATTTTCTAAGGTTGACCACAGAGAGCCCTTTCATGATGATTCCTGAGTCCTTTAGACAAGACCGTATTAGCCTTTGATAATTTCCTTGTTTTCCTGTTGTGACAAGATGATCCAGAATAATCTTGTTTGTTTTCTATTCCAGACTTGAATTAGCCATTTCTCTAAGGAACCCCACAATCCTCACTCTTAACCAATATGGAATGGTTTTAGAGTACCTTTTGTAACCTGTGATCTTATGATGATCTCCCCCCACCCCCAAAAACATTTGTTCTATTCTTGTGTGTACTGGAATAACAAAATAGAATGAAAGTACATTTAAAATGCAACATATTAATTTATATTTTAATTTTTTTCTTTATTACTTTTAGAGAGAGAGGGAGAGGGAGAGAGAGACAGAAACATTGATGAGAGAGAACATCGATTGGCTGCCTCCTGCATGCCCCCCACTGGGGATCGGACCCACAACTTGGGCATGTGCCCTGACCAGGAATCGAACTGGCGACCTGACCTCTTGGTGCATGGGTTGATGCTCAACCACTGAGCCACACTGGCTGGGCTTAATTTGTATTTTAATTACACAGTTTCAAGTGACTTGATGTGTTCATTAATTATTGCTATTTTATTGAAACTATTTGACATTGTGTAGTGCTTACTTTTTTTTTTTTGTTCAGTGAATTATTCCACACATCAACAACTGCCTCACACACATAGTAGGCAGTTAATAAATCTTTGCTGAATGAAGGAAAGAGTAAAGAATAATTACAGTGCTTACATCTTGGTAGCTAGGCATGTAGATTCTAAATGAGTACATATATTCTTCCTGATTGGTGTTTCAGGCTTCTTAAGGTATATTCCAAGAAGTGGGATCACTGGGTCAAATGGCAATTCAATTTTTAATTTTTTATTTTGGGAGAAAAGAATAAAACTTACTAATAATTACTTAGGTTTCTAAGTTTACAAAGTTATTATATTGCTATATCCTGCCTCACTTAATCTTTTTTAAAAATTTTATTTTTATTTATTTATTTTGTTACAGATGTCCCTCCTTTTTCCCCCATTGACACCCTCCTCCCCACTCCTGTCTACCCTCCCCCCTTCACCATATTGCTGTCTGTGTCCATTGGTTATGCATATATGCATATAAGTTCTTTGGTTTATCTCTTCCCACCCTCCCAACACCCTCCCTCCCCCGAGGTTTGTCAGTCTGTTCTCTACTTCTATATCTCTGGATCTGTTTTGTTCATCAGCTTATTTTGTTCATTATATTCCACAAATAAGTGAGATCATGTGATATTTGTCTTTCTCTGATTGGCTTATTTTGCTTAGAGTAATACTCTCCAGGTCCCTCCATATCATCTCAAAGGGTAAGAGATCTTTCTTTCTTACAGCTGCATAGTATTCCATTGTGTAAATGTACCACAGCTTTGTTATCCACTCATCTACTGATGGACACTTAAGCTGTTTCCAGATCTTACTATTGTAAACAGCACTGCTGTAAACATAGTGGTACATATATTCTTCCTGATTGGTGTTTCAGGCTTCTTAGGGTATATTCCTAGAAGTGGGATCACTGGGTCAAACAGCAATTCAATTTTTAATTTTTTGAGGAAACTCCATATTTTTTCCCATAGTGGCTGCACCAGTCTAATGCTTCATTCTTATTGCTAGTGTAAGTGTCCATCAGTTGTGTGCTTTCTATACCCATTTCAGGCCTCAGAATGGAGAATTAAGAGTTTATGTTTTATATGAGAACATTTTGTAAACTCTTGTTCACACTTAACTTTTGTTTTTGTGGTTTCATTGGGAGTGCAATGACGTGCTATGTTGAGTTCTTTTAGCATTACCTAGCATACTTGTTGGTCCCACATGATGAACCCTTTTGAAGCAATGTGGTACTTCTGGTATTCGGGGCCTTTAGGGGAGAGGGGGTGATAATACATGTCAGAAAAATGAGAAGTGGTTGTGGCATTTATCGTGGGCATCTTGTAGAGCTGAGTGCCAACCTGGCGCTGCTGCATCGATCATCTCCATAAGGTAGTCTGTGTGTTGAAAAATAAAGATCCTTTTTCAAACTACATGGTGAGTGTCCAATGTTGGAGCTTCTGAATATGTAGTTTTTTTCCTTAGGAAAGAAAAAAAGAAAAATCTGCTCTTTCCCTTTCTTCCCTCTAGTGATTTAGTAGAACTTTTCTATTTTATTCAGGTAATTAAACCAGAGAACAGTGACAAAGAAACAGAAGGTGCCTATGAATCAGACCTCCCTGAGGAGCTCTGTGGAAGCCATCTCCTGCAGCAGTCCCTGAAAGGCCATAATGACAGTCCTGATGTCATTACAGAGGCTCAATTTGATGACAGTGACTCCGAAGATGGACATGGCAACACACAAAATGTTGTGGTTGATGGTGTTAAGAAACTCTCAGTTTGTGTTCATGAACAAGGTGAGTACTGGACTGCCTTCTGACATTTTATTTTACTAAATTGATAATCTTAGGTATTGGAATTCTCTCTGTGCCCCAGAATTAATCACACAACACATTTGGTATCTTCCCAATTTCTAACCTGTGTCAGCCTTCAGTAAAGGGGGAGTGGTGACTGACTTCCAGCTGCTCTTTATGAAGAGGGACAACAGTGCCACTGGTGGTTTGTGTGGTCAGTGGTGGCTGTTGCTATTTCCTAATTGGTTTTTGGTCGTGTTGATAGCTAACTTGAAATTTCCTGTGATGAGCCTAGCCCCACCTAAGTTGATATGAACAGAATTAAACCAAACTTTATTATTTATTTTATTATTTTTTAAACAGCTGACTCTTTATTTATTGATTTTTCCTTATTTTTTAAACTTGTCTTTATTGTTGAAAGTATTATAGATATCCATCTCCCCTTTTCCCCCCCAATGACTCCCTCTTCCCTGCTCCTACCTCCCTCCTGCCTTCCACACACTATTGTCTGTGTCTATTGGTTATGCATATATACATATAAGTTCTTTGGTTTATCTCTTCCCACCCTCCCTCCCCCCTTCCCTTTGAGGTTCCTCAGTCTAACAACCAATTTGTACTTCTTAATCCCTTTACCATTTTCGCCCATCTCCCCAACCCTCTCCCATCTGGCAACCAACAAAAAGTTCTCTGTATCTATGAGTCTGTTTCTGTTCTGCTTGTTCATTTGGTTTGTAGATTCAGTTGTTGAAAGATATGTATTTATCGCCATTTTATTGCTTGTATTTTTTATCTTCTTTTTCAAGAAGACCCTTTAACATTTCATATAATACTGGTTTGGTGGTGATGAACTCCTTTAGCTTTTTCTTGTTTGGGAAACTCTTTATGTGTCTATCGATTCTAAATGATAGCTTTGCAGGATAGAGTAATCTTGGTTTTAGGTCCTTGCTTTTCATGCCTTTGAATATTTCTTGCCACTCCCTTCTGGCATGCAAAGTTTCTTTTGAGAAATCAGCTGACAGTCTTATGGGAGCTCCCTTGTAGGTAACTAAGTGCTTTTCTCTTGCTGCTTTTAAGATTTTCTCTTTGTCTTGAACCTTTTGCATTTTGATGATGATGTGTCTTGGTGTGGGCCTCTTGGGGTTCATCTTGTTTGGCGCTCTCTGTGCTTCCTGGACTTGTATGTCTGTTTCCTTCACCATGTTAGGGAAGTTTTCTGTCATTTTTTCAAATAGGTTTTCGATTTCTTGTTCTCTCCCTTTTCCTTCTGGCACCCCCATGATGCTAATGTTGGTATGCTTGAAGTTGTCCCAGAGGCTCCTAACACTATCTTTATTTTTTTGGATTCTTTTTTCTTTTTGCTGTTCTGATTGTGTGTTTTTTGCCTCCTTATTTTCCAAATTGATGGTTTTCTTTGCAGCTTCACCTACTTTATTGTAGATTCCCTGTAAGTTATTCTTTTTTTTTTTTTTTTTTGATAGAGCGGGAGCGGGAGGGGGAGAGAGAGAGAAACATCCACGTGAGAGAGACACATGGAGTGGTTGCCACCCACACGACCCCAACTGGGGCCGGGGACAAACTGCAGCTGAGGTACGTGCCCTTAGCGGGAACCAAACCCGGGACTCTTTGGTCCGCGGGCCGACGCTCTAACCGCTGAGCCAAATTGGCCAGGGCCCTGTAAGTTATTCTTTATTTCAGTTAGTGCATCCTTCATTTTTGACTGGTCTTTTTTTATGCTCTTGAGGTCCTCACTAAGTTCCTTAAGCATGCTTATAACCAATGTTTTGAACTCTTCATCTGGTAGATTGCTTATCTCTATTTCGTTTAGTTCTTTTCCTGGAGTTTCGTTATATTCTTTCATATGGGACATGTTTCCTTTGTCCTTCATTTTGGCTACCTCCTTGTGTTTCTATGTATTAGGTTGAGTTGCTATGTCTCCTAGGCTTCATAGAATGGCCTATTATAGTAGGTGTCCTGTAGGGTCCAGTGACACAGCTTCCCTGATCACCCCAGCTCAGCCCTTGAGGTGAACCCCTGGTGTGTACTGTCCACCCTTCTGTTGTAATTGAGTCTTGATTGCTGTTGGCACATCAATGGGAGGGATTTACTCAGGCTGATCAGTTTCAAGGACTGGTTGTGCCCACTGACCACTGGCCTCTGACTACCTTGGAGGATCAGCTATGCAGGGGCCAACCACACAGAGCAAGACTTACTTCAGCAGGGCTCTGGTACTCACTGAGTCCCCTCCTTGAGTGTGTCACTTGTGGAAGTGGTTGGGTGGTAGTGCTTCATCATGGTCTGAAGCTGTCCACTGGGTGTGCTGGCTCTGGGACAAGGTCAGCCACTGCGGTTTTCTACCTGGGACCACCAGGCATAAGCTACAAAGTGATCTGCAGATGGCTGCTTCTTGTGCTGGGCTTGGAGGTGCCCAGGCAAAACCAAGCTGTGAACCAAGGCTGGCTGCTTCTAGTTCTAGGCCTGGGGCCACTATTGAGAGGTATGGGGCTCACTGAGGCCAGATGCTGCTTGTTTGAGAGGATAAGAAAGTCTGAAGCAGGATCCAAGACAGGCCAATCTTATGGTAAAGCCACTGGAAACAGCTTGGGTGGCCCCATATTTGCGTGGGGCAGGGCCTCAGGGAATTACCAGGGCAGGGCCAACAGTGTGAGCCAGGTTGCTGGAGTCCCAGATATGGTGCCTGTCTGCCTGCCCCATGGGGGAAGGGCTCACCAAAGGAACAATGTCCTCTGCCAGCACTCTGTCCAGGAGAAAGCTGCCTCTCCAGCTCTTGCCCTGATGCCAAACAATTTAGTTCTTCCCTGTATGTCTCTGGTGCCTTTCAAGCTGCCTACCCCACGCTGGAGCCCAGAAGGAACAAGTCTGAGTAAGGCTATGTGCGGGCCCTTTAAGAGGAATTGCCTGGGACTCTAGAAGCCTCAGCCTCCCTCAGCCTCAGTTCCCGCTGGTTTTACAGCCAAGAAGTTATGGGGACTTCTCTTCCTGGCACTGGAACCCTGAGCTGGGGGGCCTGGTATGGGATGGGGACCCCTCACTCCTCAGGGAGGACCTTCACAGCCAAGGTGTCCTCCTGATTTTTATCCGCTACACGTGGGTGTGGGACCAGTCTGTCCGGCTCTGCCCCTCCTACCAGTCTCCATGTGGCTTCTTCTTTAATTTTGTAGTTGTAAGACTTCCCTTCAGCTCAGTGTCAGACAGTTCAAGATGATGGCTGTTCTGAAGAGGCTGCTACTTTCTCACTGGTTGTGGGAGGAGGCAAGTACCTTGTTTTTTTATGCCGCCATCTTGACTGGAAGTCTCAACCAATCTTTAAAATTCTTATTAAAAGCACTTCATTTCACCCTGTATTTTTCTTTAACTCTGCACATTTGAAAAGTATTTATGTAATTGGCAGTGGGAATGGATCACTTTAAATTTGATAAGTAGATTATTTTTACATTGATGAAAGAACGTCCAGCCTAAGAGAAAGTCTTGTAAGAGTTTATTTGAGCCAAACTGATGACAATTGCTAGGAGGCAAAATCTGAACAGACTGAAAAAATGTTCCAGAGAATGGCAGTTTTCCAGCTCATTTTATACATGAGAATCAGGACGGAGACATTACGTGGATTACATGAAATTCATTGGTGGTAGATTAAGCGGGTAGGAGAAAGCAAAGCTGGGAAACCTCTGAGATTGCATAAAAAGCAAAATGAAGAGACACATACTTCTTTTTGGATGGGTACAGGATAGTTAACATTTACAGCACCTAGAGATGGTATGCGGGGGAACAAGATAACAATGAGGGGTTCTGGAGTCTGGAAAAGAAGACTGCTTTGACATTTCAAAGGTATTTTATTTTAGATGCACAAAGACAGTGGACAATTTCAAAGTTAAAGATTGATCTTTGTCAAGGAAGCAATAGGCCTAGGATATCACTACCCACCATGACCCAAGCACTACCCACTATAACCCACTTTTAGTTAGGAAGTTTTACACTCAGACCACCCTGTGTGGTTACTTTAGGTCTCTGAGTTTGTGAGGCTGCCATGTAGGCCTCCCCATAGCTTGTCAGGTTTAGTATGTGATCCCTTTTTCAATCACATTTACAAAGTGTTTTTTGATTTTAAACCTTTAAGAAAAAACTAGTCTTATTTTTTGTGATCAAAGTCTAAGCCATGGGTTCTCTGAATGTAGAGGACAACAATTGCAAACACATGGCAAGGAGCTCTGACCAAGGACTCTACCTGACCACACACTGGGAAATGTAAGGGAAAGTAGCAGTGAAAATTGGAATATTTCAATGTATAGATTTCTAAGATGTTTTAAATGCAGGGTGGATATTTGCCAGCCAAAATGAGTTTTATGTATATTATGAAATGGAAAAGATTGACTTGGCTAGGCCGACTAGATTATTAGTTTTTTTTATCAGGAAGAAGTTTCTGGCACAGTCCCCATGAAAGGCTAGAAGAAATGCCAGCAGATTACTAACGGAGGATATTCAGCAGACACCCTGTGATAGGGACTGGTGAGCACACCTCATTGACATCCTGAATAAAGCTGGGGGTGATTTCAGGTGACTGCAGAAGAATCAGGCTGTTTCTCCACTGCTGACTAGGTAGTGACCTAGGGCAGCGAACATTTCTGAAAGCATGTATGGCTTAACTTTCCAACTTTGCAATTCTTTTTGAATGAAGAGGCTGCTACTTTCTCACTGCTCCACCAGGTGTGGTGACCTGAGGGCACCCAGGTTCTTTTTGTTTTATGGCCTGCTTAGATAACTAGTGGTTTCACTGTTCAGGGCCCAGCCAATTTTCTTTGGATGTTATCCTTTGAAATTTCATTCTTCTGTTGTTTCTTTTTTCTTCTTTTAAAAACAGTTGGATACTGTGACCCTCTTCTGAGAGTGCATGTGTATTATCATAATGGCGTCAGTACTGTGAGTCATGTTTTTTCTATGAGAAAAGGGGGAAATAACCAGGACCCTAACTAGCCAAATCCTTCATCATTAAGATCACCAAGGGAGAGAGATACTTGCAGTCCGAAGTCAGGCAAAGGAGCACTTTAAAACTTACTGAGTATTTGGCCCAAAACTACTTCATGCAAATGGAGCTCTGATGATTGGACTTGGCAAACCTCAGCAGCCCCTTTTCCCCTGGGCTCTGAGGTGAATGGATAAGATGCCTTGATTTCTCATTAGTGGTTGGTACCAATATAAGGGCAAGGAAATATTGATGGATGGAAGTGATGGCAAAATTGATACCCATGGTGGATACTAATAATTCACTTTGCCCTTTGTTTGTGGAAATGTGCTCTTGATTTGCCCTCTGTTGTAATTCCCCTCCTTCTCTCTTACAAATAAATATCATTGAGTGCTTTACAAGTCCACTGTATGCATGTTTTTTCTTTACTCTTTTTACAGTCTTTCTATCCTACTGTTATTTATATTGCTTCCTTACTAGCCCTGACTGAGGGAACAGCTTAATCCTTCCCTCAGTATCTGGTACAAATTTCTCTTTCCTGCTAGCCTCTAAATAGAGAGTTTGTGAAACCACATGGCTGTTTCTCATTTCTTGCCCTCTTGATATTTAGGAAAATTGCAATTTGCTCTTTTAAAAATCATGGTGTTTTTTAGGATATTTTAACCAGATTCTCTTGTCTGGATAATATAAAATCTGGTTACAGTTAAGATGTTAGTACTTCTTGCACCATTTAAGGTTTTGAAATTTGTTATTGAAACAAACCATAACCTTAAGAACATTATAAACTTTTCCTTAGACTTCTAGAAAGGTTCTTTGCTTTGTGTTGTAATTGCAAATGGATTATTTATCCTATTTCACACTTATGTTCAAAAGAGTGTTTTTCATTTGCTTACTTTAAAAAAATTTTTTTCCCCTTTATTGATTTAACAGAGAGAGGAAGGGAGAGGGAGAGAGAGATAGAAACATCGATGAGAGAGGACATCGATTGGCTGCCTCCTGTATGCTCCCCCCCCCCCCCCCGGGATCAGGCCCACAACGTGGGCATGTGTCCTGACTGGGAATCGAACCAGCGACCTCTTGGTGCGTGAGTCGATGCTCAACCACTGAGCCACACTGGCTGGACTGCTTACTTTTGTTTTAATATCATGTTTCTTTACCCAAAGCAAATGTTACATGGTGTATGTGTATGCATTATATATCCCTGTTTGCCCAGGAAACATTCATATATTTAAGATAACTACCAGTTTCTCTGGTAAGTGAGCAGTTGCTCCAGCTGTCTGCAGCAATTGCCTGTTGTTGCATTAAGAGAAAAGTTTCTCTGGGCATCTCAGACCTACACAATAATTTTTTCTAGGAAGACAGCAGGATCTGCATCATCCTTAGTCCCTGAGAGACAATAGGCCAAAGACCTGGGCCCCTTTTGTAGGCCCAGTCCACATCCTCCTGACTCTAAGTTTTACCACTTTCCAGGCAGTAGTATTTTTGTCAGCACAGAAATATGCCATCTGTTTAGAGACTGGAGACAGTCTGAATAAATTTTCTTTGTTATCAAATGAGTAGGTAATGGTTGCCTGGTTTTCAAACTCCAAAGGATAAAAATCATCATGGCTAAATGATACGGCTTGGCCGTTGTAGCTCTGTGTTTTTCATCACTGGAATTTTAATCTTGGTGACCATGCCCTAATCAGGTTCTGATGTACATTTCCTCTTATTTTCCTAAGTAGGGTGTGCTAGAGATCTTGTTCAGTTTTTTGGTCTGGATATAAGCCTCTTCCAGTACCCTGATGACTGAACATGGGTTTGAATGTGGAGTTGGTGACCCATTTACTATTCTATCTCCTGGCCACCTTTCGCTCTTTTCTGAAGGGACAATCCACGTGTAATCCTTGATCCACGTGTAATCCTTGAATTGATCTACTACTGACTTAAGGATTCAGGAAGAACTTTTTTTCTCACTCAAGATTCATCTTCTTTCAATGACTGACCTGTTCAGTGCCTAGATTGAAATTCTCATTCCTTGGATAAAAAGTAACTGTATTTCCCTTTGGCTGAGAAAACAGACCCATATGATTAGTCTCCTGTAGAAACTTCAGGCTTACTGAAATCCCAAGAACCCTTTCTTCTACCTGTCAGGAGCCCTTCTTTCTTGGAGATAAATTTCTTCATTTTCTTTCTGCTAATGTTTATGGATTCTGAAATCAATTTTTTCCTATTCTTTCTGTTTTCCAGCTCTCCACTGTGTATAATGATGATTATTACAACAGAATGCACTCATGTTTGCTTCAGAAATTATATTAAAAATTAAATATATAGCAATTTCTCATTGACCACAATTTTTGGACAGTATTTTGTGCCAGTGTTTTAAAATCTTATAAAAAATGTAAATCCTTGTCTAGACCTAAGTTAGAAAGATACATTAGGAATTTTTGCTTCTGTCTCTTTTAGATTGAGTGGAGAGTACAGTTATATCAATGTGATTCAGGTAGAGATGAATGGTTAGGACCTATAATGTCTAAGACCTAAATCCTGTGTTAGACCAGCCATTTTTCCCTGTGAAGTTCCCAAACCAAATATATGCACAGAGAATAAGCAAGTCAGAGGAGAATTTCTTTATTAACTGAGGCTTTGACTCAAGCCAGAGTGATTATGCCAGTCTGTACTTCTACTAGCAGTGCATGGGGCTGTTTATGTCTCTTCAGTCCTGACAACAGTCAGAATTATTCACCTTCGTCATTTTTATAGTCTAGATTAAGTTCTGTTAATTGCCTTTTTATATCATTTGCTTATTGTTCCCTCTGGGTTACTGTTCTATTGTTGATTTTAGGTATTTCTTATCTATTCTCTATAGCAATCCCTTTTCCATTTTAGGCATTACAAATATCTTCCCCATTCTGTCATTTAGTCATTTGTCTTTTTGTCTATGGTGTCTTTCATTGAACAAAAATGCTTAATTTTAATATGATAAAATTGATCCTATACTTTATGGGTTTTAAAAAAAAGTGTTTCCCTGTTCCTAGCTCACATAGATATTCTCTCATGTCATCTTTTATTAATTCCACAGTTTTGCCTTTTTTATGATGCTAATTCTTTACTGATTGAGATTATCATCTGGTTTCTCTCTTCTAAATCTATTTCTGATGTTGAACCATCCTTGAATTCCTAGGAGAGACCTACTTAATCCTGATGTATTATTATTTTAAAAATGCATTCTTGGATTTACTTAGGTAATATTTAGTGTAGGATTTTTGTGTCATGTTACATGAACCTGTCATTTTCTTGGCATTACCTGATTTTTAGAATCAAGATTACATTAACTTCGCCCGGTGGGTGTGGCTCAGTGGTTGAATGTTGACCCATGTACCAAGAAGTTGCTGGTTCGATTCCTGGTCAGGGCACATGTCCAGCTTGTGGGCCCAATCCCCAGTGGGGGGCATGCAGGAGGCAGCCAATCGATGTTCTCTCTCATTGATGTTTCTATCTCTCTCTCCCCCTCTCCCTTTCTCTCTCTCTAAAAATCTATAAACAAAATAAAACAAAAAAAGATTACATTAGCTTCATGAAATGTTCTGGTCATTTTTTACTGTTTCCTATTTTTCCAGAACAGCTTGTATAAGACAGGAATTAACTGTTCCTTAAAATTTGATAGAACTCATTGTAAAATTGCCTGCACCTGCTGTTTTTCAGGAGGCAAGATCTTTGCTTTTTCATTCTCATTCATACTAATTGATCTCTCTTTTTATGCCAGTTTTGGCATAACTTAATGGGAATTTATCCACTTGAATTCATTAGTATATAGATATTCCTAATACTCTTTAATTATTAAAAAAAAATCTTGTGTCTGTACTTTTGCCTCCCTTTTCATTCTGTATTTTAATTATTTGAATCTTCTCTCTTTTCTTGATAACTCTTGCTTGCCAAAGATTTATCTTATTAATCTTTTTAAGGAACATGCTTTTTAGTTGTGTTATTTTTCTCTGTTTATAGTTAATGTTGTTCTGTATATAATTGATACTTGCCTTTATCTTTATTTCTTATTTTGGGGGTTTGCTTTTTTGCCCTCTTCCCAACTTCTTGAGTCGAATACTTATTATTTCTAACCATTTTTGTTGTCTTAAAATGTTTTCAAAGTTATAAATCTTACTCAAAATACTTTTTTAGCTGTATTTCACAGATTTTTGACTTGTATTTTTATTATTAGCCAGTTTTAAATATTTTTCTTTATATTTGAAAATATAACTAGATTTGTTATTTATTAAGGCTGTTTTATTTCTTTTTCTTTATTTTGCTATTCTTTTGATGTCAGTGTTTAATTTTTTTCATATTATGGTCAGAAAAAAGAGTCTTATGTTGTTAATTCCTTTTTATGTTTTTGTTAATCCTCACCTGAGGATATTTTTCCATTGATTTTTTTAGATAGAGTGGAAGGGAGGGAGAGAGAGAAACATTGATGTGAGAGAGACACATCAATTGGTTGCCTCCCACACAACCCTGACAAGAGCTGGGAAACAAACCTGAAACCCAGGTATGTGCCCTTGCCTGGGAATTGAACCCACAACCCTCCGTCCATGGGCCGGTGCTCTAACCACTGGGAAAAACCAGCCAGGGTGTTTTTGTGTTTTGTTTTTTTTTAAATTCTCACCTGAGGACATGCTTAGAGAGAGGAAGGGTGGGGGGGGGGGTGGAGAAACATGATGTGAGAGAGAAACATCAATTAGTTGCCTTCTACACGCACCTTGACTGGGGATCAAACCCGCAATCCAGGTACATGCCTTGACTGGTAATCGAACCCAAGATCCTTCGGTGCGTGGGCTGACACTTTAACCACTGAGCCACACTGGCCAGGGCTGGGTTGGTATTTTAAAAAAACTCTCCAGAGCCTTGGCTGGGTGGCTCAGTTGGTTGGAGTGTTGTCCTATACGCCAAAAGGTTGCAGCTTCGATTCCTGGTTAGGGTGTGCATTCGAGAGGCAACCAATCTCTCTCTCATTATCTCTCCCTTCTTCTCTCTAAAATCAATAAACATATCCTCAGGTAAGGATAAAAAGTAAAAAAAACCCAACTGTCCAGAGATTCAAGGATTCTACTATGTAGCCAGAATTGAACAGTCCTAGACTTATCCTTTTAACCATTATGCTGTATCTCTCCTCATATATAGCAATGCACAGAGCACAGATTAAACATTTGATGGCAGTCCAACTCTCAGTGTAATAATTGATTCTGTCAAGATCATCAGTAGATACTAAAACCATTGGGTGAAAAGTTGTTGGAGACTGAAACATTCACATAGACTCAAAGTGTCATGCCACAGTTGACTTAGTTAATTACACTGGGAAAAATGTCCTTTTATAGTGGACAGATTTGGTGGACACTATTTTAACCAGCTGGTCAAACTTAGCATCACTAGTAGTGGGACAACCTAACATTTTGTGCCTCTGATGGGACACATTATTACACAACACAGTCTGTGACATGTTCATGCCAAAAATGTTTCACCTAAATCAAGCCTCTAGCCCTCACTTCTAATATACTGGAAATATAGGGCATGCTAGAAACAAGTTCAGAAACACCATGGGAGAAATAATAAGGTGGATCCAATATGTGGAATAATCTATAAGACAACTAGCTTGTACTGTTCAAAAAAAGTCAATGCTGTGAAGAACAAAAAACAAGGGGAACTGTTCTTGGGGAAGAGGGACCAAAAGAAACATAATCAGAAATAATATGTGAACTTTGATTTGATCTTGGATTGAGGGAAAAAAAATCATGGTTAACAACAGGTGGGGAAATTTAAATTTAGGTTGTATATTAGATGATGCTTTGGAATTATTGGAATTTTCTTAGTTATGATAATGATATTTAAGATATATAGGAGAATGTCCTTATTCATCTCTACACTCTTAAAAATTATTGAAGACCCCAAAGTGCTTTTGTGTATATAGGTTATATCTATCAATATTTCTGTATTTAAAATTAAACTAAGAAACATTTAAAATATTCTTGCAAAATGAGTGTACTTCTAGTTGTGTTTCTGTGTACATTTAAGGAAAACTTCAGATTTCAAAATAATGATTTCTTGGATGTTAATGAGGTTAATGAGATAATGGTAGATATAACCACAGTTGAAATACTGAGGAAAAATGGAATTAACTTCTAAAATGTTCTTGTTTATACTTTAAATCTAATCTCTTAGAAAACTCTAGAAAACACAAGAATACATAAGTACACATTCTCATTCAAGCAGGGATTAGCAAAGGTATTCTGTAAAGGACCAGATAGTTCATTTTCCAGCATTGTGGGCCACAGAGAGACAGAGACTTCTATGTCACAACTACTCAACTCTTGCTGTAGCCTGAAAACAGCTGTAGGGAATATGTAAATGAATGGACTTGGCTGGATTTGGCCTGCTGGCCATTAGTTTGCTGATCCCTACTTTACACTCATGAGAGAATGAGAGCCGAAAGAAAGAAAGGGAGAGAGAGAGAGAAATAATGTCTTAGTATTATTACGAAGAGAATTTTGACCCGTAGACCCTCTGACAAGGTCTCGAACCACACTTGGAGAACCACTGGTTTAAGCTATTGAAATTGATAGTTGATGCTGAACAGGACTTTAGTGCATGCCTTAATTATTCTTTACTTTTAGTATATTCAACACTTCAGTTCCTTAGTTTTAAGTGCCTATTGCTTTTTTCCCCTTGTTTACGCTAATGGGATGCTAATTATAATAATTCAGACTAAAATCTCTTGCCTCAATTCTTTCACTCAATTGTGGGATCTTTTTTGGGGACTGTTTGTGCCCTATTTTGCTGTTTTGGCTATAGCCTAGTCTATGTACATCTTCATTTATCAAAACTAGTCACACTGTGAATTATAGACTCTTAGAACTTCTTAATATGTTTAGTAGTTTATATATAACATTGTCTTGCATATTTCTTATTAGAAAAACCTTGAGTATTTTGTGTGTTTTGGTATTAACTTGAAAGAAAATTTTTTCTAGCATTTTCCCACAGGTCATTGTTGATGTATAAAAAAGCTGTTGGGGTTGTTTTTGTGTGTTTTTTAACTTAATGAGTGCTCTTATTATTTCTAATAACTTCTCAGTTGGTTATTTTGATTTTCTTGTTGTAAAATAATTTTATCTGCAAACAGTAATTTTGCTCCTTCCTTTCTAATTTTGTGCTTCTTATTACCTCATTCTATTGGCCATTGCTTTAAGAACTGTATTACATAATAGTGGTGATTGCTTTCTTCCGGACTTTAATGGGACTGCTTCTAGTATTAAACCCTCAAGCACAATGCTGGTTGCTGGCTTGAGACCAAGTTAACCAAGTTTCCTCTTTCTTTTTTACTAAAAGTTCCTATTAGGAGTGGATATTGAAATTTTTTTCAAGTGCCTTTTTAGCTTCTTTCAAAATGCTGTTTTTCCCTTTGGCTTGTTTGCATGATGACATATAACATTGAATAATTCTTGCATCCCTTATATGACCATGACCCTCATTTGGTCATGGTATATAACATGTTTTGTAACTTGGTTCTGTTTGCTAATTATTTATGACTTTTGTACTTATAATACAACATGTGAGATTGGTCTGTGGTTTATTTCTATTGTGGTGTCTTTGTTGTGTTTTGGTAGCAGGCTCTATTAACTTTGGAGGAAGAATTGGGGAGTCTTTCTTTCTCAGTGCTTTGAAGCAGTTAAATAGCATCGAGAATGGTCAACTATTCTCAACGATTGAAGCATTTACAAAACTTGTACTTGAAACATGGGCTAGGGCTTTCTTTAGCTGGCAACTTTTTCCATCTCTAATGATTGTTGGTTTCTGTAGGGATTTTTTTCTCTTTGTACATTAATTTAGATAATTTATATTTTATAGGAAGTCATATATTTGAACCACGTATTCTAATATATTAGAATAGAGCTGTACAAATTTTTTCAGTTGTTTAATTTCATGTGCATCTGTGATCATAACTCCTTTCAGTTTTCCCCTCATTTTTATTATACTAGCTAGTGATCTGTCTAATTTTTAACAGAACTTTATTTTTACTCTTTATTTATTATAACTAACTAACTTCTACTTTTATCTTTTATTACTAAGAACTTTCAGACACATTAAGTCTGAGGTGATTGTATGTAGTTGAAAATGCAGGTTGAAGTTTGTGACAGAAGTTTGGAGATGCAGTTTAAGGAGTCATTGGCATTTAGTTAGATCCTCAAAGAACCCCTCTATTCTAAGAGTTCCTTTAAGAAACTGTGAGGGGACAGGGGCCTACCTGTTTTCTTCTGCCCCTGGGTTCCCCTCCTTGAAAGCAATAAATGTTGTTTATCAAACTGTCCCGAGCAAACAGAAACTCTTGTGGGTTCAAAAATTGTTTTGTGTGTGTGTGGTAAAAGATATATACCATAAATTTTGCCATTTTAATAATTTTTAAGTATACAGTTTGGTTGCGTTAATTGCATTCATGATGTGCAACTGTTACTACTGTCTATTTCGAAACTTTCTCATCACCCTAAATAAAAACTCTAGAACCATTAAGCAATAACTCTTCATTTCACCTACCCTAACCCCTGATAACCACTACTCTACTTCTTCTCTGTAAACTTGTCTGTTCTCAATATTTCATATAAGTGGAATCGTACAATATGTCTCCTTTTGTGTCTGGCTTAATTTTATTTGGTATAATGTCTTCAAGGTTCATCCATGTTGTAGCATATATAGGAATGTCATTCCTTTTTATGGCTGAATAATATTCCATTATACTGTATTTGCCACATTTTGTTTATCCATCCATATCGATGGACACTTGAGTTGTTTCTACCTTTTGGTATTGAATAGTGAGTGAGTGGTGCTGAAATGAACGTTGGTGTACAAGTATCTGAGTACCTGTTTTCAATTTATTTGGGTATATACCTTGGAGTAGAATTGCTGGGTCATATGGTGATTCCATATTTAGCTGTTGGAGGACTGTGGGTTTTTAAAAAGGATTATTTTTGCTATTAATATTATATTTATTAGAAGGGTTAATAGAAATATAAGATCATGGTGAACTATAAGACATTTTGAAACAATAATAATTACATCTGTTCATTATTGAAATATAACTGAAGCTTGCCCAGTTCTTTTTCTGGCTTGTCCTTTTCCTCCTCTTCCCATTTTTTTTTTTTTTTTTAAATCATGGAGTTACTTCTACCTACTTGCCTAGTTTACCTGTGACACATCAGCAGACTTAGGGGGCTTGGGTTTCAGAACAGTTTTATTACATTACAAGTAGTTTATTTTATAGAATAAATAAATAAAGCACCTAGGAATAGACATGTCTGTCAGCCTTCTTGCTAGCAGCTTTAACACAAAATTTTTGGAATAGAACTTTAAATAAAAGGAAATAATAATGCACATTGTTTATACTATTATTTGGAAATGGGAGTTTCCAGGCCTCTAGCATGTCAGTCACTATGTGTGCCTGCCCTTCTCTTCAGTGGAGGTGAATGAAGACTTAAAGGTGTTTGGAATCATCCTCCCTGTGGTCCTTCTGGCACCCTTTTCTCTATGGCATTCCTGATTCTCTTGCTTATTTTTCACTTTTAGCTTTATACTTGGTCCCTGCATTATTTAATCATCTACTGTTCTTGGGCTTACTAATAAAAAGGAAAGATCAACATCTTTATGTGATGGTATCATTTTCTTCTTATTTTTTGTCCCTTGCTTACTAGATTTCAGTCCTTGTGGTCTTTCTTCCCAGTCCATCCACTCATTCCCCTCTCTGGTACTTTCCAGACTGGGCAAGTTTATGTTAGTGACAGGGGTCATAACTATTTATAGTTATGTTGTCATAGAAATAACAGAATTTTGGACCTGCACATGTCCTACATGATCATGTACTTGACATGTGATGGTCTACCCCTAGGGGCTTTCAGTGGAGCATTTGATATTATTTACAAATATTTCATAACACTAAGTGAAAATAATAAATTTGTTTTCAATAAGACTGCAAGGTAAACTTATTTCACTTTTGATACAAATGATGCCTGCTCACCATTGTAACATTGACTTTTTTTTTTTTTTTTTTTGCTGATTAGAAGCTCTAATTAACATTTATACATTTTTGGTAAAAAAAAAAACCAGGATAGCAAATTAATTTTCAATGCAGTTAAGTTACTAAAAATACTTCAAAGTGTGAGATCTGGGCAAAAATTAATTTTTAAAATGTACTTATAAAAATCTGCTGTGATTAAAAGGTCAGAAACAACTGATCTAGTTCATCCCTTTTGTTTTACAGACGAGGAAACTGAGGCTCAGAGAAGTTACTTGGCTTGTCCAGTGTCCTGCAGGAAGTTAGTGAGTTCGTAAAAGAAAAATACCTTATAATATCAACAGACAATTTCTACATGTGGGTCATATTTTTTGAAGAGCAAATCATGCCAGATCAGTTGAATATCTTTTTGTAAGAAGATATTGGACATTGTTCATTGCCCACCTTCTGTCTGTTTCCCCTTTTCCCTTTCCCATATATTCCCAGGCTTTCATCTGGACATCTGTTTCTTTCCTAATTCCCTCTACTTTAGGCAAAGTTGACCCCTACAGCTGAGCTGAGCCTTGGTTGTCTTACATGAGTTACTTGGTATGCTTGGTTACCTTATGCTAATAGAACTTTCTATAGCAGTGCAGTAATGGAAATGTTCTTATTTGTACTGTTCAATACTGCAGCTAGTAGCCACATGTGGCTGTTGAGCACTTGAAATGTGGCTAGTGTGACTGAGAAACTGAATTTTTAATTTTAGTTAATTTTATTTTAAATAGCTATATATTGTTCATGGCTAGTGTATCAGATATTATAGCTTCATATCATTTCTCTTCCCATAGGCACATGATCTAAGCAATCTAATCATGGTGACGTCTGCTAGGAGTTCTGGGATGTAGGTAGTTTCCTGATGGATATGAACAGGAAACATTTATCCCTAATTGCTATTGCCAGCTATTTTATGTCTTGCTAAGTGTTGTGGATAAAAGAGTGGAGAACCAGGAAAAAACCTGGGCCCCTAAGTGGGCCCTGGATCAACTGACCTTGAAGTCTTCCTTACCTCTGGACTTCCAATTGTATGACCCAGTGAGTCATCTCAAGTAAGAGTATCTAAGAGAATACAGAGGGAGGGACATGCCAGGTATTATGCTACTTGCTGGGAAAAGAAAAATGAATAAAGAGAAAAATCTAGATGCTTGTCTTTGAGGTGAAATGAGCCTGTAAGAGGAGTTACAGTAAAGACATGTGTTCTGGGTCTTGCCTGCCTTTGTTCCCTTCAACGGGAATTGCCTTTTACTAAAGCAGTACATACAATCTACCACTGCCCCTAGGTCTTAGTTAGACCATGAGTGGATTCCTGACTCAAAGACCATCAACACATGGACAGGCCAGTGACCCATTAGATTTTTTCCTCCATAGCTTGAGGACTCTAAAGCTAAAATGTCACATAGAGTGAGGGCTGGAGACAGTCTTTAGGGAACAGAGGCTGCTAGTAACCACACAGTGCACATAGAGAAGAGGAACTGATTAGCAGAGGGAGGGAAGAACCATACAGAGAGGAAGGGGGAGAACAGGAAAGGAGGAGGGGAGGAAAAGGGAGAGAAAAAAAGACAACTTGTTCTTTGGGCCTTGAAGGATGTGTAGGGTTTGCCAGGTGAAGAAAGGTGAAAAATATTTTTGGTATGAACAGTGGCACAGAGTTGGATGGTAGGTAGAGTAATATCTATAGTGGAAATAGTGCAGGATGCTCAGTGGGGAGTCTGGAGAGGAGGCTAGAAAAGTAGGCTCTAGTGACGTTTTGCCCAGTTATCTGGCTGCTAAGAGATCTGGGTCATCTAAGAATCTTGGATCCAAAAATCATGCAAGTTTGTTAAGGAGAGGAGACTGATTATTAGAAATAGGGACAAATTGAAACATAGCATGGAACCAGTTAAGACTAGAGATGCTTGAAGACCTGACTGAGAGCAGTGGCAGCTGGAATGCAGAAGATAGAGTCGCAAGCTGTTTCAGAACTAGAATTGACAGAGTTCAGAGGCAGATCAGATATGGGACTTAAAGCAGAGGAACATTCAAGAATGAGGTTAACTTGCTATCTAGCTTAGCAACTGCACAGGTGCTGAAATTCTTAAATGAGAAAAAGACGTTCAGGGATAAGAAGGACTGTGAATTCTGATCATATGTTGGATTTGAGTAACCTGGGGGACGTTGAAGTCATGACATCCAATAGACAATTGGAAATAGAAATGTAGATCCAGAAGATGGAGGGTGAGAGTTATAGATCTGAACATTATCAATTAATGCTATGGGAAATCAATGAGATTATCAAGTATGTGGCTCATAGTTGGAATTACATGTAGCAGTCATTATCCCATGAAACCAAGGCACAAGCTGGTAGATATGGAAAACTCAGGGACAATGGTGGGGGTTGGAAAGTAACACTGATAAAGATTTTGAGTGTTGTACAGGACCTAACAGAAAAATGTATAGAGCTAAGAAGGAAGTGATGAGTATTTTCAAGAAATGAAAGAATGTCTTTCAAGGGTATCAAATGAGTAAAGATTATTTTCATTTAAAAAGACTAATTCTCACCATTATTTTAAATCAACCTTTATTCAGGGAGGGCCCTTCTCTCTTTTGCATTTAAACATTATTTTGGAAGAATGAATTACAAGAGAAAAGTTCAATTTGGTTATTATTGAACTGGGAAACAGAATCAGCTGTAGATGGGGACTGTTAATGTCTTCATCTCGCTTCCTTCTGCCTGGGATTCTGAGCACTACTGCCTGTGAAGTTAGTTTTCAGGTCTTCACACTTCAAGAAGGGAAGGCCCGATCAAGTAGATCTTCCCGATTCATCCATTTGGTCAGCATGTTCCAGATTTATGCAATCAAGTAATGAAGCCTTTAAAAAAAATTTAAGTGTTTAACCTGCTTCCTTAAGGGTTCATGCATTTTTCCCCCTTTGTTAGAGACCCTTTCATTGCCACTATGCAGAATTATGTGCCTACAGATTCATCTTAATGACATTGATTTCTCCTTTGGATCACTCTAAATAATGCCCGTTCTCCCTTAAAAACTACCAGCTAGGTTTTTCAAGTCATGCAGAAACTTGTCAGGGGAAATCATTGCCTGACAAATAATGTTGAAGATTCCAACTGAGCCTGTTGGGGAAAGAAAAAAAAAAAAGATAAAAATGTGTCTTGTGGCTCTGGATGGGGAGAGGTAACTGACAGCTGTCCTACTCTGGATATAGAATGTCCATCATTAAGGACAGATCTTACTTAACATTTTACGAATTTCAGAAAATTGTCCCTGATTTTCTGATATTAGTTTTAAAAAACCCTAAGAAATGAGTGAGTTATCCATATCCCTTTAAGTGGAACCAGCCTCCCCACACCCCACTCTTTCATTAGCCCCCTGAGTGAAAGCTCAGCTTCACGGTAAAGTCTGTCATCTCTGCTCCCAGTTGGCTGACCCCCATTTGGCCAGCACCCCTGACCCCCACCCCCAGCTCTGACTCATTTGTTTGAGCCAGAAGCAGCAATCGAGTATGAACTTGATAGGCTTGACTTTGGCTCTGATGCTTATTTTGACCCTTCTTATTTCAAAGCCCCTTTGATACCAGCTTCTGCAGTTGAGACTACACTCAACACTCTTGACTCTGCAGTACACTTGGGCCTCATTGTACCTACTGTTTCAGGTACAAATGCTCCTTGGGCCCTCCATCCTGGTGCTTTGGGGCCAGGATCCAAACCTGTCTGGCTAACCCTGTTTGAATCTCTACCAAGAAAGGGGGATCCAACAAAATGTGGCAGCACTCTTAGTAGGGAAAAAAGGTACTGAACAAGAGCTTTTGCCAGTCTTATTTACTCTTAGTGCTCATATTTCTTATTTGTTAAACACACACACACACACACACACACCCTTCATAATAAATACTTGCTTCTTGGCTTCTTCATAGGCCCTTGCATAAATCAGTGAGGTAATGGAAGGGATAGTGTCTTAAAAAGGAGAAAGCGTAGCCTTCCATTATGGGCAGCATTCTCCTGTCAACCTCTCTGGCATGTGTTCTTGCACCTGCCCATTCAGACCTTGGGTCCAGTCACACCAGACTTTGTATTGTTCCTAAGCACTCCCTTCCCTCTTC
This sequence comes from Tadarida brasiliensis, assembly GCA_030848825.1. Lineage (NCBI taxonomy): Eukaryota > Metazoa > Chordata > Mammalia > Chiroptera > Molossidae > Tadarida > Tadarida brasiliensis. The sequence continues at coordinate 101,522,599 of CM061265.1, forward strand.
TGCCATTGTGCTTCTGTGACTCCTCTTTCCTGCCATGAATACTGCCTGATTCCTCATCTCCTGTGAAAATTCCTCCAATCTTCACATGTCAACTATCTTTTTACATGTGTATTAATTATTTATGGCTGTTCCACAAATGTAGTGGCTTAAAACAACACATTTATTATCCTGCAAAATTTTCTGTGAGTCGGTGTAACATAATAAGAAATATTTATTTGGCCTCTGCCTCTGGTTCCTGACATAGAGCTCTTAAAACCCTTGTAATTTCCTGAGTGATAGCAGTGCTAGGAACATGTTTTGTTCTAATATTTGGTCTTTGACCCTGGTTCCCGACACAGAGCTTGTAATTTCCTGAGTGATATGCACATCTATTGTTCTATGAGGCAACTCTTGGTGGACTCCTAGATAGCTTCAGGATGGAGGCTGGTCACCTGAAAGACAAAGCCATGATTAGAAGCTTGACATTTTCAGCCCCACCTTCCATCCTCCAGGGAGGGGAGAAGGGCTGGAGATTGAGTTAATAATTGATCATGCCTATGTGATTTCATAAAAATTTCTGAACTATGGGGTTTGGAGAGCTTCTGGGTTGGTGAATTCATGTGTTGGGAGGGTGGTACATCTCTTCTCCATAGGAGCAGAAACTACTGTGCTCAGGATCCTTTAAGACCTCACCCTGTGTATTTCTTCATCTGGCTATTCATCTGTCTTTTATTATGTTCTTTGTACTAAATCAGTAAATGTAAGTTATTTGTTGCCCTGAGTTCTGTGAGCCATTATAGAATTATTGAACCTAAGGAAGGGGTCATGGGAACCCCTGCACCAATTTGTAGTGAACTCAGAAGTCTGGGTAACCTAGAGACCCATTACTTGCATTTGGTATCTGAAAGGGGGTACAGTCTTATGGGACTGAGCCCTTCACTTGTAGGGCTGTGCTAACTCTGGGTATTTAGTGTCAGAATTGAGTTAAAATTGTAGGACACCCAGGTGGTGTCCGAAGAGAATGGGAGAATTACTTGGAGTGGAAAACCCATATATTTGGTATCTGAAGTGTTATGAGTAGAGGAAGGAAACAAGGTTTCCCTTTGGACATGACTCAGCTCCGTCCTCTGCTTCAGGGTTTCTCATAAGGCTGCAATCATGGTGTCACTCATCTGAAGGCTTGACTTGCAAAGGATCTGCTTCTGTGATTGTGGGCCAGATTTAGTTCCTGTGGGCTTTTGGACTGAGGACCTTAGTTCCTTGCTTCACGGACCTCTCTATACAGCAGCTGGCTTCATCAGATCCAGAAAGGGAGAGAGTCTGCTATCAAGACAGAAGTTACAGTCTTATGTAACCTAATCATGGAAGTGACATCCCATCATCTTTTCCAGATTCTGTTGATTAGAAGCAAGACACAGGTCCTTTTCACACTTGAAGGGAGGGGATTATACAAGGATGTGGAAACTAGAAGGTGTGGGGAGCATTTGGGGCCATCTTAGAGTCTGCTCACTATAAGATATTTTCTCCACAAGCCTTTACTAATTTCTTCCAACTAAATGTGTGATCTGTCCTGTGGCTCTTATTCATAGGTACTTTTTCTTTTTTATATTCCATGACTGATGTTATAGTTGAATGTTTTTATTATTTCCCTCATGTAACTTTTGGCTTATCTTTCATCCATTTGCAACTCCCAGAACAGAGTCTTGTATTTGCAAATGTTCTGCAAAAGACTCCCCCTTCCTTCCTTTTTTTGAAACTAAAGAAGGACCAAGCTAGTCACTCTCCTGGTTAACACCTGAGTTCTTTTTCTCCACAGCAGCCACATAAGTAAGATCCATTATAAAATCTTCAGCTTTGCCAATTTGGCATCAGAAGCAATGACTCATCCACATCTATATAACCTGGCTGGAGTGATTTGCCTTAGTCTGATTTGCATTTAGAGCTAGACTTGTTACCTTATTAAGGAGAAGCAGTTTTCCATCAAAGATGCTTCAAACATGAGCTATTTCTGAGTGGTACATTGTTCTGTTTCCTAGGAGGCCTGATGGATCTCAGAAGTGATTCAGTCTGTAAAAATCAACTTCTTTAAACTCCTTTTCTTTTTTGTCTGGTCAGGATCACTTTATGGTCCTGCTATTGTTAGGTCACAGTAAATGAATTGATGAAGAAGACCAGCTCTTAGAGAAGCAGTATTTTCATTTTTCCCCCTTTTACCCAAGCAATGGGCTGGATCTTATTATCCCTGTTGGAGATACTTGGTAGGATTAAATATTGCATGTGCTTTAAGAGTCTTGGAACATAGGAGAGATATAATACATGTTTGATATATGTGGGATCACAGACTCAGAACACGGCAAAACCCATCTAGTCTAGCTTCCCAAGCTTTGAACCATTCTCTAATTAACTCTCTAAGATAGCTTAGCACCTTTTTCATTTTTTTTTTTTTGAAGTTCTGATGGATAGATAGTCCTTAGAAGGCAGATAAAGAAATATCAGTTTGATTTGAGTAAACACTGTTTCTGGTGTTGAAATGATCACATCACAGCAAGATGTGAAGCTTGGCTTCTTTAAGGAAAACCCATGGGAGTCAACTTAAATTTGGAGGAATCATTCATCTGTTGGGAAAGATGCAGAATTAGTAAGTTAAAGCCAGCTATAGATGGGAACACAGAAGTGTGTGTGCCTACATTTTGGGTCTTTTGGGAACCATGAGGCTAAAAGCCAATTAAAGCTTTAGTAGAGAGAAAGTTAAAAGTGGTTTCTCCTGGGCAAGAGAAAGATTTGGAGCAGAGAGTGCTCCGAGAAAAGCAGGGGATGTTGATGATGTAATTAATACAGTTAACAGCTGGGAATGGAAATCAGTGCAAAGCCCTGTTTAAGAAGATAACCCTGTGAGGGACTCAGGCTTGGGCCTGAAAGCCACGCCATCCAGGTCTGGGCTCCAACTCAGGAACCTGAAGGCATCTGCATGGTCAGCCTGATGAGATGGTCAGTAAATCCTGCCACAAAGAGTACCTCCTTTCTTAATCTCTTGCTAGTCTGTAAATTAGAACAATGCAGGAAAATTGGGTAGTGAAGGGATTTTTTTCCTCTTAATGCTTGAATATTAATTTTCTTTTCATTCATTTAGATCTTGTTATTCTTAGTATGTGAAGTCCTTTCTCCCCCAGTCTCTCTACACATTTGTCTACTCAATGTTATCATCTAATTGATATTTCCAACCTCTACCCCAAGATGTAGAAACATGTCTCCAGCTTGGTTAGAGGACATCATCATACTTACATTTCATTGTCACCCCAAACTTGAAATGTGCTCCAGAGTTGATTGACTTCTCTCAGTGTCATCATGTTTCTCCAAAATCATGTGTTCTGTTCCATTCTCACTTCCATCAGTCTTGTTCAGATCTTGAAGGTTGAATGGCATCATGGGAAGAGGATGAGGTGTCAGCATTCATGAGACTTAAGTTTGAATCCTGTCCTGCCATTTCCTAGCTGGTAACCATGGGCAAACATGTTATTTGACCTTTGTGAGCCTCATTTCCCTTATCTCTGAAATTGGTATGATAATATCTTCCTACCTTTCTGGATTATTGCAGAATATTAAATGTGATAGTGTATGTCAGTCACCTAATTGTGCCTGGCATGTTCAGGGCCACTGTTTTGAGATGCCATTTGCATTTGATTCTCACCTGGAATTGCAGAACCCAATTCTGAATGTAGCATGGATCCTCCACCTCCCCTAGCACTTTCCGACAGATGAGTTTGGCTTCTATGTTTCGGAGAAAATGAAAGCTGCCTCTGTGTGTCCCCTCAGCTTTCAGCTGCCAGACTTACAAATGGCTTGTGTCTAAACTTGTCCCCTCCTCCATTTACTTAGATACAATGAAGTTGGCATCTTTCTGTCCTTCTGCCTGAAGTTAATCCTTTCCTCTGGGATCTGGATTCCATCCCTTCCTGCCCAGGGACCTCTCCCTTTCCTAATTGTGCCCTCTTTGACTGCACCTTCTTTAATGGATCCTTCCTATCATCAGTGAACCATGTCCATGCCTCCCTTATCTTAAAAAATAATAATAATAATAAAAACCTTGTCTCTCTCCCTCTAGAGCTAACACCCTGTATTATTCCACTTCTTCTCAGCAAGACTTCTAGAGCCTAGTCCACACCCTCATCTCCACAGTCCACCTCCCATTTAATTCTCGAGCACGGCATTCTGACTTCACTTTTTTCTTTCTTTACAATTAGTCTCACTAGGGTCGCCTGTTACCTTGTCACTAAGGCCACACTGTTGACCGTGCTTTTCCTATGGAAACACTTGCTTTTCTTTGCTTCTCTGACCCCACAGTAGCCTAATTTTTCTCAATATAACCTCCCCCACCTCCAGTTCCCCACTGGCATATAAACAGTCTTGTCAGGTGTGCCTTCTAAATACCTCTTTATCCAGAACCATCTATCCCCTCTGCCACTGGTCTGATTTATTGCATCCTGCTAACTGGCCTTTCTGCCTCCAATCTCACTTCTCCTAAATTTGTTCCCCGTACAACAACCAGTGTGAGCTTCTTAAAGCATAGATCCTGTTAGTCTCCTGCCTACTTTCTTCTATAGCTCTCCATTGCCCTTGGGCTAAATCTACACTTTTAATGTTGACCTGGCCTCTGCCTACCAGATAGCACCACCTCTTGCCTCTCCTTACTTTGCACAGAATGCACCAGCCATACAAAAGGTATGTGCAATTTGAGTATATGTATTATATAGTAGTTATTGAGTACCTACTGTGTTCTAGCCACTTTAGCACTTTTACACACATTAATTTTATTTAATCTTCCCATTAACCCTGTAAGATGAGTTACATTTTACAGATGATGAAATGTGACTCATTTTATTATTTATTTAAAAAAATCCTTTTTTTCCTTTATTGATTTTAGAGAGAAAAGAAGGGAGAGGGAGAGAGAGAGAGAAACATCAATGAGAGAGAACATCGATTGGTCGCCTCCTGCATGCCCCCCACTGGGGATTGGCCCCACAACCTGGGCATGTGCCCTGACCGGAAATCGAACTGGCGATCTCTTGGTGTATGGGTCGACGCTCAACCACTGAGCCACACCGGCCAGACGTGACTCATTTTATAATATAGCTGTTGTTCTGTACGTCAATACTGTTCAGTTGTGAACAGGGTTGTATTCACTCAAAACTTACTTTGAGAGCTAACTACAACAACAACAACATTATAATATCTATACTACATGTAAACAGAACTCATGTAAACTATTCCTGATTTACAAAGGAGGACATTCAAAGGAGAGAAATAACTTGTTCAAAGTCACACTGTTTTGAATTTAGGTCTTGTGACTCTAAAGCTCATGCTTTTAACTTTGTCATCTCTATGGGTAGAAACAGTGAAATTACATAGAGAGCTGTTTGTCACTTGGCATCTTATAAAATTTAAAATCCTTCAATGTCTGTAACTGAATTATAAAATGTTCAACAATCCTCCCATCCTCATTGGAATCACCCACATGCACCCATCTTTCCTCCAGATCTCATCATACTGTGGTAGGAAGAGTTTGGATTTGGAGTTGTACTGGGTTATGACTCCCCCTCCACTTGCCATCTCCTTGGGTGAACCCTGGGATAAGTTACTTTACCTCTTTGATCTGCTGATTGCTATTCTCTGAAACTCAGAATAGTAAGACTTTTTTTAGGGGGTTGCTGAAAAAAATAAATGTGAAGATACCTGCCTCTTCTCTCCATCCCTTGTGCTTCTGCTGGGCACTTTCATAGTAGCTTCCTTACTGTTTTCCTATTATGTTTCCTTCACAGATCACTATGGTCCTCTCCCCTGACCTCATCCCTGTCACTGCTCCCTAACTATGCATTACACTGCCACCTGAAATACATTTCTCAAACAAACAAACAAAAAAATCCTAGGGACTTTCTGTTAATAGTAATGGTGGGCTGTTATTCAGACACACACCCTTCCACTGAAACAAACCAAAATATTTGGATAAAGTACAAAAAACCCCACACCCTTTCTTTTTAAAGCATGAAAGATCTGACAGGCATTACCAGGTTAAAATTGGAGTGGAGAACCCAGGCAACATTGCAGATTTGACCAGCAGTTATGGGGAACACAAATAAAGCCCAGACTCCTCACGAGAAGCTGGGACCCCAGATGGCTATACACCATCAGGGTGAGGGTAGACCTGAAACCTACCAGCTCTTGCATGGAATTGTAGCCCAGATTCAAACTGATTGCGTCAAGCAAGGGATCTCCAGTCTTGCTGGGTTTAAGGGCTGGTAGTGCTTCTAGATATCTGGCAAAGTCAAGTGGAAGTTCTTTCAAAAGGAAAATTTCCTCAACCTAGGCATCAAATTATTCAGTGGCCAGCACCCAAGGAAACCATACTCCAAGGGCAAGAAGCGTCAGCAACCACAAACAACAGAAACGGCCTTTCTTTTTTTTTTTATCCTCACCCGAGGACATTTTTCCATTTTTTGTTCAGATAGAGTGGGAGGGAGAGAGAGGAAGAGAGAGAGAGAGAAACATCGACGTGAAAGGGACACATCGAGTGGCTACCTCCCGCACAACCCAACCAGGGGCCGGGGACAAACTGCAACCAAGGTACGCGCCCTTAGCGGGAACCGAACCCGGGTCTCTCTGGACTGCAGGCCGACGCTCTAACCGCTGAGCCAAACCGGCCAGGGCCAGAAACGGCCTTTCATAATTATCATCAGATGTTGGAATCATCGCCATATATTAAAAAAAGGTGGCTGGGGGGACGTGGGAAGAGATAAACCAAAGAACTTATATACATATATGTATAACCACTGGACACAGACAATGGTGTGGTGAAGGCGGGGGGTGGGTGGTGTAAGGTGGGAGCAGGGAGGAGGGGTGACTGGGGGAAAGATGGGGGACATCTGTAATACTTTCAATAATAAAGGTAAATTAAAAAAACTTAAGAAATAAAAGATAAGCTTGAAGATATCTGCAAAGAATAGGAAACTGTGAAATATAACAAATTGGAAAAGGAATGAAATAAAACTTCTAGAAATAAACATAACTGTAATGAAATTAAAAACTCAGTGAATGAGGAAAAGTATGTATTCAAGTTTAAAGAACAATACCTCAGCCCTGGCCAGTGTAACTCAGTGGTTAGAGCGTCGGCCCGGGCACTGAAGGATTGTGGGTTCGATTCCCAGTCAAGGGCACATACCTGGGTTGCAGGTTTGATCACCGGCCCTGGTTCGGGCATGTGCAGGAGGCAACCAGTTGATGTTCTGTCTCACATTGATGTTTCTCTCTCTCTCCCCTCCACCCGACCCCCCCCCCCACTCCCTTCTACTCTCTCTAAAAATCAATGGAAAAAATATCCTTGGATGAGGATTAACTAAATAAATAAATAAATAAATAAATTACTAAATAAATAAAAAGAAAAGAACAAAACCCCAATGATTGGATAAAGCTGAAGAGAAAACTAAACTAGAAGACACCGAGAAAAAATTACCAGAGACACAAATAGACAGAAACTGCAGAAGGAGAGAGAATAGAGTGAGAAAGTCTAAGTTTAATTAGAGTCATAGGAAGAGAAGAGAAAGAAAATGAGCAAAGGTCAAATTTGAAGTTAATGGCTGAGATTTTCCTTAGCAGTTGAGATATTAAACTAAAGATTTAGGAAGACTAGAGATTGCAAGTATAATTTTTTTTTTTTAAATCTAAACTTATATATATCAAGATGAAACTATAGAAAACCAAGGGCCAAGAGAAAATCTTAAAAGCAGCTAGAGAAAAAGATTATCTTCAAAGGAGCAATAGACTGACTGTTGACTTCACATCAAATGTAATTCTACTCATGCTATCCTTAAAATTTTCAGTGGCTGTCCATCCCTAAAATACAAAAGACATACTCTTCAGCACATGAGGCCTTTTGTGGGCTGGTTCCTGCAGCTTGTTTAGACACAACCTTCCTCCTTCTCAGTTTACTCCTGATGGTGTGCCTTTGCACATGCTCTTCTTCCTTTTCTGGAATGCTCCCTATGCCCATTGTCTGGCCAACTCTTACTCAGCCTTCCCATTTACAGCTTAGGAGTTCCTTGTAAAACTGCCTATCACTCGTGTTACTGCTTTTGAGCATAGTGTTTGCTAGCTGTCATCAACACCATGTACTTCCAATGTTTGTTGTCATCATGTCTCATTTCTAGCACATGAGCTCTCTGAGGACAGAGACAGGGTCGTTTGCAGTGCTTTGCACTCCATAGATATTTAGGACATTTACTGGGTTAACTCCAGCATTTCAGGGGATCCCATCACCATTCACACAATATCTTGATGTGGATTTTCATGGCTCTTCCCATGGTGCTCTGATTCTTGCTTGTATGGAGAACTGGTCACCATGGTCAGCACCAGGAATCTCTGCATACTGTCATTGACTGGCTCTGTCTGTTCATTACTCCTATTTCCTTGGTGAAACTGTAATAATAGTACCCACTCTATCTATAGTATGAAGTTGTGCTATGAATCAAATGAGGTAATGTATGTGAACCCACTGTGAAAACTGGCACCATGCAATTTCATTAGCTTTATTTCAGAGTGAGAGACTTGTTTGGGCTGGGGATTTTGTGAAGAAGAGAACTCATTGGTGCCCGAGCCTTGACCCTGGCAAGGGTTAGATGTGGAGTTCTAGAAGGATCATCAACACTCACTATGCCTTGCAGACTTGCAGCATGGCAAATGACTACAACACAAATGTTACCTACCCCTGTGAGGACTGGTATTGTAATTTCTACATTTCATTGGGGAGAGAGGCCCATAAAATATGTTTTCCTAGTTGATGGATTTTGAGAGATCTGAAGGGACATGTTTTCATTTACAGAAAACAATTGCAGTTTTCATTGGAAGTTGTACATTTCTGTGGCCTTCATTCAGAGATGGAAAAAGCTTAGATTTGTCAGTTTGTTCCTTTATTTTTTGGTCATAGCCAGGTCTTTATTTAAAAATCTGATCTGGAATCGAACCGGTGACCTCTTGATGCATGGGTCGGTGCTCAGCCACTGAGCCACACCGGCCAGGTTGTGGGCCCAATCCCCAATGGGGAGCATGCAGGAGGTGGTCAATCAATGTTCTCTCTCATCGACGTTTCTATCTCTCTCCCTCTCCCATCCTCTCTCTCTAAAAATCAATAAAGAAAAAAAAATTTTAATCTGATCTGCCAGCTTAGCGTTTTCCACCCACATGGGGAGCAGAAACCTTCACAGGCTTCACAGTTTTTTGTTTAGGTGCCGCTTTTGTGGGAGCAGCCATTGCTGTCTTTTTAGATGCTTGCTTAGCATTTTTTGCTTCCTTGGCAGCCCTGATAGCCTGTTCTTATTAAGCTTTCCTAACTTTAGTTTCTGATTCCTCTTGGCCATTATATCAACAAGAGATGCACCAGTGATGACTCTCTGGAATTTGACTACGTGGTGTGTTCTTTTCTTTTGAATTTCTTCCAACTGTCCCTTTTTGTGATGCTTCCTGTAGAGGATAGTCCAGTTCATCTCTTGAGGATTCCTCTTGGAAAGAAATGCCGATTCGTGTTTTGCATTAAGAAATTGGAAAACCTTCCTGTCGGTCCTGGTGTAGCACCTCCCATGTCCGGGATAGATCTTGTACCCACTGAAACTGTACAGCTGGACCTGTAATGAAAGCCACAGCCTATTAGGGAGGGTGTCTACGGCAAGGACAAGCCATGTGCGGGATGCTGGAGAGGCAATCTGCCCAAGATGGAAAAGGATTCAGTTTGTTACTTTTTTTTTTTAAATTTTTTTTCTTTATTGATTTTAGAGAGAGAGGAAGGGAGAGGGAGAGAGAGCTAGAAACACCCATGAGAAAGAACATTGACTGGCTGCCTCCTGCATGCCCCCCACTGGGGATCAGGCCCACAACCTGGGCATGTGCCCTGACCAGGAATCAAACTGGCGACCTCTTGGTGCATGGTTCGACGCTCAACCACTGAGCCACACCTGCTGGGCCAGTTTGTTACTTTTTTATATTGGATAGATTGAAACACCTTTTTGCACAATTCCTTGCTTTTCTCTTCATATTGCCCCCACTTAGCATCATAGTCTAGCTATCTGAAAGCCTTCTGATGTGTTTATAAAGTTTTAAGAATTATCAGACTTGTCAGTCTACTGTTTATTTATGAGAAGGCCGAATCAGAGTCATTTTTCTTACCAAAATAGATATTGGGTTTGCACTTGTTATATGTAAGTGGCAATGCCAACCCCAGCAAACCATGACATTTTATTTTATTTTATTTTTATTAATCCTCACCCAAGGATATTTTTATCCATTGATTTTTACAGGGCGGGGGCGGGGGGATAAATGAATAAATAAGTGATCTTGTGATTAAACAATGCAATAGATTCTGTCATTGAGTTGGCAACTTTGCTATTCAGGGTGGTGAAACGTAGTTGTGGGAAACCTATTAAGGTGATTCACCTTTCTAACCTGGCATTGTGTTTCTTCATATTTATTGAACACATCTATGATGCTCACCCACAGGGCTGTAAACTTAGTCTAATTTAATAGTTCAACTCCAAAATGCATCTTTGTCTGAACAAAGCCTTATTTCTGCCAGGATATTCTTATGAACATAGACCTGAAAAGGTCACGTTCAGGTGTGATATCTGAAAGTCATGATTAGGCCTACTGCCATGGCTTGCTCCTTTTCTTTGGATATAACCTGGCATAACCTTTGCAACTGAAGACTTGCTTGTTATTGGGGTGGAATTTAAACCAGCAGTCATAAGATGGAGCCATCAGTGACTGTCACAGAAAGCTGTATGCCTAGGATTTGGGATGCCTTGCAAAAACCCTCACTACCTATATTGACTGTCAGCTCTTGAGTGCAGATATTAGATATCTAGGTAGACTGTACTTCTTCATGATAAGTTCAGCCTCCTGATCCTGAATTACCTTGTTCTGCAGAACATATCAGCAAGATATGTATGGAACAGATCAACACCATGTGTGGGTTTTTCTCCCTCAGAGTATAAGAGGTGTTGTTCTGGAAGCATCCAGTGATTTTTGGAATCCTGAACTATGGTCTAAAATAAAAGATAAACTTGGTTAGTGCCTTTCTTTTACTGATGGACAGGGTGATCAGCAATGGGAACGTTTTTGTTTTTTCTTTTTGGAAAACAATGAGAATTTTGCTTTCAGTGGGCACTGTGGTAGGTATATTTCAGCATAGATGGAAAAGCAAACGGTTGATCATTCTTAAGCCCCAGTAGGTCAGATCATGTCAGTGTTTCCAGAGGATGCTCACAATGGCCAAAGTTGGCTTTGAGCTGAGGCTTTGCTAAGAGGCAGCTGGTCCTGAGAAGGATTTATTTATTTATTTATTTATTTATTTATTTATTTTGGCCTTGGTAATGTCTAAATGATGATGCATACAAGCCTTTCTTAGCTCTCAGAAGTGGGTCCCACATGAATTGGTTGTGACCCCTAGAATCCAGAGACTCCAGTATAGTTGGCTAAGAATATTCTGTGGTTTGGGGGGTAATCTACTATAACACATGAAAATACAAAATATTAAATGTTCAGAAGTGTATAATTTGCTGCTTTTGTTCATGAGTGGTTTTAATACTTCTGATACTGAGCCTAACACTCTTTACTGGGGCAATGTGGTTTCAGTTTCTTGGGTGAATGTGCATTTTATAAGTTTTTTAAGAAAGGAAATTCAACATTAAAAGACTTTAAGTACTTTACTCTTTATATAATGTAACTAAGAAAGCCAGGAAAATCAGGGTTGGCATTTTTATTTATTTATTTAATAAATATAATCTATTTTCCACTATTTTGTTTGTTATGGCTGATATGAAAGTACTCTTGAGAGTTAACATTTACTTTGATTTTGTTTTATTTAAGCAGATGTGCATAATAAATTAACCTATCTCTATTCTTCATTGTGGGCAGGGGCAGTATTTAACATCTAGTTTTTTCACATTTTGACACACAGGCGATTGAGTTTAATTAAACATAGCTTGATGCTCTCCACATGTGTGATGTTTAGCATGTGAATAATGTTAAGTAGGTAAAATGTGGCCTGTTGAGTGTGAGCATTAATACAAGTTGGTGATGTGATTGACCTCAGCCAAGTCACCTAACCACTGGGAGCCTGGGTTTTCATTTCCATAAAATGAGTAGTTTGGAGTAAATGGTATCCAAGAATCCTGTAGCTCTGAATTAAAAAACCCTATGAGTCTCTATGCCTAAGAGATTATGCCTAATACATATGCATCTAACTGATTCCTCCTCTTCTCTGTTTTTCTTTCTGTTTTTAATTAAGGAAAAGAGAATGCTGGTGCACCAGTTACAAAAGACGAGAGCACCTCCATGGCACAGGACACAAGCGCTTTACCAGAGAAGTCACTGCAAAGATCAGCAAAGGTCATTGCCTACAGATGTCTCCATTTGTCTAAATGGTTGTCACCTGAGCTACCTGTCAAAGGTCTCTCATGTGACACTTAGGACTGTAGTTGGTCAGTTAATCAGAACAGTCAGTGGAAGCAGAGTATCATTAAAAGTGAATCTTTTTTATAGCTATAAACATGTACATATATATTAATTTGCCTGTCTCTGGATGAAAGGCCAACATCTTTTCTTTGCGTGTGGGTGTGTTTATTCAAGTTCTGCTGAAACCACACTTGTAATGGGCTTCTATGGTTTCCAGTTTGGGTTATTTAAAGTGGAGTGAAGGAATCAATATTAATGTTGACTCCTTCTAGATTTTTATAGTTTTTTACTCCATTGTTATTTATTTATTTATTTATCCATCCTCACCTGAGGACATGTTCATTGATTTTTAGAGAGAGGGGAGAGGAGAGAGAGAAAGACAAACATCGATCGATTGCCCTCATATGTGCACCAACAAAGGATCGAACCCGCTACCTAGGTATGTGCCCTGGCCAGGAATCGAACCTGCAACAGTCCAACCAACTGAGCCACACCAGCCAGGACTCCATTGTTTTTAAATTATTGTCATGCCCATATCTAATTCAAAAGTAAGCTTTTAAGAAGTCTTTTTTTAGTTTTGCCAAAGTATTTAATTATTATAGAAACAAAAACAATTGCTTTTGTTGTTTTGCATAACTAAATTTTAATTTTTAATTACATGTGCTAGTGGCATAGTCAGATATGGAATCAAACACAGCTGACCGCATCTAAATAGTTCATGGTGGAGGAAGTGGTACACGGCAAAGAATGAAGTGGCGTGATGGTGTGAGGCTTCCTCTGCCCGAAGCATTGGCAGCATGTTGAACTGGGGAATGCAGTTTTGCTGCTCAGCCTAGTGAATTGGTTAGGAGAGTGTCTCTTGCATAGTGACATGAGGAATTTCTAAATTATATTGCATACATGTTACTTGCAATTGCCCATCCAATTATCTAGATCTTTATTTTAATAAGCATTTGAATACTAACCTTATGACAGGCAGCATGCTAGGTGTGGAAGATTATAGTACATGGGAAGCCTGTGGGCTAGATCTGGCTCACACACTTGTGTTTTGTTTGACCTGTGCAGTATTTAAAAATTTTGACTTGGTAGCTTACATGAAAAAAAAAATTGGAGCGTTCACATAAAAAAAATTAGACTTCTGGCTCCTCCTGACAAAACAAAACATCCGGCAACACTGGGCCACATTCTGAAATGACTTTAGTCAGAGCTGAGGAGAGGCAACCCTCTGGAGATGGAACTTGTGTTCTGTAATTTGCTACTGCCCTCCAATGGTGCCCTCTCTCTGACTGTTTTCTTTTTTTTTAGGTAGAGGGCAGGGGATAGTTTCTTAATGAATCCAAACTAAAATTACAAGGCCAAACAGCACTTGTATGCAGAACCTACACTGTGGTCAAATCATTTCTATGACAACTAACATATGAATCACAAGTAATGTCAAGCTGCTTTTTACACTTCTCATGCTGTCAAATATTAAAATAAGGAGCAAAGACTTCTGGTTCAGACAAGATGCCGTAGACTCCCTTCTCCTTGCTCTTCCCTGCTAAGTACAGCTGTGAACCCTGGAAAACAACAAGAGACAACCAAAGGAGAATTCTGAAAGGGACAAAGAGGAAAGCAACTAGTTAGGGACCCCAGGACTAGAGGAACAACATAGCAGCAGGGGACTTCACAGTCCCCCACCAACAGTAATAGCGATTCCTTAGTAACACATCTTCACTGAGAGGCACTTCATATGGACCTAGAAAAACTGTTGGACCCAGCTAGTTGACTAGACAGTTTCTTGCTGACTTCTCCCAACTGTTACCCAGTCCTGTAGATAAACAGCATTTGAGTATATCTTTGGTGTTTGCAGGTGGTTTACATCGTGGAGAAAAAGCATTCCCGAGCAGCAACTGGCTTCCTCAAACTCCTGGCTGATAAGAACAGTGAACTGTTTAGGAAATATGTCCTGTTTTCTCCCTCGGACCACCGAGTGCCTAGAATATACGTGCCTCTCAAGGACTGTCCTCAAGACTTTTTGACCCGGCCTAAAGATTATGCCAACACACTGTTCATCTGCCGCATTGTGGACTGGAAGGAGGACAGCAATTTTGCCCTTGGGTAGGTGAGCTCTGGCAAGAAAACCACAGATCCCACACAGAACTTGGTTTAAGGGGCCTTTAGGTAAACTTTTATTTGGTATATTGTAATAATTATTATTTTTATTAAAGCATCAGTACTTGACAGATTTTGGTCCTGGTTCTTAAGAAATTGACTTTAGCTACCACCTCAAATGGTCACCTATAGGTTCCTCGAATTGCTAGGCAATCACCTTTTTGGTTGGTTTTTGTTTGTACTTGTGAACTGCAAAGAATTCATTGCATCAAACAATCAGACCCTTCCTTTCAGATTCTAGTGTTAAGACAGGCAAATTCCGGGCATATTCACGAGGCCCCTGTCTCCATGCTTTAAATATGAATATGAAGGTGTGTTTGAATGATGTGCTTTTTTGGTACTGATCTTCAGAGGTTTCACATATGACATTAAAAACTAAATAGCCTTACTGTAAGTAGAAAAATGGTACCATTTTTTAACAGAAGCTGTCAGAAACCAATATAACTTAAATATAGATTATGTAAGTCACAGAGCATCATGGATAACCACTTTATTTTGATCTGAAGAAACTGCTGAACCAGCTGATCAAATGCTGTGCCTGTCTCCTTTTTACAAAAACCTTTAGCTTTTTATTATTGATGGTGTCTGGTTTATATGTCACAGGAAATGAAAATAAAAGCATACAAGCTAGAAAAGACTTTGTTCTGACACTTTGTTTATTTTGGTGACTTGCATGTTGGTCATTTAACTTGTACAGGATGGAGCCTCCTGGGAATGTTCTGTGGTGGTGAGTGCCAACACGGACTGGATGGCCACAATGTGCTGCTTTGCTCGGGTTTATTCTGTACTTAGCTTCTTATGCTTAGTGAAGTAAGCCAGGTCAAATCTGTATGTCATACCCAATGCAATTTAGGAAACGTGCCACTCTTTCAGTGACATGCAGATCAGTGTGATTTATATGATCTCAGAGCCACTCAGGAGCAGTTGCACTTTCTTTTTTGCTCTCAAGTGGTATGATTGCAATGTCATCATTTTTAAGCCTAAATCATTATCCAAAAGTGACGTCAACCCCTTCAGCCCTAAATAGTCCTTCTCAGAGGCTTGCCAGATTCTCACCATTCACTCAAAAGGCCCGATAGTAGCTGTGCCACCTGGCCTCTGTTGATTGTGGCTGCCACACTCTGCTTGGCAGTAAAAAGGGAAGACTTTCACATCACAGCAGGAAATCCAGCCTTGTGTTTTATCTGCCTTTCTGTGGCGTCCCATTGTGTACTTGATTGGACTTTTTCCTTAGTTTTCAAGTTGTAAGGGTGTAGTCAGGAAACCTTAAGGGTGTGCGTTTCTCTTAGTGCTCGAATGGTCTTGCAGGTCCCCCCCCCCCTTTTTTTTTACAGCTGAGCCATTACTTCATTAAGATCTCTTACTTGTGAGTAAAGTACAATAATAATTAAAAAAGGAGTCAGGTCTTTGAAGCAGCGAGGACATTTGCTGAAGAAAGAATATTTAAAAATAACCATATGTTAATTATGTACTTTTCAAAATAAAGAAAAAAGGAAGATTCTCATATTAGATGGAAAACTGCTAACTTTTCCTCTACTGTCTTACTATAAAGACATTAAAAATGATATTTTGTGGAAATACGCCTTTTAAAATCTTTGTGAAAAAGAGAAAACGTATCTTAAATAAAATGTGGCAGGTCTTCATGACGCAGTTCTCAGATGACGCCTGTCTCATGAGGGGTGCGGGCTGCAGCTGCTGAGCATGTTGGTGGTCGCCTTGCCTTTGGTTCTGGCTATCAGTTACTGATCTTTAGGGACTGAGGTCACTGTTTCCCAATCAGAACGTGCTGTGCTGGGACTGCCTGGGTTCCTCCTTCATCCTGCCCAGACTTCGACCAGGAGCGTGAAGGTAGTACTTGCTATGGGTTTGAATATGTCTGGTTAGCTTCTGCAGAAACTATGCCTAAACACTGAATTTAGCCAAAGAGGTTTTCTTTTGAATTTTTCCCTGCCCCTACACTGTACCTTTAGAAGTATTAAACTTCTCCAAACTCATTTACTTCTGTAGTTAAATTTAGGTCACAAGACAAGTGTTGATCAACTGTGTGTAAGTCACTGTGCTCCATATTACGTGAGAAATAGAAAGGTAGAAAGCTATGGTTTCTTTATTCAAAGAAATTATTGCCTAATGCAGAAGGACTTGTACATAAATGTCACAAGATTAATTTGATTCTAAGAAATGGAGTCCTACTTGAACTGGTTTAAATAAAAGTGGTGATTAATATAAGAGACTGGTGGTTCTCCTAAAACCCAGGGCCAGAAGTATAGGCAGGTCTCATGAGGAACTCAGAACTAACAAGGCAGCAAAGGAATCACAGCTTCTCTCTCAACCACCCTGACCAATCAGCCTCCACATGGTATCATTTCTCTACCCCTTTCTACACACAGGCAGTATTATTCTGCTTCTTTCTTCACAGTAGCCACCTACCTGCTCCATGACATACATAGCCCCAAAATGGCACAGTTGGGCCTCTGCAGGTCACATACCGAAGTCTAGATCACAATACAGAATTTCTAGGGTTGAAAATCTTATTGATCTAGCTTGAGACAGTTATTTGCCCAAGTCAGTAGTTTTAACTAGAGGTAGGAGTCCAAGGTCCCATGACCCACTGCCCAGTTAGCAGGGACTGTGGAACTCAACTCTCTGTTAGGAGTGTGGATAAAGCAGACAGATGGAATGGCCTGTGTCTTTGAGCTCTAATTATAGTACAAAAGAGAATGTTCTAAATTCTTTCACAGGGACAAAGTAATTTTCTGGAAATTTAGAGGAGATGGGTGAAGGAGGAAATCCAAGATTGTTTCTTGGAGAATGGAAGTCTCTTTGCTAAAAGATTAGTCACTGAGAGTCCAGAGTGGATGAGAAGGGACATAACTGGAAGCAAGCAGTCATAATGGGCTATTGCAGGAAGGGGAGATGGAAGAACCTGCAGGAAAGGCGTTGCAGTGAAGGAAACAAGAGAAAGGAAAAGATTCAGGGGAGATGAAGGTCAGTTCTCCCGGGCATGATGACTGATTACAAATGGGGCATGAAGGAGAAAGACAGAATCTTGGATGAACATTCAGGCTTCCAACTTGGGTGATCGGGAAGGTGATTATGGCATTTAACCATAGTTCTCTGAGAGCAACCTCAGCTCCTACCATTCTCTTCACTTATGCCTCATTGCTTGCTGTTTCGTTTCCCAAGATGACTATGTTTGTTCATAGCTCCAAACTTTTGCACACTGTACTCCCTTTTCCAACAGTGGTTTTCTCCTCTCCTCAGAGTTTGTTTAGTGAAATACTCAACTTTTAAACTTTTATCAGCTGTCTGGCTGAAAAATGTTCCCTGACTCTGAGTCCTCCCTTTTGGGTGCTCCCATAGTTTGTCTAATAATACCATTATTGTATCTCTTGTCTGTCTGTATTATAATTGCTTATGTAAGTTATTTACTTGACCATGAGAACCTTTAGGACAGAATACTCAGTGAATGTTTGCTGGCTGGTCAGATGGGTAGGTGAAAATGATTTGATGACCCCCGACATTGACTAGGAAGATGTACTAATAAATCAAGCTAGAAAACACAGGATAAGGTGTTTGGAACAGAAAATGATGAGAACCAAGGTTCTGTGATTTCAAAATCATCACTTGTTAACAACATACAACTAGTATATAAACTCAAGTGGGGAACCCCTAATTTAGAATCTTTAACAAGAAGTTTAAATAGAACATACACATTACTAGAATATGTAATTTCTATTGGAAGGGGTCTTAAGGAGGCCGTCAATCTTGGTGACCCCTTTGGTGTAAGCATTGTTTTTCTGGCACTCCTAGTGGCACTTTGGTGTCTCTAGTTAAGGGAAGCCCCAAGATTATTATTGTAGTGGAAACCTCTGGTTGTTAGAAAAGTTATTTTTCATCTTGTTCTCAGAATTGTCACGAGAGATCTCAGTTGAACCTTGTTCACTTCTATATATCACCCCTACCATGTTTTCATGAATCTTAGTCCTATAATGTTATAAAAAAAGCCTAAAGGTAATCATTCTTGATGAACCCTTGCTGGCTTTTAGGGATCGCAACATATTTAGTACTTTTCATATTTAGTACTGGATAGTCCAGGATATTTAAAAAGCCACGTTGACTTCCTAGCTGAGATGATCTGTAATTGTATGATCACATGTACAGCTCTAAGAGCTTCCCAACCCTCTTAATTCATCTTTCCCTTTGAAACCCGTGCAGTAGAATTCATGCATGTATTTTCTTAGACCTTTGTGAAATCTGTTGTCCCAAAATCTAGAGTTTACAGTCCCATACTTCCCTTCCGGGATGTCATAAGCATGGAGATATTATATGGTCTCTTTTTCCTAGATTTGTCATGGTTTCTTTTTCTTGAATATTTAAGGATAAATCTTGAAGAAAATTGAAGAGTTTTACAGCAGCTACTGTGGGGAACATAATAGTGTTTCTTGGCAGCACTGAAGACTAACTGAAGATGTACCACATGAATTGACCTAGAGCAAATTGACATATTTATATTATTTTCTCTAGCAAACTTTGGTAGCTGTAAGAGATGGGGAGGAGGGAAAGTGAATAGGTCAATGTAGGTATAGCAGGGTTGAGAAAATTGTGGTTGAACATGGGATTGCCTAGGCTTAATGGGAGGCTGTTGAAATGCGAAGTAGAGAATGGGTCACAGTACTTCTCATTTTAATGAGAGTGGAGGACAGCAGGTTCCATTGCAGAGAGTGCCTGGGTGCGGTGAAAGAAGAGAAAGGGAAGTTCTGATTGATGATGTGTGTGGTGAAGGAGGCAGTGTGGTCAGTGGAGGGAAGGGGGTCTGTTCTGATATTTTCTTCATCTCCCAGTTTTGTACCCATAAGGTGTCAGTTATTAGACAATCAGAAAGATGTGTTGACTGATGGAACCAAATACTTTTACTATTCCATTCAGTTTTGATAGACACTGAATTTCTTATAAGGTAGATATGAGTTGGGGAGGTGGTCATTAAATTACATTAAATTGTATTTAATAGGAAAATGAAAGAGTAACTAGGTTAGTATTAAAAAACAAACAAAATAGCCTGGTTGGTGTGGCTCAGTGGTTGAGCATCGACTCATGCACCAAGAGGTCACCAGTTCGATTCCTGTTCAGGGCACATGCCCAGGTTGTGGGCCCGATCCCCAGTAGGGGGCACACAGGAGGCGGCCAATCAATGTTCTCTCTCATCGATGTTTCTATCTGTCCCTCTCCCTTCCTCTCTCTCCTTAAAATCAGTAAAGAAAAAAAAAATTACAAAATACCCAAACAGAATAAATTAGTTTGTTTCATCGAGGCATAGCCTACAAGATTAGTAAATTGAAAAACAGCTCTATCCAGTCTTTCTTCTTGTGCAAAAGGACTGTTTCACCTTTCTATGAGTATGTTTTCCTTATCTGAAGATTTTTCTGAGGAAGAGGCTGAGTTATGAAATCCTATGAACTTGCATTATCAAACTTAGACTTTGTATGTCCTTTCTAGCGGGTATGGCTCTAGCTGGCTGGTAGACAAAAAGCAAATCAGGCTGAGGAGGGGGCTCTCTTTTGTAACTGTTGGGCTCCACCTGGTGGCCTGCAGGAATCAGCTTTGGAGAAAGATTCTTCACATTGAGAGCATCCTGGTCAAAGCAGAGCAAATGTTAAAGGAATGGAGAAGAATTGGCCTGATCCAGGCTTTGATTACCAAATTGTTCCTTTCCTCGCACTGTGTGCTATCATTAACACACCATCTTGGTTGTCAGCTTCACCCACAATTTCTAGTGCATCTTCTTGAAAATAGTAGTAAAAAGTGTAAGAGAATTTTACTACCATCAGCTTTCTCTTTTATCCTTAAATGCTTTCAGCCTCCTCTTTGCTCCCTTCATATCGACATTAAATTCTTCACTCTCAAGCTTCAAGGTTTTTTCTAAAATCATTCAGTATTGTTGAGCCTTGCTTCTTTTCCACATTCTGCAGTCCGTTTCTTTGATCTGCCCACAGTTTGCCTAAAGTCCCCTTTCTTTACTTGCTGCCTTTTGCTATGTCATAATATGGAGCCAGAAAAAGGGGAAATAGCATGTTCTCTCTTCCTGATTATAGAAAACAGTGTGTAAATATATGCAGCCAAAGACATTGTGTATTTGCCACACTTGGTTTTCACTGTGTGTGGTTACCTATGTTCTGGGCCCTCTGTGTGCTGATGTTCAGTTGCTCTCCACTTGCAGGTTCTCATTATATCTGTCTGCATGGAGTTTTCAACATGGACTAATATGCATGAGAGCATTTATTTAAGAGCGATGATGACAGTGATAATCACTACAAGGATATATGACTATCTTCCTGGGTATAGCCTAGTTCTAAGGCTGAAACTTCCTAGGAATATATGGTAGAGAAAGGAGGATGAATGACTTAGCACAATAATGTTGACTTTTAAGTGCTCCTACCTCCTTAGGGCAAAGAGGCCAATTTGAAGGTTTTCTTGTCTTAATTTTTTACATATATAGCTGGTCCCTTCCCTCAAGAAGTTTTTTACTTGCACATCACCCAAACAATGGACCTAATGCTTATTTATATAGAATTTACACACACACACACACACACACACACACACACACACACACATATACAATCCCCACTTATCATCTGTAGGAAGTTGGGAATATTGTTTCAATATTATCTTACAGTAGGACCCAATTGTAATGTCATTGATTGTTAATGGGAACAGTATTTATGGAGGAGTTCTGGTGAGTGAGAAAATTTGAGGTGGTGATCATTATAAAGTGCTCTAATGATGAAAGTTTTCTATCTCACAATTATTTATTATTGCAATATCAACATTAGGAAATATTTTAAAATTTTTTCAGATACATATATATTATATATTTATTATCAAAATTATTTAAAACATATGCTATAGAAAGTGAAAAATTCCATAATTTCACTTCTTTGAAATAATCACTATTAAGAGTTTGGTATATATCTAAAATGTGTTTTAAAAATATTTATTAACAATTGCAAAATATGTTTCACAGATAAAAAAATATATGTAACACTTATGTAATTTATTTAATTTTATTTTTATCTTTATTGTTGAAAGTATTACAGATGTCCTCACCTTTTCCCCCCATTGACACTTATGTAATTTTTGAATTCTGATATTAAAACCAACCCATGAACTCACTACCCAAATTAAGAAATATAACACAGTGCTGTTAAAGATCCCTGTGTGTTCCTTTCTATGGTAATCCCTCATTTTTTCTGAGCCATGACCGCTATCTCAAATATGCTAATTGAAATGTGCTTTTATTTTAAATTTATCCACATTTAATATTCCTAAAAGTGTTAGTTTTGCTTGTTTTTGAAACTTAAAAAAAAAAAAATACCATGCTAGCCCTGGTTGGGTAGCTTAGTTGGTTAGAGTATTGTGTACGATACGCCAAGGTTGTGGGTTCCATCCCCGGTTAGGGCACATGTAAGAATCAACCAATGAATGCATAAATAAATGGAACAACAAATCGGTTTCTCTCTCTCTCTCTCTCTCTCTCTCTCTCTCTCTCTCTCTCTCTCTCTCTCTCTCTCTCTCTCTCTCTCCCCCTCTCTCCCTCCCTCCCTTTCTCTCTTCCCCTTCCTCTCTCTCCCTAAAAAGAAATCAGTAATAACGACAAAAAATACCATGCTACATATATTCTTCTGTGACTTGCTTTTCTATTTAACATTATATTTCTAAGATATATATTTCATTCATTTTAACTCATAACATTCCCATTTTCTGACACATACCATAATTTATTTATCTCACAGTGGATACTTGGGTTGAACTGAGGTTTTGCTGTTACAAACAATGCTTTTACAAACATTTCAGTGCTTATGAACTCAAGTTGCTCTAGACGCTGAGTATAGTTATTGTATCACACATATGTGCATATTTAACTTTATAATTTTATAGCCAAACCATTTTCAAAAGTAGCTGCACCCATTTTTAGTCCTACTAACATTGTATAAGAGTTTCCATTGCTTCCCATTGTTATCAACACTTGATATTGTTAGACTCTTCAGTTTTTGCCTATCAAGTGGGTATAAAATGGCATCTCATTATTATTTTAATTCATATTTCCCCAATTACTATTGAGATTGAGCATCTTTTCCTATAGTTATGGTCATTATATTTCTCTTGTAGAAAATGTCTTTGTGTCTTTATATTTTTTCACAGTTAAGTTTTTTGTTTAGATAATTTAGATTTACAGATATTTCAAAAATGGTACAGAGAGTTCCTGTATACCCTTTTCCCAGATTCTCCTTATGTTAACACCTTACATTACCATCGAATACTTAATCAAAACTAAGAAATTAACCTTGGTACAATACTGTTAAATAAAGTATAAAATTTATTCAGATCTTACCAGCTTTTTCACTGCTATCCTTTTTCTGTTTGAGAATCTGGTCCAGGATCCTACATTGCAGTTACTTGTGATGTTGCAGTAGTTTCTTCAATTGTGATGATTCCTCACCTTATCTTTCATGACCTTGATACTTTTTTGTTATTGTTGTTATCCTCACCTGAGGATTTTTTTTCATTGATTTTTATTTTATTTATTTATTTATTTATTTATTTATTTTTTAATTTTTTAATTGATTTTTTAGAGAGAGAGATAGAAATATCGATATGAGAGAGAAACATTGATTGGCTGCCTCCTGCACGCCCCCTACTGGGGATCGAGCCTGCAACCCGGGCATGTGCCCTGATAGGAAATCAAACCAGGATCTCTCAGTCCATGAGGCGATGCTCAATCCACTGAGCACACAGGCCAAGCCCCATTGATTTTTAGACAGAGAGGGGAGGATGGAAAGAGAGAGAGAGAGAGAGAGAGAGAGAGAGAGAGAGAGAGAGAGAGAGAGAGAGAGAGAGAGAGAAGCATCAGTGTGAGAGAGACACATCTATTGGTTGCCTCCTGCACGACCCTGACCGGGGCCAGGGATTGAACCTGCAACCCAGGCACGTGCCCTTGACTGGGAATCAAATCTGTCTGCGGGTCAATGTTCTAACTGCTGAGCCAAACTGGCCAGGGCATGACCTTGATACTTTTGAAGAGTACTGGTCAGTAATTTTGTAGAATGTTCCTCAGTTTGGGTTTGTCTACTGATGTCTCATGATTAGATCGAGGTTCTGCATTATTGAGAAGGGTTCCACAGAGTGATGTGCATTGCATAGGGGGTACATGATGTTGATCACTTGGTTAAGCTGGTATCTGTCAGGATTTCTAACTTATTATTTTTTCCTTGTAATTCCTATACTATATTTTTGGGAAGTTTTTTTTTTTTTTTTGAGACTATGCAATTATTCTGTTTCTGGTTAAACTTTCACCAACTTATTTTAGTATTCATTTTTAACTGGGCTCTTTGTCATTTGATTTTTTAGACTTAAAAATATTCTAGAGCCCTGGCCGGTTTGGTTCAGCAGTTAGAGCGTCGGCCCGCGAACCAGAGAGTCCTGGGTTCGGTTCCCCATAAGGGCACGTACCTCAGTTGCAGCTAGTCCCCGGCCCTGGTTGGGGTCGTGTGAGTGGCAACCAGTTGATGTGTCGCTCTCACATCGATGTTTATCTCTCTCTCTTCCTCCCTCTCTCCCTCTCGCTCTATCTGAAGATGAATACAAAAATGTCCTCGGGTGAGGATGAAAAAAAAATTCTAGAAAATAATCCTTTTAGCAGTTACTATATGGAAGATATCTTCTCAGTTTATGAGTTGTCTTTTCATGTTGTTAATGTTAACTTCTGAAGAACAGGATTTTAAGTTACATTTTCTAACTTTTTAGTGCTGGTGTGTAGAATTACAATTAATTTTTGTATATTAATCCTATATCTAGCCATCTTACTATATCCTCTTATTAATTACTTTGGATATACTGTTGTTTGTTTTGGATTTTCTATGTAGATAATCACATCATCAACACATAATGATAGATTTGTTTCTTCCATTCTAATCTCTATAACGTTTTTTTCTTATGTTACTGAACTGGCAACTCACAATTGGTATTTTCCACACCAGTAAATGATAAAAGTTCAATTTTGAATGAAAGCAATAATAGCAGGCATTTTTTTCTTATTCCTGATTTTTTGGATTTGTTAATAATTTTGATAATGTGGCAGCTGGTTATTAAAGGACTCAAAAGTTTACCTAAATACCTGTCTTTGGGTTTTGTTTGCTTTATTATCTTCAGTTTTCTTAGTTTTCCTTTGGAGTTTCAAGAAAGACTAGTGTTTCTTTTTTTCCATGCTCAAAAGCATTAATTTGTTTATTCAGTTATTCACTCAACCATCATCTGATGAACAAGTCTCGTTGTAAGATACAGAAATGTTTATTCTCTTTAGTGATAATGGTATCTCCCCTGACAGGTAAGAATAGAAATGTTTATTCTTTTTTAGGATGATCCTCCTTATCTATTGGTAAAGAAGAGATGTGCCTAAAAACACTATGGCACATCTAGAAAGTGGCATGTGACAGAAAGGAGATATAACCAGAGGAGAGTGATAGTACTGAGGGGAGAGATCTGTTCTGGGGGACAGGGATGACTTCCTGGCCTTCCTCCTATATCCCATGAGGTGAAATGAATTTGATTTATGTTTTGTAGGTCGAGTTCAACATGAAGTCCTAAAGGGAGTGTCTTTAAGATAGTAATATAGCCTTGGCTGGTTTGGCTTCACTGACTGGAGCATTCACCCTAGGACCAGAGGGTCATGGGTTTGATTCCCAGTCAAGGGCATGTACCTCGGTTGATTACTTCAGTTGTGGTTAGGGTTGTGCAGGAGGCAACCAGTCGATGTGTCTCATGTGTCTCACATTGATGTTTCTTTCTCTCCCCCCACCTCCCTCCCTACCCCCCTTCCTATCTACCCCCCTCCCTGTCTACCTCCCTCCCTTCCTCCCATTCTATCTGAAAAACTCAATGGAAAGATATCCTCGGGTGAGGATTTTTAAAAAAACCCAGCTGGTGTGGTTCAGTGGATTGAGCATCATCCCATGGACTGAGAGGTTTGGGTTCGATTCTGGTCAGGGCACCTGCCTGGGTTTCTGGCTTGATCCCCAGTAGGGGGCGTGCAGGAAGCAGCCTATTCATGTGTCTCTCTCACATTGATATTTCTATCTCTCTCTCTCTCCCTTCCTCTCTCTCTAAAAATCAATAAAATGTATTTTAAAAAAGATAGTAGCCCTGGCCGGTTTGGCTCAGGGGTTAGAGTGTCAGCCCGTGGACCAGAGAGTCCTGGGTTTGGTTCCCGCTAAGGGCACGTACCTAGGTTGCAGTTTGTCCCCGGCCCCGGCTAGGGTCGTGTGGGTGGCAACCAGTTGATGTGTCTCTCTCACATTGATGTTTCTCCCTGTCTCTTCCCCCCTCTCTCCCTCCTGCTCTATTGGAAGATAAATGCAAAAATGTCTTCGGGTGAGGATTAAAATTTTTTTTTTAAAAGATAGCAATATATTGCGTCAGGAACGAGCCTTTATAGTATTTTTATGCTCTAGAACCAGCAGTACTATGTCAGTGTGTACAGTCCTGAGATTCTATTTTTGGTAGTAAGAGCTTTACATTTTCTGCTGTAGAATGAAGGAAGGGAAAGGGAAGTTTGCTTTTCATGGAAGATATTTTATATTTGTCAGGATACTTGTAGCACCAAGTGATAGAAAACCCTAACCCAAATTGACTTTAATAGTAAGGGAATTTATTATCTCACATATGTGGGAATCCAGGCCCAGTAGTTAGCGACTTCATGGTGTTATCAGGTGGCCTTTGTGCTCTTCAGTGATCTAGTAGTAGATTCCCTAAGGCTGCATAGACGGAGGCTACTTGTCAGTGTGGTCAGGCTGTATGTGCTTTTTGACCACATCCAACAAGGAAGGGGTAAAATCCTGTCTGCCCGTCATGATATTGATTACAGTCCCCAAGGGAGATATGCACTGGTTTTATTAGAGTAATGAAGATCTGCCTTTGAAGCTGACGATGAGATGAAAAATACTAGGTTTCTGTTAGGAAAGAGGAAAAGGGGAATGAATTTTGGATAGGCAACCAATACTGGGCTCCACAGTTTTTATTAGATTATAATAAATGTTTCTATAATTTTAAATAAACAATGTTGCAGTATTAAAGGAAGTTTGGAAAATAGAGAAAAAAGTCACTCATAATCCTCCCTCTGTAAAATAACTAACACTATTTTTAGGTATTCCCTTTCAATCTTATTCTGAATGTTTTTGCATATTTAAATTATACTATACCTACATACATTTTATTTTCTTTCATTTTATGTCATAGTCATTTTTTATGTTGCTATATCTTCAAAATTATTTTTCTAAAATGCATAATAATCATTTAAACAAATATACCATGATTTTGTTGATCATTTACCTATTATGGGAAATTTAGATTACTTTTTTTACTTCTGTCTTACTTGTTTTCAAAATAAACTTTATTTGCCCGGCTGGTGTGGCTCAGTGGTTGAGCGTCAAACCATGCACTAAGAGGTTGCTGATTCGATTCCCGGTCAGGGCACATGCCCAGGTTGTGGGCCAAATCCCTAGTGGGGGACATGCAGGAGGTGGCCAGTCAGTGTTCTCTTTCATGGATGTTTCTATCTCTCTCTCCCTCTCCCTTCCTCTCTCTCTAAAATCAATAAAGAAAAATAAAATAAACTTTATTTTTAAGAATGATTTCAGATTTACAGAAAAATTGTCAAGATAGTACAGAGAGTTCTCATATACCCCTGCATCTACTTTCCCTATTATTAACATTTTAGTGTGGTGAATTTATTTGTTACAATTTATGAACCAATGCTGCTAAGTTATTTTTAACTGAAGTCCCTTTTATTCAGAAATTCTTGATTTTAAAAAAAATCTTTTTTTTTTCTATTCCAGGCTCTCATCCAGGATACCTACATATTACATTTAGTTGTCATGTCTCCGTAGGGCCCTCTTGGCTGTGAGGATTGCTAAATTATTTTTGAAAGACATTTTTAAATCCAGAGTAGGCTGAAGTGTGGCTTTTAAGAGAATGGGCCAGACCTTTGATTGCAACATTGAATTAGAGTTGTCCTAAGCAATTGTTGCCATTTCTTCAGACAGTGAATAGAAGACAGACTACTTCAAGAGCTATAATGTTTGAACTGTAACACACAAAAGGGAAAGTTACTTTCAGTATTCATTTTAAATGAAATTAACACTGAAATTAAAATATAAAACAAACCCTTCTGTTAGACATCTACACAATATATGTCAGTTCCCTAGTAGATTCTGCTTTTGTTTAGACCCCAAGATATTCTGCCTTTTAGGGTGATGGCAGAATTTATGCATAAGTAGACAGCGTGGGATTCTTTCTGGAGGTATCTGAGGCCCAAATGCATGAGCTTTTTCAGCATGCTGACCTGTTAGATTTTTATCTCCTGCAAACTGCCCAGTCTATGCTGCTATCAAATAGATCTCCAATGAAAATCGATAATAAATTTATTTAAATAAGATACTTGAGAGATGTTCTCTGGAACTTAATAAAATAAATGTTAATTACTATAATAGAAACTTGGAGTTATTGATCACATTTGGAAGCCATAACCGAAATGTAATTTTGTCTTTATGAGCCTTGTTGTACTTTCAGTAAATAAATCAAGCTTCTTTGGACTCAGAATATAACCTGATGAAAATTTTTGCCAGGACACAAAGTGCCAGTAAAATTAAATAAAACAAAAGACCAACTTCTTTTTCTTTAAATTTCAGTAAATGTTCAATGACTGGTATGACTTGTTCTGACAATTAATATTAGATCTATCTTCACCTGCTTTCTTTTGTCCTTCTTCCTTTCACCTGCCCACCCCACAGAAGTGATCCAATAGTGAGCACCAGTCTTCTTCTTGGAGAGATTTCTCCATATCTTGGTAGGCCATAGTTCCTCATCCAGTAGTTTCTCAGAAAAGGTTTGTGAGAACTATATTCCCTGAGTTCTTGCATTAAAAATGTCATCTTCGAAATCCAGTAACTTCACTAGAATATGTTCCAGTGGTTATTTTCTGCATTAGTTTTTCCCTGAAACATGGTATATACTCTTTGTGTCTATAAAATTTCTTTTATTTCAGGAAAGTTGTCTTAACTGGTATATTGGAAAATGATTTTCTGTTCCATATATCTATTTCCTTCCTTCAGGGATACAGTTATGCCAATGTTGGATCTCCTTCAACTGCCTTTAGTATCTGTTTTCTCTATAATCTTTTTAAAAACTCTTTGTACTTTTCAATTTCATTTTTCTCACTTCTCTCAAGCTTTTTCTCTGTCATCCTTATTTTTTCAAATAGTGTCAGTTCTTCATTAGTTATCTCCAGTATCACCTGCATGTCTATGATGGTTTTATTTTTCTTTTCTTCTTATTTTCTAGGTCTAAAACACTAGTTCTTGCAAATATCTTTGGTCAAGATAGTCATTTCTATGACCACATACTTGTAACTATGTTTTATCCTTCTGCCATTTCTTTTGGTTGTTCCTTTCTTCCTTTTTGCATGTAGTACTTTTTTTGTTGTTAATCCTTACCCAGGGATATTTTTTCCATTGATATTTTTTAGAGAGAGTGGAAATGAGGGAGGGGGAGAGAAGGAGAGAGAGACAGAGAGAAACATTGATGTGAGAGAGACACATCAATTGGTTGCCTCCTGCATGACCCCAACTGGGGCTGGGGATCGAATCTGCAACCCAGGTACGTGTCCTTGACAGGGGAATCAAACTCATTACCTTACAGTCCACAGGCCGATGCTCTAACCACTGTGCCAAATGGCTGGGGCATGTACTTCTTTTTAATAGAGCACCTGGGATGGCTCCTCCTTCCCTCATCCTTAAATAATGAGTTCTTCATGGATGTTACTATTATACTTTAAAAGTTGGATGTTATCCAACGCCTTCTGTTTAAGTGGTTTAGGCCCTTTCCTACTTCAGGCATATGATAGTCATTTTTGGCCACTCCAGCTTCATTGGGTAAGAGTAGGATGGCTGTTGTGTTTGAAGTCTGCCTCACAAAGACTGTTACTGAGACTCCCAACACATACAAGAATGTATTTCTTTGAGTATTAGTCTAATTCTCTAATAACCTCTGTATGCTGTACCTCATTGCTTATACTTTTCCAAGAAATTATGCTATCTGATTATATATGTGGTTAATTATTTTACGTGATTTTTGATGCTGTAGGGTAGAATCATGTGAAATTGTATTTTACAGGTAAAAAGGGTCAAATATATTGGCAATTTCAAATTGTCTCAACATAATATGTGAGTTGCTTCTTTATATCATTACTTGCCATTCTTGGATCCTTACTTCTGAGTCATCTCTCAGCTGGTTTGAGTTGCAAATGTTTTTTCAGGAAGGAACTGGGCAGTATATTTTATGCCTTGTTCTATCAGTCAGGTTTCTTAGAGTCTTAGCTTCCAATTCAGAGGAACCATTACTGTGTCCTGGAGGTACTAAACCTTTCAGCTGTGGAGGTGAGTATTATTGTGATTGTGAGTGAGTCTTAAGTATGATGTTGAAAGGTTCAACTCCTCCCTGCCCAGACCAAGGACACAGCTCTAGTGTATTGAGAGCAACGTTCTATATGGAGGGTAGTACTTCAGCCTGCAAAGATGTTGCTTCCCAATTTTGTCCATCAGTACACTGTTACACCCTTCTAATCGGAGAATTCAGTGGGCTTTGCTACTTCTATGAGGAGAAATTGTTGACTACAAACAATGTTGAATGTGATAACATAAATGCTTAAGAGATATATGGTAAGTCTATGGATTATGGTATTTATACAAGCAAGGTAGATAGAACCAATGAAGGTAGCAAACCTAAACCCAGAATGAGTGTTTCTTTTAATGGAGAATACTGCCCTCTCTATCACAGAAGAGCTCAGCAAATATAACCCACTATCAAGTAGTTGGTGGCTGGCGCTGGCAAACTGGCGCCCTGCAAGGGTGCTAGCCAGGTCATCGTTAGTGAGAGGAAGTTCATGCTATGGAGATCATTTCCTGCTACCATGTACTTTGTACTGATGCCCATTGAACAAGCACTGCAATGGCTGGGGAACGAGGTTGGTTGACATTCTTAGGGCAGGTCATTCTGCCTCCAGAGTGGAAGTCTTTTGCTGAGCATTCTCATGGAATACAAATAGTCATGCTCTAGGCCCATTTCCGTAGGCCCATTTCATCCACATGTCTCTTCCCCAGGTGTCCTCGTCACCTTGCTTCTTTCAGGTCCTTATCCACCTGGCTAAACTTGTAGCCACTGCCCATCAGGCCATCATTCCTCAGCAAAGTAGACCATGGATATATTGCTTGAAGTTCTGTTGCAAGGAGAAAGTTTCTGCTCTGCTGTGTTTTTAAAGACTACCCTTAGAATGGATATAATGCTGTCATAGTCCACTTATGACTTGTGACAATGGAAGGTCAGTTGGAACTAGCCATTCTCCAACACCATATTGTGTGTGTATGTAAATCTGATTTTCTGAGTCTAACTCCTTCTGATTAGTATCCCCACTTCTCGCATAAAAAAACTTAGTGAGACCCTGACTTCTATGATGTAACCATTTATCACCCTTTTAATTTTTTTCCATCTTATTCAGTAAGAGATTCAAAGTATCTTTCTGATATACATAGAAAGTCCCCGAGTTTCCCATTAGCCTGGAATCAAGAATTTAGAGTTTGAACATGTAATTGTTTGTTTCCACCCCCTTTTCAGGTTCTCCAAGTCTCTTACTATTTCTGTGAGCTCTTTGATATCTTTCCAATAAGTTCCTTCCCCAACCAGAGTTCTTGTGCTTGCCACGAAGAACCTAGACAGGTAAAGGCAGTAGTATTAGGAGATGCATGTAGAAAACAGAACCTCAGTAACCTGTGAAAATAATAAATGGTTTTAGATGGGTTAGAGGTAACTCAGGTTTCATTAATTTTCAAAATACTAATGAATTTCCAAAATGCCCTTCAAACTTCAAAGACAGTGACAACAGACCCCCCCAGATACTCAGTGGGAACTTCATTCTAGAGAACACAGGTAATAATGTAGTAATTTTGAAAATTAATTAACATTTTGAAAATTAATGAGACCTGAATCTTTAACTGTCTTGATTTTTGGTGCAAACAAAAGAAACCAACTGTGGTTGGAAAAGGAATTTATTAGAAGCATACTGAAGGGCTCACAGAAATAGTTAAGAGTCTTGAACACCCTGAAAAAGTCATGTGTAGGAACCAAGGCAAATCTGCAGAGACAAGAGCAAGAAGTCCTGCCATTGTCTTTTTATCAGGATTAGTTTGGCCATGATGCCAACAATTCTTACTGCTGCCCTTTCAGGACAGCACTGCCACCAGACACTGCTAGGCCACTACTGTCACTAGAAACCACTCAAGAGGCCATGAGTGAATCCTAAGTACTTCTTTGTCTTTGTGTCATTCTATTCACATTCAAAGTCTTGAGGCAGAGTCCAAGTCATACACAGCATGCTGGCTCCAGGACTTTCATAGAATGAGAGTGTCTTCTATAAAGAGTCCAGGAATTATGTAGGAGGTTGGCCACTTCTGTAACGGAAAATGGTAGTCCTTTGGCCCACTTACATGCATTGTGGAAGTCATCCTTTCCAGTTCGTATGCCTTTTCTTTCTTTTTCTTGCTTAATGGCATTCACTAGGACCTCCAATACCATGTTTAATAGTATTGGTGAGACTGAACACGTTTGTCTTTTTCCTAATCCAGAGGAAAGCTAATTTAGTCTTTCCCCATTGAGTTTGGCATTAGCTCTAGGGTTTTTATAGGGGCTATTAATCAAGTTGAGGATGTTCTTCTTCATTACTCATTTGCTGGGAGTTTTGATCATGGATGGATGTTGAATTTTGTTAAATGCCGTTTCTGCATCTTTTGAGAGGATTATATGTGTTATCTCATTGTTTGCTAATATGATGAATTATATTGATTGACATTTAATGTTGGACAAATCTTGAATTACTTGGTCATGATGTATTATTATTTTTATATATTGCTGAATTCTATTTGGTAACATTTTATAAGAATTTTACGTCTGTGGAACTTAAAATATAAAAACTTACTCAAGCCCGGCCGGTGTGCCTCAGTGGATTGAGTGTTGTCCCATGGACTGAGAGGTTCCAGTTCATACATGCCTGGGTTGCAGGCTCAATCCCCAGGATGGGGCGTGCAGGAGGCAGCTGATCAATTTCTCTCTCTCACATTGATGTTTCTATCTGTCCCTCTCTAAAAAAAAATCAATAAAAACATATAAAAAATAAAAATAAAGACTATCAACTGTTTTTAAAAAACTTACTCAAAATTTAGAAACTTATTCATGAGGGATATTGATTTCATGAATTCTTGGTCTGATTGTGGTATTAAGTTACTACTGGCTTCATGAAACTAGTTGGAAAGTATTTCGTTCTATGTTTGAAAGCTTGTGTGGAATGGTTAATAATCTTTTCTTAGATACTTGGTAGCATTCGTCAGTAAAGCCACCTGGCCCTGGAGTTTTCTTTGTGAGAAGGTTTTAAACTATGAATTCATTTTTTTGGTTTTCTTTTCAATCCTCACCCGAGGACACTTTTGCATTCATCTTCAGATAGAGTGAGAGGGAGGAAGAGAGAGAGAGAAACATTGATGTGAGAGAGACACATCGACTGGCTGCCACCCACACAACCCCAACCAGGGCCGGGGACAAACTGCAACCGAGGTACGTGCCCTTAGGTGGGAACCGAACCCGGGTCTCTCTGGACCTCGGGCCGACGCTTTAACCACTGAGCCAAACCAGCCAAGGCTGAATTCAGTTTTTTAAATATATACAGGAAAATTTAGATATGGGTTTCTGCCTGAATAATCTTAGGCAGTTTTATCTTTCAAGGAGTTTATCCATTTCATCCAAGATGTTGATTTTATTGGTTTAAAATCATTTATAATTGCTTTTAATGCTTGCAGGATCTACAGTGATCTTCCCTCTCTCATTCCTAATATTGGTAATTTGTGTCTTTCCTTTTTTTCCTTGATCAGTCTCACCAGAAACTTATCTATTTTCTTTTCAAAGAATTAGTTTTTTTAGTTTATTGGGTTTGTTGTTGTTGTTTATTCATTTCATTTTCTATCCATTGATTCTTGTTTCTTTCTTATTTTCTTCTTTCTATTTACCTGGGATTTAATTTCCTTTCTTTTTTACAGTTTTTTAAGGTAGCAGCTTAGTTCACTGATTTGACACATTTCTTCTTTCTTAATCTGAGCATTTAATGTTATAAATGTTCCTGAAATCACTACTTTAGCTATTTTTCACAAATATTGATGTTGTGTTTTAGTCAGTTCAAATTCTCTCTTTAGTTCTTTAACCCATGGTTTTTTAATTTCCAAATATTTGTGGATCTTCCAGATAGCTTTCTGTTATTTTTCATCTTGTATATTTGCTGTCTTTGGCTTTTTGATGTGCTTTCTGGAAGATCACCATCTAGGTTTGAGGGGAAGACACTGGTTGGAGCCCACATTGTATATGAGGAGTCCACAGGCCACCTGGAGCCTATGCTGGTAGGCAGGTGGATGTGTTGACTCTCTTGGCTGGACTCTCTTGGCTGGCGTGTAAGAAATGGGACCAGCCCTGCTGCCACCACTGCTGTGTTCTAGTAGCAAAGGCTAAAATAGGAATTTGTTAAAAGTCTGCATATGAGACAACCACATCCCCCACCCCCTCCACCATTGTGCTCCTAAGTACTCTGGCAGGCATCTACCCTTAGATCTGAAACAGAATCTTTTCCCAAAGAAGGCCGTAATGGCAGATCTAACTCCTTGCCGAAAGAGCTGAGGGCGGATCCCTGGATCACCCCGATAGACCTGCAAAACAGATGAGGTAGCCATCCTTGGTCTCCCCAAAACCCTTTACAGAGGCAGCTGCTTCATGTATTGCATTTCCTATTGGGTGTTTGTATTTAACATATAACTTTAGATTTGTGGCCTGTATGTGGTGTGCCAATATTTATTAGAATGGGGATGATCACTTTTGACGTGTATAGATGACCTACAGATAGTGAGATTTGCCCCTTAGAAGGTGGAACCCTACTCATAACATCAGAACTATCTTATTAAATGCAATCTTACTTTTAATGGACCAGTACCCTAAAATGTGAATAGTATTTTGCCAGGTGACTGGATTACAGATAATTTTCATCTCAGTGCATTTCTGTATTTTCTAACTTTTTTATAGTGAACATATATTACTTTTGTGTTCAGATAAAATATTTTAAAATATTAAGGTAAAAATTTGTAGAATTATGAAATATAAACATCGAATCTTATCTAGTGAGCATGACTTAAGGTATAGGCACTGTGACACTAATGATTTAACAGCAAACTGGGTTGATCAGAATTATCTCTAAAGATGTTTGCAAGAGAAAAACTGACAAAGCTTTTAATAATATCAATTTGACTTCTCCATCAAAAACAACTGCAGGAATCCCAAGGAAAGCTGTCTGGCCCTATTCCCCAGGTCAGAATTCCTGAAGAAAGGTAAAATTACACTGTAGTCAAGGGTTTACCAGGACAAGAGTATCATTGTCTCTTCTGCTGGGCCCCAGTTCACTGGTGATGGTGTTCCTGCTGGGGAAGGGCAGGAGGTTTTGAAGACTTTCCTACTACCCTCCGTTTTAGAGAGGAAATGGGTACTTATCTTCCATTTACTCACTAACACACTTGTTTCTTTCTGTCCTGTCCACAGGCAGCTGACTAAGAGTCTTGGGCAGGCTGGTGAAATCGAGCCTGAAA
This sequence comes from Tadarida brasiliensis, assembly GCA_030848825.1. Taxonomy (NCBI): domain Eukaryota; kingdom Metazoa; phylum Chordata; class Mammalia; order Chiroptera; family Molossidae; genus Tadarida; species Tadarida brasiliensis. The sequence goes on from CM061265.1 coordinate 101,557,995, forward strand.
CAGAAGGAATACTAACAGAGTATGGTGTGGATTTCTCTGATTTCTCTTCAGAAGTTCTAGAGAGTCTCCCTCAAGGCTTGCCCTGGACAATACCACCAGAGGAATTCAGCAAGAGAAGAGATTTAAGGTAAAGATCTGAAACTCTTTAAGAAAAACATGTTTCTACCTTTCTGCTTTCTACCTTAACTTTCCTAAGAGCTGGGCTCAGATGTTTCCATCAACATTCAAGTCCAGTTCAGCTGAGAGTTAAGATCTCTATACCAGAGGTTGTCAAATTATGGCCTGCCAGCTAAGTCCAGCCCACTGCCCGTTTATGTACAGCCCATGCGCTAAGAATGGTTCTGTATTTTTAAATCGCTGGGAAAAAAATCAAAACAATAATGATCTTATGTGAAATGCCAATTTCAGCATCCATAAAGTTGCATTGGAACACAGCCCTGCTTATTCATTGTGTATTGTCTCTGGGTGTATTTTGACACTACAACAGCAGAGTTGAATAGCTGCAACAGAGACCTATGGCTTGCAAAGCTTAAGAGATTTGCTCTCTGGCCCATTATAGAAAAAGGGTGCTGACCCGTGCTCTAGACCATCCCGATTTCAAAAGGTACAGTTGCCACCTTCCTTTCTCATTGCTCTGCACCGTAGGTCTGGTCGAATAAAGACACTGTTATCTGGTTAGAAGTGCCTTCCTTTAAATGGGCCTCTTCAGGCACAGAGCAAAGGATTCAAGACTCTGTGCTTGGAGCTTCATTTTAAAGCTTTACTTTTAGGTCTGGAATTTGTTGGAAAGTACTTTTGTGGTATTTTTATAACAACATCTTCTTTGAAGATGTTTCTTCATTGTGGGATGTTAGTTCTTTTCTGATATTTCTCTTTAGAATTTGGTTTCAGTACTGGCATTCATTTTGGATGCCACATGGAGATAGTTAGAACCAAGAAACTTTTCAGACAACCCACTGAGGCTGTGGAAGGTTTTTTGCTAAGGTCATCCCGTGTCAGAGTCTTTTCCACCACACTTGCTCACTTCATGCAGCTGAACTTATGATACCTTCAGCTCTTGGTGCCCATTCCTCCGCCTAGTTTGAGAACCCTCCCTCTGTGCTCCCTCTTGCTATTGTATCTTTTAGGAATTTACTGCCTTTTTTCCTTTTCTTGCCGAGGGTAGGCAAGGAAAAGGAGATGACAGTTGGTCCCTTTTTCTACTGGTTAGTAGCTCTGGTGGAACACATTGTATTTGAAGTCCGTAAACTGAAGTTGCTGTCCTGGCTTTTAGCAGTAACCACCATTCTTGGAACTCCTGCTGGCCAGTTGTTTCATCTCGGGGGCTTTGAGATCTTGGGCCCATAACCTTACTCTCTCTGAATCTTTGTTTTCTCAAATACAAATTGAGGGGATTATTTTCTGAATCCTTTTCTTAAATCTAGGAATCTATAAAAAAAAAAAAATGTAATGAGAAAAGATCAGAGTGAATGGCTGAACTTTATTGTTTGAAATATAAGTTACTATAGCCATTCTGCAGTTGCTATCAACATTTTAAATGTACCTACCTTTTTACCCCAAAACTCCACTTCCAGGAATCCGTCCTACTCAAAGACGCATACAAGGTTATATGTCCATTATTGTAAAGGTGACACCTCTAATGACTATCAATAAAGGATGGTTAAATAACCTATGTCATATCAATAAGATAGCATTCCCTACATCTACAAAAAAGGAGCGAGATCTGTGTGCTCCTGAAACGATGGCTGTTACATATTGTGAAGGAAAAGAAACAAGTTTCAGAACAATATGAATATGAGCCTATTTTTATATAGTCAAATAATATAAAATCCATATAAATGTATATGCATACATATACATATATATGTACACATAAAAGTATATATACATAAAAATTCCTGGAAAGAAATCCAGACCTTTTTCTATGGTTATTGATTAGCATGTGTGGACTTGGTGGTGTAGTAGGAGGTAGGGAGGCAATATTTTATTCTTCGTTTTTTAAATTGCTCTATTATTCAAATTATTTAGAAATAACTTTTATAACTTAAAAAAAGTATAAATGAGACTATCAGAAAAGAGAGGTACTCAGTCATTTCTAGTCTTACTCCTAGCCTACAGAAAAATAATAGGGCACTTCAACAGTCATAAAGCCCAGTGTTGCTCTCAGTCCCCTCTCCTGATTCTACCTTGCCTTTTTCTTTGGTCCCCGTTGCCTTCTGGGTAGGACACAGAGTAAGAGGCCTTGCTCTGCAGAAAGCCTCTGTTGAAATATACCAATGTGGCCCAGCCGGTGTGGCTCAGTGGTTGAGCATCGACCCATGCACCAAGAGGTCTCTGATTCGATTCCTGGTCAGGGCACATGCCCGGGTTGTGAGCTTAATCCCCAGTTGGGGACATGCAGGAGGCAGCCAATCGATGTTCTCTCTCATCGATATTTCTTTCTTCCTCTCCCCTCCTTTCTCTCTAAAATCAATAAAGAAAAATAATTAAAAAGTAAAATAAAATATTCCAATGTGTCCTATGAAGGGCTCCAAAGATACAGGGCCTTATGGGGTGCTCTTTGCTGTTAGCATAACAACAGGGATTTTTGTTGTTGTTAATCCTCACCTGAGGATATTTTTCCATTTATTTATTTATTTTAATAGAGTGGAAAGGAGAGAGGGAGAGGAAGAGAGAGAGAGAGAGAGAGAAACAGTGATGTGAGAGAGACACATTGATTGGTTGCCTCCCGCACAATCCCGACCAGGGCCAGGGATCAAACCTGCAACCCAGGTATGTGCCCTTGACCAGGAATCGAGCCCAAGACCCTTTGGTCCATGGGCCGATGCTCTAAACTGCTGGGCCAAACCTGCCAGGGTAATAACAGGGATTTTTAAAAAAATCACTTTAACCTCCATGTACTTTCTCCCTTCCTATTCTCTCTAGTATTATGTTTCTAAAATTCAAATTAGATTTTTTTTTTTTTTTTTACTCCTTTGGCCTAAAATCTTTCAACTGCTTTCTGATGCCCTAAAGTAGTAATCTCTAAACTTTGTTGAACATGCATTCCCAATGGTGTATGTCTCTTTATTTTAAAATTATATGCATAGTTGCTATTTTACTAAATTATTATATGCATTGTAAATTTACATAAAGTAGAAAAATAAGAATGAAATAAATTTTTAAATATTTTCATTTTACTTAGAAAAGGTATAGAACACTTCATATTAATAATTTTCCTTTTGATGAAAGTAATATGATTGAATATTCTTAAAACATTTTTTTGGCTTAACTTATGATATGGAAATGCAAAGGTCTGATGATAAGTAAATTTGGTACTTAGTTTTGCTTTTAATGGTTATCATGATTAAAAAAGATGCCTGAACTTACTAAATCAGTGTTCATTTTCATCCTATTCACTCATTATCTTCAGAGTCATTTTGCAGCTGATAAATTTCCATCTTTCATGTCAGTTCTTGTGAACTAATTTAAAAGTGCTGTATTTTTGCCCTGGCCAGTATGGCTCCGCAATTAGAGCATTGGCCCATGGACCAATGAGTCGTGGGTTCGATTCCAGTCAAGGGCACATACCTCCGTTGCAGTTCATCCCCGGCCCTGGTTGGGTCATGCTAGAGGCAACCAGTGGATTTGTGTCTCTCACATTGATGTTTTAAAAAAAAAAAAAAGTGCTGCATTTTTAGATTTTTAAAAAATGAGTTCATAATCCTTGGTTATTCTTTAGTTGGCATCTTTAAAAACTAGTTAGAAAATTATGTTAGGATGTCTAAGTGTATAGATACAAGTAGTTTTTTAGTTTATGCACTTAGATCATTTTAGGCCCCCAAATTGTATAACAATGGAAACATTTCAAAAGATCATTTAAAAAATTTTATCTTCAATGCTTGAGTTTCTTGTGTTTTTTTTTTTAAAAAAAAAAAATAACTTTTTTTCTCATAGTTATAATTTCATCTTTACCTTGAAGTGTGTTTCATTTTGTCTAAGTATCTGCTCCATAGCATATGATTGACAGTCATTGTTTTAAAATCATAATGTGACTGATTATGAATTTATATTAGGAGAAGATATGTCAGCTCTGCTATTTTCCTGGTGTTGGTAGTATTAATATCATTATTAGTTTGGTGTTATCTTTAATCTGTGGATCTTTGCAATAATCTTTTCTAGCCACTTGCCTATTTTGTAAAGATTATTTTGGCTAAAACTAGATAATTTCTATAAATACCCACTGATGGCTGAAAGCATAGGAACTAATAGGAGTGCCAATGTCATTGCCTTGGTGTTTTGGAATGCAGACTCTTTCATCTATACACCTCACTTACCACTTGACCCACACACCTTGTGAGAGCCCCAGGGTTAATTCATGTGATTATGTCATCATGGTTAAGTTTTTATTTTTTACAATAAGAAACATAAAGAGAAGTCCATAGTATGCCCTGGCCGGTTTGGCTCAGCGGTTTGAGCATCGGCCTGCAGTCCAGAGAGACCCGGGTTCGGTTCCCGCTAAGGGCATGTACTTCGGTTGCAGTTTGTCCCCGGCCCTGGTTGGTCGTGCGGGTGGCAGCCACTCGATGTGTCACTTTCACATCGATGTTTCTCTCTCTCTCTCTTCCTCTCTCTCCCTTCCACTCTATCTGAACAAAAAATGAAAAAATGTCCTCGGGTGAGGATAAAAAAAAAAGAGAAGTCCATAGTATGCTGAAGTATTTGGATCTGATTACCTTTCCCTTCTCTTTGACTGCTCTTGTGATATCTTTATTCAATTTTTAAAGTAACAGATATTTACTGAACACCATACATGGGCAGTAGGGAATCAACAATAAACAAATGTAGATGTGGTCTCTGTTCTGATGGAACTCTCAGACATAGCAGAAGAGCATGAATCAAAGGTGTTAAACAGTAGTCAGATATGGACTTGTAATGGAGGAGAGAGGTACTTGGTACAAAGATTTATAATACTATAATTTCTTCTGCCCAGAGATTCAGTACCTTCACAGAGTTTTTATGAATATTAATTTCCCCAGGAATATCAAAAGAACTAGGAATGAGTCCCAGTACATACTAAAAAACATGTGCTATGAATAAATTAATGCATAGTCCTTAAATTCCTAAATAAAACCTTCTATGTCTTTTCCCTTTTCTTCCTTCTTCCCTCCTATATGCATTTATTTACATATATGATATATGTATATATATCATATATGCCAAGTAATAAGTTAGTCACTGGAAATACAAAGACAAGTAAGGCCCAGCCTTTATTCTTCAGGACTATACTGTTTCTCAGGGAGACAGATTTATACTCAGATAAATTACAGCAGAGTATGTCAAGTGCTATAATATCTGTGTGAACAAACTGCCAAGGTCATTCATTGGTGCTTGAACTGAGATCTGAGAAATGAACAAGCATAGAGAGAACTAGAGTAACTAAAATAGGCTTCATTTTCATGATAAGCTATGGCTGCAGAAAAGGTAACATGTTCCCTAAGACTCCCAGGTCCTTCTGTAACAGGGCTCCCAACTCCTCTGGTTTTGGTAGCTTTTTGACCCCCTCTGCTGGGCCACCCTGCCATGGAACCGGCAGTGTTACTCTGCCTCTAACTATGTAAGGACTTCAACATACCCGTTTAAGTTTGGTATTTGAACAATTATATTTGGAACAGAAAAGTTCCATCAATCTTTAAACCTCATAATCCAATTATGTCAGTAAAATTCCAGTTTTTTAGTCCAGTGGAATTGGGGTAATATTTTGCAAACTGAAGTTGAGAGAAATAGTGTTTATTTTGAAAAGAAAAATGGTTGGTTAGCAATTTTCAAGAAGTAAGGCTGGTGTGAACTCCTAGGGGCGATCTGGCCCTTCTGATTGGGAGCACCATTTTTCCGGACCTTAGGCTCCATGTCTGGAGAATCCCTGCTTACATGGCCTAGACCTGCAGCTCTCTTTAGCAGGGCATCTGAGGTTAAAAAAAAAAAAAAAGGAGCACCAATACTGAAAGACTTTGGGGATCAGGAGGAGAATGTATCCAAGGAAACTGCTTAAAGGGGGTTGCACCAGAAGTCCAAGAAACCCCAAGGTTATTTCTGAGTGGCTCTAGTTATTTCCAATTTCACTGATATTGTTTTGTTTCCTTTGTTTTTAAACTGGAATAGGAAACCAAAGCTTAAAAGCTCAGTTAAAGTGGAAAATGAAAACCTAAATATTGGAGGGGGAAAATACCACGCTAAACTGATTTTTATATTTTCCTATAGTTAGTAATATTGTGGAATTTTGGGCCACGTCACTTTTTGGTAAAACTATGAGTTTCATTGAAGTGGAGGTGGTTTCTATAGTTTTTCACAGGAGAACTTGTGGATATCTATTTCTTTACTATTCCCTCAATAAAAGGAAGCCCAGTGACCTCCACCGGACCATTACAAATGTGAAACTTGGCACTTAAAATTGCTTGCTCTAAATTTTCCAATTGCTTTCTTTTTTTTTTTCCATTTAATGTCGTTCTGCCAACTAGTGATTTTATTATTATAAACAGGACATTGTATTCACTTTTAAGAAGAAATATGAAGCTGGAGGTAAAATTACAAACTGTAGCTTCTCGACTGCCAAAATAGAAAACAATGAGCTAAAAATACTGAGCATAGAAAGGGTGTTGTGGTAAGAAATATTGAAATATCTTCGAGATGGAACTGTTCCAAACAGACAGAAATTTCCTCTTACTCCAGGTAAAACCAACCTTGAAATAGCAACTTGAAAGCAGAGACATATAATACTAACCTCTTTCAGGTCAACCCTTTTGTGGGAAAGCTTTCAAACATAACTAACATTAAATGACTAATAATCTTGCTGTTTATCGGGAAGTCCAATGTGATTAAATTGCCATTAGAAAAGGTTCCTCTGGTAAGGGAGTGTGGCAGCATCGAAGGGGCATAGAGGTAAGTCCTCGCTCTCCCAGGGACTAGCGGAGTAACCCTGGGCAAGTCAGTGAAACTTGGTATTTGAACAATTATATTGCTCAGAGAGAGCAACTTTATGTTTTGTTAGATGGATTACTTGACCAGGTTAGGATTTCCCAAAAGGTATTGGTAGGTCACAGATTCTTTTGGATTTTAGTAGGTGTTATGGAGGAAAAGGGGTCTATAGCCATGTATTTTTAGAAAACAGTGGGTTAATAGATTTCTTAGAACTTTTTCTCATGGATCATCTCATGGAAGTACAGTGTTCCTTAGAATATACTTTGAGCCTGGCCAATGTGGCTCACTGGTTGAGCGTCGACCCATGCACCAAGAGGTCACCAGTTTGACTCCAGTCAAGGCACATGCCCAGGTTGTGGGCCCAATCCCCAGTGGGAGGCATGCAGGAGGCAGCCAATTGAAGTTTTCTCTCATCGATGTTATCTCTCATCGATGTTTCTCTCTCTCTCCCTCTCCCTTCCTCTTTCTCTAAAATCAAAGAAAAAATATTTTTTAAAAAAGAATACGCTTTGAAATTGCTAAACTAAATATTTCAAAATGTACTAGCTCTAACAGTATGTGACTGTGTTTGAGATGTTCATTCGAGTTATTCAGAGCCATCTCATTCTTTTTTTAAAATCCTCACCCAAGGATATTTTTCTATTTATCTTCAGATAGAGTAGGCAGGAGGGAGAGAGAGAGAAACATTGAAGTGAGAGGGACACATCGACTGGTTGGTTGCCTCCCACACGACCCTGACCAGGGCCCGGGATGAACCGCAACTGAGATACGTGCCCTTGGCCGGAATTGAACCTGTGACTCATTGGTCCGCGTGCTGAGGCCATAACCACTGAACCAAACCGGCCAGGGCACCATCTCATTCTTGGATTTGAAAGAAAATGGTATCTTGTTGGTGACTATCTGCCACATTTATCTTACAAGTGAATATTGACAGTACCTCACCATGGGCAACACAAAAAATTCAAGGATTGTGCTTTAAAGCTCAGCTCCTCCATTGCCAAGGGAGCCCCTTCTTTCCTTACCTGGAGGAAAGCAAGATTAAGTTGTTCTGCATTGAATGGGAAAGCTGTCATATCATTTGAAACTACTGGCAGTATTATTCCTTTCATGCAAATCCCAACTCACTGTAACAAAGATTGAGGGGTTGTAAAGTAGATACACAACTGGATATTCTTAATTGTAAGTACTTGAGGAGTTTGTCAACTCATACAATTTGTGTAGACAAATAGAACCCCTCTTAGATAAGATATATATTCCATATCAGTAGATTTCATCCGAACAGGTAGAAAAATGCCTATTGGCAGAGAAGACAATATTTTAATTTATACTAAAAATAACTTACAGCATTGTGGAAATGTAAGTTCACAGGAAAGATGACTACTTTATTTTTTTTTTTAATCCTCACCCGAGGATATTTTTCCATTTATTTTCAGATAGAGTAGGAGGGAGGAATAGAGAGAGAGGGAGAAAGAGAAACATTGATGTGAGAGACACATCAGTTGATTGCCTCCCACACGACCCCAGCCAGGGCCAGGCATGAACCGCAACTGAGATATGTGCTCTTGACTGGAATCGAACCCGTGACTCTTTGGTCCGCAGGCTGACGCTCCAACCATTGAGCCAAATCGGCCAGGGCAAGATGACTACTTTCTATACATTCTAAATAAAATATGTTTGGAAATTGTACTGTAATGATCTGTATGGGTCGCCTAGGATTGGAATAAACTATTGGGGTATAGAGTAATTAAATATCAGGGTGGCAAAGTCTTTTCACTGTTTTTTTATTTTGAGATATTCAAATACCACAAAATTCACCTTTTTAAAGTGTAAAATTCAGTAGTTTTTTTGTATAGTTTCAAAATTGTGCAGCCATCACCTCTAATTCCTGAGCATTTTCATCACCCCAAAAAGAAATCCCATACCCATTAGCTGTCACTCCCCATCTCCCTTACCCCCTAACTTCTGGTAACAACTAAACTACTTTCAGTCTCTATGAATTTTCTCTATTCTGGACGTTATATATAAGTGGATTCATATAATAAGTAGCCTTTTGTATCTGGCTTCTATTACTTGGTATGATGTTTTCAAGGTTCATCCATGTTATAGCATATATTACTACTTCGTTCATTTTTATGGCTGAGTAGTATTTCATTGTATGGATATACCACATTTTATTTATCCATTTATTGATAGACATTTGGGTGGTTTCTACTTTTTGATTGTTATGAATAAGCCACTGTGAATATTTGTGAGCAGGTTTTTGTGTGGACATATGTTTTCAATTTCTTGTGTATATTCCTAGGAGTAGAATTGCTGGGTCATGTAGTCCGTCTAAATTTAACCTTTTAAGTAACTGTCAAACTATTTTTCAAAGTGGCTGTACTGTTTTTCATTTCCACCAGCAATGTGTGAAGGTTTCAATTGCTCCGTATCCTCACCAACAGTTATCTCTATTTGTAGTTTTAGCCATCCTTAAGGGTATGAAGTAGTAGCTCATTGTGGTTTTGATTTGTATTTCCTTAATGACTAATGAATGATGCTGAACATGTTTTCCTGTGCTTATTGACCATTTTATATCTTCTTTGGAGAAATGTCTATTCAAATCCTTTGACCATTTTAAAATTGGATTGTCGCCCGGCCAGTGTGGCTCAGTGGTTGAGCATTGATTGACCCATGCGCCAGGAGGTCGCCAGTTCGATTCCTGGTCAGGGCACATGCCCAGGTTGTAGGCCCGTATCCCCAGTGGGGGGCATGCAGGAGGTGGCCATTCAATGTTCTCTCTCATTGATGTTTCTATCTCTCCCTCTCCCTTCCTCTCTCTAAAAATCAATAAAGAAAAAAAAATTTTTTTTAAAGACTTAAAAAATAAAATTGGGTTGTCTTTATATTATTTTTATGAGTGGTTTATATATTCTAGGTACCAGTTCTTTATCAGATATGTGATTTGCAAATATTTACTTCCATTTGTAGGTTGTCTTTTCACTTTCTGGATGCTGTTCTTTGAAGCAAAAAGATTTCTAAATATGATGAAGTCTAATTAGATTTCTTTGGTTGCTTGTGCTTTTAGTGTCATACCTAAGAAACCATTGACTAATCCCAGATCACAAAGATTTAAACCTGTTTTTTTCCCTAAGAGTTTTATAGTTTTAGCTCTTTCATTTAATGTTTATGATCAATTTTAGTTAATTTTTGTAATGTAGGGGTCAAACTGTATTATTTTGCATGTAGATATACAGTTGTCACAGCAACATAAGAAAAGAATGTTCAAAAGATGACTCTTTACCCATTGAATTGTCATGGCACTCTTTTGAAAAGCAATTGACTATAAATGTATGTGTTTATTACTGGACTCTCAGTTCTATTCCAATGGTCTGTCTTTATGTCAATACCACACTGTCTAGATTATTATAACTTTGTATTAAGTTTTGTTTGCTTGTTTTTTGTTGTTGTTTTTGTTTTCTGTTTTTTAGAGAGAGAGGGGAAGGGAGAAACATTGCTTTGTTGTTCCATTTATTGATGCATTCATTGGTTGATTCTTGTATGTGCCCTGACAGGAGATCAAACTCGAAACCTTGGAGTGTCAGGACAACACTCTAATCAACTGGGCTACCCATCCAGGGCTTGTATTAAGTTTTGAAATAGGAAAGAGTGAGTCTTCCAACTTTGTATTCCCCTACCTCCACAACTGTTTTACTGTTCCGGGTTACTTGCATTTCCATATTAATTTGAGGATCAGTTTGTCAATTTCTGCCAAAGGGGAAAAAAGGAAGAAACCAGGATTTTAATAAGGATTCTGTTGAATCTGTAGATCAGTTTGGGGAGTATTGTCATTAAATCTTTCAACCCATGGAAATTAGATCTTTCATTTCTCTCAATGATGTTTTATAGTTTTCAGTATATAAGGCTTATGCTTCTTTTGTAAAAATTTATTCCTAAGTATCTTTTTCTTTTTGATGCTATTGCAAATGAAATTGCTGTCTTAATTTTATTTTTATTTATTTGTTATTATTATTATTTTAATCCTCACCCAAGGATATTTTTCCATTTATCTTTATTTTTATTTTTTTATCCTCACCCAAGGACATTTTTGCATTTATCGTCAGATAAAGCAGGAGGGAGAGAGGGAGGAAGAGAGAGAAACATCGATGTGAGAGAGACACATTGACTGGTTGCCACCCACACGACCCCAACTGGGGCTGGGGACAAACTGCAACCTAGGTACGTGCCCTTAGCAGAACCGAACCAGGGACTCTCTGGTCCGTGGGCCGACGCTCTAACCACTGAGCAAAACCAGCCAGAGCCCATTTATCTTTAGATAGAGTGGAAGGGAGGGAGGGAGGGGGTGCGAGAGAGAGAGAGAGAGAAACATCAATGTGAGAGAGACACATTGATTGGTTGCCTCCCACATGACCCTGACCAGGGCCGGGGATGAACCACAACCGAGGTATGTGCCCTTGGCGAATCGAACCTGTGACTCTTTTGTCTGTGGGCCGATGCTCTAACTGCTGACCCAAACCGGCCAGGGCTTAATTTTATATTTAGAGTGTTCAGTGATAAGATACAGACATAAAATTGATGTTTGTATATAGATCTTGTATTGTGAAACCTTACAGAACTCATTTTATTTTTTTAGCTCTAATAGTTTTTGTGGACGCCTTAGGATTTTTTATATTTAGAAGACTGTCATCTGCAAATAGAGATAGTGTTACTCCTTCTTTCCAATCTGGATGCCTATTTATTTCCTTTTCTTACCCAATTGCTCTGGTTAGAACCTCCAGTACAATGTTGAATAGGAGTAGCAGCAGTGGACCTCCTTGAATTGTTCTTGATCTTAGGGGGGAACCATTCCGTCTTACAACATTAATTATAATGTGAGCTGTGGGGGGGTTGTAAATGCCTTCTATCAAGGTGAAGGCAGTTACTTCTATTTCTAGTTTTTTGAGTGTTTTTCTCACGAATGTTGCTGGATTTTGTGAAGTGGTTTATCTGTATTTATGTAATTTTTGTTCTTTATTAATATATTTCATTGATTGACTTTTATATGTTGAACCAACCTCGCATTCCTGGGTTAAATCGCACTTGATCATGATGCATAATTCTTTTTATGTAGCTAGATTTGGCTTGCTAGTGTTCCGTTGAAGATTTTTGCATCTACATTTCTAAGGGATCATGGTCTGTAATTTTCTCTCAATATCTTTGTTTGGTTTTTGTTTGAGGATAATGCTGGCCCCATAGAATGAGTTTTAGAAGAGTTTTTGAAGAATTGGTGTTAATTCTTCTTTAAATGTTGGGTAGAATTTACCAATGTAGTAGTCATCTGGCCCTGTGCTTTTCTTTATGGGAAATTTTTTATTATTAATTCAGTTTCTTGTTATACGTCTATTGAACTTTTCTGTTTCTTCTTAAATCAGTTTCAGTAGTTTATATCTTTCTATAAATTTGTCCTTTTTCTTGTTTATCTAATTCATTGTTTTTCTTTCTGTGATTTCAGTTACCCGTGGTCAGCTGTGGTCTGAAAATATTAAAAGGAAAATTCCAGAAATAAATAATTCAAAAGTTTTAAATTGCACACCATTCTGATTAGTGTAATGAAATCTCACGCCATCCTACCTGGGACGTGAATCATCCCTTCATCCAGCATATCCATGCTGTATATGCTACCTGTCCATTAGCCCCTTAGTAGCCATCTCAGTTATCATATCAACTGCCATGATATCACAATGCTCGTGTTCAAGTAACCTTTATTTTACTTAATGGCCCTAAATTGCAGGAGTAGTGATTTGGATGTGTCAAATACACAATTTGGATGTACCAAATATACAATTCAAGTGCTTCCTTTAAGTGAAAATGAAAGTCCTCAACTTAATAAGGAAACCAAAAAAATGTATGCTGAGGTTGTTAAGATCTACAGTAAGAATGATTCTTCTAGTTGAGAAATTGTAAAGAAGGATAAAGAAATTTGTGCTAGTTTGCAGGGGCGGGGGGGGGAGGGAGAGGGAGAGAGGGAGATCCATATTCTCTTAACTTTTATTATATTATATTGTTGCAGTTGTTCTGTCTTATTATTAAAGTCATTAATCTCATACGATGCCCAATATATATATATATATCTCCAAAGTTTAATTTATATATATATATATATGAAAAAACATATTAGTATATATACGGTTTGGTACTATCCATACTTTCTGGCCTCCACTGGGGGTCTTGGACTGTATCCTCTGGATAAGGGGCTACTACTGTAATTTGAGTCTTCTCTCTTTTTTCTTGGTCAGTCTAGCTAAAGGTTTTTCTACCTTGTTGATCTTTTTACATAACCAGCTTTTGGGTTTATTTTCTCTCCTGTTTTTCTATTCTCTCTTTCATTTAATTTTGCTTCAATTTTTATTATTTCCTTCCTTCTGCTTGCTTGAGTTTAGTTTGATCTTCATTTGCTAGTTTCTTAAGTTGGAAGGTTATGTCATTGAGTTCAGATCTTTCTGCTTTTCTATGTAGGTATTTACAACTGTAAATTTACCTCCAAGCACTGCTTTAATTGCATCCCATAGGTTTTGGTAGATTGTGGTTTTTTTCATTCATCTAAAAATATTTTATAATTTCCTTGTGATTTCTTCTTTGACTCATTAATTATTTAGAAGTATGTTAATTTCCATATATTTGTGAATTTCCCAAGTTTCCTTTTGTTACTAATTTCTAATTTCATTCCATTTTTGTTGGAGAATGTACTTTGTATTATTTCAAAAGTATTATTTCAGTCTTTTGAGATTCATTGAAACTTGTTTTATGGCCTGGAGAATGTATCATGTGCACTTGAAAACACTGTGTGTTCTGCTATTGTTAGATGGGATGTTCTATAGAAATATGTTAGATTGAGTTGGTTGATGGTATTTTTAAAAAATGTTTTTATTGATTTTTTAGAGAGAGAGGAAGGGAGAGAGAGATAGAAACATCAATGTGAGACAGAAACATCAGTTGATTGCCTCCACTGGGGATTGAGCCTGCAATCCAGGCATTGCTCTGACTGGGAATTGAACTGGGACCTCTCAGTCCATGGGATGACACTGAACCACACCGGCCAGGCAGTTGATGGTATTTTTCAAGTCTTCAGTTTCCTTGTTGATCTTCTAATTGTTTTCTCTGTGTTGAAAGTTGGGTATTGAAGTCTTCAACTATTATGCTTTTTGGTTGTTGTTTTGTTTTTTGGTTAATCCCCACCCGAGGATATTCTTCCACTGATTTTTAGAGAGAGTAGAAGGGAGGGAGAAAGAGAAAGAGAAACATCGATGTGAGAAAGACACATTGATTGGTTGTCTCCTGCATGTGCCCCAACCAGGGCCGGGGGTCAAACCTGCAACCCAGGTAGGTGCCCTTGACCAGAGTCAAACCTGTTTCCCTTTCAGTCTGAGGGCTGACGCTCTAACTGCTGAGCCAAACTGGCCAGGGCCAACTGTTATGTTTTAATTGTCTATCTCCTTTTGTTCAGCCAGTTTTTGCTTCATTTGGTGGCTCTGTTTTTAGGTGCATATATGTTTATAGTTGTTATGTCTTCTAGATGATTGACCTTATTATCATTTTTAATTGTCCTTCTTTGTCTTTAGTAACACTTTTTATCTTAAAATCTATTTTTCTATTTAGCGTCTACAGCTTTCTTTATTACTATCATATTACTATGATCTATCTGTATCATAAAGATATATGTATATTTATTGCATTTAAAATAATATAATGTAATATACACAACCAGTCGACATGGACATTAAGCTGGGTAAGGCAGGAGGGGGGTAGGAGCGGGAAGGAGGGGGTCAATGGGGAAAAAAGAGGGACAACTGTAATACTTTCAACAATAAAAAATAAATAAAATAAAATAAATAAATAACAATAAATAAATAAAATAATGTGGAAATTCTGAAAATCAGATCATCTCCCCAGGGTTTGTTGTTGTCACTGTTTGATTTTGCTGCTGTTTGTGACCTTCCTGAACTAATTCTGTAGAGTCTGTATTTGTTGTGTGAAGTTTCTGCTTGACTAGCTTAGTGATCAGCTAATGAATAGACAGAGATTTTCTTAAATGTTTAGAGCCAATGAATCTCTCAGCCTTTGCTAAGGGCCTCTGTGCATGATTTGGGGCATACCTTCAATACTCAGACATGCACTTTCCAACTCTGCCTTAGTCTTCACTTCCTGTCTGGTCTCAGTTTCAAGGTCAGCGAGAGGTGAAAGCTTAAGGCCTTATTGTATCTGGTTTTTCTTGGGTATGTGCACAGCCCTGTGGATGTGTATGGCTGTCTCCATTCCCAGGAATATATCAGGCCTTTTCAAAGCTCTCTATGACCTCTTAATCTCCAACTTTAACGTTTAACTTTTTAAAAAAATTTTTTTCTTTATTGATTTTAGGGAGAGGGAGAGAGAGATAGAAACATCGATGAGAGAGAACATTGATTGGCCGCCTCCTGCATGCCTCCCACTGGGGATCGGGCCCACAACCTGGGCATGTGCTCTGAACAGGAATCAAACCAGTGACCTCTTGGTGCATGGGTCGACGCTCAACCACTGAGCCACACCAGCCGGGCACTTTTAACTTTTTGGTGAGCTTTTTGTTTGCCCAACTCTTATCATCACCTCAGAAATCTGTGATGTGAAATAACTGCTGTGAAATAAGCCCTAGGTCTGTAAGGCTATGTGCACTGAGCAAGATGCGACTCAGGTCAAATTAATGTGATTGGGGGTTTTCAGAGAACCGCCTGGTAAGTCAAATAACATCAGTTCCTCTGGAATGCTGTTTTTGGTGAGCTTCTAAATATATTCTGCCCCCTCCAGTGGCTGCTAAGCCACTGGTTTTCACCATATTAGAAAGCTATTTGTTTTCAAGGCAGTTGCAGGGCTGGGGAGAGAGACATGGGAATAAGGTAATAAAAATCTTACAAAGCTCACTGTTCTTACTATAATTGAGCCATTTCTCTTAAATAAATGTACATCAGATTGTTACAAGCCTTTGGTTAATTTCTAGAGTTATGAAAAGGTTGATTTTGACAATTCTGTCATTGTTATCAATGATTATGTGGAGTAGTGGCTTTTCAGAGGTCCATACTCTTTGTGCCAGTCCCCCTGATATAACTCTCAAGTCTCTTCACTTTTTAAATCTTAAGTTGGAGATAAAATAAGATGACTTCCAGTTGAAAGTGTTGAGAAAGAAACAAACCTCTCATTGAAGATAATAGAGAGAGGGAAAGGATGATATAACTTGAAAATAAAAGCCATGAGAAGTAAATAATTGTATGGGCAGATTTTTCTTAAGATTAGGAAATGTTGGATAGTTTGACTTTCCTATCAATGCAAGTGAAAAATGAAATTATGAACTTTATTGATAATCGGAAAAGAGGGAAATAGATTTCTTTGCTGCTGTGCAATATCCTGTTCTGCATTCAACCCTTCATCTTTCCCCAAACATTTCACTCTATCAGAGTTCTACATCTTGCCCATGCCTTGCTCTGTACTGCATTCATTTTCCAGGGCCCATCTGAACTTAAGATGCCTTTGCTATCTCACTCTGGAAGAATTAGTTGTGCCCCACTCTCCTGTCCTTTGACTATTTGTTCATACTTATATTACAATATTTGCCATACTGTAATTTACCTGAATGGCACTCTGTCTTCCTGGTGGATAGCAAAGTCCTCAAGAGCAAAGACTAGGTCTTACTTGTCTTTCGATTTCTAAGAGCTAACTCAATACTTGGTATATAATACATTTTATGGATTATTTCCGTGTCATCTGTGGGGGATATGCTCCAAGACCCCCAGTGGACGCCTGAAACAATGGATATTACCAAACCCTATGTATACTGTGTTTTTCCTATTCAGACATATATACATACCTATGATAAGCTTTAATTTATAAATTAGGAATAGTAAGAGATTAACAATAATAACAAATAGTAGAAATATTATAGCAATATACTGTAGTAAAAGTTACAGGGATGTGATTTCTCTCTGATAAGCAAGATGGCTTACTAAGTGACTAACGGGCAGCAGATGCCGTGTTTAGGCACTGGATTGGACAAAGGGATGATTCTTCTTCAGGTGGGTCAGAGCAGGATGGCGCGAGATTTCATCATGCTGCTCAGAAGAGTGCAATTTAAAGCTTATGAATTGTTTATTTCTGGAATTTTCTATTTAATATTTTTGGGCCACAGGTGACTGAACCACAGATGACTGGAACCATGGAAAGTGAAACTGTAGATAAGAGAGAACTACTCTGTGTAAATAAACGTGTATAGGATAAAAGAAGAGAGAAAAAGGAAAAGGACAAGGTTATGTTTAGACGTTTGCAGAATATTTATTAATTTATTCAATATAACATTTTTAAGCAAGTGCTGGGATTCATTCTTGTTTCTCTTTGATATTTCTAGGAAACAGTATTGTTAAAATGCAGTCCAGTGCCTTTAAACTAGTTGCTGTGTAGTGTGAAAATTAGGTAGGAAAACATCTTAAAGAATTAAAGTTACTCTAACGAAACGAGGTACAACTTCTGTTTCTGACCAAGCTACAGTATACCCATTCCTGCTGGGCCTTTCTTCTTACAGCTGAAACATGGACACAACACAACAAACAAGCATGGTAGGATTCTCCCAGAAAAGAAGACAACTGCCTAGGGGTCTCAGGACTTAAGGAGCAACATGCCAGTTGTTTCCCTGAGTTTCCTTATTCCTCCCATATATCCTAGACAGGGCGCTTCCGAAGTCGCCAACTTGGAATGGCTAAGGGCACAGGAAACAAATCTCTAAGAGAAAGCTTTCTCCTCTATCCAAAAGACCAGGGGAAGGGTGGTTTAACAATAGTAAAAACTTTTTTTTAAATCCTGACCTGAGGATATTTTTCCTTTATCTTCAGACAGAGTGGGAGGGAGGGAAGCAGGGAGAGAGAGAGAGAGAGAGAGAGAGAGAGAGAGAAACATCAATGTAAGAGAGGCACATTGACTGACTGCTTCCCGCATGATCCTGACCAGGGCTGGGGGCGAACTGCAACCAAGGTACGTGGCCCTAACGGAAATCGAACTCAAGACTCATTGGTCCGCTGGCCTACGCTCTAACTACTGAACCAAACCAGCCAGGGCACAACAGAAAAACTTTTTGGCAATACCCACCATACTCCAGCCAAATACCAATGGAAAAGATACACACACATACACTCATGCACACACACACACACTTACACACACTGTGGTTCAGTGGGGCCGAGCAAGATGTTAATATTCCACACACACCCATCCTACCCCATGAAATCAAGCAGCAATGCTCCAATTCCCCCTACCTGGTGGTGTCTGTGGAGCCATGCAGTGATTTAATCTTCCATCCTGTCTGCCACACTCCAATTCTCTCTTTGAGAGGTGTCAGCAGGTCTGAGCAGGGAGCTAATCTTCCATTCCCTGCACAACAGAAGCAAATTAAGTCCACAATGAAATATCAGTACACACCTATCAGAATGGCTAAAAACTAAGAGGAAAAAGCAAAGTTGGTGAGAAGTTTCCAAGCAATACCAAATGCCTGAGGATGCAGAGAAAGCGGGTCATTCATATACTGCTGGTGGGAATGAAAAATGGCACAGCCACTCTGGAAACACTTTGCAGTTTCCTAAAAAACTAAACACAACCACCATACAGCCAGGTCATTGCATTCCTGGGCATTTATCCCAGAGAAATGAACACTTATGGTTCGCACAAAAACTACACACATTTTCATAGCAGGTTTATTCATAACAGCCCCAAACTGGAAACAACCCAAATGTCCTTCCACGGGTGAGTGGTTAAATAAACTGTGGTACATCCATATCATGAATGACACTCAGCAGTAAAAAGGAATGAACTATTGATACATGCAACAACTTGCATGAATCTTTAGGATATTATGCTGAGTGATAAAAGGCCAATCTGAAAGGTTACTTCTGTATGATTCTATCTATATAACATTTTAAAGAGACATGTTTTAGAAATGGAGAATAGATCTGTAGTTGCCAGGGATTGAGGGAGGCAGGTCAGGAAGGACTTGGATATGGTTATTATTAAAAGACAACTAGAGCCCGGCTGGTGTGGCTCAGTGGTTGAGCGTCGACCCCTGCACCAATAGGTCACCAGTTCGATTCCTGGTCAGGGCACATGCCCAGGTTGTGGGCCAAATCCTCAGTGGGGGGCATGCAGGAGGCAGCCGATCGATGTTCTCTCTCATCAATGTTTCTATCTCTCTCCCTTCCTCTCTCTCTAAAATCAATAAAGAAAAAAGGAAAAAAAAAAAAAAAAGACAACTAGAGGATCCTTGAGATTGATGGCAGTTTTCAGTTTCCTGACTAAGATAGTGCTACTGAACCTACACTTGACAAAATTGTATAGATTTAATGAGTACAAGTAAGAACAGGAAATTAAGACCAGTGCATTTTATCGACGGCAATATCCTAGTTTTGATGTTGTACTATATATAATTTTGTTAGATTTTACCACTGAAAATTGGGTAAAAGGTAGATAGCATCTCTCTATTATTAATATTTTTTTTTTACCACTACATGTTAATGGACAGTTATCTCAAAATAAAAGGTTCAAATTTTTCAAAAAAGGAACCAGGTGAACACAGATGAGAAAGTAATAATTAATTTTGCATGAGGAAGCTTTAAAGCCAGGCAATCTTTGAACTTGGCCTTGAAGAATGAATAGGATTTTCATAGGCTTTTGCCTTATTATTATTATTTAAAAAGAAGAGAAAGCAGCTCACACTGTTATTGATATCCTCTGAAATGACCTCACTGTAGGGGATGTGCCTGTATGGCCCTTGAACTGTGTCAGTAACCTTACACCAAGGTGAAATTCAGGAAAATCTGAGCTTGTGAGTTAAAGGTCAAGAACAAAATGCTTGAATGGGGAAGTGTGGGTAAAATTTGGATATTCAGGGCCTAGAATACCAAAAGGAGATGTCCAAGTGGCAGTAAGAAAAATAGGCCTGGCACTCAGGAAAGAAGTCTGGGCTGCAGATAGCTATTAGGTGCATACAAGTAGCAGTCAGAGCCACCAAAGGGAACGAATATACCTGGTGAGCATGCGGTCTGAAAAGGAGAGAGGACCATGATGGGCTCTGAAGAGCTCCTGTGTTTAAAGGGTGGAAACTTCTCAGGGAAAGTGGAGTTGGAGGGCGCAGAAGGAGGCTATTAGAAGAGTGAAAGAATAGGAAAAAGAAAAGCTGGTGCCAAGTTCCAAGCAGGGGTGAGCTTCCCTGTGCTCTGCTGTAGTGAGGTCAGTGAGGACAGAAGCCACTGCCTTTAGCCATCAAGCCCTTTTCTTTGTCTGTTGGATTCTCACCAGTTGCTTTAGTGGAGTGATGGGAGCCAAAGCAGATTGGAGTCAGTTAAGAAGTAGAAGGGAGGTGGAAAAGCGGAGACACTAAGTATAAACATCTTTTTAAGGAGCTTTTCGGTGCAGAGGAGGTGAGAGAGAACCTGACAGAAGCAGGGTCCTGAGGATGTTTTTGAGAATGAAGAGTCTTTGAGCTTGCTGGCAGGCAGTGGGGAAGGAGCCAGGGCAGGACATACACATTTTTGGACTCCTCTTCGGAAATTGCCTTCAGAGCCTAAGGCATATTTTCAACAATGGCAAATCTTCATCTTTTGAGAGTGGCTTTGATTTTTGGAAACAGCCAAGTCAATTTAGAGCCAAGAGTGGTAAATCAGGTGGTGATCAAGCTGGATAATACAACTTCAAAAAAAAAAAAAAGTATAATTATAAAGTAGTAAAACTGATTTTCTTGTGAAGCTCATGAATTGGCTTAGAAAGTAGTTCTTAAAGAATTCCCAAAACCTTTCAAGCAGTTGTGGCATTATGTGAAGAAGTGACCTCAGAGGAGGACACCGACGTGCACAGAAGTTCTGTTATATGTGTGAAGAAATCGGTCTTCTTATTTTATATTCATTCTTAATGTGCAAATGTAAAGTTGCCCTATAATCTTTTTGCCTGAGAGGTGACTTAGCGGAATTACACCAAAGTTTGTATATGGGAGAATCAGGAGTTTCAAATTGTGATTGTTTAAACAGTTCTCCTGTGGTCTTACAGATGTAATTAGAATTCCTAGGATAGGAGTGTTCCCACAAGCATAATAATACTTTAAATGTGTGTTCAATTATCCTTTTCTATAGTCATATTTAATCGTGTTTTTTTTTTTTTTTTTAATAGAGTTACTTTGAACATATTAAATCACTAGCATAATCATGACTGTCAGACCTGGGACAGTGCTGAACACATAGTAGGTCCTCACTGAGTGTCCCTCTCCTGTCTCCTCTGCCTTGGGGCTTGACGTACACTGGAGGACACACCAAGAAAAAGAGCAGCTCTCTAGTAGTAGATCATCTCCATTAATGTCCAGCCCAGAATATCCAGGATAAAGAAATTTAGCTTTGTTGTTAATGTGACAAATACACACATGCCAAAGTATGTCATTTATCAAATGCTACTTTTATGTCTTTTTATATGGATTATCTCATTTAGTTATTTGTACTTATGTAATACCTTATTTGATCATTAAAACGACCCTGTGAAATAACTTTGCCTAGTTGGCAGATGAAGAAACTGTGGTTAGGCCAGTGCAGCAACTCGTCCCAGGTCTCCTGCTGAGAGGGGCAGAGCTGGCACTTGAATTCAGGCCTGCAGTCAGGAAGCTCTTATCTACCGTACTCCTGCGTCTCCAACTTCTTAAACCCACAACCTTAATAAACATTTAAAATAATCAATCCAAAATACCAAATCAATCAAAAACACTGCACACTTCCCCCTCTCCCACATATTAAGGAAAAAGTTAGAGCCTTCTTCAAATCCCTACTGGCCAAAATATAGTATAGCACTATACTCAGCGTAATTTGAATTATAAAAAAGCAATCTTTTTTTAAGTTGATTTGTTTTATAAATAGAAACTTAATATTGCTATTCTGCCATGCCCTCCCTCTGCCTCCTCACACCCCAGACTCTCATCGTGCCCCCTGGAGTGGGCGGTGTGGAAGCATCAACCTAACCTCCTGCATGGTTTAACAACCGGCATGGTTTGTTAACGAGAAAGCATTGAGAGCACCAGTTAGCCATTCTAGGAAATTTTCATAGCTGTTACATTCATTAAGACTTCTTTGGTCCCCAATAACAGAAACCACTGCAGCTTGCCTAAGCAGAAACGGGTATTTAAGGATCCTGTGCTGACACCCAGACCCAAAGGCAGGGACCCAAGGACTGAAGTGAGGCAGGGAGACCCAGAAGGGCTTCTTTCTTCATCTCTGCCTCTCCTGCTCTCCACATCTGATCCCTTTTCCCCTTGGCTCAGACCGGCCTCTTATGCTTCCTACTCCTCATTGGGATGGCTGCTACCCCACAGCTACACAGCCCCGCAGAAGGAGCTGATTTCTCTCTCCCTCTTGTCTCCTCACATGCCTTCCTCCTTATCTCTCTCTCTCTTTCTCAGTCCCAGTTCAAAATTCTAGGCCAAGCATCAGTTTGTTCTGGTTTGGGTTCCATACTGGTTTGGAAGAGGGAGTGTTAGGACAGATAACAGTTTACCACAGCTGTGTTCACTGGTTCTTTTTCTATTCCAGGAGTTTGAAAATTCTAAATGACCCTGATATCACAGGGCCGAAATGTAAGAAAGTAGATTTTAGAGACAAATTTGACTTGAATCCTCACTCCCTCTGCCACTTACTAGGTTTATATTCTTGGGTGAGTTACTTAGTTTCTCTGAGCCTTACTTTGTCTGCAAGTTAAAAGGGATGGACAGGTACTATCTTTCTCGTGAGGTTGTGGCAGGGATAAAATGCAATAATGTGTATAGTGCTTAGCACAGGGTCTAGCATGCATTAAGCTTGATAAAACATTGCCCCTATGTTGATGTTTAAGTCATATGTAGAGTAAACATTTCAAACTACCTTCTGTCCTCAGATTCCGTTTCCTCTTAGCCCCATTTTTTTTGGTTCTGTTTTCATCTACCCTTTGGTTCTAAACCTAGAAAATGCTCTTGCATCATGTTCCCAGCCCATGGCTAGAGGTCCCAAGACATCATCTGAAGTGTATTCTACTTTCACAGATTGGTGCTTCTGGTAAAGGGACTACTAGGTAATAACCATTCATGGCTCTACCATAGCCCCAGCCTTTTTCCAGTGGTTGGAGTTGAAAGAGCCTAATTAAAGATTCAATTCAGTAAATATTTATTATCTATATTATTTGCAAGACCCTGAAATAGATATTATTAGAATTGAAAAATACGTAATTGAGAGAAACAGTTCTTTCTTTCAAAGAAAATAAAGTCTAGAAGAGATGATGAGTCTATAAGAATCACTAATTCAGGATGTTTAGCAGAACTGGTTTGTTAAGGGCCCATGTTAATGAAGGAGGCATCTTAAGTAAGAATGGAAGAATAGTTTGAAAACGGAGCATGGAGGATACTGAATGCCAAGATGAGGACTGTTGTGTCAGGATAGCTGGAAGCTAGTGAAGGTTTTTGAGAAAGGAGCATAATCTAACACTATGTTTCAGGAACTTCATCCCGGTAGCCAAATGCTAAAGGATCTGAAAGGAAGGAGAGAAGGAGAGGAAACTGGAGTCTAGTTGACAGGAGCTGCTTCCGTAGGAAAAGAGGGTGGGATTATGAATTCAGGACCAGTTCAAGGTTTGGGTGATGAGGATTGGGCTGAGATGGAGTATGCTGGGAGACTTGACCCTGGAAGTGCAGGAAGAGATGCAGACAGTGGATGGTGTCATCTGGGGTCACCGGGGTCACTCCTGAAGATGGGGTGGTAGTGAAGAAGTAGTTCTCTGTGTTTCACTGAGTGTATTCTGCAGCCAAGGGCATGCTTATGGTAACCAGGGTGCTGCTGTCAGAGCTGGACTTGTCCTGCCTGCCCCCCTCAAAGGGAGATTTTGTAGGGTTTTTTGTTGTTGTTGTTGTTTGTGATTGTGTTTTTGAGAAAGGAAACCTAGATGAATTTCATTGCCTTATTTGGAAATTCTCTGGAGAAAACAATAATTATGAATACATTTTCATCTCAAAAATCTAAGTATTTATTATTAAAATCAGCCAGGAAGTCATTATCAGCATGTTGGTATTTTTTTTTAAACTATAGAATCAGCTTTGTGAACAATGAAACAGAACTTTGGCCTGAAAGTGAATGTTTAAAAGATATACAAGACTAGACTTGACTTTCCCCATTAATGAGAAGAAAGAATTCACTTTTTTTTTTTTTCTGTTAAAAGCTACAGAGTTCTACTCATATTAGCCAAAGTAATAATAATGAGTCCCTGGTCATCCTGAAATACAGCTGACATTTATTTAGGCATTTTTTGTTTGATATATTCAAGTTGTTATTTTGAGCAGTAATTTTAATTAAAATGCTAAAATGCGATTATGTATCTCTTAAACAAATCTCTCACCTCATCAAACTGGGACTCTAATAAATGTTCTCAGTATTTTACAGAACTGTGCAAGGTCTATTAAGGTCTATTCATGGTGCTTTAATCATCCTTTTAATAAGAAACAATCATTTGGGAATACATTTTCCAGGCAGTTCCCCTGCCTCCCAGGGAGAATATTTTGAGGCCTCCCAGTGACCACAGGATTAAAAGCTTTGACAGGGAAGCCCTAGAATTCTTGAAGAGCTGGGCTTTTGAAAGATTCATTGTTGTGGAAGCTCCCTTTGAAAGAGACCACTTTATCTTGCTCCCAAACATCTATAGGACAAACATAGCACTTTCTGAAAAGAAGTTCTGGGTAATGTAGAACAAACGTATGTAGGTAATCCAGTATGGGTAGTGTGTAATTTGAAGAATGATAGTTCCATTTTTATGGTTGCCATAACAATCATACAGTTGTGCAAAATATGTGTATAGCTTTTATAGAAGGGAGCTGGCACCATTGTAATGACTCTTCTCATATCAGAACAACTGTTTTCAGATCTGAAAAATAGAGATGGCTTAACCCTTCCCCAGTTAGCTCAGCATGTTCCCTGAGAAGGCTCTTTGGAGCTCCAGGGCTGTTGAAATGTATTCACCACTTACATTTGCATTTTAGCCTGATAAATGGATTGAGAATTAAGGATGATGATCCTTTCAACAGCAGGTTCTGAATTCCTAGCTTGGGAATTCAAAGGATGAGAAAAAAAATACTGTTCCTCAAATAGAAATCTAGGAGCTATGTCTAGACATAGTTAATTCCTTGACTTTGTGACTATTCTTAATTCTGCCCACTAGAATTTAAATCCGTTAAAAACTGGCCTTTATCCCACTGTGTTTAAGTCTCTGATAAAGTCATATTAAAATTTGGTTACAATCTCTGTTTTATTTGTACATATTAACCATGTTGCTTCTGGAAATTGTATAGCAAATTCAAAAGTGTAGTATATTTAAGTGAAAATATTTCTATGCATATTATTTTTAAAACTACTTTTCCCTATTTTTGTATATTCTTTCCAAAAGAATATACAAAACTTGACTTTCTCTGACAAACGAAGGAATATCTACTTGGAATAAATTTGATATCAGAACTCTATGTGTGAATTTTCAGGTTGAAAGTAAAAAGTTGTCGGATTTGAATTTGGTACCTAAAAATGAAGTCTTTGTCAACTTAGTCAGTCATAGAGTAGCTTTCTCTGGAAGAATTTTTTGGCAGTTATTATTTTTGCCAAAATGTTTCTGGGATGTTTAAATCTTAAAATAAAGTATGGAACTGATGAGGGTAACTAGAAAAGAGGTCAACTTCCATTGAAGTAAAACTTCTCAGTCTAATTCATATCTTTTAACACTCACTCCTTTGAATTCCTGTCCCATTAAATCAAACCTCTATAGCTGTGTGACCTTAGGAATGTTACTTAATCTCCTTGAGCCTCAGTTTCCCCATCCACAAATGAGAGTAAAAAATAATACCCACCACTATTATAATACTATTTTCTCGAGAGGTGATTTGTAGGAGATAGGAAAAAAAATGTTTTAATGAGAGCAAGGGCTCTGGCCAGTTTGGCTCAGCGGTTAGAGCGTCGACGTGTGGACCAGAGACACCCGGGTTCAGTTCCCGCTAAGGGCACGTACCTCGTTTGCAGTTTGTCCCCATCCCCGGTTGGGGTTGTGTGGGTGGCAACCACTCAATGTGTCTCTCTCACATGGATGTTTCTCTTTCTCTCTTCCTCCCTCTCTCCCTCCCGCTCTATCTGAAGATAAATGCAAAAAAAAAAAAAAAAAAAAAAGTCCTTGGGTGAGGATTAAAAAAAAAATGAGAGCAAGTTTTCCCATATATTGAAGACCTCTAATATGTTTATATTCTGTGAAGATTTTGTACACGGTACAGAACTTTTCTTGC
The DNA here is from genome assembly GCA_030848825.1 of Tadarida brasiliensis. Classification (NCBI taxonomy): domain Eukaryota; kingdom Metazoa; phylum Chordata; class Mammalia; order Chiroptera; family Molossidae; genus Tadarida; species Tadarida brasiliensis. Next base: position 101,584,300 of record CM061265.1, read on the forward strand.
TTAAACTCTTAACACTGTAGATACTTAGGCGCTTAGAAATTTGATCCCTCTGTGAAAGCATTTCCTGGAAGCTTACTGCTACCTCATTTTGTCCTATTTTAAAACTTAATTTATATCAATCAGTATTCTCATAGCCTGTTTTAAAGTAACCCCAATCTGGTATTTTAAATCTGGGTTGTAGGAAAACCCTACTACCAGAGGTAAAAGAAGAAAGAGAGGTGTTCAGTGAGAGCTTAGAAAAGATAGAAAGACTTTGTGGCTGTAGTGGGACTCAGCTGCTCTTGCTCCCCTGGGCAAGCCTAGGTTAAAACGGAAAGTAAAAGCTGTGCCTGGTCGTTCACTGCCTTCAGGTAAACTAACTTAGTGGATTCTGGACCTTTGCCCCAGCTCTTCTTTTTGTCCAAGTCTTTCTTCCACCAGATAGCCATGGATCACTTCATCACCTCCTTCAAGTCATCCTCAAATGTCATCGGCCTGCCCTTACTGTCCTATTTATAATTGTAATCAGTACTTTGAACCCTTCTTGCTGTGTTCTGTTCCTTCCCCCCCCTCCACAGCACTTAAGTACAATACTGTTTATTTTCTCTCTTATCTCCCACTAGAATGTAAGTGGATAGGAATCTTTGTTCTCAAATGTGTCCCAAACACCTAGAACAAGCAGTAGACGCCCAGTGAATATTGAATGAAGGAATTCTGGCGTTCTTTCTCTTGACCTCTGATACCTTCTTCACACTGATGCTTCACTGGTCCCTACAACTTTGATTTTATCTGGACCCCAAATAAGTGAACTTTTATGAAAAGAACGACAATTACACACAGTTATAAACCATTCAGAACAAGAAAGGGATGGGTCTGTTTTGGGGGAAAGTCGTGTTTGAAGGACTGCATGGTGAAAGAGGGAGCCAGCTAATTCTTCATGACTGCAGAGGGCTGAATTATGAAGTTTCTCAGAATCAGATTTTAATTCAGAAGATGAAGATGCTTTCTGATAGTCAGAGCTCTCTAAAATTAAATGGCCTGCCTAACGAGGCCATGAATTCCACCACCCCTGTCCCAGGTATTCAAGAGGTGAGCTGATCTGCTTGATTGATTTTGGTTTGCAGCATTTTGGGGATAAGATTTGGACTATGGTGACCTCTAAGGAACTTCCAGCTCTGATGATTCTATGATTCTGTTCCCTGAACTGATATGGAGTAATTCCTAGGATTTATTGTTAAATGAAAAAGCAAATTGCAAAAGAGAATTTATAGTATTCAACTGTTTGTGTAGGAAAGAAGAGAAAATAGAAATCGTGTATATCAAAAAAGAAAAGCAAAAGAAAAGATAAACCAGAAAATGATAAAAATAGTTATCTGTAGGGGATAGGTAGGATCAAAGTAGAAGGATAGAGATGAAAATAAGACTCACTCTAACTTTGAACCATTTAAATGTTTTAAATATTCAACAATAAAATTAAATCAAAAGGGTGTAAAAGCATCATCTTTAAGACTGACATAAAACAAAAACAAATGGTCCTAGTGTTTAGCAAGTGTGTAACATGACCACATACAGAAAAAGGAATTAATTCACGTAACTTTTGGGTACTGTACATTTGACCATTTTGACTGTATACCCTTAGTGACTATATTCTAAGGATAAAACTCCAAAGAATTCTTATACTCAATAGGTTCTGTGTTGCTAGTGGTATTAGGGTTAAAATTCTGAAACTATTTTGAATATGAGGCTATTGGTAGCTGAGGTTCTTACTGGGAAAATGAAGATATAAATATGGAATTGGAGAAGATGAGGAAGAACTCTGTAGTATTAGATTTCAGTTGGAGGTATCAGTATGAACTCATGAGTTTTAAGCAGTAGCTTAGGTTGAACCACATGAAATTGCCAGTTTTCAGGCTATAAGTAGTCAAATCTTAGCAATTTCATATGATTTAACCCAGTATTTTCTAATTCTGCTCACTGAACGGTATTGTGGTTCTGTAGAAGAATGTCCTTATTCTTAGAAAATGCATGGTAAAGTATGGTAGGGTAAAGTATCATGATCTCTGCAACATAATTTTCAATAGTTCAGATGTAAAAAAAAAAGAAAGCTGTATGAAGGGAGGGACACAGGGAAGAGAAAGATAAAGCAAATATGGCAAAGTGTTGACATTTGATGAATCTTGATGAGAAGTATGTGGATGTTCATTTTGCTATTCTTTCAACTTTCCTGAAAGTTTGACACTTTTCAAAATGTAAATTGAGGGAAGGAAAGTGAATTTCAGCATAGTCTCTGAATTTAAACCATGAATCTCCTGGACCGTGCCATAGTCTTAGGCTCTCACAGTACTAGGCCAGCCTTGTCCTGTGGCCTCTGCTCTAGAGGGTCATTTTTTGAAGTATAAAGAGAGGTTCAGTGGTGAATGAGGAAATGAATGTAACAGGAGAGGTTATTTCAGTCAGTTCTGATTCAGTCCTACCATTGTCCTTTAGAAAGTAACCACTTGGTCTAGAATTTTGGTAACGCTTGAGGTAGACCTTCCATGGACCCCAGATGCAAACCCCCCTGGTCAGGTGAAAAGAGCCTGCCCAGAGCATTGTATCATTTCTTTCTGCTCACTCCATGGCCTCATATGTGTCAGGTCATCACTTGAGGGAAAGAGGGGACAGATAGACCACAGTCTCTTTCTACTTTCAATAGACGATAAGTCTTTTTCTATTCTGAAAAATCTGTGATTTGTGTCAGACTTGTTAGCATCTGTTGTGGCAATAGAGCTCAGTGAAAGAGTGTGACCATATCCACAGCTGCCATCAGAAAAAATAGGAGGTCCAGCCCCACCACACCAAGGGGACAGAGCTATGTTTGAATGATGATTCCAACTCCCTCTGCCTGCAAGAGGAGAGGTCAGCCCAGCCCCGAGGAGAGTCAAGGTGAAATGGAAGTGCAGGTGAATTCAACATCTGACTTGACCATCCTAGCACCCACCTGGCTAGGCTCACCCCATGGCAGTCCTTAGGGACTTGTAGTTACTATGGATGAAGTCCTCCAGCTGTTTTTCCTGCTGCAGTTTGCATAAAAATTTCTGGTTTCTTTAGAGACTCCAATACCATCTAATCTAAGAAAGTGTTTGAGTAAAAAAATATTCTTTATTTTCTTAAGGTTATTTCATACATTTTTTCATTTCTTTTCACCCATTCACCAACACTGACCCAGATCCTCTCAGCAAAATTGCTTGCTAGCAAGGAGATAAACCCAGAGTCATGGACAGAGGAGGGCCTCTATAAATTTTGTTAGTCTACAAATGGTCCCTGAACCGCAGTGTGTAAAACACTGTTTTATGAGAAAAGAAGATGGGATAAAGACAGAAAAGGACACCCTTGGAAACAATAACACTGTGGTGTGACCACAGGTTTGGATGCCAAGAGGTCATGAGTTCTAATCCTAAATGTATTTCCCAAGACATAGTGGCAAAATTGAATGGAAAAATGCTAAAGAGAGCCCTTTCGTCACTTTTTCATTCACTTATCCATGAACTATTCATTACGTGTGTGCCTTCAGTATGCTGGAAGAGGTACAAGAGACAGGCCAGTATGACAGCCAGACCTTGAAGAGTTTCTAGCCTTGTCACTGCAAGAAGACATATCCATAAGTAACCACCAGCATGCTGGGGCTTGCCAGTGCTGTTGGAGAGAGACAGGTCACAGGTGTGGGCAGGGCAGGCAGGGAGAGGCGGCTTCCACTCTGGAGCTGTGAAGCTTCCCTAGAAAAAAGAGGGCATTGCAGCCAAGCCTTTAAAAGCTATTTAGATCTTAGGCATCGGAGATTGGTGGGGAACTGTCCCAGTGTTAGGGACAGCACGAACAATGTCTCAGAGACCAGAGGGCGTAGAGAAAAGTTTGGCACATAAGGTACATGTTGGAAGTGTGCAGTCTAACTGGAAAAATATAAGTTGGGACCCTATCTGAAAGGATTTGAATTCTAAGTTGAATTTCAATTTTACTCAGTAAGGAATTGATGACAGTTTTTGACCAGATGCATGCTTTAAGATGATGAATCTGGCAGCACCGTGACCTTGGGGAGAGCAATTTCTGTGATGTGGTACAGGCCATGGCCAAAATCCAGTGAGGTGAATAGTGACAAAGTGGTGAGAAAAAATTGCTGTAGAGACTAGACAGCTGTTCCACTGCAAGGAGGTGGATGGAGATGTTGGTACTTGAGGAGGAAGAGGATACAAGGTCAAAGGAAGAGTGTGTGAGTGACAGAGGAACCAAAGTTCTTTCTATGCTTTTGTGATTTCTTGGGATTCTTGGCCAGGTCTTAAGGGATTATAGAAGGCTTTTAGTTATTCTTCATGTGTTCTTTACCCAAGCCAATGGCTTTACGTAAAACAATCTTAGAAGTTTTCTGTCACTTTAAAAAGTTCTACTAAGCCCTTCAGTCACGTGCCTTCAGAAATTATGGTTATATAACATTGCTCTGAATTGGAATTCTGCAGCCTCATGACCTGGAGTCTCATTCTTTCCCTCCCCCACCTTATTTTCTGTGGGTCAGGGTAAGTTTCTTTCTAACCATTGTTGCGGAACTCCTTAAATATTTGGTCTCACAGGTTCTAAAATCTGGCAGGCCAGGCTGCTCCCTGCAGGTTGTGAGACCAAAGCCTTCCAGAAAAGGAGCCAGTAAAATCCAAAGCATGTTAACAGAGCGTAACTGCTGCATGGTGCACTGCCCCGTGGGGCCGGGCTCCCAAGTGCTGAGGCCAGCAGCTCCCAGCCGCTGCGGCCCACAACCAGAAGGAGCCCTCATGCACCAACCACATCGTGGCCGGTTCGTAATTGTGGCGATGACAACAGATTAAATCACTGGCTCTCAGCACTGAGGACTGGGGTTTGTCAGGGTCACTCACTGTTCCCTTGCTTCTCCCAATTTTCCATAGTGAGAGAACAAGTTGGAGTCCACTGCTACAGTACAAATACGTGTTAGGAGTTTGCAAGGTTTGCTCTGTCTAGAAGTTGGTTTTCTTAGTAGCTCATACTGAATGTCTCCTTCCCACATTCCTTCAACATACATATTTTTTTATTCATACCCTGTTGTTTTTATTAAATGATTTAAGGCAGCTTGCAGATATACATATAATGCAGTGAATTTTAAAAAATTAGGACATGGGGCAAAAGGAATATATGCATAGAAAAATTAGGTGCAGCCAGGGTAAATGTTAGTTCATAAAGTTCATACTACAAATAAGATCCTCTAGAGCAGCGGTTCTCAACCTGTGGGTCACGACCCCTTTGGGGGTTGAACAACCCTTTTATTTATTTTTATTTTTTTATCCTCACCCGAGGACATTTTTTCATTTTTTTGTTCAGATAGAGTGGGAGGGAGAGAGAGGAAGAGAGAGAGAGAGAAACATCGATGTGAAAGGGACACATCGAGTGGCCGCCACCTGCACGACCAACCAGGGCCGGGGACAAACTGCAACCGAGGTACATGCCCTTAGCGGGAACTGAACCCGGGTGTCTCTGGACCACAGTCCGACACTCTAACCGCTGAGCCAAACCGGCCAGGGCTGAACAGCCCTTTTAGAGGGGTCACCTAAGACATAACAGTATCAAAATTACAGTTATGAATTAGCAATGAAAATAATTTTATGGTTGGGGGTCACAACAACCTGAGGAACTGTATTAAAAGGTCGTGGCATTAGGAAGGTTGAGAACCACTGCTGTAGAGGCAAGCCATAAATGTGTTTCTGAGCTTCCTGGCAGCCAAAGCAGAGAAGAAAATCTAAAAGGATGAAATTCACATGTCTGTAATATGCAAACAAACCATCAGTTCAGGAAAAGAGTGATCCTTGCACTGTATGAACTTCCCTCATGAAAGGGGCTGAGTGATGAAATGGACAGGGCCCCCATCAGCTTCCCTGCAGTGAGTAGCATAGCTATTTGGTTGACTTCTTGCAGCGTCCCTTAGGTTAGGCTTGGTGACAAGGCCCCATGTGGAACAAGGACTCCACTGGAGGCCTGTGCAGGGTTTCTGTGTAGTTATCATTGCTCAGAGGGTACTGTCCTGAGGTACCTTGCATCTGGGAGATGCTCTGCCATAAAAAGTCAAGAGCAAATGAGTCTGGCAAGAACTGTACCATTCCAGCATATTGAGGGCTCTGTGAAGCCCTACAAAATGGTGATGGAAGGAGACATGATTTGGGGTACTGAACATACCCTACAATATACAGGTGAAGTATTATAGAATTGTACCCCTGAAACATGTTAAGTTGGGAAACTTTGATCTGAAACAAGGGTCAGCAAACTTTCTGCTAAGGGCCACATAGATATAGCTTAAGCATACAGTACCCAACTCGGCCATGGTACCGAAAAAGGGTGGATCTATTTCAATAAAGCTTCATTTATGGATACAGAAATTTGAATTTCATGTAGTTTTCACATGTCATGAAATAATCTTCGTTTGATTTTTTTTCAGCTATTTAAAAATATAAAAACCATTCTTAGCTTGCAGGCCATTCAAAACAGGTGGCAGGCCCCATTTGGCCTGTGAGCTGTAGTTTGCCGACCCCTGATCAAGAATAATGTTTGGATGGCATGTTTTTCCAGCAAACTTTCCTGAGGACAGTTCTTCAGAGTTGTTTTAATTTAGACTTTTATGTTTCTGGTTTAAGAGCAGATTTTTTTTTCAAGTAGAAAAGAATTGTTTTGAGTGCCTACAGGTTAGTCTAAGATTTTTCTCAGAAACAATTTTGTGGGTCCTCTCAAAGAAGACATTGACAAACTAAAAACGAAGCCTTATAGCTTTACTGTGTTACATATGGCTGAATCAATTTGAGGCTGGAAATGTTTTAGTGGGAATTATCATTCATTCATAGAAATAAAAGTCTCAAGTTACTCAGAGGCTTTAAATTTTAAGAAAACATAGCTGCCCTGGCCAGTGTGGCTCCGTTGGTTGAGCACTGTCCTGTGCACCCACTGAAAGGTTGCCGGTTCGACCCTTGGTCAGAAATCATGCCCGGGTTTCAGGCTCAATCCCAGGTAGGGGGTATGCAGGACGCAGCCAAGCGATGTTTCACTCTCACATCAATGTTTTTCCTCTCTTAAAAAAAAAAATCTTTAAGAAAAAAGGAAACAGCTTTCTAATCAACTCTACAAGTAAACTGGTAAACTGTGACCCCCACCAAGCTAAGTGTGTTCTTTTGTATTTTGATTAGAGGGATGTTCTTTCAGCTTCTTATGGTGTCATTATGATGATAGGAGGAGGACTAGATTATTCCTACCACCACGTCTGACATTTCAGTTACAGTTCAACAAGTATTTATTGAATACTCAATACATATAAACCATTTTGCTAGCTTTGATGGCGGGCACAAAACGAAGCAAGAAGCAGACAGTTCCTTCCTTTTTTGTTGTTGTTAATCCTCACCCAAGGATATCCATAGATTTTTTTTTTCTTTTTCTTTCTTTCTTTTTTATTTTTTAGATAGAGTGCAAGAGAGAGACACATGGATTGGTTGCCTCCCACACAACCCTGAAGAGATACCTGCGACCTAGGTACAGTACGTGCCCTTGACTGGGAACCTTCTGTCAGCGGGCTGATGCTCTAACTGCTGAGTCACACTGGCCTGGGCGGACAGTTCCTTCTTTACTTTGTGAATCAAGTTCAAGATTCTCACCAGTTTAGAAGCCATTACTATTGTGTCAGGATTAATTTCACCTCCCTGTCTCTTCTTGTCAGCATTCATTCATTCATTCATTCATTCATTCAACAAACTTTTGTGAGTTGCAGTCTATGTTCGTAGCACCCAATCTCCTGGCCAGTGCCTGGGGAGGAAAGGTCAGAGGTATGGAAAATTGAGGCCAGACTCTGCCCAGATCTTTAGGTATTTACATGGTAGGAATGGCTGGTTTTGGTGGGGCATGTTGTTTGAGAAACTCCAAAGCAAAAAGAAAATGGCAGGGGGGCTTCGCAGAGTAAGAGTGGGATGTGCATAGGGATAGTGTGTGACATAAATGGACAGAGGGTGTACCTGATGATATGAGCTTGGGCGAGATTTATAATTATTCCATGGAAACAAACTGTGATTAGGATCCTTTCAAGTAGAATTGTATTATGGCTAACTGTATGGCCTAAAGTTTTTTGCAAAACTTATTCTTGGGTCCCCTCCCCCATGTCATAACAAGTTAGGTGATTTGTCTTTTAGCACACCCCTTTTTTGGGAGCTAGGAGACGAAGCGCTACATTATCCTCACATAGATCCTTGAAGGACAGGTTGCCATGAGCCACTGAGGAAGAGGGAAGCAAAAATAAAAACTCATAGAAAGGAGTACAATTCAGACTGACAGACTTCAGAGGAGGTGGCGGGGGGGGGGGGGGGGAGAGTGTGGGGGGGGGTGGGGGGGGCGGATGAGATAAACCAAAGAACTTATATGCATGTATGCGTAACCAGTGGACATAGACAACAATGCTTGGGGGGTGGGGGGTGGGGAGGAGGGTGTCAGGGGGAGGGGGGAAGGAGAAACGTCTGTAACAAAAATAAATTAATTAATTAAAAAAATGTTAAAAAAAAAGAACTGACCATTGGCCCAGCCAGTGTGGCTCAGTGGATTGAGTGTTGTCCCTTGGACTGAGAAGTCCTGGTTCGATTTCCAGTCAGGGCACATGCCGGGTTGCAGGCTCAATCCCCAGTAGGGGGTGTGCAGGAGGCAGTTGATTGATGTATCTCTCTCTCTAAAAAAAAAAACCAATAAGAACATATTTTAAAAAAAGAAATTAACATTGGAGTAATACTATAAAATAAATAAATAAATAAATAAAAAAGAACTGACCATTGAAGAGTGATTTACCAAAGAGACTTGCCCCTCTTGTCAGCTCTTCTTGTTTTTTGTTTTTGTTTTTGTTTTTTTGTTGTTGTTTTTTTTTAATCCTCACCCGAGGACACTTTTCCATTTTTTGTTCAGACAGAGTGGGAGGGAGAGAGAGGAAGAGAGAGATAGAGAGAGAAACATCAATGTGAAAGGGACACATCGAGTGGCTGCCTCCCGCGCGACCCAACCAGGGGCTGGGGACAAACTGCAACCGAGGCACGTGCCCTTAGCGGGAACTGAACCCGGGTCTCTCTGGACCACAGGCCGACGCTCTAACCGCTGAGCCAAACCGGCCAGGGCTGTCAGCTCTTCTTGGGAAGCCTCGTTCCTGGATGCTGCCTCACTTCCACCTTCTCACACCTATTCCTGTCCAGGGTCAAGGAGAAGTGGGTGCCAGTTCACAGGGAGGATGAGAAAAACACTCAGAGGCAGTCTGGAGCCTTGTTGTCTTCCCCATTGTCTCTCCCAGTCTCGTATCTTACTGAAGACCCCTTCCTCAGAGACCTTACACGAGTTACTCTGCACTGTGTCTACCGTTTGCACATTTTCAAAATAACTATTCTTTTTTTTTTTATTAATTTATTTTTGTCACAGATGTGTCTCCCTTTTCCCCCATAAAATAACTGTTCTTTAAAGCTGTACTACAATGGGGTAAAGTTTCTATTATCTTTGCCATCACTAATTATATCCTCAATCTTTTCTAGAAAAGACTGTATCTTCACCATTGACCCATCAACTGCCCGCGACCTCGATGATGCTCTCTCCTGCAAGCCACTTGCTGATGGTAGGATGGAAATTTCTGTGTCATTCTGGGTAGCAGACAGTGTGCGTGCCTTTGTGACTGGCCTGGCTGCCGTGTATTCCCAGGCAGTATAATGTGCAAGCTTGGGTTTGCCTTGTTACTGAACTTGCCATAGATCCCGGAGGCTACACAAGTATGTGACCTAAGGATTGTGTTCCTGTGGTGACTTTATTGAGGGTGAGAATAAGAAATGTCCTCTTAGTAGGATCCTTCTTGGGCCTCAGAAGAGGCAGCAGAGAGCAGAAGAACTAATTCCAGGCCTAGGCCCTTCAGGAAGTTCAGTTTGGGTGAGATGTATTAAGAAGAAAGCCCCGAAGGGCTCTGCTTGGCAGAAGCATAGGACTCTTTACTTGAATTGAACAACAAATGGGGTGAATCAAGGGGTGCTCTCCAAAGGCATGCTCGGCAATTGGTGTTAGGAACACCTCCCCTGAGGAATGCCCCTCAAGCGAGCTGGAGAAGTCTGCACTGCTCCCAGTAGGTCATCTAGCCAGCAAATTGCAAAAGACAGCTGTTAGGGACTCTTTCAACATTCTTTTTGATGGAGCTAAGCAGGAAAAGGTGAGATTTGAGGCCAACAGTCTTTGAAAACTACAGTAGGTAGAAATGAAAAGTGGGGGTGTGAGAAGAGAAAACCCTATCAAAACAAACCCTTTAAAAAAAATTTTTTTTTTATTGATTTTAAATAGAGAGTAAGGGAGAGGACGAAAAAGAGAGAGAGAAACATTGACCGGCTGCCTCCTACACTGGGGATCGAGCCCACAAGCAACCCACGCATGTGCCCTGACCGGTAATCCAGCCTGTGACCTCTTGGTGCAAGGGATGATGCTCAACCAACTGAACCACACCAGCCAGGCCCCAGTCCCCATTTTAATGTCTCCCAGATGTGCTGCTTAAAGTCTTAGTTACTTCTTGCCCCTTCTAGAGTGGTGTCTGGGTGACTGCTTTGTCGTTGGTCATTTTTGGATATGGTACTAACATGGCCTGGGACTTGCCCATGATGGATATCCACCCTGTGGTTCCAGTCTGCAGCGAAGTGTTGATGGCCTAGTGGCTTAGTCTTTTAAAACATTACAGAGGTGTTCACTTATTCCGTTGATGCAAAACTGTATAGGTTCAGCATCTGATCTCTTCTCTACTATAATAGACAGTGAAGCTTAGTAGAGAGAAGCCTGAGAGACAGAAAGCATCATTGCCTAAAGGTGCTTTTAACTTCTTTTAGTGGGAGTCCTCCTTGAAACTATGCACAAAATAGCTCAGTATTTTCAACTAAAGAAAATCAAAAGGAAGATAAAGCATAAAGAGAGAAAAGTTCCCATGGAAATTTTTGAGGAATTATGTATTTTTAAAATCCAAAATTTGAACAGCCTACTTAAAAAAGCAAATACTGGTTTGGTTTCTTATGTCCTGAGCCATCTCTGCTGCGTGCAAGGCTTGGGCATATAGCGCTCATAATGTGAGCTCGACTCCCCTGAGCCCCAGTGTGAAAAGTGCCCACAGGCAGAAAGCCAGGTGGCATTGGACCACATTTGCTGTATTGCCCTTCTCTCCAGGTTTACAGCCCCGCTGTTTGTAGCCTGATGCTTGAAAACAGCTGCTTCATTTATTGTGTCCACTTTTATAGTTGTTAATGGCAGAAGGATAGGTTGAATACCTGTCACTCCATCTCTGCTGGCCCCGATGAGGGAGGGACACCAGGGAGCTAGCATGCTTCCTGCCCCACTAGTTTCTTGTGGACCAGGTCACTGCAGAGGTTTCATATAGGGCAGTGGTAACAGATAGGGCAAGAAAGGTAGATTGGGACAAATTACACATTTTTGTAAATTTCCAACCAAAGAACATGGTTCGTCAGACGGTCCAAACCAATTGTTTTCAATCTGTCCTTCAGGGAGAACAGTGAAAATGGGGAAAACAATTTCGTGGCACAACATGAAGGATAGGAGAGGAATCAGAGGCAGAGCAATGAGTCGGAGAAACACTGTAATTGTTTAGGGGTATAGGTAGGTACTAAGGAACTGGACTGGAGATGGTGGCAGTATTGATGGGGGTAGGGAGGACAGATGTGAAAAAGGGGTGACAACAGAAGAATCAATGGAAAGGGACGTTAGAGTTCAGGGACAGGAGTTCAAGATGGGGCAAAAGTTTCAGCCTGGATGACGAGGAGATGGAATCCAGAAGTTAGAAACTGGAGGACAGGAGGTCGGGCTGGTTTTGGAGAGAATATGTCCACATTGAGTTGTCTGTCTGATGATATGTATTTATGTAAGCTGCTGCAAATCCTTTTCAGAGGAGGTGGGGCGCAAAGAAGCTGCATGCATGTGGTCCATTAGCTACATCCGGAGAGCCCTGAAGAAAAGCAGAGAGTGCACCAAACGCAAACAGTGATTTTATTGGGATGATGGGATCATAAGTGATTTTTCTCTTTTCTCTAGTTTCCAAATTTTTATAATGTGGTAATAATAGTTTTATAATGAAAAAAATTTTGTAATAAAAAGATATTATGAGGTGCCAGAAATCCCAGGGCTGCCGAGTAGCGCACTGCACCAGGTGACTAGATACCTTCCATCTGCTTAGATACTCTCGCATTCCAGAGGGTAATTAACATCTGGTCATTTGGTAGAGCCGCAGAAAAAGGACATGGAAAAGGAGTCAGGGAAGAATCTGAAAAGGCCTCAGTTGGCCTCAAGCGTTTTTATGGTGGCACTTCTACAGTTGGCCTTTGTGACAGCAGTTTCTGCCAAGGCCATTTATCCAGGCAGCTGAAAAGTAAAAGTCAGTTCCAGTTTGGATGGGGGTGAGGTTGGCTAAGTTCAGGTTCCGTTAATTACCAGTTCCTGTCAATTCTTACCTAGAGGAAAAAATATTTAATGTTTCAAAGAGCAAATAATGTTTTCTGGCCATATTTACATCATCTATAACCATTTTATTTTATTTTTTATTGAATTTATTGGGGTGACTTTGGTTAATAAAATTATATAGGTTTCAGGGATACAATTCTATATATAACCATTTTTATTTAAAGAAAATAGAAAAGTCAGACCTTTCTTTGTTCCTATTGAAATCATCTGAATGACTGCAGTCGGATGTAGCTTATTTAGGCCTCACTCCCTTTCTACAGAGTTCAGATGTAACCCAGGACTTGCTACCAGTATCTCCTGCAGGTACAAGACTGAGTATACAGTCTGCAGATAAGTTCTGCAGGAACACTGTGACACCTGTTCTCCAGTAGGTCCTGATTAGGTTGGAAGGCTGAGGGGGGGTGCCCCTACCCTTGAGCAATCTCGGCTTTTGTAGGGATCCTACCAGTCATCTAGCCCGGTAATGCTCTGCCTCCTGTAGCTTATAAGCACACCTGAGTGGAACATTCCCATGACAATTCCCAGCCTGCTGCCTTGAACACAGAGTCTTTCACTTTTGCTCAAGAAAATAATAATGCAGGTGAATAAGAGTGGTGTTATAATGAGAACCCCAAAACTAAAGACAGTAAATCACACACTTCAGTTTTTTGTTGTTGTTAATCCTTACTTGAGGATCTTTTCCCATTGATTTTTAGAGAGAGTGAAACGGGGAGAGGGAGAGAGAGAGAGAGAGAGAGAGAGAGAGAGAGAGAGAGAGAGAAACATCAATGTGAGAGAGGCACATCAACTGGTTGCCTCCCGTATGACCCTGACTGGGGCCAGGGATCGAACCTGCAATCCAGGTACGTGCCCTTGACTAGAATGGAACCCACGACCCTTTGGTCCACAGGCCGACACTCTAACTGCTGAGCCAAACCAGCCAGAGCTAGTTTTATTGCTGTAACAGATCACTTGCCACACAGCTCACAGTTGACCTCACCAGTCAAGTATGGGAATGCCACAGTTGTCATACCACCTTCTGTTTTTCAGATGACCTCTAAAGTATCACTTATTGAATATCCAGATTGCATTTAACACTCTGCCTTACAGGCAGCCCTTTGGCCTGAAGGTTGCATGACTGTCAGGAAATCCTTCCCTGTAATGACCTGAAATACTGCTGTCTTCCTGTAATTTTCCACCCATTAGTCCCATTTATGCCCCTTATGTGACAACCCTTCAGACACTAGATAGCAGCTGTAACGTTTCTCTGAGTCACAACTTCTCAGCTGAGCATCCTATATAGTCTTCCATGTCCGGTAGCTTTTGTAATTTGAGCCCATTTCCCATGTCATGGAGTTTCTTCTGCCTTTATGGGGTCTGAGGTACATGGCTGTCTGTACCCAGACTTCTCCTCCCTGGCGGCCAGGGCATAGTGACTCTCCCAGCCAGTTTCTCCTTACTGGATAGAGCTGAGTCTGGAGTAATAACCGCCCATTCTGTTCAATTAAAGAAGCATTATTGCTTTGCTCTAGTCTCTGAGAGAGGAAATTGTTAGCCAGACAAGCAAGGACCTTTATTCAGCTTTTAGCTGTTCAGGCTTCCAGCAGATCCTAAGGAAATTGATGTTCACCACTTCCCTGTCATCTTGTTTCTCTAATGTTTTTTTTCTCTAATGGTGCTTTGCCACTGAGCATGTCAGGATTATCCTAGCCAGGCCTTAGAAATGCAGGATTGGGGCTAAGGAGTTGGGGCATGAGGAATGACTACTAATAAGTTTGGGTTTTTTGGGGGGTGGTGGTGATAAAATGTTCTGGAATTAGTGTTGATGTTTGCACAGCTTTGTGAATACACTAAAAACCACGGAGGGAGGAGGAGATGAGTGTATGGGTGAATGAATAAGAATAAATAAACAAACAAATCCACCCATCCTTGAGGCTTTCTGGAAATTGGAATTTACACCTTAACCACTACTTAACGGAAGTCTTGATGGAATGCCTAGGCTGAATACCCATAGTCACATCCCTCTTCTCTGTCTCTCCTCCTCACTTCTCTGTCTGTCCTTACTGCTTTCATCTCTGAAACAAAGGAGCACACCCTACTGTTCAGCCACCTGCTCATATTTCCCATTTCCACAGAGCACAGCCATCTGACTCAAAAAGAAAGAAGGAGCCCTGGCCGGTTTGGCTCAGCGGTTAGAGTGTCGGCCTGCGGTCCAGAGAGACCCGGGTTTGGTTCCCGCTAAGGGCATGTACCTCAGTTGCAGTTTGTCTCCGCCCCGGTTGGGGTTGTGTGGGTGGCAACCACTCGATGTGTCTCTCTCACATCGATGTTTGTCTCTCTCTCTCTCTCTTCCTCCCTCTCTCCCTCCTGCTGTATCTGAAGATAAATGCAAAAGTGTCCTCGGGTGAGGATTAAATGAAATAAAAAAAGAAAGAAAGAAGGATCTGTCTTACTGTCCAGGTATAAGAAAATGCTCGGGTAAATGGACATCATCTAGCCTAAGGGAGCTCAGGAATGCAAATTACCTATTGTGCTCTAGGGGGCGCCAGTCTTCCTGCCTGGTTTGCCTCTGTTGCCTCTCTGGTTGCATGGTTTTCCCTTCCCTGAGGAGGATGGACTAGGGTGCTCTGTCCCAGGGAGCCCTTCAGTAACAGAACAGGAACGAGAGACTAGGAGCAAAGCCTGTAAGAATTTCATAGAATTCTAAACTCTGTCACTTCCCCACATACTTATATTTGTCACCTGCAGAGAGTTTCTTGTCATGACTGATCACCTTTGAAGGCAAGGAGGAAGTAGGAGCTGGAGAGACTGTGCCTCCTTGTCCCTCAGACGTGCAGGCTGCTTCTGCCTCAGCACTTTTACACGTACTGTTCCCTCTGTCTGGATCCCCTCCTGCCAGATTCCTCACTACTCTTAGGTTTGCTCAAATGTCATTTCAGGGAGGCCCTTCCTGACACCCTCTCACCATAGTCTTCTTTACCCTTCACCCTTATGAATTTTATTTAAGGTGCTTGTGTGGGTCTGCCCCCTGGATGGGAGCTGGGATGTCTTTTTGTTCACTATTGAACCCTCAGTGCCCAGAGCACTATGTGTTACATGGTTGGCACACATGAAAATGTTTGTTGAATGAATAAGTGAATGAACAAATGAATGAACGAACAAACTTTTGATATTGAGTACAAGAGAAGAATCTAAAATGTCATCTAAGTTTCTGGCCTGGGCACTGGGTGGAACGTAATGCCATTCAATAGGAAGTATTGAGGGGAGCTGGTTTGGGAGGTGGAGATGGTGAGTTCAGATATGTGCATTCAATTTGCAGTCCCTGAGAGACATCCGGGTAGAAATACCAAGGGGACAAGTGAAAGGAGTTGGGGCTGGAATGGAGATTTGGAAGTAATCAGTGCGTGGGCCTGGGAGAGATGATCTAGAAGAAGAGAGGAAGACCCAGGTCAGACCCCTGGAGAGATGACCCAGAAGAAGTCACAGACTGAGAGGAAGATCCAGGTTGGACCCCTGGGAGAGATTCCCAACGGAACCAATGAGAATGTGGGTCTGGAGGCAAAGCAGAGAAAGGAGAGGACACAGGCAGAACAGGCTGAATGGTGAAGTTCTGAAGGACGTAGGAAAGTCAGGCAGAAGAGAACTGTAAAAGTCTTTGGGTTTGGCAACTGGGATGACCTTGGTGAAACTTGGTGTCAGTGGCTTTGAGGAGAGGAATCCAGACTGCAAGTGGTGGAGGAGGGAGTGGAAAACAGGAATGGAGATTGTTTTCTGTACAAGTGTGGCTGTGGAAGCAAGGAGAGGCAGGGAGGGCAGGGTGAGAGGGGGCTTTTTATTTGTTTTTAAGATGGAAGTGATTTTAATGTGTTTCTATATTGAGAGATAAGAGACATTGGAGAAGGAGAAGTTGAAAAAATAGGAATGAGAGGAATTGATTATTTTTGCAAGGTCTTGGAAAAGAAGGTGGGAGTGAATTCAGAGTATAGATGGAAAGTGAGCCCAAGACTTGGAGGGTGAGCACTGCTTCCTTTGAGGTGAGAGACAGGTCATAGGGAATGGGCTGCTGCTGCTGTCTCCACACTTGAGAATATCTGCTGTCCCTGTGCTGGAAACAGCCACCTGCTGAGGCAGGACTGGTCGGGGAGGGCACCAGTGAAAGGGCTAGAGAAGGGAGTGGACCAGAAACCCACCATGCATTACCAGATGCACTGTCCAGGTATGCTGAGGGGAATTACTAGCAAGTCTGGGAAATTTTCTTCAAAAACCCTCAGCCTCCCAGGTTTGGGAACAGAAGTTGCAATGATCCAAATTTGGGGGTTTACTGGGAGGGAAGGCATAACCAGCACCAAGACAAGGGTGCTGGGACCTTGCTTCCCCTCTGAACCTGTTTCTTCTTCATCCTCTACTTTTATGAAGGCATCACCTGCCACCTGGTCAAGCAAACATTTTTTACAGAAAGAATCCTGGAATCATATTTGACTCCTTTTCCTCAGCACTGTCACAGCCATTTCAGTAATTTCCCTCCTTCTTCCTATCCACCCTCCACATTGCTACCAGTTATCTCTTCTATTGTGTATGCACAAGAACCAAGTCACGTTGCTTTTCTACTTGAAAATCTTTTTTAAAAAAAATTTTTTTTTCTTTATTGATTTTTAGAGAAAGAGGAAGGGAGGGGGAGAGATAGAAACATCGATGAGAGAGAACATTGATTGGCCTCCTGTGTGCCCCCCCACTGGGTATCGGGCCCACAACCTGGGCATGTGCCCTGACCAGGAATCGAACCGGTGACCTCTTGGTGCATGGGTCGACGCTCAACCACTGAGCCACACTGGCCAGGCTGCTTGAAAAATCTTCTTGTAACTAAGGTATAGTCTACATTTTTTAGCAGAGCTTTGTTATAAAAGCCCTTTAAGATTAGTCCCCAGCTTCCTCTCCCACCTTTCCACCTCTCATTACCACTTACAAACACGCACGCGCGCACACACACACACACACACACACACACACACACCTAATGACGGCTGGCCACTCCAAGCTCTGCATTTTCCACTGTACTCTCCCCTGCCTCTGGACCTCTGCTTGCCCTTTGCCCTCTGCTTAGAATGCCTGGCCTCTCTGCCTACTTTTTTGTAGGCTGAAATCCCATTGAAGAGCAAGATAAGACCTGCCGAGCTTCTTTTCCTCCTTGGTTCAAGCTGCTCCTTGGTTCATCCACTCCTGGCAGAATGAATTGTTCCTATCCTAGCAGCACATTTTCTTCCTGTCACTAAGGCAGTGGTAAGCATCATTGCTTCTGGATTTAATTCTCCTGTTTGCTTGTTTCCTAAGGGCAGGGAGTGCCTTGGATATCTCTATATCCTGAGTATCAAAACCTGTGTTTAAAAAACATTTGGTCTAGTCAGTCTAACCAAGCAACCTTCAGAGTTCCTTCAGAAGTGAGTGTATTCCCTCAGAGTTCACACCTTTGTCTGTTTCTTACTGTGCCTTTTTGTTTTGCTCCTTAAGCCTGTGGGTTGTCTATGGGCTTATATGCTGACATATAAGCTTACTACTTTCTCCTAAAACAGTCTTAATTTTTGGAATCTGGTGTACCTTTCTGTCATCACAATCAAGTCTTTCAGTCCATTTTATCATGTTTCAGCGATACTGTGAGATCACTGAGTTACAGCTTATGATCCTGACATGTTCCTTGTCTGTGTGATTGGCATATCTGAGCCTCACTCCTTCCCCGTTATCTATCATAACTGTAACAATAGAAGCCCCCTCTACTTCCTCCAAAATACATAAGACAAATAACCAAACTCTACTGTGCTTTTCATGCACGTCATAGGGAAAAACAGAGTTTATTTACTTGAATGACAGAAATTCCTATTTCCACTTTTGGCCCTGCCAAAACGGAACTCTTAAAAAGTAGACACAACATATCAAACAGCTATTAGACCTCCTTTTTGTTTTTCTAGTATTGGAGTGCTATTTATTGTCAAACTCAGGGTATTTTACCAAAAACCATTAATGTTTGAAAACATTTTGGCATGTTAGGATTTACTTTGGAACAGAATTTGAAATATATGAACATGTACGTATGCTTTTTTAATATTCAGTTTCTGCATTATTTTTATATTTAATAGCGTTTGTGTTCCATGAGCATTTCAAATATCTTTTGAATAATAATAGAAATACAGTAAGTAACTTCCAAACTTGGAGAGAGAGGCAAATGGAATGAGGAAAACACACAAAAACACCTCAGTATGAAAGAAAGCATAACATGAAAAAAAAATGTATAGAAAGCCGCAGAACAAATAAAAAGCACATATATTAAGGTGCCAAAAAATTAATAAGCACATTAAATTTAACTCTGCAGTAAAAAACCAAAGACTGCTAGACAGGATAAATCTAGCTATATGCTTTTTTTTTTTTTTTTTTTTTTTTTTTTAACAGACATATTTAAAACACGAAGACACAAAGATTGAATGTAAACCAGGCCCACCTAGGTTTAGATCCATCCCTGCCCAGGCATCACCCAGGCACCACACCTCAACACTTGTCCGTCACAAGTCTAGAGCTAAGAGGTTCTAGGGAGAGGCCTTGGGCCTACTTCTTGCATTTCCCATCAGAGGACTTGCCCCTTCCAAGGAAGAGAAACACTGGGGAGGTTCATTCCCTTTAGGGAAGAATATGCCCATGCCTTGTTCTGTTGTCCGCGCACTGCAGTGGCAGTGGGATTGCTGCAAACGAACAGAAGCTGAAGGTCATTGGTTCTACGTCAAGTCCGAGACCTGGTCTCCTGTTTCTCCTGCTGCACACTCAGTGAGATGACTTAACGACAGCATTGCATTCCATTGTACTCTGCACCACTCCTAACAGTGCCCAGCATGTTTTACCACATCCTTAACTCTGGCTGAACCCCTCCTTACACCCCATGCCCTCACATATCCCCTGTTGACAAGGAATAGAAATACAGAATCAGAATCCTTTGCTCTTGTCAATTAGGCTATTGGGTAGGAAATAAGCTGTACAGTCAGAGCCTTACTTCAAGCACTGCAGAGAGAGCTGCTCGTTGGTTCATCCACTTCAGCATGCTGGACCCTCAAATGCCATGTTCCAAGGGATGCCCTTCTTGAACACTGTACTGAAAGAGGCAACTTAAACTTAATTTGGAAAGTTGAATCTATTAGATGTTGGAAACACACCATATGTATCTTAAAAATAAGATCTATGTGCAACATTTAATTTAATTAAAAGAAACTATGTTTAAAACCTGTTCCTTGTGTTCTAGAAGAGAACACTTGATAAATCTTCCATAGATTTTTGGAAAAGAAAAATTCCACATCAGGGCAATTTTCTACCTGGATCCATTTCTGGGTTTTGTCTCTGACACCTTCATGATGCCCAGCGCTTCAAATGCTAGTCCTCCTACTCTCCTCTTCTTTGTGAAGTCATTTCTAATCCCAGTTTTGAAACACTGATTTTTCCTCTTGCAGTCTCTTATGTCAGAGGGCATTCTGACCTCAGGCAAATGCAAGGCAACCCAAGTACTTCATCTAAGACAAAACCTTATTTTTATAGTATGGCCCTTGATAATGAACCTGGGAAGAAAAATGGAAAATTCTATAGAGTGGTCAGCTCATAAGGAAATGCATGTCTTCATTCATCTGGGGCACTGGTGAGTGAACAATTTTAACTGTCCTTGTAGTATGATCATTTTTTACTGAATCGTACCTGGACTTGAAAAATCCAAGTAACTGAATAGTCATGCAAGTCCTCTGGCATGGAAGTGGGCTTCTGGGATGCTTGCCAATGAGTTCCTGTTTTGAGGACACAGAATCTAAGTGGAAAGATTAAGTGGAGAGACAGCTCCACCCCTCTAAGTCTTGTTCCTATGTTCCATTTGAATCTTCTAGCCTAATTTCTGTGGGGTCTGGGCTTCGGAAATTCTCCTTTTTCATGGATGTCTCAGTGCACCTTGTTAAACCAAATTTGGATTGTGGCCTGTTCATCTGCGTCCAGCTCTGCTGATTGGTTCCAGTTTCCTTCCTCATTAAAGCCAAGATAATCTGGCACCCACTAGTCAGGCATCCTCAAGGATCTGGCACCAAGGTGAACCTGGAGGCCGGTTAAGAAGTCACAGTGATCCAACACGCTCATTGCATGATGAGAGGCAGTTGTGGTATACCAGAAAGAGCACTGGGGTGGGAGCAGGAGAGCTGGGCTCTTGTCTCATCTTTGCCTCCACTGCATCATGTAAGTTTGGACATGTCTGTGGTTTCTCTGAAATTCTCTTTCCTCGGCTATATGGGTGTTTGGACTAGACAGTTTCTCAGATGTCTTCCAGTTCCAAAATACTGAGTATATGAAAAGCTAAAGGAACAAAGCTCCATTTATGCTTGTTGTTGCAAAAACACAACCTAGCTTTAAAGATATTAACAGTAGCTGCCAAAATTTACATATGCTACTGATGCTTTTCCATAAAAAGTAGATAGTATGACCACAAATTGAGAAGAGGCACAGTCTTTATTTCAGAGGAAGAAAATTAACCTCTCCATTGCCTCACATTTCCCAATCCATAAAATGGGGATAATAGCACCTAATTTAAATTGCTGGGAAGGTTAAGTGAGATAACCCCTGGCACTTAGAACTGTGCCAGACAAAAAGTAAGTGCTCAGTGAAAATTATTAATATAAAATTGCAAGGTTAAATTGACATGGAATTTTAGTAAGGTTATGCTGAAATAATGTATTCAGTTGCTGTTCCAAAGTCAAGGTGGATACACAATAAAGAATCCAGAAACAGACCCACATATATGATCACCTGTTTTTCAACAAAGGTGTCACTGCAGTATAGTGTGGAAAAGATGGTTTGATCAGTAAATGGTACTGGATCAATTGGCTATCCATATGGAAAGAAATGAACTTTGACTCCTACTGCATACCATACATAAAAATCAGTTTCATGTGGCTCACAGATCTAAGGCTGAAAAGGTAAAATAGTAACACTTCTTGAAGTGCTAACACTTCCAGAAGATAATGTAGAAGAGTAACCTCATACCTTGGGATAGGCAAAGATTCCTTAAGCAGGACACAAAAAGCACTACCTTAAAGGAGAAGAATGATAAATTAAAATGAAAAAGCAAGTCACAGAGTAGAAGATACTTATACTGTCTCCATCAAAGGACTTTTATTGAGACTATGTAAAAAGTTGAACAGGCACTTCATAAAAGAAGATAGCCTGTGGTCAAAACCATATGAAAAGTGAATAATATCATTAGTCCATGGGGAAAATGGAAATGAAAACCACCACGAGAAACTACTAAGTTCCTATCAAAAGCTGACAATACCAATGTTGGTGGGGATGTGGAACAATTAGAACTCTCATACCTTGAGTAGGAGTGTAAGTTGGTATAACCATTATGGAAAACCACTGTATGGTTCATAATGGAACTGAAGAGATTCCTACTCCATAACCCAGCAGTTTCATTTTTAGATGCCCAACAGAAACAAGTACATGTGTACAAGAATGCTCATAGCAACGTTATTCACAATAGCAAAAGACTAAAAACAAAGCAAATGTTATCAATAAAATGTTATATTTTCGGATATTCTTACAATGGAATACTGTACAACAAATTCAAAACACAACATGGATAAACCTCAAAAATATGTTGACAAAAGAAGCCAGATACACACACACACACACACATACACACACACAGAGTACATACTGTGTGGATCCATTTCTGTACAGTGCAAAGACAGGCAACACTGATCTATGATCATAGGTGACAGAAGTCAGAAAAGTAGTTATCTTTGGTAGATTTAAAGACTTAGAGAAACTTCTGGAATTCTGGTTATATTGTGTTTCTTGAACTAGAGTGTGATTACCTAAGTGCATTCATGTTGTAAAAATTCACTGAGCTGTATACTTAAGGTTTGTATACTTTTTGTATTTTATGCCTCAATAAAAGGTTTATTTTAGAAAATAAAGGAGCACAGAAAAAATGAAAACAACCCAAATGTCTATCTGCTGATGAATAATATTTAAATAAATGTGGTATAGCCACACAATGGAATAGTATTTAGCCATTAAAGGAGTGAAGTACTGATACCTGCTACAACATGGATGAACCTGAAAAACATTATGCTGAGTGAGAGAAGACACATAGTGTGTGATTCCTTTTATATGAGACGTCCAGAATAGGCACAGCTATAGAGACAGAAGGAAGATTAGTGGTTGCCTAGGCCCGGGAAGGTTGGGGAGAAATAGGGAGTGCCTGAAAACAGATATGGGCTTTCTTTTAGGGATGTTGACATGTTCTGAAATTGATTGTGGTGGTGGTAGCACAACTCTGTATATTCTAAAAGCCATTGCATTGTACACTTTAAATGAGTGAATTGTAGGGTACAAGAATGAAATCTTAATAAAGTTGCTATGAAACAAAAAGCTGAGGGATACTGATAACCATGGAGTGATTACAGTCCCTTAGGAAAAGGCTGTACCATGTGGCCCTGTGGCATGGTAGTTAAGAACACTGGTAATGGAGTCCAACAGTATTCTAATCCTGGCTCTACTGTTTCCTACATGTGACAGCAGGTAAAACACCTATGCTCTCTTGAGCCAAATGTCTTCCTCTGTAAAATATGAATATTAATAGTATCTACCCCATAGAACTTTTGTGAAGGTGACTCATTAATCAACAATGTATGCGAGTATCTTGCACGTGCCAGGTCAAATCAGTGATAATTGTTGTTACACTTAGCCAAGAGGTTTTGCACCTGAAGAGTCTTTCCTCCATTTTGGTGACAGTGACTAGTAAATTTGAGAGCATGTCCTGAGGCTAGGACAACTTTGCCCTTCTATATCACATCAATACCTATTGCAAAACACAGAAGAAATGTTCATATTAGTGACCCTGAGTTATTAATATTGAATTATATTTTGCTATTAAGAAAAGGAAGTACATAATACATTTATAGAAGACTTTCATCCAGAAGTATTAAAACCATAAACAATTGATGAGTAAAGGGTTGGCATTCAGTTACCTAGAAAATTTGGCAATTCATAATATATGAAAACTGGATTTATGAAAAAACTGGAAAACTGAGTTATAACTGTAATCGATATATGAATAGTTCAAAAATAGAAAGTAACCTTTGGTTACAGGGGTGCATAACCAAACACCTAAGAACCTATTTCAGTTAATGTTTCAGTTAATGTTTATTGTCCTCATAAAGGAGACTTTTGATCATATTGAAAATCATACCATGTTCTATTTAGTTGTTTTAAAATGGGTGTTCTGCAAAGTAAATATATAACCCTTTTTAAATGTTGCATTGACAGTGCTTGTAGCCTACAGGAGTTGAGAAAGAAGCAATTATAAGTTAGTCAAATACCTGATACTAAAGGATGAATCCCATAAAATAATGATTCAGAGCTTGGTCTCAGGAGCCAGACTTTGATGCAAGGTATCTAATCGCCCTGGGCTTCAGTTTCTCATCTGTAGAAAGAGATCTCATAGCATTGGAAGGATTAAATGAATTAATACAACATGCTTTAAAAATCACACAGCTAATACACTATTGTTGTGGGATAGCCAGTATGGTGGATTCATATCGCAAGCATTCATAAATTATGGATATCATTTTTTGTTAACTTTTGGGAAGCCTTGGGGAATCAGAAAAGTTTCTTCTTCATGCAAGAAGATTAATTAATGAAACTGAGTAACTAGATCTAAAAAGAGCTAATTGGGTTAGTAACAGGAACCCACAAAGGCATCTCTAGAATGAGATAAAAGCTACTAAGAGGTTTCATCACCAGGATATAAACCTTTTAAAAGCTTTTGCCTCTCAGAATTCAAGGTGAGTATGAAAATTGCTTTAATTTCAGCTGAAAGGAAGGCTGGGATAGGACTAAGCAGTTGTTGATAATAGTTAACATTTAGTGAATCAGTATCTAAATACACACATGTTTATATTTCCTCAAAACTTGCTGAAAATTATATTCTTTTCAATTTGGCTATTATAGACTTGTAATTATGTTTTGTTAATAGAAGCGTTTTTTAAAAATAGAAAAATCTACAAATGAGTGTGAAAATATGCTGAAATTCCGTTTCAAGCCTACATCTCTGGGAAACCAGTGTGTTGGGATCAAACAAGCATTCCTTGCGCCCCACAGGCACGAGAAAGAACAGGGTCCTCAAGCCAGCCACACACTCTGAACCTATACAATGATGTCAAAAGACACAGGCTGCCACAAACGAGTCACATTTCTGGCATGAGAATAGTTGTTTCCTCTTCAGAAGGGGTATACCCAGTTCCTGGTACTTCATTTACTGAGCTCGCCTGAACAGAACTTGCCTGCAAAGAGTTTAGTTGCTGCTATCCACCAGGAAAGTTGTCAGGGAGCCGCCACCCCCTTGTGCCTCCTGCCCAGGCTGTGGCCAGTGGGGCTTTCTCATGCTGTGTGGTGGGGAATCATGAGGGGTTGGGGCACATAGCATTTTGTTGGTGTGTTTTTATTTTTTAAAAAAACAGAACTGTAACCCGGCCGGTGTGGCTCTGTGGATTGAGCATCGTCCCATGGACTGAGAGGTCCCAGTTCAATTCCCAGTTAGGGCACATGCCCGGGTTGTGGGCTCGATCCCCAGTAGGGAGCGTGCAGGAGGCAGCTGATCAATGTTTCTATCTCTCTCCCTTCCTCTCTCTAAAAAAACCCCAATGAAAACATTTTTTTAAAAACTATAAAACAACCCATTTATGATAGAAAATTTAGAATTTACATATAAGCAGAAAGAAAAATTCCTAATCCTACCACTCAGACATTTTCAAGCCAGGTTTGCATTTCTTATTTTATATTTTTTATCATTATTGCTTTTCCAGCCTTTGAAAGCTGGAAATGTTCCAAATGTATATAATGCAGAAAGGAACAGTCCCCGTATCCTCAACTTCCAGAGATCATCACTAGGGACATTTTAATTCTGCTCTTCTTAAGCAGTAACCCTCTCCTGCCTCTATTGGCTTGTCTTTCTTTTATACTTGTAGCTAGTTTTACTTAACTGGGTGTTTCCTGCTTAAACTTTTTTTCCTTTCCTTGGCTTCAGTCTCTGCACACTCCTTTATTTTTAATTTTTGGATAGAGAATTTTGAACATGCACAAAAGTAGACGGAGTGGTATAATGAAACCCCTTGTTCCCATCACCCAGCCCCAGGGTCCCTGAAACCATGGCCAGTCCACCCCATTCACACTCACCCCACTCCCAGCCTTTATTATCTGGATTTGCTAACTCTGTAACTACCTCTAAGGCTCCTTTTTGGCCCCTCTGACTTCACTCTCATTTGGAAATAAGAAAGGACCAAATGCCTGCCTTCCTCCTCGTGAGCCTGTGCTCAGCTCTTGGTCCCAGGCCTGACTGGGTGACCTGGGCTTTCCCCACTCACTCTGAAACTCCTGGCAACTCCCAGATGTTGGGTGTGCCAGCTTTGCGTGTGCAGCTCCTCATTCTCCTTCCTGTTAATGAAGGGGGCCATTGCTCGAATCCTTTGGAAGGGGAAAAGTGGAACCTACTACCTGGGTGTTCCTCTTCCGTACTGTTCATATAAATTTAAACTTAGATTCCTGAGAATTAGATTGAACATGACAAAAATTGCTGTGTGGGCAATTCAGTTGAGTACTTGCAGATTGATAGAGCCCTTTGTAATAATGAAGGAAAAAAGGTTCCCTAAGCTGTTTAGTTCCAGAAGGTGAACTCACCAGTTAAAGAGTTTGCAACTGAAGGTCCTCATCAACCCTTTGTTAGATGGCAAAAAGAACAATTTTAAGGGCAATCTGCAGACTCTTCAAATCCTGGCTTTCTGAAGAGCCCGAGAAGTCATCTTGTACAGCCCTCCACATACATGGGCTCCTTGCACTGCATTCAGATTTATTTGTCCCGGAAATTTTTCTACTTCAACTCCTTTTAAGTTTATGAAATATCCTCAAACCATCACCACGTCATGGCCAGGGAGTACTGCCATGGCATGCTGTACCAGTGGTCAACTTTTGTGTTTGATTACATAACCAAATACCACACAGAACTGGAAGACGTCAGAGTTTGAGTTGTCCCTCTTACCTAGCAACCCAATCAGTGTTTCCAGCAAAGTCAGGAAATTTGCTTACCCCAACTAAAAGATGGAGTTTGTTGTGTGGCCACAAGGTGATCCAAGCCCAGTTGTTTCTCAGCTATGGAGTCTGTCTCTAAAATTCAGTGTGACCAGACTAAGGCCAGGGCCCGCATCCTGGCCAGATGTGCTGCCCTGTGAGACCCGTCACAGCTGGGGACATCTGGACAGCAGAAAGTCCCTTTCTCTCAGTTCTCTCCAGTGGGTTACCCTTTCTGAGCTTCCAGAAGACTGTTTTCTATCTCTCTAAGGCTCATGTTGCTGAGAAGACTGGCCACAGGGTCAAGAGGGTGATCCAAGCAAGAACGCTGTGTTCCTGTCGTGCCGGCTGGATGGAAACCAGTCTGTGGGGTGGGAAATCCCACTTCTGTTGTATCTGTCAGCATGTCAGTTAGGGTTTGCTTCCTTTCACCATCTGCCTTTGTTCACCAAATGTCTCACTTCATTGAAGGACTGATTTAATTTGTTTGCCTGTCAGCGTTTTTCCTAAGGGGTGGTCTTCTTCAGGCTCATTGTTTTCAGTTCAGTATGGCCTTAGACTGCATGAGTAAAACCATCATGTGCAGAGTGAAGGAGGGGACAGCATGAGAAAGTGAATATAGCGTATTCAATTAATGTCACTTCGCTGCTTAAAACTCTGCAGTGGTTTCCCATTGCACTTGAAATACTGGTATTCTCACTTGGAATAGGACAGTCACCTGCCACCAGCTAAAGATCTGTAAGCTAGAAATTCAGACAGGGATTGTTGGATCTCAAGGGCTTATAATTAAATAGAACTAGAGTTGATGGCTTAATGGTTGCTCTAGAATCAGGCCCTGCTACAAGTGGCCAAGGAGATTGGCAGTGGGAACCAAAAGGTCTCTGCAGGGCCAGGGATGTGGCTGTGAGCCAGGCTGGGGGAATCCCTGATGGAACTTCTGAATCCATAGCAAAATGTGGCTTCTGTTGAATCATAAAGAGGTAGGGAAGCATTTCTAGCTGTGGTCCACTGAGACGAAAACTTGGGATCATCATGTCCAGGAGTTACAGTGACAGTGGCAGGGGTGAGGGGTGGTAATAAAAGGAGCAAAGGCTCTGAATCTGACCTGGTTTTGAATCCAGGGTTTATTACTTACCAGCTAGGTAAACTTGAACCAGTGACTTGGAACCTCTCTGAGCCTCAGATGATTCATCTGTGTAATATGGCTTACATGGCTATTGCCAAAGTTACATTAACGTGTGTGGAGGCCCTGGCACAAAGGGGACATTAAATAAATGGCCACTGCTGCTGTCCTTATTATCATTTTTGTGATCATCATTGTCAACATGCATTTATGTCATAAATTATAAAACACTTCACATGTTCTCACTGAAGTAAAAACAGATTTCAGCTCAACTCACTCTTATGCAGTGAGGTTTTGTAACCTTCCTCTTTCATGGCACTAGTAACATCATAGTGTCACCACATTGGTCTCTCTGCCAACCCTGTTATGCTGGGAGCTCCTTGCACAGAGGGATTGCCTCTTACGGAGGTCCAGTGCTGAAATGAACTAGTGCTCTATTTCCGTGTGTCGTGGATCTGAGCGAGGAAGCGCTTACTCACAACCAGAGCTCTTCAGAAGCAGAGCAGTGGCTTCATAATGTGAGCTCTACCCCCTTGAGGTTGTGTCAGGGGCCACCTGGCAGGGACACAGCTGGGAGCGGCTGAATGGCTGAGAGGCTGGCATAGAAGATGGTTCTTAAGCCCCTGCTGTAGGTTCTGTTCATGTTTTAATTACATGAAGCGGTTCTGATGGCCTCTCAGGTTCATTCAGGGGAGCACTTGTATTCACTTACATTGATGGGCCCTGGGCAAAGTTAGCCAGGCATGGCTGGCCCTGGGGACTCTGCCTCCCTCTGCTTCCACAGCTCTTCAGAACTCCCAGGGCTCACCTTAGCCCCAGGAGATGAAAGTGCTTTAATGTAAAGAAAAATTTTAAAGAATCCTTTTATATGGAAGACGGTATTTTTTAAAAACATCAAATTTGTCCTAAATGTTTGGGTGGCATATATTATGTAAACTTTTAGATTTATATTTTCCCTTTCATAGAATAAAAACTACAGTACAACTACCTCAAGAGTCCTGCAAGTTCACATTATGTAAATATATGTAATAAAATATTTACTTAGGGCTTCCATAAAAAATGTCCAAAGGAGAGAATAAGAGAGCTTCTCTTTGCTGGTTTTAGAGGCTCTGCTGGGAGTTCTGAGTGAAATTTAAGCCTCTCAAATATGTTTTGATTGGCCTCCTTCATGTTTTATCTCCTGTAATGAACTCTTTGTCAGTTTGTCAATTTTGAGTAAGGACAGAAAGTTCATGTGTAGTAACAACACACAGACTGAATTTAAAATTATGCTTTATATCATGATGTAATAATCCCCTCTCTTTTCCTTTAGTCAATATTTACCTGTTAGGCCAATATATTATAATTCTGACTTCAAAAGAAGACACTTTATTTTACCTTCTTCAAATGTTGGTTTTAGATACTTGTAATATCAAAATGGGAAGTTGAGCCGTCTGAGACTCTTGGCCACGTTCTCTTGGGGTTGAGTTCCTCGATCATCGCAGGGCAGGTTCACTGTTCCCCATGACCCAACAACACAGCTGCGTGGCTCTCACAATGAGGCAGCTGAACTCTGAGCCACACTGGTTTCTCTCGGCTTTCCAGACAGCCCTCTCTCCTTTGTGGGAAGTCGGTCTGTTATCCACAGCAGCCAGGATCTCTTAGATGGACTTAGGTTTTCTCTAATGTATTAGTGATACAGGCTGGGCAGGAAAACCCAGTGAATGCCCAGTAGGAGGGTGGTCTTGGACTGTGAGACAGATGAAGAATGGGGGATCATAAATGCTTTTCCTCCCCTGAACCCCAGGTTTAAACGTTTTTCCACTTTAAAAACTGAGGGAAGAATCATCCCCCAGTGAAGAAGGAATAGGAGGACACTAAATAGCTACAGGATTTGCAGATAAAGGTGTGATACCTTAGGGCTGACTATCCAGGTAACCAGAGGAGCAAGTGGTGATACGTTAGCAAACTCTCCAGTGAGTCGTCATAACCGAAAGAGAACTGACTGATTCATGAACTGCCAAGTCCACAGTTAGACGAGCTGCAAGTTCATCTGGATCCTGGAGTTCAAATGAGGTCATCGTGCTTTCTTCCTTTATTTCTTAGACCTATTATTTTACTATATTGGCATGATTATGTGGCAAAGATGTTTGCTTGGCAGTTCCTGACTTACAATGGCCCTTACTATCTCTGGGATCCTGAGAGAGAGAGATCAACCCCTTCCTGAAGTCCATGTCAGTCCTTGAAAACAGACTCAGAAGAGGTCCACTTGAGTCACATGCCTGAGCCTAGACCAGTAACTGTGAACAGGAATGGGGTATAATAGAATGGCATCAAGCATATATTTAAATTTAAGCAAATTCACCTTTGTGCTCCTGCCATCAGTGTGCTTCTGTCTGCCCACGATGTTCTCTTCTACACACTTATTTTGTATGTGTACTCTTTTTCATATTCTGTTCATTTTGTGCATTTTCATATATATATGGAAGTGTGTATGCGTGTGTATAATTACATATTACATATTTGATATATGATTTATAGGATGTTCAAGAGTAAATCTTAATTATAACCTCACTGGCCCCCAGCCCAGCTTTAGGTGCAAATTCCATTGGCCCAAATCATCTGACCATCTTTGGTGGAAGTGATAGGGAAGACAGAACCTGTGGAAAAACAGCTCCACCAACAAGGGAAAGGGCAGTTCAAAAAGGGAAAACAAGTGGGGTCTTTTGCTAGAGGGGAAAAGGCAACAGGCAAACCAATGATTGATTTATACACTCAATAGGTATTATTGAGTGCTTACTATGTGTCAGGCATTCTTTAAGGCACTGGCCCTACAACAGTGAACTTGACACACCAAGGCCCTGCCTTTCTGGAACTTACACTATAGGGAGAGAGACAGACACTGGAGTTACCCAGTGCAGATGCTATGACATCTGGTAGTGATGAGACCTCTGAAGAAAAGGCCATGGTGAGCATCCTCAGTTGTGGGTTAGGTGCTTTAGCAGTGCAGGTGCAGGAAACAGGGCAGAGAATCTCTTCTTATTCTGGGATTCTCTTCAGTTGGCCTCTATAAGGTAAGAAAGATTTTCACAGGTGGGTCCTGTTGAGATTATCCCAAGTGTAAGAAAAGGCACGACCAAGCCAGCATCTGAGTGGGATGAGGCAAGATACGTCTGGGAATAGAAAGAGGTTTCCCATGACAGCTGTGTACAGAGCTTGTGGAGGGTGAGGTCTCAAGGCTGATGTGGTAGATCGGGGTGAGACCACGCAAGGACGTGAGGAGCAGGCTGGGGCGTGGCATCACCAGATCCATGGTTGCAAAGATGACTAGCAACAGTATGGAAGGTTGGGTAAGAGGGGTCTGAATCAAGGGAGGAAGCCCAGCTGTGGGGCTGAATACAGGCTGTGGCCAGAGGGACAGGACGGCAGAGCTTTCAGGGGAAGAGTCTGCAGAATTTTGGGGTCAACTTGCATCTAGTAAACTAAAAGGATTTGTTCATCATCCAAAGTGAGTCGTCTTCTGCAGGTATACTGACATTTCCTCAAAGACAAGAAGCCTTTAGAAATGGGAAACATTGCCCAGCCGGTATGGCTCAGTGGATTGAGTGTCGTCCCATGGACTAAGAGGTCCCGGTTCGATTCCTGGTCAGGGAATGTGCTTGGGTTGTGGGCTTGATCCCCAGCAGGGGCTGTGCAGGAGGCAGCTGATCCATGTATCTCTCTCACATTGATGTTTCTAGCTCTCTCTCCCTTCCTCTCTCTCTCTCTAAAAAAAAAATCAATTAAAAAAAAAACATATTTAGAAATGAGAAACATTTTGTGAAAATAGTTGATGTTGTTTGTTTGTGATAAAAATCTCATCAAGTGACAACAGTGAAGTCACAGTGGTAGGTGGATTGCCCCGGGTGACTAGAAAGGGCCGCCTGTGGCCTCTGCAAATGACATGCATTCTTGGGGCGAGTTCTGGGAGGGGTCGCTGTTGCCTTCCAGACCAGGCCGATGGACCTTCTTGTGTCTTTACAGGCAACACCTATGAAGTGGGGGTTCACATCGCCGATGTCAGTTACTTTGTTCCTGAGGGCTCCAAATTGGATCAAGTGGCTGCTCAGAGAGCTACAAGTGTCTACTTGGTTCAGAAGGTAAAAATCCGTCTCCAGTTTCTTGGATTGAAAAATGTGCTTCTATTTAGTCTTCCCTTCTTCTTCTTCTTTTTAAAAAATTTCTCTTTAAACAAAAAGAGTTCCTGAGGAACAGCAACCTTGTCTGAACATCTTTTCTCACATCTAATAAGGTCCCTGGAAAAATGCTTGCCCTCTGTTATCACATGTTTTCCTGATAGGCCTTATCTGTTCAAGAGGAACCAAACTGAAGAGATAGAGGCCAGACACAGTATTTGTCTCCGGCCTTCATACTGGCCCTGCCACGTAAGTAACTCAGACAAGTAGTCAGCCTCAGTAAGAAATAAGGGAAAATAACTGCTTGCAAACTCTTGTTTCAAAGCAGTACGCAGCAAACTTTGCCCACAGCAGCCAAGTTTTTATCAGGTTTTATTGTAACATAGCCACACCTATTCACGTATGTAGTATCTATGGAATGGTCATACTATAGGAGAATGGAATGAAGGTTTGCTACTGGCCTTTTAAGAAAAAGTTTTGACCCCTGTTCTAAAGGGTAGGGCTCATTTGCTCCTGACCTGCCCTTCACAAGATAACCTGGAATCTCAGAGATGGAAAAACGAAAGGAGCCAATGAGGAGTCTGGGCTTTTCCTCCTTGTCCTGATTCTGCCAGTCCTGGTGAGGCACTGAGTCTCTAGACCTCCTTCAGCAAGTATTCAGTGGGCGCCCATGTCTGCCAGGCATTAGGAACAGTAAAAGACCATACGTGAGTGTTCTGGCCGGTTTGGCTCAGCGGTTAGAGTGTTGGCCTGCAGACCAAAGAGTCCCGGGTTTGATTCCAGCTAAGGGCACCTTGGTTGCGGTTTGTCCCTGGGGTCGGTTGGGGTCATGCGGGTGGCAACTGGTTGATGTGTCTCTCTCACATCGATGTTTCTCTCTCGCTCTCTCTCCCTCCAACTCTGTCTGAAGATAAATGTAAAAATATCAGCGGGTGAGGATTAAAAAAAAAAGAGACCATATGTGAGTTATTTCTACCTCCTCACGGGAGCTCATGGATTCTTCCAAGTTTCTTTCTCCTCTTTTTTTTTTTAATCCTCACCCAAGGATATTTTTCCATTGATTTTCAGATAGAGTGGGAGGGAAGGAGAGAGAAATATCAATGTGAGAAAGATACATCGATTGGTTGCCTCCCACAAGGGCGGGGGATTGAACCACAGCTGAGGTACATGCCCTTGACTGGAATCAAACCTGCGACTCTTTGGTCCATGGGCCAACGCTCTAACCACTGAGCAAAACTGGCCAGGGCTCTTTCTTCTCCTTTTGACACTCGGTTCACCTACTTATTTGGGTCATCTTAGGCTATATTGTGACTTTCACTTCCTGCTTAGCCTCCTTAAATCCTGTGGTCCAGTTTTGTTTTTGTTTTTTTGTTCAGATAGAGTGGGAGGAAGAGAGAGGAAGAGAGAGAGAGAAACATCGACGTGAAAGGGACACATCGAGTGGCTGCCACCCGCACGACCAACCAGGGCCGGGGACAAACTGCAACCGGGGTACATGCCCTTAGCGGGAACCGAACCCGGGTCTCTCTGAACCGCAGGCCGACGCTCTAACCGCTGAACCAAACCGGCCAGGGCCTGTGGTCCAGTTTTGGATTGGTACCTATACTAGCTTGAACCTTCCCTCCTCCCATGCCCTCAGGACACGACTTCTGATGTTTATTCTTTGAATGCACTAAGGTGAGAGGTATATCCCTACCACCCACCCACCCACTCACATGTACGTGGGAATTGGGAACCTTTTACCTAGCCCCATCTCTCAGGGCCAAGAAACCAGCCCAGGTGCCAAATCTGCGTTATTCTGGGAACTTCCAAATGTCGTCATCTAGGGAGAAGATACACAGGCCCAATCTCCCTCCACTGTCTAGTCTGATTGGCAGTCCCCCTGCCAGCACACCTGTGTACCCACATGTCTGGCAGAAGGAAAAAAGCAGGCTCTCAGCACCGCCCTCGAAGGCAGCATGTCCTGGTAGCCACTGTGCTGCTGGCTACCACCTCTCTAACTCCGGGGGAAATTCATTGTGCTGTCTACCCCAGATAGAAGTGTTTAGGCGGGTGCCAAGCTATAGGTTTGAGAAAACCACCCACATAAGGGGTTCTGAAGAGGCCTTAGAAAGCCCCTGACCTTTCTGAACATCTTGGCACAAGCATTGAGACACGTCTGTAGGACAGCATTCCCCTTCTCTTAGTTATCACTGAGCTCTCTTCACTCTCACCCCTTCAAACCAAGGGCTTGAGAAATGCGTGCTCCTGACCACCTGAACTTCTACTTCCTGCTGTTCCCCAGAATGGGCTGGCCCTTTCATGGCATGCTGTATAGACCCAGGCAGAGCAGGCCACCAGAGCTGCTCACCCTGGAGATGCCTCACCCCTAGGGTCCTAGGAACACAACCACCTGCTCTTATCATGCATGGTCCCTGGCCATAGGGAAGGATGAGTATCCTCCTGGCATTGCTGACTGTGGTAGTGGATCTTGATAGGAGCCTTCGTTCTCCTGGACTCTGAAAATTGTCACTGACTACTTCATGTCAGTCCTCCTGGATGGCCCTGTAGCACCACATCCATACCCTCCCCTCCCCATCACACCATTGCCCAGGATGTACCATCTGCCAAGGTATTCAGATACAAAGACAGAGGCACTGTGCCCAAATCCCAAATGCATAATTGGCCTGGGGCCCAAGGCCTGTAAGACCACCCAGCTAGCATAGTATACAGTCAGCCCTGTATCCACTGGTTCTCTATTCTTGGATCCAGCCAACTCTAGATTGAAAGCATTCGGGGCAAAACAGTTAGGTTGTTGCCGACGTGTACTATGTAGTTGGTCCTGTGATGGTTGCATCTGTACTCACATGTACAGACTTTTCCCCCTTGTTATTCCCTAACCAATACATGTAAATAACAGCTATTTACATAGCAATTACATTGTATTAGGAATTATAAGTAATCTAGAGGTGAGTTAAAGGATGTGTGTAGGTTCTATGCAAATACTACATACACCGTTTTATATAAGGGACTTGAGCATCCTCGGGTTTTAGTATCTGCTGGGGTGTCCTGAAACCAGTCCCCCACGGATACTGAGGGTCGACTCTACTTCCTTTTCAAGTCTGAAACCAATGCTTTCTACAAATAGAGACGTCAACTGTGTCAGGGGTTTCTTAGCCTCTCCATCTTTGCTGTGGAGCCCACCTCTGCCAGGACTTCTGTAGCTTCATTGGCCATCGTGGAAAGTTCCCATCTGTTCCCGCAGACCCAAGACCTCCTGCAGCTGTGCTCCAGGGCTCAGGATTAGGACACCTGCACCCTCGGCCCTAGTTGGCATGTGGAAGATGGACTTCCAGACACACCTCTGCCAGGTCCAATAAACCTAACGCCATTTGACCTTTGAGTGCCCCAGCCATCTGCTGGCAGTGCATGGACTATATTTATTACAGCCTCAGGTTGGAGACTTCTCATTCACATGCCCTGCCTGGAAATGTGGGACCTCTTAGGGAAGGGAGATGAAACTCCAAAATCACTTTTTTAAAAAAAATCCTCACCCAAAGATATTTTTCTATTTATCTTCAGATAGAGTGGGAGGGAGAGGGAGAGAGAGAGAGAGAGAAACATCGATGTGAGAGAGACACATCAACTGGTTGCCTCCTGTACAACCCTGACCAGGGCCGGGGACGAACCACAACTGAGGTACGTGCCCTTGACCGGACTCAAATCTGTCACTCTTTGGTCCGCGGGCTGATGCTCTAACCTCTGAGCCAAACTGGCCAGGGCTCCAAAATCACTTTTATCTACAAAAACTACCATGATATCATGGAAAGAGAAACCGAAGTGGCAATCTCTTTAAAGACCACATAAAGTGAATAAATGAGAAATGTTCTCCCCATGTAGAAAAGCTGAAGTCTGCTCCTCAGATTCAAATATTTAGGGATTTAGTCACAATGAGAGTTTCTTCTTCTAAGCAGGTGTCTTTCTTTTACTTAGCTGCTGCATTCTCCTTCTATAACCAGAAATGACAAAACAAAATTGGGTTAAATAACCAAGCATGTTTTCTTTTCTGTTCTCTTTACTTTGGTTTCGTGATTGTCACAGTTCTAGAATTCTACTTGGGACTCTGCTCCTAAGCTCTGAAAGGGGGAGCTGGGTGGAGGAAGGGCCCTCGTGCCTCTGAGTGGCTGTGGGCTCCTGCCGCCCGCCAGCACTGCCCCCAGCCTGGCAGGAGCAAGTGGCGCCGACCCACAACCTTGGACAGCAGCAGCTGTGCCTCCGGAATCCTTGGAACCACGGCTCTGACCTTTCTTCCTACTCATTTTTGTTTCTTAAAGGACTGTGTCCAGGAACTTTTCTGCTGTTTTCACTTTACTTTGCCTATAAAGGTCTTCTTAAAAGCTGGATGAGCTGCTCTCCTCCTGCAGATCCTGTGCTCTCTCATTTGGCAGATTCATTGCCCCAACTCCATCAGATGGGGGAGGGAATGTGTGTGGTGGGGACGGGGTGCCGGTTGTTTTCCCACCTGGAGGGAATGTGGCACTGATTCCGTTCATTCAGTGCTACTGACCTGCAAGTGACTGATGTCAGAATCACAGTCTAAGCTGGACTTGGGGAATTCTCCCGTAGGTCAGGACAGCATGTGGTGCCGCAGGGCCGGGGCCAAGTACTGTCCACTGCTTTCTAAATGGAATTCTTTCTGTGGGGACCTTATTCACAGAAATAAGTGTTTGGTTTCTCCTGTTAACACTAGGGTGTACTCAGGAGGAAAGATACAGTTCAAGATTGTCCATTTAAATTCCTTGAAAAAACACCTTTTTTGACAAAAGATAGATATGTTAGGATAGCAACTGTCTACCCTAACTTAGGCCTGTCCTTCTCAGGACATGACATCTATCCAGTTAATGTCTCCCAACTGTCTTCTCTGAGAGGGAAATACAATGTAATTGTAAAATGTAAGGTAATTTTTTAAATAAGTGAATTGAGTTTTAAAAGTAAAAGAAAACCTAAACAGTTGAAACCTAAACCGAAAATTTCTGCCTCTTGGCCCAAGCACTCGTGTTATTTTAGGTGTGAAACAGCTCAAGTGAAAGTTCGCCCATAAATCTCTACGATATTTTATTGGTACTGCTTTATAATAGAGATCAAAGATTGGAATTGGAAGCCTGTCTTAATGTGGAGTCCAAAGAGTTTTAAGATGTTCCTTTCTGACCCCAGCAGGTTGTCAGAATGTTGATGTTTTGTTAATGTCAAACTGTGTAACACAGAGTTGATCAAATTCGGAATTCATGGAAGTGTTGATGTGAAAAAGAAAACTCTTTAAACAGAGATGTTGGCTGGCAAGTGAATTATCTCTGTCCTTTAAGTTTTTTGCACGTGCGAGTGGGGAGCTAGCTGAGTGCACCTTATTGTTAAAACCTCGAAGTCCTCAAAGAAAAGGAGAAAACTCACCAAGTTCTCAGGCTCAGACAGCCAATGGGCACTAAGGGTGTGAGGGAGGTTTGGGAGCCAGGGTGGCCTGAGCCAAGGGGGGCAGAAGAGGCCTCTGTAGCCCCACACAGCTCTAGGGCACCCAGGTGGGTTGTTGACAGCTGGCCCCCCTGAGCTACTGTAGCCCCCTTGTCGCTGCTAGTCCCTCCTGTTCCTCCTTGCCTAGATGGTTGATTCTTCCCCTCTGTGGCCCTTTCTGTTGGTCACAGGGCTGTCCTGGCTAACCCGTTGCTGAACTTGGCCAGCTTGCCCGCTGTGGCTTTTGCAGATGTTTCTACTCTCTGGGGCTGATAGAAGATTTTATAGTCTTGTTGGTACCCCCGCCCAGCTGCCTTGGGCAGTGGTGTATTTACCTAAATGATCAATTTCTCTCAGCTCTCTTAAGCCCTAGGCCAGAATGCTTAGAAAGTCAGTGTCCTGTCCTCACTGTCTCTTTTATCCATGACCAGCTTTAAGCTCTGACCTGACCCAACTTTGATCCTGGCTCTGAAACATGCTTAAGAAGACTCAGTACCCTTTAAGCCCCTTTCCTTTTCTGCTGCCTGAAGTGCTATTCATCCAGTTAGCATCTGTCAAGTGCCAGCTGTGTGCCAGGTGCCAGGTATATGGAGATGACAGAGATGCTGCTCTTGCCCTGGGAAGTCAGAGGAGCTGGGCATGTAACAGACAGTTACAGTACACTGGGCTGCCTGCGCTCGCCCGGTGAGGAAGTGCTACAGAGGAGGGAGAAGTTGTGTTTGCCCTGGTTGGTGGTAGGACAGGAGCTTCCCTAACAGCCAAGAAGGCTTCATCAAGCTATTGATTTTTGAGCAGTGTTTCAAATTGTGAGTAGAAAATTTCTGCATAGACCAAAGTGGATGGAGGGCATTCCAGGCCTGGGCTAGGAAAAGCATGGAACTTGTCAAGGAACAGTGTGTAGTTTAGAATTGCTGGGGTGTAAGTTATAGGGACTGCCAAGAGATGAAGTTACAGAGAGGCCTGGAATGGTGGACTAAAGAGCTGGGACTTCATTTTGAGGGCAAGTAGGGAAGTGACATGATCTCCTTTGACTAAGACAGAACATCACCTTAGCAACCATGTGGTTGAAGAATAGTGAGGCCACAGGCAAGAAAATTGTTATTTGTACCAGAGCCCTTTCCCTCCATCATGGCCCCTTGAGGCTTTGAGTGCCCCCCCCCCCCAGACTCTTAGGAGAGTCTACTGATGTGTTGGAGTCCAGATGGAGCCCAGGAGAACTAGAGCAATAGATATCTTCAGCCTGCGGCCAAAATGGACATCCTGAGCATGGAGTATTTCACATTTGCCCCCAAATTGCCTCCCCTCCAATCTAGCGATCCGTCTCACACAGCAAAGAGTAGGGCTAGGCAAATGGGAGAACTTCGCTTCTCACTGTTACTTTTACTGTCTCCTTGGAGGTAGGATCCAGAGGCCCTGTGCCAGCTTCTCCTGGAGAACCCTTGGCCACTGACCATGCTTTACCAAAGACTTCTTGGCCCCATTAAAAGTGTTTGGGCCCTCCCTTATTAGAAGGATGTCAAAAATCAAATTACTGAATTTAGCTCATCAACTCTCGGGAAAGGTAAGGCAATGTGTCCTAGTATAAGTGGGATTGCAGGTTATCACTGGGTGGAGTTTAGTAAGAAGATGCAGAAATCTGGAGCCTAATAAGGAAATTTGATCCAGAATAATTGCCACTCCAGAACTCTGCTGTTGGTTTAGGAGACTATTAGAAAACAACCCGAGAGAGACAAAGGCACCAACATTTGAGCAGTGGAGATGGAGAGGGAAAATCTCACTTGAGAGAGATTTAGAATGTAAACCCTACAGGACCCAGGAACTGAGGGATGTAGCAGGGAGAGGAGAGTGAAGGAATCAAGAGGTAACACCCGGTTGTGGTCTGTGGGAGGTGCGCATGAGCATGTGTGTGTGTGTTTGTGTGTGCAGTGTTTTTGTTGTTTACTTGCTTATTTAACTGGGACAGGACTGCTCTTAACAGAGAAAGAAAATATAGACACAGGAGCAGGTGCAGGGACAAAAATGCTGACCTTTGTCTTCTGCATGCAAGTTTGGGACGTCCAAATCAAGGTGTACAGAGAGCAGTGTAATTGAGGGGTCTGGAGCTACCAGGAGAGGAGAGGCAGGGCTAGAGGTGCATATATAGATGGGATTCATGTATCAGTAGTCATGCACACCCAGGGGTGAAGGGGCTCCTTGGGGAGAATGTGCAGAGAGAGAATGGAAAGCAAAGCCCAGAGGGCGAGGAGCACCAACGTTGAGGGAGCCAGCAGAGGACGGGAGGCCAGTAAGGACCGATACAGGGGAGATCTGAAAGTGTCCACTAGTTCTGTGTTTTAAAACATACATGCACCTATAATATGTAATATTTTACCTGACATATAGTGGTTTATGTGTGCACAGAAAAAAGACAAAAGTTCTATACCAACATGTTACCATTGTTTATTCTAAGACATGGGGCCTCAAAACTTTTGTATTCTCATGTTTTGGTTTGTTATCTAAAATTTCTGCAATGAACACATTTTTGCAATTTAAAAATGTATATTGGCTTGAGAAGTGAAAGGAAGGTGATAATGAAGATAGGACGAGTAAACTATTTTGAGAACCTTACATAAGAAGTGAAGGGGAGGGGTCCCAGGGAGGGGGAGATCTAGACTGGGGAGGAGGGTTGTTTGTTGTTCTTAAGACTAGGAGACTGGCCTTGTATTTATGGTCTACAGGAAAGATCTGAAGACCAGCAGAGCAGGTAGTTGATTGAGAAGAGTGTTGGTGGGAAGGGGTGGATCAAATGCCCAGACAGAAGGCCAGGCTTTGGACAGGGAGGACACTTGGAAGATGTCAGGGAACTGAGGTACTTAGGTAAAGTTAGAGGGGAAGGAGGCTGGAGAAACTGGCTGAAGGAAAGGGCTGGAAGGATGCTTGGGAGCAGGTGAGTCTGACGTTCTCACTTTCTCTATGCAGAAGGGTCGAGGTTTTCTGTTGAGAACGAGGGAGAAGGCAGTTGGGCAGGAGGTTTGAGCAGAGTAATGATGTTTTTGAAAAATCTGAGGGGCATAGAGGAAGGAACTAACCAAAGATGAGTGAAAGGACTGCCAGCCTCCACTGGGTAGGAGCTGAGGCTGGTGCACCTGCACCCGGCCCAGCGATTTCCTCTGTCACCACTCAGCTGTGAATGGCAAAAGCAGGAAAGGCAGATTGTGAGATTGACTGTGGATCTGTAGGCTTGGGACAGTGAAAGTGAGGGAGCTTGAGAACTTTGAAAGAATTACCCACGTGGTCCACGCTGAGTAGTGAAGCTAATGAAGACAAGGCAGGGCTCTGCTGGGGACAGCTCTGCAGGCGTCAGCGGATATAAAAGTGTTCACATGATGCTAATGACAGCCAGCAGTTTCTCAACTCCCAGAGAGACCTTTCTTCTTTTTCCCAGTTACACACCAAGTTCTGCACACATCGCCCCTTCCTCAGAGTCTCCAGGTACCATGGCAGACCTCACACAGCCACTGAGTGCATGGACCGCTGTGCTGTTGTCCAGGCAGGTCTTTCTGAAATGACAGAACTGTAGGTGAAGAAGCGGCTTAGCGGGAGCAGCTGCCTGTCTCCCCAGTCCCACCTCCCTGGGCTCCCTGCTGTGCTCTGGCCTGGACACATGGGCCACATGTCGTGCAGCATATTCCCAGTGACCCCGCAGAAATCAGGCTCGATTTATGAGAGGCCACGACATGCCAAACCACAAATGTGATTGTGGTTCATTCATTTTCCTTTCAAAGACAGAGAAATAACCATTTATTTACAAAACTGTGTGGACATAAAGACTGTTTTCTCTGAATTCTGCCCTAAGATCTAGTGAAAATTTATTAAAAGGAATACTCTTTAAAATTTAAATATAATTATACTACCTGAAAAGTTTTAATGTTTAGCTTCTTCCTGAGAACTTAGGGTCTTTGGCATCACAATGCAGTGTGAATATTAAAATGTTGTCTTCTGTAAAATACAGGAGAACAAGCAGTGCTTATATATAACCTGGGCAGCCACTGAGTGTGCCCATAGTCTTTAGGAGAGAGTAGCCAAAACAGTTTATCTTATACTTAAAGTACTAGCTGCCTATGAAAATACTTTGTAAGGATGTTTTAGAAGCCTACCATGTATTTCATAAAATCTTCTATGTGATGCAATAAACAATAAACATAGAAAAAAATAGGTGACTCATTTCTTGGGCAAAAGTCAGTCATTCATTTGCCAACCAGAAGAAGTGCCTGCTGTGTGTCAGGTGCTGGACAGAGAGACAGGAACAGGAGCTGGAGCTGGTCCTCATTCCTCAGGATTGCGTGGTCTGGTGGAGGGGGAGGCACATAGAGAAGCTATTAGGATGAGTGTGTTAAGGGCTACGGAAGTACCATGAAACAGCAGGAAGGATGGAGTAAGTGGTGGACATTCAGAACTGCCTCCAATCCTTTTTGGAAGAGCAGGGGTAGGGTGGGATGGGGGAGTACACAGAACACAGTGCACACTCCACCTGGGTGAATCTGTATAATCCTTTTAGAGATGGTGATGAGTTGAATCTAAAAGGATAAAAGTTGGCCAGATGCAAAACATCTGTACAGGTGTTCCAGAAAAAGGGAATGAGAGCTGGAGCAGTGAGCAGGCCTGGCAGCTGGAGGGTGTGCATTGAGCAGGTCAGCGTGGCTCTGATGGGGGTGTGGGAGGGGAGCACCAGGGCAAAGCCTGGTGGGGAAGGCTGAGCCAGGTGTCCAAAGGCCCAGTAGACTGTGGGATGGCCAGTGAGCTGACTTTTATTGGGCATCTTCAATATTGTTTTACTAATGAGAAAACCAAGACTCAGAGAACTAGACCAGCTTACTTAATTTGTACAGAAAGTGGTGAACCCCAGGATTAGACCTCAAGTCTATCTAGCTTCAAAGCCTTTGCTTTTTTCCCTGCATTTTGCCGATGATGAGTCTGCACTTTACCGTATTGGTTAATGGTTTTTAGACAATTTGCCTTTTTGCAAATAAAATCTTAACCTCAAATTCCAATATATAGTGTTATCTGAACAGATCTGGTTGTATTCATTAACATAAACTTCTTCCATATTTAAATGCATGGCACTTAGGAGATCAACTAATAAAAACAGTGGCTTTCTTTTTAATAAGCTCTTTTATTTTGGATTTACAGAGAAGTTGTAATAACAGTACAGAGAGGTCCCACACTCAGTTTCCCCATGGTTAACATCTTCACATTACCATGGTACATTTGCTATAACTAAGAAGTTGCCATCAGAACATTACTGTTAACTAAAGTCTGTACTGTATTTGGATTTCACCAGTTTTTCCTCTAATGTCTCCTTTCTGTTCCAGGGTCCATTCCAGGGTACCACATTGCATTTAGTTGCAATGACTTTCTTTTGACTAACACTAACACATGAAGTCAGGAGTTATGTTACATTCTCAGATGCTCAGCTTTGTGATTCATGATCAGATACTGCCTTGCACACGTAGAAGAAATCCTAACAATCTGTAAAGGTAATAAGCCTGGACTGCAAGCCTGCAGAGTGAGCAGCCTGCTACCAAAATACAGTTGGTATAATTATCTGATAATGCAGCCCAGAGAAGAATCCCAGAACGCACCCCTACAATTCGATTTAGACTGTTTTACTCAGCTTGGGCTGTCATACAATATACCATAGACGGCTTAAACAACACATATTTATTTTTTTCACAGTTCTGGAGGCTAAAAGTCCCAGAAGGAGGTGCCAGCCAATTTGGTTCCTACAGAGGACTCTCCCTGGCTTTAGACAGCTCTGTCCTCACTGGCCTTTTTGGTGTGTGTGCAGAGCAGGGAGGAGATTATCTCTTGTTATACAATCAGAGACCCACCTTTATGACCTCATTTAACCTTGATCACCTCCTAAAGACCTCATCTCCAAATACAGCAAATTGAGGGTTAGGGCTTCAACATGAAATTGGGGACAGAGACACAATTCAATCCATAGCATAGTCCAAAGGCTGAAATTACAATCATGACACAATATGAAACTCTCTCCACTTTGTTCAATGTGTTTATGCAGGTAAAAAAGTATTAACTTTGTAGAACACTCGATACATGCAAGAAAACATATTAGGTCACATTTTAATACTGTTAAATGTTAAAGAAAATATAGTATTATCTGAACAGATGGTGCAAAGGTAATGATGAGAAAAATGTCAAAAGTGGCTATCTTATCAAAGCTGTTACTGGATGTTTCCAGGTGGTTATTAGATTGCACAGAGGTGTTAAAAAGATACGGCATCCTTTAGGATAATGCCAAGTAGTGCCATACAGTTAGTTCTTAATTATTTGTTAGTGGTGTGGGCCATGAGTTCT
Source organism: Tadarida brasiliensis (assembly GCA_030848825.1). NCBI lineage: Eukaryota > Metazoa > Chordata > Mammalia > Chiroptera > Molossidae > Tadarida > Tadarida brasiliensis. The sequence continues at coordinate 101,628,025 of CM061265.1, forward strand.
GGAATTTACTTTTCCATACCAAAGGTTATTTACTGGACTAAAATGGTACAGGTACAGATACTTCAGACAGAATAAGAAATCACTGAGGTTTGTCTTGCCTTTGCTGACACAGAAACTTAACTAGCTAACTTTATGTCAACTAGTGCCTAGTTACCCCTCTTACCTGTTACTCCTCAGTTACTCCACACAGAGTAGCGTGTTACCTGTGATTCACTGCAAATCAGGTAGGTCCACAGTGTGTTAAATGAATGGCTGTTGCTGCTGCTATTTGTAGTTTGGGGGAGGGGTGAATGGTAATGTCATCCATCTAGAAAACTGGGAGAAGGACTAGAGCCAAAGGCAGGAGGGAGAGAGTTTGAAGTGTCTTTAGGAGATCCAGGTAGAGATATTCATTTTATCTCTGGAATTTTAGAGAAAAAAAGTAACATTCTAGGATAGCTGTAAGTCATCATTTGAAAATAAATTGAAGAGAATTTTTTTAAAGAGGGTATACCATTGAATCACTTTATTAGGGAATAGATAGATCAGTAAAGGGAAGAAATAATTTAGGCTTAAAACACTGCAAAATGAGTGACTAGTTGATCACAGTGTTCATCTAGGGAACCTGGATTTATGAACCTTTCAGGAATATTTCACTGGAATATCTATAATGTTTGAATGTGTGATTTGGTCAGTTGTGTTCTTTTCAATTACTGCAGCATTGATTCAGCAACTTTACTTTGACGAAATTCTGTCACAAGTTTATACTTAGCCCTTAGGTCGTTTTCATTATCTCCAGCTTTATTGAAGAATCACTGACAAATATAATTGTATATTTTTAAAGTGTACAATGTGATGATTTCATATACATATTCATTGTGAAATGATTGCCAAGATCAAGATAATTAATCCATCACCTCATGTAATTAACTCTTCTGTGTGTAAATGGTGAAAGGTCACTTAAGATCTGCTCTCAAGGACATACAAATGGCCAAGAGACATATGAGAAAATGTTCAATGTCACTAATCATCAGAGAGATGCAAATTAAAACAACTATGAGGTATCACCTTACACCTGCCAGAATGGCTGCCATCAATAAATCAACAAACAACAAGTGCTGGTGAGGATGTGGATAAAAGGGAACCCTAGTGCACTATTGCTGGGAATGCAGACTGGTGCAGCTATTATGGGAAACAGTATGGTGTTTCCTCAAAAAATTAAAAATGGAACTGCCATTTGACCCAGTGATCCCACTTCAAGGAATATATCCTAAGAAGCCTGAAACACCAGTCAGAAAGAATATATGCACCCCTATGTTCATAGCAGCACTATTTATAATTGCTAAGATCTGGAAACAGCTCAAGTGTCCATCAGTAGATGAGTGGATAAAAAAGCTGTGATGTATTTACACAGTGGAATACTATGCAGCTGTAAAAAAACAAAGATCTCTTACCCTTTGAGGTAGCATGGAGGACCTGGAGAGTATTATGCTAAGCAAAATATGCCAGTCAGAGTAAGACAGGTATCACATGATCTCATTTATTTGTGGAATCTAATGAACAAAATAAACTGACAAACGAAATAGATCCAGAGACATGGAAGTAGGGAACAGACTGACAAACCTCAGAGGGAAGGGGAGAGGGGGGCAGGAAGAGAGAAACCAAAGAACTGATATGCATATATGCATAACCAGTGGACACAGACAACAGTTAGGTGAAGCCAGGGAGTGATGGGAGTGGGAGGAGGAGGGGTCAATGGGGGGAAAAGAGGAGGGACATCTGTAATACTTTCAACAATAAAGATAAATTAAAAAATATAAATAAATGAAAATGGCCACACAAAAAAAGATCTGCTCTCAGCAAATTTCAAGTATACAGTATCTTATTATTAACTGGAGTCACCATGCTGTACCTTAGATCCTCAGAATGTATTCATCTTATAACTGAAAGTAGGTACCCTTTGACCAACATCTCTCTCTCTTCCCATCCTATCCCCTACCCCCACTCCTAGCCCCTGGCAACCACCATTCTACTCTCTTTCTGTTCTATGAAATGAGCTTTATTATTTTATTTTTTTAAGATTTAACATATATGTGATACCGTACAGTACTTGTATTTGTCTGTGTGGCTTATTTCACTTAGCATAGTGCCCTCCAGGTTCATCCATGAGGCAGGATTTCCTTCCAATGGCTGAATAATATTCCAGTGTGTGTGTGTGTGTGTGTGAATGAATGTATGTAGCTCACATTTTTTTAGCCATTTATCTGAGACACACACACACACACACACACACACACACACACACACAAATGTGTATCACATTGTTTTAATCCATTCATTCATAAGCAGACACTTAAGTTGTTTCCATGTCCTGGCTATTATGAATAATACTGTAATGAATATGGGAGTGCAGATATCTCTTTAAAGTACTGATTCCATTTCCTTCTAATATATACCTAGAGGTGGGATTGCTGGATCGTATGGTAGTTCTATTTTTAATTTTGAGGTAACCCTGTACTATTTTCCACAGTGGTTGTACCAATTTACATTCTCACCAACAATGTATAAGAGTTCCCTTTCCTCCACATCTTTGCCAACATTTGTTACTTCTTGTCTTTTTTATAATAGCCATCATAATAGATGTGAGGTGATATAGAAATAAAGAAAGCAATCCCACTTACAATAGCATCAAAAACAATAAAATACTTAGAAATAAATTTAATCAAGGAGGTGAAAGACCTGTACACTGAAAACTATAAGACTGCAATGAAAGAAATTGACAAAGACACAAATAAGTGGAATGATATCCTATTCTTGGGGTGGAAGAATTAATATTGTTAAAATGCCCATACTATCCAAAGTGATCTACAAATTCAGTGTAATCCCTATCAAAATTTTAATTGAATTTTTCATAAGAACAAATAAACTATCCTAAAATGTATTTGAAATCACAAAAGACCCTAAATAGCCAAAGCAATCTTGAGAAAGAAGACAAAGCTGGAGGCATCACATTTCTGATTTAAAAATATATTACAAAGCTATAATAATCAAAACAGTATGGTACTAGCATAAAAATGGACACATAGATGATGGAACAAAATAGACTGCCCAGATATAAACCCACAGATATATGGTCAACTAATCTTTGGCAAGGATGCCAAGAATGCACAATGGGGAAAGATAGTCTCTTTCAATAAAAGTTGGGAAAACTGGACAGCCTCATGCAAAAGAATGAAACTGGACCCCTGACTTACACCATGCATAAAAATTAACTCAAAAGGAATTAAAAACTTAAATGTAAGACCTTGGGTGGAATAGTTACATCCTCAAGTACAAGTCATTCTTGAGTCTAGAGTTTCAATTTTAGTATATAGTTAATGTAGTTGTTTTTCTTTGTGCTAATGTATCTTTTCCCTGTTACCAGTTATTCCTACCTTTCAGTTCATATTGCTGTTTGATGTTAGAGGCTCATGGAAAAGTATCATATAGTGTGGTCTTTCTGATAGTCTTTGGGGAAAAGAGCTGCCTCCATCTTCAGCTCTCTCTGGAAGCTCAAGCTGCTCACCAAAACTCTTCTGTGTGGGATGTTTCTAAGCCTGTGTAAACTCCTGCGGATTGGAGAAAGGTGCTCATGGTTCTGTTCTCTGTTTGCAGGTAGTCCCCATGCTTCCCAGGGTGCTGTGTGAGGAGCTATGCAGCCTCAACCCCATGACCGACAAACTGACCTTCTCCGTGATCTGGACGCTGACTTCAGAGGGCAAGGTAACAACTTACACTTGTGTTCATTCCATTCAGTGAGTCCCTGTTAAGTCCCCACTGGCTGGAGTCCCAAGGTGGTAGGTGAGAGTGATATAGGGGCAGCCACCATAGAGGAGAACATATAAGATCTTCTGTCTCTGAAAGCTGTCAGTCCTGAGCTGCAATGAGGACCTGTCTGAAGGATGACATTCAGGGAAAAGGTGGTGACTTTGGGTAGGTGGGGTGGAATCAAACTATGAGGAGCCACACATGTCAGTCACAAGTGAATTGTAGGTGTTGGGGTTCCTCTGAAGTGTCATGAGAAAGGCGACCTTTAGAAAGATTAGTGCTGTATCATTGTGTGGGATGACCTGGTGGCTTAAAGATGAATTAAATTTTTTTTAACTTATCTTTATTGTTGAATGTATTACAGATGTTCCTCCTTTTTCCCCTATTGACACCCTTCCTCCCCACTCCTGCCCCCCTCCTGCCTTTCCCCACACTGTTGTCTGTGTCCATTGGTTATACATATATGCATATAAGTTCTTTGGTTTATTTCTTCCCACCCCCCCCCAACCCCCTTCCCTTTGAGGTTTGTCAGTCTAACAACAAATTTGTACTTCTTAATCCCTTCACCTTTTTCACCCATTCCCCCAACCCCCCTCCCATCTGACAACCAACAAAATGTTCTCTGTATCTATGAGTGTTTCTGTTCTGCTTGTTCATTTTGTTTGTAGATTCAATTGTCGATAGAGATGTATTTATTGCCATTTTGTTTGTTCATATTTTTTATCTTTTTCTTCAAGAAGACCCTTCAGTATTTCATATAATAATGGTTTGGTGGTGATGAACTCCTTTAGCTTTTTCTTATCTGGGAAACTCTTTATATGTCCATCAATTCTAAACGATAGCTTTACAGGATAGAGTAATCTTGGTTGTAGGTTCTTGCTTTTCATCACTCTGAATATTTCTTGCCACTCCCTTCTGGCATGCAAAGTTTCTTTTGAGAAATCAGCTGACAGTCTTATGGGAGCTCCCTTGTAGGTAACTAACTGCTTTTCTCTTGCTGCTTTTAAGATTCTCTCTTTGTCTTGAACCTTTTGTATTTTGATGATGATGTGCCTTGGTGTGGGTCTCTTGGGGTTCATCTTGTTTGGCACTCTCTGTGCTTCCTGGAGTTGTATGTCTGTTTCCTTCACCAAGTTAGGGAAGTTTTCTGTTGTTATTGTTTCAAATAGTTTTTCAATTTCTTATTCTCTCTCTTCTCCTTCTGGCACCCCCAAGATGCAAATGTTGTCATGCTTGAAGTTGTCCCAGAGGCTCCTTACACTATCCTCATTTTTTTGGATTCTTTTTTCTTTTTGCTGTTCTGATTGGGTGTTTTTTGCTTCCTTATGTTCTAAATCGATGGTTTGCTTCTTGGCTTTACCTACTCTACTATTGAATCTCTGTAAATTATAAGATGAATTAAATTTTCACAAGGTAGTGCCATAATCAAGGCAAAGGTGATGAAACTGCAGTGAGAACAGAAAAGTGAAGAATGTCAGCAAGCATTCCCTAAATAGAGGGAATAAATGATACAAACAAATGAAAGGTGACTCTAGGAAAAACTAGTTCCCTCCCCTAAACAGAAACAACTCTAAACACTCAGAAATAGGGTAATGATTAAGTATGCTATGGTTCCAACTCAATAGCATGTTATGCAATTACTAAAGCTGTTACAAAGACCATGTAAGAACATGGGAAATGTCTATGCTGTAAAATTAAATGAAAGAAAAAAGAAGATATTTAATTATGAAGAGGTTCCAAATAAAGATGGAGGATCAAATACCCACATTTGCTTTCATTCCCTCCCAAAACCTCACTAAAACAACAGTGAAGAGATTTTTTTAAAAAGACATAAACCCACAAGGACAAAGAGAATGGGATAGGAGACAACGGCAACAACATTCTGGAAGCTGGGAAGCAGATGGCTGCGTGGTAACTGACTTAGCAGTCCTGAGAAAGCTGAATCCTGTGCCAGCAACAGAGAAAGCCAAGAAACAACCCAATTTACACAGCACAACCCTAAAGAAATTCAGAAACTGGCAGCGCCAGGTAACTGTAAAATGGGAGAGAGGTGGGTGAAGAGAAGATTAACTCTACTGATTGGAAGCTTATTTAAAATATTGCCCATCCCATAATTTAGAAGAAGACCAGAAATTTATTCTCTGGACAGGATAAAGTAAGGGTGTTTGAACTAGGGGACACCCAACACACGATGGTGGTGGTCCCTTGGCGGAGGTTGAGTGGACGCTGGCACACCGAATGTTACGAATCCCACCTTTCTTTTCCCAACCAATCCCAGAATTCTGGTAGCGCGCCTATACTCTGAGTCAGGAGATGGAGAAATTCTCTGAGGAATCTGAGTAGCAAAGCAGATTTAAAGGTAATAGCCTCAGGGTTTCTGAACCAAGAGCCTAGGTTTATCTCCTATAGTAAAGTTTATGGACAATCAGCTCCACTCACACAAGCAGAGGTTTTTAGGGTTTCACGAACTATCAGCCTTTTAGTATGTCACTCATGTATGAAGAGACCACCAAGAGGAAAGCCTCTAACATGATATAGAAAAACAAAGCAAGTGAAGAGAAAAATAGCAACTGGAACAAAAAAGACTATACAGGGAAACAAAACTGTTGTTTACGTCCTCGGAGAATTGTTTTTAAAAGAAAGTATCTATATCGCAAGATCTAAATACTTTTATTTTATTTTTTACTTATTTATTGTTTTGGTTAATTCTCACCTGAGGATACTTTCCCATTAATTTTTAGATATGGGGGGGGGGGGGTGGCGGGGAGAAACATCTATTGGTTGTCTCCTGCACAAAATCGTTAAAATATCTGTGTGTCTGAATTTCTGGAACCATGATGTACACCGGCAGTTATCAAGCTTTTTGGTCTCAGGATCTGCTGCACTAAAAAATTATTGAGGATGTCAAAGAACTTTCATGTGGATTACCACTGCTTACCCTATTAGAAATCAAAACTGATTAAATTTTAAACACTTATTTTAACTTAAATAATAAATTCAATTCATTATATGTTAACATAAATACCATTTTGTGAAAAATAACTATTTTCTAAAACAAAATTAGGAGAAAAGCTTGTTTTACGTTTTTGTAAATCTCTTTCACATCTGTCTCAGAAGACATTAACTGAGTTCTCACATGTACATCTATATTCAGTCTGCTGAGATAAGATCTTTTGGTTGAAATATGTGAAGAAAGTATGGCTTCAGACATATATGTAGTTGGAAAAGAAAGGAGTGTTTAAATAGCTTTTTCAAATAATTGTGGATATTCGTTTATCTTTGTACCACACCAGGATTTGACAGTAATTTCTTAAAAGTTAATTGCAATCTAGAATCTGAAACCATATCTATTATGGACTGAATTGTGCGTCCCTCCTCCCCAAATTCATGTGTTGAAGCCCTAACCCTCGATGTGTCTGTATTTGGAGGTAGGTCCTTAAAGGAGATAATTAAGGTTAAATGAAGTCATAAGGGTGGAGCCCTGATTAAAAAAAAAAAAAAAAAAAGATAGGATTAGTATCCTTATAAGAAGAAACCAGAGAGCTTTCTCTCCCTTCCATGTGAGAACATGTTGAGAAGGTGACCATCTGTAAACTAGGAAGAAAGATCTCACAAGATCACAAGAGCCGAATCAGCTGGCAACTTGATCTTGGACTCTTGGCCTCCAGAAATGAGAGAAATAAATATCTGTGATTAAGCCACCCAGTCTGTGGTATGTTGTTATGGCAGCCCTAGCAGACTAATATAATATCAATAGAATTTTTTTTTTACTAGGTTACATTCAGATCTATTGGTCTTATACTCTGAATGGATCTTTTACCCATGCTTGATTTTTTATTATGTATTTAGAAATTTAGATCATTTGGAAAATATTGGCTTGTTATGCTGATCTTCTATTTTATTTTATTTATTTATTTATTTTATCCTCACCTGAGGACATTTTTTCATTTTTTGTTCAGATAGAGTGGGAGGGAGAGAGAGGAAGAGAGAGAGAAACATCCACGTGAAAGGACACATCGAGTGGCTGCCACCCGCACGACCAACCAGGGCCGGGGACAAACTGCAACCGAGGTATATGCCCCTAGTGGGAACCGAACCCGGATCTCTCTGGACCACAGGCTGACGCTCTAACCGCTGAGCCAAACTGGCCAGGGCACTGATCTTCTAAATGTGGACCATTTCATTATATGATATCAAGAAATCATATTTGTTACTATCACCACTGCTCATAGACAGGTCTTTTAGTATTAGGAAATGTGTGTATTATATGTCAGATACAAGGTTTCCAAAATTCCAATTTTTGTGAAAGTTCAACTTTTATCATTGGCAATAAATGATGTCAGTTGTTTTCCTTGAAGTGCCAAATAATCATAGTTTGTGTGTCAGTTGTTCCTTCAGGTAAAAGTAATATTGCATAAAAAAGCAATCAGCTTAGCTCACAACTCAGTTATATAAATGCTTTTCCTCAAGATAATCATCGTACTTTGGCATGTAGCATAAGTGATTAAAACAAGTACTCAAGGGTTGAGACATAATAAAGTTAATAACTTTTATTGCTTCATCAGAAACATTCTTAAGTGAACTAGCTTTTCCCCCCTGCTGGTGTGAAGTGGTGATGAGTACCCTGACCACTGGTACCCTTTGTTGCCATGGCCAGATTCATGCCAAGGCAACAGCAGTTTTCCCCACCAGTGCTTTTATACCATTGGTATAAATATTAACACATGGAAAAGGGCAAATAATGCCTTAGCACTATTATGAAAATAGTTTTGACTTCATGGGTCCCTGAAAGGGTCCCAGGGATCCCCAGGAGTCCACAGACCATGCTTTGAGAACCACTGCTTTAGACAGTTGGTAGAGTTTGGGATGGATTAATGTACATAGTGTACAGAAAAAACAGGCAAATTAAAGCAAGACAGTTATTGCCCTGGCCCATGTGGCTTAGTGGTTAGAGCATCAACCCATGCACAGGTTTGATTCCCAGTCAAGGGCACGTACGGGCACGTACCTGGGTTGAAGATTCGATCCGTGGCCCCAGTCAGTGTGCATACAGGAGGTGGCCAGTCGATGTATTTCTCTCACATCGATCTCTCTCTCTCCCTTTCTCCCCTTACCTCCTTCCCTCCCTTCCACTGTCTCTAAAAATCAATGAAAAAAAATATCCTCAGGTGAGGATTAACAAAAACAAAAAAACCAAGACAGTTATTAATTCCAGTAAAAATAAAAATTGTGTTGGAAAGAAAAGTAACACTTAGTATGTACATAATCATAATAGTTAATTCTGATAGTTTATGATGTAACTTTATTGGGAAAATGAGGGCCTAGACCGGTTATGTGGGTTTGGTTAGGGGAGGAGAGTATGTGGAAAGAAAAATAAATTCTCTTCTTCTATAGTGAAAAGTTTGTGAATAATGCCTAAAACTGAAAAATCAAGAAATATAAATGAAGCAGGATATATTAGAAATATGAAAGTAATGACAGAATAATCTGATCTGCTAAAAGAGGTGGGTGGGGCAGGAGGGAGGGGGTGGACGAAGGCTGCTCCTTTCCATAACAAGCCTTTAAAACTGTTTGTGTGAACTATGGATACTTCAATCTTCTAATTTTTATTTTGCAAAATTTCAAACATACAATAACCCCACCGTGCCTATCTCCCAGATTCAACTACTATCAACATTTTTTTTTCTTTGCTAAAATACTTTAAAATAAACCACAGACATCATGTCATTACACTCATACATATTTTGGTATGTGACTCTAAAAAATTTGGACACTTTCTTACGTAACCACAATGCCATTAGCACACCTAGCAATAATGCTGGTGCCTCGGTGTCATACCCAAAATCCAGTCCATAATTACATTTCCAGGATTGCCTCCAGTTGATTTGTCTGAACTGGAATCAAAGCAAGTTACACACATTACATTTGGTTTTTATGACTCCTATGTATCTGATAATAAGTTCCTCTGTAAGAGTCAAGAAGCAAACCTGATCTGAAATACAAAGAAGGAATTGTGAAGAGAGTGTGCCAGCAATCATATTTTGGTGGGGGTGGGAACATGCATGGGGAAAAAATGAATGGAAAAAGACCAGAAGGAAATAAAATAGAATGCCAATAGTGGTTGTATTTGGGCAGTAAGACTATGAGTAATTTTTTCTACTTTTTTTGTGTTTTCTAATGTTTTTTGAAAGCACGTATTACTTTTATATTTTTATAAGTGCTTATTTTTGCAAAAATTTAACTAAATAGAAAATAAAAGCCCATAGAAGAAAACGAATTTGAGTCAACAGAAAAGAACGTTGAATCTGAATTATGCCTGCCAGGGTCAGACCCAAGGAATAAAAAGCTGCCTGATCTAATGAGCTTCTAAAATATGAGGGTCATAAAAGAAGCACTAGAAAGAGGCACTCTGAAAGCTCAATTGGTCTTTAGGGTTTCTGTTGGAGGCAGTGTCTCGTAACCAAGCCTTCTGGCATGAGGGGGCTGCGGAGCAGGTGTGAAGTAGGCACAGGGTCCAGGAGGGGATGCTGGGCCTCTATCAGACCAAGCCAAATAGGAAGTGCAGGGATTTGGACTGGGAACAGTTGTGGAGCCACTAACCACACTTCTAGTACTGTGGTCTCCCAAGCACCCTACCAGACCAAGAGAGCACATAGGGGGTGGACCTGGCTGGTTAGTCTGGGCATGTAGTGACAGATGAGTATCTCTTACAGTCCAGATGCATGAAATGGGACTGGAGGGACAGATGGGAGGGTCAGGGAGCCAGAGAAGGCCAGTGAGGAAACTGAACAAATGAGGAGGAGGGTGGCCAAAGCCTGAGGCTGGGTTTGTATGTAGTGATGGCTTCTCGTGGTATAAGCCTTGGGCTTAGAAGGAGCTGGAGCAGGGCAAACAGCATCACCACTGCTACGACATAGCTACCAATCTCACCTGGAGTTGAAGTGGAGAAAGATTTTTATTTTTCCTTAGGCTGTGGGAAAGTCTCACTGGAGCAGGCATGGTCTGCTATAGAAAGGCTGTTTTTAAAAACACCCACTAGTCCGGCCGGTGTGGCTCAGTGATTGAGAATTGACCCATGCACTAAGAGGCTGCCGGTTCGATTCCTGGTCAGGACACATGCCTAGGTTGTGGGCCCGATCCCCAGTGGGGGGCATGCAGGAGGCGGCCAGTCGATGTTCTCTCTCATCGATGTTTCTATCTCTTCCTCTCCCTTCCTCTCTCTCTAAAACCAATAAAGGAAAAAAAAATTTTTTTTTTGAAAACACCCACTAGACTCCTGGCCAGTGTTGCTCAGTGGTTAGAGCTCTGACCTGCGCACCGAAAGGTCACAGGTTCGATTCTTAGTGAAGGGCACATGCCTGGGTTGCAGGTTTGATCCCTGGCCCCAGTTGGGATGCGGAGGCAACTAGTCAATTCTCACATTGATGTTTTTCTCTCTCTCTCTCTTTCTCCACCCCACTCCCCGTCCCTCTTCCTCTCCCTCTCTTTCCCTCCCTTCCACTGTCTAAAAAAATCAATGGAAAAATATCCACTAGATTTTTTTAAACATCAGTAGAAAATCTTGGTCATATATGCTTTAATTAATCCAGTGTCCAGATTTTTAGATCTGCCCCCTTCCTCACCACTACCACATTTGTCACCTGTGTCCAAGCTGCCATCCCCCACCTGGAATACACTGGCTTCCTGATCGTTTTCGTAGCTTCTGCTTCTGCCCTACTCATCTTATCTCCACTGGGCAGTCAGAGTGGTCCTTCTAAATCAGAAACTAGGTCTTGTCTCTCCTTTTTGTTTTTTTTAACTTTCCAGTCTCTTATTCAGAAAAAAATCTGAAGTCTTCACAATGGGATTTTTTTTCCTATTCTTTTCTCCCTGTCTTCTCTGCTATAAATGCATGAACTGCAGAGTCTGCTTGGGACTAGAGTCTCTTCTCATTTCCTAGAGCATCTTTGCTTTGGGAAAAGCTGGCTTTTATTGGACAACTGAGCCCTTCACTATGTAGCAGCTCCCCACCCCAGTTTCCGTGACCCGACTTCACTCAAGGTCACACTTTCCTAACTGCCACCTTAGAACATCCTTCATGTCTCTGCCCGTTCCTTGGAGCTCTAGGAAAACCTTTCCAGTCCCCACCATTTTGAACATTGGACATTGTAGGGGAACTATGCTATATTACCAGTTCAGGCTTTCTTCAGCTGGACCTTCAATGTGCTACTTAGGAATCCTTTTATTTATTGCTGGTGTAGCTGTTTCAAACCTTTATCTTGGATCCAGGCTTCAACTTTGCATTACACTCCTCTTTCCTTTGAGATCCATCATTCTCCGGGGAGACTTTCGGTTCTTCTTGGAAACCAGGGAAACCAATTGGCTTGATCTGCTGAAGTCCCCACTTCAGAGAGTCAGAATTCCCCTCTCTTCCTTTCTTCATCCTCTCCTCTCTCTTCATGCAGAAACACCTCCTGTTCCAGCCAGGGTTCAAGCCCCACCTTCTCTAGATCTGTTGATGGCATCAGCATCCTCCAGGCCACTCAGACTCAACCTGTAGCCTGCTTCCCATCCCAGCAGTTCCAGCTCTACCTTTGCACAGTGCCTCTAGTCAGCCTCTCTTTTCTGTCACCACAGTCACTGTCCTACTCAGGTCCTTGCCATCCTCCTCTGCGATGGCCGAGAGAAACTGTTCGTGGCCTCTCCATTCTATTTCCCCAGTCGTATTAGATGCTTTTCTAGAAGGCAAATCTGGTCTTATTACACTGTTGTTTAACATCCTTCTACAGCTGGACAGTGGGTCATGGTTATCCACAAAAGTCCCATCTCCAAAGCATGACATGCAAAGACCTCACCAACTCCTCCCCCACTGCATGACCATCTGCCGTCATTCTCCAGTCTCCTCGGCCCCTACTCCCTACTCTTGCTGGGTTTGTTTGGCCTAATATGAAATTGTCATGCTTCTGAGACTTTGCATATGCTTTTCCCTCTTCTTAGACTGTTCTTCCCTCGTCTCTACCAGTATGAATCCTACTTATTCTTTGAGATCCAGCTAAAATACCACTTCTTCCATGAAACTGTTATTAGTCCTTCATTCATTCATTTAGTGAATAGTCATTGAATATTTGCTCTGTTGAACACAAGGTATGAAGATACAGGAATTAAATATGTACCAAAATAGAAACAGTACATAGTTATCTCCTGATGGTGGATTGATAGGAGATTCTTTTTCTTCTCTTTTTCCCACCTGTATTTAACTTTTCTGCAATGGATGCATATTGCCATTGTAGTAAGAGAAAAGTAAGAATTCTTTTGAGATTTTTTTTCCTTTTTTTTAAATAAACACATGAGAGATATTGGAGTTTGTTTGTAGGCTGCGTCGAAAGGCAAATACAAATGGAGATACTGAAAGATGAGGAAAGAAGAACAGATTTTTATTTTTATTTATTTATTTATTTTTAATCCTCACCCGAGGACATTTTTCCATTTTTGTTCAGATAGAGTGGGAGGGAGAGAGAGGAAGAGAGAGAGAGAGAAACATCGATGTGAAAGGGACACATTGAGTGGCTGCCTCCCGCACGACCCAACCAGGGCCGGGGACAAACTGCAACCGAGGTACGTGCCCTTAGCGGGAACCGAACCTGGGCCTCTCTGGACCGCAGGCCGACGCTCTAACCGTTGAGCCAAACCGGCCAGGGCGAAGAACAGATTTTTAGAGCCAGGTCATGAAGGAAGTAGGAGACTCAAGACCCAAACCCCAGGGCGGGGAGAGGGGAGGAATTGCTCCCAAGAGGAGCACAAGGACCACCAACTCGCCAGCCTAGAGGGAGTGAAGATTGGTGGCCCCTGCCGGAGTCTGGGGACGGTGTAGGGTGGACAACCTGTGATGGGCGCAGATGGGAGGAAGCCGTCCTCCCTGTCAGAACCGTTTCTCCTCCACCCCTGCAGAACCTGGGAGCACTTTGTGCACAGGTCTGTGGTGCTGTTAGATTTTTACACCCTGTAAGCAGAGCCCAATTTTCATTTTTTATCTCCTCCCCCTCCACACACAGTGCCACAGTGCCATGTACCCCCGCCCAAAATACTAAAAAATTATTTCATAAAGTGAATTACATATCTGTTTTCACAGTTCTTTGTTGATTTAGTCTGCTTAATTCAGACGACATTCCCCTTGGTAAGGCATTTGTATGCACAGTGGCCTTCTGGGCACTCCTGAGCCCTGTCCTGGGAGTGGAGGAGGGCCTTCCATAGCTCATGCCAGGAAGGGGCACTGCCTGCGTCCTCCGGACGACCCCTCCTCAGAGGTGCACCCCACGGTTTCTCCATGCTCACCCTGCCACTGCCCTGCCAGCTGCCAGCCATGGAAATCCTATGAAACGTGAAAGATAAAAGTGTGGCCCTGGCCAGCGTGGGTCAGTGGTTAGAGTGTCGGCCCACACACTGGTGGGTCTCGGTCTCGATTCGCAGTCAAGGGCACGTACCTGAGTTGCCCCAGTCGGGGCTTGTCTGGGAGGCAACCAATCAATATGTCTCTCTCACAGTGATGTTTCTCTCTCCCCCCCTACCTCCCTCTCGCCCTCTCCCCCTTTACCTTCCACTCTCCATTTTAAAAAATTTTTTTAAATCCTCACCCGATGATATTTTTCCATCTATTTTCAGATAGAGTGAGAGGGAGAGATAGAGAAACATCTATATGAGAGAGACACATCGATTGGTTGCCTCCAGCATGACCCCAACCAGGGCTGGGGACCGAACCTCACCCAAGGTACGTGCCCTTGACCGGAATCGAAGCCACGACTCTTTGGTCTGAGGGCCAATGCTCTAACTGCTGAGCCAAACTGGCCAGGGCCCTTCTACTCTCCCTAAAAAAAAAAAAAAATCCTCCGGTGAGGATTAACAAAAGCCACTCTAGGGTCATCATGTTGTCTGCAGTGTTGTGTGCCCTGGGGCTTCAGTCAGTGGTGAAGAAGTGCTCCTTGGGTTTATGTCAGTCACTCTCTATCTCAGGCCTGTAAAGACCACCGGGGACCACAGCAGTCTTTGGAAAAACTCTTCTGTGTTCTTGGTCCCTTGTGTCCCAGTTTGCTAATGAAGGCACCAGGCAATTAGAGGCTTACCTAAGGTCACTTCAAAGTAACAGCAAACTAAACCTGGACACTGATTTTGCTCTGAATCCTTGGGATTCAAATAAATTCAAAGTAAAATATTTTCAAGAAATAGAAAACAAAATAAAAAGCCATTCATCATTTATTTATAAGACTGTCGTGTTAAAAATTATTTTTAATCAGCTTTTTGCCTGCATTTTTATATTATTAATAGTGGATTTGGCTTAAATCGTAAGGACTTGAGCCCTGAGGTTAGTAAACAACATAGCAGGTCACTTTGCTGGGTGTCTTTTAAAAAAGGATGTACCTCTGTTTGTGAGAGCTGGCTCAGGTTGGTCTTGTGGAAAGGCTGGAGGTCAATTAACCTCACTGTCCCTGGAAATCGGATTTTGTGTTTCCTGGGTCTGTCTGAAGCCACTCCTCAGAAGGTCTCCTCTGTGGCTCTCCTATACTTCCCACCCTCTCCCCCCACCTCCAACTTCCCGCAGCCCTCAGGCCTCCAGCCTGCCCACCACCCTGAGATTCCCCCACCCCTTCACACCCTCACACAACTGTCCTGGTAAAGGGAACACCTCTCAAGGACTGCTTAGGCTTGGGGCCCTCACCACTGTCATAGGAATGGAATTCTAGTCTCCTAACCACATCCAGGACCTGAGGCTCTTCTCACGTTCCTGCCGGTTCCTACAGTTGCAAGGCAAACGGTTAAGGAAGTTTCCTCATTTCCTTCCTCTTGGGCTTAGAAGATGGAAAGGGGCCCATTAGAGTCTAGAGGCCAGCAGACTAGGCTGATGGCAGGTGACGGGAGACAGAAAAGCTCACAGTTTACTCAGTCTTTTTTTTATACAAATCTTGCAGAAAATTCTAGTACATAAACAGACTGCCTTATAAATTAAAACAGGCTGGAAAACACATGGCCCAGGCCCAGGCCTCCTCCTCAGCGCACTGGGCAGAGGTCTCTGGGGGGCCCATTGTGCCTGTAAGAAAGGACACAGCTCGGTCTAAGTGAGGTGACTTACTGATGGTACTTCCATCTGGTGATTTACTCTCTAATTCCACCGCAGTCTTCTCTGTTCTTTAAGAAGTGACCTGCGCCTCACTCAGTAGGCCTAGCGTGAGGAGTGGGCCTAGCAGAGGGGGTCCCTGCTTGCTCCTCAGCCAGCACCACCCCACTGCCTCTGCCCACTGCAGTCCCGAGGACCCCCATCACAGACATGTCGGCCTCTCCCAGCTGCCTTCAAGCCCCTCCTCCTTCTGCCTGGTTCCTTTTCAGACCTGTTCTTCTCGGCCCCTTTGACATCTCTCACTGCTGTGCCCACCCCCCCACCACCCACCACCACCGTGATGGTCGCCTCCTGTCCCAACCAGCAGAAATCCCCCACCCCCACCCCTGGCCACCCCAAACTGGTTTTATTACAGTCAGGAAAATGTTTCCTCCTAAGACTGTTGTTAGAAACAAATATTTTATTATACAGAAGTCCAGAGCTGCTGTAGAAGTAATTTTGCATCTACTTACTTAAAATTACGAATTTACCCCATTAGCAGTTTTTTGAACCAGAGATTTCTTAATGAGGCACTGACAGTTTTTAGAAGATAAATGTTAAAATATATTTTTTTAAAAAATTTTTTTCCTTTATTGATTTTTTACAGAGAGAGGAAGTGAGAGGGAGAGAAAGATAGAAACATCAATGAGAGAGAACATCGATTGGCAGCCTCCTGCATGCCCCCCACTGGGAATTGGGCCCACAACCTGGGCATGTGTCCTGACTGGGAATCGAACCAGCAACCTCTGGGTGCATGGGTCGACCCTCAGCCACTGAGCCACACTGACCGGACTAAAATATAATTAAATAGAACAGGTTTCAAAGGAGATGGTGTCCTCACAACTTGGTATCTATAATGTGAGGAACGCTGGTAGAAGGCACACTTCCTTTCCTGAACTTCACCATCTGTCTCGTCTATCATGTGACCTTTAGCTAAAATATAATAAAAGTAACACTAGATTCCGAGCCTTACGTCTGTAGACATGAATCTGCTCCTGGCTGCCACTTAGAAGTCTGTGTGACTCTTCACAAATCCCAGCCTGTTTTCTCAACTGAAATGGGCTGAAGAGTGCCACAGCCCCCTGACGTGTTCAAGACTGTGAAAGGGAGTTCGCGTAGGGGCCAGGCCACATGCTCCCAAGTGGTGTCCACAACAGTGTTGTTATTTCCTGGCCTACCTGGTGCCAGAAAGTAGGTCATGAGGTATAGAATATATGCTCCTTTCTGACCAGGTTTCTTCCTCTTCATATGCCTTCAGAAGGGGTTGGCACAGGATTCAATCTGACCTTCTCAACCAGTGGTGTCCCAGAGTTAATGCAGGAAGCTTGCTGCCTGCAGACAGAGGGACCCAGCTCCTGTGACTAAGCAAAGGAAAGAGGAAGAATGTGATCTTCTCTCTGAAGGGTTTTGTTTATGAAGCTCCTCATGGCTTTCTTACTTTTTCCATGAAAAACTCTTTGTCCTTTTGTCTTCTGCCACTGGCCCTGGTTATGGACAGGGCGTTGATGTGAATACAGCTTCCAAATTGGAAATTAATGAGGTGTTCCATCCAGAGAGGCCTTCCTCCCATACTGTGAGGCCGGCTGCCCCTGGGAACCCCGCTCTTGGTCTTTCCCTGCTGCCCTTCTCTGTGAGGCTGTGGGGGGCATCCTTGCTTCTCTGCTGCCTCCCCACAAGGTGGTTTCAGGCTAGTTTTCCTGGCCTAAGGATTTTTTTATTTTTTATTTTTATTTTTTTTTATCCTCACTTGAGGACTTTTTTCATTTTTTGTTCAGATAGAGTGGGAGGGAGAGAGAGGAAGAGAGAGAGAGAGAAACATCGACGTGAAAGGAACACATCGAGTGGCTGCCACCCGCACAACCAACCAGGGCACAACCAACCAGGGCCAGGGACAAACTGCAACCGAGGTACATGCCCTTAACGGGAACCGAACCCGGGTCTCTCTGGACCGCAGGCCGACGCTCTAACCGCTGAGCCAAACCGGCCAGGGCAGGCCTAAGGATTTTTTAATCCTTGTCATGGTGATTTCCAGAATCACTGTATTATGTTAAAGCAGGGTAGGTTCTGTTGCCTGAAGCCACTGTCACGGGGCCAGGAAGTTCTTGATGGCTCTTCAGAATTTTCACTTCAACCCTTTGTGTGTCCAATAAGAAGGTTGGCACAGGTTTTCTGGGATGCAGGCATCATCGGAAACTTCTCCTCAGCCCCGCAGTGTCTGATCTGGTGGTGTTCACATGTGCTGTTAACATGGGTGTTGGTGGGTAAGGAAACCAGCCGAAGGAGCCGGGGTGCCCGTTAGGAAGTGGCTCAAACTGAGAAAGTGCAGGCAGCATGTGTTGCTGGGGAGCTCTGGTAAGGAGTGTAGACTTCCGATTTTGCCAGGTTACAGGTAATGCATTTTAAGAGCTGCTCAGGAAGTGGCTCCTGGTCAGGGCTCAGCACTGCAATCAGTGGGTCTGGAGGGAGCAGCTGAGCACTGCTCAGAGGCAGGAAGCATGGGCTGGGGGGTGGCAGGGCATCTAGGAACCTCCTGGAACTTACTGCAGAACTTTGTGCATAGATATTTCAGGGGAGAAGGCTTGGAGCTCTCAGATTTTTTTCAGTTACAGTTTACATGCAGCATTATTTTGTATTGGTTTCAGGTGTACAGCACAGTGGTTAGATAATCATATACTTTATAAAGTGTTACCCCCAAAATTTCCAGTACCCACCTGGCATCCTACATAGTTATTGCAATATTATTGGCTATATGCCCTATGCTGCACTTTACATCCCCATGACTGTTTGTGACTACCAGTTTGTACTTCTTCATCCCTTACCTCTTTCACCCAGCCCCCAAGCCCCATCCCCCTGGCAGCTGTCAGTCCGTTCTCTGTGTCTATGGCTCTCATTAGTTTTTTTGTTTGTTTTTTTTTCCCTAAGCTATTATAACTAAAGCACTCGGGACAGTATGACACATATTAAGTGCTACTATTTTTCCTACCTCATTGACTCTGTATTTTCTAAAGAGTTCCTTGAATTTCCTTCCATATCATCAACTTTTCTAGTTGTCCAATTCATTATTCAGAACATTCATTAATTTTTTTTGTTGGGGCAGTTGTGTTTTTCTTTTAATCCTTGCCCGAGGGCATGCTTAGAGAGAGGAAGGGAAAGAGAGAGAGACAGGGAGACATTAATTGGTTGCCTTCCTTGCATGCCCTGACCAGGGATCAAATCTGCAACCCAGGTGTGTGCCCTGATTGGGAACTAGGAATTGAACCAGCAAGCTTTCGGTGCACAAGATGATGCTCAGCCAACTGAGCCATTCTGGCCAGGTTCTCATTAGGTTTTTAAAGTAATTCTTAACCCAGCAATTTACATGAAAATAAATGCCTGATCATGGTATGAGTCTCCCTGACCTGTGTGTGGTGGTTACCTGTGTAAGTAGGCAGTGGTTTCCTGTGTCCTCTAGGGAAAGAGGACCTAGACCCCAGGAGACCAGATATCTTGTGACCTGGATGCCTGAGGGAATCTGCGAGGTGACTTATAAAGTGTATAAAGGAGAGGGGTGGAATAGAATGGAAGGAAAGTTTCCCTAAGCATGCCAAAGACAGACCATCAGACAAGATGTGGACACACAGGAGGGGATTGACTGGGTTTGGAATGAAACGGAGAAAAGGAAACAAGCTGAATCTCCAGGGGAAACTTTGTGACTCAAGAACGAATAGGTCAGGGCCCTGTCATTCTAGGGGGGGTTGGAGCAGCCCATGAGCAGGGAGTTTTCAGGAAATGTGGACGAGACAGAAGAGCACACAAGGGCTGACCCTGAAAGGTCTCTCCTAGAGACCTGTGGTGCTACCTCCCCAACGGGATGTTGGGTAGTACCCAGAATCGGCTCTACAATTACTCTTGCATGCAGCGCGCACAGACACCTGCGAGCCCAATTAGGACCTACTGGCCTCAGCAGAAGAGTCATGAGCATGATATTTGTTTGAATCGCATATATATTTGGAGCGGAGTAGTTCTTGGCATAATCCAGAAAGTATAGTTTGAGGATTTTTTTTAAAAACTTATCTTTATTGTTGAATGTATTACAAATGTTCCTCATTTTTCCCCCATTGACCCCCTCCTCCCCATTCCAGCCCCCCTCCTGCCTTTCCCCACACTGTTGTCTGTGTCCATTGGTTATGCATATATACATATAAGTTCTTTGGTTTATTTCTTCCCACCCCCCAACCCCCTTCCCTTTGAGGTTTGTCAGTCTAACAACCAATTTGTACTTCTTAATCCCTTCACCTTTTTCACCCATTCCCCCTACCCCCCTCCCATCTGACAACCAACAAAATGTTCTGTATCTATGAGAATGTTTCTGTTCTGCTTGTTCATTTTGTTTGTAGATTCAGTTGTCAATAGATATGTATTCATTGCCATTTTGTTTGTTCATATTTTTTATCTTTTTCTTCAAGAAGACCCTTCAACATTTCATATAATAATGGTTTGGTGGTGATGAACTCCTTTAGCTTTTCCTTGTCTGGGAAACTCTTTATATGGCCATCGATTCTAAATGATAGCTTTGCAGGATAGAGTAATATTGGTTGTAGGTCCTTGCTTTTCATCATTCTGAATATTTCTTGCCACTCCCTTCTGGCATGCAAAGTTTCTTTTGAGAAATCAGCTGACAGTCTTATGGGAACTCCCTTGTAGGTAACTAACTGCTTTTCTCTTGCTGCTTTTAAGATTCTCTCTTTGTCTTGAACCTTTTGTATTTTGATGATGATGTGTCTTGGTGTGGGCCTCTTGGGGTTCATCTTGTTTGGCACTCTCTGTGCTTCCTGGACTTGTATGTCTGTTTCCTTCACCAAGTTAGGGAAGTTTTCTGCCATTATTGTTTCAAATAGGTTTTCGATTTCTTCTCTCTCTTCTCCTTCTGGCACCCCCAAGATGGGAATGTTGGCATGCTTAAAGTTGTCCCAGAGGCTCCTTACACTATCCTCATTTTTTTGGATTCTTTTTCCTTTTTGCTGTTCTGATTGGGTGTTTTTTGCTTCCTTATATTCCAAATTGATGGTCTGCTTCTTGGCTTTACCTACTCTACTATTGAATCTGTGTAAATTATTCTTAATTTCAGTTAGTGCTTCCTTCATTTCTGACTATGCTTCCTTCATTTCTGACTGGTCCTTTTTTATGCTCTTGAGGCCCTCACTAAGTTCACTGAGGTTCTCACTAAGTCCACTGAGCATTCTTATAAGCAGTGTTTTGAACTCAGCATCTGTTAGGTTGCTTATTTCCATTTTGCTTAGTTCTTTTCCTGGAGTTTTGTTCTGTTCTTTCATTTGGGACCTGTTTCTTTGTCTCCTCATTTTGGCTGCCTCCCTGTGTTTTTTTCTATGTATTACTTAGCGAGAGGTATGGGACTAGCTGAGACCAGATGCTGCTTGTTTGAACGAATTTAGGAAAAGCTGAAGCAGGATCCAAGACAGGCCAATCCTATGGTCAAGCAACTGGCAACAGCTTGGGTGGGCCTGAAAGTTGGGTGGGGCGGGGCCTCAGGGAATCACCAGGGTGGGTCAAACAGTGTGAGCCAGGTTGCTGGAGTTGCAGATATGGCGGGTCTGCCGGCCCAGGGAAGGGCTCACCAAAGGAACAAAGGCCTCTGATAGCATGTCTGTCCAGGAGAAAGCTCCCTCTCCAGCCTTCGCTCCAATGCCAAACAGCTCAGTTCTTCCCCATACAACTCTGGTGCCTTTCAAGCTGCCTCCCGCACGCTGGAGCCTGGAGGGTGGGAGTCTGAGTAAGTCCGTGTGCGGGCCCTTTAAGAGGAGCTGCCGGGGGCTCCAGCAGCCTCAGCCGCAGTTCCCGCTGGTTTTACAGCCAGAAGTTATTGTGACTTCTCTTCCTGGCACTGGAACCCTGAGCTGGGCGCCTGGTGTGGGACAAGGACCCCTGAGTCCTCAGGGAGGACCTTCCCAGCCGAGGTATCCTCCTAATTTTTATCCGGACCACGTGGGTGTGGGACCAGCCCATCCGCCTCCGCCCCTCCTACCAGTGTCGATGCAGCTGCTGCTTTAATTTCGTAGTTGTAGGACTTCCATTCAGCTTGATTGCAGGCGGTTTTGATTTTTTTTTTTTTAATCCTCACCCGAGGACATATTTCCATTTTTGTTCAGATAGAGTGGGAGGGAGAGAGAGAGAGAGAAACATCGACGTGGAAGGGACACATCGAGTGGCTGCCTCCCACACGACCCAACCAGGGCCGGGGACAAACTGCAACCGAGGTACGTGCCTTTAGCGGGAACTGAACCCGGGCCTCTCTTGACCGCAGGTCGACGCTCTAACCGCTGAGCCAAACCGGCCAGGGCTGCAAGCGGTTTTGAATGATGGTTGTTCTGTAGTTTAGTTGTAACTTTGATGTGGTTGTGGGAGGACGCGATACCGCGTTTACCTACGCCGCCATCTTGACCAGAAGTCTGAGGATTTTTATTTTAAGAAAAATTAAAGTCTGATATTACAGATCTAAGACTCTTTATTATAATAAGGCTCTTTGCACTGAATCCAAGAAAAATGTGAGCATTTGCTACCCCTCTTCCTGAGCGTCCTGGCTGCCGTTTTAAGAGTATTAGTTCTTTCTCAAAGGAAGGTGAGGGTGTCAGGGGCGCTCTCTAGCCTCCAGGGTGGAAGCTGTGTCCCCAGAGGCTTCAAGCTGTGGACAGCTCCTCTGCACCTGGCGCTCCCGTGCCTGAGGCTGTGAGCAGAAGGGTCTGGCTGGTGAAAAAGAGGGCAGGGGGCTGTGTGCCAGCCCAGTCTGGAAGGCTCCTCACTGACTGGTGCCCCTCCCTTCGCCCCAGCCCTCTCTGCCACTTGGCACACCTGGCTTTGCCTTGCTCGCGAGTCACATTCCCGTGGCCTCGACCGCAGAGCTTTTCCACTGTCCTCAGGCCCTCGAGTCCCACTCAGCCCCCCTCACTCTTTGCCTTTTACCTGACTGTCTGGTCTGAGTGCTCTTGGCTTGCCTCTTCTTCCCCGCAAGGTCGCCTTTCTTGCCTCCCTGTCCTTCCCGCCTCCCCTCCAGGCCCCTGCTCCTCTCTCAGGGATGGGTCACCTACTGGGATCCTTGGCCCAGGGTCCATTTGTTCCCCTGCTCATCAGTCTTCCTTTTGTACTGGCTTCTTCCGTCATCCTGCGGCCAGCAACAGCCCTGTCCTCCCGTCCTTGTGGAGTCAGCCATCTACACATTGCCTCCACTGCTAGCCATCCACCAATCCTTAACCCCAGATTAACCAAGCTTTTCACATACATTCACACAGAAGATGCTGCTCTTGGAATGGCACACAAGTATGTGCAAGAGGCCGATGGCAGGCAGAGCTCTGGCTGCCCCATGACAGCGTCTCTGTAATCCGTCCAATCCGTCCGCAGCACATGCCTGAAATCTACCCACCCTGCACCATATTCCCCTCCCTAAAATAGCCTTCCTAAAGATCACCAATAAGCAAGTGCTCAATACAAGGACTTTTCCTGTGTTTTCATCCTCCTGGACGTCCAGGTGGCATCTGACACAGTCTAGTGGTTAGGAGCTCGGACTCTGGGGCAAGATTGCCTGGGTTCAGCTCCTGGCTTTGCCATTCGTTCTCTAGCAGGCCACTTAATGTGTCTATGCCTTAGCTTCTCGTTTGCAGAATGAGGATAATAAAACACCTGCCTCGCGTGGTTGCTGTGTGATTAGGAAGCTGCTATATGGAAAGTATGGAAAACAGTGCCTGTCCCATCACAAGTGCAGCATGACTGTCTCTTGTCGCTTCTGAGCACGCCTTTCTTCTAGCCCTTTCTCCTGCTCTTCCTAACATCGGAAGCTCCTGTTTTCTCCTGTCTCTTGGAGCTCTCTGGGTTTTGTTTATTTTCACCCTCCAGCTTTTCTTTTTGTTCCCTAATATGGAGGAGTTGGAGAGTGCAGCCTCGACTTTTTCACTTGCCTTCTCTTTCTTTCGGGTCCACGAGGCCATCTCCCCACCTCCAGACCAGTCATTGTCCCAGGCCACCCCAACTGCCTGCTACATAGCCCCACCCAGGTCTTCTCTCTGCACCTCAGGCTCAGGAGTCCCCCAAATAGTTTAAGGTTTATTTTATTTTTGTTTTAAAAAGAATAAATGCAGCCTGGCTGGTTTGGCTCAGCGGTAGAGCATCAGCCCGCAGACCAAAGCATTGCAGGTTCGATTCCAGTCAAGGGCACGTACCTTGGTTGTGGTTCATCCCCAACCCTGGTTGGGGTTGTGCAAGAGGCAACCAATTGATGTGTCTCTCTCACATTGATGTTTCTCTCTCTCTCTTTCTCCCTCCCACTTTATCTGAAGATAAATGGAAAAATATCCTCGGGCGAGGGTTAAAAAAAAGTAATAAATGCTCATTATAGAAAATAGGGACAGCCCTGGCCGGTTTGGCTCAGCGGTTAGAGCATTGGCCTGCGGTCCAGAGAGACCCGGGTTCGGTTCCCGCTAAGGGCACGTACCTCAGTTGCAGTTTGTCCCCGGCCCGGGGCCATGTGGGTGGCAACCACTCGATGTGTCTCTCTCACGTCGATGTTTCTCCCTCTCTCTCTTCCCACCTCTCTCCCTCCCGGTCTATCTGAAGATAAATGCAAAAATGTCCTCGGGTGAGGATAAAAAAAAAAAAAAAAAAAAAATAGGGACAAATTGAAAGGATAAAATACAAATCAATGGCAACCCCTCAGCACGTACCACTGCTCAACTTGGGTGTATCTGCTTCGAGCCCAGTGGGTCTCAACCTGGGCCGATTACCCCAAGGAACTTTTGACAATATCTGGAGACGGTTTTAGTTGTCAACTAGCAGAGCTGGGGAGAGGTGTTACTGGCACCTAACGGGTAGAGTTCAAGGGTACTGCTAAACATTTCACAGTGCACAGGACGGCCCCACAACAAAGAATTAGCCCAGCAGTGCTGAGGTTGAGAAACCCTGTTCTGCACCTCCATCTCTACATTTGTGCCCCAAAGAGAACAAGTTGGAATTTTCTTTCTCTTTCTCCTCCATCCTGTTCTTCGTTTCTGTCAGAGGCCCGCCTTCTCACCCACATCAGATCCATTACTGAGCCCACAGATTCCCCACCTGTCACATCTTTGGCATCTGTCCCTTCTTCTCTCTCCCAGTTTTGACGTTGATGACCACTCAACCCAAACTAATGAAAAAGCCTCCAACAGGCCCTTCACCTCAGTCTCCTGCTTGGCCTGGCCTGAGCCACCTGTGCTTGGAGACCTCTGTAGACTCCATGCCTGTCCAGTCTGTGTCTGATAGAGTCTGCGCTCGCTGAGGGCAGCCCCTTCCACATGGGATCAGTCTGTGTGCCCAGCCGGTACCTAACACCATTCTGAGCAAAAAGTCAGTGCTCAGGAATCTCTGTAGAGTGCATGTGGGTTACACATCAGAAAAACCTGAAAACCGTTCTCTTCACCATTGTCCCTCTGCAGATCCTCAGTGAATGGTTTGGCCGGACCATCATCCGCTCCTGCACCAAACTGAGCTATGAGCATGCACAGAGCATGATTGAGAGCCCGACTGAGAAAGTCCCTGAGCAGGAGCTGCCCCCTGTCTCCCCGGAGCACACCAGTGCGGAGGTGCACCAGGCTGTCCTGAATCTCCACAGGATTGCGAAGGAGTTACGCAAACAGCGGTTTTTGGATGGTGCACTGCGTTTGGATCAGGTCAGTCACTTCCTTTCTTCCATGCAACCAATAGATTTGCCTCGGGCCTGAACCCAGTGTGCATGCAATTCAGCATGACAGTCTTGGCTCTTCCCTCCTCCTCCTCCTCTCCCCAGTCTCTGCACTGAGACTGTTCCCTGAGGCAGGCAGGAACTAACTCCCACCCTCTCCTCGCTCCACAGACACATGAGGCCCAACCTGTGAGCCCAGGCAAAGGGTGGAGTCTGTCTGGGTGGCTGTGAGGCCAGAGTCTACCCGGGGAAGACTGTGTCCAGTATTTGGTCCCCAACTCGGTTTCTACCTCTAATCCCTCTTAATCGAGCTGGGCATGGGGAACATGGAAGAGTAGAAGGAGCTGACCAGCATCTGATTGTGGGGCTTAAAAAAGAGAGTATTTTTTCTTATCCCTTGTCTTCCCAAAAGAGTTATGTTGACAAATTCCAGGTTAATGCCTAAAGAAGCTCAACTGGGGAGGCAGTAGAACGCAGGCTGTTGAGGAAAAGATGGCCTGAGGGGATGAGAGCTCTAAGCAGCACAGCCATGCTGCAGCCCTCAGGACTCAGGGGCTGTCACTCAAACCTAGCCAGGTTGCCATGCCTGACAGTCAGTGACTGTTATGATCCAGGAATTCTGTCGTTGTCACTTGTCAGTACATTCTAGAGAGGAGCCTGTGTTCTGTGTCGTACAATTTTTCTTCTCATTTACATTTCCTACCAAAATCCCAGAGAACTCACTCTCTTTCCCTGGTCACCGTACGCTGTGGGGAGACTCTGGGCATTTGGAAAATGAATTGGGCAACAGGATTGGCTGATGGAGCTATGTATCAGACCATTGGCAGAGTGCAGCCTCCCTAAGAATTCTTTCTCTGAGCTTTTCAGTTTGGCGAGGTCCCAAAGGCCTTGTTTTAAAACCTTTTAGTTGAAGATTTCATTTCATCCTGCCTTTGGTGATAAACTCACACAAATGCTTCTCAGCAGGCATGGCAAATAGTTGCTGCCCTGGGCCCAGGAATAAGTCAGCAGCTCTCAGGGAAGGGGGTAATCTGTTCTGCCTGTGCTCGGGAGAGTCAAGGAGTCAAGATAGCGTCTGGAGTTCTCCTGCTCCTCCTTCCCAGCCTGGGCTCAGGCAGCCTGAGCCAGCCTCTCTGCATGAGAATGCTGATGGGGGGCACTCGGCAGACAAATCTGATAGAAGAGGGACTAAAGTCACAGGAGATGACAGAGCCTTTCCTTCCTTCAGTGAAATCATTTGGAGGTATGAACACGCTCACATTCTCACTCACCAGTGGCTGCCTGGCAGTCCAATCCAAGGATGCATCTTAGTTCTTGCTTGCTAGACTGTTCTCCTGCATTGGCCCTTTGAAGCTTACCACCTCCCGGTTCTATTTCCTTTCATTCATCTCCAGTAATGTCCTACTGGTTGCTTTGCAGAAACCTCTTCCTCTGCTCACCCTTTTAGAGTTGGCATTCGTTGGGGTCTAACCCACCCACTTTTTCCCCCTCTATCCATACTCCCTCCCTGAATAGATTCCTCTACTCTTGTGATTTTTAACTACTAACTGGATGCTGATGACACCAAAATCTGTCCCTCCAGCCCTGCCCTCCCTCTCTCCCAGGCTCCAGATAAGCCTCTCCACCTGCTTTCTTAAACTCAGTGCCTGGATGCCCATGCTCTTCCCAGCCAGGGCCCTCATTCTTCCGCAGGATACGGTGACCAGTGCCCATGGTGCACTGTACATGCGGCTAGTGCTCCCGCCGGGGCACTGCCTGTGTCACGAGTCAGTCCCGTTGATTCCCAGACCTTGTTAGGCCAGTTGTATGTGCTGTTAAATTTATGCAGTTCCTCAAAGTATTAGGTAAACTGATCAAATAATAGCATAAAAACGAAAGCTGTTGTTTCCATAAAAACTAAATTAAGTTGTTTGGAAAGACTTAATGAAGCTGAGTATTTAAAAATTCTGCTGTTTGGGTATGACAGCGATAAAAGAGTAGGGACAGAATCATAAAATTCAGGAAGAATTCTGTACTCAGATTGCCTTACAAATGTCTAATTTCTTACTTTCTTCTAAAGAAACAAAAACTATAAATTATAGACAATGAATTACGAGTGCAGTTTATTCAGAAAAAAATATGTAGAAATTCAATTAACATACTCTTGAAAAGATTTACATTAAAAAACAGTTAATGAATGTACATTTCTATAAACTAAGTTAAAATAAATGTTTGGTTACACATGTATCTCTTCTGTATGGTTTCCCTCTGTTTGGCGGGCTCCTGGAGTGCCTCTTCCAGCACATCTGATGAGAGGGTTTCTGTTACAGACCTTCCCCATCGGATTGTTACATGGCTTGATTGACGTAAATATGTGAAATACTGTAAACACTATAAAAGGCCGTTAGTCATCTCAACTCACATTAGAAGGGATGGGTATCAAGGTAGAAGGATGATCACAGATTATTGATTGATACTGATCTGTTGGCATGTTTTAGAGTCAGAATTGTATTGCTGAAAATAATTGTAGGTATCTGCATCTCACTGGCCCTGTCACTTTATAAGTTAGAAAGCTGAAGCCCCCAAAGGTTAAATAAGTTGCTTATATGCAAGAAATCCAGATAGCTGGCTCTTTGTTCACTTTTCCTCCATTTACACCATGCTGAC
Source organism: Tadarida brasiliensis (assembly GCA_030848825.1). Classification (NCBI taxonomy): domain Eukaryota; kingdom Metazoa; phylum Chordata; class Mammalia; order Chiroptera; family Molossidae; genus Tadarida; species Tadarida brasiliensis. The sequence goes on from CM061265.1 coordinate 101,656,278, forward strand.
TTAAGAGAAAACTTTTCCTTTCAAGTGAGAAAAACAAGCCCTCAAAAGTCCTAATTAGGTTCCAGTTAATGAAGGTTTGAAAATAAGGGATTTGCATCCTTGGAGTTGATTCCTTGGTTCCCTGGACGAGTGTGTGGACCATGGCTTTAGAAGGAGGAGCACATCTGTCTCCAGCAGCAGGGCCACGGTGAGAGCCTTTCCAGATCGGCTGTATTCCGCAGTCCTGCAGCAGGGCCACGGTGAGAGCCTTTATAAATCAGCTCAGTGGCCCATTCCACAGTCACTGCATTTGTTCTCATGTGCCAACTACCTGCACCTGCCCTCACAAAAATCCATTTTTCCTTGGGGCTTTTGGCATAGCCTGCTGTTTGAGTTGCTCTCTGATGCTATGTTTGCCCCAGTTCACTATGTCCACGTTTCTGGTGGCAGTCCTAAAAAAATATATGTGCTTTTTACACTAGCCTCGATTAGAAAGGCATTACAAGAAGCCTCTGTAAGAGGGGACACCGTCCATGGCACACAGCATGCCTTTGAAAGCAGGATAAATCTGCTAACCCAGAAGTTTCTCTCCTCCAAGAAGTCAGTTTACCACGATGACCTTCAGAATGAGGGAGGTGGAGGACACTAGCATGGTACCTGTTTGTTGGGTCAGGGACCCAGTGGTTTGGAGGTCATCTTAACCTCCGAAATACAGAGCAACTTGACCACTGGGTGATTGTAGTCCACACCTTAGACTAGAGCCACCTCACCTACGTCTGAAATAGGACACCCTCAGCCCTCCAGCCACCTGGGCTTGGCTTCAGCCCCTGGGGACCACCTGTTAGCTTACCCTACTGTGCTATGGCGTATTAGCCAGTGCTGTGTGTACCGGGATGTGAAACAGATTGAGAAGCACTGCCTTCGAGGTCGGATTACCTGCTCCAGGTGTCTCTCTAACCTGCAGCTCGAACCGAGTTCTACAGAGATTCCAGCTCCAGGAAATGACACTCCTTTGTGTCCCTGCCCGAAAAACAAGTGCAGGTGTCGAGTGTGTCCTCTGTGCTTTCTGGTTAGATGAGCCGAGCGACAGCCCTTCCAGGTGGTTTCTTCCCACCTTCGTGTTTTCTGCTGCCATGTTAATTCTAGAATTTAACACATGCTCATTTTATTTATTTATTATACATATGTCACTCCTGTTGTTTAAATGGAGCTTCCCATAAAAGGACTTTTTTTTGTGTTTGTAGCCAAAGTAATCAAAATGGTTTATAATCATATCCAGATCTGAGCTTTGGGAGGGGGAGCTGTGGGAAGCCCTCGAGCCCTGCTCAGGTTCTTGCTCTGTGAGGAGTGTGCAGAGCTCCCTGGCCCTCCATTCTCCCAGGCAGCCTCCCTTCCAGGGAGGAAGATGCCGTTGCTTGACTGTGATGTGACATTCTGTATCTTAGCCAGTGCTAAAAAGAACCCCAAACAAAAACATCTTAGGGAACATTGATTGTTTTCAGGAAATTACGCCTACAGCTTGCTGAGGCTTTCTCCCCAGCTGTACATCCCTCAGTGTGGTGATAGCACGTGGAGGGAGGCCCTCTGTGGGAGGGCTTCTGAAAACTGGGCCACTTCGGGGTCCCCAGCAGGTGGGTGCAGGGATGTGATCAGCTCCTGATGAGCCTTTGACTTTCTGAATTTAGAGAAAGTTGTAGTGAAAAAATTTATTTCCATCTTCTTAGGCAAATTCCTCCAAACTAAAGGGGCCCTTACTAATTTCTCAGCCAAGTCTTATATTAATCCTACCTGGCACAATTTTGAAGCTCCAACTTGAGGCCATTTCTTTGAGCAAACTTGATTGTAAAGATAAACTAATTAATGGAAATAATTTTTAAGTACCTTGGAGTCCAAGCTGCTGTGGAATGCTGTTATGGATGACCTTGGCCTAGCTAGCTTTTAAGTCAGGGGTCTGCAGACTTTTAAAGGGCCAGATAGTAAATAGTTAGGCTTTGTCTCAAGTACTCAGCTCTGCTGTGGTAGTGTGAACGCAGCCAGAGACAGACAGACAAATGAGTGTGGCTGTATGCCAACAACATTTTAAGGACACTGCAATTTGAAGTCATGTAATTTTCATGTCACAAAATAGTATTCTTCCTTCAATAGTTTTTCAGTTATTTAAAATTGTAAAAACCATTCTTAGCTTGTGGGCCATGCAGAAGCAGGGGGAAGGCCGGATTTGGCCTGTGGTCCATGGTTTGCTGGCCCTGCTTAAATGAAATTCAGCCGTTACCCAGTCAGCTCTTAGCAGCTCATCATCACTGCACTGGGGGACCGGGCTGGGTAATGGGAACAGTTGTGCTAAGTTAGCTCTCAGGATGGTTTCATGCAATTAAGTAAATTATTCCTTTGATTAGTACCATGCTTAGCTGATCCAATCAGAGGCCAGTAGTAGAGGAATAAATCAGTTTAGCACTAGTTCCCTTACCCTATTTACAGTCAGGTAGCTTTAATTAGCCTGAAGCAAAAAGAGCAGTGGTTCTAATTTCCCACCTCTGCAAGCTCAGCAGCTTCTTCACAGTCAGGTCCCCTCCTGCCCTGCCCATGTCCCCAGGCGCACTTGCAGAGATGCTGGCTCTGACGTCTTGTTGGGTACACTGAGGGTTGGGCTGCTCTGCTGTCTTGTTGGGTACACTGAGCGTTGGGATTGCTTGTGGCAAAACACGGCTCTGATGCAATGGTATGGCATTCTCCCCCCACCCCTGTTGCTATATGTAACAATAAATTTTGTTGAGTCATGCATTTACAAATTATAGTTAAGAATGTTTTTATTCCTTCTCTCCAATATAGTTGTTTTCAAGAAGTGAGCATTCCAGCTCTCTGCTATTTAATTTTTGTACAGTATAGTATTTGGCACAAGGTAAGAAGGGCAGGTGTAATTGTCCTATCTTGCTCTTCTTTGGTCTTATTATTTATGTCATCATTTATGCACAAGAGTAAGCTGTTGGTCGGGTGGTTGGATATGTTTGTAGAATCGGCCTCTACCTCGTAGTCACAGAGTCCTTCATTCAGCATGTCTTCAGAGGCATTCTTTGGTGCTGGAAATGAAGGATGGAGGAATAAGGCTTGGTATAGTGAAGAAGCCAGCAGACCACCCAGAAAATGAAAAGTGCTGGGATGGAGCTCTCACAGAGTACAGTGAGGCTGTCCCAGAGAGGACCAACCTGGTCCCAGGACATCAGAAGGTTTCCTAGCAGGACCAGTGTGTACATGAGGGCTTCCAGAAGACTTGAGGGACTCACCAGGCTCTGAAGGCAAGGGTGTGTATTTCAAGCAGACTACTGGTATAGGCATGGGAGGGGTGACAGGTGGCACATTCAGACAATGGCTGATTGCTTCAGATTGTGTGGTATAGAGTGTGAAGAGAGGGAGCAGCTAGGGAAGGAGGCAGAGGCTGGCCTTGAAGTCTACGGGAATCAGCTAGGGGAGCCATGGAATGATTTAAAATACAGAGGTGACATGATCAGAACTGTGTTTTAGAAAGAGTTTACTGGCAATAGTATGAAGAGTAGACTGAAAAAGAACAAAATAAAGGACGCTTATATTCCAAGAAAGAAATGACAAGGACCTGACATAGAAACTGGGGGCAGGGGAGAAATTTACAGATTCAAGAGAGGACGGAAAATTGGCAAGCCTCACCCAGCCGGTGTGGCTTAGTTGGTTGAGCATTGTCCCATGCATCAAGAGGTCATCAGTTCGATTCCCAATCAGGGCACATGCCCAGGTTACAGCTTGATCCCCAGTAGGGGGTGTGTAGGAGGCAGCAGATCAATGTTTCTCTCTCATTGATGTTTCTATCTCTCTCTCTCCCTCTCTCCCTTCCTCTCTCTCTAAAATCAATAAAGAAAAAAATATTTAGAGATTATAAAAGCAAAAGTATATTCTTACACTTATATAAAAGTATGTAAGTATACTCTAATGTTAGAAAATACAAAAGTATAAAGAAGAAAATCAAAATCACATGTAATCCCATCACCCAGAAACCCCAGTTAATGTTTTGGTATATGATAATTCCTTATGAATTTCCCTCTTACCACTTCATGGCAGGAAGGAGGAGTGGTTAGCATAACATACATATAATTTTTTAATTCTGCTTTTTAATATTATATTATGATGAATTTTTTCCATGTCACTCAGAACTCTAAGACATTATAATGCCCATGTAATTTTCTATCTTGAGTATGCTCTTAAACATATTTAGATACATATATTGTAGATATGCAGATTCTGATTTTTTGATACTATAAATGATAGTGCCATAGTCATCTGTGTTTCTGAATCTGATCTCTATTTCCTTAGGACATTCCTGAAACAGTGATGATAGGGTCAGAGATACAGGCATATTTAAGAATCTTGAAATATTGCCACATTCCCTTCTAGAAAGGTCATACAAATTTATATGGAGGGAGGAAATACTGGCAGGAGTTCTCTGCCTACCTGGGGGTGTTTGTGTCTAGTTTCTCTTTCTCTCTCTCTCTCTCTCTGTCTCTCTCTCTCATGTCTAGGTCTGAAATGTCTCGGTGACTGTGGTCTTAAATTATTCCTTCATCTTTCACATTGTCCTGTGTGTTATACCAAAAACTTCCTGTTTGCATTAGCCATTATAAGAAATACTCCTTAGGGTCCTACTATTTTAAATGACTGAAAGAGGTGGCTGAAAGCATCTTGCTAAGGTCTTGCTAACATTGAGACTGGAGAGAGGTCTCCCACCCCACATTCCAGTCCTTCTTCCCACTCTCATTAAAGAAACCCACTGTATTTGGAACGGTGCTGAGAACTCTCGTTGCATTTTTAGATCCTCAGAGAACATTTGTACCTTCACTAGCCATTTTTGGTACCCTTCCCTCCCGTGTATAACAGCTTTCAGGTATTGTTTGGGTTAGCTGCACATGAACAATCATAAGGAAATTGAATTGAATTGAGACTGAGGATAACAAAGTCACCCTGTGTAACCTGTACCATCATAAGAATGGTGCCACTCCCTGGCTGTTTTGGCTCAGCGGTTAGAGCGCCAACCTGCGGACCAATGAGTCGCAGGTTCAATGCCGGTCAAGGGCATGTACCTCGGTTGCAGTTTGTCCCCAGCCCTGGTCGGATCGTGCAGGAGGCAACCAGTTGATGTGGCTCTATCACATCGATGTTTCTCTCTCTCTCTCTCTCTCTGTCCCTCCCACTCTATCTGATAATAAATAGAAAAATATCCTCGGGTGAGGAATAATAAAAAAAAAAGAATGGTGCCACTTCTCGTTAAGGTAGTGACACATAGGACAGGAAGACTTCTAGAAATTCAGGCCTTCCGTTTAAATGTTGATCGTGCATTACTTCAGCCGTGTAAGTAGTTCTGGAATCAGTGAGCTTGAAGAATATTTATCACCTTGTCATATTTTCCCCAGTGATTAGTTTCATAAGAATCACATTAGCAAAATTTTTGTTTAGGTTTATCCATCTCATTTGTAAATAAATCTACAGCTAAGACTGTGCTCGTTCGAGCCCTTAGTCCCAGGTTTTCTGGGATGGCCTCTGGAGGGGAGCGGAGCAGCTGGGGAGCAGACACACTGCAGCCTCTCCACGGAGAACACAGAGCTCAGGGATTCCCAGCCCCAGGGCATCAGAATTTCTCCTGTGAGGGGGAGAGAGAGGTTGAGTCAGTCATCATACTTTAATTTCATGTGGAATCAGGGAAAACGATCCATATTTATGCATCCCATGGCATGAACAGAGACAGACTTGAAAACTTGACCTCGTTGTATGTAAGTAACACTAATTACAGCCACTTGTGTGAGCTGATCACTATTTGTGGCTTGTTAACATGCGTATAAAAACCAGCCTATATCATTAAGTTTCAGAGTAACTCCACTGAGCAGCTTGTTATTATAACCCTAAACTCTCCATGTACTCCCTCTTCCTTGAGGCACGTCACATAGTCATTTACTCATAATTTTCAAAAATTAGAAGGACTACAGGTAGTATTATTCTGGAAGTTGTTAAAAATACAGACTGAGACATGATCTTCAACCCTCACCAGATAGATATTTCTTGAGTTCCTATTGTGTAACAAATTCTGCTCATTGTTCTATGAAGGAGCCTTAGGCAGTGGAAGACAGACTTTCTACCCAAAAGCTGCACAGTGAATTTGAGAAGAATGCTGTATTTACTAGAAACTCCAATAAGATAAAACCAAGGGCCTCCCTAGTCAGTTGACACACGGCTGAAGGAATACCAAGCCTAGTGGTTCTCAGGTAGACGGGATTAGTGAAAGACGGCTAGCTTGGGAGTGAAGCCCTGAGTCACAGGTGATGGAAGTGAAGGTGTGACTGGGAAGAAGAACTGAAAGACATGGGGTGCCCACCCTGATGAGATTTCAGGGATACACAGTCATCCTCCGTGTCCGTGGCAGATTGGTTCCAGGACACCCCACAAGTACCAACATCTGCAGGTGTTCAAGTCCTTTATATAAAATGGCACAGAGTTTAGCCGGTGTGCCTCAGTGGTTGAGTGTCGACCCATGCACCAAGAGGTTGCCGGTTCGATTCCTGGTCAGGACACATGCCCAGGTTGTGGGCCCGATCCCCAGTAGGGGGCATGCAGGAGGCAGCCAGTCGATGTTCTCTCTCATCGATGTTTCTCTCTCTCTCTCCCTCTCACTTCCTCTCTCTCTCAAAAAAAAAAACCAATAAAGGAAAAAAAAATTTTTTTTAATGGCACAGAATGATATATACAGTCGGCCCTCATATCCGAGGATTCCCAACCCTGGATTGAAAATACAGCTGGTTGAATCCACGAATGCAAAATGCACGGATTTGGAGGGCCGACTATATTCCATCATGCTCTTCTCACCTCTGATTTCTGAACCCACTGGGAAACAGACATGCAAATCAGAACAAGATCAAAATATTCCATCCATTACTGACAAAATTTGGGTTAGAGAAGCAGCTTGAGCAGGTCCAGTGTTTTGCACAGTGCTTGAAACAGCCCAGAAGAAATTCCTGTTATAAAAAGAAACTGCTTGGAGTGATTAGAGGGAGCAGAAGGTAGCCAGAGACAGAGAGAGAAGCATGCCCTCTGCCAGCCACACCAGGCACTCCAGGGATGGTCCTAGCGTGACGTTTGCTGCCAGGTGCCCTCAGTGTGGTGGCTGCTGGTGAGGACCAATAGCTGGTGCTTCTGCTCCTGGTCAGAATGGCCAGTACAGATCTCCAGCACAACTCTGCAGACTGCTTTCTATATAACTTTAAAAAGTAACCTTGGCTCCTACCCTGGTTCCAGAAGCTTTTTGCTTGCTTTCCAGTTCTTTCTGCTTGCCTATACCCAGCTCATTTCTTATTGGTGGGAAAAGCCCTTTTCACACCCTGCCCCGCCCCTAGAAACCTTTCTTAGCTTCCAGTAACCTGAGCGCGAATTCCACATCTTGCTGCAGAGGTTTGCATGGCCTGCCTGTTCATTCTTTCCCACTCAGGGCCCCTGGCTCTTTCTTTACACCTGTCACCCCTCTTGTTCACTGTCACGTTGCCTTGTCGCTTTTCATTTGCTTCCCTGTCTCCTTCTCTAGACTGAGTTCCTAAAGGGTAAGACAGCATCTTTTCATCTTTTGCTTGTTTTTAGCCAGGCGTTTCAAGGTCTCTGAGCATCTCTGTATATAGGTCTTTTTGAAGCGATGTGATAGTTGTGACCTGGAAGAGGGGCTGGAGCTCTAGAAGAGAGGTGTGTTTGTGTAAGAGAATTAAGTGCACATTATGAATCAGAGAGGCTTCCTCCCCTTCTGAATAAAAGGGTTGGGTGTTTGATTACTTGCCAGGGCATACAGGGCTTAGAACAAGGTGTAATGAGGACTTTCTCAAGGTGGAGCTGCCTGGACAGGTGCGAGGAGCCAGGAAGCTTCAGCACCCCAGGGGGCTGGCAGTGCTTCTGAGGCGTCCTGAGCAGTCTGTGTTCACCTCGGTATCCTCAGACCAAGCTGTGCCCCTCGGGGAGCCTGGCACAGGCGGCTCTCTGGGAGAAGGACAGAGACCCCCAGGTGCCTCCCTGGGAACGGAGATGCTCAGGCTTGTCAGAGGCCTGGCCTGCCTGCACGGAAAGGTGGGGGAGGCACCAAATCCCCCGCCTGCCTCTCGAAAAGATTCCCTCCAGGGTGAGCTCATGGGAGCTGCTATCCCCACCCCCATGACAACATGGAAACAATTTGTATACCCCGGTGGGAGCCCCAGTCCAATGCTCCCTCGGAATTCTGATCAGAGCCTGGTTTTGCTTCTACTGGAAGTGGTTTCCACAAGATAGGTCTGTGTTCGCTGCTGCTGGACTGTTCTGAGAAGATAACTCACATCACAGTGGGAGTTGAGAGTGTGCCCAGATGACTCAAACTGAAGTCCCTTGAATTTCCAGGGGGCAGTGAAGTGAGACAGAGGGCTCTCACGCTGACCAGATGAGGGTTAAGACCCTTCTGGGGGTCAAGCAGGACAGCAGCCGGCGCTCTGTGCTCCTCCGAGGCGCCAGCCTTGAGGTCAGTGGCCTTGACAGCCGAGCAGATTTGGTTCCTCTGGGCCTGTCTTTCGGGTAATTGTACTCATGACTAGGAAGCGCTTGGACTCTCCCCTTTCTCTTCACGGGACACTCTGCACTTCACCGCCCTGCCCCCATGTCACACCCCACGTCACTCAAATGTGAGCCAAACAGCTACATAAGAGTCGTGGAATCCTTTGACGTTAGTAAAACCTACATTGAGGCAAGGGCATCCTTGCAGCTGATCCTTAGATTTCCACCATGACTGCTTCTTGGGGCAGGCCCAGGTCATTTCAGTTCTCGTGGTTCAGTGGACTAGGGGCTCTGCTTCTATTCCGTTTGCTCTCTGTCCTGAGCCCCGCTGCCAGAGTTCCTCCAAATGTGCTTTCGCCTGTCACTCAAGAACCTACAGTCTCCTGAAACAACTTTCATGGACCAGTTAGATTTCCATAAATATTCTGGGACAAGATACAGGATTGCTAGGTTTAAATCTTGTCGAACAAGAACATTTTCCTAAAAAGCCAGTTACCATCTACTATCTCCATGATTTTATAAATGAAACATTTTAGCACCAAAATGAAAGAAAGACATAATTTCACAATATGGGGCTGTCTTTTACATTGACTGAGCTATGTGCAAACCCTTTTTCTCATTTTGTTGATCTCTGACCAGCCTTTGAAAACGACTGACTCACTATCAGATTCAAACACTTCCTAGCTTTGGAGGCCCTCTGTGATGTCCCTGTTTGGTGTTCCCCGTTTCCCAGCCACCCCTGTGCCTCCTCCCTTGTCCCTCCCTGCCTCTTGCAGCCCGGGCCTCCCCTTGCTGCCCAGGTCCACCCCACAGACCTCCTTCCTCCAGAGCCTGCTCCAGGGAGGCTGCCCCTGCCTACTCTCCTTCCCAGGTGGTGCCCCACGGGTACTTGGTAGGTTTGCATTTTGTAGTTTTGTTCTTTTATTCCCTTCCTGCTCCCTCCCGCCTGCATTCTCAATCACCAGCTGTGTGTAGACACAGACACCTCACTGTCCCTTCTTTCTCACCCGTAAATCTATGTGCTGGCACCCAGGGGCATGCTAAAGGCTGTTCCCAGCACTCCAGGTCACCCGGGGGCAGCGGGTGCTTGAGGACACTCTGCCCACTTTACAGTCTAGAACTTGAAGATGTGGGCCTCTTGTTTCTCAAGAAATTTCCACATTTTTCAAGAATGGTAGTATTGCAACAGGTTTGTTTTGTTTTGTAACACTTTTACTATTCCCACTTCAAATAACATATGGCAGGCATTTTCTAACTAAGGAGAATTGAAATACCTTAAAATTACTTTGTAACTTCAGATTGTCCCTCAGTGCCCCGGCCCTCAGCCTCCCTGCCCTCAGCCCTCAGCGCCCTTGCCCTCAGCCCTCAGCGCCCCTGCCCTCAGCTCTCAGCCCTCAGCCCTCAGCCCTCAGCGCCCCTGCCCCTCAGCCCTCAGTGCCCCTGCCCTCAGCCCTCAGCACCCCGGCCCTCAGTGTTGCTTAGTGCCTCATGGAGGAAAGAGACACCTAGAAGCCTGGACAAGCTGAGTTGGGCTGTGGAAGTGGCTGCTTGGGTGTTTTACATGATGCCAGCTGTTGTATGAAGGAGACACCTTAAAATTTTGATTAGGAATAAGGTCATTCTGATTTGAAAATGTGTACAAAATAGAAATTAGCAGTTTGCTGTATAAAAATGCCAGAAATTTGTCCTGGCCAGTTTGGCCCAGCGGTTAGAGCATCGCCTGTGGACCAGAGAGTCCCGGGTTCAGTTCCCGTAAGGGCATGTACCTCGGTTTCGGTTTGTCCCAGGCCCCAATTGGGATTGTGTGGGTGGCAACCAGTAGATGTGTCTCTCTCACATCGATGTTTCTCTCTCTCTCTTCCTCCCTCTCTCCCTCCTGCTCTATCTGAAGATAAATGCAAAAATGTCCTCGGGTGAGGACAAAAAAAATACTAGAAATTCTGAAAATAAATTAGACATTATTATTGCTTTTCAGCCTTTTGGCTAAGATCAAGTGTAGTATCTGTTCTTATCAGTTTAAAATTAGACATTACTTAATCATCCCTTGAATTGTCATCTTCCGGGGTCACAGAAATCTGCCTTGTGGAAGGAAATGTGTGCAGACCCAAAGGGCGACACCCACGGAGGGAATCCCAGCAGGTCTCACGTCTGCTTGTTGGCATGAAGTTGGCAGTCTTCTAAAATAAGAACTTTTGCTAATGATTCAGTCCACTGGGTTTGAAGAACTCCTGAACAGGGAACTGTTGCCGAGCTCTGAGAACTTGGGCTTGGCCATCAGTTTTTTGTGTTTTTTTAATCCTCACCTGAGGACATTTTTTTTGCATCCATCTTCAGACAGAGCAGGAGGGAGAGTGGAAGGAAGAGAGAGAGAGAAATATCGATGCGAGAGAGAGAGAGAGAGAGACACATCGAGTGGTTGCCACCCACACAACCCCAACCAGGGCCGGGGACAAACTGCAACCAAGGTACGTGCCCTTAGTGGGAACCGAACCCAGGACTCTCTGGTCCGAGGGCCGACGCTCTAACCGCTGAGCCAAACCAGCCAGGGTCATCAGACAGTTTGAAACTGATTTGCTACAATCAGTTTCCTTCTGTAAATACAAGGAGCTCTCCCCTTCATTCTCCTGCCCTCTACCTCAGCCAAGGCCTGGGACTGAGCCCTTCCTGCAAATTCCCGGCCAGCCAAGCTCCCAGTCTTGCCTGTCTCCCCAGCCGGCCTCAGAACACACTTGTGAGCTCAAGCAAAGGGGAGCAGAGCACGGCCTGAGTTTCGCCCTTTCCTCCGCCTGCCTGGCTGCCCAGCTTCCTGGCCAGGATCCCTGACTCCTTGTTGCCCAGGGCTTCTTCTTGGTCCCTGTAGAGATCTGTCCTGTGTGCCCAGAGGCCTAGCTCTGAACCCCTCCTTGGCACGTGCTTCTGCTCCGGATGGCCCCAGGCCCAGGGTCATCTCTCCCGCTGCCACCAGTTCCAAGTAATTAATAGAGCATTGAGCTCAAGAGCACAGACCCTGCCTCAGACTGCTGGAGTTCAGGCCCTCTCACCTCGCTGTGTGACTTGAACTTTTCTGGGCCTGTTTCCTAAGGTAATAATGGGCAAAAAGAGATAACATGTTCTGAGATAACAATTGGTAAAATGGAGATTTTACCACCACTGTACCATAGGTCGATTGTTAGGTAACGAGTTGTACCCATAAAACACTCCGTCTCTGTCCTCACAGAAGAGCCACCTCTAACCAAGAACCCAGCAAGGGTTATTGTACAGGGGTGGTGGCCACCAGAAGAAAAAAAGTGTCCTTGTTAGTGATACTTCTGATGGTCTGGTCGGAGGGGGAGGATTTGAAATGCTGGTGCAGGGGCGAGGAAGGATCCTCCCTGGCTCCTCAGGGAGCAGCCATGGTTGGGCATGTGCAGGGAGGGCAGCAATCAGAGCCCAGACTGGGCCGGGCCTAGAGCCTCGGGAGTTGGCCTGAGATATTCACAGGTCACCACACAAGGTCTGTGAGCAAGGGAGGGAAGGACAGGAGTTTTGCACGTCACACTTCAAGTCCCTCAAATAGGACTCCATTTGTATAAATCTACCTTCCCTAATGTTGTCATAGGTCATTTTTAGTTTTTGCTATTGTAAATAACATGGCAATTAATATTTTATGCATAAAATTCAAAAATCATTTCGGATTATTTCTTGAGGGGTACATTCTTAGAATTACTAGATTGAAAGGAATTGACTTTTTTCTGTGATACATTTCTCTTTTTTATTAACTTTCATTATTTTATCATAAAAGTAATGCATGTTTGTTTTATAAGAACTTAGAAATTAATAAGTAAGCCAAAAATAGCCATCGGTTGGTCACCTATCACCTAGCAATAACATTTTTCTGTGTAGCCTAAAGAGTGTACATTTTCAGAGCTTTTGATACAAACTGTCAGATAAATTTCCGGAAAGGTTAGACTACATTAGGCTTTCCCCAGCTGAGAACAATGGTGTATTGTATTGTCACTGCCTCTCACTGAATCTAGAGTTTGTGGTTTTATTTAATCTTTGTTAATGTGATAGGTTCGAAATGGTGTTTTATTAGTGTTTTGACTTGCATTTGTTTCATTGTTTGTGGGCTCGATCAACTCTTCAGTCCCCTACGAAAGGGCAGATTTTATACACCATCATTTCCTACACCTTAAACACTAGACCCACCAGCTGCATTTTTAGCCAGAATTACTTTTTTTCCCTAGTAAGGTATAATTTACACACAATTAAATTCATTCTTTTTAGTGTACTGGTCTGCAGGCTACACATACCACAATCAAAATACAGAACAGTTGTGTTGTACCAGAAAATTTCTGCGAGGCCAACCCCTCTCCTCTAGCCTCAGGCCTCAGTGACCACTAATCTGGTTTCTATGCCTACAGTTCTACCTTTTGCACATTGATGTCCAAGTGGACTCGTTCACTTGGCACCCTTTGGAATCTACCTTTCACTTAGCATCACATCTCGGAGCGTCATCTTTATGGTTGTGTGTATGCGGCCGTTCCCTTTTACTGCAGAGTAGTAGTCCATGGTGGGGATGTACCAATTTGTTTATCCATTTACCAGCTGAAGGATACCTGGTTTGCTTCCAGTTTTCGGTGATTATGAATAATGATGCTGTAAACATTTGCCTAAAGGCTTTTTTGTGTAACCATTAAGTTTTCATTTCACTTGGGTAAATACCTAGAAGGAGAAATGGCTGGGTCATATGCTAAGTGTATATTTGACTTTATGAAAAACTGCTGAACTGTTTTCCAGAGTGGCTCTACCACTCACCAGCAATGTGGGAGAGTTCAGATTTTTTTTTTCTTTATTGATTTTAGAGAGAGAGAAAGAGAAAGTGAGAGGGAGAAAGATATAGAAACATCGGTGAGAGAGAACATCGATTGGCCGCCTCCTGCATGCCACCCACTGGGGATTTGGCCCACAATCTGGGCATGTACCCTGACCAGGAATCGAACCGGCGACCTCTTGGTGCATGGGTCGATGCTCAACCACTGAGCCACACCAGCCGGGCAATTCTGGTTTCTTTTTTTCTTTTTTAATCCTCACCTGAGGACACCTTTTGCATTCATAGAGCGAGAGGGAGAGAGGGAGGAAGAGAGAGAGAAACATCGATGTGCCACACAACCCCAACTGGGGCCAGGGACAAACTGCAACTGAAGCACATGCCCTTAGCGGGAACTGAACCTGGGTCTCTCCGGACTGCGGGCTGACACTCTAACCGCTGAGCCAAACCGGCCAGGGCAGTTCTGGTTTCTTTATGTTTACTAGCACTTGGTATTGTCGGTCTCTTGTTTGTTTGTTTTTGTGCCATGCTAACAGGTGTGTAGTGTTATCTCACTAGTTTCATTTGCATTTTCCTGGTGAGGAATGATGCTGAGGATCTTTTCATGTGCGTATTTGCGGTCTGCATATCTTTTTTGATGAAGTGTCTGGTCACATCTTTTCCCCATTTTTTAAATTGGGTTGTTTGGTTTCTTATTAGTGAGTTTTGAGAGTTCTTTTTATATTTTGGTATAAATCCTCTATCAGATATAGGATTTGCAAATATTTTCTTTTAGTCCCTGTCTTGTCTTTTCATCCTCCTTTGAGGAGCAAAAATTTTAAACTCTGATGAAGTCCAATTTATCAAACTATTTTTTAATGGATTGCGCTTTTGGCTAAGAAATCGTAGACTAACCCAAGGTTGCAAAGATTTTGTCCTCTGTTTTCTTCCAGAAGTTTTATAGTTTTAGGATTTACATTTAGATTCTCCCTTCCTTTTCAAACACTTTTTTCCTAGGTCCAGAAATGTCTTTAGGAAAACAGTTCCAGAGACAGACCCACCTGAGAAGATTTGGGATGGAGTCAGTCCTGGGAGCCTTGCCAGCCATAGTGGCCCCAGGAGCCATCTGAAAGGCGGGTGTCGGCATCAGGAGCTGCCCCAGGGGCGGCTTCTAAACAGATAGAAGGCTTCACTGGCTTAAGACTTGGCATAATAGTGAAGATTATATCTTCCTAAAGGAGGTGCTGATGATAAGAGAAAACCCTCTAAACTTTCTAGATAATTCCTCTGACTGCTGCACAAAGTCGGGATGCTGGGTGGTGCCAAGCACAGGACTTTGCCGATTACATGCAAACACCCATGTCAGTGACTCACCCAATCATGCTTTAATCTCATAACTGAGAGGCTTTTAAAAATTATAGTCAACAAGGCAGCTTGCTAGCTGTGACTGCCATTGAAATCAGGTTTTCCTCAGAACAGCTGGAGTGCACTGTGGTGGGAAGAAAGCCTGATGTGGGTGAGAGGCCAAGGATCGCCTGCCTGGGAAGGATGTGCAGCTAACGTTTGATAGAAATCTGTGAAATGACCGACCTCAGCCAAGCTAAGTAGAGGCCTGCCATCTTTCATCCATGGGAAAGTGCACTGCAGCAGCAGTTCTCAGGACGCAGCACTGATGGTCGGCTTTGTGTCAGCCCCTGCACAGAAGATAAGCCACGGCCCTGTCTCCCAGAAATTCGCAGTCCTGATCACGGTCCATGCTGGGTGCTAGGAGCTGGGAAAAGAGTCCTGTTTTAGTAAGGGAGCAGCTGAGAGTGGGTTGGGAATGGCTTTTCCAAGGATGTTCCAAGGCAGAGCAATATGGGGGTTTGGTATGTCCGGGATGTGCGTGGCTGTGTCATAGGAAGGGCTTACTGGGTGGCAGTGGGAAATGTAATCAGAGGTGTAACCAGGGCCAACCTTGAAGGACCTTGTTTGCTTTGCACTGAAATATGAGTGTTTTGGATTCAGCTTTGTACCATTGAAGCATTTACGTAGGGGATTGATGGGGTGGGAATTGCATTTTAGAAAGATCTCTCTGGCAGCTCTGTAGAGAATGAATTGGAAGGGATCAAGGTGAACACCAAGGAAGCCAGTTGGATAGCTACACAGTAATCCAGGTGAGACCCACTGGGGCCCTAACTTGAAATCCTACAGCTGACAAGAAAGCCCAGATGAGAGAGGCACTGAGAGGTGGGACCAGAGTCCAGGAAGTGGAGGAGTAGCATCTGGATACTCCTACGTTTCTCTGACTGGGCAGCTGGCTGGTTATGGTACTACCCAGGAGAGTCCCCCCACACCCTGGGAGGAAGAGGAGGCATCATCAGGTGGGGACCCTCTGGGCTTGAGGTGCATTGGGGCCATTTGGTTAAAGAACTCACGAGGCAGCCGGTCGGGGAAGTCTGGTGAGCCTCTACCCCCTGCCGTAGGTTCCTCCTCTGCTCTAGTTAAGTATTTCTGGAAACATCAGGAACATGCCTGCCTTCCTAAGTACAGTGGGTAGGACTAGAAACGATATAAAGACCAGTGCAAGAGGCTGTGGTGAGCACACACAGGCCCTGAGGAGCAGCACATAGCACACCTCTGTCCCCCACCATGAGCCAAGATGCCAGAGGAACGCTGGGCTCAGCAGAGCAGGAGAGCAGCACTGGCTCACTGCTCCGGCCCTGCTGCTGCCTCCGCCTTCCCTCCTTCCCTCTTCCCAGCGGAGCCCTCTCACTGGTTCAAAAAAAAGAGTGAATTCACTCCCAGTCCTTTTGATACCCAACATGTCAGTGATAGATGAGGCGGTATTCTTTAACTTCAAAGGAGAAAAAGTGAGTGAGTGAATGTGCGCCAGGGGAGCTGAAAAGTCCAGGGGAACAGGAGACATATGGGGTGACCCCACCATCAGGAGGAGCGACCTCAATCCCACCCCTGCTGGTGCCATGCAAAGGCACAGACAATGCCACTTTTAATAAATCATGAAGGGCCCTGAATACCCGTTTTTGTCTGTTTTCAATGGGCCTTGGGCATATTGCTTAAGATACAGCCAGCCATTTGTGCTGGGTTCCCAGCTACTCAAAGTGCTCTCTCGACTATGTAGTAGAGTCTTTGCATATGTGATTTTGGGGGAGTTTTCTTCAGATTTCCGTAGCTAGTCATAGTAAAGGTGACCTCGTGGGTAGTGTGGGCCATTGTCACCCTTTACACATGCAGCCTTTGAGTGATGCTGAGCTTTGTGGGGTATCCATGCAGCACCTAATTCAATCACACATCTGACCCTTGCCTCTCTTTGGCACTGTCCCCCTCTCTGTGCTCAGTGTGCTTCTGGGGGCCTCCGCACAAACCCTGCTGGTCCTCTGGAGGCATTGGTGCTGAACAGAGAGTGCTGGGCCATTTTTCCCACTTTCAGAATTCTAGGCCCCCTGGCGACTCTGGCATGGGGAGTGGCTGCTTGTTCTCAGGAGGGTGTGCACATGAAGATACCCGCTGGAAGGGCCTTTTAAACGCCCCTGCTTGTTTCCACAGTGGAGTCTTGGGAAGCAAAGGGAAGAATAACCTGGGGTCATTTAAGGGCTGACGTGGTCATTTCCTTAATCGTCTGTGACCGTTAAGAACCTGATTTTCTATAAAGAGTCACAGCAGCTTCCTTGGCTTACTATTGACAATAGCAAACAGCTAGAATTTATGGAGCACCTGCCTCTTGCCAAGTACTTTCACATGTTACCTCATTCAGTCCTAAACCTTATACCCATTTTTACAGATGAGGAAACTGAGACAGGGGTTAAGTAACTTTGCAAAAGTCACATCACTAGAAGTGGCAGACTAGGATAGAAACAGTCCTTATTCTGCTTAATTTTTAAATTTCTCTTGTTGATGATGGCGGTTGTTTTATATGTATCTACACATCTGAAAAATGGGTCCAGTCTAATCCTAGGATAACTTTGAATAGCTATTATAAAATACTATTATGGTTTCATTTATATGACATTCTTGAAATGACAAAATTATGCAGCTGAAGAACAGGTTGGTGGTTGCCAGGAATGAGGGATGGTGGAGGGGAGGTGGGTGGCTTGGAGGAGGTCTTTGTGATGAGGGAACAGTCCCATATCCAGATAGCGGCGGTGCTTAGTCACATCTTCGCATGTGACCTAATGACATAGGACTAGATAGACATTGCGCCTACGTCAGTATCCTGGGTTTGATGTTGTAGCATAATTACAGAAAGTGTCACCTTTGGCAGAAATTGGGTAAAGAGTACTGGGGAACTCCCTGCACTATTTTTTGATTTCTGTAAATCTATAATTATCTCAAAACAAAAAGTGGATCTTTTTTTTTAAATCCTCACCCGACTGGCTGCCTCCCTCATGACCCCAACCAGGGCTGGGGACTGAGCCACAACCAAGGTACATGTCCTTGACCGGAATGAAACCCGCAACTCTCCGGTCCACGGGCCAATGCTGTAACCTCTGACCAAACCAGCCAGGGCAAAAATGGGTCTTTTTATTCACTTTTGTGGGACACAGGCATTGCACCTAGGAAAAGGCCAGGTCTCAGCTCAGGTTCTGCCTGCTCTCAGAAAGCAGTCCCCATCTCACAGATGTGGGTGGCCTAGGAGGGGAATACCACCTAGAAGATGGTCCAGGTGTTAGCCTCTGTCATATGAGGTTCTGTTGTCATATGAGAAAGACCTCACCTGAGTCAGGGACCGTGGGCTCCAGTTGCAGGGCTGCAGTTATGAGCTCTGGGACAAGCTTCACGACTTCTTTGTCCTCAAATGTAAAGTAGGAATGGTACCAGCACCCACCCTCTGAGGTTTGTTGAGAGACTCCAGCAGGAGAACACATTAATGTTTTTAACACAGAAAGAGTTCTTGAGTAAGCTCAATAAGTCTTGACCATTTTTGTTACTATCATCAATATTACTTCATTCCCAAGGTGTACTCTGCACTCTGCAGTCAGACCAATCGCATGTGTATTCACAGGACCGTGCACATTCACTCTCATTTTTCTGGTTTTGGTCATTTATTCCTTCAACAATTATTTCTTGAGCACCTACTTTGCTGAAGTCAAGGTATGGCGGATACAGTGGGTGGTCTGTGCCTTAGGAGAACTAAAGGTCTTAGTTTTTCCTGTTACCTGGAATCTCCCATCTGTGTCTTTCAAATGCTCACTTTCCTGCCAGACTTACCCCAGGCCTCACCTACTGCACACAGGTCATCTTACCAGCTCCTTCTCTGGCTCCGACAGAACTGGAGGCGGTGTGACTCAAGTCACCTCTGCCAGCCTGGACTGTCCTTTCCCCCTCCCATCGTTTCTGGCGCAGTACCAACCAACACAAGACCTTGCTCTCCGAATTGTAAAATGGATAGATAGCCACAAGGAACCGAAGGGTTGTCTTTCCTGAGGCTTTCACTTTACAGCTGAAGTCATGGATAGAGGCCCATGACTTAAGTAATAGAAATTGGCTATATGAACCTTCACGGATAATAATACATTTTATATTAATCTTAGTTTTTGTTGTTATTGCTTTTTTACATCTTATTTTCTTCCTGCCACCCTGTATTTTGACTAGCTGACTGGTGTTTCTTCTCTTAGCCTTTCACAAACCCTGAGAGTAAGAAGCCCTTGGCTTTAGTTCTGGTCTTATTACTAACTACTTGTGTGATGGAGCTGCGTCAGCCAGAGGGCAGTTTCATCGAATTGGAAAAGTAGAGCCAGCCCATCTCTCTCTTTCTCAGTTGCTGTCCCTTGAGTGGGCTTACCTGGCACCTCCAGTCTCCATGCAGGACACTGAATCTCGCAGGCCCACCCAGGCGTCCACTTCCTCCAGTCCAGCTTCTCCTCCTGAAACTGGGCAGGTCGGTCTGCTCAGCCTCCCCACCGGACAGAAGGAGTTCCCACCTTGTTCTTCAGTAATGCCTTTGTCAGTGAGCCTAGGAAGGCTGACACTCTGAACGCCATTTGCTGTCCTTTGTTAGAATCTAGATGAGAGAAGTTAACTGTTGGAGCCCCCTGTTTGTGGGACAAGAAATTGCAGGTGTGGCCCGGTGGAAAATGCACAGATTTTAGTTACATGGGTTTGGTTCCATTTCTGGGTCTGCCAAGTGTTGCCTGACCTGGGGTAGGCAAGTTACCTCACTTCTCTGATCCTCAGTTTCCTCACCTTTAAAACAGAAAAAGTGGCACCTGTACACTGAAGTTCTTGGTACGATGTCTGGTTGAGTATGGAATCTATTATTCCTACTATTTATTGCAGGGCCCTACATCACCTAGAAATCCTTTATTTAATAAAGGCTGTGGGAGATCGCAAAGAGTAATCAATTGGGATTTTTCTATTGGACTTTATAATCTATAATAGTTAAACAAATATAAAGCTAGAGATATGTCCCAACTTGAGGATAAATGAAAAGAATCAGACCATGATAGAAGGAATTTTTAGTCTCTGGACTGTCAGAAGCCAGCCCTCTGCCTTGCTGTAGCAGGTCGCTGCGGCCTCTTCCTTTCCCAAGGAGAGATTTACAGGCAAGTTGGTGCCGGTGCAGAGGTACTAGGCAGCCTCCATGTTGAGGCATCTGCCAACCTGGCAGGGCCTTTGAAGCTTTTCTTTTGAGTAGAGCCTCTTTTAGGGCACAGCAGCCTCCCTGCCTGCTGCCTCAGGAGACCTGGTCACCAGACAGTACAGTGGGGCTACCCTGTGACAGAAGCCCTGTATCAGCACGGCCCCACAGTACTGGAAATGCTGGTGGGCTGTCCAGGCAGATGACACATGGAAGCACTGTGTCCTCCTGCTGAGTGCCACAGTGCTCCTGCACGTACAGAAGTGGCTGCCCAAACGGCTCCAGCTTAGGTTTTAGAGTGATCACACTTGGAACTGTTGAGTCCCAGTCAGCTTGTTCCAGTGTTTCATCTTCTAAATTTTGATCTCAATGCACTATAAGAAATAAACCCAGGCCTTATTACATCAGGAACATTTATAGAATGTTTGCCATAGCCAGGTACTGTTCTGATGTGGTTTTACCCATTTATTAATAATTTTCACAACCCTATGAAGTAGGTACTGTTATTATCCCCATTTTCCAGAGGAGGAAACTGAGGTACAAAGAAGTACAGTGATTTCCCTGGGGTTAGACAGGTAATAGGAAGTAAAGCCAGGATTCAAAATTAGATGGCCCAAAGAGGTTGTACCTTTACTTCTATTCTGTGCAGCCTCTCGGCATTGGTGTGTATAAGAACACCTGTTCACATTTCCTCCCTGATACAGTAACCTGTGTCCCAGGCAGGGGTTGTAGCAAAGGCACTAACCAAAGGAGTGCTAGAAAGGGAACTGGGGCTGTCTAATGGACAGAAAATTAGACCAGAGGGTCCCCAAGATCTCTGCAGAGCATGAGAGCCTGGACTGTCTCTAAGTCCCACCCAGAGCCCCTGAAGAGATTATACAAAGGTCGAAAGGAAAACAAGTTTCTGCTTAATGAAAATGTTCCCCTAAGATTACTGTGAAACCTTTTTTGAATGTTTCTTAAATGATTTTCAATTATGTTTGATTATCTACCAATTCTCTGTTTACCAAAGCTGATTTTTCTGTTAGCAGGGCAAATAGAAATTCTATTCATTTTCCTTATTACTGGATCCTGGTACTTCCTAATACCCTCAACTAACCTCTTTCCTTTTTTTTTGTTTTTTGCATTTCAACTTAGCTATAAACTTCTTTCTGTACTTTCTTTAAACTTCACAATACCCATATGTTCTTTGGTTGTTCTAGAAAGAAAACGGCTATTTAAATTATTTTGGATGAGAATAGGAACCTTGGTTAAGCCCAGGTATGGGCCTCCTAGGTGTCCCTTCCAGGTGGTTCTGAGCCATTCAGATCAGCTGGCATTGTGGGCCTGGATGGGGGTGCACAGGTATTCTTCTGCCAGGAGGTGCTGCCAAGCCCACCGCTGCAGGGTGATAAGTTTAAGCCAGGTGGCAGGGAAGAGGGGCAGATTGGCTGCCGTAGGACCAGAAAGGCCCTTAGATGTTGTCCTGAAATATGTTGTCCGGACATTTGACCTTGTCTGAGAGGAAAGAAGTAGAATTAGCATGGAATCATGTCCCAAACTTGGACAGCTGCTCTTGGCTCCATAAGACAGTCTTAAGTAGTAAGATTCTTAACTATCTCTTCTTTCTCATTAAAACACCCAAAGAGCCCGGCCAGTGTGGCTCAGTGGTTGAGCGTCGACCCATGCACCAAGAGGTCACTGGTTCAATTCCTAGTCAGGGCACATGCCCACGTGGTGGGCCTGGTCCCCGGTGGGGGGCATGGAGGAGGCGGCTGATCGATGCTCTTGTTCATCTATGTTTCTGTTTCTCTCCCCCTCTTGCTTCCTCTCTCTCTAAAATCAATAAAGAAAAAAAAATTTTTAATAATAAGTTAAAAAATAAAACACTCAAAGACATGAGCACTGGTCCCTCTGAAATCCTCAGAGCTTCTTTTCTCACAGATGTAGCAGGAACATATTACAGGTGCTTTCTTCCAGTAAACCTAGAAAGTATCTCACATTCATCCATAAAACAAACCACAAGAACGACCATAGAGGAACTCAGCTCCATTTTACAGGTGGGAAGGTTAAGGCCATTAGAACCCCACCACCACCCTGGAGTATGGGAGAGAACAGAAAGGCCCAGAGCTGCTGGCTCCCAGCTTGGGGTTACATAACTCTCGACTCCTCAAGTTCCTGGAAACTGAGGCCAATTCCCTGGAAGATCATTGTGTTCTTTCCTGGTTTTTCAAGAGTAGAGCCAGCTTGATTACAGCTCTGAGGATTGTATGAGACTATCACTATCCCGTTTTCTCTCTTCCATGAACTGAATGCCTACCATCATGATCATTGTTTAACCAGGTTGTATTCAAACCTGCCTGGATCTCAGTTTTACATACGTTTGCCTTATATTTTGAAGAACCTTATTTTATTTATGTATATCCTCATCTGTCTCCAAAAAGGATTTGAGAAGACTTACAACAAAGGAAATGACCCATGAAATGAATACAATAGAAAGAAAGACAACAAGAATAAGGAAAAGAAACAGAAGGATCCTGCTTTGAGGGGGGAGGGAGATTTTCATAAGGTTATTTCTTATAACAAACCTCATTAAAAGTCAAGGGATACTTTGCCTAGCTCTCCATGCGCTTTCTCCTGTAAGACTTGATATTGGGAGCATTAACTGTTATAGTGGACAGATTTTACATGTATGGCATATGAAGAAGGGGGTTTTATAAGGCTATTTCTTAAAACAAATTTTGGTGAAAATTGAAGGATGATTAAAACAGCTTGAGGAAGGCAGGTGAGCCAGTGAGCAAGCGCGTGTCGTTCACATTCGTGACTCAACTCAAGGAGAAGCTTAGCCCATCTCCTGCGGGAGCCGGGAGCCCTGAGCCGGTGGCCTCTCACTAGGCTGCCTCCTCCCTGCTTGTGTGGAGTGGAGCTGCCAGCAGACTCTGACACTGGAGGTTCTGCAGGGTCTGCTGTGTGGGGCAGGGCCTCAAGCTTCAGGAAGCAGATAGCTAACTGGCGGAACAGATATCTTCTCAATTCAAAGGGACCCGGACGACACCCCTCCGGGAGGGGCCAGATGCAGTCCCCGCAGTCAGCACCAGCACTTTCCCATGGAAGCAGCTTTGGGCGACTGCAGTCCCCGCACAGTGATTGGCCGAGATGGTCCCAGAGCTCTGAGCTAGTAGTGTTCCAGCACAGTCACCCTCTTTGGCCATGAAAATCATCAAAGATGCTTCAGCTTGATTAGGATGAGCAGGCTGGTTGCAGGCCCTGCCTCTGACTGCATGTGACACAAGCGGACTTGCTCCCCATGCCTTGTAGTCACCATTGTCACCTTGCCCAGAAATGGAGAGGCAACAGTGTGGCCCAGTGACCGGGTAAGGCCTGAGCAGGAAAGCTGAGGCAAGGGGGCTCCTGTTCTGCTAAAGGAGACCCTGGGGTGGGGAGTGATCTCTTTTGGGCTGTTCTCATCCAGTAATAGAGGCAGAGGTGGTGTGAGGCAGTGGTCAGCAGAGCCCTACGGTCCTGGCCTTGGCTGGCAAGCGATGCTATAACCCTCAGAAGAGGAGGCAGCTTGACAGGTGGGCAGGAGAAGCCAGGCTTCTTCTCTCCTGGGACTGGCTTGTTGACCGAGGTGAACAGAATGAACCAACAGACTTGGCCTGTGAGGCTCCTAGCTACAGAGTAGCCTTCCCTATGGGTTGACTATAGCTCTAGAGAGAGGCGGTTTTTCTTCTGAGCAAGTAAAACCCCAGCATTGAAGAATCCTTGTCCTGTCATTTTTAACCTTAATGAGAAGAGAACGAGCCTCTGGAACAAGGTGCAATGGAGTCAGGAGAAGTGGCCTTAAGTGAAAACACAGCTGTGGGGTTTATAGACGGTGCCGCAGGGAGGCGTCATCCAGTGGGAGCGGCCAGCCTCACTATAGACTTTCCAACACTAATGAATCGGGAACTCCATGCTGAACAGGATTGAGTTTGATGGGTCCCTGTGCCAGCAGATGGATGTATTTTTCTTGAAAGACCAAGGTGCCAGAAATCTCCATGATTACGTTACTGGAGCAAGGTTCTTTTTTGTGGTTTGTGAAGTTGAGCGTCAGGACTGCAGGATTCTCTTGCTCTTTCTCACTCTTATTTTTTCCAGGTCAGAACCAGAGCCTGGGGTGGGGAGGAAAATCCTGCTGAATGAGCAAGTTCTTTCTTAAAAAGCTCTCTCCAAGTCCAAAAAGACTTCAGTGGACTTAGGAGAAAGAAACTTAATACATTGCCATAGAATCATTGTGAACCAAGTGAAAGCCAAGTCCACAGCATCTTTGTCTTATAAAAGAAAGCAAAGAGGAGATGGAAAAAAAGAAATAATGCTTAGGAAATCCAAACCAAACAAGGAAAACTAAAGAAGAAAAACTAAAGATCACCTCAGAGAATGTGAAGATTTCCTTCTAATAAGATTTTTCAATTACAAAACCAGGCTCAGGTAGAGTGACTGTTCTGTTCGTTCTAAGTGCCATAACTGGCATACCTGAAATGTTTGAACTAGGATGGGGTTTGCCACTTTCAGCTTCAGAGAGAGTTGGACACCCTGCAAGACCAGTGGACTGTGCGGGGAAGAGTCAACCATGGAGCCGCTGGAGGCTTCCCAGGCTGGTCCTTGACCCGCGTTTGAACCTTGGTCCTAATAGCTTGCAGATTGAAGCAAGCTCACAGGCCTCCCAGAGAACCCATGTTGGTTTGAACTCGAGCAAGCCTGGCCACAGAACTAGCACTCTGCTTTTACCAGCTACCTCTCTCAGTGCACCCCTGTGAGAGGAACTCAGAGCTGGACTCTGAAGTCACCCCTGTGTGATCATGGAGCAGCCTGCAAGTGCCATCTAGGCCACGGTCAGAGAGAGACCTGGTTGCCCATCAGAGGTCATCTTGGAGCTATTGTGGACAAGAGAGGCAACACCTAAACTTAATGGACTTTTGCCCATCCAAGGCCAGGCCAGGTGGTTTTTTTGTTTGTTTTTTTGTTTTTAAATCCTTACCCGAGGATGTTTTTCCATTTGTCTTCAGACAGAGTGGGAGGGAGAGAGAGAGAGAAACATCGATGTGAGAGAGACACATCGACTGGTTGCCTCCCGCACAACCCCAACCAGGGCCGGGAACCAAACCGCAACCGAGGTACTTGCCCTTGACCAGAATCAAACCCGCGACTCTTCTGTCCCAGGGCCGATGCTCCAACTGCTGAGCCAAACCGGCCAGGGCAAGGCCAGGTGTTTTTAAAAGCAGCAGAAGCTCTGAGCTGGTATCTTCCTGAGCTGATGGAGTTTAGTGCCACGTGGCCTGAGCATAATGTTCCCCAGGAACGTGGCTGTTCAGGAAAGCCAACCATGCACCTGAACAGATTGAAGACTGCTTGCTCTCAACATCTGGGACATCTGGCACGCCACCCTTAGTCACCCTTTCCTGTCCCATCCTGTCACTCCTTTTTGGTTAGCCTCGTGAACGTGATCTGGCCCTTCGGCTTCACTGGGTTGGCTTCCAAAGTTAGGTCCCATTTCCTTTAGTGGGTACATTCAGTGACGCTGTGCACCTCTCTCCTGCTCAGCCTGGGGCATTTGTTCTTCCCCTGGGTTCGTCTGCAGGGTCTTCCTCCAGCAATGTCTGAGAACCTGAGGAAAACCCAGTCCTGAATTTGCCGTTCTTGTTGCCCACCTGTTGCCGCCTGCTGGGAGAATGGCTCTGCTGCCTCTCTTGTCCCCCCACCCCCAGCCCCGGCCCAGAAGGGATGAAGGCAGGCCTCTTGTAGTTCCAGCAATCCCAGCAGGGCCTATAACCGGCGAATGGGGAAAGGCTCTGCTCTCCTGAGCGTCCTAGCCCCTTCCACTCACTCCAGACCTTTCAGCTCACCCACACTGCTGGTTTCCCTGGGTCCCACGCTGTAGCAGGAGAGCTGCTCAGAACGGGTCCCAGCAGGAGTCCCACACTCTCCCTGCCCGAGCCTGCCCTCCTCTGTGAGCCCTTGAAAGTGGAAGGTCCGCCCTGGCCGGTGTGGCTCAGTCGGTTGAGTGTTGTCCCCTACACCAAAAGGTCAACGGTTCAATTCCCGCTCAGGGCACATGCCCAGGTTTTGGGTTCAATCCCCCATCAGGTTGCTTGCGGGAGGCAACTGATTGATGTTTCTCTCTCACATCAATGTTTTTCTCTCTCCCCCTTCCTCTCTCTCTAAATTCAATAAAAATATATTTTTTTAATTTATAAAAAAGAAAAGAAAGTGGAAGGCTCTTCCATTTCCTGCCCAAGGCAGATGACCTGTCCCTTGCCCAGAGGAAAGCCTTTCTTCTAACTAGACCCATCTAAAGGCCTCCTTCTTCTAAGGGTCCTGACCTTTGGACCCTTAGCTGCCTTCCCTCCTCACTCAGTACCAGGAATTCCGTGCAGTCAGAATGGTCTGGTTGACTGGGGCAGGCTGTTCTCCTGCTTGACGTGGCAGCCTCTGGAAAAGGAAAGATAGACCTCACGATGTCTCAGATGGCTGTCATTCTGGCAGGCTGACTCTCCAGGCTGAGCCTCTCCATGGGTGGGTCCCTACAGGCCTGGGCTAGAGCCAGCACTGACACAGATGGCAGCCTGGCTCCTAGGGCGGGTTCAGTAACTACTGTTGAGTGAAGGACTGTGTGTGTCTTTTCAAAGGCCCCGGTGAGACGGGAGCACCTGGACACCGTGAGCCACTGCTTGTCGTTGGGTAGCACAGTTACTGAGTAGGGGCAGATGTGAGGCAAAACTCCTTACTGAAGCAAGAGGAGTAACAAATTCAGAGGTGAAATTGGATGACTAAAGATCTGATCGACCACATCAAAACGTGCCCAGGGGCGCAGCAGCCTGCAGGGAGCATGGTTCCATGTCTGTAAATCAGTGACTGAGTGGGTAATAGTAAACAAGAGGTTCTTTTTTGTTTGTTTAATCCTTACCCGAGGATATGTTCCTTTATTGATTTTTAGAGAGAGAGGAAGGGAGAGAGGCGAGAAACATCGATGTGAGAGAGAAACATCGATCGGTTGCCTCCCGTACATACCCCAAATGGAGATCAAACCCACAACCTAGGTATGTGCCCTGACCAGGAATCAAACCCACAACGTTTTGGTGTATGGGATGACGCTCAACCAACTGAGCCACCAACCAGGGACTACTGCCATTTTGATATCATTCCTTTCAGTCTTTCTTCTATGCAGTCTTTGTTATTTACATAGTTTTCTTGATATAATCAAGTGTGCATCGTGTTTTTTTTTCATCTAACCCAGATATTTACCAGGTTAATGAAAATTCGTCATAAATCTTGTAATGGCTGCATACTCTTCTGCATGTGACTCTGGTATCGTTTACTTAACCATTCTGCTATCGTTGGTCCTTTAGTCTTTCCAGCAAATAATACTGAGGTGAACAGTTTTGCAAATAAAGCTTTTCCTCCTACACTTAAAATAATTTTTCTTAGCCATAAGTTCATAACTTGAATCACTGAGTCAAAGGATTTAAAAACTTCTAAGCAGTACAGTCTTTGAAACAGACTAGACGAATATAGACCTGACATCAGCTGCAAAGGGGGAGGTAAAGAGAAAAGGTTGTATTTAATTGATTGTTGTAAATAATGAATTTCTGTTTTACTGAAGGAGGGCTGGGAAGAACCAAGCAGGGCTCTGTAGGGAAAACACGCCTTTGACTTGAAGTTTCTGGCTTCGTGATGGTAAAGAAGGGCTTGTTTCTGTTTTTGTATTTTCATCTGGGTCAGTAAGAGGACAAGCCATTCCTACGAGCTCGTTTCCCTCTAAAGAAAAGAAAACTCGTCCAGCATCTAATGATGCAGATCATTAGCTATGTTAACAGCCTTGTAGTTAGAAAAAAAAGTTATAATAATGTATCCTCCTAATGTGCAGTTAATTTTAGTGAAAATTTCCCTAGTGATTTAAAAACCCAGAGAATTTGTAAATCTAGTAATTGGCTCTGCATTTGGAAATGTTAAAGCTGCCGTAGCCAACTGGGCTCCAGCAGGACACACAGAACCTCCCTGAGCTCTGGCTCCGCAGCGACACAGACGGAGTTCCACACTCACCTGAGCACTACCCACCCCCACCCCACTCCGGAATCCAGAAAGAAACTGAGACTTCATTGCCCAAGTCCTTGTTCCTAATCTTTCCTAACCAGAGAGAGCTAATGAATGCCTCCAAGTCAACATGTCCAAAATCAAACTTTTGACTCCCTGTCCATATCCAGGTTTAGTCTTCCCATCCAGCAATGGAACAACCACCTGCCTGGTTGTTCAAATGAAAAATTGAACCATTCTTGATTTCTTCCTTCCTGTCCTCACCACTCCCTGACATCAAATCCATCAGTATATCCTGTCAATTCTACTTCTAAAAGTTCACTTCAAAGACAGATCTCAAATTGTTCATTTCTGTCCATCTTGCCTGCCCGCCCTCTTCACCCAGCCCCCATCACTGCTCACCTACTCTTTTCAATAGCCTCCTGCAGGGCTCCTGCTTGGCTCTCTCCCCCATAGGCTAGTCTCTAAATGGTAGCCAAAGGGATCTTGGTAAAACATAACTTTGATCATGTCATCCACGCCTTCCTTAACACATGTCATAGTCCTTCCTTTGCTATTAAGGTGAAGGCCAGAATTTCTTTTTTTTTAAGAGGATTTTTTTTTCTTTATTGATTTTAGAGAGAAAGGAAAGGGGAAAGAGAGAGAGAGAGAGAGAGAGAAACATTGATGAGAGAGAACATTGGTTGGCTACCTCCTGCATGCCCCACACTGGAGATTTGGCCCACAACCTGGGCATGTGCCCTGACCAGGAATCGAACCGGCGACCTCTTGGTGCATGGGTCAACGCTCAACCAGTGAGCCACACTGGCCAGGCCAGAATTGCTAATGTAGCCAAGGTCTTGCATTTTCTGCCCTGGCCCTCCTCTCCATCATCACTGTCCACCATGTCCCCTATATCTATCGAGTTCTGGCTTACCCACCATCCTTCAGTTCCTGAAACTCCTGCACCATGGCCTCTGTGCTCTCTGCCAAGGAGAACCTTCTGCTCTCCCCGTCCTTCCTCCCCATGGTCAGGTAACCCTCTCCTCCTTTCCTCAGTCCTAGTCTAGGTCCAGTTATTTACTTCTCTAGAAACATGGGAGTCTTTTCCTGCTTCAGAGGACCTATTTTAATTTAAAGTTTTTCTATGTATAGTCACTCATTAGTTTATGTGGTTGGTGTCCATCTCCTGCTCTGACGCTAAGATCCGTGAAGGAGGCCCCTCTGCTGCTGTTCACTGTTCTTTCCCCACCAGCCAGCTCAGTGTTACAAAGTAGGTACTTAATAAATAATTGGTTGCATGCTAAGTGAGTAAGTAATGTCCCTGTAAGGCATGGGTTCTTCCCAGGGGTGGCAGGCCCAGGTTCTCCACAACACGTCAGCTGGAGGAAGTGCGATTTTACTTTTTTGTCTCTCCTTTTTTTTTCATTTCAGCTGTCAGAATAACAGAGCATGCTGCCTAAAACTTACTTGTTTTTCTCTTCTCTCTTTATTCAGCTGAAACTTTCTTTCACTCTGGACCACGAGACTGGATTGCCTCAAGGATGTCATATCTATGAGTACCGTGACAGCAACAAGTAAGCCACTCAGTGGGAAAGGGTGTCACCTCGCCATGTCCCACAGGGGCAGCACCTGTGGGCTTTCTTACACTGGGCTTCTCCCACAAAGGGATTGTCAGGGAGAGAATCACACTCTTTGCAGCTGTACTAGAAAATAGGTGGCAGAGCCCGGCCGGTGTGGCTCAGTGGATTGAGCGTCTTCCCATGGACTGAGAGGTCCTGGTTTGATTCCCGGTCAGGGCACATGCCCAGGTTTCGGGCTTGGTCCCCAGTGGAGGGTGTGCAGGGGCCAGCCAATCAATGTTTCTCTCTTGCATCAATGTTTCTATATCTCTCTCTAGAGAATCAATAAAAACATATTTAAAAGGAAAGTAGGTGGCAGAAAAATATTTCTCCTATAACATCTCTTTTGCCCCTAAATAGAGAACTTAAAGTACTTGTATAACAGCAGTTGTGATGTTTGACTTGTGTCCCAGCGCAGACCTTCCTCTCCAGGCTCCAGCTGTCCTCTAGACCCACCCGCCCCCCCCCCCCCTTTGTCTCCAGCCCTGTGCCTGCTAATTTGGTTCACTGTGTGACTTCGGCTTCCATTGCAGTTCTGTCTGACTACACTAATGTTGGCAGGTTTTGTTGTGATAGTCTGCCTTGTGAATTTTGTAGCTGCGGATTTCTGAGTACTTCCAGAGATTTAACCTGGTGGTCTTTTTAGAAAGGTGGCAG
Source organism: Tadarida brasiliensis (assembly GCA_030848825.1). Lineage (NCBI taxonomy): Eukaryota > Metazoa > Chordata > Mammalia > Chiroptera > Molossidae > Tadarida > Tadarida brasiliensis. The sequence goes on from CM061265.1 coordinate 101,686,501, forward strand.
CTGGCATGCTTCTATAGCCCTGTCTTTCTTCCTGGCAGACCGCCTCTGTGACCGTGTGTTTTTGTCTGTGAGACAATAAAAGTGATGGTGAGCGAGGCAAAGGGAGCATGCCCAGATGATGACGATGACGATGAATGCGGGCAGCCGCCGTGACGAGCTCCATTGGGTGTTAGGCACAGCACTGACATATTACACTTGTCCAGTTGAATCCTCACGACAACCTGAAGACTTCTCTTTTTTTTAACTTTAATTTTTAATCCTCACCCAAGGATATTTTTCTGTTTGTCTTCAGATAGAGTGGGAGGGAGGGAAGGAGGAAGAGGGAGAGAGAGAGAAACATCAATGTGAGAGACACATCGACTGGTTGCCTCCCACACGACCCCGACCAGGGCCAGGAACAAACCACAACCGAGGTACATGCCCTTGACCAGAATCAAACCTGTGACTCATTGGTCCACAGGCTGACACTCTAACCGCTGAGCCAAACTGGCCAGGGTACGAAGACTTCTCTTACCACAGGTGCTGCCCAAGCGAGCACTTGAGTTTTCTTTCATTCTTGTTATATTTGCAGAAGCTGAGGTCAAGGGAACTTGCTCATGGTCCCTGGCCACAGCTGTGTGAGGCAGAGTCGACATTACCATGTGTAGTCTGGGAAAGCATACACAAAAGACAGCTGTTGTCCCAAGTGGCTACCTGTGGGAACCCCAGTCAGTGACAAGAACAGTCCCAATGTGGACTTGAGGACAATATGCCCCAGTCTAAATGTTTAAACATCCAAGCTATTTAGTTTTATCCAGTGGAAGGAATTAAAGAGTAACACCAATGGGATTGGACATTACCTTCCAGAAGAGAAACTTGTGTCTTCCCAAGAACTCTTGCTTTGTTGTGGGTTGAGATGGTTCCTGGGTGTCTTCATGATCAAATCTCCACCCAGGTTGCCTTCAAGGCATTATGACCCTTTGTAATTTATCTTTAGGAAGATGTCATGGTAAGCTATTGTATGCCCTCGGTTCCCACCAAATTAATCATTCAGGAAAGGCTGGCCACGCATCCTTTAATACCATCCTTCCTCCTTTTGGATGTCACTGATTCAGGCGTGTAGGCCATGGTGTCAGAACTACCATCTCAGCTTCTTGTAATGCTTAATTCAACAGAGAAGTAGGGCTAGACTTCTCTGAAGTCCAAGGACTGGCAGGGACAATTGAGCGAGGCTCTGGGTGGCAAGGGCGAGCATCACTAGGGAATAGGAGAACATTAACCTTAACTTGCTTGGCATGCCATTCTGTCACCCTGTTGTCAGTGCCACCCCGTGCTCCCTGCTGCTTGCTGGGTAGCAGTGGTTGGCAGCCCCATGCATGGAAATCGTGGCAGCAGAAAGAGACCTTTAAGCCCAAGAGTGTTTACAGACTTCATTTATGGCCTGACTCTTCGCTCCCTGAGACAAAGGTTGGCAGAGTTTGGGTTCAGTTGGAGGAGGGCACCGGCCCACCTTCCTTTAAGTTCATATGGTCCAATGACAACAACTTAGGTTGTCTTTGAAGCTGAGAGGAGAAAATGCCTAGCCTGTTTCTTGACCCATCCCCTAGCTCCTAGTTTACATATGTATCAGAGTAAGCAATGTAAGAGGAGAATTTTGGGGCTGTAAATATTGATAAGCTTGGGCCCCAAAATACCTGTAAAAGAAAACATTTGGATAGAAAGTATGTAATCCAGTGCCTCAATGACCCCTCCCTATGGTTCTGTCTAACTTGTCTTAAAGGCAATGTTGGGGTTCATTCTCAATCCGTAGACAAATTTCCTAACCTCTCTGAGCCTCAGGTTTCTTCATCTGTTAAGAACAGTGGGACTGCCCTGGCCGGTTTGGCTCAGCGGTTAGAATGTCGGCCCACAGACCAATGAGTCACGAGTTCAATTTCGGTCAAGGGTACATATCTCAGTTGCAGTTCGCCCCGGCCCTGGTTGGGTTGTGTGGGAGGCAGCCAGTCGATGTGGCTCTATCACATCGATGTTTCTCTGTCTCTCTCTCCCTCCCTCCCACTCTGTCTAAAAAAAAAAGAACAGTGGGACTAATGATACCTACCTGGCATAATTGTCACAGAGATTGAGTAGTATGACATGTTAAACACGTCATCACTGTCCTAGTATATGGAATGTCCAGGGTAAGTGTTGATTGCTTCTCCTTCCCAAACAGAAAAGTCATCTCATGGGCTCCATTCTGCTTTCCCAGTGCCAGCAGGGCTGTGTCCATGAACTCTGGATGCAGCTGACCTCAGGGTATTGATTCGGGAGGAAGCTGGTGCCCACGCCTCTGAGAGCCCTCAGCTGTGTGCCATGCACTTTGTCCGAAGGCAGACTCCTTTCCCCACTTGGGACTGTGAAGTGAAGCACAGAGAACCCCACGAGCTTGACCATGACTTTCTCTTTCCCCCAGACTCTATCCTGTGTCCCTCTGTTCACTTTCAGGGTCATTTCCCCAGGAGGGCATGGATCCCAGTATTGGTGTCATAGTGGTGTTGAGGAAATGAGGCTATTCGCCCCAGGCCCTAAGGAGCCAGATAACATGAAGGCAGCAGCACCAGAGAGATGAGGTTCTACATGTGAAGGGAATTAGCTTGATATCTCAGTATTTGTTTGTAATAATTAATTATTGAAACCACTGCTTGTTTTGTTCATTTCAGTGCCCCTAGTTATTAGCCCAGGACCTGGCAAATCATGCTTGATGAAGGGGGTGGGGAGACCCAGTAATCCTTTTAGAGAGAGAACCTAACTACTGGGAGTCTTTGTCTTTTTGTTTGTTGTAGGATTGTGATGAGGATTAAATTACTCATGACATCAAGGAAAACTGTCTCCTTGGATAGTTTGTGGATTCTAAAGAACTAACATGTAGAAGAAAGAAGCTATAAAAATTTGGTTTGGCTCTGTGAATATAGTAGTAAATATAGTTATTTACATCGAATGCCTACCATTTTTTGCCTGATAGTGAAGCACAGTAATAATTATGAAGAACAGTAAATGTGCCCGGCAGACTTGCAGGAGCTGAATTTGATTGCAAGGCTACACTTTGTTCACAGCCTCTCGGTTTCTGATCCATGGAGCATAAGAGTGATAGGAGCGCCCACCTCCCGACCGCCCACAACTCACCAGCACTGGGCTACGGGCTTACCCACTTTATTTCTATTTCTACTTTCAAAACCTCTCAAGATAGATCTCTCTGTCACAGTCTTACAGATTACAAAATAAAAACAAATTAAGACTGAGAGTCAGAGAGATTAACCTGCCCAAGGTCACACTGTGGTCAAGAGCAGAGCCTTAATTTTACCCCGGCTCTAGTAGATTCCAAAGCCCATGCTGTGCCATCACACCAGCTGCCTTGCTCTCCACAGCTCAGAGCTCAAGGGAGTTCTAAGTCTAGCTTCTTCTGAGCTGACCTGCTGTAGAAGCTCCTTGACTGGAAACTCTGGGATTTCTAGTCGCTGCAGACCTCTGGGTGGATAGACAGCCTGGTCTGGTAAGCTGAGCTCTCGACTTGTCATTGTAAACCAGAGTCTGGCCAGTCACTCTCTTTGGCAGGTCATCGTCCGCTCTGTGATGCAGCCTACCCATTAGAAACACGAAGATGACGATATGTCCCAGAGTTGAGAGAGAATGGAACGAGGTGATGTGTGATATGGCTGTGGAAACTGTGGTGCTTGCCCTTGTCCCTGCCTGAGTGGCCCATGAGCTGGGCCCTGGAAGACCCAGGCTCAAGCTTTGGGCTGCCCTCTCTGCCTCCCGTGGGCAGCTGTGCCTCGCCTTGGTCTAGAGACCAACTGACACCCACAGCCTGCTTCCCCACCTCCATCTTACTCTTGGGATAGGTTAGTTTGCTAAACTAATGAGGTTAAATATTTTGTTTTCCCTGCCTCACTGGATGACTCATCTTGGCACCTTGATTGAAATCCATAGCATCGGAGCTGAGAGCTAACATCTAGAAGTAGCAGAGAGAGAGCTTGTCCTCAGCTGAAGTGCCTCCACTTCCTGAACCCACACTGAAGGACAGCGTCTCTGCAGCATTCCAGAGGGCAGGGCAGGTCTGGTCCTCACATCCTTGCCTCTCCCAGCCTGTGGGAGAGGGCACCTCGTAGCTCAGGTCACTGGCTTTTCTGGCAGCAGCTGGGCTGAGGTGGGGCTCTGGGCCCCTACAAGCCCACCTTGATTGTTTCCTCCAGCCCTCGATTGCATAGTCAGCCCTCTCTGGACCCCTCTGGGGGCCTGGCCTGCTCAGCATCCCCTCTCTCTGAGGTCACTGTCCACACAGGTAGGGCAGACCCAGACAACAAAGCTTAGGTGGCACTAAGATTCTCCTTCTGTTGTTTTGTTGTCATCATAGAGGCCATGCCAGGTCAATTCAGGTGCACTCCCAGATAAGACATGTGCCGAAGACGGATGGGGGATGAAGGGAGCACACAGGAGCAGCAGGAGGCTGCAGACAAGTGCCCCTGTGACAGAGAGGGGCGGGGAAAGGAGGGTGGTGGGCGGAGCCTCAGCCTGCAGCCAGGTTCTAAGAAAGCTTTGGCCAGGCCCATGGCTCATCCTTGAGCATGAGTTGCCTGTTGGAGGAATCACATGTCCTTGGGGAGTAGTCCTGCCTCGAGACCCCTGCTGTGCTCATTCACCCTGGGCCTTTCTTCCCTGAAAGGAGCTTAGAAAGGAGAAGTGACTGGAACCAACTACCACCTCCATTACTGTAGTGGAGCCCTAACTGGTCCTCACCCTCAGCTAGCACCTCAGTGGGTCTTGGCAGTTTAGCTGGTGGTGTGACCCAAACCTTCACTGCAAGGTTTCTGAGCCCTTGGTTGTCGTATCCTTCTCAGGCCCGGGATGACACATATGTCTGTTCACAGTGGGGCAAAGGAGTACCAGCAGGTTCCCTTGGGTTCCACACATCTCCCTCCCTGCCTCTCCTCTGATCTGGGTTTATTATCTCCCCCCACCTCCCCATGGTGACTCCTCCTCTTACCTGCTGACCCCTGGCTACATGCAGTCAAAGAATCCTGGCAGTAGCCATCACTGGTAGTTCAGAGGAACCCTTGCCGTTTTACCTCTGGCCTCTAGTATCTCGGGCTCCTTCACCCCGTGGCTGTTAATGAGCCCAATTCTGTGACTGCCTCTGCTGCAGTCCTCTCTGGCCTGCAGAGGAACGCCACCACCAACCTCCTTAATGATGCTGGTGTCTCAGCGGTGCATTTCTGATGACCCTGGTGAAGGGCGTGTCCGGAAGGTCCTCCCACAGGACACAGGCCTCTCCGGTGGGCCATCTGGGCTCAGTGACATGTCTAGTCCAGCATGGCCCCTTCACTCAGCCTCCATTCCCACTGGCCTCTGCCAGGCAGTCTGTGCCTCACTTCATTCGCCCTTAACTGTCCCTTTCTCTAGGCTCCTAAGGATGGCCTGGCAGCAAGTTTTCCCCATCTCCCAGGGTCTTTGCCAGGGTGTTGAATCCCACATCTCAAAAAAATTACCCCCAAACCAATGAATTGCTGTTCATCTGGTCTTATTTCCTGGCCCCCTTGATCAAGCCCCTCAATTAGCAACTAATTCTTTTCCCTCGGTATAAAATCTCTTTCCTCCCTTATCAGGCCCAGCACATCCCCAGCTGGGTCATCTTGGCACTGAATCCTCGTTGTGGGCAGGCAGCCTGGGAAGGAGGCGGGGTCCTGAGGAGAAGGGGGAGGCCTTTGCATGCGTTCTGGTGCAGGGCATTGCTAGCCTCCGAGGGAAGTGTGGACCATCACTTTGTAAGCTGCCAAAGAGGCCCTCTGGCTCTCCCACTTGGCCTTTAGTCACTTGTTCAGAGCCCTCAGACTGTCACTATCCCCTGCTGAACATCGCCACACCTCACAGTAACCAGCCAACTCCACAGTGCTGGGCCTCCTAGGCTTTCAAATACTTCACTCATCACAGTGATCAGAGGCTTTTTCCCAGGTTGCCACTGGTGACTCTCTGAGCAGTTGTGCCACTGCTTTGTGCCAAGTACTCTCCATGCCCCACATACCGCTCAGAAGAGTGTCCCTTTGCCTGGCAGGTAGTAAGCGAGCCAGTCCCCAAATTCCATCTTTCTATCTGTTTCCTCAGATCTGCTTCGGTACCACTTGTGTTAGTTCAGGTCTTCTGAGAAGCAGGTACCAGGACAGGATTAGATGTGCAGGAGATGTACTGAAGAAAGGCCTTTGAGGAATAGAAGGGAAGAGAACACAGCAGGGAGGGAGCCTTCAGACCTCAATACAAATCTGACCCCTGGGAAGTAGCATGGAGAAAGAGGATTGGGCAGGAAGGGTCCCAGGTTGCAGCCCAGTTTTAAGAAAGGTTCCCCAGGCTGATGGGAGGTCCTCAAGCCAGAGTCACCTGGTGGAGGAGTCTCACATTTTGTAGGACCCCTGGAGTGCTCAGTCTCACTGGCCGGGAGCAGCCGACGGGAAGTGTGCCCTCAGCGCAAATGCAGTGGTGGGTCACAGGGGCTACAGCTGGGCCATCAGACAATTTATGCTCCCATGGCAGGAGCTCCAAAGGGCATCTTTTCATGGCTGCCAACTTGGGGAGGAGACAGAGAGCAGGGGCTCCTGGATAAACCCCTGCGTTTAACTTGTTTCCCCTCTGCTTGGTTCTGTCCCCTTCCTTCACCTAAATAAGCAGAGAGGATGTGTCCCAGCAGCTCTGACAACTTCAGACCAACCCCAACACTTGCCAGTATTTGGAAACGATGCTTTGTGTCTGCACCTTGGTCCTGATGCCAGTTCCTCAGGCTAAGCAGTGTTGTTCCCTGAGAGCCCCCCGTCTTCCCACTGTCGCTGCCAGGTTAGAATGAAGAATGCCTTTCTTGTTCCTGGTGAAGCCCTTTGTTAGGAGAAAGGGGAGCTGCAAATCAGGGAGAGGAAGGCTTTGGGGGAGATTGAAAGCAACGCAACCAGAGACAGTTGCCAGAAGTGACCTCATGGGAGCGAGCCTGCAGCTGTAACTTGCACGTTAGAGTTGGCCGTTCCCGTGCAGGTGTGAGCTCACTGTTTCCCGTCACAGCCTTTCCTGCTGGGCATCACCGTGTTCAGTTAGTTGCTGGACTCAAGGTAGTGGTCAGAGAAGGATGAGCTTCTCCACCTTCCCCACCACGTGGAAAGATGGCGGTGGCTCTTTGTTCCCTCCCATTATCTCACTCCATGCAGCCACAATAATAATATCATGGATGACAAAATGCAGTGTTCATTTGACCTCAGTTTTCCCTACAGGAAGGGAATGGGATATGAACACTCCCATCTTACAGAGAGGGCAGCTGATTCCGAGAGGTGCCCTGCCCAAGGTCAAGCTATAAACCAGAGGTAGAGCCAGCAGGCTTCTTCCTGGGATACTGCCTCCGCCACGTGACACATGGTGGAGTGGGCCTGGAACAGCTCCACAGAGTGATGCTGAACTGCCCGTGGGCCCTGCAGGGGCGGCAGCAAGACCTGGGTCAGCGTGGCTGCCTCCTGTGTTGCTTACATTACCTTGGGGTTGCAGTAACCCAGTCTCCCACAAATGTAATGTGGCCAGGGCAGCGAGAAGCTCTTAATCAGTTGTGTGCGTCAGCACCCTTTCCCCGCTGCTGGGAAACAGGGGAGAGACAGAGCCCAGAGTTATGTTTTAAAGCACTGAATTGCCTCAGTAAAGAATTCCCTTGCTGCTGGGTCAGGGTGCTGAGCCCTTCTTGGTAATCATTAGCTCCTCGGCTCCTGCTGCTTTCTAAGGCTGGGCTGATAATAGTGAGAAAACGTGGAAGCTAGCCACAGTGGGGAGATCATGCTGGACAGAAGCCATGCAGACACATCAGTGCTTACACAGAGGCACCCTGATCAGTGTCTGTGTGTGTTATGACTTAACATTCATCCCACTCTTTCCTTCCATACTGGGCACACTGGAAAACAGATTTTTACAATAAACTCACTTCTATAAAACGTATTTTGAATTATGACATCCCAAGAGGAAAGTACATGAATCATATGCATCTAATTCAGAGGAGTATTAGAATGAACACACCCACATAACTATCACCCAAGTCAAGAAATAGAATATTTCATCACCCTAGGAGCGTCCCTCATGCCCTCTCTCTCGTCCCAAAGGAATCCATCATCTGCACTTCAAACACTACAGATTAGTTTTGCCTCGCTTTAAGCTTTATGTAAATGGAATCATTCGGTATATTCTCTTTTGTGTCTGAATTCATCTTTGTTGCTACATCTAGCTATGGTCCATTCATTTTCATTGCTGCAAGACTTCCCTTGTATGAATACCTGATAGTTTATCCAATCTGCATTAAATCAATCAACATCTGGGTTGTTTCCAATTTGGGGTTATTATAAATCTGCTTGTACATGCCTTTTGGTGCATGTATGCATGTATTTCTTTTGAGTGTATAACTAGTAGTGAAATTGCTAAATTGTAGAGAAAATATCCATTTTATTTATTTTTTCTTTATTGATTTTAGAGAGAGAGGAAGGGAGAGGGAGAGAGAGATAGAAGCATCGATGAGAGAGAACATCGATTGGCTGCCTCCTGCATTCCCCTCACTGGGGATTGGGCCCACAACCTGGGCATGTGCCCTGACCGGGAATTGAACTGGTGACCTCTTGGTGCATGAGTCGATGCTCAACCACTGAACCACACCGGCCAGGTGAGAAAATATCCATTTTAATGGATACTGCCAAACAATGTTCCCAAGTGGTTGTACCAGGTTAACACTTCCACCTGTAATGTATGAGACTTCATATGTTTATCGGCTATTCAGTAGAGTGCCTTTTCAAATTTTGTGCCTATTTTTCTACCGGGTTTTCTGTTTTGCTTGTTGATTTGCAGTTCTCTTCTGGATATGAATCTTTTGTTGGTTATATATGTCACAAATATCTTATACTCAGTAGCTTGCTTTTTTACTCACTTGGGTGGTGTTTTGATGAGAAGTTCATTTCAATGTCATTCAGTGTATAACATTTTTTCATTATAGTTAATTCTTCTTATATCCCATTTAAGAAGTCTATATTGTCCAGCCAGTGTGGCTCAGTGGTTGAGAGTCGACCCATGCACCAAGAGGTCGCCGGTTCGATTCCCGGCCAGGACACATGCCCAGGTTGTGGGCCCTATCCCCTTTAGGGGGTGTGCAGGAGGCAGCCAGTTGATGTTCTCTCTCATCGATGCTTCTATCTCTCTCTCCCTCTCACTTCCTCTCTCTCTAAAATCAATAAAGGAAAAAAAAAAGAAATCTATATCAAAATTCTGAAGACATGTTTTTATTGGTCAGGGTTCTCTAGAGAAACAAAAACAATATGATATAGATGTAGATGTAGATGTAGATGTAGATGTAGATGTAGATGTAGATGTAGATGTAGATATAGATATAGATATAGATATAGATATAGATATAGATATAGATATAGATATAGATATAGATAGACTGAAAATCAGCTCGTGATCGTGGAGTCTGGGAAGTCCCATGATTTACTGTCTGTAAGCTGGAGACCCAGGAAAGCTCGTGGTGTGATTTAGTGGAGTCAAAAGGCTTGAGAACTAGGGAAGTATAAATTGCAGTCTGAAGGCAGAAGAAGATGAGGTGAGATGCCCAGCTTAAGAAGTGAGACAGGAAAAGGGGATGAATTGCTCCTTCCTCTGCCTTTTGTTCTGTTTAGGCCATCAGCAGATTGGATGATACTCACCCACTCTGGGGAGGGCCGACTGCTTTACTGAATCCACTGATTCAGATGCTCACAGACACACCTGAAACATCCTCACAGACACACTCAGAAATAATGTTTAGCCCTGGCCAGGTAGCTCAGTTGGTTAGAGTGTCATCCTGATACACCAAGGTTGTGGGTTTGATCCCCAGTCAGGGCACATACGAGAATCAACCAATGAATGCATCAATAAATGTAACAACAAATTAATGTTTCTCTCTCCCTCTCCCTCCCTCTCTTCCCCTTCCTCTCTCTCTCTCTCTCAAATCAATCAATAAATAAATAATAAAAAGAAAGAATGTTTAATTTGGGCATTCCATGGCCAGTCTAGTTGACACATAAAATTACCTATCAAATTTTCCTACATTATCCTCTAGAAGCTCTTTTGCATTACCATTTATATTTTATGCCTACAATCTACTCAGAATTGGTTTTTGAATATGGTACAGCAAGTTTCATTTTTTTCTGTATAGATATCCAATTGACCCAGCATCATTTGTTGAAAAAACATTGCCGCTGGTCCACAGTGCCACCTTTGTCAAAAATGAAGGGTGCACATAAGCATGGGTCTGTTCTGTGCTGTTTTGTTTCACTGATCTGTAGGTCTGTTCTTGTGCCAGTACCACACTTGTGCCCTAATTATTGCACCTTTGTTAAAAGTTTTGATATCCAACCCAGCTGGTGTGGCTCAGTGGTTGAGCGTCGACCCATGCACCAAGAAGTCACAGGTTCGATTCCCGGTCAGGGCACATGCCCAGGTTGTGGGCCCAATCCCCAGTGGGGGGTGTGCAGAAGGCGGCCTGTCTATGTTCTCTCTCATCGATGTTACTATTTCTCCTTCTCTCTTCCTCTCTCTCTCTCTAACATCAATAAAGAAAAAAGAAGCCAAAGTTAAAAATCAGCCATCCATTAAAAAAAAAAGTTTTGATATCCAATAGACCTACACTTTCCACCTCGCTCCTCTTCTGCAGCGGGCATCCAAACTATTCTTGGCTCTTTCAATTTCCATATAAATTTTAGAATCAGATTGTCAGTTGCCACACACATGTACACAAACTTCTGAGATTCATATTGAGGTTGCTTTGAATCTATAAGTCAGTTTGGGGAAAACTGACACTTGTATGATACTGCGTCTTCTACTTCACAGACATGATTATCTCAGTCTTTATTTAGGTCCTCTTTAATTTTCCTCAGTAATATCTTATAATTTTCTATGTAGAGGTCTTGCTCATCTTTCCATAGATTACTCCTAGGTATTTGATATTTGTGATACTATTTTAAATGGTATTTATAAATCTCCTTTTCTCTTTATTGCTGATATATTGAAATGTGGCTTATTTTTATTGACCCTGTATCCAGTGACCTTACTATATTTATTAAATTCAAATAACTTGTTTGAAGATTCTTTTTTATTTTCTATATACCCAGTCATATCATCTGCAAATAGTGACAGTTTTACTTTTTCTTTCCAATGCTAACACCATGTATTTCTTTTTTTTTTTTTCCCTATTGCACTGTGTAATACTTAATGGAAATGATGGCAGCAGGCATCTGGGTCTTGTTCCAGATCTCAGTGAGAAGGGTTATAACCAAAAGGGTTATACACTTGATTTTACTTGTCCCTAAGATGAGCTTTTAAGTTTGAATTGTGGTAGTGATGGTTTGTATGCTAGGAGCTAGATGAATAGAATCAGTTTTATATTTTAGAGAAAATGAGCTGATGTTTATCACAAGACTGTGGCTCTTTATTTTAACCTTGTGAAGATTTTTGCCTTTTCCATTTCATAGAAGGATCTCAAGGCTGCTACATACAGATGAGCAGGAATTCAAAGAGTTGTATTGGACCCAAAGCTCAGGCTATTCTTACTACTCCCCAGTTTTCTGGAAGAATATTGAATGTTGTATAATCCCCAAGGTCACAAAATTATCACTTTTGTCTTAGATCTCCAAGAGAAAAGTTGTTAAACTGCTTCATAGGTATATTTAATATCTTTTCCTTTCCCCTCCTCCACATCCCTTTATATCACTCACTGTCATCTCTGTCCCATCCCACCTTTCTCTGATTTCTGTTGCCCTGAAAGCAAACTTGGGTTTCAGTGAGTCTCACAGGAAAGGAGCCCTCCCTGCCTCCCTGGGACCCTGAAGGGCTGCACCTGCAGCTCTCCTCAGCCACCTGGCTGAGCCACCCACTGGGCCAGGTACAGGGCCTTCCCTAGCTTCTGCTACCAAGTGTACCCTTGTCTGATACCAAAGGGTGGGAGGTGGCAACTGAGAGCTTTCTGGACAGGCTGCTTGGATCATGGTGTAGACATGTGTATTTTTAAGCTCTTTGTATCCTCAGCTATCCCAGTTTGAGGATTATGAATCCTGTGCAGATACACAGGCTCTTTCTCTACTGAGATTTGGAGAGAAGGAAGAGTACAGGGAGCTGGCAAGGTGAGGATGTCCTTGTTATTCTCATAGCCCTCCTTTTGCAGTTCCAATAACTACCCAAGGATGACCCAAGAGATTTCCCTGCAAGACAGAAAATTCTAGGACACCAGGAACTCTAGAGACTAAACACTTTGAAATTCTCAAAGACCTTATTAAAGAGAGTAAATGTTTTCTTGGTTGATTTAACACAGGGTTACATTAAGCAAACAACTTTTTTTCCTTCTTAAGTTAAATTTCTTTTGTACAACTCGGCCTTTTTCTTTACTTCTCCTTTTGTGATGACTGCAATTCTCTCTGTTCTGGGGGCCTCCCGGGGCTGTAGCAAGCCAGTGTGACTTGGGGCCCTTTGGTTGTTTTTTTCGGATGCTTTTTAGCACATGAGAGACAGTGGACAGAATTGGCATATTTATTTTCTCTATATCTCTGCCTCCCACATCTATATGTTTTTTCAGAATTTCCTAGCATGACTGGTGTCTATTTTTCTCTCTCTGGGGATTTGTCCATCCAGGGATTTGTATCCAGAGAGGGGGGTGGGGAGGGACAGCCCTTTGGTCCCTAAGGCTAGCTTTAGGATCAGACGGACTAGGCTGGGCAGTTTTTAAACCCAAGGAGGCCTGCCCCTTTCCAAGACCTCTAGGAGTTCTAGAAAAGGCTGGTGATATTCAGGCTGCTCCCTGCTTGATGAATAGGCCCACTTAGTCCTGGCAGGTACGTGTGCCTCCGGCCCCCTCCGTGCCGGTGTTGTGCCAGACTCCAGCGCATGTGCAGATATTGGAGCAGCAAGTCCCTCTGCGCAAACACCCTCTCTTGGTACCTGGAAGTCCAGAGCCCAGGCCCAGGCCACAGAGGCCTGAGAGACTCTCAGGGCGGTTAGTCCACACAGGAAACAGGCCACAGGATTGTGTGTTGGCTCCGAGCCTGAAGAAAGGTGCCCGTGGTTGTTACCTCTTGCAGCTGCCTGGCAACTGACCAGAACGTGCTTGGCTCTCCCAGCTTTTGGCTGTGTTCTCTGTGGGGAAGTGTTTCAGGCCTGTCCTCACTGCTACTCCCCAGCTCTCTGGGGCATTGTGGCTTTTTCTTGGTGGTTGGGCAGGAAGCCTCCAGAGCCTGAAGGAATTGCTGTGCTTGATGACAAAGGCCATCAATTGATATAAATCACTGAGAGGCTGCTTCATCTATCGAAGAGCAATTGAACGTGATTACTCTCTCCTCTTAGTACACTTCTCCAGTGGTCGGCACCCAGGTAAGCAGAAATCTCACTGAGGGACTCCGCAGGTGCCCAATTCATGGCCATTGAGTCAAGTGAAAGGAAGTGTTGGACTTCCACAGCTACTCTGAAGACCCCAGCACAGCAAGGCCTAGCTGAAATACAGAACACACAGCAGTCCGCTGACCCCATGTCTGCCCCCAGGATGTGCCAGGCTCTGCTGGGCCAGGCTCCAAGTAGAAGATGAGGTGACATGGTGTCTGCCCTCCAAGTGCAGGATGGTCAGTGCGGGACAGGTTCCAAACGTGAGAGTGTCCTGGCATGTTAGAGGACACGGCTCTTTTCCTGGGATTGAGGACCCTGCTGTCATCACCCTGGAACTGAGGGCTGTGGGGAACACTTTGGAGAGAGGCCCGCAGAGGCCGGGGCACCAACTCACCCTTTAGCACCATCCTCCACCTTCCTCTCCGAAAGGGTCCTGGCTCTTCTGCAGCTTCTCACACGCCCTCTGGGTGTCTCCTCCTCCAAGTCTCCCAGCCATGGCCATTAGATAAAATACCTTGACCTCCAAGCCATCTGGAACCTTAGGGAAGGAATTTAGAACCATATTTTCAGCTGGAAAGGGATTAATTACTTCAAGCACCAAACCTTTAATTTATACGCCTACCGTTTGCTTCGATGGTGTCAGCTGGACATGATGTAGCCCTTCTAAGACTTAGGGTTGTTCACAGTGTTTAGATTGTGGTGTTAGAGTATTTTCTTTGTGGTTGGCTGTGCTGTGCAGTGCCCTCTGCCTCCATACATGCTCAGTGCCCCACAGTGCCAGGTGTTTTTACTTGACTTTACCGAGGCTCTGCCCCATCTGTATTGTGGCCACCTTCCCAGTCACCTGTCACTCTCCACTGCTGTGCAGAAGCCGCTAGCACCCTCTCCAGCCTGGTGTGAGTGTGTGGCCGGGGGGGTGGGGGGACGGGGTTAGTTAGGAAGCCAATTGGAGGGTTAGACTTGTTCATGAAGAGAAAAGGCTCTGAGTGACTTCCCCGTGAGTCACACTCTACGGACGCCTGGCTCCCATGCCTATGTTGGCTGCTCATAGTCTTTGTTGCTGGTTTTCCTGGTTCTCCCCATGTTTCAAATATTCAAGATTGTGTGCGGCCGAGTTCCAGACAAGGGCGATGAGGCTGTGCTATTTTTTTTTTTTAATCCTCACCCGAGGACATTCTTGCATTTATCTTCAGATAGAGCGGGAGGGGGAGAGAGGGGAAGAGAGAGGGAGAAACGTCAATGTCAGAGAGACACATCGACTGGCTGCCACCCACACGGCCCCATTTTTGCCAGGGACAAACTGCAACCAAGGTACATGCCCCTAGCAGAACCAAACCTGGGACTCTCTGGTCCGCGGGCCGACGCTCTAACCACTGAGCCATACTGGCCAGGGCAAGGCTGTGCTTTTTAAATCAACCTTGAACTGACTTGTTTAGCGCATTTGTCATGTTAGAAAGTTCTAGTAGCCCTCCAGTTTAATCTAAATCTGTTCCTCTCTGCCCTGGCTGGTTTGGCTCAGCAGTTAGAGCGTCAGCCCACAGACCAATGAGTCACGGGTTCGATTCCGGTCAAGGGCACGTACCTCAGTTGCAGTTCGTCCCCGGCCCTGGTTGGGTCGTACGGGGGACAACCAGTCGATGTGGCTCTATCACATCGAAGTTTCTCTCTGTCTCTCTCTCTGCTTCCCTCCCACTCTATCTAATGATAAATGGAAAAATATCCTTGGGTGAGGATAAAAAATAAATAAATAAATAAATAAATAAATAAATAAATAAATAAATAAATCTGTTCCTCTCATTAGTCTTCAGTGTAGATCAAAGACCAATTAGCTGCTTACCATCTTTTGTGTCATAAATATTCTAAGAAACCATCAGATTCTTCAATTTTTTTTTTCTGTTCTTGCAATTTTTTTTTTTTTTAATCCTCACCTGAGGATACTTTTTTCCATTTTTATCTTCAGATAGAGTTGGAGGTTGGGAGGGGGGGAGAAACATCCATGTGAGAGAGAGACATCAAGGACATCAAGTGGCTGCCTCCTGCACGACCCTGACCAGGGCCGGAGACTGAACCTCAACCGAGGTACGTGCCCTTGCCTGGAATCGAACCCGTGACTTTTTGGTCCGCAGGCCAATGCTCTACTGCTGAGCCAAACCGGCCAGGGCCAGTGTTCTGTTCTTGAAGCTAAAGGAATTCTTCACCCCCTTAGGCTTTTCCCAGCTCTCAGTGTCATCAGGCGGAACTCTGTAACTCATGTTGTCGTGTACCCTCAGGCCCACCAGTACTGTCCTGTGTGCCCTGGGAGGCAGGCTCCTGCCTTTGGCTTTATGGAAATGTCATTGTGGGTGGAGGGTGGGGGTATGTGTAAAACCATTTCGCTCAGGTCATCTGAGGGATCCATTTCCCAGAGTGCTAAAAACACTTCGTGGGAATTCAAGAAGTAAGTGTCCCAGGAAGGAGCCAGTTTATGACTCTCAGGAAATTCTGATGGGGGGCCCAGGGGTGAGTACGTGTCCATCTTCTGATTCCCTGTGCCCAAGGGCAAGGGCAGTATTTCTGTCCCAGCCCCAGCACGATGCCTGGAATGCTGTGGATGCCCAGCACATGCTGCCTGACGGGCTTCGGGGGGCAGGCTGCCTCTGTTCTTATCCCCTCACGGGCTAGGTTCCTAACAGTTTTCATCACGGCAGACTCTTGTCACCTTAAGGTGTTCATAACAATAATAATAAATATTTATGGAACACTTAAAAACATGCCAGGCCCTAGATAAGAGTGTTACACATTTATCTTGTTCCATCCTCACAGAAGAAACTGCGGGGTAGGTCGTGGAAGTGGAGAGGTGAACCTGCCTCAGTTACCAGGCAGTGCGTGAGGGACAGCTCCCCACCTGTCCCTCACTTCAGTAAGTGAGAACACAGGAAGCCGCTGCTGGGCTGGGCTCTGCTGTAAAGCAAAGCTGCCTGTCCCCAGGGGAGAAGCCCTGCCCTCCTCGCTCGTCCTTCCCACCCATCCAGGCCTCCAAGGAGACCTGAGGCCAGCGCTGGTCAGGGCCCCGAGAAAACTGGTCTGGAGCAGGGGAGCCACAGGAATCCTCAGGAAACACATATTCAGAATTGCGTTCCTTACCAGATGGGTCATTCCCACTGCCAGACCTAGAAAGTGACCCTGAGGAAATTCCTCTTCAGGATGTCTGCCCACGGGCCTCATGGTCGGAGGACCAGTTACTGGTGTTTTCAGCTCAGACTAGACACCATTCCTTTGCTTGTTCAGCACACTTTTTTAGACCCCTGCTAGTGCCACTACTGTCTGAGCACAAGCGACAAGAAAGGCCCTCCACCCTGAGGCACACAGCCCATTGGGGAGGACGTGTGTAGGACAGCATTCCTGAGCACTGACAATGGCCGTGGCAGAAGTGTGTGTGCAAAGGCTGCGGAGAGCAGGCTCCCAGTGACGTGCCCACTCCACGTGGGACGCTCGTGCAGGTGGGTGCCTGGGTGCTGGTTGTCCATCTCCTCTCACTGGGGAGTCAGCATGGGAGGCCCAGCCCTCCCAGGAGAGGCAAGTGCCTGTGGCAGGTGTCAGCATTGGGGACAGAAGCTAGAAGAGAAGAGGCTGGCCAGGCCCTGGCAAGCTGAGCTCAGAGTTGAGAGCCGGCTCATAGGGCTCTGCGTTCTATCTTGTCAGGCTTTGCTGGAGTGAGAGGGACCTGCTAAGGATCATGGATGGCAGGAGAATGGTTCTCCCCACCCCACCCCACCCCTGACCACTTCTCCCTAAAACTCCAGGAGCATTCCCAGACAGAGCACATTGGTGGGTTGCTTCCATTCGCACACCTGTGTGCACGGCTACTTGTTTCTCGGGACTCTCTGTGCCAGGGTACTAGGCCCAGCTTGCCTCAGTACTCGGGGTACTAGGCCCAGCTATTCTCAGTGCTCTGCAGGGTGAGTGTCCCTGCAGCCATTCCTGGGCAGGCAGCTGCAGAGCAAGGGGAGGAGCAGCACCTGGTCTCTGTGGGAGGTTGGCAGTAAGGATGTCCTAGCGAAACTAGTGGCCAGGTCCTTCCATTGTTGCAAATGACCATTTGGCAGTAATTCCGCCAACACCCAAATGTGGCATCTGAGGAACTGAGCTTGAGTTTCACAAAGACTGACTGGTGTAAATGGACTGGCACAGATAGCATTACCCACGGAGCACAGTCCCTCTCCCCTGTGGTTGCTGGGAGAGACAGAGGCCTGATCGTGGGAGGACAGCTGCAGCCAGGGAGCTATGCAGGGCGCTGAGCAGGGCCTCCACCCACGTGGGGGCAGCCAGGCTGAGGCCAGAGAGCCCTGGGTGCAGTGGCCTCTGCCAGGAAGAGCAGTGCTCACCTGAGGGAGGCCTGGATGGAACTGACTGGTCCTCCCAGTCATGAATGGCTACCCCGGCCTGGCCTGGCCTGAGCTACCTGTGAAGAAGACCATTTCTGATGCAAAAATCTGGTCAGGGTCCCAGGTGCCCAGCTTTCTTAGAGCATCTCTAAGCCATGGATAAACAGGGCTCCTCTCTGCATCCTAGATGAACTTGGAGTGGCTGTTCAGTCAGTGAGGTCCAGTCAGGCATTGACACTCGCGGGCCTTGCATTCTGACTTACCATCGACTCAGCTTGCCTGGAGGGGTGAAGATCCCAATCCAGTTGTTCTGGACTTAGGTCTAAGGTAGAGTTGAGGGTGGCACCTGGAAAGGGTTGAAGTCTTCACACAGCCTGTGTCTGGCAGCTTTCATTGGCCAGAGACCCAGGGTAGAGATGGGGCGAACCAGCAGTGTCCTTGCTCGCCCCCACCTGCCCCTTCCTATGTGCCGAGGGAGAGCCGGTACCTCCGTACCACCTGGATATTAGCTGTGTGTGTGTGGACAGGGACATGACGATGTTGAGGAAGCCCAAGGCTCTGGATGGGAGCATGTCCATTTAAACCACTCTGAACCTAGTTCGTAAAAATGTGGGTCAATATTTGAAAAGTCATGTAACTAATGAAGAGTTGCGCCAGACTCAACATACTGTGCCCCGGTGGGTGATAAGACAAGTGTTAGCTCAGTGTTAGCCCAGGAAGAGAGAGATTTTTTAAATAGTCAGCTGGGTTTCATATTTACAGTGAGGCGGGCTGCCCTTGGACAAGAATATTCATTGATCAGGTGACCAACAATTGTGCCCCAGCACACTGTCACCTCGTGTTGGTCTAAGTGATAACCACCTACAGGCAAGTAGGAACCTCACGAGAGCAGATTCAGCGAGTCCCACCAGGCCAGCAGAAGCTGTCTTAGCTCTCCTGCCGAGTTCTCTGCCTGCCTTCCAGCAGGGATAAGCTGAAGGGAAGCTGCAGAAACCGAACCGCTGCTCCTAGGCCCTTCTCCTGGGTGCTCTGCTCCCAGTCCCAAAACAGGCCTTGTTTTCCCCTCAGCATGTTCTGTGGAACATCAAGGAAATCATGTCTCTAAAGTGCCTATTTGTTCCCCGTTTCATCAGCACCTACACATGCCCTTGGCCCTGGGGTACAGGATGAGCGAGGCCTGCTCCCCAGATAGGAAAACTGGTGATCCAGTGATGACTTCTGGGCCAGAGCTGAGCCTTGAAAACTCAACATGACTGTGTGGAGAAGGTGGACTAGGATGTGGCAGGCACAGAAAGCAGTGTGGAAGCCCCAGGGGGAATCCCAGAGAGTTTGGGTGCCTGTCAGCCAAGAGGAGGCCCAAAGACAGGGTGTGGAGGTGCCCATTTCCTTGTGACTTGGTGAGGGAGCTGGGCTGAGGCCAGGAGCTGGCCAGCAAGAGCCTATAGGGGCCAGGGGCGCTGCATCCTTTGATGCAAGAAGCCATATCCCCGGTGCTGAGAGCCTCCGCAGGCTTGGCGCCCTGGTTGGCCCGCTCCCGTGCCACCATCCACCCCACCCCTCCTCTGTAGGTCTTAATCGCCGGGGTCAGGGGAGATACGGAAACACAGATTCCCTATTTATGGCCAAGGAATCACTACTTAGCTAAAGAACTCAGACTCCTGTTTTGCCCAGTCCAGAAAACCCTTCCTCCACTTGCACTAGGTAGGCCTGGGCCTCAGCTACCCTGGCATTCCCTCCTCACCTGCAGGTTGGCAGTGGAGAACAGGCTTTGGAGTCAGCGAGACCAGTCTCCAGATCACAGTCCCACCACATTCTGCTTGTGTGACCCATGCACTCACGGCACTTGGCCTCAGACAGTGTGTTCCTCTGTGCAGATTAGGGCCAGCGTGCCCCTTCCTGCTCACGAGATACTGTGTTCTTGGTGAAAACTGCTAAGTTGGAAATTTGATAAGGATTGCTCCCAGCATTGGTGGTTCAGTGGTAGAATTCTTGCTTCCCATGTGAGAATTGCTCTCAGCCAATCCCAACTTCATTTCTTCTGAAGAGTAGATTTTCCCCAGTTGGGACATCCTCACAGTGGGCCCGGGAGGCCTTCCCTTAGACGAGATACTGTGCACAGACACCAGCAGCTGTTTTTTCTCCCTTGTAGCCGCTAGTGGCCATGTGCCTGGAGTGGTAGCCCTGCTCAGTGGGAGCTGCACCCAGCGGCAGTGGGGCCAAGAGTGTCTTTGGGAAGGAGAGCAAAGCGTGCTCTAACTTGCAAAAACAAAGCAGCTTGGGTTCCTAGGCACATGTGTCTCATCCTCCCTTATCTAGCTGTCTTTTGTGGTGTGTGCATATATGTGTACATGTGTGTCTGTGTGTGAGAGAGAAAGAGAGGGAACAAACACCTGTGTATTGCGGCACACCCTTCTCCTTCGAAGAGCTTCATGCCCCAAGCCTAACTTTAAAATCAAAATTGACCCCTCCCGGTGTCACTGGTGACTTAGCTGGCCCCACAGAGCTTGTCCAAGGCTACAGAGCCAGCCCCCATTGCTGGGCTGGGGCATGAAAGAGACCCCTGGCCAGGGAGTCCAAGAAGGGCAGCCAAGCTGTTGGGGGCCCTGTGGTGGCTCCCCGAGGTGGCTGGGCCTCTGTGCGTCTTGGCCACACCTCCTCTGGTCAGAGGTTCCAATTCCAGCTGGACAGCGGCTAGAAGTGGAGAAAGGCATGTGTGTCAACACCGTGGCAGAGCCAGCAAGCCCTAATTGCCCGGCTCTGCAAGGCCGCACAGCAGAAGCTGCCACCTGGTTCTGCTTAGGGGGAGTTTTCTGCCATGAGCAAGCCCGGCACTGCCGCGTTCAGGCCTGCCCTGTGCCTCCCTGCGCAGAGCCCTGAACTTGTGAAGGGAGCAAGGCTTCTCTTTACGCTGACAAAGGGCTTTCTGCCTGTCAACCCGGCTCCCCAGCAAGCCCCCACCCCCTGCCTACCGCAGCCACTGGGCCTCCCTTTGGCAGGGCCCGAGGGCCCGTGCTCCGGAGGCCTAGCCCCTGGAGACTTCCTTTAGAGCTAGAAAAACAAGCAGCTGAACCGTGCCTCGATGCAGCTGGGCCCCGCCTGCCCAACCTATAGAAAGGCCTGGAGTGGATTCAGCCTCACAGAAGAGGAAACCTGGCTCCGGCCTCACCCACAGGGCCTGTTATGTCTGGCTCCAGAGACCTTCTCCTCTGGGGTTTTCCATGCCTGTGAACTAGACCCCATTCATTTCCCTGTGGTTTCATGGGAATGTCCAAAACGCTCAGAAGGTGCAGCGAGCCCGGAGGAGAGGGGTCAGCAAGAGGCTCGAGCTCTGACGTGTGGGCGGCCCCAGGGCCCAAGCACCCTCCACTCAGATGCTTGAAGTGGGGTGCCCAGTCAGCTGTGGGTGGGCGCCTATCAGTCAGTCTGCCGAATTTTCTCCAGTGGGCCCCCCCCACCCCCCCAGCCTACTCTGCCTGCAGCTCCCTCTCTCCAGGCCTCCGCTTTCCAGCTCCCCGGCCACCAGCTCCGCCCTGGCCTGGCCTAGGAGAGAACTGCAACTGAGAGCATTAGTTTCCAGCCCAGCAGCTCACTCGCTAGTGCTCCTCGGCCGCTGTCTCCCATCAGGCCCGGCACCCGGGCTCTTCCAGTTTTCTGCCACACTATACTCAGTTTGGGACTGCAGGAGAGCAGCAGGTCCCCCACGAGGGTGGCCACTGCCTCCACCCCTGCAGACTGCTCAGCCATGGAGAAGGGGCCATGCTCGGGCGCAAAGCTCCTGTGAGAGGCCCAGCTGCCTTCGTGGCCGCTGCAGAGCCCAAGGGCTCCAGGCCACTGCGAGGATGTGCCCAAGTGGGGAAAATCTGCTCTTCAGAAGTGAGGTTGAGACTGGCTGGGAGCAATTCTTATCAAATGTCCAAGTTAGCAATTTTCACTAAGAGCTAATTGAACAATCTCTGTGAGTGGCCTGATTCCATTTGCATGAGACTTCCACAGAGTTGTGACAAGTGCCCTGGTGGCTGAGGGCAGAAAAGGCTCTTCTCGTCTCTCACTTGGTTTTGGTCTTTGGAAATTGATGCATTTTCAGGTTTGGGCAGCAGCCATGCCACTGCCCTGGCTGCCTGGCTTCCAGTTGTTTCCAAAGCCACTTTCTGAGAGTTCTGAATGTGGAAGGGGTGGGGCGAGTTTCTCATCTGGTTTAGCTGGTAAAATGGATCTGGAAACGGAATATCCTCGGAGGCCCAGCCTCTCTTGCCAGGCAGGGTTGAGAGGGTAAGTGCAGAGTGGAGAGCCCGAGCTTGAGGGCCCTGAATCGGCAGGCTGGGAAGCTGGCCTGCCTGCCAGCACCACCCTGGGCTGGGGAGAGTTCTGCTGCCAGCGGGCACCAGCCTTCCTCTGCTGTCTAGATGGGCGAGTGCTAAGGGAGGGGACAGCAGCCCGCTCGGCTGTGGTCAGCTCAGTGCTGACCTCGATCTGGACTATGCCTGCCGATGCCACAGTACAGGACCAGTGCCCCTGCCCGGGTCTGCGCAGGAGGCAGCCCTTCTGTGGACGTGTTCAGCCTCAGGTTCTTTCTCACGCTCGCCCCTTTACCTTTGAAAGCACATTCAGATCTGTTGAATACTTAGGACGGCAACCAGAAAACATGACAGAAAAACTGTAACTCTTGCTTCTTTCACCAGTAAATGTCTTGAGAGGTGTCTGCCCTTGCCGGCCTCCCCCACTCTCTAATCTGATTTTCTGAATCAATGTCTCCCCCCACCACGGAGACTTGGGCTCCTACTTGCCCAATCCAGTGGCCTCTCCCGGCCCCGGCCCCTCCCCCTCTTCACAGCGCTGACACTGTGGACAGCCTGCCCAGCTCCACCTTACTCCCTCCCCTCATGCCACTTTCCTTCTTGGCCACCTCTTCACCCTCTAAACCCCTCCTGTCTTACCCCTCTGTGCCTGGTGACAGGGTGACAGTCCAGGGTATCTCTGGACTCTGGCACGACCTGCCCTTTCTTGCTACCTGTGACTGACTGCTTCTTGCCAGCCCTCAGACGCTTCAGCTTCCGTCCTACTGCATGTGGCCTCGGGTCCCTGTGTCCCACCATCACTGGGCTCTCCTTCAGGTCCATACCTCGTTCTGCAGTCTCCCCCAGAGCGCCCAGATGAAGTCCCCTCCCCCACTGCACAGCCCTCCCCCCCTTGATGCCTTGTTTTCCAAACATGCCTGCTGTTTGGGGGTTTTTGCCTTCACACCTTTACTGTTTCACCCCTTTGTGTAAGTATTTCCCTCTTCCTTGCCATCTCTTGGAATTGATCTTGCATTTCTGGACATATCTCCTCCCAAGGCTGGGGCTTCCGGAGGGCAGGCCAAGGCGCTCTGGTGGCAGCAGGGCCTCCAGGTCACACAGCCCTGTTCACGATCCTAGATGCTCTCAGGGCGTAGTGGGATGTGGGGGCATCCCCTTTCCTTTTTGTACCCACACATAGACATAGAGAGGGGTTAAAAATGCCCCTCAGGGCTTCAGGAGGGTTTAGTGGCTGCACCAAGCATGCGGTACCATCTGTCACAGGCGCTAACTGGTGTCTTGTCCCCTTCTCTCGGGCCTGACTCACAGCAGCAGCTCAGAAAGGTTTGAGGATGAGGAAGAAACAAGTGAATGGCTCTAGTTGGGAGGTATTCATTCTGGCTTATTCTGGACAACAGTGCTACTGGCTTGCTGTTAGTGCGCACGGTGCTTTGTGGACTGAGGGGGCAGGAGCAGGCTGTGGACTTGGGGGGGCAGGAGCAGGCTGTGGACTGAGAGAGGGCAGGAGCAGGCTGTGGACTGAGTGGGGGCAGGAGCAGGCTGTGGACTGAGTGGGGGCAGGAGCAGGCTGTGGACTGAGGGGGGGCAGGAGCAGGCTGTGGACTGCGGGGGGGGAGGGGCCGGAGCAGGCTGTGGACTGAGGAGGAGCAGGAGCAGACTGCGGGGGGGCAGGAGCAGACTGCGGGGGGGCAGGAGCAGGCTGTGGACTGAGGAGGAGCAGGAGCAGGCTGTGGACTGTGGGGGCAGGAGCAGGCTATTACTTCTCTCTCGCCTTGTTTGGGAGTGATCCCAGTCGAGATCGTAGGTGGAGCTTTGAATTAGTGACAACCTGCCCGGCCGCTGTGGCTCAGTGGTTGACCCATGCACCAAGAGGTTGCCGGTTGGATTCCTGGTCAGGGCACATGCCCAGGTTGTGGGCCCAATCCCCAGTGTGGGGCATGCAGGAGGCGGCCAATCTATGTTCTCTCTCATCCATGTTTCTGTCTGTCTCTCCCTCGCCCTTCCTCTCTCTCTAAAAATCAATAAAGAAAAAATATGTTTTTTAATTCGTGACAACCTCTGGCAGCAAGTGTAAGGAGTCAGAAGTATGTGTGAGGAGTATGTGCCCAAGCAGAAAAGGACATGGTGGCAGGGACCTAGCCCTCCTGGCTCCTGAACGTGCCCCGTCCTGTGAATGCTTCTTTCTGCACAGGTTTGTTGAGTGTCTGCACTGTGCCAGGCCTTGCACCGGGACCAGGACAGCAGCATTGGGTGGGGAGGGGAGATACAGCCCATGGTCAGTGGTGTGGACTAAGTGCCGAGATGGAATAAAATGGGATGCCCAGGGAGCACACAGGGCGGGCACCTTATGCCGCCCCCCCGGGGAAAGGGATGTCTAGGACAAATGGGAGAAGAGGAGTCCAGGATCCCAGGCTAAGGGAAGAGCAGTGCAGAGTGACAGAAGCCAGAAGGAGCCAAGAGTTCAGGAGGTTGAAGAGGGAGGGCCGGGGGCGGGGAGAAGGGAGAGGCGATCTGGGCACATGACTAAAGCTTGGGAAACCTCATTTTACCAGGAGGTAGAACTGTCTTGAGGGCAGTGGTAGCTGCTGAAGGGCTTCAGGCAAGAGAGGAGAGTGGCCAGATTTACACTCAAGAAAGAATACAGCACTTTGGGGGTGAAGAAGGAAACAGCAGGCGTAACTAGAAGTAGGGAAGCCCGTTGGTAAGCGATGGAGGCCTGGACCCCGGTGAGGGTGGGGTGCACTGTGGTGAGAGGACAGCAGACGCCTCTGGGCATCTTGCCGGTCAGCCCAGAGTGTGGGGTTGGGGTTGCCTGAGTAAGTCCCATCCACAGTAATAATGTAATATGGAATCAAGGCCAGGCACTTGTGTATTGCATCCCCATTTTTCAGGTAAATGAACAGATTCAAAGAGGTTAAGAAATGTATCTGAAATCACACAGCTGTAGAGCAGCAGGCTGGGGTTCAAGGCAGGCTGCTGAGCTGGTGACCAGTAGTCTCTCCTCCTCTCCAAGTGGCTTGGCAAGGAAGGAAGTAGGGTCAGGAGAGTTCAAGAGCAGGCGCCTCACCATAGGACACCCCATCCCCCCACCGCCCAACCAGAAGACCTTCTGTGGCCACAGACACAGAGCAGTGCCACTGCCTTCCAGAGGAGCAGAGGGGCACCCAGTCCAGTTCCTTCACGGCCGAGGATGGGCAGCCTTTCTCTGAAAAGGGCAGCATTTTAACCCATTTCTCATGTAGCCACTGCCTGGCACACTTCTCATGTGCCAGGTGGAGCGGCCTTTCCAGAACATCGCCCTCTAACATGCAACCCAGACAGGTTCAGTCATCGCGAGCAGCAACTGCTGCACCCACGCCAGCACCCTAAAGGCGAAGGGATGCCCCATACTAAAAATGTCAGGTAGACTAACCTCCAGCACTTCATATACATTTATACTTCATTCTTTTTTTTTAACCCTCACCTAAGGGTATGTTTTCATTGATTTTTTAAAAAGAGAGGAAGGGAGAGGGAGAAAGAACGATAGGAGAGGGAGAAAGAACGATGTGAGAGAAAAACATGGATCGGTTGCCGCTCACACACACCCTAACCAGGAATCCAACCCGAAACCCGGGTATGTACCCTGACCGGGAATTGAATCCGTAACCTTTCAGTATACGGGATGATATTCCAGCCAACTGAGCCATACTGGCCAAGGCTACACTTTATTCTTTAAGTGACAGTAACACCTTTTGGGGAAACAACCATTCTAAACCAGTCATCTTTGCTGTGTGAGGAGTGTGTGTACTTTAAGTTGCTGTGGTCTTACCTGCCATCTGCCATAGCAGATGAGGGACTCTGACATCTCTAGGCTTGCTCAGCTCCTCCCTGGTGAGAAGCCCCTCACCTGTCCTTCTGCCTCGCCCTCCAGCGCCTGGGGGCCCGGAGCCCAGGTAGGTGGGATCTGCGAGCGCCTGGCCCCCAGCTGGCCATGCAGCTCTCAGCAGAGCCTGCCCCAGACCTCCAGAGTAGTGGACCCCCAGTGGCACTGGCTCCAGGTGCTCCGCAGATGCCAGACCTGGGACTAAGTTCTCGTCTCCGAGGGCTTGGCTTGCTGTTCTGGAAGGTGACCCTGGCTGGCGGCCATTCCTGAGCTCCTATTTAGAGCACTTGTCAGGCAGTTGCTGAGTTCCAGCTCACCCCCCAACAGGACTGAGTGATCTCATGCCTGTGCCATGCTGGGAGGAGTTGTGGGGAGGGGTTATGATCAGGGCAGCGTGCAGGACTTCTTCCCCATTCAGGTTCCCAGAACTTAGTGTGTGCAGTTTGCTCTTAGAGGTGTGTCCTAACCACCCAGAACAGCTCAGGGCATTGTCTAAGGCCTGGCTGTGGGCCTGTGCGTATAGCACTGCCCCCCCCCCCAAAAGAGGAAGATCAGGGTGAAGGGGTGCTTGCTGATGGGGGCAACTGTCGGAGCTCCTCTTATAATCACCCCGCTGTTCGTGTTCCCTGAGTGCAGCCCTCAGCCTCAGAGCTGGCTTTGAGAAGGAAAAACACTGAGTGGGAGCCAGAGACCCTGGACTGGGGGCTGCAGGGCTGCAGCTTGTAAACCAAGGCTCTTTCCTGCCCAGAAGTTCCTGGGTTCTAAGCTGCTCCTGCCACGTCCCAGGTCCTGTGGAGGGAAGGTGTTGGGGGCCCCCTGCTGGTCCTTCCAGGGAACTGACCTGTGGGGGACCTGTCGCTCTGGTGAGAGGGGCCTTTGCTGGCCCCAGATGAGAGCTGTGACACTCACCCCCGCCCAGCACACTTCTGCCTGCCATGTGCCTGGCCAAGTTTTTGACAGAGTCCTGAATTCTGGAGTCTGGTTGCCGGCTGCTTGGCTTTCCCTTGGCCTTTCTGTTCGCGCTCCATAGGGCCCCACTGCCGTCTGCACTGCGCCCCTCCCCGCCATTCCAGGGCTTGACCATCAGGGCACTCTAGGCCCTGCTCCTGCTTTCCCATGCTCACACGTGGGCAGGTTCTCTTTATCCCCACCCCTCACCTGCGGGCACGAGGAGTTGAAGGATGGGTTGTGGGGAGGTGGCCCCTGCAGCTGTCCTGAAACATGAATGTGCCGCGGCAGCACTAAGAGAATCGGCTGATGGCTGCACCGCCTCCCCGTTGGTGACACTGACATCTTTCTGGGATGAAAGCTTGGTATCAGCGAACTACTTTGGAGAGGATTCTACAGGCTGCCCTCCCTAACTCCTGCCACTCTGTTGCAAGGGAGGGGCTGAGACACGGAAAGAGAATTGGAGCCCCCCAGAGGCACCAAGGAACCTGTCCAAGGTCAGCCTCTGCATCCAAAGCTTCCCCAGACTTTACTCTCAAGGTCAATAAGAGCACACTTGTTTGTCTCTTACCAGCCTCAGGTGATTCGCAGCACCTTACCGGGGGTCCAAGGAGGACAAGCAGTGGGGTCACTGGAGAAGCAGTTTGGCTGGGGTCTATTGTCACTGCCTGGGCCTTTGGACATTGGTCCCACCCTCCCCATTCCTCCCCTTCTGTTCTCCTTACCTAAGACCTTGAGAGGTGAGGCAGGAACTGAGAGGAGGAGCAGGGCTCTGCCTGGGGAGGCTGCCCAAGCATTCAGTTCCTTTGACCCAGGAGGGGAGAGCAGAGTGGGGGTACAGGCTGAAGCCCCAGCTCAGCCCTGCTGCTTTGCCCTACAACCCTGCTGTGGGGACATGCTGCCCCCTACTGGCAACACGGGCAAAACGCAGCCCAAGGTCTTCACCCTAACCTGCAGCTGGAGTGGAGATGGGGGGGTCCCCAAAGAACCTGTGTGCCCCCTACCCACAACGATTCTCAGACTGCATGGGGGGACAAGTCTAGAACTGCCTGGCACAGTAATGTTTGTTGAACGAACAAACAAATGTATGCATCTGAAGAATTCAGGTGATGATGGCCTGCAGTGTCTGACCAAGAGCAGACAATAAATCATATCAGACATTTATTGAGCAGGAACTGAGACTCCTCTTGGGTTGACAAGATCTAAATAAGAAAACTAAATATGAAGAGTTAGATGATGCTAGACTGACACAGACGAGCATAGAGCAGCCCAGCCTTGGGGAGGCATAGAAAGGATGAGGAGGGAGGGTAGATGGCAGAAATGACGGTCACAGGGCACCTTGGAGAGACCCGAGCTGGCCACTTGGCATGGATGGCAGGGAGACAGGACGGTACCTCGTGTCTTGAGGCTGAGGACGGGGCGGGCACTGGGGCTGCCCTTAAAATATATATTATTCTGGCAGTCTTCATGGCCACCCTATAAGGCAGGTGCTATTTATTATTATTCCTGTCCTACATTTGAGAAAAAGGAGGGCCAGAAAAGGCCTGTGACTTGTTCAGGGTCCTACAGCAAGAGCACATGGAACCAGGTCCAGACCTCTTCTTAGGAGATTTTTGGTGGTTGGGTTCAGGTGCTTGAACTCAGGGGTTTTTCAACAGGAAGTGATGTGCTGAAGGACAGGTGGGGGAGGGGGTGTCAGGATGCCACTTTAAAAAGGCTGTTAGGACATCCCGGTGGGAATGAAGAAACTCCTCATCCCCACACTGGCTCCCTGCATGGTACATGGGCCAGCAGAAGCTGAGCCTGCACCCTACACCCAAGCTGTACCTTTGCCCTATGGTGGGCCGGTCCAAAGCAGCCCCCTAGAAGAGGAGCTAGGAGTGTAGGACTTGTAGAGAGGACTTCTGGGGGAGACGGCTGTACTTCTGGGACAGCTTGGCAGACCAGAGCCACGCTTCTGCTCAGGCAGGCTCCATGGGGTGGGGGGTGGGGGGGGCTCTGCACACTCACTCTCCCCCAACCCATCACTGGCTGCTTTCCTTTATTTTTTATTTTGAGGGTACACTTATTAAAGCTGGGGACAGTGAAACAGAAAGGGCCTAGGACAGAAGAAGCAACAGGAGAGAGCCTAGGCGGGCTGCTTTGGCTCCCTAGGAACGTTATGGGCAAGAAGTGAGCCAAGGCGGGGCTGCTGTCAGCGCACTGGAAAGTCAGGGGAAGGGGGCCTTGGGGCAGGTTCAAGGGGTTAACCCGGGATGAGCTGCTGTTGCCCATTGCTCCCCTGGTTGCAAGTCTTGTGGCAAACCTTAGAACTTAGGAGATGCATGCCTGAGAGGGAAGAGAGGCATGGGCATGCTCCTGGGGAGGAGAGCACGCCTGGCTACTTTTCTTCCCAAGAGCTTGGTGAGGTGACCAGGCTAACCCTGCAGCCCTACCCACACCTCCAGAAAAGGGGAGTTCGTGCCTGCCTCTGGCTACTACCTGGCCTGCTGGAACTTCCTCTTTGACCTCTCCTGCCTCGGTGGGAGAAGCACAGGCTTGACATGCAGCCTGGGGTTCAGATTAAAGGCAGGGGAGAGTCTCCTATTCTGGGCAAGACTTTCCCCACTCAGGGCACTCTGGCCTCCATGGCACCAGGTCATGCCTGAGCCCCCTTCCCAGAGGCCTCAGCTCTTGTATACATGTGTGATCCATGGGAGCCCCAGCTGGGGGAGCAGCACATAGGCTGCCCCAGATTGGGGGGGGGGGGGTGCTGACCTCAGACGTCTGTGATCCAGCTTCCCACTTTGCCTGATTCCAATTCTGGCATACTTCTCATCCTCCATCCTGGGTCCTTGGTGAGCCATATCTATTTGTACTTGTTGTTGATCTTAACTACACTCAAGGAACAAAACTAGAGTGTTAACTCCTAAGAGGTTGACTGTCTGGGGTTTGAACACCCCAGCAGCGCCTTTGCCTTGTCCCAGGATGTGTGATTTCACTCTTGCTGTCTGTGACTCTCCCCTTCATCCTCAAAAACCCTCATCTCCCCAGGAGGGAGGGAGCCCAGCGCTCCTGGGAACAGGGAGCCCTCTGGGTTCTTGGGGCGCATTGTTTTCTTACAGCTGAATGTGCTCCTGGGTGTTCTGAGAGGCTAGTCACTCAGCAGAGATCTTTTTTGAGCACTTTCTGTGAGTCAGGCAGGGTGCCAAGCCCCGGGGTGACAGCGAAGAATGAGACAGACCCCCGCCTGCTCTGCAGGAGCCCCCGTCCAATAGGGAGAGAGCACACAAGCTAACACTGCAGAGAGGAGTCAGCAACTGATTAGTATGGTGAAGGGGTGAGAGAGGAACAAAGTAGATTGGGTGGTGGGCGGGCATCTCTAGGCTGAGACTGAGGTGCAAGTGAGGGTGCAAGAGAGCGAGCCAGCAGACAGCTGGAACAGAAAGAATGGGCAGCAGCCCTGACCGCTTCCTCCCCCTGCAGGCTCGTGGAGGAGTTCATGCTCTTGGCCAACATGGCGGTAGCCCACAAAATCTACCGCACCTTCCCCGAGAGGGCGCTGCTGCGCCGGCACCCCCCACCCCAAACCAAGTTGCTCAACGATCTGGTGGAATTCTGTGACCAGATGGGGCTACCCATGGACTTCACCTCCTCTGGGGCTCTCAATGTGAGTGCCGGGAGCTGGGGGGTGGAGGGGAGGCAGAGAGAGGCCCTATTTGGGGGAAGCAGAAGAAGGCCTGGAAATTGGGGGTGCAGCAGCCTCTTCTTCCCACCAGGGTCTGGTCCCCTTCAGTCAGGACTCCCCCAAAAGGGAGTGAGGAGGGTCTGAGGAGAAGGCCTCTGAGTCCCCAAGGCCCTGGCTGTGGGCTGTGCTCCCCACCAGGTCCGGGCAAGGGAAGCCAATTGAGGCTCAGCTGTGGGAGGGGTCCTGGAGTCGGGGGTGGGCTACAGGCTTTCAGTAGGGGCTGGGTCACTGGAAGCCAGAGAGTCTTTTATAGTAAGTGGTGTCAGATGTTCCTGGCCTGGAGCTAAGCCTCAGGGAGCTCAGGACTCCACTGCCTTAGCTCCGATTCCCCCAGGAGGGAGACTGTTTCCACCTGTGCCCCAAGCCTAGTGTAGGTGGAGAGGTGCCTTAGGTCACATGGCTGGAAACACCGTCCAGGCCAGCCAGCTACAGGTTGAAAGGACTGACCTCAGAGCTATTGCCTGAGGTAGGCCCAGTGTGGGACACGGGCTGGGGGCTGCTGGCCCCTGCACCCCGCTCATGGCCATCTGAGCAGGGCTGGGCCCTTCAGCAGACCCTCTCCCCAAGCCTGACTATATATCACATGGGTTTGCTTTAGAAAAGTCTGACCGAAATATTTGGAGATGACAAGTACTCACTGGCCCGGAAGGAGGTGCTCACCAACATGTGCTCCCGGCCCATGCAGGTAAGGAGGGGCCTGTCCCTCATTCTTCTCCCCTCTCCCAGGAGCGCCCATGACCTCTGCACACAAGTAGGGAGACACCCCCAGGCAACACCTGAGACAGGTGGGCCCCAGGCTGAGCCAGATCTGCTGTCTCAGCTCAGTCTTGCCTGCTTCACCTGCTCAAGGACAGCTTGACTGGGCCTGTTAGAGGGCCCGTTTGAGCCCTGCTGCCCCCCCCCCTTTTGTGGCCTCTGGGGCTCTGTTTCCTGACAAAAGACAGGGAGCCACCACAGGGCATGCATCAAGCCTTCAGTGTCCAATCCCCACAGACCAGACCAGGTTGGGGGAGGGAATGGGGATGGTCAGTGACTCATGCCCAGATGGGGACCCTGGAGGGAAGAGTGTTTCCCAAAGCAGCCTGCAGAGGAGAGCGGTCCTCAGCCCCCGCTGCGGCTTGTGGACCCCAGGTAGACAAGTCTTCCTCTCATGAGCTGGGAGAAGAGGAGGCAGGCCGTGGGCTTCTGTGCAGGCAGGGTGATGGGCCAGCAACCAGGGGGAGATGATGGCTTGCTCCTGGCAGCCTTTCAACCCCTGCGGCCTGAGCATCTTTGGAAGGAGCCAACCCAGTGGCGTGTCAGGCCAGCAGGAGCTGCACATGCTAATAGGGCTAGCTCTGGGCTGCAGCCGGCTGGGGGCAGTGACAAACCATTTTTCAGAAGCTCAGTTACTCAGCGCTCATTCTTTTCCTAAGAACCAGATCGCCCCTTCTGGCCACAGATGGCTTGTTTTCTGGCATCTTATAGCTCTGCCAGGATTGGAGTTGTCAGGGCCCGTTTAGGTCTGACTGCCCTTACCCTGCCCCACACCAAGCACCTTAAACCCTATTGGGGTGGGGTGTACCTATGGCCACGGGGCTCAACACTGCTCTGCCCTCCAATTGCCCCTAGGTCCCAAGAACTGCTCCCTGGCTGTGCCATGCAGGGCCAGTGGGGCCCTCATTCGCTGCCCCTAGAAGCCATCCACCTCCAAGGTCAAACCAACTCTGGAACTCCATGGAAAGGAGTCCTCTCTCGAGTCACCCAGAGTTTGAAAAGGACTGGACTTCTCTTGTCCTTTCCTGCCTGTGACCTCAGAGGCCAGCCTCTGCCTTGGGATCTGGTGGCAGGGAGTGACCAGAGAGTCTAGTGGCCCTGTTCTCCCAGCCCCAAGAACTGGGTGGGACAGGGAACGGGGCAGGGGTAGCAGCAGTGAGCATGAAAGTCCTGAGTGAACTGCTGAAACAGGACACCAGGGCTGTCCCAGGGAGGGCTGTCACTGTGGGAAAGGCACGGTCCCCACCCATCCCACCCTGCCCAAAGACACCTTTGCCAGCCAGGAAGGGAGCCACGGCCTTCTGTCCTCCTCACCCCAGCTCGTCTGGGGAATGGGGCCACCTCTGAGAACAAACGTGGCTCAGAGTGGAGTCAGCTCCCACCTCCCCCTGTGACTTGCCCCGGACATAACCCAGGGCCCAGCAGGAGCTGGAAGAGAAGCCGAGTTGGGGAGCCGAGCAGGTCACGGCCAGCTGCGCCCTGGGTTTCAGGGCCTCTGTACACAGAGGAATTGGAGCCGGCTGTCCGCTTGGCTGGGCAGGCGCACGGAAGGTTGTGAGAGTGAGAGAGCCTGGCAGGCAGCCAGGGAGTGAGCAAGTGAACACCCAGGGTGTGATTTGGAAACCTCTTCCAAGTGAGGGACCTGTTCATTTGCTCCCAGGCAGCAGGGCGTCCTTGATTCCCAGCCCTGAAAGCTCCTGGACCCGGGACAAGCAGCTTCAGGGCCTGTGGCCAGGTCTCCCAGGACCGCAGGACTGGTCCGGCCTGAGACTGTTTGCTGGGACCCTAGAGCAACTCGGTGTCCCTTCCTGCACCCCAGTCATAATTTCTGCCCTTCGAAGGGCCTTTTGAACTCAGACCTGGGTCTTGGCTCCAGGACAGATTATCAGGGACAAGAAGGGCTGAGGCTGGCAGGCTCGCAAACCATTGCCTTCCTTGGCTGGCAGGAGGTCGAGAGTTGGGGGCAAAGGGTATAGAGTCCCTGACTCAGCCCCACCCGGCCTGGCCAGGCTCTGAGACACCCCCCCCCCCCCCCAGATGGCGCTGTACTTCTGCTCCGGGATGCTGCAGGACCGGGAGCAGTTCCAGCACTACGCCCTCAACGTGCCGCTCTACACACACTTTACCTCGCCCATCCGCCGCTTCCCGGACGTCGTGGTGCACCGGCTTCTGGCCGCTGCCCTCGGTAAGGGTCGCTGCTCGGGAATGCTGGCCTGTGCCCTGCTAGGGGCTGCCCACTCCCCAGAGCGGGTGCCCAGAGGCTGCACTACTGTGGCTGTGGCAGCACCAAGGAGTGGGCAGCCCCAGCAGCAAGAAGCCTGTGCCTGAAACTTTCCACATTAGGGCTCATTAAAAACCCAAACAAAAAGCCACCCACCATTCTCAGCCTCTGGTGCTGGGCCGCAGGAGGCCTCTGCTCTGCAGGGTCCCACTTTGCCCAGTCCGGGGGCACTATGCTGCCCATCACCCAACCATGACTGGTGTACACAGAGTACTGCCCCCCCCCCCCCCACTACCAGCAGTCCCCTAACCATACTCTTCCAGGCTACAGGGAGCCGCCAGATGTGGAGCCCAGTGTCCTGCAGAAGCAGGCCGACCACTGCAATGACCGCCGCATGGCGTCCAAGCGCGTGCAGGAGCTCAGCACCGGCCTCTTCTTTGCCGTCCTGGTCAAGGTGAGGCCACCATCCTGACACCCCTCCCCTGTCCTCTGCCCCATCTTCTCTCCTGGGCGGCTGCTCACAAGGGCCCTGGAGAAACCCAGGGCCTTCAGCAGCCGGGGTGGGCCCTGGGGGATGCCACGTCCCGTGGCCAAGCCTTAGCTGGAGCTATGCCATGCCCTGCAGGAAAGTGGCCCTTTGGAGTCAGAAGCCATGGTGCTGGGCGTCCTGAACCAAGCCTTCGATGTGCTGGTGCTGCGCTACGGGGTGCAGAAGCGCATCTACTGCAATGTGAGTGTGCGGGCACCACCCAGCCAGAGCTAGGGACCTGGCCAAGCAGAGGCCAGCTACAGGGCAGAAGCTCATTGACTGAAATGAGTGCCGGGGCTGTGCAGTTCCTGTGCCCTCCCCCTCAGACACTGAGCCGCATCCACTTAGCACACTTTTTCCCTGCCTGTCCCTGTTCCCCCAGCTTGGATCTCCTTCTTAGTTCCCTAATGTCTGGGGCTCCTGGCCCAGATACAGCCCTTAGTGGACACATGAGCATGGAGATGGGAGCACAGGCCAAGGATCCTGCTTTCCCTGTCCACAGTGGGGATCAAAGCTGTGGTGATGACACTGCACTGTGCCCTCGCTCAGGTGTGGGCCATGCTGGCACACGGTGGCGGAGGATATGGAGCCCCTGACCTTGCTCCCTTCCCCCACCTAGCACCAAGCCCACCCATGGGCCCTGCCTGGGATGGGGGATCCAGGTGGAGGGGTCAGGCTTGGTCTTCTTCTCCAAGAACCCAGGCACCCAGAAAACAGGTCCCTCCATAACTGATACAGGATGTCAGGGTATGCAGGCTTTGTGAGATTTTTTATAAGAACGTAGGGAAAGAAAAGATCAGAAAGAATGGCCACTCTGGAAATGTCCCCTAAACAAAAGGAGAAGCCCTAGTGGCTGTGTATTCCAGGCTCTTGGCGCCTGTGTAAGGCCACCTGACAGAGCTGTTCTGCCTACCTGTGGTTAGCATCCAGAGCACTTTGGGGAGTGCAGAGCCCAGCACCTAGTGTGGAATAAACATGATATTAACAAAATGGAGTAAAACAGAAGAGACAGAATAAAGACCAGCTGGAACCAATCAGCATTTTTGTCCTTAAGTCCTGACGTTCAGCAGGACAGAAGTTCAGGTCTAGATCATCTCTGCCGACAACCCAGCTCTCAGTCTGTGCTAACATCCAGCACCAGCAGGGGGCAGCGGCCCTCCAGCCTCAGGTGCCTAGTCCACCTCGAGCCCAGGTCCTAATGAGCCAGGACAGACCCACCATTTCCCCCAAATAACACACACAGCCTAGGTACTAGCCCTGTCCTGTCTCAGCCGAAGATGGCCTGGCAGGGCCTCCCTGAAGCTGGCCAGAGGTGAAGAAGGGGGTGGTCCCCCCGGAAAGTCAAGCAGCCAGTTGCTGGGCTGGGCGGCAGGGCAGGGAGCTCCCTTGAGGCCAGTCAGAGGTGAGCGAAGACAGGAGACTGCTTCCCAGCATCAGGGCTTTGCAGGGTCAAAGGTTAGGAGGAGGCACCCAGAACCTAGGGCCTGAGACCCAGCTGTGTACATCCCCAGGCCCTGCCCCTGCGGTCCCACCACTTCCGGAAGGTGGGCAAGAAGCCGGTGCTCACGCTTGTCTGGGACCCTGAGGACATGGAGCAGGAGCCAGTGCAGCAGGTCAGAACCTGGGGCTGGGGCAGCTTTCCCAGAGCACCATTGTCCCTGTCCACCCCTAGTGCTTGGAGAGCCCTCCTCCTGCCTCCTAGGGCACACTCCCCTGGCCTCCCAGCACTCAGGCTCCCGAGTGGGTGGGCACTAGCTGACCAGCACCCCCTCCTAGCTTTCTGGCACCACCTTCTTTCCCGTGGGACACCCCCTGTGGGGAGAGGCAGGGGTAGGGGGAGACTCTGCCTGCCTCTTTAAAACAGGGTCCTTAACTTTTGTGGTCCTTTTGAGAATTTGATGAAAGCTACGGACCTTCTGCCCAAGAACTTCTGTATAACAGTTTTTACCTACGACGTGCTCCCAAGGCCAGCCCAGACCCTAGCTGTTTCCCTACACTGAGTGCCAGGCACCAGGACCCCATGGCCTCAGTACCTGAGTGGGCGTGCTCTCAGACTGGCAGCAGAGGCCTAAAGGGGCAGAGCGAGTGGTCCCAGGGCTCCGCTGGACAGATAGTGGCAGAGCTGGACTTTGCCCATAGACCCCTGAACCTCCTGTCCCTGGGCAGCCCCTCGAGACCCACCTGTGTCACTGTGCTGGGCTCTGCTCTGCCACAGGTCATCACCATCTTCAGCCTGGTGGAGGTGGTGCTCCGGGCAGAGGCTGCAGCTCTCAAATACAGCGCCACCCTGAAGCGGCCAGGCACTGAGGACCTCTTGGGCCTGCAGGACAAGGAGGAGTGTGACAGTGATCATGATGAGCAGGAGGACTGAAGCCACCGTCCGGCACACCCCACCCACCTGCCTGTCCCACCCACTGGCTTTTA
This sequence comes from Tadarida brasiliensis, assembly GCA_030848825.1. NCBI lineage: Eukaryota > Metazoa > Chordata > Mammalia > Chiroptera > Molossidae > Tadarida > Tadarida brasiliensis. The sequence goes on from CM061265.1 coordinate 101,723,040, forward strand.
GGAATAGGACCTTTGACACCAAAGGGGATTTTTAATTTGGTTTTTAACAACTCAGGGTTTTGTTTTTATTTTTTCATTCTATTTTATTTTTGCAGCTCAGTTTTTAAATGAACTGGAGGGGAGAGGGTGGGGCTGGACAGCAAGGTGAGGCCTGGCCAGTGCTCACCAGAGCAGAGTGGTACCTGGTCCTCCTGGGAGGCCAACCCCCTCCTGCCAGGCCACCCACTGCTTTCCCTGCCCAGGAAACGGGACTTTCAGCAAATCAGTGTCATGGAATAAAATCAAGTGTGAAGTGCAGTCTGGTGTGTGGGGCACCGCTGGAGGCCTGGACAGCAGGGTGCCCTTGGGCCCAGCACCAGGGGCCTGGCTCAGGCTCCGCCCCTCACAGCTGAGCAGGCTCACCACCCTTTGGAACCTTCCTGTCAGTTCCAGGATGATTCACAGAGCTGGCCACATGGCCGATTGACGCCAGAGTGTCGTTCTGGCTGATTAGAAATGTAATTAGTATGCAAGGCGGCAGCTCACCCACCGGTGGCTATGTCCATCCCTGCCCCCACCACTTCCTCTCTGCCAGCCAGCCCACTGGGCCTCAGGATGGGGAATGGATCCTGTGACACCGCCTCCCCCTCTTCCTTGGCCAGTGCTCTGGCCCTGTCCTTACCCCTTGAGCCAAGCCGGTACCTCAGCACCATCAGTCCCAGTCTTGCCCCCTGGCAGCATCGAGGGAACCTGGGAACAAAGTGAGGGCTGGGGCTATGGACATGAGAGGGGCCCTCAGCCTGGCCTTCCCCACCAGGAAGGGGAGACGGGCTCCTGGCGCCTAGTCACCTGTCAGGCATCCCGACGTCCACTGATGCCACTATCTTCAGGGACGCAGGGACGGAGATGGCAGGCCCCTGGACAGCACTCCCCAGCGGGCCTGACCACAGCCTGTGCTCCTTCCCCACCAAACGAGGGAATCGCAGGAGCTGCCAGAAACGAGTGGAAACCGTGGTGACCAAGGGCTCGGCTTCGCCACGCTGTTTCCCAGGGGTAGTATTAACAAGCTCACTCGGTCTAGTTAGAGTGAATTTGTTTCCAATAAAAATTCAACGCCGTACGCAGTACGTGTAGGAGGGCTTCGCAGTGAGTGGGCATGGCTGCCTTTGTCTGTCACCGCGGGCTGTGGAGCATTGTCCAGCCAGCACTGGGCTGGGTGCCAGAGGGGACAAAGGACACATCTCTGTGCCTTCCCTGTGCCTTTCTCCCCTCCAACACTTCAGTCAGCCTTTAGTCTGTCTACCCTGCCCTTTCCAAGATGTCCCAGGGGCCACCATCCCCTTTCTGCTCCTGTCCCCAGAGCCTCTAGAACCGAGTATGTGGAAGAGAGGTAAACATCTGGTGGTTTGGTATTTGATGAGGAGGTTTCCAGGTTCTTCCCTGGCCTGGGTGGCCTAACAGTGAGAGCCCAGGGGTGAGACATCCCAGCCCTGCCCCCAGCCCCTCCACTGCCCACCCTCTGAGGAAGAGGAGCCGTCCTCTCTGGTGGTGTTCCCCAGGGCCTCCCACAGTGCCTGGGAGCTGAGGGCAGAGCAGCACCCCATGGGGCGGGGGTGGGTCAGAGTACTGGGACTCCCTCGTGGGCAGCGTGGACCCAGGACATCCCTCCATATGCCCCGACACCTCCAGGCCCCGTGAGGAGTAGCCAGCAAGGAAGCTTTGCTGCCTTGATGTCCCTAGAGCCACAGGGGCCATAGCAGCCCCATCCCACCACCACCCCATTTGATAGGAGTGGAAACTGCACCCAGAAATGAGGCAGGTCTGTGACCAAGGTGACATAGCAAGACTGCCCAGCCAAGATGAGGGCTCAGGCACCTGCCCTCCACCACACCCCACTGCCTGGGCCCTCCGTCTGCACCCACACATGCAGCCATGACTGTCCACATGCAGGGCATGGGCGGGGCCATGTCTGTGGGTCCAAAAAGGAAGACAGCCCTTTCTGTGGCCTCATGCTCACAGGACTGTTGACAGAAGGGGTGACAAGACACAAAACATCAAGAAGGAAGACTCGCAAAATAAAAATTAAATAACCAAAAAAAGCAGATAAAAAGAACTGAAAGAGCCATGGCCGGTTTGGCTCAGCAGTTCGAGTGTTGGCCTGTGGACCAAAGAGTCCCGGGTTCGATTCCAGCCAAGGGCAGGTGCTTCGGTTGCGATTCGTCCCTGGTGGCAACAATCGATGTATCTCTCTCACATTGGTGTTTCTCTCTCTCTCCCTCCCACTCTATCTGAAGATAAATGTAAAAATATCCTTGGGTGAGGATTAAAAAAAAAAAACCTGAAAGGAAAGAAAAAAGATAAAAAGGAAGACTTGTTCCTTCCCTCAGCTGTCCCGGAGCCCCTGCATGCCCGCAGGCCGAAGCCAGCCCAGGGCACAGAGCTAGGCTGTCTTTTCCTGAGTCGCCATGGGGGCAGGAGCCGTGGATGAAGAAATGTTACCACATAAGGTTCTAGCAAAGTTCCGAGTCTGGGTTGTGTGTTCCCAGCCATGAGGGACAGCACCCAGAAAAAGACGGCTCAGGAACCGAGGCTTGAAGGTACTTGATGCCAGTGCAGGTCTGAGGTCACGAGGTACACGGTGATGCTGGAAAGGCGGGGACAGGTGGTCACCCCGAACCGCCTGAGTTTGCAGCCTGTCCTCTGGGCAGCGCAGAGCCTTGGCGGTTTTTCATCAGGGCCGTGACACGATTTGACCTCTTCCTTCACTCATTTTTCAACAACAGTGAGCCCACGGTGTGCCGGTGTTCTCGGGGAGCTGCCGGTCAGGAGGGGGTGTCTGTTTCAGGTATGGCAGGTGGCAGTGATGGCATGAAAGGTAAAGCGGGGGGGGGGGAGCAGCCTGGTGGCTGTTTGCAGGCACAGGCCTGAGGCAGGAGTGTGGTCAGTGGAGGGGCGCCAAGGGGCAGAGCGCTGGGGTGGGTGAACTGGGAGAGCCCAGGAGCTCACCTAGGCCTTTCAGATGGTCGTAAGGACTTTACTTGCAGGATTGGAGTGGAAGAGGGGCACAAGGCAGCACCCTGAAGCTGCATGCTGAGAATAGACCTGGGGCTCTGTGTGGAGGCTGGGGCCAAGATCCGGGCAGGGATGGAGGGCAGGAGCCATAGGGGCGAGAAGCTGGGGCAATAGTAACAGACTGACTAAGGATTAGATGTGGAAATGACAGCAGAGAGCACCCGTGCTCTGGCCTGGGTTGGGGAGGGGGGGACCGTAAAGGGCCGAGACTGGACTCCTAGGAACAAGGGAGCCTCAAATGGTGCTGCTGGGAGTTCACAGAATGAGGCGGAGAGGGGGGTTAGGAGAGTGCTTACAACCCAGCAAGTGGGCAGCAGGTCCTCACGATCAAGCCGAGATAAGGACACAACCCAAGTGTCCATCTGCAGATAAACGGGTAAGGAAGATGTAGTACATATAAGAAATGGACATTATTCAGCCTTTAAAAAGGACATCCTGCCCTGACGGGTGTGGCTCAGTTGGTTGAGCATCTTCCCATGCACCAAAAATTGCCGGTTGGATTCCGGCAGGGCACATGCCTGGGTTACAGACTCAATCCCCAGTAGGGGACGTGCAAGAGGCAGAAAATTGATGTTTCTCTCTCTCTCCCTTTCCCTTCCTCTCTAAAATCAATAAAAACATATTTTTAAAAATAATAAACAAAAAAGACATCCTGCCATTTATGACAACATGGGTGAACTGGAAGACATTATGCTAAGTGATAGAAGCCAAGCACAGAAAGACAAATAGCGTATGTTCTCATATGTGGAATCTAATCTAGAATACAAACGGAGAGCCCGGCCGGTGTGGCTCAGTGGTTGAGCGTCAGGGCACCTGCCCAGGTTGTGGGCCTGATCCCCAGTGGGGGGCGTGCAGGAGGCAGCCAATCGATGTTCTCTCTCATTTATGTTTCTCTCCCTCCCTACTTCTCCCTTCCTCTCTCTCTAAAATCAATAAGTAAAAATAAATAAAATACAAGCAGAGAGTAGAATGGTGGTTCTCAGGGGCGTGGTGGTGGGTGGGGAAGAATCAGGGGAGGTAGGTCACCGGGTGGGTTTCAGCTAGAAGGTGAATGCGTTCTGGAGATCTCATGGACAGCATGGGTATGTAGGTAACAATGCTGTGTTACGTGCTTGAAATTGCTAAGAGGGTAGCTCTTTTTTCTTAAATAATTTAAAAATTGTATTTATTGATTGATTTTTAGAGAGAGATCAATTTGTTGTTCCACTTATGCATTCATTGGTTGATTCTTGTATGTGCCCTTACCCAGGATCAAACTTGCAACCTCGGCATATCAGGACAACGCTCTAACTAACTGAGCTACCTGGCCAGGGCCCAACAAGGTAGATCTTAAGTGTTCTTATCACAAAGAGAAAATGGTGACTACGAGGTAGATGATGGGTGTGTTAATTAGCTTGATTGTGGTGATCATTTCACAGTGTATGCATGTATCAAAACATCAAGTTGTACACCTTCAACATATACAATTTCTATTTGTCAATTATACCTCAATGGAGCTGCTAAATTAATTAATTAAATAAATAGAAATGGAATCTATGTCCCCTCCCTTGAATCTGGACAGGCTCTGCGGCTGCTAATAGGCAGAAATGTGAGAAAGTGACAGTGGGCCACTTTTTGGGCTCAGACCTTAAGAACCGGCAACTTCTTCCTGTCTGTTGGAACCCAGCTGCCATGTTACAGGGAAGCTAAAGCAGCCTGTGGAGAAGCCCACATGGAGAGGAGCCCGTTTGTCAGCCTTATGACAACCACCTCAGAGAGTGGACCCCCAGCTCCTGTCCCGCTACCCCAGACCTCACAAAGCAAACACAGCTGTCTCCCTCAATCCCTGCCCCAATAGCTGGTTTGTGGTCAAATAAATAAAGGGTTGTTGTTTAAGGTGGGTTAAGGATGGTTCGCTTCACAATAGATAAGAACAGAATCTCAACACAATAGATCCATAGATAGAGCTTACAGTTAAAAAATGAACACGTGCTCGGCCAGTGTGGCTCAGAGTGGATTGAGCGTCGTCCCATGGACTGAGAGGTCCCAGTTCAGTTCCCGGTCAGGGCACATGCCCGGGTTGTGGGCTCGATCCCCAGTAGGGGGCATGCAGGAGGCAGCCCATCGATGTATCTCTTTCACACTGATGTTTCTCTCTCCCTTCCCTTCTCTCTAAAAAAAATCAATAAAAAAATATTTTTTAAAAATCTATCTGGCTGGTGTGTCTCAGTGGTTGAGTGTTGACCCATGCACCAAGAGGTCGCTCATTCGATTCCTGATCAGGGTACTTGCCCAGGTTGTGGGCCAGATCCCCAGTGGGGGACATGCAGGAGGCAGCCAATTGATGTTTTCTCTCTCATTGATGTTTCAATCTCTCTCTCCCTCTCCCTTTCTCTAAAATCAATTAAAAAATTTTTTTTTAATTTAAGAAATAGCCCTGGCTGGTTTGGCACAGTGGTTGGAGCATCGACCGGCAAACTGAAGGGTCACAGGTTCGATTCCTGGTCAGGGGCACGTACCTGGGTTGCAGGTTCGATCCCTGGACCCCCATTGGGTCCTGCGGGAGGAAACCAATCCATGTGTCTCTCTCACATGGATGTTTCTCTCTCTCCCTCTCTCTCTGTCCCTCCTTTCCTCCCTTCCACTCTTTCTAAAAGTCAATGGAAAAATATCCTCAGGTGAGGATTAACAACAACAAAAATGAAGAAGTATGTAATTTAGAAACTGGTGAATATCAAAAGAAAAAGCCAAAGAGGGGAAGTGATGGCCTCTGAGGTGGGGAACCCAGGGAGAAGGAACTGCTGTTTCTGTTTTCTTATAACAAACACAGATCTGTCTGATACTTAGTTCATAGGTAACATGGGTGAACATTAAAACTAAAAGAAAATTTCTTTTCCTCAGCAAGAATGGATCTACAATGGGTTTGAAAGGCTTCTTGTACATTCAGCAGCTGGTACATCAAACTCCATTATTCCAGTAAATAAGATAAAATGTCTGCTGACAAGCGACCTGACCCTCCTACTCAGTTAAAATGCTGCCTAAGGGTTTCAGCTTGAAGACTCAGGTGGTCGTCTTGGCCGGAGGAGTCCTGGTTGCCTCAGTGGAGCCCCTAGGAACTGTGTTCATTGTTCTGAGCCAAGACCAGGGAGTGCGGGGTGAGGGGCTAGCCCCTGGGCAGCTACCAGCCAGGGGGCAGCAGCCTGGCCTGGGCAGGGCAAGGCAGGACTGTGGAGAGGCAGCTGCCCCACTGTGGACGCTGTGCAGAAGCTGTGCCCCAGAGGCGCCCTCCAGGGTCAAATCGCGGATCTCGGGTAATTGGAATTGGGGTGTTCAAGCAGATTGAAGATCTGAGCCCTGGTGAGTGGGAAGAGGCTGGCTGGGGCCTTAGAGGACCATAAACAGGCTCTGGAGATGGGAGGAGGCTGTGTTCAGCAATTGGAATGAAGAGTTCGAATTTACACATAACTGGGTTAGGTTATGAATTTAAAACCTTTTTGTAATCTCTCTGAGCCTTCCCTGTCTTTTTATGTTTGCTTGTTTTTTATGGTGGGGGGTGTATATATTCTTTTAATAGACTGTGGGGAGGAAGAAACTTGACCTTCAAGGTTCTTTTGGCTGCTCCAATAATCAAATAGACATGAGACAGATTAGCAAGAGAAAATGACCAAATGTAATACATATGTAGGTATGGGAACCCCATATCCATGCGAGTCCGAGACCCCGCCTGCAGAGGGTCAGACAGAAAGGGACCGTGACATTCTGGCCTAGGGGTGACGTAAAGTGCCTTGGGGGCTTCACAGGGTCATTGCAGGGTGAAAAGAGCAGATGTTTAGTCCATGGATGTTTGCCCTGCTTTATAGGTGGATCAAAAAGAGATTATAGCTGATAATCTCTCTTCTTTTTTTTTAATCCTCACCCAAGGATATTTTTCTATTTATCTTCAGATAGAGTGGGAGGGAGAGAGAAACGTCGATGTGATAGAGCCACATTGACTGGTTGCCTCCCACACGACTGACCAGGGCCGGGGACAAACCGCAACCAAGGTATGTGTGCTTGGCTGGAATCGAACCCATGACTCACTGGTCCGCGGGCCAGCGCTCTAACCACTGAGCCGAAACACCCAGGGCTGATAATCTCTCTTAATGGCAAGGCCCCTAATTCATGTTCCTTTAGGTAAAGGGAGAGGCAGAAGTTTCCGTAGAGCCTGAAGCTAAAATCGCCCTTAGCTTGAAACAGTCCACACGCCACAGAGGCACATCTTTGAGTGACTAGCTCCGAACCCCTACATATCATGGGCTGTGCTTTTCTCTTTAACACCTTCTAGGTTCTTGCTGGTCTAATAATCAAATTGACATGAGACAGGTTAGCCACAGAAAACAAATAAAAATTTAATAACATGCATACCTCCTGTAGACATGGAGAGACCCAGGGCAACTGAATAGTAACTCACCAAAATAGTGGACGCCATCGCCTTACATACCATCTTTAGCTACAGACAGGAGATGTTGGCGTGGGAGTCCGGCATGGAGGGTGACCAGGAGAAGCACAGCAAACAAGAGTCAGGTCATTGTGCAGGTCTAAGTGTCCGCCTCCTCCATTGTTACCTCGCCCTCGTTAGAGCCTCAGCGGTTAGAGCCTTGGCCTGAGGACTGAAGGGTCTCGGTTTTGATTCCCGGTCAGGGTCACATTCCTGGGTTGCAGGTTCGATCCCCTACATCAGTTGGGGTCGTATGGGAGGCAACCAATCAACGCATCTCTCTCACTTCGATGTTTCTCTCTCCCTCCTTCCCTTCCACTCTATTAAAAATCAGTGGAAAAATATTCTCCAGTGAAGATTAACAACAACAAAAGAAGCAACCAATGAATGCATCAGTAAGTGGAACAACAAATCTCTCTCTCTCTAAATTCAATAAATAAAAACTTTTTATAAAATAGAAGTTTCGCCCTGGCCGGTTTGGCTCAGCGGTTGGAGCATCGGCCTGCAGACCAGAGAGTCCCAGGTTCGGTTCCTGCTAGGGGCACGTACCAAAAAAAATTAAAATTAAAATTAAAAATAAAATAAAATAGAAGTTTCCCTTACAAATGTGAACTTTTTTTTTTTTTTTACAAAGAGTAACTTCTACTTGGTTTTCAGAGCTCCTCCCATGTCTGCTATTTCTTAAAGTTAACCAGCTTAAAGGAATCAATATCCCCAAAGAGGCATATTTTGGGGTGGCAAACTCTGCTCCCCTTCAACAGAAAGACAATGCAGGGAATAGAGGAAGGGACAGAGGCCGGGGTGATGCCCCCCTGGAGGTGAGATTTTCTCAGTAGAGGGAGGAGGACCCAGGAAGGCTCTGCAGTTGGGGAGTGAGGCCCAGCAGGGAGATACTGGGTGGCAAGTGCAGCTGCCCTGGGATTTGGGGACCAAGTCCATGGCTCAGGTGGGGAGGAGGACCCAGTGGCAAAGGGAACTACTGTGGACCTCTGGGGTGGGCAGAGCTGGGAAGAAGGGTCATTCTTTTTTTTTTAATCCTCACCCGAGGACATTTTTTCATTTTTTGTTCAGATAGAGTGGGAGGGAGAGAGAGGAAGAGAGAGAGAGAGAGAAACATCGATGTGAAAGTGACACATCGAGTGGCTGCCACCCACACGACCAACCAGGGCCAGGGACAAACTGCAACCAAAGTACATGCCCTTAGCGGGAACCGAACCCAGGTCTCTCTGGACCGCAGGCCGACGCTCTAACCGCTGAGCCAAACCGGCCAGGGCAGAAGGGTCATTCTTAAAATATTAATTATGGTAAAAAGCACAACATAAAATTTATCATTAACCATTTTTAAGTGTACAGAGTTAAATAACTAACAAGATTATGTGCTCTCTTGAGGGTTAATCCCCTAGAGCCCCCTTGGAGGGATATTACTTCAGGTATTTCAAAGCGGTGTTAACCGAGAGGCACAAGAACAGTGGGCAGGGTAGAAGTAAAACCTTTCACTACAGAAATTCAGGCCTGGGCGTGACTCCACACCCAGCTAGGAATGTGTGGTCAGATCGTCCGTGAGGCTGCTTTCCGTGGAACCCCATTTCCGTCCACAGTGTGGATCTGCAGGGACAAGCAGTTCACATGTCCTGTCCGTCAACAAACGCATGGACAAACAAAACGTGAGATCCATTTGTTGGTGGACATGTGGACTGCTTGTCCCTGTCGCAAGGAGGAGAATTTTCCCTCTTCTACCCTTAAGTTCTTCATTCTGGACTAGTAAGAAAACAATAAAAATGGACACGAGGCTAGATTAACAGGATGATAACAAAGACCCCAAAATGAATTAAAAGAGAGTTTCAGATTTTTTAAATATTATAATTTTTTTTTTTAAAGAAAAATGTTAGGCAAAGGAATTGAAAACAAGTGATTTGAGGAGACTTCCTCATCTCTGGGTCTTGTGCTCTGAGATGTCTGCTCTCTCTGAGTACGGGACACACTTGGTGTCTCACGTCCCAGGCTGCTTCCCGCCAACGACCCGCGTTACTTCGGGCGCTAACGAGGGTGAAGGGAAAAGAAAGAGAAGCCACAGGGTTCACTTTCCTGTGTTTTTAAAAATAATTTTTATTTTTTCCATTACAGTTGACATACAATATTATATTAGTTTCAGGTGTACCACATGGTGATTAGACATTTATATAACTTATGAAGTGATCACCCCAATAAGTCCAGTACCCACTTGACACCAAACATAGTTATTGCAACATTATTGACTATTTCCACGTTATACTTTACATCCCATGACTGTTTTTATAATTGGCAATTTGCACATTTTAATCCTTTCCCTTTTCACAGGAAAAAAAAGAGAGTTTCATTCAGATACGATTTGCAAATCAGGGACACAGCCCTCAGTGGGAACCGAAGACATGTTCCAAAGCGGAGGGGACAGAGCCAGGTTTCCAAAGGTGGCTGCTAGGGAAAGACCACAGCCTTCCGTCATGGGTTCTGGGGGCAGGGACGCAGTGATCGCAGGGGGGCTGTGGTACGGGAACAACAGGTAAAAGGACGAGGCGTTCGTCATGGCCCTGGTTCCGGTTCAGAGCTCTGGATTACGCGTCCACAGAAGTCGGCCCGGAGAGACAGTTCGTTCCGTCTCCGACTGCAGGCCTGGGAGCAGAGTCATGCTCCGCGGCAGCCTCACTGTTCACACTGCAAAAATCCAAATGTTGGGACACAAATCAGGGCATTAACGCTCTGATAAGTCCTCAAGGAGAAAAACCAATTTAACGTGTGCGTGCGGGAGACTCCCAATACGATGCTCAGATCATAAAACGAGGCTCAAAGAAATGATCGAACCAGGCACCTTTTATGCTGTTTAGACACATTTGTGAGAAACTGACAGGACAGGAAGTCGCTGCTCATTAGCAGGAGTGCAAGCAGGGCTGGGGCTCAGGCACAGGCCTGTTCACACAGCTTCCTCATTGGGACGCCTGGCTGGTGGGAAGGCTGTGTCTCAGCCCTCTGGAGCAGCGAGGGCACCTGCCCCGGGCACAGGTACCGCCTGCTTTCAGGGGCAGAGGAGAGCTGGGCTCCCCTGGCTCCCGCTGCCTCCAGGTGACTGCAGTTGGAACTAATCACTAGGCCACCGTGGGACATTGTGGGGTGGCCAGCCCTGGGCCCCAACACACCTTTTGGCGGTTGTGGATAATGCTGCTATGAATGTGGGGGTGCACTTATGTCTTGGAGAGCCTGCTTTCTATTCTTTTGGGTGCACACCCAGAGTTGGGATTGCCGGATGAGAGAAACGCTCTGAACCCAGCCTGGGGCTACTGACGGCTTTTAGCTCCAGATCCGAGGAGCACAGACTCACACTTGGGCTCCGGCCCCTGTCCAAGGGAGCAGAGGTCAACATCGCATACAGGGCACAGGGCCCCACCCGGCCTGCCCCCAGGCAGGGGACCTGGCCCCCCGTGGTGTGCGGGTTCTTGACTTCTGCAGGAAACATTTCACAGCAGGAGTCCAGGTGAATTTCAGAGGGCGCTATTAGAGCTGGGGGCAGGGAAACAAGAAAGGGCTGGGAGTGAGCCCAGGCTGGGCTGCTTTGGCTCACTGAGAAGTCAGTGAAAGGGGGCCTTGGGGACAGGTTCAGGGCGTTTGCCTGGGACGAACTACCACTGCCCAGTGCTGCCCTGGCTGTAACCTCCTGGGGTCCCTTAGACTTGAGGAGATGCTGCTGCGGGGAATACTTGTGTGTGTGGGGGGGGGCGTGCTCCTGGGGAGGCGAGGCCTTTGTGTTGAGGGGTTTTCAAAGCTGGGCCTTAGCCTGGCCTGTGTGGCTCAGTGGTTGAGCGTCGGCCCATACACCAAGAGGTCGCCGGTTCGATTCCCGGTCAGGGCACATGCCCAGGTTGTGGGCCCGACCCCCAGTGCGGGCCATGCAGGAGGCAGCTGATCCATGTTTCTCTCTCATATGGATGTTTCTATCTCTCTCCCCCTTCCTCTCTCTCTAAAAAAAAATCTATAAAATATATTTTAAAAAAGTAAAGTCTGGGCCTTTAGGGGAGGTCTTAGGGGAGGATCCAAATAGAATATTCATCAGCTTTATGCTGATGTACCAAAATGAGATTTATTTTCTTAACTTCATCTGTCCTTGGGTGTGGTTGGCGAATGGCGCTAAGTGGATTTGCGCTGGTCTCCCTGAGTAGGGTGATTTGAGCTATTTACCCTCTGGTTGGGAAGAAGGGCAAACCATTTACTCTTAGGTGTCCTTGGTTAGGGAAGATGGGGATTTGGGATTTACTAGGTGGTTGTAAACTACTTAGCCACTTCACTGTGTCTCAGTTTCCCTCTTCCCCTCTTCCCGGCTTACTAGCCTGTCTCTGCACACAGACACTGCAAGGCTGGCCCAGCCCAGAGTAACTGGACACACAGGCCAGGTCCCCACTCTGCCGTCACCACTATCCCATCCCTTTCCACAGAGCAAGACTCTGGGCCCAGGCTCATGGGCACACCCTGTAGCCCAGCGCCTGTCCACCTGCCCAGGCCAAGCCATGTGGGCTGCAGGGTGACATCAGGAAGCCAAACCAAGTCCCGACCCAGGCTCTGTGCCTGCACCCCACCTCCCTCAGCACCAGGAACCAAGCCTGGGCCCAAGAGACTCACGGAAATACGGAACAAATGAAGTGAATGAAGGAATGGCAGGTCCCAGGACTTCCGGAGCAGAGGGTGGGGTGGCGCCATCAGGGCCCTGCAAATACTCCTCACCTAGAGGGCAACTGCCTCTTACGCCCACCCTACCCTGGGGAGGCACCTGGGCCTGCCCTATGCAGATGGCGCCACTGTTTTCAAAACCCCTGCCCAAAGGCTCCGTCACACCCTAGCATTTCCTTGTGCCACGGGGAGGGGCCGACTCAGGGTGGCTGCCTGGGGCATGGGGAGGGACACGGAGCCTTCTACAGCCAGGTACAAAGGCTTCCTGTGATTTAAGTCCAACAGCTTCTCCAGAAGCTGGTGCTAGGGTGTCTCAGCCTTGCCCAGGTTCCAGCCTCACCAGGGTCCCCGCTCCGCCACCTTCCCGCCATCCCGCAGGCATGCAGGGAGCCTGGGTGCTGCTGCTGCTGGGCCTGAGGCTACAGCTCTCCCTCGGCGTCATCCCAGGTAATGGGCCACCTCCCAGCCGACCCCACACCAAGGGCACTCCCCCAAGGCTAACCTGGCCACCCTCTCCCCAGGTGAGGAGGAAGACCCAACCTTCTGGAACCGCCAGGCAGCCCAGGCCCTGGACGCCGCCAAGAAGCTACAGCCCATCCAGACGGCCGCCAAGAACCTCATTCTCTTCCTGGGTGACGGTGAGTGTGCGGGCCTGTCCATGCCCAGAGCCCCCAGCCCTGGTACCCAGGGCCGCCTGTGCACACGGACAGGCCTGGGGACTCGGACCTGACAAAGTTCTGCTCCTTCAGGGATGGGGGTGTCCACGGTGACAGCAGCTCGGATCCTAAAGGGGCAGATCCATGGCAAGCTGGGACCTGAGACCCCCCTGGCCATGGACCAGTTCCCGTACTTGGCTCTGGCCAAGGTAAGGGCTGGGGGCCTCAGGGTGCTCCGTGCCACAGGGGTGGGAGTGGGCCTCGGGAGCCCGGGAGGAGGGAGGGCCTCAGGAGGAGGGGCCTGAGTTAGGGGCCCAGGGCCTGGCCATGATCTGGGTGTCTGTCCCAGAGGGCAGCTGAGGGTGTCTCTGTCCCCAGACATACAACGTGGACAGACAAGTGCCAGACAGCGCAGGTACAGCCACGGCCTACCTGTGTGGGGTCAAGACCAACTACCAGACCATCGGTGTGAGTGCGGCAGCCCGATTTAACCAGTGCAACACCACACGTGGCAATGAGGTCACCTCCGTGATGAGCCGCGCCAAGAAAGCAGGTGGGCTTGGGGCCGCCTGGTGGGCAGGGGTCAGGCCCACAGACCACAGTGGCTCACGCTGACCTCGTCACCCTCAGGGAAGTCAGTAGGGGTGGTGACCACAACCAGGGTGCAGCACGCCTCGCCAGCCGGCACCTACGCACACACCGTGAACCGCAACTGGTACTCGGATGCCAACATGCCCGCCCAGGCGCTGAAGGAGGGCTGCCAGGACATCGCCACGCAGCTCATCTCCAACGTGGACATTGACGTGCGTCATGAAGGGCAGTGGGGACCTGGGCAGAGGGCGTGGGCCCCGCGCTGGCCACAGTCCCAGGCAACCCACAGCCTGAGCCCTGGGGCCTGGCAGAGTCTCTGGGGGCTTGGGATGGTGCTGTAGCAGCTACAGACAAGCCAGGCCATTGCCACAGACCTGGTGGGGGACCTGGGATTGTTTGATCAGGAGGCAAAGGGCCAGCCAGGCCCCTAGCTCACATGCCCTAATCCTCTGGCTGCAGGTGATCCTGGGAGGAGGCCGCAAGTACATGTTTCCCAGTGGGACCTCAGACCCTGAGTACCCTGGTGATGCCTCTCAGAGCGGAGTCCGGATGGACAGGCGGAACCTGGTTCAGGAGTGGCAGGCCAAGCATGAGGTGATGGGCCCATGGGTGCAGGGGACAGAGCAGGGACGAGGGCGGAGCGGGTCCTAGGGCTGTGGGCTGAGGCTGCTTCTGTCCCTCCCAGGGAGCCCGGTATGTGTGGAACCGAAATGAGCTCATTCAGGCATCCCAGGACCCCTCTGTAACACGCCTCATGGGTAATGACCGCCCCCCTTCCTGCCCTGTCCTCCCGGATCCCCGGACGCCAAGCCTGTGTGCACGGGTGTATGCACGACCCCACTCCACAGCTCCTGGGTCACTCCAGCCCCCCTTTCCCACAGGCCTGTTTGAGCCAGGGGACATGAAGTATGAGGCCCACCGAGACACCACACAGGACCCAAGCCTGGCAGAGATGACAGAGGCGGCCGTGCGCCTGCTGAGCAGGAACCCCCGAGGCTTCTACCTCTTCGTGGAGGGTGAGTGCGTGGCAGCCCCTCACTGAGCAGGGGGGACAGGGGATTCAGGGCAGGTTCCCCACCACCACCTCCGGGTGGTCTCTCTGCAGGGGGCCGCATTGACCATGGTCATCATGAGGGAACAGCTTACCTGGCGCTCACCGAGACTGTCAGTTTTGATGATGCCATTAACAAGACCTTCCAGCTCACACGACAGGAGGACACACTGACCCTTGTCACTGCTGACCACTCTCACGTCTTCACTTTTGGTGGCTACACTCTTCGCGGCAGCTCTATTTTCGGTAGGTCCGGGGAGAGTGGCAGGTGCTGTTGCCTGAATTCCGTGGCAGAAGCTGCTCTGAGCCTAGTGTGCTCTTCTGTCCGACGGAGCACGACAGCCATTAGCTTTCAGGCGGATGGTCACCGAACGGGCAGGGAGTGCCTGGGCCAGCACGCAGGGGCGCGCAGAGCTGTGGTGGTGCCATCACAGGTCCCCTCCTCCCGCAGGGCTGGCCCCAGGGAAGGCCTCAGATGGCAAGGCCTACACGTCCATCCTGTATGGCAATGGCCCCGGCTTCGCAGTGCGCAGCGGCTCCCGTCCCGACGTCACCGAGAACCAGAGCAGTGAGTGCCCGGGCGGCGGGGGGCAGGGGCCCCGGCGGGTATTGCGGGAGGGCGAAGACCACCTGCCCGCCCGACCTGAACCCCCATTGTCTGGCCAGGGCTGCCCAGGTACAAGCAGCAGGCGGCCGTGCCCCTCGTGTCCGAGACCCACGGCGGCGAGGACGTGGCGGTGTTCGCGCGTGGCCCGCAGGCGCACCTGGTGCACGGCGTGCAGGAGCAGAGCGTGGTGGCGCACGTCATGGCCTTCGCCGCCTGCCTGGAGCCCTACGCCACCTGCGGCCTGGCGCCCCCCGCCGGCACCACGGCCGCTGCGCACCCCGGGCCGTCCGCAGGCCCCTCACTGGCTCTGGTGACCGGGGTGCCGCTGCTGCTGCTGCTGCTGGGGACCGTTGTGTCCTGACCACCACCCACCCTGGAACCCCACGTCCCTCAAGGTCCTACCCCAACAGTGAGCCACACTCGCACCCCAAGCCTCCAGCCCCAGACTTTCACCTGCTGGCCGCCGGCTGCCCCTCCTCTAGGCCACCTCGTGACGAGCCGGACTGTGCGCGCCCTGGAGGCTGACGTGGTGGCCTACTGAAGCACCCAGGTCCCCTGGCTGCTCTGGGCTCCCAGCCCCCAACCCTGGCTGCCCAGAAAAGCTTTGTAGCACTTGGGGACCTGAGGACTCCCGCACATGTTGGGGGGTGGTATCCCGGAGATAGGCAGCGTCCTGTCTCCCTACAGCCAGTCCTGCAGGCACCTCCTGGCCCAGGAGGCTGCTGTGGGCAGTACACCGTGGACATAAAGCCCTGGGCTGCCTCACCTACGAGCCCAGCGGTGCCATTTCACAGAGATGGGGGCACAGCAGAGAGGAGGCTTGTCCCCAGCCACTAGGCTGCTGAGGTGGTCACCTCCCAGCAATGCTCATCCAGGCTGACAGATTCAAGGAACAGGCCAGCCCAGAGCAGCCCTTGCCCCACCCTGGGGCCATGTGGGCACAGGGCGTGGATTTGTGAACAGTCCCTGCCCTCCCTGGGCCTCTATTCTGGAAGAGACACAGAAAAAATCAAATAAAACTTATACAATGTAATGCCAGTACTGACATGTCTTAGAAAGAAAAATCATTAGTGTTGGGGGCACAGAGTATGTGAGTCGCAGGGGAGAGGTAACTCCGACTCGGGAGGAGCGGCGGCGCGCTCAGACCGAAGGGACGGGGCCTGGAGCAGTGGGGGCCGGAGGCGGCCAGCGGTCCTGGAGGCCGAGAGCGCTACCAGAGTCAGGGTGGGGTGGGCAGAAATGAGGGATGAGGACCTCAAAGTTTATCCAGACTGGTGTGTGATCAGAAGGCTTGGAGCAGAGACATAAGATAATTCTTTTTTTTTTTTTTATCGAGGACATTTTCTCATTTTTTGTTCAGCTAGAGTGGGAGGGAGAGAGGAAGAGAGAGAGAGAGAAACATCGACGTGAAAGGGACACATCGAGTGGCTGCCACTCGCACGACCCAACCAGGGCCGGGGACAAACTGCAACCGAGATACGTGCCCTTAGCGGGAACCGAACCCGGGCCTCTCTGGACCGCAGGCCGACGCTCTAACCGCTGAGCCAAACCGGCCAAGGCAGATCATTCTTAAAAATAGCACCCTGGCTACTGTGAGAAGACTCCTCTGTGTTGTCGGAGGGCAGGGGCAGAGGTAGGAACGGGAAACTTGAGGGGAGATGCAGGCTTCACTAGAAACACTGCGTCAATATGAGCGCTAGCGTGCTCCTCACGGTGCCGACATCGCGCCTGAACACGCACACCACCCTAAGGCCTGGCCCGGGGACGTTGTTCCAGCCCTGGATCTTAGTGGCAGTCACAGGAATGAGCTCGATGGAAGAAGGGCATCGGCATCTGGGCTCACCGGGAACTCGCCCACCGACTGTGCAAAGGCTGGGGTTAGAATCCAGCTGCTATTTGCCTTCCCTGTTGCCGGCCAGGTGGTCTCACCAACCAGCGGGAAGGTGCCACATGTTAGTTTCATAAATGGACTCAAAACCCGAGGCAACCCTACACTTAAAGCTCCCCAGGTTTCAGAAATAGACTATTCTGGAATTGGTGGTGATGTCCATACAACTTCAGACATTCTAGAGAACGTTGCACTGTATTCTTTGAAAGGGTGAATTTTAGCCCTGGCGGGTTTGGCCAGCAGTCAGGCGCTGGCCCACGGGCCAAAGGGTCGTGGGTTGGATTCCCGGGCAAGGGCACGTACCTGGGTTGTGGGTTCCATCCCTGGCCCTGGTCAGGGCTGTGCAGGAGGCAACCCATTGATGTGTCTCTCACATCGATGTTTCCCGCTCTCTCTTTTTTTTACCTTTTTTTTTTTTTTAATCCTCACCTGAGGACATTTTTTCATTTTTTGCTCAGATAGAGTGGGAGGGAGAGAGAGGAAGAGAGAGAGAGAGAGAGAGAAACATAGACGTGAAAGGGACACATCGAGTGGCTGCCACCCGCACGACCAACCAGGGCCGGGGGACAAGAGGTACATGCCCTTAGCGGGAACCGAACCCGGGTCTCTCTGTACCGCAGGCCGACGCTCCAACCGCTGAACCAAACCGGCCAGGGCCCCGCTCTCTCTTTCCCTCCCTCCCTTCCACTCTATCTAAAAAAAAATTAAAAATAAATAAAAGGGTGAATTTTATGTATGTGAATTAGATCTAAATTTTATAACACAGTTTCTGCTTCCAAGTTTTTTGAATGTGTAGGTATGAGAGGGTTTACTGGCAGACACATTGTTGGCCGCAAAGTCAGGTGTCCATGGAAACGTTCCCGACACCTGTTTGATCGGCTTTACCTTGAAGGGGCAGATGCATGGAGAGTGTGTTCCTTAAGGTTTTTATCCGGTGCCTAAGACTGATAGCTCTGGTCACTCAGGACAACCAGCACATTGGTCCTGGAGCAGGAGGGAAGCCAGGAAAAGAGGGAGGAACACTCGAGAGCCCTTTCAATACCTTGCCATAAAGATGACTCATTCTTGGTCATCTATGTTTTCACGGTCACACCCAACCCTGCTACGGTGAGCAGGACACCTCACTGCCTGGGCGCTGCTCGCCCCGAAGCCGCTGCAGCGGGAAGGTCCTGGGGCCGCCAACACGAGCCGGCAATCCCCCCTTGTGGTCATAAGTCAATCCGAAGAATGCACTGATGACCAACCTTTTGGTCAGATAGTGAGGTCTCACAGGGCTCAGAAGACTCATTCCTGGGAAGTCTTAGCATCACCCTCCGATCAAAATGGTGGGCCACTGGGGAAAGGGCAATATCATGACCACTGATGTGAGTTGAGGCCACATTTTCCTCAAAAGGAAAGGGCAGGTAAATGCACGGCAGTCAGGTCGTGCGGCCTTCATTAGAAAAACACTCCGCATCATTTCTGTCCTGTGAACTACCATGGTCCTAGTTTTGCCGTCTGTCTCATTTTCTGTATTTTGCATCTAGTATAACGTTTACATAAGCCATAAAGAGTATTAACAGTTATCTTATACATCTTCAGTAGTCACAAACAGACTATATAGAAAAGCCCAAAGAATAAATATAACTATTATGATGACTGATATATTAGCAGACTGGTAAAGACAATAAAAGAAAATGGACTCTGGCCCTGGCCGGTGTGGCTCAGTTGGTTGAGCATCAGCCCATGCACCAAAAGGTTGCGGGTTCAATCCCCGGTCAGGGTGCATACTGATCAATGTTTCTCTCTCACATGGATGTTTCTCTCTCTCTCTCCCTCCCCCCCTCCTCTCTCTCTAAAATCAATAAAAACATACTTACAAAAAAGAAAATGGATTCTGAGTTCAATATCAATCTGTAGGTTTACAGGCCTTGTCAATGTCTTGGGCTAGCTGTCTGCCCCTGATGTCAATAGCTTCCCCTCCTAGAGGAATCTTTGATGTCCCTTGTAAGTGGCAGAGACAGGGGCAGATGTCCACTTGGTTAGGCACTTTTTAAACTATATATATATTATATATTATATATATATATATATATATATATATATATATATATATATACACACACATATATATTAGACTGGGAGGGAGAGAGGGGGGAAGAGAGAGAGAAACATTGATGTGAGACGGGGGGACAAACTGCAACCGAGGTACATGCCCTTAGCGGGAACCAAACCCAGGACTCTCTGGTCCTCGGGCCCATGCTCTAACCACTGAGCCAAACCGGCCAGGACTATTTTTATATTTTTATATTTATCTTCAGATAGAGTGGGAGAGAGGGAGAGAGAGAGAAACATGGATGTGAGAGAGACACATTGACTGGTTGCCTCCCGAATGACCCCAACCAGGGTCGGGGACGAACCGCAACTGAGGTACATGCCCATGACCGGAATCGAACCTGTGACTATTTGGTCCACAGGCAGACGCTCCAACCGCTGAGCCAAACCAGCCAGGGCTAAGCACCTTTTTTAGATGAGAAAATGTAGATCCATGAGTTAGCCCCTTTAAGTTTAGTTGCACACAACAACAACAACTTTTTTAAAAGTTTAATTGCACATGGATTCGATACTAACAACTGATCTGGTCTTTTCTAGTGAGGTTGGAGAGAGTCTTTGATGTTTTCCGATAAACAGTGTCCGCTGGTTATAAGCCACGGTCTCTGAAGTCTTCTTTTCCTGGGAATGCACTATGAAATGAATTATCTACTAATTTATGCATTTTTTCAAACAGAATCTTTTGTTGATTTAGCAGGGAGCAAAGAACATTCCTGGGCCCAGATTATTTGATTACTCACGGCCGCTTGTTTAGTTGCTGCGTCAGCTAAATGATTTCTTTTTGTTTCCGTGCTGGTAGCTTTAGAATGTCCTGGCATCTTGATTATTTCCAATTGTCTTGGTCGTTGTATGTCATCTAATAATTCTGCAACCTGTTTTCCGTTCTTTATGGACTGCCCCGAGGGAGTTCAGAAGCCTCGCTGCTTCCATAACATTGTAAAGTCACGAGCTACACCAAAGGCACAGCAACTATTCAGTGTAAATATTGACTGTTTGATCTTTGGCCAATGAACAAGCTTGAGTTAGAGCCATTGATGCGGCTTCTGGGGCGGAGCTTATATGACTGCATATCCAGCTGAGTTATGTCCCTGTTCATCTTTGGGATGAGATCCATCTGTAAACCAAAATAAGTCAGCATTATCCATAGGAGTTTCTTGTAAATCATCCTTAGGAGCAAGAAGGTGGTCAGTAAGTAAAATTCAATCAGCATTTTCATCCTGTAAAGAAGGTAGTACAGTTGCTGGGTTAAGACTGTTACATTGCCCTGGCCAGTTTGGCTCAGCGGTAGAGCGTCGGCCCTCGGACCAATGAGTCCCAGGTTTGATTCCGGTCAAGGGCACGTACCCCGGTTGCGGTTCGTCCTTGGCCCTGGTCGAGGTCGTGCGGGAGGCAGCCAGTCGATGTGTCCCTCTCATGTCGATGTTTCTCTCTCTCTCTCCCTTTCTCTCCCTCTCTCTCTACCTGAAGATAAATGGAAAAACATCCTCGGGTGAGGATTTAAAAAAAAAAAAAAGACTGTTACATTGAGCAAAAGTAATATTAGGTGTAGAAAGCAGGAGTACACAAAGGAAGCCAGTCAAGGAATGCTGAGTATGGAGAGAGTTTAGCAAAGATTCGACAGAATAAGGAACATAAATGGTTAAATGTTTGTTTGTATTAATATAATGTGGCTGCCGCAGAGATTGCCTTCCTACAGGGAGGGAGCCTTTTGGTACCGAGTCGAATGCTGGCTATAATATCCTCTAGAACTATGATGCTCTCCGTATTTAAAGTATTTCCTTTATTTTCATGGATAAAAGGGAAGAAAGGAAGTTTATAATCAGGGTGTCCCAAAGTGGGAGCATCAGATAGTTCTTCCTTTAGAGCGTCTACACCCCATTTCCCATCAAGGCTACACTAAATGGGATCAAGTCAATCTGATTTTAATAAGGATTGTAGAGGCTGCACCATTAATGAAAAATTTGGAACCCAATTGTGACAGTATCCAGATATCCCCACAAAGCCCCTAAGCTATTTCTTAGTTCTCGGAAGAGGAAATGACAGGATTCATCTGAGTCTTTCAGGGTTAATTCGTAGCCCATCTTTAGACGTAAGATGGCCAATGTATTTCACTTGGGGCAAACAGAATTAAAGCTTGTCTTTTGAGACCTCATATCCTTTTATAGCTAGCTGTTATAATAGGTAAATTGTGTCCTTTTGAGAGTCCAGTTATGTCCTAGAGAATAAGAGTAAATCATCCACATATTGGATTAGAGTGGAATCTCTGGGAAAATCAACATCATTTAAATCAGCCTTTAGTATCTGAGAGAAATGGGTGGGCCTCTCCACATCTCCCTATGCATTACGGTCCAAGTAAACTGGAGATCTTCCCGGGGGACGGCGAAGAGATATTGACTCTTTCCACAGGAATGCTGAAAAAAGCACTACATAAATCTAATGGAAAATATCAGCAGTCAACAGGAATGGCTGATAATAGGGTACGTGGATTTGGAACCACAGGATGTCTGGGAATAACTTTTTTTTTAATCCTCACCCGAGAATATGCTTTTATTGCTCTTTAGAGAGAGGGGAAGGGGGAGAGAGAGAGAGAAACATCGACGTGAGAGAGAAACATCTATCAGTTGCCTCCCATCTGTGCCCTGACTGGGGATCGAACCCACAACAGGGTGATGCTTCAACCAACTGAGCCACCTGGCCAGGGCTGGAATAACTATTTTATTTCTAGCTCTGAGGTCCTGTACAAATCTCCGTCCTTTTCCATTAGGTTTCTTTACTGGAAGGATAGGAGAATTACAGGGACTCATACATGGAATTATAAACCCCTTTTAAAATAATCTTGTATAGTGGGCTTAGTTCCAGCCAGCACATCAGGTCTTAAAGGATATTGGCAAATATTGGGTAGAAGCAAAGTGTTGTCAATAGTAATTTTGATAGGACTGGCTGAGCTGATCGTCCTGATATCCGACTGGAAAGAGCCCAGAGCTCCCCAGGAAGGTCCTGACTCAAACGTCCAGTCTCAAGATTAGTTTCCCCTGGTGGAGGTGCCTTTAAAATCACCTTCCCACTTGATTCAGCAGCTGATTCATTCAGCTCTAAACACATCTCACCCTTGTGAGAAAAGAATATGAGGGCCTCATGGGTTTCAAGAAAGTCTCAGGTGAATTGGGCAGATTTGTTTAGCAAAACGATCTGTTGCCCCATAACATTCGCTGGTTGGAAGGGGACAGGTTCTGATTTAAAAACAATTGGTTGATTAGCTATCCTTAAAATTTGTACGAGGGGGAGGGGGGCAGGGCAAGTTTACTGGGTAGGGTTAAGAACAGATAAAGTAGCCCCAGTATCTACAAGGGCCTTGTGATTTTCCCTTTTTTTTTTCTTTTTTTTTAATACTCACCCGAGGATATTTTTCTATTTATCTTCAGATAGAGTGGGAGGGAGAGAGAGGGAGAGAGAGAGAAACAGCTATGTGAGAGGGACACATCGACTGATTGCCTCCCACACGACCCCAACCAGGGCTGGGGACGAACCACAACTAAGGTACGTGCCTCTGACCGGAATCGAACCCGAGACTCTGGTCCGAGGGCGGATGCTCTACCGCTGAGCCAAACCGGCCAGAGCAGTAATTTTCCCTTTTATGGTGATGTCAGGTTCTCGTAAAGCATTGGTGAGGACAAAGGGAAAGAAACGCTGTCCAGCCGGGCCGGTGTGGCTCAGTGGCTGAGCGTCGACCCATGCACCAAGAGGTCACCAGTTCGATTCCCGGTCAGAACACATGCCCAGGTTGTGGGCCCGATCCCCAGTGGGGGCATGCAGGAGGCGGCCAGTCTATGTTCTCTCTCATCAATGTTTCTATCTCTCTCTCTCCCTCTCCTTTCCTCTCTCTCTAAAATCAATAAAGAGAAAAAAATTTTTTTTTTAAAAGAAACGCTGTTCATAGTCCTCAGAGAAGCCCCATGCTTGCTCCTGTCTCCTTTTTTTCTAAATCCCATTTCAGTTTTCTACATTTCAGTTTTCTACAATTTTTCTTAAGACAATGTGGCTTTTTACAGTAAAAACAGGCTCTTTTTTTTACTTCAGACTCGGGGAGTCTGACCTGATTGCTTAGTTGCTGAGGCTGTGAATTCACAATTTTAGTAGCTTTATCCTTTTCTTTCCTTTGAATAGTTTCAAATAAGTGATGGGCCAGAACTGCTAGTTTATCAGAATTGCTAACATACGTGGTTGACCAGTTTAGTTCATGTTGTTTAATCAGAGTTACAAGCGCCTCATCTAACCCTTCCAGAAATGCGGAGTTAAGCAGTGGACTGTTTGATGATCCTCAAAACTGTCCAGAGACAATCCTGAATTGTCGTTTGAAAGGTTTTTCAAAACATCCGAAGAAATCAAGTATGTTTTTCATCAATATTGCTGGATTTTCATCCACTCTATTTTCTGGGGAGAAATCTCAGAGATGGCTTGGTGAAATCAGTGGCCTTAATTCCCTGCATTTTTCTGGGCCTGTTTCTCTGGTGTTTTTTTTTTGTTTGTTTATTTTAAATATGATTTTATTTTTTTAGAGAGAAAGAAAGGGAGAGAGAGAGGGAAACATCGATCGGCTGCCTCCTGCATGTCCCCCCCACTGGGGATGGAGCCCACAACCCAGGCATTATATAAAAAATTTATTTAAGCCAATTAAACAGAACTCTGTAAACTGCTTCTAAAATCCTCTGCACGTAGATACACATACACATATATAGTCTGACACAACCAGATAGTTCGATTTAAAATACATTTTTTGAGCCATGAGATACATACAATAAGATAAAACTTATTAATTTATCACAATTGGAATAAGTTTATTCCTTCAGATGGCTAAGTCTTTAAGATTTTTATTTGTCCTTGATATGTTTCTCTGTTTTTAAAAACAATCCTCTATAGGAGTTTTCCAGCAGACCTTACTTAGCCATTCTGCTGCTTTCTCTCAGAAACCAATAGGTGTGCCCGAGCCAGTGTGGATCAGTTAGTTGGGCATCATCCTGGGCACCAAAAGGTTGCTGGTTCGATTCCCGTTCAAGGCACATGCCCGGATTGCAGGCTCGATCCCTGGTGGGGGGCATATAGGAGGCTGCCCATTGATGTTTTGCTCTCACATTGATGTTTCTCTCTCTCTCCCTCTCCCTTTCCCTCTCTCTAAAAATCAATTAAAAATATATATTTAGCCAGACCAGTGTGGCTCAGTGGCTTGAGCGTCGTCCCATAGACTGAGAGGTCCCAGTTGGATTCTGGGTCAGGGCACATGCCCTGGTTATGGGCTCGATCCCCAGTAGGGGGCGTGCAGGAGGTGGATGATCAATGTTTCTCTCTCACATTGATGTTTCTCTCTCTCTCTCCCTTCCTCGCTCTCTAAAAAAATCAATGAAAACATATTTTAAAAAATAATAAAAATAAAAATCAATAAAATAATCTTTTAAAAAAAGAAAGAAACTGATAGGTGTATTAGTTGGAACAGGTCACAGTAGCCAGGATCATATATTCTAACAGTTAAATCAAATTCCTTTGGGAACCCAAAAGGGTCTTGAAGAGGATCAGGAAAATCTTTAGATCCCTTTATTCTGCTTCAGTTCATTGGAGTACATTGTTGCTGGTCCCCTCACCCTGAGACTGACTTTTCTCTAAAGAGAGCTATAAAAATTTTTTTCTAGCCTATCCTTGTTTTGCTTTCTATTCTTACTTTTCCCTAAGTCAGCAGAGAGTGACGATAAAGAGAAGAGAGGCGGAGGGGGAGAGAGGAGGCCAGTGCAGAACGGGGACTCAAAGGGGGGGACCAATGGAGAAACGCACTGGGCAGCCTCAGAAGCCTTCAGTTCAGAGACAGTTTCTAAAAGTTTCTTATTAACTTCTTTAAAGAGAAAAAAATTTAGTCTTTAAAATGTTCTTCAGTTCCCAGAGAGACAAAAGTTTCCTTTGTTCCTTTTTTTTTTCTCTTTTAATCCTCATTGGAGGATATTTTTCTATTCATCTTCAGACAAAGGGAGGGAGAGAGAGAGAAAGAGAGAAACATCGATGTGAGAGGGACACATCCACAGGTTGCCTCCCACACAACCCCGAACAGGGCCGGGGGTGAGCCACAACTGAGGTACATGCCCTTTGCCGGACTCGAACCTGGGACTTACTGGTCCTCGGGCCGACGCTCTACCGCTGAGCCAAACTGGCCAGGGCTGACCTGTGTTCCTTTTACAGGCTTCTATTTTCTAATCAAGATAAGCACCCCATTAATTCAGTTCAATTTTAGAGCCTGCTTTTTCCAATTTAGTACACAAAAATTAATTGAGAGGTATCAAAAGAGCCGCATTCTGCTCCTCGTAAGCTGATGGCACTTGTGGTGACTTCTCGGCGTTTCCCTGAAGGCTCGCAGGCCAGGCTCCGTGCAGAGGCACGGAAAGCTTGCTGGTCCCTGAAGGGAGAGGCTGCCCGTCGGCGGACTTGTCAGCCTTGGAGGCACACTTTCCCATGTTAATTTTAGTTTCTCTTTTGAGCCAATTAGAAACGACTTAAATAGGTTAGAGTGTTATCCTGTACACCAAAAGGTGGCAGGTTCGTTCCTGGTCGGGGCACGTGCAGGAGGACACCGATCAATGTTTCTCTCTCACATCCATGTTTCTCTCCCCCTCCCCATTCCTCTCTCTAAAATCAATTAAAAATTTTTTAAAAAATAAATAAGACATAGAAAGAACAAGTCAAATAAGGCCAGGAACTGCTACCTAAAGCAGGTAGGTTAGGGATTTCAAGAGAAGACTCACTCAAGTTCATCTAATGAGAATCAAAGTGCCCTGGCCGGTTTGGCTCAGCGGTTGGAGCGTCGGCCTGCAGTTCAGAGAGACCCGGGTTCGGTTCCCGCTAAGAGCACCTCTCGGTTGCAGTGTGTCCCCAGCCCCGGTTGGGTTGTGTGGGAAGCAGCCACTGGATGTGTCCCTTTCACGTCGATGTTTCTCTCTCTCTCTCTTCCTCTCTCTCCCTCCCACTCTAAAAAAAAAAAGAGAGAGAGAGAGAATCAAAGAGCCCAAGGAGCACAGTGGGCACACCTGGTCCCTCACACCTGGTCTGGGCGTGCAGCGTGCTCACGGGTGGGCTTACTCAGAATCCTGCCGGCTGCACCAACTACATGCCGATGTAAGAATGTCTGAACCTGTAGAGAATTTTCATAAAAATGTATTTGAGCCCAACTTGGTGGCAAGATCTGAACAGACTGAGGAAAAGGGCTTCCTAGAGTGTCAGCTCGCAGTTTCTTTATACGTTTGGCATTAAGGAGGAACCAAGGGAAGATGCCATGGAGGAGGAGAACGCAAGGCAGGCCGGGACTACAGGACAGGCAACAAAATGATGGGCGCCCTTGAGGGTGGTTTTCCTTCTGGGAGTCTGAAAAGAGGCATTTCAAAGATGTGTTAACCTGGATGCACAGAAACAATGGATAGGACTTGCTTGAGGCAAAAACAAACCTTTTACTAAAGAAGTTATTTGCTCACCATTAACTGCCAGGTTAAGAATATATGATAAGATCACCCTGTGAGGTTACCATCTGTCTTGTCCACACACTCCACCTCCCTCAGCACCCAGAATCCAACCTGGCCCCCAACTGGCTCAAGGGGAACACAGGACAAAATGAGGTGAATGAACGAGTGATGGGTCGCCATGCCTGCGGCAGCAGAGGGTTGGGATGACCCCATCAGGACCCTGCAAATGCTCCTCACCTACAGGGCATCTGCCCCCTGACCCCACTCTACGCTGTGAGACAGCTGGGGCCTGTCCAGTTCCAGATGGCCCTGCCTTGTCCAGGAAATGTGCCTTAGACTTTGCCACACCCTATCACCTCCCTTTTGCAAGCAGGGCAGGGGTGGGGTCAGAGTGGGTACCTGGGGCACAGGGAGGGACACGGAGCCTTTTACAGCCAGGGATAAAGTCCTCCCCTGACTTAAGTCCAACAGCTTCTCCAGAAGCTGGTGCTTGGGTGTCTCAGCCTTGCCCAGGTTCCAGCCTCACCAGAGTCCCAGCTCCGCCACCTTCCCGCCATCCCGCAGGCATGCAGGGAGCCTGGGTGCTGCTGCTGCTGGGCCTGAGGCTACAGCTCTCCCTCGGCGTCATCCCAGGTAATGGGCCACCTCCCAGCCGACCCCACACCAAGGGCACTCCCCCAAGGCTAACCTGGCCACCCTCTCCCCAGGTGAGGAGGAAGACCCAACCTTCTGGAACCGCCAGGCAGCCCAGGCCCTGGACGCCGCCAAGAAGCTACAGCCCATCCAGACGGCCGCCAAGAACCTCATTCTCTTCCTGGGTGACGGTGAGTGTGCGGGCCTGTCCATGCCCAGAGCCCCCAGCCCTGGTACCCAGGGCCGCCTGTGCACACGGACAGGCCTGGGGACTCGGACCTGACAAAGTTCTGCTCCTTCAGGGATGGGGGTGTCCACGGTGACAGCAGCTCGGATCCTAAAGGGGCAGATCCATGGCAAGCTGGGACCTGAGACCCCCCTGGCCATGGACCAGTTCCCGTACTTGGCTCTGGCCAAGGTAAGGGCTGGGGGCCTCAGGGTGCTCCGTGCCACAGGGGTGGGAGTGGGCCTCGGGAGCCCGGGAGGAGGGAGGGCCTCAGGAGGAGGGGGCCTGAGTTAGGGGCCCAGGGCCTGGCCATGATCTGGGTGTCTGTCCCAGAGGGCAGCTGAGGGTGTCTCTGTCCCCAGACATACAACGTGGACAGACAAGTGCCAGACAGCGCAGGTACAGCCACGGCCTACCTGTGTGGGGTCAAGACCAACTACCAGACCATCGGTGTGAGTGCGGCAGCCCGATTTAACCAGTGCAACACCACACGTGGCAATGAGGTCACCTCCGTGATGAGCCGCGCCAAGAAAGCAGGTGGGCTTGGGGCCGCCTGGTGGGCAGGGGTCAGGCCCACAGACCACAGTGGCTCACGCTGACCTCGTCACCCTCAGGGAAGTCAGTAGGGGTGGTGACCACAACCAGGGTGCAGCACGCCTCGCCGGCCGGCACCTACGCACACACCGTGAACCGCAACTGGTACTCGGATGCCAACATGCCCGCCCAGGCGCTGAAGGAGGGCTGCCAGGACATCGCCACACAGCTCATCTCCAACGTGGACATTGACGTGCGTCATGAAGGGCAGTGGGGACCTGGGCAGAGGGCGTGGGCCCCCGCGCTGGCCACAGCCTCAGGCAACCCACAGCCTGAGCCCTGGGGCCTGGCAGAGTCTCTGGGGGCTTGGGATGGTGCTGTAGCAGCTACAGACAAGCCAGGCCATTGCCACAGACCTGGTGGGGGACCTGGGATTGTTTGATCAGGAGGCAAAGGGCCAGCCAGGCCCCAAGCTCACCTGCCCTAATCCCCTGGCTGCAGGTGATCCTGGGGGGAGGCCGCAAGTACATGTTTCCCAATGGGACACCAGACCCTGAGTACCCTGGTAATGCCTCTCAGAGCGGAGTCCGGATGGACAGGCGGAACCTGGTTCAGGAGTGGCAGGCCAAGCATGAGGTGATGGGCCCGTGGGTGCAGGGGACAGAGCAGGGACGAGGGCGGAGCGGGTCCTAGGGCTGTGGGCTGAGGCTGCTTCTGTCCCTCCCAGGGAGCCCGGTATGTGTGGAACCGAAAGGAGCTCATTCAGGCTTCCCAGGACCCCTCTGTAACACACCTCATGGGTAATGACCGCCCCCCTTCCTGCCCTGTCCTCCCGGATCCCCGGACGCCAAGCCTGTGTGCACGGATGTATGCACGACCCCACTCCACAGCTCCTGGGTCACTCCAGCCCCCCTTTCCCACAGGCCTGTTTGAGCCAGGGGACATGAAGTATGAGGCCCACCGAGACACCACACAGGACCCAAGCCTGGCAGAGATGACAGAGGCGGCCCTGCGCCTGCTGAGCAGGAACCCCCGAGGCTTCTACCTCTTCGTGGAGGGTGAGTGCGTGGCAGCCCCTCACTGAGCAGGGGGGGCAGGGGATTCAGGGCAGGTTCCCCACCACCACCTCCCGGTGGTCTCTCTGCAGGGGGCCGCATTGACCAAGGTCACCATGCGGGCAGAGCCTACCTGGCGCTCACCGAGGCTGTCAGTTTTGATGATGCCATTAACAAGACCTTCCAGCTCACACGACAGGAGGACACACTGACCCTTGTCACTGCTGACCACTCTCACGTCTTCACTTTTGGTGGCTACACTCTTCGCGGCAGCTCTATTTTCGGTAGGTCCGGGGAGAGTGGCAGGTGCTGTTGCCTGAATTCCGTGGCAGAAGCTGCTCTGAGCCTAGTGTGCTCTTCTGTCCGACGGAGCACGACAGCCATTAGCTTTCAGGTGGATGGTCACTGAACGGGCAGGGAGTGCCTGGGCCAGCACGCAGGGGCGCGCAGAGCTGTGGTGGTGCCATCACAGGTCCCCTCCTCCCGCAGGGCTGGCCCCAGAGGAGGCCTCAGATGGCAAGGCCTACACGTCCATCCTGTATGGCAATGGCCCCGGCTTCGCAATGAGCAGCGGCTCCCGTCCCAACGTCACCGAGAACCAGAGCAGTGAGTGCCCGGGCGGCGGCGGGCCTGGCGGGTGGGGAACTCACGGGTGGGGGCGGAGAGTTTGCCCAAGGGCCATGCCCCCCACCCTGAACCTCCATTGTCTGGCCAGATGACCCCAACTACAAGCCCCAGGCGGCCGTGCCCCTGTCGTCCGAGACCCACGGCGGCGAGGACGTGGCGGTGTTCGCGCGTGGCCCGCAGGCGCACCTGGTGCACGGCGTGCAGGAGCAGAACATGGTGGCGCACGTCATGGCCTTCGCCGCCTGCCTGGAGCCCTATGCCACCTGCGGCCTGGCGCCCCCCGCCGGCACCACGGCCGCTGCGCACCCCGGGCCGTCCGCAGGCCCCTCGCTGGCTCTGGTGACCGGGGTGCCGCTGCTGCTGCTGCTGGGGACCGTGGTGCCTTGACCGCTCCACCTCCCCTAGGCCCCCACCCGTGGTTCACCGCACCCGTGGTTCAGCCGCACCCCTGCCCAAAGCCTTCAGACCCAGGACCCTCCTCCAGCCTCTGTGTTCTGACCTTTACCTGTTGGCAGTACCTGAGCCTCAGCTGGACAGCGCTGCCCCCACCCCACCCCGCGTCCGACCGGGGGGCGCCCTGGAGGCTGAGGATGTGGCTTTCCTGCTGCACCCACGGTCCTCCAGGCGGCTCTGGACTCCCCACCCCCAAACTGGGCAGCCTGAGACTTGAGCAATGTGGAGGTGCCCTGGTAACAGTGGCTTCCTGTCACCCTGCAACTGGCCCTGAGGGCACCTTGGTGGCAGAGGAGGCTGCTGGGTCACATGGTGGTGTGTGTGTGTTTGGGGGGCGGGGGGGTTTGACAGAATCAACGGGCCAGGCCTGGTACCATTACCCAGAGCAACAGACAGAAACACAGAAAAGAGCAACCCGTCCCAACTCACTCGGCACTGACACGGTCACTTCCAATGCCCATTCAGACTAGGAGAGCCAGCGCTTTGGGCACCCCAGAACAGCCCTTGCCCCTACCCTGCGCATAGATTCCCTGCCTCCCTGGGCCTCTATTCTGCTAGGGACACAGGAATCAATTAACTGTTATACAACCTATGCAGATGCTGATATGTTCTGGAAAGAAAAATCATTAGCATGTGGGAGCAGAGTGTATGTGAGTCAGGGGAGGGGAAAGGTAACTCCGATCCGGAGGTCAGGGAGCAGGGAGGGGCTCCCTGAGGAGCAGACAGGTGTCCAGAGACTGAAAGCAGGAAGGAATGAGTAATGCTGAATGGGCAGCCCTGCAAAGATCCTGAGGCAGCAATCCAGAGATGCTGGAGGCCAGTCACTGGATCAAAGGAGATCAAACCTGAAGGATGGGGAGCCCCAGCGGGAGGAGCTCAAAGCAACCCACAGCATGGTGTGTGATCAGAAGGCTTTGAGCCCAGGCATAACATGATGCTTGAAAAGATCACCGTGGCTGCTGTGGGGACAAGACTCTATTCTGTTTTGTTGGAGGGAGGGGGACAGAGGTAGAAGATGGGAAACATGAGGAGAGATGCAGACGCCAAACCTGTCTGACCTCCACCCCAAGGCTAACACTCGGAGCACCCACACTAGTATAGCTACACTTACTGAGTATCTAACCCACCTAAAGGGAACTTTGGGGAGAATTCCAGAAAGGTGAAATCAACCATATTTTTCAATGTATGTTAACAGAATTACAAATTTATTTGCACATTTACACAAATGCAGAAAATGAATCAGCTCTCACAGAAATACTAAGAGGAAGGAGCATGCTTCCTGATTTACTGAAACCTCGATTGCACACTCACACCAGCTTGAAGGCCTGGCTCTCGGGGATTATTCCAATCCTGCCCCCCCCCCCCAGAACTGTTATGTTCATGGAAAGACTTTCCATTGTAAGTTTATTGGTTTATGAGTTGAAATGAGGTCATGGAGTTATTATTAAAAATAAAAACTGTGAATGCATACCTTCTGATTAGTTTCTAAGATGAATTATTGATATAATGGGAAATTACTAACTAACTAATTTTTAATGAAAAAACCTTTATGATATTGGTGAATGGGATTTAAAAATTAACATTATTGTTTAATAAGTGTGGTCAATGATGCATTTCTTTTATCTGGATCTTCATATCGGTACAAAATATTGTGGGGGTTTTTTGTTGGTTTGTTTTTTACTATAATGGTGTTAAAAAGCAAGGTTTTGAAATAAAGTGGACTTAAAACTCAAATATTTAAAGTTGTAGTTTTAGATAAAAGTATCTTTAGATATAAAATGATACACTGTACTGGAGGGAAAGCTGAAAAAAATTCTCTACCAATAGGCAAATGTTACCCTTTGTTAGTTGCATATTCTCTGCCACGTTGTTAAGCAAACAGTAGAGGACCCAACACCATTTGGAGAAATCTGGGTGAATTATCACTGGCTGGTTCGAGCTGGCTACTTTCCCCTCGCAGCTCAGGTATGAATCCATCATGTACAGAAACACTGCAATGGTTAAGCTTGCAGAAGACTTTAAAAGACTATTAAATCAGCTTATCTCTGTTGAAACAATTAAGTCCCTAAAATTGCATCTGTATCTGAAGTGGTGCAGAAAGTGCTAAGTTTGTTTTTTTCTTTTTAAACTTATCTTTATTGTTGAATGTATTACAGATGTCTCTCCTCCCCACTGGCATCCCCTCCTGCCTTCCCCACACTGTTGTCTGTGTGTACTGGTTGTGCGTACATGCATGGAAGTTCTCTGGTTTCTCTCTTCCCGCCCCAGCCCTGGATCTTAGGGGCTGTCGAAGGAATGAGCCCCATGGAAGAAGGACATTGGGAGCTGCGCTCACTGGATCGTCACACTCACCGGGAACTCGCCCACCGACGGTGCAAAGGCTGGCGTTAGAATCCAGCTACTATTTGTCTTCCCTGTTGTGGGTCAGTTGGTCTCACCAACCAACGGGAAGGCAACCCATTGATGTGTCTCTCACATTGATGTTTCCCACTCTCTCTTTCCCTCCCTCCCTTCCACTCTACCTAAAAATCAATGCAAAAATATGCCTTGGCCGGTTTGGCTCAGCAGTTAGAGCATCGGCCTGAGGACCAAAGAGTCGCGGGTTCGATTCCAGTCAAGGTCACTTACCTCAGTTGTTTGGTCCCCAGCCCTGGTCGGGGTTGTGCAGGAGGCAACCAGTCGGTGTGTCTCTCTCCCTCCCTCCCACTCTATCTGAAGATAAATAGAAAAATATCCTCGGGTGAGAATAAAAAAAAATATATATATATATATATATATATATTTTATATCATATATATATATATATTTTATATATATATAAATATATATATATATATTTTATATATATATATATATATATATATTTTGTATCATATATATATATATATAATCTGCTTGGTGAGGATTAACAAAAAATTTAAAAATTAAAAATAAATAAAAGGGTGAATTTTATGTATGTGAATTAGATCTAAATTTTATAACACAGTTTCTGCTTCCAAGTTTTTTGAATGTGTAGGTATGAGAGGGTTTACTGTCAGACACATTGTTGGCCGCAAAGTCAGGTGTCCATGGAAACGTTCCCAACACCTGTTTGATCGGCTTTACCTTGAAGGGGCAGATGCATGGAGAGTGTGTTCCTTAAGGTTTTTATCCGGTGCCTAAGACTGATAGCTCTGGTCACTCCGGACAACCAGCACATTGGTCCTGGAGCAGGAGGGAAGCCAGGAAGACAGGGAGGAACACTCGAGAGCCCTTTCAATACCTTGCCATAAAGATGACTCGTTCTTGGTCGTCTACGAAGTTTTCATGGTCACACCCAACCCTGCTACGGTGAGCAGGACACCTCACTGCCTGGGCGCTGCTCGCCCCGAAAGCCGCTGCAGCGGGAAGGTCCTGGGGCCGCCAACACGAGCTGGCAAAGAACAGTAAGAATTCTTGCCAAGTCAGACGCCAGGGTGTCTACCTGCAGAGTGCAGGGGAGGCAGAGTGGTGAGGGTCTTTTCCTAAATGTATATTAGGAGAAAATATTTGTGGAACTAGTTCTCTGGGCACAGTGACGGTTGATGTTTTGGGATGAGTGCTCTTGGTTTTTATTACCCTTTCCTCCCGGGGCTGGCTGTCGCTGTGTCCTAAGGGCTCGGCGTGGCTGTCTGCCTGCCTGAGACAAGCAGGCTGTCAAGTCCTTCTTTTGGCTATCAGAGGGGATGCCTGGGAGGTAATAACCTCTGCACTCTCTTGAGGCCATCAAATTGTATAATACTGCCAGAAATATTTACTGTTTGTCCTGGCTATCTAACAAGACACATGAAAGGATTTTGTGACTATAACCAGAAATTTGGACAAATTGGAAGCTGAGATTCAAAGCCTGATAGGAATTTTTTAAAATATGTTTTTGTTGATTTTTTTAGAGAGAGAGGAAGGGAGAGAGAGAGAGAAACAAAGATGAGAGAGAAACATCAATTGGCTGCGTCCTGTACACCCGCTACTGGGGATCAAGCCCGCAATCAGGGCATGTGCCCTGACTGGGAATGGAACCAGCAACCTCTTGGTGCACGGGATGACGCTCAATCCACTGAGCCACACCAGCCGGGCAAAGCACACTTATTTTTGATATTCTCAATTCCTAAGACTGAAGGAAAACAGAGTGGGGGAGAAGTTTAAAAACAAAACAAAACAAATAGCTTTAGAAACACTCTTGCCTAAAATCTAGCCCATAGTTTTCATAAGTCTCAGGTTTGA
The DNA here is from genome assembly GCA_030848825.1 of Tadarida brasiliensis. Classification (NCBI taxonomy): domain Eukaryota; kingdom Metazoa; phylum Chordata; class Mammalia; order Chiroptera; family Molossidae; genus Tadarida; species Tadarida brasiliensis. The sequence goes on from CM061265.1 coordinate 101,757,380, forward strand.
TTCCCAGTCAAGGGCCCATGCCTGGGTTGCAGGTTCGATTCCCAGCCCTGGTTGGGGTCATGAGGGAAGTAACCGATCGATGTCTCTCTCTCACATCAACATTTCTCTCTCTCCTCCTCCCTCCTCCCTTCCACTCTCTAAAAGTCAATGGAGCCCTGGCTGGTTTGGCTCAGCGGTTAGAGCATCGGCCCAAGAACCAAAGAGCCACGGGTTCGATTCCGGTCAAGGGCAGGTACCTCAGTTGCAGTTCGGTCCCTAGCCCTGGTTGGGGTTGTGCGGGAGGCAACCAGTCAATGTGTCTCTCTCACATCAATGTTTCTCTCTCTCTCTCCCACTCTATCTGAAGATAAATGGAAAAATATCCTCAAGTGAAGATTAAATAAATAAATAAAAGTCAATGGAAAAAAATATCCTTGGGTGAGGATTAAAAAAAATAAAGAAATTAAAGTTTTAAGGAATAAAATTTTAATATATAATTAAAATGACTAGAAATGATAAGGGAAATAACTTTGAATGTAAGGAAATGATATGTGTTTTTTTTAATTTTATTTTTATTTATTTTTTATCCTCACTGAGGACATTTTTGCATTTATCTTGAGACAGAGCGGGAGGGAGAGAGGGGGGAAGAGAGAAAGAGAAACATCGATATGAGAGAGACACATCGAGTGACTGCCACCCACACAACCCCAGCCGGGGCCGGGGACAAACTGTCACCGAGGTACGTGCCCTTAGCGGGAACTGAACCCGGGCCTCTCTGGTCCGCGGGCCGACGCTCTAACCACTGAGCCAAACCGGCCAGGGCAGGAAATGATATGTTTTTGATAAAAGAACTTACAGGAAATTATTAGCACATGCAGACCCAGGGAAGGTCCCCGAGCCTGATAGTCTAGATCCATAGTGGAGGCCAGGGAAAGACAGAAGAAAGGGACTGGCTACTCCAGTTTGATAATTAATAAAGTTTATTAAGGAAAACTACATAAAAGGCATTTTTGTGTGGGTGGCTGCAAGATGAAAGGGATCCCCATGTCGCTTGGCAGATACCAAAGACTCATATAAGATAAAAGATGGGGAGGGGTAAGTCATGAATAGTAGTGTGTGAATACCTCCAGGTCCAGAAATTACTTCATATGCTTGACCAGGTCAGGACAATGGCCTGTTCCAGGAACCAGCATGTAGTGGGAGGCAGCGGAGGGATGTTGACTTATGTTAGAACAAACATCGATTAAGACCAGACCGTCTCCAAGGCAGCGAGCAATCTCCCCCTTCTGGCCCAGGTCCAGCTTGCGGGTCCAGCAGCAGACACAGCATAGAACAGCCTCTCCTCCACACTCCAGCCCTCTTGCCCCGGCTCTTCCGGTCTCACGCACCACCCCTCTTCTGCACAGTGCCCCGTGGTCAGTGAGGGGTGTCAGGAGCCCGGCAGTAGCTCGCTTAGTTGCCAGTTGACCACGTTGGAGACACAGCCCATGGCAACAGTACAGCCACATGCAAGAAAAGAGACATGAAAAAACAGTCTTAAGCATCAGTAACAGTTTTCCTATCATGTCACACGGGACCCAAAGCCGTGTTTTAACAAATCCCCTAGGCTTGGGGTCAGGTTATTTAGGGCATATGAGTTTTTGTATGTGCAAACGAAGAAATATTGGCAAATATATTTGGAATAAAACCATAACATTTGGTCTGGATGATGGCATGGGTGCCCCCCTGTAACTGGATGCCACAGGAACAGCAGAAGGAGAGGGTCGGAAAGACAGGTATTTAGTGGGGACTTGAATTGGGAGAGCTCCTTCAATGAGAATTAAACTCGGAGCCTGATCTTTGGTGTTAAAGTGACCGCAGCCTTGGGAATTTGACCAGGTTGTATCAACCATACATGTGGGCCAGAAGAGGTGGTACTTTCTGGTGGTGAAGAAGTGGCCTGACCGGTGTGGCTCAGTGGTTAAGCGACGACCCATGCACCAAGAGGTCGCTGGGTTCTATTCCCGGTCAGGGCACATGCCCAGGTTGTGGGCCAAATCCCCAGTAGGGGGCGTGCAGGAGGCAGCCAATCGATGATGTTCTCTCTCATCGATGTTTCTATCTCTCTCTCCCTTCCTCTCTCTCTAAAATCAATAAAGAAAAAAAAATTTTTAAAAAAAAGAAGTGAGTGGAGGGGGAACAGGTCAGACCAGGACCCCTACCTTCTCCCCTCTCTCAGTGCATTTCCCAGTCCATGTAGAGGGCCTTTCCACAGGTCCTGACTGCTTTAGGGTAACAGGGTCTCACCAGAGACTGAACCGTTCCTCCCCGCCCAGAGGCGTGAAGTGACTGACCCCCCCCCCCCCTCAGTGGAACGTTCCATTGCAGATACCAGTAAATTGTCCCCATTTCAGAGGCATCAGGTCTCTGTGCCCACATTACCACGGCCATTGGTCCATCGCAAGTGTCAGCACTATTGCCGTGTCCTTTGCTTTCGACACCTTTACCGTGTTGCGTGCCTCCATCCGCGTGCTCAGCCCGGCATAGGGATCAGCAGGCCTCATGTGTTGGCCGTTTCAGTACATTGGGAAAGCTCCTTTGTCCAGCCAGCAAGGCAGATTTTCCAGTTAGCCATTTTATCTGCTGCTCAAGGACACTGTTCCATTCCGCCGACCTGCTGCCTGTGCAGTAAGGAAGGTGGAACCTCTAGCCAATGTCACACTCTTTTTCCTGTTTCTGTACGTCGTGTCCTTTGAAGTGTGACCCCTGTCACTATCTATTCACCAGGGTTACCCAATCTGCAGTGTCCACACACCGGTCGGTTGCTCAAGTGATATTCTTGCCAAAGCGCCCGCTCCCTGATTGCCTGGACGTGCAGACGCCTTAGGGTCAGGGTCAGAGGACACAAACAGGTCTGTCTCAGGCTCTGCAGGTGAGCCCAAATATCTTTCCACGTCTCTGGTCCCCACAAATGTTTGCTCATAATTATTCACCCCTCTATTTCCCATTGTCCAAACCACAGAATCAATCCTTTCAAAACAGCCCAGCGTTGGTACACAGGATCAGAGGTCAAGGTTCATGTGTGATTACCAGCCACATGGCTCTTAACTCAGCCACTGGCTACTGTGATTGTTCCCGTTCCCATCCACACAGTATCAGCGGACCATTGGGTGGTGAGGGCCATCCAGATACACAGAGAGTGGAGCCGTCCGAGTACAGGCTCCAGTCAGGATTTCCCCTGCTCCTTCCTTCCAGACTGCAGGGGCCGACCCAGCGACAGGAACAGGAGCATTCGGAGGTGGGACTCTGCTGTAGGCCACACAGCATTAGTCTGTGCAGGAGTCTGAGCCGAGGCAGAGGCAGGCTGGTGGGGCATGTTACCCATCCCCCTCTTGATGGGAAGGGAACTTCTTACTGTAGCTGGCTGTTCCATCAGGGTGTATCTGATCTCTGCCCCCTTCCATCGTTGGGACCAAAATCCAAGGGGCACTCTCTCCCTTTGCTGTTTTGGCTCTAACGCCCAGCCCATGCCTTCCAGGGTCACTGAAACGTCTGATTCCAATGGCAGCCCAGCCTGTGAGATTCCGAGAGCCTTAATCTGTATGGCCGGTATTTCTGCCTTCTCAGGGGCAGTCTGCTGTCTGGCTCCCCAGTCCCACACATTTCTTTTCTGAACTAGGCATTGCACTCAGCGGGTGCAATACTTCGCCAATAATTCCCACAAAAGCCTGGACTTCTTTTCCATTTTTGGTATGGGATAGGAGTGTATTTTGAAATGTTTTTATTCTTTATTTATTTTATCAGATAGAGTGAGAGGGAGAGAGAGGAAGAGAGAGAGAGAGAGAGAGAGAGAGAGAGAGAGAGAGAGAGAGAGAAACATCAATGTGAAAGGTACACATCGAGTGGCTGCCACCCACACGACCCCAACCAGGGCCGGGAACACACTGCAATGGAGGTTCGTGCCCTTAGCGGGAACCGAACCCCAGACTCTGGTCCGTGGGCCGACGCTCTAACCGCTGAGCCAAACCAGCCAGGGCCCTGAGGGTGATCTTGACTTTCATCCTATACTGGTGCGGCGAGGCACCCACCCAGGGTAGAATGAGATTCCAGAGGGCTCCTCCTGTATGGGGTGGCGCCCTCCAGAGGCTGCGGCTGCTGCTGCAACGCTTTTCTTAGAATCAAAGGTCAGACGCACCAGGTGTGTGCTGTCTCGCTGTTTTTATTACCCCCAGAGAAACCAAGCTGGGAAACAATGTAAATTAGACAAAGAGGGCTATGGGAACCCCAACCAGCCACTAGCTTCCCCCCCCCCCATCCCTAGCAAGCCCCGTTTTGAGGTTTGTGCGTGTCTTCATCCACCATAGTGCATTGAAGCTGGACTTCATTCCACTGCCACTGAGTATGGGTTATTGAGATGTTCTCTTGTGGCGGGTGTGTTTGCTGGATGGGCTGAAGCCTTCCCCTGCCACCAGGCCGATGCCCTCACTGTGGCAAAGAAACTGTCAGAAAATGTGTTTCCCACTTGGGGTCTGCCTTCCACAATCTCCAGTGACTGAGGCACCCACTTCACTGAGCAAATCACGTGAGCCTTGAGAAACAGCCCTGCAAACCTATCGGAATGATCACAGACCCCATCACCCTCAGATACCAGGCAAGTCGAGGGAACTAATTAAAAACAAACTGGATTCAAGAAGAAGTCTTAATTACATGGGACTGAATGAGGATAATTACACTTTTATGACTTTTTGTTTGTTTTATATATATAATTTTTTTTTTATCCTCACCCGGGGATATTTTTCCACTTATCTTCAGATAGAGTGGGAAGGAGGGAAAGAGAGGGAGAGAGAGAAACATTGATGTGAAAGAAACACACCAATTGGTTGCCTCCCACACGACCCTGACCAGGGCCGGGGACAAACTGCAACTGACCAGAATCAAACCCACGACTCATTGGTCTGCAGGTCGACGCTCTAACCACTGAGCAAACGGCCAGGGCATGACTTTTAGTTTGAAACACTGCTGGTTCTTTAATTTTTGTTTCTCCAGATACAAGGAACCCTTTTCTCTTAAATTAAGTAAGATTTACAGAGATTTGGTAAATTACACCTTTGTAAGCAGAATTGAAACACTTCTCTCTTTCTTTCTACTTAATCTCTCCAGAATTCAGAAACTGAATTTTTATTTTCATGGAAATACTGTTATCTGCATGAGTTCAATAGGAGTGCTGTTGCCCTGGCCGGGTAGCTCGGTTGTTAGAGCATCGTCGTGGTACACCAAGGTTGCAGGCACATACAAGAATCGACCAATGAGTGCCTGCCTTCACTCCGTCTGAAGGTGATTCCAGCCAGACATCTAGAAATCTCCTGGCTCCCATCATTAACCACTGTTTTCCTTCTGTTTCCTTAGAGATACCCCTTATTAGGTACCTGACTACTTATACCACAGGCCTAACTTTGGGGGCAAAACTGCTGAACTGTACTGACCAGTTCTCAAGACAGACTAGTTTAATGAGATCTGGAACAATCTATCAGCCTAACTTCTGGAATGTGGGACTTCTCTGGGTTCCAAAGGGAGGAAAGAAGGGTTTCTGAACAGGCTTCCCCAAAGTTTGCCACTTTGGCATGTGAATTATTTTCAGCTGAAGGCAACCAAGACCTTCCAGGCTCGTGAGAAATGTTTCCCTCTCCCTTAAAGAATTTTAATTAGGGGGCTTGCCCATGATAAGAGTTATCATCAGAAATAACATTTTAGACCCATCTATAGGGCACAATTGCTGAACATCTGCTCTTCTTCGTCCTTCGAATGACCTGCCTCCCCTCTGAAGCCCCAGGTGCCTTATCTCAGCCCTAGCTCAGAATATTGTATATACTTCATTTTCCCTTCCTGTCTCGGGACCTCCCACGTCTGTGGGGTCTCTGACTCTCATGTATGTGGGGTTCCCATCTGTATGTATGTCATTAAATGTAGTCACTTTCTCTTGTTAATCTGCCTCGTGTCTATTTGGTTATTAAAGCAGCTAGAAGAGTCCAGAAGGGGAAGTTTCCACCTGCTCCACATCACCAAGCATCGTAGGCTTCAGCGCTACTAGGACAGTTTTGTTTTATAAAGTTAATGCCACGGACGGCTCCCACAGCATTTTCTGTGCCCTCAGGGCTTCTAGCCCTTTCCTGCGGTGCTTTGACTGTGCATGGCCCCTAGGTGAGCTCTGGGGGGCTGCTGGCTCTGTGCCTGTTCCTCACCCAGACTCCTTCACAACACAAAAATCCTCCCGAGTAACTGTTCTATCAAAGGGTGCACTTACACTGTTCTCCCCACATGACATTGTTTTTATTAAACAAGACATTTACTGTTGGGAATAGATCTTCTCTGCTGTATCTTTCCTTTGGTGGCTCATGAAAAAAAATTGGTTTGTGGATTTCATTATTGGAACAGAATTCAGCAAATACCTTAAGCTGAGATGTGTTGGAAACATCCGTACTCTCAGCCACTGTAGAGCGAGCCTCCCACGCGGGGTAATTTGCTCTAACGCTTCCTCACCTGCGGCAGTGTTTTCTCTGCGTCTTCCAGCAGTATTTGCTGACGAAGAAACGCCTTTCGGTTTGCCGACAGATCATTTTCTGCTCGTTGTTTCTGCCGTTTTTACTGCTGCAGAAAGAATAAGTGCCTGGTGATAGTTGTTTTTTGTCTTCTGCTATTATGTAAGAAACTTTAAAGAGCTTTCCAAATATTTATCTTTGCTTAGGGAAACATCAAGAAGGACTGGTTGAACAGCGCGTTACTTGAAACATCACTGGGAAAGGTTGCAGGGCTTCGTCTCCTTGTTCTGAAAGCTTATTTTTTAAATGCCTTGCTCACACCCGGCCGGTGTGCTCAGTGGTGGAGTGTCGACCCCTGCACCAAGTGGTCGCTGGTTCGATTCCCAGTCAGGGCACATGCCCGGGTTGTGGGCCAAATTCCCAGTGGGGGGCATGCAGGAGGCAGCCAATCGATGTTCTCTCTCATCAATGTTTCTATCTCCCTCTCCCTTCCTTTCTCTCTAAAATAAATCAATGAAGAAAAAATATTTTTAAAATAAAAATAAAATAATAAATGCCTTGCTCACCATGAGGATTCTATGTTGTCATTGACTAATATCTCAAGGCACAAGGCACCAGGGCAAGCTTCACCAGTGATGATGGGGGTGGGGTACTTCAGTTTATATATACATATATATTTGAGGCTGACTTCTCTCCCGGTCTATTCCAGGGGTGGCGACGAGCATGTATCAGGAGGAAGTGTTTGCTCCTGTGGGTGTTCACCGGGATGTGGATTACTGTATGATTTGCAGTTTCCTTACAGAAATATTTTGTAAGCCACTTGATGGTTTGGGAGGATCAGTTTGTTTAAAACTAGATCGTATAGCCCTGGCCGGTTTGGCTCAGCGGTTAGAGCATCGCCCTGCGGTACAGAGAGACCCGGGTTCGGTTCCCGCTAGGGGCACGTACCTCGGTTGCAGTTTGCCCCCGGCCCTGGTTGGTCCTGCGGGAGGCAGCCACTCGATGTGTCCCTTTCACGTCAATGTTTCTCTCTCTCTCTCTCTCTCTCTCTCTCTCTCTCTCTCTCTCTCTCTTCCTTTCTCTCCCTCCCACTCCATCTGAACAAAAAAATGGAAAAATGTCCTCGGGTGAGGATAAAAAAAAAAAAATTCGATTGTATAATCCCTAAACCCATGTAGACAGACACACTAAAGTCTAATACACTGCAACCCACTGAAAGCGAATAAATGGGGAGAGGGTGCGGCACCCACATCCTCTTCCCCCAGGACACCTGACAACCATGTTGGGTAGGTGCCAGGCTGCCAGGCAAAGGTGCCAGCATGGAGCTAGCTGGATTTTAAACACGTATGAGCAGTGCTGACTCCCTCTCGTCTTAGCGTGCCCCTGCCCAGGGATGTGGCAAGACTGCGAATGAGGGGAAGCATGGGCGATTCCCGGACACACTAGGCACTCAGGAAGACCTGCTGTCCCTTCCACCAAAACCGCGGAGACCCTGATGGCACACCAGAAGTGCGTGGGCCCTGACCAGACTCTCAGGCCCAACAACTCCCTGCAGAGCTCCGGCTGGGCTCTAGAGGGCGCCCTAGGTCCAGACCCAGCCAGACCAGGAAGCCCCTGCTTAGGGATCCCCCCGTGAGCGCTTGCCCCTGCACCCAGCCCAGGGTGACTCTGGTGGCCCACATCGGAAGCATCCTGATAGGTAAAAGCAGGCACTGCCTCACAGACTCTGGGGACAAGGGCCTGCGAGCCGTGCCTTGTCCTGACATTGCCATCGGACTCCACCATCTCCCTGGTTCCAGAAACAGGTCTCCCCACATGGTCGGCATGTGTGCCAGGCCGTGGCCCCGTGGAGGATGCCTCCGGGAACCCCTCCTCCCTGCGTGAAGTTGCACAGCATTTCCCGCTGCACCCTCGGACCCCGGGCTCGCCAGGGCCCCGACTCCAGCGGAGCAGACTGCAGCCCGACCGCCGGACCGCCGAGATCCCCTGACATCACCGCCGCTGGGGATACTCAGTCCGCGGCCACGCGCTTGGCCCGGGGGCCAGGAACCAGTCGTGTGTCTCCCGAGCTGCCCGTCAGGGGGAAACAGCTGCCCCTGTACCAAAGTGCGAGACCACTGTTCAGTCCCTTTGTTTGCTCACTGATTCGCAAGTTCCTGGTCATCAGCCAGCACAGCACGCCCTCCCCTCCCCGGCTTGGGCTTCTCGGTGGGAGGGACAAGAGCCGGCCTGGGACGCCTCCACACAGATCCCTCCAGCGCCCCTGCAACGGTTTGGTTCCGCAGGAAGGTGGGAGAGTTTTATTACTATTAATGCAAAGTATCGAGATGTGGCATGACTGGCGGGACAGCGGCGTGGGGGCCTGCGCTGCCTGCTGGCCCAGGGAAGCAGCCTGGGCCGCTGCCAGAGGCTCCTGGGCCTGGGTAGCAGCCGAGGGTCCGGGCCAGGTACTGCCTCATCCCCTCCGGCCAGATGAGCTCATGCTGGACACCAGCCCACTCACGGGAGTCACTCAAAGGGACCTGGACCCAAGGGACGAGCAGTGCTGTGCAGCCTCTGGGCACTGCCACCTTGCGCAGGGTGGCAGGGAGGGCGGGGAGGAAGCAGCATCCAGGAGGAAGCCCATGGGGCCAAGGTATTTCTGCTGCACCAGAGCACCCTGCGGAAGCGTGAAGTGAGCTGGGGACACCCCGATAACAGGGAAACATGTGGGGTGGAGCCTCAAAGATGGGCTGTAAGCAAGTGAAGGCTGGGAATCCCCAACTTGGGCAGATGAGGAGGCCCCAAAATGAGCTACAACCCATGTCATGTGAACCAACCACAGCTGGGACAAAGGCGGGTGCTGGGCCTGGAGGGGGTCCTCCTCAGGCTACAGGAAGAGGGGTCACGGGGCAGGGACCTCGCTAGGACACCAGGGGTGGCATCTAGTTCATTCTAAAGACTGAAGGAAAGACCAGGCCAAGGCACAACTAATGTTCCCCAAAGAGAGGGGTGCCTAAGGACGTGGAGTCCCCACCCAGGGGACCCAGGGACAGACTGCAGAGGAGTGCTGCTCCTTAGACACAGGCGAAGTACATGCCAAGGTCCCGCTCAGGGATGTGCCATTAAATTTGTGGACTCCATGGTGACAAGTGAGGTCAGAGAGCAGGGACTTCCTTTGGGAGGACAGGCTGAGTTTCCTATTGTTCCCAAGTCCTCAGTAAGCGCATGAAGGAGGTATAAATACTAGCCCATGCTTAGAGGCCTGCAGTGTTCTCCATAAAATGCTCCCAAGGACCGCTTAGCATGGTCAACCGCAGTAGGTGAGACCCGGGAGGACTGCCTGGTTCCAAAGCCTATCGGGTCTCGATTTCTCCAGAAGCCCCCTTCGAACCCCCCAGGCTGGGCTGGTGATGGAAGGGGCGCAGGAAGGGGAAACGCCATTTAAACAAAAATGGATTGTAGTCCCTTCCACTTTGTAAGGGGTGGGAGGTGGCAAACTTCACATCTGTAATGATCAACCCCTCCTAGGCAGCCTTGCTCCTACAGAGGCGTGGGGACGGGGAAGGCAAGCTGGACTCTCAAGCCCTGCCCACTGTCGTCCCGCTGCAGGGTGGCCGGAAGGGACAGCCTTGGGGATACAGACGGTGCTCAGGCCCTGGGCCAGGATGGAGCCAGCAGGGGGAAGGGGAAATTGCTCTTTTTAATAAATCAAGAAAAAGGGGGGTTCTCAAGCTTGTTTCAGGAAGGGGTGAGGAGCCCAGAAAGGGGAGAAAAGAGAGAAGGAGGTAGTGAAGGGTCATATCCCCTCCAGCACCCCAAATCTCCAGCAAAGCCCGGGACTTCCTCCCCAACCTCCAGCAAAGCCAGTGACTTCACCCCAAATCTCCAGCAAAGCCCGGGACTTCCTCCCCAACCTCCAGCAAAGCCCAGGACTTCACTCCAAACCTCCAGCAAAGCCAGTCTGTGCAGTGGTCCCCGGGGAGGGGAGTAATCTGGGGTCCTGCCCAGCATGGGGTGGGAAAAGGCCAGCCTACCAAGGGGGCATGAGGAGAAAGTCCCCTAAGAACCCGCCACTGGAGGTATTTGCATAGAGAGGACCCTGGGCTCCCAGCATATTTGGAATAGAGTCTCAAGCCATTTAAAAATATCGTACCAGGGCACCTCACAAGCTGGGGCACTTGGGACCCCAGGGCACTGGACATCTGGGCAGCATAGAAGCAACCACACGGGTGGAGAAACCCAAATCTGGGCTCCACTGAACAGGTTAGAAAGGCCCGGGGCTCAGGGCTGCTCAGTGGCACCAGACCCCCTGAGTCCCTTTGTGGGTGTCCCAGAAATCCCAGGTTGCTGACACCATGTCTCCTCTGAGACTCTAGGCAGGGAAACTTGGGCACAAGTTTGACTCACCAGTTGGCTTCAAGTCCTTCCCAAATCTGTGCAAAGCTGGTACTCACAGGGCACCCCGGCTGAGGGCGACCCCAGCATACTTGGCTCTGAGGACTCAGAACTGGACAGGGGTGGGGACGTGGGGTGCTCTACTACAGGTGAGTGCACCCCTTACCCACACCCCCAGGTCTGCTGATAATCCTCCTGGGGCACAGAGACAGTGAGTCACTTGTCAAGGTCACCCAGCAGTGACCCCTGGGCTCATGGCTGTGGATGGCTGAAGGGGACTGATGCAGAGGTGGGGACCCTGGAGGCCCTCCGCACACGGGCACACAGGTGCCACCTGGAAACTTAAATGCAGTTGTCAACCACCCCAAGCTCCTTTCGTTCCCTGCTATGAAATGCTTAGCTGAAGACGGGCTGTGCTGAGGACACCTGCGTGGGGAACCCGCCCTCCGGGAGACGGGTGCAGCCAGCCCCTCAGCGGCCCCAGGCAGCGTCTAGACCCCCGCATCACGGCTCATGCTCCTCGCTTAAAGGGAAACTGAGGCCCAGTGGGCAGCTGTGCAGTTTGCTCGCTCCACCCCGGCAGTGCGGCTGCTGGTTCAGGGCCTGGCAGACGGCGCAATGGCCGTGCTGTGCGCGTCTCCTAGCAGGTCACGTTGGAGCTGGCGCTGAACGTGGCATGGACACCCAGGGCTCGAGGACTTGGTAGCCAAGACAAGCCCATCAGCTGACACAAGCAGTGTGACCTTGGAAAGGGCACATGACCCCCTCAGTTTCCCCGTCTGTTGAGGGGGCTGTCCCTGCCGCTGTCCACCTCCTTGAGTTGCAGTGACGATGCTCTTGGGGTCTGTCTGGAAAAGCAGTTTGGGAACCAGTGGGTGACACAGAATGTCACATCCATGCCCTGCTGGGCCACCCTGTGGCTCTGCATTCCATGCTGTGTCTGAGTGTCATGGGTTATGTCTAAGCAGCAGGATTCTGTCTTCCAGATGTCCTCAGCTTGCACTCCCTCTGACATGCTGGTCTCCCTCCAATCTCCCCAAAGGAGCCTGAGGAGCCCCAACATCAACACTGAGTCCAGCCGGGACCCATCAGGCTGAGGGGTCTCAGGTGGCCTCATGTCCTGTTGGACACAACCCTGCCAGCAGGGTGCGCACTCTCCTGGGGGTGCATCAGGCCCCCAGCAGCTGGCAGCTGAGGCTCACAGGGCATCCAGGGCCCCAGCTTTGGACCAGCTGCCAGGCCAGGAACCTTGTGTCCTCTCCCAGGGACTCCTGGGCCCACCTTCCCCCACGGGGCCATTCCCCAGAGGGCCCCTCAGCTGGGCACAGACACAAGGGAGGTATCCAGGCTCTACCACACTTCTCACCATAAAGAAGTGACCCCATCAGGCCTCTGGAAGCTCACCCCTGAGTCCCCCAACCCTGAGGCCTCCCCAAACCAGTAGGGAGACAGGAGGGATGGGCCTTGGGTAGATCTTGGGAGTCTATGGCGGGGCAAGGGGGCTAGGCCTGGGGATTTCAATTCCAACCAGGATTCCAGGCCAGAGGGTTGGGTGGGGCGCAGGGCTCAGAGGGTCCCAGACCCCGGCCCCACCCAGATGGGTGGCAGGTTAGGGTAGGGAGAGAACTGTTCTGCCCCAGCTGCCTGAGGGCATGTGCTCAGCCCGAGGGAAAGAGGCTTTGAGGGGAAACCAAGGCAGGCTCGTATCAGCACCTCCATGTGGCCAGACCCCTGTGGGCTCCACCTCCACCCTTGAAGGCAGCTCTGAGCGGGCTCCTTGTCCTGGACTGATTGGTGTGGCTTGTGCAGTCTTTCCCAAGGAAGAGTCCCTGCCCCCCCAGGGAACTCAGCCCCTCCCGTGGGTCCTGCCTCTTCTCTGGGGAGCCCGCCCACTCCACCCCACTCCACTCTGGCTCAATGCCATGGCCGGTGCCTGTTCTGTCTCTCACTCCCCAAGCCTGGTGTGCCCAAGGCTCAGATAACGGGCTTTTAAAACTCTCACTCAAGGCTGGGAGGGGAACAGACATTCTCTGAGCATCACACCAGGAGCTGGGCTGGCAGGGGAATGCCCACTTTGGTGGGAGATGGGGACAGGCACACTGGGAAGTGTTCAGGGAGGGGCTGAGCCCTCTAGGCCACCCCTGAAGTAAAGAACAGACCCGAGGAGGAAGGGCAGGTGCCCGCTGGCCCCATCACTGCAGATGCCTGGGAGGGCCAGTGGGGCTGCCCACAGGATGGTCCTCCAGCTCCCTGTCCTCCCATCGTGACGGGCTGCACTTCTTCCACCCCCTCCTCTCAGGCTGGAGGGGCGGCCTCCACCTCTGTGTAAGTGTGAGACAGGGTTCCCCCACGGCCAGGGATTGCTGACTGGCCAAGGGACCCTGCAGAAACTCCCCCTGGGGGAGTCGGGGAGGCGCCACTTTGGACTTTCAGGGGAACTGAGTCTGGCATCATACTGGAGTGCAGGTCACCGGGCTGGGTGTTCCGGCACTCGTGAGGCGGGTCTGGGCCCCCCCAGAACTGGGCAGGAGCCTAGGCAGGACTTGGGGGGAGGGAGAGTGGGTGGTTGGTAAAAAAGACAGAAGAGCCTGGGGAGGCAGGACAGAGGCAGTTCAGCCAAGGTCACCAGGAGGGGACAAGGTCTCTAGGGTCCCGGTGGTGCTAAGGGCCTGAACCTCCTCCCACAGGGTTCCCTGCAGTCCCACCTTCTCCGGGGCCCCTGACAAGGCCGAGGTGACAGTGCAGCAGGTTTATTGACCAGACAGAGCAGCAAGAACACAGCAAAGGTGGGGCCTGGGCAGTCCCGCCTGGCCACGGGCTCTGGCTGCCTAGTCGAGTTTGGGACCCCAGCATCTCTCCCCATGCCTTCCTGGAGCCCAACCTCATCCCTGCTCTGAGTCCTCCCTGAAATGAGGGACAGCAGGGGGCCAGGTCCTGGAGGGGCTGAGAAGGTGGGTGACCCAGCTCGGGGCCAGTGCCAGGTCCAGCGGCCAGCAGGAGGCAATCGTGCAGGGTGGTGGGGGCGTGCGGGTGGGTGGGGAGCAGCTGGCTCACCACACAGAGCACTTGTGAGCAGGGTTCATGGGCGAGTCTTTGGGGCAATGGAAGGCCCGGCCAAACTCCTCGAACTGGGACACGCTGCCCAGCACCCTGGGGTGGGAGAAGAGACCCATAAAATGTGGGTCCCCAGATGTCCCTTCCCACTCACACCTGCTCCCATCCCAGACACAAGGCAGGGGAGCCTAGGTGGCCGGTGTGCATACCTGTAGTGCTCAGGTGCGTGCTTGTCGGTCAGCACCTGCAGGTAGATGGACTGTGACCGCCGTTTGATGCACCAATTCTGGGCCCGGGTTGGAAGTGCGGGGGAGGAGAGTGGGAGATGAGGCCAGGAGTCCCCTGCCCAAGCCCCGCAACACTCCTTCCCACACCCCCAGCACGCTAGGCCTTAAACTCCCATCAGAACCCACAGGGCCACTGTCCCCACCCCGCCCCCCTGCCAATGCCCACATGGCCCACCTGGGCAAAGGCAATGAAGAAGAGCTGGTTGTGTGTGTACTTGAGCCGGTGCAGCGGGTGTTCTGGGCCATGCTCCCGGACCCACTTCTGATAGGCCTGGGGGTGCAGGCCATGGAGCTGCAGTGCCCACAGTGGGGCGACCTGGCTCACCCGCCACCCACAGCCACCAGACGGAGGCTCCAGCTTCCTGCCTTCCATGCTCTCCAAGCTGTGCTTCCTCCCAGGAAGGCTAACCCCAGGCAGGGGCCACCCCCTCCAGGCAGCCCTCCCTCCCCTCAAAATGCAGGGCCTGGGAGTCCCTCCTTTTCCTGAGGACACCGTGTCTGGCACAGGTCCCGTCCCCCAGGCCAGAGGGCAGCAAGACAGGGAGGAAGACGTGCCTACATCTGGGGAGTCCCCATCAGCCCCACCCTTGCCCTGAAGGGACGGAGGGCCAGGCCCCGGCAGCTCACGTAGTAGGCCAGCTTGAGCCCCCCCATGTCCGCGATGTTCTCGCCAAGTGTGTGCTTCCCATTCACCTGCCGAGAAAAAAAGGCCAGAGACTGCATGGGGCCCGCTGACCTCCCTCTGGCCTTGCACCCTGGGCCCCTGTCCCCCCCTTCCCAGAGGGTTTGGGAGGGACTTCAATCCCTTTGTGCCCCGTGACCCTTGGGAGTGTGTGAGCTCGTTCATGTGCCCGTGTGAATGTGCACGCAACCCGGGCGTGTGTACAGGGACCTGCACAGGGTTTGCTCGGGCACACGCGTGTGCGTGTGTGTGCATGCTCCTGGTCCGGGCTAAGCGGGCGAGGGGCTGGGGGGCTGGGGTCTCACCCGCTGGCTGTAGACGGTGAAGTTGTCGTAGAGATGGACGATGCACTCGGCCTTGCGCAGGAAGCGGCTGTAGGAGGCCTCGGTCCACCAGTGCAGCAGGTTGCCCGAGCGGTCGTACTGGCCCCCTGTGGGGAACAGGCAGGGTGGGCTGAGACACCCTCACCCCCCGAGCCCCTTCCCCCACCCGCCAGCCAATGAGGACAGAGGGGTCCTGTGGGGTCTCAATCAGCACATCACCACCCTGCCCCCCACTGCCTGTCTTCCCCCTCCCCCACCATCCCCTCAACCCACAGGCCTCACCCCAGTCGTCATAGCCGTGGGTCAGCTCATGCCCGATGATGGTGCCAATGCCCCCGTAGTTCAGAGACCTGGGTCCACGGCAGCAGTGTCAGGCCCCACCTGTGTTCTGAAAGCGCCTGGCTGCTGCCCAGGCCCCGGGAGGCCCTGGCAGGCGAGGAGGTGACCCAGGGAGGATCAAGTGGAGTCTGCATGGTGCGGGCCTCCTGCCTCAGCTTCCTTGTGGGGTGTGTAAAACGGGCCATTTCTACCTGTGCACCTGCCTTTTAGAAAACATCTCACAGAGCTGGGTGGGGGAGGGGCCAGGGTTGGAGGGAGGCAGGAGGGAAACTGAGGCACCCCACATGGGATATGCCTTTTTCCTCATCACTAGGGTCGCTCCACTTTTGAAACACCTAATGAAACCTCAAACTAGGTAAGGGGACACTTGGGACATTAAAAAGAAAAAAAAGAAAACCTACACGTTTCCCTAAGTAACCAAGGATGAAGTAGGACTCTGGGGACCCAGGGTCCGCAGATGTCGTGGCTTCTGGACCCAGCCCAGGTGGGGGCAGTCTGAGCAGCCCCGCCCACCTCCCAGACAAGGCCAGGTTCTGTACTCACTGTGGAAAGTCAGGGTCGTACAGCGTGGGCTGCAGGATACCAGCGGGGAACACTACAGGGAGGGTGTGGTCAGCAGGAGACCTGCCCACCTCTAAACCCCGCCCCTTTCAGGACACGCCCCTCACCCATCTGGTTCTTGTTGGGTAGATAGTAGGCATTGAGTGCTTGTGGAGGAAGTAGCCACCTGTGGAGGAAGGCTGAGGTCAGCTGTGGGGCCCACACTCCCCCACACCCCACTTCCTAGACAATTTCTTGAAGGCTGCTCCGGTAGCCCAGCCTACAGCCATGTCCTGGGCCTCCCTCAGGCTGTTCCCCAATGATCCCCAATGCTGACAGTTCCCACCCACGACCTGTGCAGGCCTTGTGCCCTCCCCACCAGCATGGCATGAAGCAGTTTGCCCACCAGCCTCCTGGCTTTGGTAAGGTGCACACTCCCCATGGCACCTCCCTTCCCTCCCTCCCCCCCAGCTCTGGGCCAGGCACCCACGTGGACTTGTCCACCTCCTGCCGGATCTTCTTCACTGAGAGCTGGATGCTAAAGCGGATGCTGTTTAAGATGTTCTTGAAGTAGGTCTTCTCGTGGACCTCAAACTGCACAGAGGACAGGCAGCACTCAGAGGCAGGCCCGGGGCAGGGCCAGGGCCAGGGCCAGGGCCAGACCAGCGCCATGCAGGCCACATGCCCTGCCAAGGCCCATCGGCTGAGGGCTGGCTGTGGCTCCCTTTCTGCAGTGGTGGTGGGGGTCTTGGCCAGGGGCCTGGAGAAGCCCCGCTGGTCAGGCTGGGCAGAAACAGGCCAGGGGGAAGCCCACCTCATACTCCTTGTCCACGGCCTCGGGTTTAAGCAGGAAGTCTGGGTAGCCCACCATCACCATCATGTACTGGAGCTGCAGGAGAGGGCAGTGAGCGGGCCAGGACCTCAGGTGACAGCCCCACCCACCAAGGAGCAAGCTCGAGCTCCAGCTTAGGAGTGGGGTTCAAAGATTGAGGAGAGCCGGCCAGGTGATGCCAACTCCATAAAAGACATCTTTGTCTCTTTTGTTCCCCAGCCCTAGACACACCACAGGTGCTTAATAAGTGTGGAGCAAACAGATGGGAATAGGATCCCACTCACCTTGGCCCGAGCAGCTGCCTTGGTCTCAGCATCCATCCAGTCCAGCTCCTCCAGGCGCTGGCCCAAGATGTACTTGATGTCTTCCACCAGCTGCTGCACCTGCAGGGTCGGGGCTCGGGGCTCAAGGATCAACCCAGCACCTGGCATGAAGGGTCCCCTAAGCATGCAGCACCTCCTCCTAAGTTCAAGGCTGGTGCTGAGCACCAAGGGGAGACCTTGAAGGTGGGGATCTTAGGCCCTGCACCTCAGACAAAAAGCTCCCAGTCTGGAAGGGGGCAAACTGCCCCAGCAATGATCACATACATTCCTAAGGCCATGCTGACTGAGCATGGCAGAGAAAGATGGGCAGGAGCTTAGTGGGGAGGGCCTGCTATGGCTGAAAGGCCAGGTAGGCTTCCTGGGGGAGGAGGCCTGGTGAAAGCAGCCTGGAGCCTCAGCAGAGCCCTAAGCTGAGCCTGCTGCCCCCGGCTGCAGAGGGATATGTGGGGCTCCCCACCCTCAGACTAAGGCCATACAAGGACTCCATGCCCAGCTCGGGGCAGCCTGACCTTGGCCTTGCTGGCAGCGGAGAAGTGCTCATGTACAAAGAGGGCACCAAGAGCCATGCCAAAGTGGCGGTTTGCCTGGCCCAGGCAGACACGGGCCAGCTCCTGGGGCTTGTCGCCGCCCTCCATCTCGCGTGCCAGCTCGTGCAGAGCGTCTCGGAACGGCGGTGACAGATGCTCGCTCAGGACCACCACCACGCGCCACACCAGGTAGTTGT
This sequence comes from Tadarida brasiliensis, assembly GCA_030848825.1. NCBI lineage: Eukaryota > Metazoa > Chordata > Mammalia > Chiroptera > Molossidae > Tadarida > Tadarida brasiliensis. The sequence goes on from CM061265.1 coordinate 101,775,355, forward strand.
GCAGGATCCTGAGGGCCAGGTGAAGCAGCTGGGTGTCCAGATTAGGCTCACATGCTTGGGCCACCCAAGTGTACCTATACCCCTGAGCCTGGGGTTGGACCTGGCACCCCAGGCGTGAGGGTCATTCCAGGCACATGGAGGCAGAACCTGGAGTGGCCCAGCCAGGGAGAAGGGCTGGGTCCACACACAGCAGGACACACCTCTGGCCACGGAGCAGAGCACCAGATGCTGACAGGTCACGGGCCAGCATCATTTTCTGACTTGCTATTGGGTGGGAGAGTGGGCACTTCTGGTGACTGTCTGCCCCAGAGCTGGCCTTGAGAGGCCTCTGCTCCTCCCCAAGGTGGGCAGAGAGCAGGGAGGCTTTCCCCAAGTGTCCCTGGGGTGGCAGAGTTGTGGCCACACTTGCCCTTTTTGATGTCCAGACCCACTCAAGCCTCACTATCCCCAGATGAGGAAACTGCGGCTCGGGAAGCTCATGGCCCTGCTCAAGGTTCCACAGAGTAGGTGAGAGAACCACGTGAACCTAGGGATCAGGACTCCTACTCCAGTGCTCCTCACACGCCCACCAAGTGTAGCTCCTGCACAGAGGCGGCGGTGGGAATTCAAAGCTCACCAAGAAGATGGGTCTGGGTACAGGGGAAGGGCCTGGGGTGGGTGATTGGCAGCTGTACCTTCGGGGTGTGGAGTGGATGAGCTGGGACACCTGCTGCATGTAGTCCGTGGCCAGCAGCACCACCTCCTCATCCTCTGAGAAGTCCTCCTCGAAGATCTGGTCCAGCAGCCACTTCCACCGCAGCTGTGGGGCCATGGGTGGGAACAGTGGGGCTGGCTGTGGCTGGGACCACCGAGCACAGGGAAGGGGTCAGAGAGATACAACAAGAGGACACCGGAGTCCTGGGGAGGGGATGACCCGGCAGTTCCAGGATCAGCACTGCCCCCACCAGGGCCAGACCACACTCACGTGGGGGGTGATCTTCTGCAGCTGTCCCAGTGTCACCTTGTTGTACATGGAGCTGACGTCTCGACGGAGGTCATCATACTCTGACACTGTGATCTGGGGTGGAGATCAGGTTGACCCAGCCACCCTGCCCAGTGGTCCCCTGCCCTAGCCCACAGCAGTCCCCTGCTCACGTTGGCCAGCCGTTGCTCCAGCTGCAGAATCTCCTGGGCCTTTTGCTCTACAGCATCGGCACCCAGCAGGCCGAGCAGGCGCTCCATGAACACCCGGTATGCCGCCAGGATCTGCACCAGGTTGGGGCACGTCAAGGGCGAGGTCAGACCCTGGTTCATCCCTCCCAGAGCCCCAGGCCTTCCCAGCAACCCCACCCCATGCCCCCACACCTTCTCACTCTCTTCATCCTGAGCTAAGTACAGGGTCCTCTCTGGCAGGGTGAGCCCGTCCTGGTCAATCTGGGGGAAAAGGAGGGCTGTCAGAGATCAGAGGTCAACAAGCCAGGTTGAGTCGAAGGGGTTGAATTCCCACTCAAATGCCCAAACAAGCAAGACATCCATTATCACAGCCCCAGGGGCACAAAGATGCTAGCTTCTCCCTCTCTCCAGAGAAGAGGACGTGGAAGCCCCCAGCCCTACTAGTCTAGCCTGGGAATGATAGAGGTGGTTCCCTCCCAACCCTTCCTCCAGTAACCCTTCCTCTCTCCACCTGTGAGGGCATTCGCGGGCCCTACTGACATTTGGGGCCGGCATCTGGCCTGCCCCAGCCCTGCAGGGCTCAAGGGCACACACCTCCCTCCCGGCTCTCAGCCTGCAAGAGGGCTGGGAAATTGCAGCTCCCGCGGCTCCGCGAAACAACGCAATTACTCGAGGGAAATTACTTGCGCCCTCCTCCCGTGTTCTGCCAGCCCACGCTCCCTTCCTCTTCTCTCCCCTCCCCTTCTGCACGGGTCTCTGGGATGTAGGGCCCTGCGCCTCGGGTCCCTGGCCGCTGGCGGGTGCTTGGGGAGCCGGGGACACTCACGCGGATGACATAGCGTGAGGAGTTCCTGTCGTCCAGGCTGACCGTGAGTGAAAAAAGAGCCGCGGCGCTGTACACGCCCTGCGCCTTGTACAGCAGCCGGTTGAGATCCCAGCGAGCCGCGGACCCCGGGCGCTCGGCGGCGCCACCCAGGTCCCAGCCACCGCAGTCCTCGATGACCTCAAGCATGGGCCTCGGGCCGAGTCTCTCGATCTCGCTCATGTCGAGGCACGAGCGGAAGAAGGCGCGCACCTTGCGCTGGGCCGCGCCACCGGGTCCACCCCCCGGCCGCACCAGCAGGCGCCGCAGGCGCTCCTCGTTCTGCTCGCCGATGGCTGCGATGGTGCCGTAGGTGAGCTTGTCATCGGGGATGGCGTGGCGCCGTAGCCAGCCACCGCACGCGAAGGAATAGAAGTCCTGACACGGGTCTATGCTGGCGTCCAGGTTGGCGGCCAGGAAGCGGGCGGCTCGCGCGAAGGCCTTGCGCTCGGGGCAGCCCTCGGGGCAGGTGCCGCTGCCCGCCGCGCCCGGGCCCAGGTACTTCAGCGCCAGCATGGCGGCCAGGATGGCGCAGAGGCCGGCGGCGAACACCAGCCCCGACAGCAGGCACACCTCTCGCCGGTTCCAGCGTGGCAGCCCGGCCCGGGCCCCCGTGGCGCTGCGCCCAGCACTCAACGGAAAGCCAGGGGGCAGCGAGGTCCCGCGCGCGCCCCCGGTGCCACATCGGCTCATGTACTTGACCTCCTGGAACTCGTCGTAGTGCGCAGTCATCGAATATGGGGCCTCCATGGCGCTGCTGGCACCGCCCTGCAGCCCTTAGCGATCTGGACTACAGGATGCACCCGGCCGCCGGCCTCCTGTCTGGCCTCCGCATGGCCCCCCGGGCTGCAGCTGCAGGAAGGGTAGACGCGGGCTTAGAGAGGCACTGGGGCCAGATGAAAAGGGGTGTAGGCCTGGGTCCAGAGGCTGGAGGTCACCCGAGTCCCCAATGGCGAGCGGGCCTGGCTCCTGGCCTCCCTGCGCCACTGGGAGAACGAGGGAAAGGGAAGGCTCAGAGTGGCCACCACCTCCCGCTCGTGCAGTGGCATCCTTTGACCTTTCTCCTCTTTCCCTGAACACCTATGCCCGTCGTAGATTTGGGAGGCCCCTGGTGGAAAGCTGGGAGTACCAGGCACGGGGCCTGGCACGTAGTAGCCTTCAATAAAAGGCTGCTTCTCTTCCCTCTGCCTTTCTTGTCCACGACCTGCTCTCGCCAAAGCCCAGTGGGGGAGGGGGAAAGCGGAGGCTGGAGAAAGGAGGTGCGGTCAGGAGCGCGTCTATGCGGACCCTTCAGCTCCCTGCACTGGAATTAGACGATTCAGAAATCGGCTTTAAAAACCCAAACTCTGCCCTCGCGGATGTCAGCAGGGCCACCCCCAGCCCCGTCTACTTCTGTTCAATAGCTAGAATGCCCACGAGCCCCTTTCCCAAGCGTCGTATGCCATCCGGCCCAGGAAGGGGAGGAACCCCCCGACGGCCCTAAGAACCTGGACCTAGTACGGTCCCCTGCCTCCCCATCCCCGCCCTGGGCTACTCCCGGCTTCAACAGGTTCTCCCTGGAACCCAAACTTGGGCGAAGTTTCACCCCTGGACGCGGAGGGCTCCGCGTGCGCTGAGCTCTGAGCCCTGAGCCTCCCGCGCCGCGCCGCACAGTCCGCGGAACCAGAGAGCAGAGCCCAGGAGTCGCAGCCGCAGCCTGAGCCAGAGCTGCGAGGACGCAGACAAAGCCTAGAGGCTCGCCGCGGCGGCGAAGGTGGCTGCGTTGGTGGCCGCGGCAGCAGAAGACTCGAGTGCCACTTACCCATCAGGTGCGCGCCCGGGCCCAGCGGGAACAGAATGGGTCGAGCCCGAGCCCCAGCCAGAGCCGGAGCCCGAGCCCGAGCCGGAGCCGGAGCCAGAGCGGGGCGGGCGGTCGCTCTCTCCGTGCGCCCGCTGCCTCCTCTGCTACCGCGCCGCACCGCGCCGCCCGCCGGCCCCGAGGGAGGGGACGCGCCGGCGGCTCCACCCTCCTCCTCCCGCCCCCCTCGCCCCCTCCTTCTTCCTGCCTCCATCCCGCTACCTGGCAGCTCGGGGGAGGGGACGACGGCTGTAAGGACACGCTCCTGAGGGTCTTGCACCGACTCTGGGTTCGGGGATCCCAATTTCAACAGCGTCCCGGGAAGAGTGAGGGCGCCTGCTAATTTCGAGATGAGGTCCCCTCTGATCCCATGCCCCCACCCGGGGCTTTCCACCAGCCTACCGGTAAGGGGATCAGGCTGGAGATAAGGAGCGTGGGCTGTCCCAGCAGAGCCCACAGGCCTGGAGCACCGACTGCCCAAGGAGGACACCCCGAAAAGCTTCAGGATGTGCCTTTACAGTGCCGGCGCCGAGCTGACTCAAATAAGGGGACTATCTGGTCCTCCCCTTTAGCCCCCCACTCCCCAGGCCTGCCCCCCCCCCCAGATGTCTGGGGTTTTGGTTATCCCTGCAACTCTCACCCAGCCTCTGATGGAGGGAGAGCCCTGGAGGCTGTTGCAGGAAGAGGGGGCTTCAGGAATGAAACTGCACCCCTCCCTGCAAACCTTGACTGGCCTTGGCACCCACTGCTCAGGAAACCCCTGACCAGAGAAGAAGAAGGACTGGAGGGTAAAGAAAGGCCTTCTCTGCCTGCAGCCCCAGTTCTGACAGGCCCTGGGCCTCAGGACAGGTGGGAGGACAGGGTAGGTATGGGGGGGACTCTGAATTCATCCAGCCATTACTTTCTTCCCTTACAACTTGCTTTTTAATGTGGGACTTCCCTCCCATGGCTCTCAGCCTCAGAGGCAGAGCCCACTTCCGCCGGGCTCACCACAGTACCCCAGGGCCTGGCCCGTGTGGGGCACAGGGAACTGGGAGCTTCTTGGATGAATACTACTGTTGCTGGAGTCTCTGCTCCCTCTGCCCTGCCCTAGCTACCCCCTCTGGTCTCAGTGTCCCTAGCAGAGGACTCCACAAAGCAGCACACACCCAGGCCTGCAGGACTGGACTAAACAATACTGGACAGCTTAAGACTGCCATGGAGCCCCATCTGATAAAAATCGTGACAAAGCAAGGACTCAAAGGACCCATCGCCCTGTCCCCTCCCTGGGGCTTCTCATCAGCCCAGCCACTGGGTCGCTGGCCCTCAGTTGCCACCTCTGTCCCCATTCTTCCTGTCCCATGTCTGTCCACCTGTCCATGTCTAAGCCGCTGCTCTGGATACTCTCTGCCTCCAACTCTGGCCATCCCAGGGTCCTCCTCTGCCCCTTACGTTCTTCTTGGGTGCGATTAATTCTACAGAAGAGAGGTGGAATTATGTAAAATGTGGTGATTCCATAAAGGGGGAGGGGAGGGCAGGGCGGTGGCAAAGTGGCTCTTTGTGCTTTTAATCTGCATTTTTCCTCTACATTTTGTCTCCAGGAGGATAATTTTCCAGCCTTTTCAGGCCCTGATTGGTATCATTTCTCCAGCAATGACAGCTTTTATTTTCCCTGAAATGAATGCCTTGAAATTTCCAAGAAATATAAAAATGGATATTGTCTCAGGGAGCTGACTCTCTTCCGACATAAAGGCAGAAAGGCCCAAAAGGCAAACATACTTCCCCAGGGACCTTGCCTGCCGGCCCCTCCTGTCCCCCTCCCTCCTCCCAGGTCAGCTGTCTGAACCTCCTGGCCACCCCTCTCCCAGGCTCAGCTGCCACTGATCTGTCCATCCACCTCCCCATTCCCGCCAGGCCGCCCTGCCTGCAGGCTCCAACTTGCCTGCTCTGTACAGACTTCATCCCCCGCACCCAGCCCTGAGCTCAGCAGCCAGCCCCCCACCCCTCCATTGGGCCCATGACCACTCAGTCCTAGTGGTCCTGACGCCCACCAATAAGAGCAGCCAGGCCTTGCCTCCTTTGCTCCTCCACCCCGTCTCAGGAGGGTATGCCAACCAAGCAGAGGTGAGTGGGGCTCCCGCACACTCTTTCTCAGGCTTCCAGAGGCTTCCAATCTTCCCTTCAACCCCATTGTCAAGGTGACCCCCTGAGAAGCAAGAGAATGATTGGGTACTGCAGCCTCCAGCCAAGCCCTGAGCCAGGGCAATAGATGCCCCAGCTCGGGGGTGGGGGAAACAGGAGTGAGAGCCCATGGGCCAGAGCTGCCTTGGAGGGAGAAGGCCTGAGGGATACAAAGGACAGAGGTTAGGGATTCTGGTCAGCTCCTGAACCCCTCACCTCTACCCTTTCCCTGACCATGGCCCAGACCCCAGCCCACCCCTGCTAGGATCCATGTACCCGTGGAACAGCAGCCCTCAGTGTGGGCTAGCGGTCCTCGCACTGGTAACTCCCATCTACCGCTCTCACCAAGTGAGGTACTAAAGGCGTCACAAAGGGGGCTGAAGCGGGCCCTATGATGCTCAGACACATTTATGTGCCCCTCTGGCATGCACATGTTGGGGGACAGACTGGGGGCCCATCTGCCTGCTGCTTGAGCCCCTCAGAAATGGAATCCCTCGTCCTGTCTCTGCTCTGGAGATGCCCCTCCAGCCTCCACCCTGCCCAGCTAGCCCTCATTCTCCACCACCGACAGTTCTGTGGTATCTTCCGTGCCCTAGCAAACATCCCCCAACCAGCTTCTGTCCTCTGCCCGGCCTCTCAGGGCTCATCCCATCTATTATTCACAGCACAAAATGGATTTTTAATTTGCGAAATGAAATGACTCTCCCAAGTGGCTGGGGTGGTAGGGAGGGGGTAGGGAAGGCTGGAGCCACGAGGTGGCCACCGTGGTGCTGACTCAGGCTGTTATTGGGAATCTGGGTGCCCACAGCAGACCCGGGGACTCCAAAGGCCCACACAACCCACCGCCCAGCCTGTGCCTTCATTCTGCCCTGTTGCCATGCGCCCTGTTGCTCTGACCAGAGCGGGTGAGTGGGTACCCATCAGTCCTGCCTGAGCAGTGGGCTCTGCTCCTGGCCAGGAAGAGGGCTAGGGAGGGCTGGACCCTGTGCTCCACTTACTACAGATTCTTGGGCCTCGAGGGCAGCCTTGGGCTCCCGGCCTGGTCCACCTCCTCCCCAAACTTCTTGGATCTCACTGTGCTGATCTTAAGAGTTTTCCCTGTATGGACCCCTAGCTGAGCCACTCTGCTAGGCCTCAATGCCATGGGATGCCCACATCAGCCTGGACAGCTGCCCTGGCCTCCCTGCCGGGCTCTGGCTCCCAGCACCCCCTCCTCACCCTTCATGATAGAATTCACACACTTAACATGGCCCACGAGGCGGTGACCTCTTCCCGTCCTTTCTGTCCACCCCCTACCTCTCTCTCCTCCTGGTCCCTGTGATCTGGTTTCATCTCCCAGAACTTAGCTGGCTCTTACACAGCTCAGTGGCTTAGCACTTGCTGTTCCGGCTGCCTAGAACACCCGTCTTCCACCACCTCTCCTGTTGGCCAATTGCCACTCATCCTTCTCGGGATGTCAGCCTCGCTGTGTGGTCCAGTGCCGCCTCTGCGGGCTGGGGACTTGCCCTCCCTGGGCCCCTACTACACTTCCTGCGTCTCAATCAGCTGTGTAGCCCAGAGCCTGGCACAGAAAACAGACTTGTCTGAGAAGATCTAAACTGCAGCGGTATGCAGAGGGCAGATGTGAAGGCCCTCCTCACACGTCCCCCTCCAGACTTCCCAAGGTGAGCTGAGGTAAGCTCTGTGACTTTAGGTGAGCATCTAGGCCCTTGGGGGCATCCCTTTTTTAAAAAAATAGATACAGTTTAGTGCCTTGTGCCCACAGGCCTACACTGGCATTTCCCACACAGAAGTCCTCAGCATCACTGTCCCTAAGGGACACTTTGGTTGTCTTGATCACATCTGTCTGGTCTCCAAATCCTGAGGCCTTACCTGGTGTCCTGCCTCTTGCCTCCCTCTGGGCCCACCCCACCCCACTTCTCCATCTCTTGGAGGCTATACCCAGGTGAGGGCCACAGCTCCTGAGTCTGCCTTCTGACCCCAGATTGCACCTGTACCCGCCTCCACCAGGAGCTGGTGGCACCTGTACCCGCCCGCACCAGGGGCTCGGGACACCTGTACCCGCCTCCACCAGGGGCTCGGGGCACCTGTACCCGCCCGCACCAGGGGCTCAGGGCATCTGTACCCGCCCGCGCCAGGAGCCCACGGCACCTGCACTCCAGCTCATCTTTCACTCTTCCTCCTTCAGCATATCAGGGCCAAATCCTGGCTTCTCCGCCTTAGAAAGGCTTCTCACCTCCTCCACTTCCTCCCCTTCCTCCCTCCGTCCTCTCAGTTCTAGCCCGCAGTCCTCCCTTCCTTACTGGAGGAAGGAGACCTCTTTCCCTTGCCCCAGGCATTGCTGCAATCTGCCCATTCCTACCCCACACCCTCTGTTACCCCCTCCTCATGGCTTTCGAGCCTCCTCCATCTGACCCTTGACCCCTTTCCAGCCACCTGGCTTGCTCTCCCCTGAATGTCCCTCCTCCTCATGGGGACTGCATCCTCACCTCTGTGCCTTTGTTCACGCCCCCAGGCCCCTTTGCCTAAACACCTCGTTCTCACCCTTCCTGTCCTCCTTTACATCCCTGTCGAGCTTCCAGAGTCCTGACAGTCTTATGGCTGCACAGTCCCACCCAAGGAGCCTGCCTGAGGGCCTCTCCCTTCGGGGAGAGATGTGTGCCCCCACGGAGCCCAGCCAGGACAGTGCTGTGTGGCCCGGGCTGGCCGGAGCAGGCCCCACTCCAGTCTGGATGGGCCCCCACAGCGTGGGTGGAACCCCCTCCTAAGTGCCATGCTCTGTGCCAAGCTCTCTACCTGCTTCACCACACTGAGTCTCCCAGTAACCCCCGAGGGGGCCATGTTGTTGCCCCGATTTACACAGGAGGAAACTGAGGCTCAGAGAAGGAAAGGAAGTTGCCCAAGTTCACCCAGCTCACTAGTTCTGAAGCTGAGATTTGAACCCATGTCTGCTGCATTCAGGGTCTCAGCGACATGCACACTGTGGGCTGGGACCTGAAAGGACAGCTCTGCAGGGGGACAGGCAGGGCACTCAGAACCCAAGTGAAAGCAACGCAGAGCCAGGAGCCCTGCTATGGCGTCAGCCCAGGAACTGTGTTGAGGGTGATGAATCTGGGGGCGGGGGGGGGGGGTAGGGGCATGTAGGTGCCAAAGCTGGCTTTGCCCAGAGACCTCAAGAGGAATCCCAGGGCCTACAGCTGGGCCTTGACCTCCCTTCCAGATGTCCCCACCTCCAAGGGCCCTGCCTGGATCTTCCGTCTGAAGGGCCCCGTCGTTTTCTGTCTGTTGCTCCGGGTACATCCTGTACCACATTCATCCCCACCTGTCCTTAGCGTGCAACTTGGTATTTTCAGTCTCTCTCACTCCTTTGGGACCTTAGGTTTTTCCATCACCCTGTCCTTCTTGCCCAGCCTGAGTGTCCAGACCTCAACCGCAAAGCAGTTGGGGATGGGGCCAGATTGACAGAGCTGAAGCAGGGCGGTGGCCATGGCGGGTGGGAAGGTGAAGGGGTGCAGAGTCTGAGGCCTGCGCACCGCCAGCTCTGACAGCCAAGCCCCAGGGGTTCACTGTTTGATGGACAGGCCTCTCAGCAACTAATGCAAGATGCGAATAAGGCCACAGGGGCTGGGGGGATGCAGGAAGGTGGAGCCCTTCCTATCAGGGTCACCACTGGCCCTTGCCTGGTACTACAAAGGAAGGGGGAGGCTTGGGACCTAAAGGGCCTCTTCCTAGCCTCCCAGGTCACTGGGAGGTCCCCTCCTCCTGCACTCCATCATCATTTCAAGTGATTGGAGCTGAAGGGGATCGTTAGCTAATTAAAGCTGAGACCACTAATTGTCCCTTGTAGGAGAGAGAGCAGGGCTGCAGAGGGGAGGAGACAGTGGGCTCAGGGGGGCTCAGGAGGGCCCTGGCCCTGGGCGGAGCCTCCTGCTAGACTGTGTTTTGAAGGAGATTGTTGCCAGAGTGTCCTCAAAGTGGAACTGGGGGATAGGGGACAGGAACGCCTGATCTGGAGGTCCCATCCAACACTGTGTCACTGTGAACCTCCATGCCCACCTCTGTCTACTGCCAGCCTGCCTCTAGAGTTGGGGAGCTGGAATGATGGGTGGAGAGGGTTCCCATGGACATCCTGTGGAGGTAATGACAGGTCAGATAGGAGACCAGCAGAAGGATGCCAGGGCCCCAGCCCCAGGCTGGCCCTGAGCAGGACTCCTGGCTGCCAAGTCTCTGCCTTCCCCTGTGCCCCTCACAGAGGAACCAGCAGCTGGTGCACAGCCACTGGTCTGAGTCCCAGCCTCACCTGGGGCTGCCCTCAGCCTGGCCCCAAGCTCCCCCTGGCAGGATGTCTCGGCCTTCCATCAGAACTACCAAAGAGGGTCATTAGTTTCCTATGGCTGTGTCTCAAGTCACCACAAACTTAGCAACTTACAACAACCCAAATGTATTATCTCAGCTTCTGCACAGCGTGGCTGGATTCTCTGCTCAGGCTCTCACGGGCTGACGTCAGGGTCGGCTAGGGCTGGGCTCTCACCTGGGGTTCAGGCTCCTCCTCCAAGCTCACTGGTGGTAGCAGAATTCAGTTCCTTCGGTTGTAGAATCAACGTGTCCATTCTTTACTGGCTGTCAACCTAGGGCTGCTCTCAGCTCCTAGAGGCCACCCACATCCATGGCCATGTGGCCCCTTCATCTGCAAAGTCATCAGTGGAAAATCTCCCCTGAAATCAAATACTTGTCATGCTTGGGGTCTGTCGTCCTCTCACCGACCAGCCAGAGCAACTCATTTGTGTTTGATTGGGTAACGGGTAGCATGGGTACACACAGGGGCCAGGAATCTTGGGGGCACCTTAGAATTCTGTCTACTGCAGAGGCCACGGATCAAAGAGCAAAGATACCTGACTTCTGGGCCGGGCCCTGGGCTTCCGGTGCTAAGTTGTCTCATTAAGGCTCACAATCCTAAGAGCAGGTCCTATTATCCCCATTTTACAGAGGCAGCAACTGCGGCCCTGAGAGGTTTCCCAAAGCCGCACAGCTGGTAAGTAGCCAGGCTGGGATTCTCAGGCAGCGAATCTCAACCTTTTTCATCTCACGGCACGCATAAACTAATTACTAGAATTCTGCGGCACACCAAAAAATGTATTTTTTGCTGACCTGAAAAAAAAATAGGTATAATTTTGATTCATTTGCACTGGACGGCTATTGCTGTGTTGGCTGTTGTCATTTTTTTATTTGACAATCTAGGAAAAAAGGTCGATGTTCCTGACTAAATAGTCGAGTATTGCATGTTTCAAATTTTTTTGTGAGCCCTGGCCGGTTTGGCTCAGCGGTACAGCATCAACCTACGGACCAATGAGTCATGGGTTCGATTCTGGTCAAGGCCACATGTCCAGGCCCTGGTCGGGGTCGTCTGGGAGGCAACCAGTTGATGTGTCCCTCACACATCGATGTTTCTCTCTCTCCTTTTCTTTCTCTCTCTCTCTTTCCCACTCTATCTGAAGATAAATAGAAGAATATCCTCAAGTGAGGATTAAAAAATAAATACATTTTTTTTTTGTGAAACACCAGTTGAAAATCACTGTTAACACAAGTTCTGACCCAGCATTACTGTGTGTTCTTGGGAAAGTTGTGTAACCTCTCTGGGCCTCTGCGAAATGAAGGTGCTGAGGTGGTTCCCTATGGACAGGTAGGCCAGTCTCCAGGCCCATGTCAGAGGATCAGTAGGTCTGGCCCATCCACAACCAATGGGCATGAGGGGTGTCTGATTGGCACCTATGACACCCAATGAGATGAGGTGGGACTGTTTCCCTGATGTCAGCTGTCTAATTGCAGCCGTTCTGGCCTCTGCAACCCAATGACCCGTTGTTCCCTGGCACCGAGGCTGGCAGGCTCATGGTTACCAGGGTGCCTCTGGCCCCAGATTAATGGTCAGGAAATTGCTGCTCACCTGAGCAGGCTGGGCCCCTTAGAGAACCCAATAGGGGCTTTCAGACCTTTGCCCAGTGGTGAGAGTGTAGGTTGTGGGGGTGCCCCCCTCACTTCTAAGCTCTGGCTCTCTCCACTCAGCTGGGCAGGCTCCTGTTGGAGGGGGAGGGGACCATGGGGCCGGTCGCTGCTGCCTGCTCCGCCCTCCCCATGAGAAAGGCTGTCAGTCAGCCCCTGCGCAGCCCCCACCCACAGTCCACAGTAGGCCTCCCCTGTCCCCACCCCCGCCCCATGCTTGAGCTGCCTCCCTCAGTAATGGGGCTTAATCATAACATGCATTAGCTAGAGCCTGCTGCCTGCAATTACCACTTCAATCAGCCACCCACCACCTGCCGCCCCCAGTCTCGGGCCACCTGTGGGGACACCCGCCCCACCGTCCCAGGTCCCCTCCCCAAGTACAGCACAAGGGCCCCAGGCTGTGCACGAGGACAGAGAAGTGACCCCTGGCCACGGAGGCCTAGGGTGGGGGCGGCCAGTGGACCTAGAGCCGCGGCTCAGGGTCACAGACAATTACTGTGAAAGCCTGTTGGAAGCGGCACCGCTTTCCCAGCGCAGCGGGCTCCTCCCGAGGGCTGCATGGCCCCAGGTTGCAGACACGCTTGTGTGCACACACGGGTGTTCACACGTGCTAGCCGCACACTCACAAGACGGGCGAATTCCTGGGCACACAGAGATGGCTACTGGCGGTCTCCAAGGTGAAGATGCACAGGGGGGCCCACCTGAGCGACCACCACTCCACCTCTGGGGGTGTTCCCTGCACCTTGGCACCCCCTGCTGTGTCCCCAGCACAGATCATCTCATGTCCTTTGTCTCCCCCACCCCAGAGCTGGTGCACAAGGAGCCTGAGCTGAATCGGAGGACTCCCTCAGAGCTGGGGGGGGGGGGGGCTGAGACTAAGGGGAGAAGGCAGGCCTGGCGGGGGAGTGGAGGAGGGGATTGCTGTTGTGCTGTGATTCTCTCTAATTGCTGTTTTGCTGAGAGGTAATTAAAATCCCTTTTTATTTCACACGTCAGAGCCCTCACCAGCCTGTGGAGAGGGCGCAGGGGGAGGCTGGGAGGTGGGGGCACTGGAGGGCCACACAGGCTGGCACAGGGAGGGGACGGGGAGGTGGGGCAGCTGAGCCCAGCCTGCCAGCCCTGCCTGCCGGAAGGCCCAGTGGCAGGAGTCCCCAGCCCGGCCCTTGGCCCAGCCCATGAGTACAAGGGTCTGACCCTGGCCAGGATATGTGCGGTCCATCGGAGCCAACAAAAGCCATAAGAATGGAGTCAGTGACACCTCCAAGTGCCTACCACATGCCAGGTGTTTCCTGAGCTCCCAATGTAATGATTATTGCAAAAATAACTACTACCAGGTAGATGCCATCATCATCCCAGGTGATACAGCTAAGAATCAGAGAGATGAAGAAAAGGCCAAGAGCCCCCATCTTGTCAGTGGTGGAACTGGATTGGAACTGGTGACCCCAAACTCAGAAGCACTGTGCCAAACTGCCCACTCCAGCCTGCATAACTGTCCCCTCCTGCAGAGCCTGCCAGAGTCCCACAGCTGTACCCGCACCCTTCTCCGAGTCTTGGGAGAAGGTCCACAGCTTTGGGACACATGCCCAAGGCCCATGCACCAGTGCCATGCAGTTACTCTGGTCTCCACGGTCAACTGCTGATGGGTTCATTGGGCCAGGAGACTCAGGGCTCGTCCTGTCCATCGGGAGCTGTGGATGTTCCCTAGAGGCCTTGGTGAGGCCAAGAGGCCATGGCCGGACCAGAGCCTGGACTAATGTCCAGCCAGAGTCAGGCTGGAAAGGAGCAAGGCCCCTACCTTCTCTGGTCTGGCTGGGGACGGTGGGCTACTGGGAGCTGGGCCTTGCTGGGTGGAACAGGTAAAAGCACCTGAGCAGCACCTCTGTGCCTCACACCCCATTTCTCCCTGTTCTCTCCCTTCATGTGGGCCAGGAGTTGCATCACCCCATCCTTTCCATCATCCTCCTCCCCATCCCCATCATCGCCAACATCCACCATGTCACCATCAGCAGCATCACCGTCACCTTCTCTATCATTATTATTTTCTCCAAATTCGCCTTTGTCATCACATCATTATATTAATTTTCATGAAAGTCATCATCATCACCACCACTGTTATCACCATGATCATCACCACCACCTTCTCTATTGTCATTTTTGCCAAATTCATCATCATCATCTCCATCCACCATCATCACCATCAACAAATTACGACCATCACTTTCTCAATGATCATATCGTCATCATTTTCACCAAAATCGCCATCATCACCATCATTGCCATCAGGACTCACACTGTACCAGGCAATGTTCTAAGACAACAGGCATTTTATCTCATTGAATCTTCACAATATCCAAAGTCACAGAGCCAGGAAGTAGCAGAGTACTAAACTGCCTGACACTAGAACCTAAGTCATAACCACTACACATCACCACCTCTCAGTCGAGGAGCCTGGGGAATCAAGCCAGAAGACATGGGGAAAAGAGAGACACTGGTCTACTCAGGATTTAGCAATCAGAGGCATCCCCTCCTCCTGGCCCAGCTTCCTGAGAACCCAGCAGCACCAGCTGGCCATCTTGCTGCCCTACTGGTGGCAGTCTTGCCCCAAGCATCCCCTCTGGTTGAACTTTGCCAGGGCTGGCATAGGAAAACGCTCAATAGAGCCTTTATGTCTCTAGCCTGACAAAGGCCAGACTGCTCCCCCAGTGGTCCGTCATGTTCTGAGCTATGGCTGGCTCCGGGGGCTCATTCACCTCTGTGGATAGTAGCCAAACTGGGGGTGGGCAGTCAGGTCATGGCAGAGGGTGGGGAGGTGGCAGCCCTGGAGTGCAGAACATGCAGCACCCAGTGGGGCCCTTGGTGATGTCTCAGGACACAGGACTAGACTGTGGCCAAGAGAGAAGAATCTTCCCAGCCCACCAGCCTCCCTCTCTTCAGCTGAGGGCATTGGCCTTGATGTCTTGATCGGTCGGGTGCCGAGAGGGCAGCCATATCCTCAGGGATCAGCCAGGATCCCTGCCACTCTGCCTGAGGTTTGATGGGAATGGGAGATGGGGGGCTGGGGACTGCAGAGGAAGAACCAGAAGGGTCCTGAGGCCCAGCAGCAGGTGCCTCAGCTTCTCAAGGGCAGGCATGGTGACCCCTGTGTCCATGGAGCTCTGAGCACTGGCATCTATATGTAAGTAGATCCAGGAAGTGAGGGAGGAAGGGAAGAGGCAAGGATTGTTGAGTGTGCAGAGGTGGCCAGGGACTCCTCAGGTCTGCAGGGATGAGGTAGAGCCAGTCTCAGCTGCCTGCAGCAGCTGGGGCTAGGGGCAGGGAAGGGTCTTATTCATCGTGTGTCCCCAGTGCACAATGCTGGTACTAGGAAGTACTTAATATTTATGGAATAAAAGAATGAATGAAAACATTTTCAGAATTAAAACTGTTCCCTAATAGGACGCCAACAGTGGAGCAAACTAATGAAAACCTTGGGCTCTGTAATCTGGATTAAATCCCTGCACCACCATTTCCTATCTGTTAACAGGTCACTTGGCCTCTTTAAGCCTCAGTTTCCTCATCCAAAAATGGAGATAATGGGGTCTATCTGAGATCATGCACAAGGAGGGCAGGGGAGAGTCTAGTCCTATGACTAGGTTCCTAGGCTGGGGAATGACCCAGGTGGGAAGTCCTCCTCTAAGCAACCCCAGGAGAGGAAGCTGGGGCCAGCCAGAAGCCCTGAGCCTCCCTCCCCCATCCTCCTCCAGGCACCTAGTGACCTCCTTCCCACACCCCGTTTGTCTCCACTGAGGAGCAGCTGGGCATGGCTGATCCCAACAAGACTCCCTGGCCAGCTGCCCCAGTGCAGTGAGAACCCCGATGGGGCAGCCGGAGGCAGAACAGAGGACAGGGACTGCAGGACAACGGCTCCTTCAGTCTTGGGGCTGTGGGGGTCCTGGCACACCTGGGAAGGGGGTTCCGTGGAGGCCAGTTGAATCTCAGACCAGGGCTGAGTCCTCTCCCTGACACCCACTGAGCGACCTTGCTCAAGCCCTTCTTGCCCCTGAGCCTCAGTTTCCTCATCTGTGTCATGGGAATAATCACAGGGCCAGGCTCTCAGGGCTGTTGTGGGGCTTGTATGAGCTGATGCTGTGAAAGCCCCATGGCAGGTCTGCCATGTAGTGGGGCCCTAGCCACACACACACACACACACACACACACACACCCTGGAGCCCCCTCCCTCCAGCCCCCCTTCCCTGCACATCTGTGGCAGAAATGCACACCGCTCTCCCCTCCTGTCAATGTTCTCTGCCAGCTAATGGGGCCAATTTTTTAGCATTACGGAAATTTGGCCAATTTGGCTGCCCTGACAGAAAGGCGCAGTGAACAGTTGCCCGGGGGCGGGGAGAGGTCTGTAAGCAAGGATGGGAGAGGAGGAGAAGGAGGAGGAGAAGGAGAAAGAGAAGAGGGCAGTGGGCAGCCACATCTCTCAGGCTGCTCCCAGCTGCCCCTCCAAGTCCTGGGCAAGGGGGTGGAGCAGTGGGGAGATTACAGAGATAATTACTCCACTTATGCCCCCTGACTGTGCACAGGCCCTGTGCTAAGCACTTTGCATATATTTTCTATTTTAATTCTCCAATAACCCTGTGAGACCAGTCCTATTATTTGCGCCATCCTTCCTGGTGTGGAACTCAGGCACAGGAGCTGGGAGCTGGCCCAAGGTCACAGCTAGCAAGTGATGGAGCTGGAATGTGAGCTGAGGCAGAAAGCCAGGCCTTTTGACCATAACTGAGCTCAGTTTTTAACTAAAGGTTGAGAATTAAGCCAGGACCACCCCTACCCATTCACCCACCTATCCAGCCCCTTCCCCCTCCACAATCTCCAAGAGCCTCTGTCTCTCCAGTGCCTGGGAATCCCTGTCCAGCACACATGTCCTTTCCCTCCTGCCTCAGCTTGGAGACCCCCAGATCTCTGCAGGGAAAGCCCAGAGCAGCACAACTGCCAGGCGCGGGTAGGGGTCCCAGCTCAGAGCTGGGTTCTCCCTTCCTGCCTAGGCTGTGGGTTGGGGACCCCTTGCCAGCTGTGGCTTCTGGAGCCCCCGTTCCTGGCATCAGTGCCAGACTGGAAGTGGGTATCAGCTGTGCCCTCCACCACATACTCTGGGCCCTCTGGGAGCAAGGAGGCAGATCTGCCAGGGAACACAGGGAGGGGAGGAGAGAGGGAGGGGACTGCCTCTGGGCTGGGGGAGGGGCTGCGGAACTCCGTGCATTAAGCGATCAGAGAGCACAATATTTCATTGCTGGCGATCGCAGCCAAGACATCAACTACTTGGGGAGAGCAGCCTTAAAAGCCTTTTGATTTTATTTCTTCCACTTCATTTTTTTTCCCCTTTCCTTGCTGGTGTCCTTGACAAGGCCTCCCTTCCCCCTCTGCTGCCCCTTCCTCAACCCACTCAGGAGGCCCTGGAGCCTAAGGAGGGGCTGAAGCCAGGGGCTGGGGGGAAGGCGCTGCATGTGTGTGCACTTGTGAATGCATGGGTGTGCTTGGGAGGCTGGGAGGCACTGCTGCGATCCCCTGCGTCCCTGTGTGTGCACCTGCAAGTATGCATCCTGTGAGCTGGGTGCCCAGGTGGGCCCTCTGTGCACACTTGTGTGTGCATCCCTGGGTGTTTATGCACACGCATGGACCTCACTCTGCACGCACCCAGCAGAAAGCTCCACCAAGGTAAGAGACACAGGGCCAGGGCCAGGGGAGCTTGGCAAATTCAGAGGCCCAAGAGGACAGAGGAGGGCTGGGACGAGAGAGAGGGAGGTCACACTCTTAGGAGTCACCCTAGTTGGGCCAAACTGCGGATCCAGTGGAGACCTTCGAGGCTCAGGACGTCCCCCAAAGGTGTGACGCACGGATACACAGGTGTGCACACGCACACACAGGCGCATACACACTCACTCTGAAGCACGCACTCGCTGCAGAGGGCGGGGGCGGGCCTGGTCGCTGCGGGACTCCTGGCCGGACGCCCGGGACGTCAGCGACCCGGCCGTGACGTCACCGCCCCGCCCCCCTCGCGGGCCGCTCCCTCTCCGCCTAATGGCAGGCGACGCGGAATTGCACATCTGTCTTATCGGGAATTAGTTAATTGAATCAAGCGGCTCGAGCTGCCGCAGCGACCTCGGCCCTCGCCGGGAAGGAGGCTGGGCCGGGGGAGGGGAGGGCTCAGCCGGGGGCGGCGTGGGGGCGGGGAGACCCAGCTCCCGGGGATGCGGGGCGGGTCCGGCTCAGCTCTCCCGCCCCAGCTCGCGGAGGCCGGAGGCCGAGGGCCGGCGCCCGCCGGCGGGCTGGGGCTGACTGCGGCCGGCTCTCCCCCCCGCCCTCCCCTGCCCCCCGCACTCGGGCCGCCGGCGCCCCGTCCTTGCACCCGCGGGCCTGCCGGCTCCGGCTTCCCTCGCCTCCCCCGACGGTGCCGAGAAAAGGCACCGATTCCCGGGCCCACCCCGCGGCGCCCCTCGCCTCCTCCCCTCGGAGCGCCTTCCCAGGGCCCTGGGGAGAGGAGCCGCCACCAGGCGACTTGTCGGAACTGTTGCCGCGCCCTGGAGGTTTCCTCTGGCTCTGGCACTGGGGCTGCTCTCCCTCCTGTCCCCTGGCCCTGTGTCCCTTACCTCAGGCGTCCCGGGCCTGTCCTGCGGGGCCTGTCCTCGGATCTCCCTTCCTCTCTCTCGCCCACCTCCACCCTTGGGTCACCCCTCCCTCCCTACTCTTTCCTTCCTAACTCATCAGACACAGCAGGGGAAAGATGTCAGACTGTCAGACCCAGGTTCCAGGCCCAGCTCTTCCGTTTCTGAGCTGCGAGACCTTGGCATGTAACAGCCTCTCTGAGCCTGTTTCCACACCTGACGCTGGGAAATACTAAGAGGAACCTATCTCACTGGGTAGAATTCAATGGTGCATGTAAAGGGCTTAGAACTCACCGGATTCTGGTAGCCAGTACATTTAGTTTTATAAGGGGGAGGCAGAGCTGTATGGGGATCTGGAAGGATCCATGGGCAATGGATGACGGAAAGCACCACACTGAGGACTGTGGAGATTTGAAGGGCCAAGGAATCTGGATGGCACTGCCAGGTGGGCAAGGCTGGGGTTGCTCATAATGAGGAGGCCCACCCAAACCAGGGTTCCCACCTGGAACCCAGGATTCCTTTGCTCCTACCCAGCCCCAACAGTGCCCCCCTGGCACTCGCTCATTAATTCCACACCTTCGCATAGCCCTTCATGTTTCACTTCATTCCAAATGCTTAACGCTTGAGCATTATCATCCCCATTACACAGATGGCAAAGCAGAGGTCCAGAGAGGTTAAGTGACTTGCCAAAGACTTCACAGCTGTGACATAGCATAGCTGGGATTTGAACCCAAGTTCTCTGGCCTCAAATGTCAGCCACTCTCCACTGCTCTGCCTCCCCCTCTGAGGACCACTCAGTTGCTAGGAGACAGCAAGCCAGTGGTTACTATGGGAACTGGGCTGATGTGGAAAGTGGAAAGAGTTGGTGTCCAGGCAGCAGTGCGAAGGCTCCAGGTGGACTCCACAGCCTCTTCCCTGCCCCTCCTATGGAGTAGCAGTCAGCTTTCAGCTCTGGGGTCTGGGTTCCAGATCCAGGGTTCCAGGTGGCAGATGCCCAGTGACAAGGCCCGAAAGAGGTGGGATGATGATGGGTTACTCTGGACAGTGCCCCTGCAAGCCAAGAGCCCTGGTGGAGGATGTGATCCCAAAGATGGGGCTGAGGGGCAGACAGACCAGGCCAGGGAGCCTCACATTCCTGCTTCCCCCAAATCGGCTGCAACCATACCTGCTCTGCAGACAACAGCGCAGAGCTGAGCTTCTTCCTGGGGAACAAGAAAAAGGGAGGGCTCTAGACCTGGGCAAAACCTTGGTTTTCGCATCTCTAAGAAGGGGCTGATACTAGCCCCTCTCCCACAGATTCTGTATTGGGAAAATTCACAAAGATTCAAAGCACTATGTTTGACACAGATTTCACTAGCTGTGTGACCTTGGGCAAGTCGCTTAGCCACTCTGAACCCCTGAAAAATGAGGGTAAAAATAGTGCTTACCTCATAGGGTTGCTGTAAAGATTAAATGAGCAAATACGGGTAAAGGGCTTCAAACAGGGCCTGGCAGGCTTTCAGGACTAGATATAGTGTTGGCTGTTCTGTTTTTGTAGTAAATCCTCAGCAGCCCCCAGGGGTCCACGTCACTCAGGACCCAGCTCCTTTTCTCCCCCTCTCTCTCAGGAAAAGCGCTCTGCTACCCCTGACCCCCTTGCTGGGCACTTTGAGGAGGAACAGAATCTAGAAACAGGAGTCTAAAGCCTCAGACCTCCCTACTCAAAGTTCAAGGACCAGGAGCCTGGGAGGCTGGGGCAGGAAGAAGTGAAGAGGTGGGTGGCGCTGGCAGCTAGATGTGTTCATCGGACCTGTCAGTCCCTTAATCTGATCCCCAAGGAACGACGCAGAGGCTTCACTCTGGATGACAAATGAGAAGGGGAGAGGCCTGCCCTGCCTGGACTCCGGTGAGTAATGGCCTTGCATTAAGATATTAGGCCTGGACAACAAGAACTGTGCTCGGGCTCCCCCTCCATCCCCACCGGGGCCGCCGGGAAGAGACCTTGGGGAGAGGAGGAGGGGTTCGAGCTGGGGCTTGGGAAGCAGGGTGGAGGGCACACAGAGAGGGAGGGTGGCCGAGAAACACAGGGAATGAGGGTGTCAGAGAGAGATAGAGACACAGACTCACTGAGAGACAGAGAGAGGGGCAGGGGTGGCAGGGGGAGAGGGACAAAGTGAGAGAAAGAGAGGGACAGAGGGATAAACAAGGACTCTGAGAGAGGACAGAGAGAGAGAAGGCGCCTCTCCTCACACAGGGTAGAGCCACCAAGGGGGACTCCATCTCCAGAGAGGGCCAGACTAGAGGCCCAGCTTCAAGGCTGGCCCTGGTCTTTGGTGTCTCTCTACTTGATCCTGAGCCTCCTCGGCTGGGAGGACACTGGGCGAAGATGGTGGCCCTCTCGAACTTGCTTAGACCAACAGGAAGGGCCTCCAGCCATACGGACAGCACCTTCCCTGGGCTGCTTGCTGCTTGGAGGAGAGGGGATCAGAACTCCCAGGGGGCGTCAGGACAGGGGCCAACACAGAGGGTAAGTTCCAGGGCCAAGCTCCTGCATTAATCAAGGAGCCCCTCGCTCACTGAACCCCAGGTGCCCCATAGTCGGGGTCCCCTGATGCAGGGCTGCTGGGGGTGGGGAGGCTCTGGAGGAGATGGGGCCAGGCCCAGAGCAGGACTTAGAGACAGTGTGGCTCAGAGATGACAGGCCAAGAGAGAGCACAGCGTGGGGGAGATGAACCCAGAGAGACCACAGGACAGCCTGTCCCTCTGTCGCCGTGGTCAGCCTCCCCTGGCACCTGCAGAAGTACACCGTGTACTGGCTCAGGCAGCAGACTTTGCCTGCCGGTGTTCAAGTGCTGGCTCCACCTTTCTGCTGTGTGACCCAGAGCAGGTCGTGCGACCTTGCTGGGCCTCACTCTGTCTCAGTCTGTAAAGTGGGGTGATTGTGGTCCTTACTGCATGAAGCTTCTGTGAGGGATCCCCGGATCAGTACCTGTAGGATGCCTAGAAGGGGCCTGGCACATGCTAACGGCTCAGTGGACTTCACAACTCGTAGTTGTATTGTTGCCTCCAGGCCCCAGCCATGACCTGTAAGCAGATGACTGAGAGCAAATCTCTGCTCTAGGGATTTGCAAATCTCCCCAGTGGTTCATGCCCAGATCTGGAAACCCCCAGCTCACCTTGGGAGGCCGTCAGCCTCTC
Source organism: Tadarida brasiliensis (assembly GCA_030848825.1). Classification (NCBI taxonomy): domain Eukaryota; kingdom Metazoa; phylum Chordata; class Mammalia; order Chiroptera; family Molossidae; genus Tadarida; species Tadarida brasiliensis. The sequence goes on from CM061265.1 coordinate 101,797,187, forward strand.
CTTGCTTCAGTATCCCATCTGCAAAATGGACATACTGTGAGGCTTAGTGGAGCTGGTACGTGTAATCACTTAATAAAGCTCACAGAGGCCTGTGCCAATGCCCCAGCCCTCTGCTCCGAGGACCTCCCTGACCGGGAGTGTGCGCCATGCACACACAGGTGGGGGGAGCAGGGAAGGTCTGGGAGCCTCCCAGAGTAGAGATGCTCAGACACAAAGATGAGGTGAGGGGGGCCTCAAATCCCAGGCCCAGAGCCTCTTGTGTTGGAGAGTAGAGGTCGGCAGCCCAGTTACCGGGACCCTCTGTACCCCCTCCCTCCAGCAACTCCCTGGCCTGCGGCCCTGGCCTCTGGTCCCACTCAGGTTCTTGGATGCCCAGCTCAGACATCCTGCTTAGTTTAACTCTCTAGTTGTCGCCTTGAAATTCTTACTATTTGTCGAACAAGGGGCCCTGCAAGTTATGCAGTTGGTCCTACACTTTTCTCAGAGGGGTTACTCGGGTGCCCGGGATTGTGGCTTGAGCAGCAAAGGGGCGGTTCAGAAAACAAAGGGGCTGCCTTGGGAAAAGAGGGGGCAGGGTGGAGAGATCATGGCACCGGCAGAAAACGCAGGAGACTCACTCCCAGGAACCCCAGAACATAGGACAGAACACAGGGCAGAGGCTGGTGTGCTGGGAACAGGTGGTGTCGCCATGGGGACTGTGCTTCTGAACAGGACTCCCACAGTCCATGGGGGGGGGTCCCTGGGGGGAGCCACAGTCACCCAGACCTTCCTTCAATGGTACTAAAATCTCCCTCTGAATCTCCCGTGTTCGAATCCCTTGTCCCAGCTGGGCAACCCTGTTTTACTTAGTCCCCCCACGCCTCCCTGGGGAGCTGAGACTTGGTCCGTGTCTTCTGGGTCCTTCAAGGCCTGCGTGTCTCACGGAGCGCCACCAGGAGGCGCCCCACGCCTGCTCGGTCCTCTTGGCCCTGGCCCGCCGGGCCGAGCCGTGGGGAGGAGGGGCCTCCTCCGGGTCGGAGCGGGGAGGGTGTGCGGTGCAGGCCCGGAGGAGCTCGTGCAAAGCCGCACACTTTTCTCTCTCCTGACCCCCGCCAGCAGGCGGCTGTCCCACCAGACACTCTCTCCAGGGTGCTGCCCTGGCTGCGTCCGCGGTCCTCTGCGGAGTCCTCCGCCTTCCTGCGAGCACTTGGCCCTGAGTCTGGGGCTGCTAGGACCACATCTGGGTGAGTCACTTCTCCTGACCCGCTGATCCCTGAAGGTTCATGCATTAACTGTTCCTAAATCGGGTTTGTTCAGAATGGGCCAGCCAGCGCTTGAATAATTATTCCCGGGCCACCTGAGCTCGAGGGCGGGCCTGAATCAGTCAATTTCACCAACTCCCCGCCCCAGGGCTTCTGGCTCCTTCCAGGAGCCCTTGGCCCTCCAGGAAGAAACAAAATTACTTAATTACTTTTCTAAAAATTAGGCCCTGGCCAGGTAGCTCAGTTGGTTAGAGCATCCTCCAGATATGCCAAGGTTGCAGGTTTGATTCCGGTCAGGGCACATACAAGAATAAACCAATGAATGCATGAATAAGTGGAACAAATTAATGTTTCTTTCTCTCTGTAAAATCAACAAATAAACTGAAACATTTTTTAATTTAGTAGAAAATACATCCAAACCTATCTGCCACCCTGTCCCCATTCACCAGATTTCCTTCCCCCGCCCTTCCATATACCCCCCCAAGAGGCCAATTTTTAAAATTTATTGTGTTGTTTTCTAAAGAAAATAAAAACCTATGCTTCTACTTTTCTCCTTTCTTATACAAAAGATAATATACTGTATACACTGCTCTGCATTTTGTTTTCACTAAATCTATCTTGCCATTCATAAACTAAGTCCTTATTCCTTTTTTACAGCTACATAGTATTCCATTGTGTGGCTGTATAGTTTATTTAACTCAGTTCTTTCTTTTTATTGATTTATTTTTATTTAATGATTTTAGAGAGGGAGGGAAGGAGAGAGAGAGAGAGAGAGAGAGAGAGAGAGAGAGAGAGAGATATTTGTTGTTCCACTTATTCATGCATTCATTGGTTGCTTCTTGTATGTGCCCTGACCCGAAACGTTGGTGTATCAGGATGATACTGCCTGGCCAGGGCTCAGTTCTTTTCTGAGTAACTGGGTGGTGGCTCCTTTTCACTCTTACTAACAATGTTGCAGTGAACATCTTTGTATATCCATCATTTCATAAGCCTGCTTTTGTGCAGATCTGTAGGCCAGCATGCCCTAAGTGGGAGTACTAGTCACAGAATGCGAGTGTAATTCGAGTAGGTATTCAGCAGGTATTGCCAACTGCCCTGCATGGGGCTTGAACCACTGGGCGCTCCCCAAGCAGTGATGAGACTGTTTCTCAGCAGCCTTGCCAACAGAGTGTACTGCCCAACTTTGGGATTTTCCCACAAATCCAGTTGTATTCTGTGTCCCCAGGAGGCCTGCCTTGACCTCCAGACTGTAACTTCACTGCCTGTGTCACCCCAGAAACAATAATGATTTATATATTATGTCATTATTATTTCTTCAGTATTTGCCTACTCCAGCCTATAAGCTCCGTGCAGGCAGGGACTGTACCCTAGCTCCCCGCACAGCATGGGTACATCAGAGATAATGAATACCCTTTTGTTGGCTAGGACAGCCCCCGTGTGCCCCGCACCCTTACAGGCACTTTGCCTGGGTGGCCCAGCTGTGCCTGTCAACCTCCTTATGAGGGAGGCATTGGAACGAGCTCCACTGAACAGATGAGGAGACAGATGCGAGGTGAGTTGTTCAAGGACTCACAGCTGGCCAGTAGGGGAGCCCTTCTCCTTAGACTTTGTTTCTCCTCCTGAGACCCTGACTTGCTTCCCTATTTGCCATGGGGGCCCCCAATCACCAGGAGCAGTCAGGCCCAGGTCAGGAGCACTCGAAGCTCAAGACTGACCCTAATCCAATCTTGCACCACCCACCATATTAGGGAGCCAAGCTGGGGGCTGGCCTGAACCCCTGGGGGCCTTGTTGGCTTGCAGGCTCAGGCCCCCTGTTTGGTGGCAATGCCAGGGCCACAGTGACCCCAGCAGCCGTGCAGTGTCCAGAGCCCCTTCCCGGAGGCCCCACGACTGCGCTGGCTTTGTGCCCGACTGTCACTCTGTTCCCCGGTGGCTCTTTGTGGCGGCTGCCTGCCTCCCTGTCTCCCATTAGTCATGTGTGTAGGATTTATTTTCTCCAGCAATTTATTTCAGCAAATGCAATCTGGGTGTGCCCGCAGGTGGGCAGGATGCTCTGCTGCTGCCAGTCACGGAGCTTGGCTTTATTGTCAGGCTGACAGGCGTGACTTGCCAGCACCCCCACGGAAGACACCAGGCCTGGCTGAGCCCTGGGGTGGGACACTAGGGACCCCGGGGATCAGCCCCATCCCACATCACCATGATCTCGGGGTCCCAAGCAGCCCCACTTTCTTTGCTGGGGCTTTGCTGCCCCTGCCAAGGCTAGCTGAGGAGGGAGGACAGGGGAGGTCCTCAGCCTGAAAGGGGCATTCAGAGGCCTTTTCTGAACACCAGGGGGTGCTCTTTTCAGCTACCTGATCTGGGGAAAGAGGGGGTGCTCCCTCCCAAACGCCCTCCTCCCTGCCACTGCTGGGCAACCCAGCCCTCATTCCCATGACAGTCACAGAGGGAAACAATCAACTATTTCCACTCTGCCACCCCATCACCAAAACCAAAACACGTGTCCTCCCTCCTGGGGTTCCCTGGGGTCCCTTTGTCACCCTGGGCCCCTCTCTCCAGGCTGTCAGCAGGATACAGCCCTGAGGCCAGGACAGGAGAGGGAGCTGCTCGGCAGTGAGTTCAGGTCCTGAGTCAGTGCTCCTGGTTGTCTGTCCACTTCTGGGCCTTGGAAATGGAAGGAAAGGGCTAAGAGTGCTACAGGGCAGGGGCTGTCCATCGGCCCTGGCACTCACCAAGCCCTTTGCAGTCTCTACCATGCCTCCCACCCCACAGCATCCCAGGGGCCCAGGTCCGAGCCCACAGCACCTGCTTCCTCTTTTGGTTACCCCCAGGCCCAGCCTGTGTGCCTGCCCCCAGCCTGCTCCTCCCCACCCAGCCTGGCTGCTTCTAATGCTGCAGATAATTCCTGCTGTCCCAAAGCCATTACCCTGCAAATGGGCTGTGCTCTCGTGTGTGTGTGTGTGTGTGTGTGTGTGTGTGTGTGTGTGTGTGTAGGGGGTGGCTGCAGGCAGGCAAACCGCCTTGTTTATGCCTCGCTCACCACCATAATTGCTTCAGGGGATATATTGGCTTCATCTTCCCCTCCCCTGCCTCTGGTCCCCCTCATGCTCTGGCTGCAGGCCTCTGCTGGCCCCTGGGTGATGGGACCTGGAGCTCTGGGCTGGGGGCCCATATGCCCAGCTGGAGGGTGGTGAGGCTTTGCTGGGCAGCCCCTGGTGTAAGTGCACTCCCCCTTCTATTCCATGCCTGGCAGTGGGACTCAGAAAGAGTGGCTGAGGCACCCCCCATGTGGCCCCCCAGACCTGAGGGGTCTTGGGAAGTAGAGCTGACCAGAGGTACATGTGGATGCTGAAGAAAGTTTGGTGGCATCGTGGTCCTGGTTGCTCTTCTTCCTCCTCACTTCAACCCCTCTGAGCCTCTGGTCTCCCACTGTCTGCTTTGTCTGACGTTTACAGAGCCCCCCACCCCCGCCCCAGCCCCAGGTGCTATCACAGCCGCTCCACCGCACCCCTGCCTTGGCACAGCCATTCTTTCCCAGGGTGAGGCAAACGCTCCACCCTTTCTCTTTTTTTTATTAATTAATTTGTTTTTTTTTTATTGTTGTAAATATTACAGATGTCCCCCTTGTACCCCTCATTGATCCCCTCTTCCCTGCTCCCACCCCCTTCCTGCTTTCCCCAACCTGTTGCGCTCCACCCTTTCCAGAAGACCTTTGAAGCCCTGGCCGGTTTGGCTCAGCGGTTAGAGCGTCGGCCTGCGGTCCAGAGAGACCTGGGTTCGGTTCCCGCTAAGGGCATGTGCCTCGGTTGCAGTTTGTCCCCGGCCCTGGTTGGTCGTGCGGGTGGCAGCCACTCGATGTGTCCCTTTCACGTCAATGTTTCTCTCTCTCTCTCTTCCTCTCTCTCCCTCCCACTCTATCTGAACAAAAAATGAAAAAAAAGAAGACCTTTGACTTTTGTGTTGAGCCCTAGAAAACGCCCACAGGTTGGCACAGTCTAGGAGCATCTGCAGACTCAGGAGGCAGGGCTGGGTTGAGGTCAAGGCGGTGGCCTTCAGCCACAGGCAAAATTGGTTTTAATCTCTGCTCCTCCAGTTTCTAGTGATGGGGTCTTGGCCATATCACTCAACTTCTCTGAGCCTCAATAACCTTATCTGTAAAATGGGTCTGATAACACCTGCCTCAAACAGTTATTCTAAAGGTTTATAATACATGGCACCGCATGAAATTGCCTATATTTAACCAGTTTTTGACGTTAATATTTGTTGGGTGAAATCTGGCCTCTATAGGCTTTGTACGTTGATAAGGTTCTGCGTGAGCTCCTGCATGTTCCTTGTATGCTCTTCAGGTTTTGCATTTGTACAGATGCTACCTGCTGATTTTAAAGAGTTCGAGCAACATGGGAAAGCACAAAGAAGACAGTAAAAAGTGCAACAACATGAAAAGAAATCTCCCTCTCAGAAATAGCATGATGAACGAATCACCACCATTTCCAGAAATCTCTTTTGCATTGATGCAGACAGGAGTTCAGAGAGGTAAGTTGTTAGAAATATTGCTGTAAGAAGGTATCTGATTGAATAGTTTAACTATAATTTATTAAATCTAAATTTATTTTAACAAAAGAAAATAAATGGAAGTAACACCGAAGGAAATAGTGACTCCAGTGAATGTCTCTTCATCAGAGATGGTGTTTCCTAAAAAACCATCTCATGTTCACAGAAAGGTCTGAAAGCAACAAGAATAAAAACATTAGGGAGGCCCTGGCCGGTTTGACTCAGTGGTTAGAATGTCTGCCCGAACACCAAAGAGTCACAGGTTCAATTATCAGTCTATCTAAAAAAAATCAATGGAAAAATGTCTTCGGGTGAGGATTAATATATATATAATCTCTCATGTAGGAGGAGGAGAGGTTGGAATATTATAGTAGAAACTGAAGGCATTAAATGAGCAAGTTTCAGAAAGACACGGCTGACAGCAAGATTGAGAAAAGGGGAAGAAAACTGATGGAGAGAGATCACAAGAAAGAAAGACAGAAGATACAAAAAAGAAGCAACAGGCAGAACTGTGCAATGGTTCGCATTTCTTCAAGCACAAGGTTGAACAGTATATTCCAAATATTGTCCATATTCAACTGGGAAGGCTTTTGCTGAGACACGCCCTCCTCATCTAAAGGTTTCCATCAGGTTTAAATGGGAAGAAAGATGTGATTTCTGGCATGCTGTAACTATTGACGTGTTTAAATAAAGCTGTTTCAGCACTCTTTTGAAGATATCTCATCCTTTTGGTGGAAAGAATGGTAATTTCACATGGTTCAACCTTAGAAAGAAAACACCCAGCCGGGAGCCAGCCCGCAGTGGGTGCTCACCCTGGCAGCTCTTGGGTGAGTCCCTCTCCCACTGGCCTTTGCCCACTCCCCCGGTGGGGCCCGGGAGGTCAGGCTGGTTTGGGATGAAGGGAGGGGCGAACGTGGTCCTGATGTGGAGGGTCCTAAGGAGGGAGGAAGAGGAAGGTCCTCGCCCAGAGGACAAGCAGAGAGACCTAGAAAGACAGCTTCTGTCTCAAGGTGGTGAGCACCTGGGTCTCCTCTCCATTTCCAGAAGCTCAGGGTCCCCCCACCGTCCTCCTCTGAATACGAGAGGGCTCCATGCCAGCAGGGAGGCCGCGGGGCTGGCTCACCCACAGGAGCCTACTGACATGCGTCTGCTGGGGTTTCCAGAGATATCCACAGGAAGGTTCAAGGTCCTTTCCCTCCTTCTTCTTGAAGAGGTAGAAGCCTTTGCCTCTTCCTGTGGGAGGGATCAAAGGGGCACCTGTGGCTTTGGGGCCAGGGCAGACAAGGCCAGCCCCCTCTCAGGCAGGGGACTGGAGCCTGGAGGAGAGGCCGAGAATCCAGGGGCTGCAGCTGTCACTAACTGTCTCTCCAGTCCCTTCTGCACCCCTCCTGCACCCTCACAGGCATCCTGCCCCACCCCTCCAAAAAACTGGGGAAGCAAAGAGGAAAGAACATGGGACCAGAGGAACAGGGGAGACCCCAGCTCTGCCCCCTGAGGCTGGGTAACCTCCCTGGGCCACATTCCTACCCCAGGTTCAGAGATAACCATGTGAAGTGCTGGTACCTACGGGCCTCCCCAGACAATGTCGCCTCTCTCCCCCTGGGGAGAGGAAAGGGACCCAACAGACTGGATGTGGACATGACTGAGAAGGGCAGCACTCCCTTCCCTGCGTGGGGAGGGAGCTGACAGGGGAGGGGAGCCCCCAGGGCGGCTCTGGGCAGATGGAGGGAACTCGGCCCTGGAGCAGGAAGAGGGGCCCTACTGATTGATGATCGCTCAGGCCTTCCTTTGTTTAGCAAATAGTGTGTGAGGCTCTGTCCTAGGTGCTGGGGACACCACGGGAGGAGACAGAAAGCCCTGCTTCCCTACAACAGACAAGTGACCAGTTCACACTGCCAAGGGCTCTCGCCAGCTTACTGGAGACTCTGCACTCATCGGGATGTAGATTTAAAACGACTTCACTTTTCCAGGCACTGCCCCAACTGTGCTGCGCACGGCTCCTTTCCCACTGGAAAGGGCAGCTTCCTTCCCAGCATGCGGCCAGACTCAGCCTTCCCCACCCCACCCACCAGGTCAGACTCTTCCCCTGACCACAGGCCACTGAAACTCCAGTCTCCGGCTTGATGCAAAGCTCCTTTTCCTTCCCTGGTCCCCAGTCGAGTTTAAGACGCTGCAGTGAGGGTGGAGTGTGTGGGGTCTCCCCTAACCCTCTGCTCTTTGATAGGGAGAGAGGAAGGTGCACCTGCTCCTGGCTTGCCTGGGCCAGGGACCCCCAGAACCTCAGCCACGGCCCTATCACTGCTCTAGCTCCTTTTCTGTGAACACCCCCCAACAAAGATTCCTTTGGGGTGGCTGCCAGGGCACAGGGCCCCACGCTGAGCCAGGCCCCCCACTTGGTTTATTGTTCTGCTGCCACTGTCTTTAAATTCTTAGTTGTGGAACAAAGGACCCTGCATTTTCTTTTTTTTAATCCTCACCCGAGGACATTTTTGCATTTATCGTCAGATAAAGCGGGAGGGAAAGAGGGAGGAAGAGAGAGAGAGAAACATCGATGTGAGAGAGACACATTGAGTGGTTGCCACCCACACGACCCCAACCGGGGCCGGGGACAAACTGCAACCGAGGCACGTGCCCTTAGCGGGAACTGAACCTGGGACTCTCTGGTTCGTGGGCCCACGCTCTAACCGCTGAGCCAAAACCGGCCAGGGCAGACCCTGCATTTTCATTTACACTGGTACCCCCGAAAATTATGTGGCTGGTCCTGCCTGCCAGACATGTATATTACGGCAATATCCAGCCGGCAGTATCATACCATCGTGTCCTGGACCCCTCACGCTGCGGCGCTCTCCAAAGCCTGAAGCCCCTTCTCATCCACGCCCTCAGGCCTGTGGGCACACGTGGGACCACCGGCTGTCAATTCTTAGGGGCTAGGATCCTCGCTGCAGCTCCACCAGCCATCACTGCAGGAGTCCCTGGATGGTCAGTGTGTCCTCCAACCGAGCGCTGAGCTGCCAGCCTCTCCCTCTGGCCAGCCCCCTTGGTTCCTGAGCAAGGAATTCCTTGATTCACCCAAGGACCCCTCGGTTGGAGAAGTGAGGGAAGATGCTCCCCCTGCCAACCCTGTGCAGCCCGAAGACCCTCCTGCCCCTTGGAGGAGGGGCTGGGAGGGCATGGTTCTGACTGACCCCTCTTCCTGCTCCAGGGCTGAGTTCGCTGCCTCCTGCAGTCAACTTCCATTCGCCCAAAGCAGCCCTGGGGGCTCCCCTCCCCCATCAGCTTCCTTTCCATGCTGGGCATGAGCCTCACAGTGGGAGAGAAGGTCTGGGGGGAGCTGCCCACTCTAGACTGTGGGAGACCGAGCCCCTTAAACTAGCAGGAACCCCACTGGGTAGCCTGCAGTGGAGAAGTGTACTCTGAAGGAAATACAAGAGGACGGTGTGGCAGAGAATGAGAGGGCTGCTGGGACAGTGGCCCGGGGGCCTCTCCACCATGTTCCAACGGGCGAAGCAGTTCAGAAATTAGTGCACCCATCACCAGTAATAAAGCAATGTCACCAAACATGGATTTAGACTTGGTTTCAAGAGGTGATCTGTGGAAGTGGGTGAAATTGGCTGGACTTGGAGAGGGCTGTGACCCAGCCATAGGAACAGAAAGTGGCAGAAGAGACAGAGAACAGGGAGCTAGCGTTTGAGCTGAACTGCAGTCCATGCTGTGAGGTCCCGAATGTTTTTTGTCCGTGGTGGGATTTTTACCTGAGACCAGTAGGGTCGGAAGGGACAGCAGAGAGACCGCAGCTCCAGGTCTCTTGCTCCTCTCGCCTCCTGCATTGAAGACCAGAGGAAGCAGAGGGGGTGGGGGGAGAGACCGTGCTGTGGCCTGTCCCACCTGGCCCTGGCAGGATCCAGGCAGCTGAATCCTGGGTGCAGAATGGACAGGAAGTGCACACCCTGAGGAATTACCTGGGGGGGGGGTGTCCATGGGGGCTCCGTCTCGCAGGGCTTGCTCTGGGCCTTCACCCCTTCAGCTCCAATGCAAGAATCTGTGGGTCCATCTTGGAGGATAGGTCAAAGCTGTTGATCTCTCCACCCAGAGACTGCAGGCGTTCCCACCACCTTCTCTGCTTTCTGGGTCCCTTACCTTGATGGCTCTCCCGGGAAACCACAGATAATTGTCCTTTGAACATTTTCTCAAAACTTTGTTTACGCTTCAAATATAGGCACGTTGAACTACCACCCCCTCCCCCCGCCAAGAATTTGGAGATTATAGATGAAAAGATAGATATACCCTATCCAGATATCCTTTCCACCTAGAATCTAGATGGATAGATACTCTGATGAATCCAGGTCATCCATGCCCGGGCAGTATGTTCATGGCGTCCCTGAGTCAGAGGTGCTATCTTTATGCAGTGTGTGGTACCTGGGGAGCGAGCGAACAGAAGTGTGCTGATAAATGGTGAACACTGGCTCTCCGGGGAAAAGAGCTCCGATCCGTTGCATTCGCTGATTTCCATGGTGTACAGATGTGGCTGATTTCAAGCTCTGAATGCGATGTTACCAAATGCAGATTTGAAAGAGATGCCACTGAGGGTCTCTCAGGAGCCAGAATGAGCCGACTCCAGCACGCCACTGGGTGGACGGCAACCTCCAGTGGAGTGCCAGGGGGTGGGAGTCTCTTTGTAGTCAGTGCCCAGAGAGGTTGGGGACCAAAACGATGGTGTTGCAGCGATCGGGGGAAGAAAGTTTCAACTCTCCGCTGCACAGTGGCAGGAGAAGCTGTTGGATCTGGCTGGCTCATCTCTGCACCTCACCCACCACCTCTGCGGGTCTGAGGCTCTGTCTATACAGTGGGGCGGCTTCCCATCAGAGGCCCGTTCACCTGTGCAGAAGGAAAAAGGGCTGGAGAGGAGATGTCATGACAGAATCCACTCTGGAAAAGGACCAGGCCTGCCAAGCCACCCTGGAGTCAACAGCATAAACTGGGGTGACAGGATTTTTTGTTTGGCCTCAGGACATTTTGTGGGGCAGAAGGGCACCTCCTCTCTGCCCCAGATGGGAACCCTGTCCCAGGAGAGCTGCCCATTTGTGGTCCTTCCCGTGAGACTCCAGAAGGCTCCCTCTGCCAGACCAGGGTCACAGCAACTGAGAACAATGCTGGACAGGCCCGGCAGGCCCTGCGCAGGGGCCGGGGGTCTGGGAGAGCGTCAGAAGCTGCTGGGGCCTGTCCTCCCCAAACTGGGCCCCTGGTGGGTCCTTTCATCTCCCGCCTTCCTCTCTGGGCCACTCCAGTGTCCGCCTGCCTCTGCCTCTTCCCACCCCACTACCCCCAGTAGGGCAATTACGGCACTAATTAAGGCGCTTTGATCATCTTTAGACATGGCCACGTTGGGGAGGGACGCTGCCAAGCAATTAGGGGCAGAGGAGCTGGGAGCTACTCCATAAGGGCTGGGGCTGCCCAGGACCCTCAGGCACCCCTGCCCTCCTCCCTCGCAGTGTCTGCCCCCAGCATAGCAGTGAACTCCTCAGGGGATGGAGGCAGATGGGACGCCTCCATCTGAGCCCTGAGATGGGGCCAGCCCCTGCCCGTTAGCCCCCCTCTGCCTGGCCCCCAGCCCAACCGTCAGCTCTTCTGGGCTGTCCAGGCCCCTTTGATGGAGCCGCAGAAACAAGGGCTCCTTTGACAGAAGTGGGGGCCTCTCAGCCGGATGATGAGACTTCAAAGGTGAGGGTCAAGCCCACTACCCTGTGCCCTCCCTCAACCCTGGCCCCCTCCCATGTACCCCCCTACTCGGTCTGTCCTCTATATAGCCCCCCAATCCCCATTCCCCTGTGGGCTCCGGGAGCTAAGGGCCAGGTAAGGGACGACCAAGGCAAGTGGTAACTTTGATGCAAGAGAATAGGGTCAGATGGTGTGAGGGACAAGAATTCAGTGTCTAGGGACAGAAAGGCCGGCACCACAGGGTAAGTGCCTGGAGGGTGGACCCCGAGGGGAAACAGGACAGGGTCAGGGCCCTGGCTCCTGGTCACCATGCTGCTCGCTGTGCTGCTGTTGCTGCTGCCCCTCCCAGACTCACAGTCTGCCCACGGGCACCCACTGTACATGCGCCTGCCCCCCAGCACCCTGCAAGGTGAGCCCGGGCTGGTCTGGGAGCGGCCAAGGAGGGAGGAGCAGAGAGGAAGTGGGTCCGGGCAGAGGAACATGAGCTTGCCACCCGCATTCACAAGGACTTGTGGCATCTTCTGCCCACCCTGCTGGGAGAAGGGGCCAGGAACACAGGTAGGAGAAGGAGGGGGAAGATGAGGACAGAAAGGGAAGGGGAGCCAGCAAGGGTTTGCGTTAGGGAAGTTTCCAGGTTTAGCAGGGAGGAAAGGGCTCAGAGCATCCCCTTGGTGGGCAATTCAACCCTAGTCATTTTGTGTCAGTAAGTCTGAGTTACATGATGTATCTTCAGGGTGCTGTTTTCTTTAGAAGCTTTTAAGGAAAGGCCCCTTTCAAAGATTCCAGCCCAGATCAGCTGTTACAGAGATGTCGTGGGCTGAGAATCCCAAGCCACTGGCTCCGAATGCTGGGCCTGGGGCCCCGGGCTCTGTCTCCCCCCATTCCCCCCCTCCCCCCCGGGGCTCCTGAGCCCAGCCTGTTTCCTTGTGGGTCCCCTAAGGCAGGGCTCGGGGCTGGGACAAGGAGGACAAGCCTGTGGCTCTTCCCCAACCACACATGACTGTGCCCACGTCCCAGCAGCCCTGTCAGCCCAGGGAACAAAGGCGTTTCGGGCCGCCCAGAGGAGAGCCCGGTGGGCGGTGAATCTAGTGACAATGGAGATCCAGCATCGAGTGCATGAGTGCCGAGACTGTGCCAACCACACCACCCCGTGCATGGGTGAGCTTGCACCAACGACTCTGGGCCTGTTCTCCTGTCCACCCTACCCCTCCCTTCAGACCTGACTCCCTCTTGGAGACAGACTGGGTGGGACTGCAACCAGGACAGTGCTTATGAAGGTCTCTCTGAGTGGAAAGGGCATGCATGCCAGGCTTGGGGCACAGCGTGTGCAGGGGCAGGAGGGAAAGAACAGTCTGGGCCCATTTGATGAACAGTAAGAAGTTCATGGCTGGGGAGACAGGCCCTGACTGCAGGGGGTGGGGGTGGGGCGAGAGCAGGGGAGCCCGGGGGGGAGAGAGGGCTTGGGCACAGCTTGGGGTGGAGGAAAGGTGGGAGGACAGCAGTAAAGCGCCAGAGTTCTGTTTCCCAGCAGGCCCTGGGCGCCCCCGGCCTCAAGGACCCCTGCTCCAGGACTCACCTGAATCAGGTGAGGCTGAAAAAAGTTCCAAGGGGGCAGGGCTGAGAGCAGGTGAACCCTGGAGAGGCCTCGATGGTGAGAACTGCCAGGACTGTCCGTCATGACGGCGCTTCCACCTTTCTAGGGCCGTGTGGCGAGAGGCGCCCGGGTACTGTCAATGTGACGCAGGCCCAGGGCCGCATTGTGGGGGGCAGCGCGGCGCAGCCCGGGGCCTGGCCCTGGCTGGTGAGGCTGCAACTCAGCGGGCAGCCTCTGTGTGGCGGCGTCCTGGTGGCGGCGTCCTGGGTGCTCACAGCCGCACACTGCTTCGCGGGGTACGTCAGGCCCCAAGACCCCTGCCCAGCCCGGGGTCCGACTCCTCCCAGATCCTTGGGAGGGCGACACGTGCCTGGGCGGGTGTCTGCTGCCCCCTGGCGGCGCCAGCCCTGCTCCCTGGCTCCCCGGCCTCAAGGCGCCCGCGCGGCCCAGCCAGGGCGTGGATTCAGCCCACTCGCGGCAGCACCCCTCCCAAGCCCGCCCTCCCTGCCTCCAGGCAGGGAAACAGCCCGGCGAGTGGGCTGGCTGGGTGGTGCCCGTGGGCGGAGAGCAGGGTCTCCAGGGAATCCGCCGCTCGCCCCGCAGTGCCCCGAACGAGCTTCTGTGGACGGTGACGCTGGCCGAGGGGCGCCGGGGGCAGCAAGCGGATGAGGTGCGGGTGAACCGCATCTTGCCCCACCCCAAGGTGAGAGGGCAGCCCCCAGGCCCTCAGAGCTGGGAACAGCATCTTCACCCCACACCTCGCTGACACTGCGTCGCCACTCCCTCCCTAGTTTGACCCGCGGACCTTCCACAACGACCTTGCGCTGGTGCAACTGTGGACGCCGGTGAGCCCGGCAGGGGCGGCGCGCCCGGTGTGTCTGCCCCAGGGACCCCTGGAGCCCCCCGCCGGCACCGCCTGCGCCATCGCGGGCTGGGGGGCCCTCTTCGAAGGTACAGGCAGGGCCTGACCTGGGCAAGGGGCGCTGGTGTGCCTCGGAAGAATGGGGTCCGGGGTGATGGGGTCTGGGGAGGCTGGCGTGTAAGAAATCGGACCTACGCCTAGCTGTCTTTGCAAAATGCTGCCCGATCTTGCAAAGAGGAGGAATCAAGGGGGGCATTGAGACAGGGGACCCTCAAAGCGGAGCCCCTGACCTCCTGGCCTGAGCCCCATCCACTGCTTCCCTGTAGATGGGCCTGAGGCTGAGGTGGTGAGGGAGGCCCGTGTGCCCCTGCTCAGCGCCGACACCTGCCGAAGGGCCCTGGGGCCCGGGCTGCGCCCCAGCACCATGCTCTGCGCCGGTTATCTGGCGGGGGGAATCGACTCATGCCAGGTATGAGCCCAAATCGATCGGAGGGCGCTGGGTGGGCTGCTCTCCAGGGGCGGGACAGCCTACTTTCCTCCTACAGTCAGGCTGTCACTCAACTGCTCTGAGCCTCTATGTCCTCATGGCTAAAATGGGCACAAGAGTGGTAACCCCAGTAAAGCTCAGAGACGCCTTATCCTTCCGGGTGGAAGGCTGACATATGGGGTGGGGGCGAGGGGTCGATGCAGCGCCCTCTGTCTTGGCTCGGGTCCCCACAGGGTGACTCTGGAGGCCCCCTCACCTGTTCTGAGCCTGACCCCCGCCCCAGGGAGGTCCTGTATGGAATCACCTCCTGGGGGGACGGTTGCGGGGAGCCCGGGAAGCCTGGGGTCTACACGCGTGTGGCCGTGTTCAAGGACTGGCTCCAGAAACAGATGAACGGTGAGTGCTGGGTTCCTATTGCCCCTCTGCAGTGTCCCGCCCATAGCTCCGGGACGAGCCCAATCTCGTGTCCATCCCGCTTGCCCCAGCCCCCTTCAGCTTCTGGGAAGCCTCCCTCTGGGACAGGACTTCGGGAGCCAGGGCCCAAAACGGGGAGTGAACTGGCCCCTGCTGCTCTCCGCAGCGGCCCCCTCTAGCCGGGAGCCCAGCTGCAGGGAGCTTCTGGCCTGGGAACCGCCGGAGGAGCCACTGGCAGAGGCCGTCCCGCCCTGCGCCTTCTACTCCCGCCTGTGCCCGGGGCCCGAGGGCGCCTGTGCGCCCCTAGCGCATCAGCAGTGCCTGCAACGCCGACGGCGATGCGGTCAGTGCGGTTCCCGGGGCTGGGCCGGGGAGCGGGGGCCTCGCCGGGTCTGACCGCCGACCGCATCCTTGTCCGGCCCGCAGAGCTGCGCTCGCTGGCGCACACACTGCTGGAGCTGCTGCGGGGCGCCCAGGGGCTGTTCGACCCGCGCCCGGGGATGCGGCGCCTGGCCCCCGCCCTGGCTCTCCGCGCTCCGTCGCTCCTGGAGACTCCTAGGCACCCCGCCCGCGAGCAGCGGCTGCACCCAGGTACTCCAAGCCCTGGCAGCCCAGCCCCGCCCCACCCCCAACCCCGTGCGGCCGAGGCTTTCTCCTAATCCTGCGGCTCCCCAGAATTGCCGGCAGCAGGCGCCGGGTTCCCCAAACCGAGGCCAGAGCAGCGAGGAGATGCGCACGGTGATTACGCCCCCTGCCGGCCATCGCCAGGCAGTAGGCCAGGAGCTGGCGGAGGCCCAGAGGGGATTCTCCTGGGATCCGAACTGGGAAGCAGTTACCCATGGGGCAACGGGCAGACCCGCTCTACCCCTCCCCCGAAGCAGGGGGATGACTCTTTAGGGCTAATTGTGGCTTTGTTCCCTCATCAGTGTCAGACAACTCTCGGCTTTGTGTTATCACTTAACCTCTCTGAGCCTCAGTTTCCCCATCTGTAGCATGAGAAGCTGCCCCCTGGGAGGTGGTCCTGAGGTACTGGTGGGAACCCACCCCAGCTCCGTGCCAGTGTCTCTCCTTTCCTGCAGATTGTCCTGGCCTGGAGCCCCTGCGGCAGAAGTTGGCCACCCTCCAGGACACCCATGCCTGGATCCTGCAGGTCCCCTTAGAGCACTTGGCCATGGACTTTCAGGAGGTAGGTCCCCAGGCTTCCCAGACTCCTTCACAGTGGCATCTGAAGGCAGACCTGCATCAACCCTGATTGGTAGGGGGACAGAAGGGGCACCCTCCTCAGCAGGAGGGAGGACCTTCCCCCCAGCAGCCTGGGTAGGGGGAGGAGAGTCCAAGGGGAAGGGAGTGGGGAGGGCAGCTGTGTGTGAGCTAGGGTGCTGGGTGGGTGTGAAGGTTGGTGGGAGGGGGAAAGGTGTAAGTAGAGGGGCTTGTAGGGGTGCCCATGTGAGCGGGAAGTGTGCAGGGTTGTGGGGTTGTAAGGAAGGGGGTGGATTTGGGTGAGAGTTTGGGGGGCCATGAAGAGGGGACCAAGAGTAGGTTTCTGGGCCCTCTTCCCTCTGCAGGTCCTGGCGGATCTGAACTCCAAGACGATAACAGGGCTCTTCCGAGCCTGGGTTCGAGCAGGCTTGGGGGGCCAGCATGTGAATTTTGGTGGCCTGGTGGGCCTGGAGCCAGCCACACTGGCTAGAAGCCTTCCCCGGTTGCTGGTACAGGCCCTGCAGGCCTTCCGCTTGGCCGCTCAGGCCAAGGCAGAGCCCGGGGGAGCGCGGATAGGTGCAAGGCAGGGCTGGGGGCCGGGGGGGAAGAGGCACCGCGCACTTAGCCTTCAGGTTCCCCCAGCCAGGCAGCCCTAAGCCCTGTCTGGGCTCCCAGGGGCTGGGAGGGTTCAGGGAGCATGATGACAAACTGTCACTGCAGCAGCTGGCCAGATGCATGGGGTGGGGCGGGGGTCCTGGGCCCTGGGCTCCATGTGTCTTCCCACATGTTTCATCAGAAAATCACAGTTGTTTTAATAAATGTTATTTATGATGTACGGAGGCAACTCTGAAGCATTCTTGGTATGGAAACTGGGTGAGGGGACCAGCTCTCTGGTAATGAGGTCCATGCAGGGCAGGCCCAGCCTCCAGAAGCAGTTAGCAGAGGTCACAAAGACACAGGACAGGGCTGCTAAGCCCTCATCTGAGGAGACCTGTCTGCCTCCCAAGAAATGGCAGCTGACCTGCCTGTCACCTCTCCCTGACCCACGACTGACCATCACTGCCCCCTGTGTTCAGTGCCTCTACCCAGCCCTCACCCCTACAGCTAGCTGTGGGGACTCCTAGTTTGGGATCTTCGCCTCATGTCCTTGGGCTTCTGCCCTGACAGCTAGTCCCTGTCGCCACCCCCTCATCACCTGCCCCGGGTTCTCTACCCTGTAGCAGAGCCTAGAGGCATCAGATTGCGTTTCCGGCTGCCTCTTTCCTTGGCTCCTCCACCCCCCACTCTGCACCTGTCCCCTCTGCCACTCACCCGCATTCCCCAGCCCGGTGGACAGGAGCAGAAGCGGGACCTAGTTGGAGAGACAGGATGGAGGGGCCTGTGTTAACACTGGGGCTGCTGGCCGCCCTGGTTGTGTGTGGTAAGACTGGACATCGTCCCGCCCACCCGGCTCCTCTACAGCCTGGTGCCCTCCTGCCCCTCCTACATGGGGCTTCCTCCCCAGGCCTCAGGTCCCCCTCCCCACTCCCACGCCATTTCTCCCTGGAGGGCTGATCACCACGGCCCCACTCCAGGGAGAGGTTGCATGCCCCTGCAGGACCCCAGGGCAGCTTCCTTCCTGGGTCCCGGCGCCCACCCGTCCCCATCCGTGCCCAGGCAGCTGGGGTCTAAATGAGGAGGAGCGGCTGATCCGGTACCTGTTCAAGGAGAAGAGCTACGACAAGCAGCTCCGGCCCGTGGCTCGCAAAGAGGACAGCGTGGAGGTCTCGCTGGCCCTCACCCTCTCCAACCTCATCTCCCTGGTGAGCAGCCCTCCAGGGCTGGGCTGGGGACTGGAGGGCAGGGACAGCTTCCTGGAGGCCTGACTGTCTCCCGGACTGGGATGGCCATGGAGGAAGCTCAAGGCCCCAGACTGGCCTGTGGCAGCTCCTCTCTCCATGCCCTGTGCTGCCCCCAGGCCCTCGGGCCGGTGTCCCTCCCCCCCAGCTGCCACTCTGCGGCCTGCCCACTGGCTCCTGAGTGCTTGGGGTGGGAGTCTGGTCAGGCCCATTGCCACGGTTTCCCCTGGGTGGCAGCTGGGAGGAGGAGCCTGGTGAATGCGTGTGTGCGGTGAAAGAATGATTCGGGCCCTGGGGACAGCCCTCCTGTTTGATTACAGAAAGAAGTCGAGGAGACCCTCACCACTAACGTGTGGATTGAGCACGTAAGGAGAACACCCCACTCAGAGAAGGGGGGGTGTCGGTGAGGGTGCAGGGCCTAGGCTCCGCTGTGCCCGCTTCTGCTTGGGGATCCCCCGCCTGCCTTAGACATTTTCCTGCAGGAGGCGCTGGCTCCTGCCTGCAGAGGAACCCCAGCCAGCTGCCCTGCCCCCCCAGTGCAGCCACCAGCCCCGACAGAGCCTCTGGGTGGGTTAGGATTCTCCATCTGCGGGAAATAAAATCAGTATTCTGGTTTTTATTTTTGTTTGTTTGTTTTTTAAATCCTTACCGGAGGATACTTTTCCATTTATCTTCAGATAGAGTAGGAGTAGGGGGGGGGGAGAGAGAGAGACATCGATTTGAAAGAGACACATCGATTGGTTGCCTCCAGCACGATCCCAACCAGGGCCAGGGACCAAACCGCAACTGAGGTACGTGCCCTTGGCCGGAATCGAACCCATGACTCTCCAGTCCACGGGCCGACGCTCTAACCGCTGAGCCAAACCAGCCAGGGCAGTATCCTGGTTTTATTAGAAGTTCATAACGTAATCATGAGTCTTCCACGTCCACGATGGAGACAACGTCCCCTTAGTTGTGCCGTGTGCCTCCTACACAGCCGCACACGGCAGACCCAGTCCCCACTCTGCACCCACCTCCCCAAACCTCCTTAGTCACAGCCCTAGACCCTGTCCTGTCTTCCCTTCGGGAAGTTGGGGGGAGGAAGGGGGCCAGGACAACAGCAGAACCCACTGCTGACACTTCCGTGGGCCTCCAGGGCTGGATGGACAGCCGGCTGCAGTGGGATGCCAAGGAATTTGGGAACATCAGCGTCCTGCGCCTGCCCCCTCACATGCTGTGGCTCCCCGAGATTGTGCTGGAGAACAAGTTGAGCGCAGCCCTCCCTGGCCGCCCCTCAGCACTCGGCCTCCCTTCCTTGAGCATCCTGAGCCTCCCCTCCCTCCTCTGCATCCCCTGACCCTGCCCATTGGAAGCTGGCCGTGCTCACTGTGGCCTTTGTCCTGTCCCCCAGCAATGACGGCTCCTTCCAGATTTCCTACTCCTGCAACGTGCTGATCTATCCTTCGGGCTCCGTGTACTGGCTGCCTCCTGCCATCTTCCGCTCTTCTTGTCCCATCTCCGTCACTTACTTCCCCTTCGACTGGCAGAACTGCTCCCTCAAGTTCAGGTGCACCCACTGCTCCAGCCACCCCTCCCCCCAGGGCACCCTGCCAGGGGCCGCTGTCAGGCAAAGGCTCCTGCTCTGTCCAGATTAGAGCTCCCCTCCCCCACGACGGCCTTTCTAACCATGGGGCACTTCCCGTCAGTGGCCCAGCCAGTGGCTGAGGACCACGCTCTGCCCGCTGCCCTCCCCAGCTCACTCAAGTACACAGCCAAGGAGATCACCCTGAGCCTGAAGCGGGAGGAAGAAGATGGCCGCTCGTACCCTGTGGAGTGGATCATCATCGACCCCGAGGGCTTCACAGGTGCTGGGAGCAGCAGCTGGCGGGTGGGCAGGTGGGCAGCTGGGCAGGCCCCTCAGGACCTCGCCACAGATGCACATCCAGTCACGCTGACCCCCCCGAGGTGCACATCTGCGCACCCCTGACACGCACACACTTGCACCTACCGACACAAAGCCAGTTGGCTGAGAGGAAAAGAAGCCCGAGGGGGGACTGCATCCCAAAGGCAGAGGCAGATGGGCACAGTGCCCACCCCACCTCTGCCCAGCCCAGAAGACCCTCGGTCTGAGCAGGGTGGCTCTGGGTGGCTCACTCCACCAGCCCCTCATCCTGCCACAAGGCCCCCGATGGCCCCCTTGCCCAGCCTGACCCCAGGCACCCGTGTGCTGCCCTCAGAGAACGGGGAGTGGGAGATAGTGCACCGACCGGCCAGGATCAACGTGGACCCCAGTGCCCCGCTGGACAGTCCCAGCCGCCAGGACATCACCTTCTACCTGATCATTCGCCGCAAGCCACTCTTCTACATCATCAACATCCTGGTGCCCTGCGTGCTCATCTCCTTCATGATCAACCTGGTCTTCTACCTGCCGGCCGACTGTGAGCCTCAGTGCCTGGCCCCGGCTCCCAGGCCGTCTGGGCAGCCTCTTCCCATGCCCAGGGTCACCAGCGCAATGGCCACCCAGCCCAGCCTCTCATTTCCTCCTGGGAGCCAACTGGGGGTCGCCACTGCCCAGGGTCCAGGCATGAGGGGCATGCTGCCAGCCAGGGGGAGGGCTCTTTGACCCTGTCCCATACCCCTTAAATGAACAGGCCCTCTGAGGGTCCTCTCCCTCTTGGACCCTACTTCTCCCTCTCATGACAAGCTCTCCGAGGACCCTAGACAGGCTCTGCCAGAGCACAAGTCAGGTCTGCCATGGTCACCGTGTGGCTGTGGGCCTGGCACACAGGAGGCCATCGGCTGTTGGGTCAATGGGGGGACATGGGACCTCTAGAAAGCCAGGGCATGGAGACATGTCTCCACACCCCCTGGTTCTAGAAGGGCATGTGTCACCTACGCTCACTTGGCTCCAGAATATTTACTGTGAGCAGGCACAGCAAGTCTGAGACAAATGCCCCCCACCTGTGCCCTGCTTGAGGCAGGTTGAGAGGGGCATTGCACATGAGAAAGGGTGTGAGGCGGGGCCACGGACCGGTGAGCACAGAGGCCACTGCACAATCTGCTCAGGGCTCAGGCGGGACGGGCAGGGCTGTGCCGAACTGGGGCCTTTGAGTGCTGGGCTGGGAGCTGGAGTGTCACTCTGGGGCTGTCTGTGCAGGAAGGGACACACACAGATCTGTGATTTAGGAGGGCTGAGTGGCAGGGCATTGGCTATTGGTGACAGCGGGTGTTGTTTGAGGTCTTCTCCAGTGCCCGGAGGCGTGACCAGTGTTTAACACACACTCTCACTTGGTCCTCACAGCATCTAACAGTTGAGAAAACAGAGAGGTTAGGCTGCAAGCCCAGGGTCACCTAGCCAGGAAGTGTCAGAGCGGGATTTGAACCCAGGCACGTTAGCTCCGTAGCCTACTATGTTAATTAGGGCACCATGGCATTGTGCACAGTGGTGCACCGTCCACAGTGGGACCCTCTGGGACCAGAGGTCACAGCTGAGTCCCGGCTCCCCCAGGTGGTGAGAAGACGTCGATGGCCATCTCAGTGCTGCTGGCGCAGTCTGTCTTCCTGCTGCTCATCTCCAAGCGGCTGCCCCCCACGTCCATAGCCATCCCCCTCATCGGCAAGTAAGCGACCCCCTTCCTCCCCACACACCCGCCTCTCCCCACCCACCACACCACGCCACGCCCTGCCACACCCTGGAGGCTCCAGGCTGAGTGTGTGCCCACAGGTTCCTGCTCTTTGGCATGATACTGGTGACCATGGTCGTGGTGATCTGTGTCATCGTGCTCAACATCCACTTCCGCACGCCCAGCACCCATGTGCTGTCCGAGGGGGTCAAGAAGGTGAGGGCTGTCAGTAGCCCAAGGCTGGAAATTGCCCACAGGTCCCCTGCAGGAGTCTGGGTGAAAACTGTGGCGTGTCATGCGGGGCAGCGCTCCCTCCCAGGTGGTGCCAAGGCGTCACTGCTGCTCCGCCCGCCCGCCCGGGACGGCTCTCCCAGGTGTAATGTTACTTGAAAGACGCCAGGCACAAAAGAGCACACAGACTGCGCAATTTCCTCTGTGAAGTTCAAGGGCAGGCAAAACCAGTCGTTAGGATAGAAGTCAGGATGTGGCTCCCTCTGGGGGGAGAAGGACGTGATGTGGGGAGGCAGGAGGGAACCCTTTGGGGATAATGTTCCATAGCTCATCTGGGTGGTGTTTACACAGTTGAATGTGTCTGTAAAATTCCGTCTGGCACTTTGTGGCAGCTAGAAATGGAGTCACAGACATTTGGATGTGTGAAGGTAACCCACGTTGGTTAAACGACCTTCCTGTGTCCCCCTGACCTGCTGCAGCTTTTCCTAGAGACCCTGCCCAGGCTCCTACACATGTCCCTCCCAGAGGAGGATGCACTCGGCCCTGGGGCCCTGGTCCGGAGGAGCAGCTCCCTGGGTTACATCTCCAAGGCCGAGGAGTACTTCTCGCTCAAGTCCCGAAGTGACCTCATGTTCGAGAAGCAGTCGGAGCGGCACGGGCTGGCCCGGCGCCTCACCACAGCACGTGGGTCCCCAGGGGCATGGGGCCACCCAGCCTGGGAGACGGGGTGGGGCAGGCCTCATGCCCGCCTCTGGCCTGTGTCCACAGGCCGGCCCCCCGCAGGCTCCGAGCAGGCCCAGCAGGAGCTCTTCAGTGAGCTGAAGCCAGCTGTGGATGGGGCCAACTTCATCGTCAACCACATGAGGGACCAGAACAATTACAACGAGGTGAGTGGCCACAGGTCGCCTTGTACAGGTGTTCAGATAGTACACTGATCAAGTGTAGCCTATCTTAAGGGGGCAGTTCCCCCAGACACACACACCAACTTAGATGAAGGAGTTCACAGTGGGTGCAGAATGCAGGCCCCCCAGAGACGGGAAGCCCCTGCCTAGACCCCCATGGCAGCACGTTGGGCCAGGCACACACTCAGGTACACACACAGGCACACGGCTTCACATTCCGGACACCCCTTAGGGTCCCAGCCGCCAGTCATTTGCTGTCCCTGCTCAACTCCAAGCCTGATACTCCAGACACAGCCAGACCTTTAACAGGCGGCCTTCTATGGTTGTTCAGTATAACACAACTTTCTAAAATTTTCTCTTGAGAAAAGGGTGACTTTTCCCAGTTCACATAGGGGCCAGCGGCCACACTGAGCATCTGGACACTCTCGGTCTCCTGGACAGACAGAGTGCCCGCCCTGCCTGTGGCCGAAGGAGGGCCTGGTGGGCCCTTGTTGGGCACACGCACCTCATCCCCTCTGCTGTAAGCCCGCGGCAGCCCTCACCTGACACCAAGGCCACGCCTGTCACTGGGCCCCAGCTTGGGGCATGGGTCTGTGGTCTGAGGGCCTCCTCACCCCACTGTCTCTGCCCCACCCTGTCCCCAGGAGAAGGACTGCTGGAGCCGGGTGGCCCGCACAGTGGACCGACTCTGCCTGTTTGTGGTGACTCCCGTCATGGTGGTGGGCACGGCCTGGATCTTCCTGCAGGGCGCCTACAACCAGCCCCCACCCCAGCCTTTCCCCGGGGACCCCTTCTCCTACCTGGAGCAGGACAGGCGCTTCACCTAGAGTGGGCCTGCCCTGCCTGGCCGGGCCCAGCTCCCGGGGCAGCTCCGGCGGGGCTTTGGCCTGAAAGGGACAGGCTTCGGGGGTGGCAGGATCTGTGTGGACAAGGGTGCCTGAGAAAGGACAAGCTCTTCCCAGGGAGGCAGCTCCTGGCCCTGAGACTTGAGCCCAGCTGGTCCTGCAAGGCTGGGGTGGAGGGGAGCTGGGCCTCCGGAGACCAAGGAACGGAGGGGAAGCCCCGCTCCTCGATAAAGACGGAGCCACCGAGGTCTGAGAGTGGACACTGGCTGGCGAGTGGGGCAGGGCGATCTGGGGGACACGGGGGCCTGGCTCAAGGGCCAAGGAGAATGCCACTCAGGCTGGCCTTGTGAGACCCCTCTGTGAGAAAGACAGAGGCCTCTTTTTGCCTCCCCCTCCCCCAGGTGGGGGCAGAGCAGGTGGGCTCCTGGGCCCTCCCTTCCTGATTCCCCAAGCTACCCTGTTCCTGTCAACCCCTCAGCCCTGGGCTTCTGAGCCCCATCTGGATCTTCCCTCTGCAGACCCCTTAGGGCAGGAGGTCTTGGGCATGGCCGGGAGCCCTTTCTGCTTCGGCCACTCTGTCTGGGTCCCTGTGGGAAGCTAAGGACTGGGGTGGGGCCCAGCAGCCACAGAGGCCAGAGGTCAGCCCATCACCCTCAGCTCACATGGGCCACCGTAGGGCCCAGAACTCAGCCCCCCCCAGCAGTGTCCCCTCTTGCTCACCTGTTCCTCTTCTCCAAAGTAGGGTTGCCAGGCAGGATTTAGGACATACTTACATGGAAAAACTATTCACATGTATCTGAAATTCAAATTTAACTGGGCATTTTCTATACTTATTTGCTAAAACTGGCCACTCCACCCCAAAGTGAGCTCCCACCAATCTTATCCCGAGGGTGGAAGCCTGAGGCTGGGGGAGCTGAGGTTCTGTGAGGTACCCCACCTCCAGGATGGTGCCAGTGATCCCCACCTCCTATTTTCATACCCTTGTGTAGTGCCCTCCACACCATGCCAGGATTGGTCTGTGTGACCAGTAGAATGAGACAGGAGCGATGGTATGTCACTTCCCATGCTAGGTCACAGACGACATTGCAGTGCCCCCTGTCCCGCTCTTCTCTCCTCCTTCACTCTCTCTCTCCCTTGGGGAAGCCAGGAGGCATGACGAACACCCATGGAGAGGCCCACAAGGCAGGGAACTGAGGCCTCCTGCCAACAGCACGGGAGGGAACTTGGAAATGGAAGTGGAACCTCCAGCCCCAGCAGGACCTTCGGATGAGATCACAGCCCCATGACAGCCCCTGAGCCAGAACCACCCCAGTGAGGTGCTCCTGGATTCCTGAGCCCAAAACTGTGGACATAATAAATGTTTGTCGCTTTAAGAGACGAAGTTGAGTAGTTTGGAGTAGTGTGACCTTGGATGAGCCACTCCTGGTCTTTCAACTTCAGTTTTTTCATCTGCAAAATGTGCGTAAAATAAGTCTTGCTTACCGGATGTTGCGAAAACCAAATTTGCTAGTTGGCATGAAGGTACTTATATATGTCCTGCAAATTAAGGGGTGGTGATTTATCTCGTTCCTCATTTGAGGACCTCAGCCACGGAGGATGGGCCCCTGGGGGCTCTCTGGAGGGTCTCCTACCTCCAAGCCTGGCGTGGTGACTGAGGCTTGGAGCAGGCGCAGAGGGCCCAATTACTCACCTCCTGAGGTCCAGGCTTACGGTCTTCACAGCTCAGCCCATTTCCCTCAGAGGGTGTCCATGACCTCATGAGCTGAGCTATACAGAAGAGGACATGTTTAGTCTTGGAATGGAACTGAGGGAAAAGACCCAAACTGACCCTACCTACTTCTGCCTTCCGATATAAGTCATCCACAAATTCAAGGTACATATTTTTCCCTTTGAATAGGAAAACTAGCTCGGACTTACACCTGTCCAATGAGCAGAAAGTCCGGGCCTTCCCTGGAATCATCCACCAATGCCGTCCACCAGCTCCCACAGGGTCCCTATCTCGCACAAAGGTGAGAGGGGGCCTGGATTAGGATCCTCGGCCACTGTCATTGCTTCTCTCTGCCACATGGTGGTGCTGTTGGCAGGGGGTTTGCCACATCCCAATCCACAGGTGAATCCTCAGTGGTGTCAGGCCCAGCTCAGGTAGCGTGAGCCTTCCAGAAAAGACAATCCCCAAATGCCACACCCAACCAAAACTGCCTGTTGTACAGGTTCCCAGAGTCACAGCGGGTCCCGGAACAGCACCCACTCCCCCAGCACTCCAGCTTCAGGGTGATGTGAGGGATGGTTCACTCTCTGGGTGACATGGAACCCTATCATCTTTCCCCCACAGGAAGTCACACCCACAGGGGCCGGCTTTGCATGAAGCCAGGGCTGTCCCTACACACTCTCCCCAGACCAGCTGGGCTACTCGCCCCCTTTCAAAGTGTGATGAATCCATTAAGAATGCATTGGGCTGCAAGGAACAGAAAACCCCTAGAACCATGGTTTAAATAGGCAAGGTTTCCTCTTTCTCACATGATAAGAATCGCAGGGCAGTGGTGGCAACATTAGCTCAGCTGTCCCACAAAGCTATTAGGGACCCAGGCTTGTTGCCCAGGTTGCAAGCTGATGGCCACAGCCCCGCACTTCAAGGCAGGAAAGGGGCCAGCTGTTTCTGATCCTTTTCATCAGGAAGCAAAAGTTCCCTCTGAAGCCCCTCAGCAGATGTCTGCAGACACACCATTGGTCAAGATGTTACCACACGGCCGCTCCTATCTGCAAGGGAGCCTGGGAAATGAGCATTTCACTTTTCCAGCCTCTAGAGTAGAAGGTGGTGATGGAGTCGTTGTTAGACAATAAATGATGCCTACAGAAGTTTTTCTCTTGATGGGTCCCATACGTCCCCCTTTACCCCTCCAGAGTGGAAACCACCACTCCTCCAAGGCGATGCACGCTCCTGAGGACCAAGGAGACTTCTCAGCCTCTCTCCCAGAGCAGAGAGAAGGGGAGAAAACAAGAGTTTAAATCTTCATACATAGGGAGGTGGCATAATTCAAACCAGAGGGAAGTCAGTCTCCATCATCTCCCTTTTCCCTCCCGCCCAAACACTTGTGGAGAGGAAGAAGGCAAAGTAAAAAATGCTGAGGCATCAGCTGGACCACCTGTGCTTCGGGTGGTGCTGGGAAAGGGGAGGGGGATGGGTGGCCCATTATTGAGCAGAAGCCATTAATGATCTTTGGCAAAGTGTAGTTTTAGAGGGGAGTAGAGAGGGAGAGAGATATTGCTGTGTAAAATGGGTGAGGGAATTGAGTCTGGGGGCACCAGAGGGCAGAGTGGGGAGGAGGGGCCATTGGCTTTGTAAATTCCAGAGAAAGTAGCCTAGATGCACGGAGAGATCAAAGCCTGGGGTGGGGAAGCTGTCAAGGAAAACCAAGTGTGGGGCCCAGAGCAGGACTGAATGCAAGGATGGCAGAGGACCACCCACCACGTAACACGGTAAAAGCAGAATCCAAGGAGGCTGCTGCCACCACTACCGCTTCCCCCTCCAAGTCCTGGTAAGGACAGGAGGGACTTGTGGCCTGCAACAAGGGGCTGGGGTCCAAGCCAACCTCTCCTTTGGATCTCCAAGGACAGGGCATGTCAGCTGGCTTCCGGTTTACTGACACACATCAAAATGCCACAGACATCATTCATTTGTGGGGTGGGGGCCATGTTCTCAAATGGTGCTTTCCTCCAGACCTCAGAGGCACCTGCCACCCTGTCCCCCAGGAAGCTGAAGGGTGAGTGGCATGAATGGGAATCTGCATTTTCCATCTTGCCCATGAACTGGGACGTGCTGACCTGTCTGCTTGGAATAGATGGTTGGAAGACAGGTGGCTTGAGCACCACCAGCTCCCAGATCAGCCTTAGCCCCACCCTTTCTCTGACCACAAACCATAAAGTGGGTGGAGCTTGTTTGCCGGCCCTTCTAGGTTCCCTTGTTCGACTCTCAGAGGGGCTGTTACTTCAATCTTTCATCTGCCCAACTGGACTGTGAGTTCCTGCGAGCAGCTCAGGTGTGTCCTGGGTCCCCCCAGCCTAGCGCTGTGCCAGCCATGTACTAGGGACACTTTATAAGTCTATGGATGATTTAATAAATACTGAGGTCCCATGGAGGAGCCCTCATTCAGGGGCCATACTATTCACAAGGGCCCCAAGTTTCAGACCTTTCTCAGCCCTCCTTCCTACAAAGCTTACCATGCTGGGACCCATGCCTCAGAGACACAGGAGGACCCTGATCTGACACCTAATTTGTGTTCAGGTGTCAAAGCCTGGGGGGATATAATGCATCTTTCTTGTAGGCATTTTGCCTTCCAGTGTCTTGGCCCAGTGGAGTGACCCATTAGATGTCAGGCTGGTGGGAGAGGTTTGGGGTCCTCAACCATGTCATGGAGAAACTCAAGTACAAAGCATGCCTAACCAAAAGCCTTCACACCTCCCCAGATCCTGACACACTGGAGGGAGCGGGAGGAGGAAGGCTTCCTAAGCGCTCTGCCTTCTCTCCCATACCACGTGGCCCTGGCTACATCCTCAGCTCCCCGGTTGGACCATGAATCTGGGACAACTGAGTCTGAGTAGGGATGGAGGCTGGACCACCTCTGTTGGGGCAGGCGGGGCCCCTCTGTCCCCTCCCCAGCCCAGGTAACCTGAGCCTGGCATTCTGTCCATCCCAGAACAGCTGACAGTGCTGTGGTCAGACAGCTGGTGGGGCTGGGCCAGCCTGGCCGGGCTGGCTGGGGTGGGAGTGTGGGCTGTTACATGAGACCCAGAGTCTGCATCTCTTGCCTCAGACCTGGGGAGCTGCCGTCCCCCCGTCACTGCGAAGAACTGTGACACCATGCACGGGGCTCAGGGGCGGCTGTTTCTCCTGCCACTGCTGGCTATCTGCCTGGGTGTGGACACAGGGGCCTGGGGGCCTGGGGAAGACTGGAGCGGGGTCCAAGGCCTCAGGAGATGGAGGGACTGGAGGGCTATTGGAGCCTGCTCCCCACCCCAGCTCCCTGTCTTTCCATGCCACATCCTCCCAGGCCTCCTCCTTTTTTGGCCCCCAAGCCTTGCACCCAGGCTCACCGCTGTCTGTTGCAGGAGCCCAGGGCCGGAACCAGGAGGAGCGGCTGCTGGCCCACCTGATGCACAGCTACAACCCCCACCTGCGGCCCGCTGAGCGGGGTACGGACGTGGTCAACGTCAGCCTGAAGCTCACCCTCACCAATCTCATCTCCCTGGTGAGCCTCAGGCCTGTAGAGGGCAAGGGAGGAGGGGCCAGGGCGCTGGGCCTTGGGACCTGCCGGGAAGAGGCCGGGGCTAGCCCCAGCAGCAGGGGTGGGCCCCACAGGGGAGAGGCCAGGATGCTGGAACACTCCCATGGAGGCTGCCCCAGAGGCTGGGGTCCTGTGGGACCCAACAATGGCCTGTAGGGACTGATATCTGAGGAGGGCAAGTGATGGGGGTTATACCTTACTCTGTACCCCCAGAACGAGCGAGAGGAGGCCCTTACCACCAACGTGTGGATAGAGATGGTAAGAGATCACCCCGTCCCCCTCTTTCCCTCTATCAGGGCTCCCCACCACAGGGCCCCAAGGCCCCCCCTTTCTGTGCCCCCTGGGCTGGGCTTCTGCTCCTGGGGGTGCGGTGTGACAGAAGCAGGGGCCTGGCCCCCCTCTCCCTGCAGCAGTGGTGTGACTATCGCCTTCGCTGGGACCCACAAGACTACGAAGGCCTGTGGGTGCTGAGGGTGCCGTCCACCATGGTGTGGCGGCCAGATGTCGTGCTGGAGAACAAGTGAGGAGGGGGCACAGGCAGGGGTGGGGGGACAAAAGGACACAAGGACAGGGCCTAGCAGGACAAGGGAGTGTCTGGGAAAAAGGTGACAGGGTGCAGATCGGAGGCCCTGCAGGAGCGCAGACTACTGGACAGAGCAGGTGCAAAGGGCCAGCCCGGGGCCACAGCTGATTGTAGGCCCTGGCTCCGTCACCTCTGCCTGGGTGGGCCACTGCCCTCCCTCTCACTCGGGACGAGGACAGCTCCTAGAGCAGCTTTGGGAGTCAGCAAGGCAGGAGAAGCGCTGCACTCAGCCCGGGCACCTGGCAAGAGACGAACAGGTGTTCGTGGCTCTTATGACCACCACTGAAGACAGCGGGGAAGGGGGGGTGGCAGTGAAGGGATGGGGGCCTGGAGAGCCTGGTGGGGGTGGGGGGAGGTGCTGGGAAGGTGGGGGTTCCTGTGGCCAGGTGGGGACAGAAAGGGGCATGGCCCCGGGGAGGGGCTAGTGTCCCCAGGCCCGGGCTGTGCAGGGCGGGGGCTGGCCTGGGGTGTGGGTCTCAGCAGCCTCGCGGCCGGCCTGCCCGCAGCGTGGACGGCGTGTTTGAGGTGGCCCTCTACTGCAACGTGCTGCTGTCTCCGGACGGTTGCGTCTACTGGCTGCCTCCTGCCATCTTCCGCTCCTCCTGCCCCGTCTCCGTCACCTACTTCCCCTTCGACTGGCAGAACTGCTCTCTCGTCTTCCAGTGAGGCCACTTATTGGGACGAGGGGGGCTTAGGGAGCTGCCCTAAGAGGGGCCCTGTCTGGGTGGGGACAGGAGACTCTGGCCAGGGGCCTGGCTCCATCTCTCCGGGCATCAGTGCACCTGCAGACACCTACATCGCTCCCTGCTGAGCCCCAGTCCCCTGACTCATCCTCCTTTACTGCCTCAGTTTCCCTGCTTGTGCCCCAAGGGGAGAAATGAATGTCTGGGGTGGGTGGGTGAGAGGGTATACACATGCCACAGCATACATGATACACACAACGTGTGCACCACACAAGACCACCACACCCCACAGCCCAGCAGAGAGGTGGGGCTGCCTCAGTTTCCCCATCCATGCACACGGAAGGGGGTCTGGGTGAGGGTCCTGTCTAGTTTAGAGAAGCAATCTTTTCACAGGAAGACCTTGCAGGGAGACCCTCCTCAGTAAACAGACCAAGAGGTTTTCTCTGTTCTGACCATTGGCCTCTCCTGCCTGAGAGGCCGTGGAAGAGTGGAACACAGTAACCCTGGGCCTTGGACACCAGGCGACCTCACTGAGCCACAGCCTCCTGTCCCTTCAATTCCAGTTTCCCTGGGGCCCCAAAGGGCCCTAATGCCCCCTCATCTTGCTGCCAGGATTTTGTGGAGAACTCAGAAATTATTGGCTGCACTTTTTTTTTAATCCTCTCCTGGTGATATGCCTATTGGCCTTTAGAGAGGGAAAGGGAGAGAGAGAGAGAAACATCGATGTGAGAGCATCGGTCAGTTGCCTTCCGTACGTGCCCTGACCGGGAATCAAACCTGCAACCTTTGTACAGGACAATGCTCCAACCAACTGAGCCTCACCAGCCAGGGCTGGCTGCACTTTCTGAGGCAAAACTGCGCACAGACGACTATACCGTGTACCTCACAGGTGGGCCAGACACACTGTCCTCTCTGCTCCCATCCCCAGGTCTCAGACCTACAGCACCAACGAGATCAATCTGCAGCTGAGCCAGGAAGATGGTCAGACCATCGAGTGGATTTTCATCGACCCTGAGGCCTTCACAGGTAACCTCCACCCAGGGCCCCTGCTGGACCTGGCTGTGGGGACAAGCCTAGACCAAGACCACGCCCCCTCCCATGTACAAGATGAAGACTAAGCGAGCCATCAAGTGGGGTTTTTAAAGGCCCTACAAAGTTCTGATAGTCCTCGTGATAACGACTCCCATTTTGGAGGGAGGGGGATTAAGTATCTGATTTCTCTTGCTGTTTCTGCCCCTCGATGGCAATCGTTTGGTCACATGAGCGCTGCAGGGGTCTGCCCAGCCCACTGCCTGTGCCCACCCCGCCTGCTGCCCACAGAGAATGGGGAGTGGGCCATCCGGCACCGGCCGGCCAAGATGCTGCTGGACGCTGCGGCCCCGGCAGAGGAGGCGGGCCACCAGAAGGTGGTCTTCTACCTGCTCATCCAGCGCAAGCCCCTCTTCTACGTCATCAACATCATCGCACCCTGCGTACTCATCTCCTCTGTCGCCATCCTCATCTACTTCCTTCCTGCCAAGGGTACCTGGAGCCTGCGGGAGGGGAGCCCTTGGCCCCGGTCACCGGGGACAGCTGGCAGGGCAAAGAGTGGCACCATGAGCCAGGACCGGGGCAGTGGGCTCCTTGTGGGGAGGGGGGCGGTGCCCCACAGCAGGGAGACTGGGACCTACTCCTGAAAGCCTCTTGCTCACCCGCAGCGGGTGGCCAGAAGTGTACCGTCGCCATCAACGTGCTCTTGGCCCAGACTGTCTTCCTCTTCCTTGTGGCTAAGAAGGTGCCCGAGACCTCCCAGGCAGTGCCACTCATCAGCAAGTAAGGCCCGTCCTTGCACCTGCCGCCCGCCTCCTCCCCCGCCCTTCTTGGGCACTGCCCTTCTGCCAACCCCCAATGCCAGCCCCTCACCCAAGGGATCTGGGGGAGCAGCTGCTAAGGGTGGGGTTGGCATCTGGGGAGGAAGTGCTGAAGGGCCAGCCCTGCCTCCTGCCCACCCCACCCCGGCAGGTACCTGACCTTCCTCCTGGTGGTGACCATCCTCATTGTCGTGAATGCTGTGGTCGTGCTCAACGTGTCCTTGCGGTCCCCACACACGCACTCCATGGCCCGCGGGGTCCGCAAGGCAAGGCCCCTCCCTGCTCATTCCAGCATCTTTCCAGCCGGTCCACTGACATGCCCCTTCCTCGGCACCCCGTCTCTGTGCATGTTCTTCACACGCCACATTCAGCAGCAAATCTGCCCTGTGTGTATCTTAAAGTATGTGCCCAATGAGTAATAATAATATCACGTAACAATAATGCCAAGTGGCAGGCACATTACACATACTAACTGATTTAATCTTCATAAAGCCCCGTGCAGTGGCTATTAGTATCGTCTCCAGTTTTCTGATGAGGCACAGAAAGGTTAAGTAGCTTGCCTAAAGTCACACAGGTAGAGAGTGAAGGAGGTAGTCTGGCTCCAGAGCCTGTGTGATCTGCAGCCCACCTGCAGCCGTCAGCTGGAGCCTTGTCACTAATGCAGATTCCCCGGAACCCACCACATTGTGGGCCAGAATAGCAGGGGTGGGGCCCAGGAACCTGTGTTTGGAACACGTGTGCTGGTGAATCTGATGTGCACAAGAGTTTGGGGACCAGGCCTCATTGTCTGGGACAGAACAGCCGAGCTGTATCAGAGCCAAGCCACTGCCCCTAGTGTGCTGCCTCCCGACCCCTCGCAGCATGAGCCTCTCGTGCCACCATTCAACTTCTGCTCCGAAGCCCAGCTTGGATGCCAAGCCACCCAGAACGTCCCCTCTGCAGGTGTTCCTGCGGCTCTTGCCCCAGCTGCTGCGGATGCATGTGCGCCCGCTGGCCCCGGCTGTGGTGCAGGACGCCTGGCCCCGGCCACAGAACGGTTCCTCCGCCGGTTGGGCAGTCTCGGGTGGGGAGGAGGCAGCCGTCTGCCTGCCTCGCAGTGAACTCCTCTTTCGGCAGTGGCAGCGCAATGGGCTGGTGAGGGCAGCGCTGGAGAAGCTAGGTGAGCAGAGGGTGCGGCACCGGGGACACTCCTCCCCGTGGACTCCTGGCAAAGCACCAGGCACCACAGAATAGTGCTGGGCGAGTGTACAGGTTGGGAAGAGAGGGGCTGGAGTCCCTAAGGAGAGGCCGCCTTCTCTGCCTGTCGCTCTTCCATTCAACTCACAAACCTGACCCTCTCATCTCATCAGAGAAAGGCCCGGAGCCAGCGCAGAGCCAGGAGTTGTGTGGCAGCCTGAAGCAGGCCGCCCCGGCCATCCAGGCCTGTGTGGACGCCTGCAACTTCATTGCCCGTGCCCGACACCAGCAGAGCCACTTTGACAGTGTATGCCAGTTGGGGGTGGGAGGGAGCTGTGAGTGCCTGGTGAGAGGCTGGGACCTGACATGGGGGCAGGATGAATGGGGTGACCATGGTAGGGCAATGGGATGGAAAAAGTAGAGTTGGGAGTGGGGAGGAATGGGGACATCAGGGCCAGGGGGCCATGGAAGAAGCCCGGTTGAGGCTTGGAAGTAGGTGAGAGGGGCCCAGGGAAATGGAGGCCTACTGGAAGGCCAAGGATGGTTCAGGGATCCAGGGCAGGCTTGGTGCCACCGCTGGTCATCCCACACCCCGCCTCCCACCCTCAGGGGAACGAGGAGTGGTTCTTAGTGGGCCGAGTGCTGGACCGTGTCTGCTTCCTGGCCATGCTCTCGCTCTTTGTCTGTGGCACTGCTGGCATCTTCCTCATGGCTCACTACAACCGGGTGCCTGCCCTGCCATTCCCTGGAGACCCTCGCCCCTACCTGCCCTCGCCTGACTGAGCCAACCAATTGCTGTTAGCCATTCAGAGTCTTATCAGCTGTGTTCTTCTGCTGAGGTCATGAGTGTGCTCTTTGGGAAGCACGCTTCAGGGCTGTGGAAGCCAAACAGCCCTGAGAAGAGCTGGAGAAATAAACAGACAGAGCTGGAGTCCTGGAGTGATTGGGGATGGGCTGTGGCAGGGTGTGCTGTGGGGGTCAGCATCCATGTGACAGTGGCTAGCTTATCCTGGCACTCCCCTTACTTCAGCAAAGCATTAGCAACTCTCATAATTTTTGAAGCCCTAACGACTCCATTTTGCATGATGCCCCCAACCAGGTAAGGTCCTATCCCTCCAGGCCTGGGCCTCCCTTCCTTTTTGAGTTCCCTGCAGGCTCCTGAAAGAGGGAAGTCAAGAGAAATGTGAACAGTAGCAGCCAATGCTCTCTCAAAAGAAGATGACAGCCCACCCCAAATGCCATCCCCCCCTCCCCGCCTTTGGGTGCAGTAAGCCCCCAGTACTCATCTGCACCAGTGATCTTTCTATTCATGTGCATTTTTTGCCATTGATCACAACATATGAGTTTTATTATCTTTTTCCATTAAGATAAGAGCTCCTCACAGCATCATGGAAAAGCAACAGTCACTATATACTTATGCTTCAGATGGACAAATTGGGGCCCAGAGTAAGAGGGGATTCCCAGAACACTGGTGGCTTTATGGTTTGGAGTCCAGAATTCCCAACTCTGACCCAATTTTAGACATTCTAAGAAAGAGTCCACAGCTGAAAAACAGACCCCTCTTCCTTCTCTTCTCAAAGGCCAGGGAATTTGCACTGGTCCCACCAAATGGTTAAGGAAGAGCTAGGTAGGGAGGCTGGGAGGTAACAGGGAACTGCTGGGCTCTGCCTTTAGGGAGGAGAGACCTTGACCAACCCTGCTTTGAGAGTACAGATGGGGCCTGATAAGAGGGTAAACTTGAGCAAGTCATTTGTGCCCCGTGAGCCTGTTTCCTCAACTGTATCTATGGGCACAGATATCAGTTCCTATCTACCCCTCATCACAGGGTCAAAGGTGTGGGTGAAGGCGATTCAAAAATGTGAAAGTGCCATGTAAAGACTTGACAATGAAACATTGTTGGGGGGAGGGTAGAGGATCCCGGAAATAACCCCTTCTCCCAAGTACAGGGTTGCTGGTTTGGGGGCTCAAACACCTGCGGGTTCGATTCCTTTACTCCAGTGTGTGCCCGCTGCGTGTTTGGAGCAGAGACCTAACCCAGGAGGCAATGTGATGATGGTGGAACCAGCTCAGGTTCCTGAAAGCCTCTTACGAGCTTTATCACCTGGGATGAGTCTCTGGACCTGACTGCTTCAGGGGGCGGAGATTAGTTCGGTACTCCCGGGCCAAGAAAGCAATGATTGACAATAGCTGCCACTTCTTTAGGGTTACTAAGCCTAGAGCCCGACACTAGTTATCTGGTTCACTCCCCACGGCAACCCGAAGAGGCAGGTACTATAGTACAGAACCGCCAGTCCCAAAGAGGAATAAACCGCCCCGGGGAGGCTGAGAGCCCGGGATCGTTCCGCCCGCTCCGGGGCTGGAGTGGGGAGGCGAGTCCAGGGCCCGCGCCCCCGGCGCCGCTTTGCCGAGCCTGCCCGCGGAGGGTGACTCCTGGGAGCCGCAGGCGGGCGGCCGCCGGGACCGACCTGACGCCGGCCGCCGGTGCCGCCGCCGAGCCCTCCGCGCAGCCGCCCTGGGCGGGCGTCCCGGGATATCCGCCCCCCACCGGGCCGGCGCGCCTACGTTCCGCTGCTCCCCGCGCAACCGGAAGTGGCCGGGCCCTAGGCGGAGGGACCGGCGGAGCGGAAGTCACTCCGTGAGGCAGTGGCGACGACGAGAGGATGAACAACAAGTTCGACGCGTGAGTGGCGTGCGGCCGCCTCCCGGGCCCCTTCCCCCAACCGTTCCCCGCGCCTTCCCCGCCGCGCCCGGCGGCGCCGGCCTCCTCCGGGCTCGGGCTGCGGGCTGGACCGGCAGGCGGCCGGCGGGAGGAGGGAGCTGGGGAGGCGGGGTGCACGGGTCCCGGGGACCCCAGAGCAGTCTGGGCGGAGGGCGAAGCGCGGCGGCGCGGAGAGGGGTGGCTTGCCGCCCGGAAGGCGATTTTCCGACGCCACGCCTCGGCGGGTGCGGGTGGCCCGCGGCGTGGAGGGGTTCGGGTGTTTCCTCTGCCCGGCTGCCTGGGATTTCTGAATCCAGCTTTCGTCACACGCTCCTGGCCTGGGCAGTCCCCTCTCCTCTCTGAGCCTCAGTTTTCTCATCTGCAGAGTGGGGCTAGCAGAGCCCGTGTGGCCGAGCTGTGGAGCTGCAGCGAGGTGGTGCGGCGGCTGCGCTCGGCACAGGGGCTGCTCGGTTAGACGGAGTCCTCTTCCTGAGACTCCTTCCTACTTCCTTTCTCTTCCCCCTCCTCCCTTCCACACCCCTTCCAGGAGCTGCTGTTTCTTGCCCAGCGGGTATACTTGTCATGGCCCCATTCCAGACTTCTGTAGGTCTACCTGTTTCCTACTTCCAGCAACAAACAATGTGGAGGTGCAGAAAGGAAATGCAAAGTGATTTTGCATGTTTCTCTCCATTGATTGTATCGTGAGGTAGATTATGTTCTTA
Source organism: Tadarida brasiliensis (assembly GCA_030848825.1). Classification (NCBI taxonomy): domain Eukaryota; kingdom Metazoa; phylum Chordata; class Mammalia; order Chiroptera; family Molossidae; genus Tadarida; species Tadarida brasiliensis. Next base: position 101,833,660 of record CM061265.1, read on the forward strand.
GCTCTTGTAGTAGTCTAGTAAATCTGTCTGCTCTTCCTAAGACCTAGATTTCCAGTCCCAGACCCACCAGTTACTAGTTACTTGACAGCAGAAAAGTTACCCAGTCTCTGAGCTGGGGTTACCCAAGCCACATTAGTGGTTGTGCCCCGCTGCCATACAGGGGTGTTATAAGGGTCACCTTCCATTCTGCTTTGCTTAATGGTATTTTGTAAATTGCTTCATGGTGATGTATAAGTGTAAAGTGGAATCACTATTTTTTTTTTTTTTTGGCTTTTTTATTTTTTATTAATTTATTTTTGTTACAGATGTTTCTCCTTTTTTCCCCCATTGACACCCTCCTCCCCAACCCTCCACCCCTTCCCCAGCTTTGTTGTCCATGTCCATCAGTTATGCATACGTGCGTATAAGTTCTGTGGTTTATCTCTTCCCTCCCCCCCCACCCCCTCTTCTGAGGGTTGTCAGTCTGTACCCTACTTTCACATCTCTGGGTCTACCCTGTTCCCCAGACTGTTATGTTTATTATGGAATCACTATTAATTTAGGTTGTGACCGGCTGCTGATATGGGGAATTGGTTTTTTTCCAGTACAGTGAATGGTGGTGTGCATATTCAGAGGTCCTGGGTTCCAACACTCCAGGCAGCTCCTCAGAAATGGGTCTTGGTTGTGGAGAGGGACCTTCTAGTAGTCTTTGGCAGAGCACCTCTACGTCTGCTGCTTAGCTGAGCCCCTCCCCTCCCCATCATAAACCCTGCAACACCTAGCACAGATCTAAAACCTGCCTCAGTGGAGCTGTCTGCCTAACCTGTACCCCTTTTTCCACTGAATTGAACAAATCAAAATTTATCCTAAGACACTTTAAGGGTCATCTGACCCAGTCCTACCCAAATCATTTGGAGATCTGCAATCTCATTTTAGAATGGTGGCAATGGCTTCCAAGGGCTGCTTGCTAGGTATATTTCTTATATTATTTCTACGTCTAACAACCCTGCAAAGGGGATCTTATTACCTCCTTTTACAGATAAGGAAAATGCAGGTCTCTGAGGTTAAGTAACTTGCCCACAACAACAGAAAGGGCCATATGGTGGGATTCAAACTCAGATTTGTTCTTTAACCATGACTCAAGCACCTCTTGACAAAAATTAACCAGGGTCATTTTTAATTAATTCTAATTATTAACTATTCCTTATAATGAGCCAGAATTTTTTAACATCTGTCTTCTAGCTATGCAGGAAAAAAACAAAGCTTTCTTTCATTTGAAATTAGCAATCAAAGAGAGCACTCCTGCCCCTAGTTTTGCTTTTGTTATTGCTTTTGTTTTTCACAAAAACGGCAGTTTTTAGACCTTGTTACATATTGGCTTCTGCACTCTTCACTAATGGTTCCTAAGGACTTGGTTCAATTTGCCAGAATCCTGAAAGTTCAGTGCCTGGGGTTGAATACTGTAGTCTAATCTGATGGGCTCCAATTAATGAAGAACTCGAACCTCCTTTACTGTGTGGGTTCCACTTCTACAAATGTAACCGAAAACTGTAATTGCTCCCCGCCCCCTACATCTATCAAGTCATTAGCCACCATTGCCATTGAGCCTATTCATATGCAAAACCCTAAGATGCTTTCACTGTACTGCAGTCCCTACTGTGATTAGCTTGGTTTTCAGATCTAGATGCCAAACTTGATTTTGTCCCTCCTCTGTCTTTGTTAGCTTTGGCCCATTCTTAACTATTGTCTGAACCACTTATTTGGTACTCATCCTATTCTGCCTTGTATTGCTTTGATTTTAGAAATCCATTCACTAAACATGTTTGTTTTCTGCCACTGTCTGATGCTAGACATATAAAGATGAATTAGACCAAGTTCTTACCCACAAGGAATCCGTCTAAGTCAGAAAGTATGAGGACATACCTGAGCTGGAGCTTGGTGAGCTAATTAGGTGCCACTCAGTCTGGACAGCTTCAGGGATGCTAATTGCCCACCTGAGTCTAGGGAGCCCTGATTTTTCAGTCTGGGTTGTATTTTGGCTCAAGTCCAGCTTAACACTTGGAAGAGTAACCTCTGGAAGATAGGGAGCAAATGACTTGCCTTAAGTGTAGGCTCAGAGGGTAGGTGGCTGGTTAGCTCTACCCTGAAGAAATAACTGCCCAAGATGAAGGTCCATAGGGTGTCGGAAAATATGGTTCAGGTATGATGCTAGTGCAGTTTCTTCTCGACCTGATTATTTTTGTTGTTATTTTTCTGTTTTCTAGCACTAATTAGCAGCACAACCACTAAAAAGAAAGGAACTTACATGTTTTGTTTGGAATAGCAAAATGAGAGATGCTGGAGGACATAGTGGGGTTTAGGAGCTGAGAAGGGAGGGAAATAGTTCAAGGCCCTGAAGTAGACTCTAAGGAAGAGTTAGGCTCTTTTGGGCCTAAGCAATAGAAAAACCCAGGAGATGTTCTTTTTTTTTTTTTTAATTTTTATTATTATTGTTATTATTATTATTATTATTGATCTTAGAGGAAGGGAGGGAGAGAGAAACATCAATGGAAGAGAGAAATATTGATCAGTTGCCTCCCACAGGCACCCCAGCCAGGGATCAAACTTGCAGCCTGAGTGTGTGCCCTGACCGGGAGTCAAACCCACCACCTTTTGGTGCACTGGAGGATGCTCCAGCCAACTGAGCCACACTGGCCAGGGCGCCATGAGATGTTCTTAATCAGGAGACAAAAATCTGGCCATGACAGTACAGCTGGGACAAATACAAACATTTATTAGGGGAGGTCCAGAAGAGGGGAGCCTAGGTTGGGCCTAGGGAGAGATTAGGAAATATTTCCAAGAGAAAGTGGCCCTCACTCTCAGTCCTGAAGGACAGTTTAAGTAGGGGAAGAGGGATCTCTGAGAAACCACATAATGAGCATAACAGAGGTAAGGTCAGAGAACTGCAAATAGGTTGATCACTACAGTGAAGGGAGTCTGTTGGGACCAGGCGGGAGGTCTTATTGGCACATGTAGGTAGAGCGGGGGCCTTTGTACCATGCTGAGGCCTGAGTGTGTGTGCCTCCTCAATCAGGTCCTTGGGGACAGGCACTCTGTAGTGTCTGATACCAACAGTAGCTGCTCGGTAAATGTTGGGGACTTGTGTGCTAGACAGGCTCCTTTTGGAAAGGAAATGAAACCAACTCAAGTTTCATAAGGGAAGGGGTATCCCAGAAATCCAGGGAGGCCAAAGGAAGCCAGTGAAATGACAGCATCACAAGCAAAGCCAGTCTCTATTCTCTCTGCTCCTCTGCTCCATTCCTTTTCCCCAACTGGCTGTCTCTGCTTTCACTCATTGTCTTTATTCCCTTGTGGCTTTTCTTGTGTGAAGACCCATATACCTGCCCCAACTCTGACTCTGTGATCTTTTGGATGAAAGCTGAGGAAGGAATCTGCTCATAATTTTGAGCAAGGCCCTGAGGCATAGGTTATTGGCCAGGCTAGACTGCCCTTTGGTCAGGTGCCCTTCATAGTCATGTCTTTTCCAGGATGGGGATGGGGACATTTATGGCACAGTGCCTGGCCACCTGGGTATATCCTGTAGCTAGGGCTGAGAAATGGGCAGAGCAGGGACCCCAACACATGGCTAGCTCATGAATTCTAATATTTATTGAATGCTTTTTATGTGGTAGGCAGTGACGATTCATAGGCCAAGAAAAGGTAAAATGCTTTACAAAAGGTTTCTGTATCTGTGCAGGGTAATATCTGAGTTGTAATTTGAGCATTTCTAGTACCTTTCTTAAGAGTTGCCTAATTCCATTTGACTAGATAGTCATTAGGGCCAGAAAGGTGATTTCAGAGAATATCCATGACAAATTAATGGTCCAGCTCTAGACTAAGCAGCATTCTTATTATCTTTGTGAACTCACCTTCTGTTTTTCTTTTTGTCTGAACCCAGTGAACGTCAGGTATACCTGAAAGCCTTAGGGTAGTTTCAGTTGCTCCTAAAAAGGTAGCTCCTAAAGTATATTTGACTGTACTTATAAGGCAAGAAGTCATTCATTTCTTCTTAGTCCTTTTTTTCCCCATCTATCATTGATTCAGCATCTTCCTGCCCTAAGTGCTGGAGATACAAATATTAATAAGACACTGTTCTAAGAGATCCCTCCATCTACTAGGAAAAACAGATGTGAGAGGAATGGCACCTTAGACTGAGGGGTAGTGTTTGCAGATAGCACAGATGTGAGAATATAGATTACTTGAGGGGGTGGGGGTGGATGCTGGCTGGCAGGCAGGAGTCAGATTCTAGAGTATCTTACATTTCATTGTACTTTAACCTGCAGAGTGGACATCAAAGGGCGAGGGACAGTTAAGAGTTTTAAGCTTGGAAGTGAAACGGGCCATTTGCACTTAGAAAGATCATGCTGGTGGATATGTGGAGGATGGATAGAGGGTGGAGTTGATTTGTGTTGAGAGACCATTTAGGAATTTATTGTAATAATTGAGATGACAAGAAGAAGGCCTGGGCTAAACCAGTAGCAGTGGGGAAGGATAGGAGAGATGGTCATAAGTGGCAAGAAGGATAGGTAAGTTTTTAAACTTCATTTGAATTGCCAAAGCAGTTACTTAATCCAGACACTCTTCTGATTATTGACTATTTTTGGTCAAGAAAACCATCCCTTAAACTGCTTACCTCTTGCTTCTTTGTGCAGCCTGTTAGGAAACTGGAAAATGGTGCTTTCTGGAATTCACACGTTAGCTGATGGGCATTTCGTTTTTGTTTAATCCCCCTCGTTGACTTTCTACATTCCCTTGCCCTTCTCCCATTTCATTGCCGGTATTTTGAGTGACTTTGGGGTGGTTACATGGTAGTTCATTTGACCTGGTGGCTTTGTTAGGTAAGCAAGAATCAGTTCAGTCATGGGATAACATTGTTTTGCCTTTCTACTTAGATTGAAAGATGATGACAGTGGGGACCATGATCAGAATGAGGAAAACAGCACACAGAAAGATGGTGAGAAGGAAAAAACGGAACGAGACAAAGGTCAGAGCAGCAGCAAGAGGAAGGTGAGTTTTGTTCTGCACAGAGATAGCTGCCTTGGGTCTCGAGACTTGGTTATCTCATGGAATCTGTTTATCTGGAAGATACCAGATTAACTGGATTGCGCACTGTTTGTAATACCTGATTTTGTTCTCAAGAATCACTGGAGATCATTTTGGGACTTAGAACTTTTCCCTACCACAGGATCTTGAGATGCCGCCTTGCTTTCCCCCCACATTCTGCTAGCCCGAGGTAGGGGAGAATGACCCTGGAGATAACAAGGCGTTATTTGCTCCATAAGCTGCTGCAGAGTATTTCAAATCCTGCACATCCCTTGAAATTTTAGACTCTTAGTCAGTAATAGTCTAACCAGGAGTGGGGAAACTTTTTTCTGCCAATGGCCATTGGATATTTATGTTCGGGAGCCATACAAAATTATCAACTTAAAAATTAGCCTGCTATATTTGATCAGGCTAGTTTGGTGAGGTGTGTGGTGTTAGCTGGTATTGATTTCGTGGGCCTTATGTGGCCTGAGGGCCAGTCGTTCCGCACCCCTGGAAACTAGAAGTGAGTTGGGAAAGAGAAAACTTAGCCCTCGCCAGTATGGCTCAGCGGTAAGAGCATTGGCCCGCAGACCAAAGAGTCTCGGGTTCAGTTCCCGCTGAGGGCACGTACCTTGGTTGCAGTTCGTCCCCAGTCCCGGTTGGGGTTGTGCGGGTGGCAACCATTTGGTGTGTCTCACTCACATCGATGTTTCTCTCTCTCTCTCTCTTCCTCCTTTTTCCCCTCCATCTCTATCTGAAGATAAATGTAAAAAAGTATATCCTCAAGTGAGGATTAAAAAAAAAGAAAGAAAGATAATTTAGAGAATGAGAAATAGATGGATCAACTTCTTTCTTGAAAAATCAAAGCAGTCGTTAATTGCTTTATTCTACAATATTGAGTACCCTCTAAATGCAAGCATTTTAGGTGCTAAGGGGACACAAAGGTGAATGAAACTGAATCAAGGAGCTATCATTTAATAGTGGAGGTAATAGTAGCTGACATTTATTGAGTACTTCCTGTGTGTCAAGCACTGTGCTAAGCACTTTACATCTATTAATTTATTTGATCATCTCAGCACCCCCATGAGATGATGATTATTATTTACCCCATTTTTCATATAAGTAGCTGAGGCACAAACAGGTTAAACAACTTGCCTTAGGTCACTAGCCAGTAAGTAAGAGAGTGTCATAGAGGAGGCAGTGCTGGACCTGGGAATATGTTGAGACAAGATACAAACATAAATACCTATGTTAGGAAGTAGAAAGTTACAAAAGCCATAAGAACAGAGGTAAAATGCTACAGGAACTTAGAATCAGTTAACTACCATAGAAATGTACTATGTGAGCAGAATCTTGGGCACATTGCAGGTAAATTGATCATGTATCCTTTTAAAATGGGTGTTGCTGTAAAATGTTTTTGCAGTCTCAGAGCATGTAAAAAATGGCCAGGACTAACACATCTTCTTTACAGGCTGTTGTCCCTGGACCAGCAGAGCATCCCCTGCAGTACAACTATACTTTCTGGTACTCCAGGAGAACCCCCGGCCGACCCACCAGTTCACAGAGCTATGAGCAGAATATCAAACAGATTGGCACCTTTGCTTCTGTGAGTACTTAGTGAACCTTAGTAATAAATTTAATGTGTGTATTTATATCATGTTTCTTTATCCCCCTGGTAACCTCTAGGACACTGGTTTCCTTGGTCAACTGGCCTGAATCCCTGAGGCCAGATCTATTCATTGTTAGGTTTCTCATTAGACATCCATAGGTAACTAGGATATGAATTGTGGAATTGATCAGAAGGAGAACACAAAAATAAAGGTTTAAGTCGATATTTATTGAGCCCTTACTATGTGCAAAGTGTCTGGGTTGTGGGGGATATAAAAAAATTTTTTTTAGCCCAGCCAGTGTTGCTCAGTGTATTGAGCATCGTCCCATGGACTGAGAGGTCCTGGTTCAGTTCCTAGTCAGGGCACATGCCTGGGTTGTGGGCTCGATCCCCAGTAGGGGGCGTGCAGGAGGCAGCCAATCGATGTTTCTATCTCTCCCTTCCTCTCTTTCTTAAAAATCAATGACTTTAAAAAATATTTTTTTAAAATTGATTTTAGAGAGGGGGGAAGGGGGGGTAGGGGAGGAGAGAAAGAGAACCATCAATCAGCTGCCTCTAGTACAAGCCCCAACTGGGAATCAAACCTGCAACACGGGTATGTGCCCTGACAGAATTAAACTCGAAACCCTTTGGTGCACGGGAGGATGCTCCAACCAACTGAACCACACTGGCCAGGGCTAAAATTTTATAGCACATGGTATCTGTTCTCATGAAGCTTGATGGTTAAGTCAAGAGTAAAGTTCAAAAGTTTCTTTTGGTTTTTTTTTTTTGAGAGTATGTGCCCTTAGCGGGAACTGAACCTGGGTCTCTCTGGTCTGTGGGCTGACGCTCTAACCGCTGAGCCAAACCAGCCAGTCTTTTGTATTTAAGAACCTTTCATTAGAGTTTTGGATCTGTTAGTGGTTATGTATAAAGTAGCTTCTTTTTCCTGTCTTCAGAAAGAAAAGGAAATCTTGCCCTGGCCGGTTTGGCTCAGCGGGTAGAGCGTCGGCCCTTGGAACAGAGTCGCAGGTTCGATTCCGGTCAAGGGCATATACCTCGGTTGTGGTTCGGTCCCTGGCCCTGGTCAGTGTCATGCAGGAGGCAACCAGTCAATATGGCTCTCTCACGTTGATGTTTCTCTCCCTCTTTCTCTCTCCCTCCCACTCTATCTGAAGATAAATGGAAAAATATCTGCAGGTGAGGATTTAAAAAAAAAAAAGGAAAATGAAATCTCTAATAACTGCTTCTGTGGATACTGTTAGTACAGGGAGCCCAGGCTCTGTCTTCTCATCCTCGCAGGTAGTTAGGTTTTTGTTCCCTAAGAAACTATCTGCAACTAAAACCAGTTGTGTTCAACAAAGATTATTATGCACTTCCTATGTGCTGTACATTCCATCTCTGGGCAGAATCAAATGCAGGCTTTCTTATTTTCTTGAAATTCTTGGGGTATCTGCCCTGTTTAGAATACAGACACTAGAAAAGGGAACAGTAATAGGCAGCAAATGTTACAATAAAGTAGTATAGGGGAAGGACACAGTAATTGGCACTTTGTGTAACTTCCTTTGGTCATTATGATAGCCTTTTGAGGTCAGTGATACTCTCCATATTTCACAAATGAGAAAAGTGAGACTTGTTAAGTGTCTGATCTAAAGTCTCAAGTCAGTTGTAATTTACTTGCCTAAGTGGAGGAACCATTATTGAAACTCATGTTGGGCAGGCGGTAAAAGCTCCATTCCAAAGCCCATGTTCTTTCACTCTTCCAATGTGCCAGAATGCATGACACAAAGTTCCAGTTTTTGTTTGTTTACTTATTTATTTTGTCAATCTTCACCCAAGGATATTTTTCCATTGATTTATAGATAGGGAGGGAGGGAGGAAGAGAGAGAGAAACATCGATGTGAGAGAGACACATCGGTTGGTTGCCTCCCAAATGACACCGACAGGGACTGGGGATCGGGATCGTACCTGCAACCAGGTATGTGCCCTTGACCCAGAGTAGAATCTGAGACCCTTCGGTCCAAGGATGGATGCTCTAACTGCTGAGCCAAACCACCAGGGTGAGGCTCCAGTTTTTAAAATGTTTGTTTACTAGACAAGCTATATTTATTTGTTTATTATTAATCAGGTATATTACACATATAACTGATGACCAGGTCATCTGATTACTATACTGAGTTGATATATGCTCCCTTATCACTGGTAAATTTAAGCTCTTTTGAAATATTAAAAATAGCTTGTGCACTGGTGCATTTTTAGTTCAAGAAATGTTTGTTGAGCCCAGCCAGTGTGGCTTAGTGGATTGAGTGTTGTCCCATGGACTGAGAGGTCCCAGTTCGATTTCCAGTCAGGGCACATGCCTGGGTTGTGGGCTCGATCTCCAGTAGGGGGCGTGCAGGAGGCAGCTGATCCATGTTTCCCTCTCACATTGATGTTTCTATGTCTCCCTTCCTCTTTCTCTAAAAAAATCAATAAAAACATAAAAATAATAAAAATAAAGACTACCACCCTGGCCAGTTTGGCTCAGCGGTTAGAGCATCGGCCTGCAGACCAGAGAGTCCCGGGTTCGGTTCCCGCTAAGGGCACGTACCTTGGTTGCAGTTCGTCCCTGGCCCCGGTTGGGGTCGTGTGGGTGGCAACCAGTCGATGTGTCTCTTTCACATCGATGTTTCTCTGTTTCTCTTCCTCCCTCTCTCCCTTCCGCTCTATCTGAAGATAAATGCAAAAATGTCCTCAAGTGAGGATAAAAAAAAAAGAAAAAAAGACTATCACACTGTTTTTAAAAATCTTACTCAAAATTTAGAAACTTATTCATGAGGAATATTGATCTGATGAATTCTTTGTCTGATTTTGGTACAACCCAGGTACGGGCCCTTGACTGGAATCGAACCCACGACCTTTCAGTCAGTGGGCCGACGTGGTAACCGCTGAGCCAGATTGGCCAGGGCTGTTCTTTCTCTCTCAAGAAAAGTATATATGAAGTTACCCAACTTGTGAAAGGAGGGTTTTTGTTTCATTCTCTTTTGGCATATATATTAAGTTGAATAGAGTTTGTCATTAGCATCATCTCGGGTTAATGCTGCTTCAGTACTCACTGGATGTGTGGCAATGTCTAAAGTCCACTGTCAAGAAAATTCCAAATATCAGTGGCTTAAACAAGGTAGAGATTTCTTTCTTGTCAGTGAAGCCCAGTTTAGCAACCTGGGGCTGTTAGGATGACTGCTGATGATCAGGGAGTCCCCCCATCTGCCTCCACTCTTGATGTGGGCTGTATGTCACTTCCACATAAAAAAATAAAGTCCACTGTCATGTAATTCATTAAGAAAAGAGAAGTAATTATGTTGTGAAACCTTTTATTAAATCCAAAGCAGTATTTCCCATTTGTCCTTAATTCTAGTGTTTAACAACAAGTAAAAGTTCTTGAAGTCAGAGTGACTAAGAAGGCAGTGTTTTAAAATGGGAAGAGCACTGGACACGGCGGGGGGCGGGGGGAGGTTGTCACAAGGCTTATCTATGCTGGTGCTTGACTGTGAGCTGGGGCAAGTTCTGAAACCATTGTTTCAACTATACAATGAGTAAGGTAGTTCTGAGGTCTTTTCTGCACCTCATATTCTGAGTCTGAACATTTTTATATTTTTGTTTCAATTAAGAGTTTCAGAAACCAAAATTGCCTAAAGAGAAGGAAAAAAAAATCTTTCAAAATTTAATAATGTTTCTTGAGCTGCTTACTTCATCTCTCATGGTTTAGATATGAGATTGTGACTGTAAGGTTGAATAGTCTGGCTGTAAGGTTGGAGGAGACCAAACCATTATTAAAGCAATGATTGATTGAGGAATTGGGGATAGTTTTTGTACCTTTCTTCCCCACAACCCCTCTCCAATTCCTAATTCACAGTGAGCCACAGTTTCTACTGTGTACACTTGATTTCTTTCCACTGTGTTCAGGTGGAAAAATATTACTGCTCATTGTATACATATGACCACTTACTATCCCTTACATAGTTAAGCATAGCAGTTGCTGAGATGAGACACTGCATTAAAGTCCTACGAATGGTATTCATTGCTGACTTCTTTGTAACATGAGACTGCCTGTGTTCCTGTTCTGTAGAGGAACTGAAGGGACAGCCGTTTCACACGGTGTAAGGTCTCTTACTCCTCAGTTGCTGCCCAGATCTAGAAATATGACCTGAATCTCTGTGTACTCAATACCCATTTTCAGCTACACAGTTCTGGTGTCTTGCTGTGAGTTTGTTTAGAGCCTCCTGGGCACTGTGTTGGCAAAAACCAATGGTTTCTCTCTAGACTGTTTCACATCTCTTTCCTCCTAAAGTTGCCTCTTCACTGACCAGTACTGTAGGTGTCCTCTGGGAGTCACAGAGGAATAGGGAAGTCATGTCTCAAGGCACCACTGAGGAACAGGACTAGCGCGATGAGTGTAAAGAAGCATACATTTGGTAGAGAAGCGTGTCTGCTTCTCTAACAGGAATATAAAGGAGGAGCAAGGAGGAAAATGTTCTAGCTAAGAAGAGGAACTTAATAGAACAGACTGTTGTCGGAGGGGAGGGGGGTTGGGAGGCTGGGTGAAAAAGGTGAAGGGATTAAGAAGTACTAATTGGTGGTTACACAACAGTCATAGTGATGTAAAGTTCAACATAGGAAATATAGTAAAAAATACTATAATAACTGTGTAAGGTGCCAGGTGGGTACTGGAAATATCAGGGGGATCACTTTGTAAAGTATATGATTGTCTAACCACTGTGCTGTATGCCTGAAACTAATACAAAATAATATTGAATATAAACTGTAATTGAGTGTGTGTGTGTGTGTGTGTGTGTGTATACATATACATACATACATATAGATATATGTGAGTGACTTAGACCCTCAGTATAAGAGGCTACGTCCTGCTTGCTTTTGGACTGTCCTGGCCTTAGAAAGAGGCACCATGGTGTGGCCTAGTGTGTGTGGTTGATTCTATCACAGTGCTCAGTAACTAAGCAGAACTAAAATGTATTTCATTGTAGCTAATGCTATATTTGAGTAAACAGTCTTTGATCAAGAGGTGATTTGGTTCTAAAAAATACATTCAGACTGAGGTTATGTGGCACTTAATATAGTTCAGGACTAAAGGCTTTCCACTGTGTAAAACAGTCTTACAGATTTCATGGTTATCCTGTGGCCTCGCGGGAGGGTGCCTATTGACTGAGGCTCCTGGCTGAGGCTGGCATTTCTCACCTAGAGAGTTCTTGTATCAACAATATTACATTTTTCTTTTATCCAAATATACCATATGCTTTCATCTAACATGCCTTTCCTCCCACATAGTCCTCCAAATGAAAATGTATCCATCTAAAGTATAGCCTGTAACAGTGTGTCTCCTATGTTTATGCTTTTCTCTTAGATAAGTCTTGCATTCAATCAAAGAAAAAGAAAAGTCACATCTTCTGTGCTCTGGCGCCCTCTCTTCACAGGTGGAGCAGTTCTGGAGGTTTTACAGCCACATGGTACGTCCCGGGGACCTGACAGGCCACAGTGACTTCCATCTCTTCAAAGAAGGAATTAAACCCATGTGGGAGGTGAGGACTGGGGGCCTCAGACTGCTTTTCTGAGCAAGTTGGTTTTTGTTTGTTGGGGTTTTTTTTTAGCCCTGCCAAAGTTAAAAGTACTATAAAGTCTTCTCTCAAAACTGCATCGCTGTTTGGTACATCCTTAGAACTGGGGCTTCCAGGAAAAGACAGTGGTGCTGTTGCTTGTCTGGGTGTATTGGTGCTGGGTGGTTTCGAAAGATTGTTTCACCTCTAAAGTGGTATTGTAACTACATTAAAGGATGGGTTTTTGTTTTGTTTTAATTACCTTTATTCCCATAGAACTGGCTGTGTGTGTAGGATATTACCATAGTATACTTATGATCAGAGTGGGTAAAAAATAAGCTTACAGGCAGTAACTGGAGACCCAGAGCTGAACTTTATGCTCTCTTCCCCTTTGCTAAATCCATCTTTTATTCTGATGCCATGGCATTCTTCTATTAGACAAATGTGATCACACACACACACCCAAATAAAAATTTTAAATGTTATGCAGTTCTCCATTGCTCACATGATCTTGCAGCTAGTTTACCTTTCAAGACTTGTCTCCCATCATCTCTAAATCTTCTCTTCGGTGCTGCTGGACCTTCCTTTTCCTTTCCCTTCTCACACTCAGAGTCTGAACACAGACGTGTTCTTCCCAGTGCTGGCAGCCCCTTCAGCCTGCTCTGCCTGGCTGACTCCTGGGTCCCGCAAGACCCAGCGTAAATGTTTCCTCTTGAGTGTTTCTGGCGGTCTCATTCTTTTCTGCGCATGTCTCATACAGCAGCACTCGACAGACTGTACTGCTGTAATTGATGTTCTTGTCTGTCTCCTCAACTGGACTGGGTCTGGGAGAGATCGTGGCTTCCTGTCTGTGTTTATGGGACATGACACCTAGTCAGCCCTTAGCAAACAAAGTGAAGAATGACCTGTGTTTGAAATCTGACATCATTTCATTTTGATTCCTAAAGTAGTTTCAAAAAAAAGGATTTTTTTTTTTTTAATCCTCACCTGAGGATATGATTTTATTGATTTTAGAGAGAGAGAAAGTGGGGAGAGAGGGAGAGAGAAACATTGATGTCAGAGAGAAACATCGGGTGCCTCCCATATGTGCCCCAACTGGGGATCAGAGCTGCAACCTAGGTATGTGTCCTGACCAGGAATCGAACCCACAACCTTTTGGTGTATGGGACGATGCTCCAAGCAACTGAGCCACCCAGCCAGGGCAGGATTCTTTTTAAAGGGTCATTTTTTGTAATGGCTTGTATAGGGATCTTGTTTTTCCTTCTTTTTTTTTATTATTATTATTATTTTTTTAATCCTCACCCAAAGATATTTATCTATTTATCATCAGACAGAGTGGGAGGGAGAGAGAGAAACTTCGATGTGAGAGAGCCACATCGACTGGTCGCCTCCTGCACGACCCGACCAGGGCCGGGCACGAACCACAACCGAGGTACATGCCCTTGACTGTAATTGAACCCACGACTCATTGGTCCATGGGCCAATGCTCTAACCACAGTGCAACCAGTCAGGGCTTGTTTTTCTTTCTTTTCTGTCTTTTCTCTCCCTGCCACCATTTTTCCTATTTAGTTGAATAATTGGAAAGTGACAAGACCTGTTAGTGTTCATGCAAAAGAGGAAAGAGCTGTGAAGCCACGTTATAACCTTAATGCTTTCTGTCTTGTAGGATGATGCAAATAAAAATGGTGGCAAGTGGATTATTCGGCTGCGGAAGGGCTTGGCATCCCGTTGCTGGGAGAATCTCATCCTGGCCATGTTGGGGGAACAGTTCATGGTTGGGGAGGAGATCTGTGGGGCTGTGGTCTCTGTCCGGTTTCAGGTAAGGTCTGGGGCAGGTCTGGTTTCATGTGTTGCCTTTGCTCTCCTTGCTGCCTCTGGTTTGCTTTGATGAGTCCCTCTGTTCCTCCTGTAGGAGGACATTATTTCAATATGGAATAAGACTGCCAGCGACCAAGCAACCACAGCCCGAATCCGGGATACACTTCGGCGAGTGCTTAACCTACCTCCCAACACCATTATGGAATACAAAACCCACACCGACAGCATCAAGTACGTGTTGGGGGGGGTTGGGGGTGCATATCCCTAACCTTAGCAGAAGTAGGTTCTTAGTTGGGTCCAGAGGAATATGGTCATACAGGAGACTGACGGATGGAGAAGGGACAGACCAGTCTTCCCCTCTAGTGCTTCTGGCCACTTGTAGCAGCTCTTTGCTGGCGAGGTCCCGCACCCCTTGCTGTGTCACAGCCCTCTGCACAGTCCCTGGGCTTGGGCTTGCTTTACTGCCACAGGCTGTCTTGTCTTTCATTGGCTAACCACTGTCTTAAAATGAAAGACAAAATGCTCTTCTTTTTCTTGCCATTTTTTAAGATAATTCACTGAACAAGAAAGTCTTCCCTGTCCGCTCCTCCCCCCACTTTTGCATGTCTTTTTAACCTGTCAGTCTCAGTCTGTTTCTTTGTCCTGGGAAATTAACTTCTTATCAGGAATGTGACTCCATTTCCTCGTGTGTAGAGCTGAAATCCTAGAGGAAGCAGAGTAACAGTGTTTGTGAGAGTAGATGCTAAGAGAAGCGTGAACGCCAGCAGGAAGTAAGCTTCGCTTCGCGCTCTCCCCAGGACTAGGGCAGTGGAGCCAGATGTCCACACAGAGAGCCACTGTCAGGACTGCTCCTTCAGCGCCTATGTCACAACTAAGTTCAGGTTACTAGGGAGAAGTTGTGGGGAGTGGCTGTTAGGTTTTCTCAAAACTGGATGGAGAGCTGGCCAACTAGGAGTCAGGACTGTTAGGGTTAGTTCTCTCCCGTGACTCCAGCATCACTGTGCCTTTGGCAAGTCTCTGCCGCTCTGCTTCAGTTTCCCCATCTGTAAAATGGGGGCTAGTGATACTTTACCTAGTGGAGTTGTTGGGAGGCTGATTGAATCTTTGTAATGGAAGATCCTCAGGTGGAGACTGCTCTTACAGGGCCAAGTATTACTGCTGTCATCATCATCATTAGAAATAATGTCATCATAATGTTATTCTTATTAAAGACTAGTAATGAGCCCAATGAGGGTGTTCAGCAGACAGACCATTTGGGAGTCTTTTCCCATGCATTCACAGATAATGTTGTGGGTGGAGTTAGCTAAAACTAGCTGAGAGCCAGTTTTTAACTGGAACACTGCCATAGCACTTGGTCCATAATCAAATGGCTAGGTGTGACTCATTGTAGTCACCCAGAGTTATTAGCTGGCCATGGTTCTGGTTGCTTGACTTAGCAGTCCTGTGTTAGCATGTTTTGCTCTAAGCACATTTGTCCTATTCTTTGTTCTGGAGTAGAAGTAGTTGCTGCCCTCCAGCCAGACTCAGTCCAGGCTGGAGACATCCACACCTGCCTAGGACTCTTACATTCAGGGTTCCCAGAACACCACCCTCCATAACCCCCACCCCCAAGCAAGCTTTTAACCTGGATAGGAAAGGGAAAGAGGTATTTTTCAACTCTCCCTTCCCCACTTTCTCCCTCTCTAATACCCTGAGGCAGTTCTTCCCAACTTCTGTAGAAATGTTCAAGTCCTTACAGTCTAGGAGAGCCTGTGGGCTTTTGCCTTAGTCTGCTGCTCGCTGCTTTGTCCAGAGGTCTGCCTAGTGCTCCAGCCCTGCAGCTACAGGGACCAGAACACCCTCCTTGACCCCAGATGCTGCTTTCCCTTGCGCCTCCCTCTTTCCTCTCCCAATGTGCCAACCTTTTGCACTTCCACTAGAATGCCAGGCAGGCTGGGCCCCCAAAGGCTCCTTTTTCAAAACCTCTGGAAGCCGCGGTTGAATGTGCCATGACCCTCTCCCTCTCTGGATGGCACCATCATTGAAGCTGGCATCATCGGAGTCTCTTGTTCTGTTGGCGTGCTACCTGGAAGATCCTTCTGTCCTGGACAAGAGGAATTGGAAGAGCATTTTATGTTTTAAGAACAGGCTGACACGCAGCAGCTACAACAACAGCTGAGATCACTTAATAAATGGTGCTAAACTAGCTTGTCTCATGCTCTTGCTCTTTGTGGCGCATCAAAGAAGTGGCCTTTCAGACGGACTGTCACCATAGTAAGGAATGGCACAGACTTCTCCATGGAGGCCATCCGGGGATGCAGCCTCATTCCCATAAGCCCATTGTACAGGGTCACGTGGTGTTTTGCTCCACTTCTGCTGAGGTCTGACATAATGAGGTGACATCTAGCTCTCAACATGAGACCCCATTTTCTGGTACTTGAATTTTAGTTTCCATCTAGTCACGCTGATTAACAAGAACAGAGTGATTTCTGAAGTAGAATCCGCTTGAAAGGCGTTAAGGTTGGAAAGGGGGATCCTTGGCCTTTGCTTTGCTGACTTCGTTCGCTTTTACTTCAAAGGAATCTCTTGCTTGGAGGTCAAGTTTTGCTTCCGCCTGTGTGGCTGTCCGCATGTAGCTTCCTTGCTTGGTGTGAAGGGGGTTTTCTCACTGCCAGAGCTGCCCAGCCGCAGGCTCTTCGCCAGGCTCTCCCTTCCGCTTTCCCTTCAGAGCCAGGTCATCCTCCTCTTTGAGCTAGCTCTGCTTGCAGGGTCTCAAGGTCCTAGCCCCTCCCTGTCTCCCAGGGTTACTGTGCCTCCGGATCTGGGGTGGGCAAACATCTTCATCCTCTGTGAGGTTGCTCCTCAGGGTATCTGACACAGCACGTGCCAGCCCCTCACATGCTCTGTGGCTCGGCTGTGTGACCTGCAGCTCGGCCTGTAGGTCCTGACCTGCGTGTACAGTCGCAGCAAGCCCCATGTGACTTTGGGCTTTCTTGGGAGCTACCACCAAAACCAAAAAAAAACAAAAACGTTTTTGCAGACACTGGTCAGGTTGCCTGATAGCACCTGTGACGGTGGCTGTGGGCGTGATGTGGAGGTTTCCAAAGTGGCTGTTCCGTTCTGGCAACAACACCCCGTGCTTGTACCATCCTGACTGACCACCAGGCTCCACGTGGCCCGGGATCCCACAGAACACACACTGGGCAAGCACCCTGGGCCCAGCCTTCTGGAGGTGTTTGTGTCATTGCTTCTTTGTTGATTGCATATACAAAATGGGTTGACGTCCCTAGAAAATGGGGGATGTATTGGTATGTGGAAATGCCTGTTCTCTGTTTGCAGCATTTGTCAGAGAATTGCCTCTATGGCCTTTTCCCTCTTGCCTTCCACTATTATGTTGTGTATATTGACCTTAATTTCAGCTAATGTAACTGGACCAGGGGATGAGCTTGACGTTACCTTCCTGAGTAAGAGTTGATCAGAAAGCACCAAACTGACCTTGAGCCCCTCTGATCCTTGCCACATGTGAACAGCAGTCAGAACTGTTCTGCTTTGCTCCCTCCCTATGGCTCTCACACAGGGATGGCTTTGTTTGAGCCAAGGAACAGCAGCTGCTGGGACTTGAGAATTCAAGGGAAATGAAGGAAAAAAGTCTTCTGGAGAATACTCCCAAGTATTCTGGAGATTAGGGCTGCTGAATATGGTGAGAGGATTTTTTAGGAGCGGCCTAGATTTCTCAGTCAAGTGTGCCTCCACCTTGCTGTGTTTCCAATGTCCTTTTTCAACTGTTTGGTGTCCAGCCTGCCCCTAATCACACTGCTTGTGGCCTTTCCCTGCTGCGCTCCTAGGTGAGCTGAGAGGCAAACACTGCTGCACACGACGCCAGACTGCTTTGCGGCAGAGGGCACGCCTGCCAGCGGCTCCTGCCCGTGCACTGCCAACAGCAGGTCCCACTGAGAAATGGGAAACTGTTCAATGGAGTGTGCGCTCCAGGTGCGTGGCTCCTTCTAATGAGGCCAATTGCAGTTGAGGTTTTATAGGTTTGGGTCCCTGTAGGCATCAAGTGACTCACTGCATCCTCCGTTTTGAGAAGAAATCTCCTGACACAGACAGACTTGCAACCCAGAATCATGGGACCACCAGGATAAAACTGGGCGCAGCCATATAAAGCAGCACTGTCTTTTGTGAGGCAGTAACTCTCTGGAATAGTCCCAATGACTCCCTTTGTACATCTGGCCTGGATGGAAGAGGGGAAGACAGGGCCAGCTTCACTCAGTGGGCCACAGTGTGAGGGAAGTGACCAGATGCTTCTGCAGAGAAAGTCGAGGGTAGGTGACTTCTCTTTATTTCTTTATTCTAGAGGAGAAACGGGTCAAATTGTGGGGAATTTCCTTAACCTTGTCTAGAATTCATTATTCTTAAACATTGAACTTTGTAGGCAAGGGCCAACCATCCCTTCTGTTGGGGCTAAATCATAGCCTGGTGGCACTGGGTCATGCCAGTGTAACTGCTGGCCTGGCTTATGAAAGGTACTCCTACTAATGTTCAAAGTAAAGAAAGCCGGACCAGCAGGAGGCTGATGTCCATGAGTATTGCGGGCCAGCTGGATGCAAGGCTGTGAGCTAGGCTTTGGGTGGGCGGGGTGGGGGGCGAGTTCAGGGTTACACAGAAATGAGGCCTCTGCTCAGGGTTTGCTTTCTGGTAAGTGAGCAGAAACAAGGGTGGTCTGTAAGTGACTCTGTGAACGCTGTCATTTGGATTTGTTCAGAGTTCCCTGTAGGCTGTAATCTAGGCAACTTTTTTGGAAACTTCATTCATATGACACAGAACATTTAACTTGTTCTCTTATTATTTTTTTACCTTTAAAAGAAGCAAGTTTTAATATTACCTAATAGGCCTGGGGTGCCAGATGGAAATAGCTAGAGTACTCGAACCTAGCTTTAGGCAGTTGATTCGCTCTTAGCCAAGCATTGGCCCACGAGAGTGAGTGAGTGAACCAATGACTATGACCAGCTGTTTTATTTCCACTGGATCCGTGTGAGGAAATTTCTTTACCCAGATTGTTCCTGTTGAGGTTTAACATATGAGGAAGATACTTCTGAAGAAAGTGGGAGGCAGTTTAATATCAGAATGGGCTGGAGTCTGGAATCAGTGGTAGGTTCTTGGCACAGAACTGCTCTGTGTGGACTAGTGCGGGCCTTTCTAGAAACTAAAGGATAAATGAGACGAAGCTTCAACACAACTATATCATTTCTTGTGGACATTTAAGTTGCTTAAAATAGAATTTAACTCTCACTGTTAAGACAAGAGAGGGGTTTCCTGGGTCATTGCCCAAGCATCGGAGTTTGCTTTGCCTTTCTCTTAATCTGGAGTGAAGAGTGAATGGCCTTCTGACGTCACTCTTGGATTCACAAAGCTCGTCGTCATCGTGTTACCGTCACCAGAATGGGCTGTGGAAGAGATGTCTTGCTGTGGACACTGCTGGTGCACCGAGAGACGGGCTCGCTTGTTTGGTGGTCTGACGTTTTTCTTCAGTTCTGGTAGTACATATGCGTAGCTTTGGTAATTCTCTGAAGAAACCATTAACTGCACACCAGCCTCTTATTCTAAGAGGTAGATCATGAACTTACCAATGCTCCTGTTCAAAAGAGGGAAATGCTGATGAAATGCGTAAAAATATCGCCTGGAAGAGTGAATTGTGCCAGGTCCTGTTCAATCCCTCCCTATTTAAAAAGAAGAAGAAGAAAAGCTGCCTGTATAAGGCCTGGTAAAGGTGTATCTTAGTGGCCATAACCCAAGCCTGTGGTGAGTGACACAGTACATTGTCACCTCTGTAAACCAAGGATGGAATAATTGACAAAAAGGAATTTTAGATTTAGAAGCCCCAAATGACCCATTATATATAATTACCAGGGGACTTGCTAGACATTTTGTCCCTAATGGGGCTGAAAATTGACCCAGGCAAAAGGTAGGACATCAGTTCCTCTGCGAAAGCTGGAGGTGGGTAGGGATTCCGGGGTTCTCTTCACTGAGCACCACCCTGAGAGACTGAGTACTCTCAGTCACATTCTTATCCCTCCCTAACCCCCCATTTCTGAATTGAGTTAGTCAGCATGGAAGTTGTCATGAGCATTGTTCCCCAGAAATTTTTAACTGCTGTGACCTACACAGTCTAAATTTAAGATAATTACTTGGGTATATTCAGAAACAACCTGGTACAAATTTGGGGTCTGGGGTTAGAAGGGTCAGAAGGTTGGGAATGTGGAAACAGAAAGCGGTACAGTTTCCCCACTGCGTCTTCAGATATCACAATGCTGTTGGGTACATGCCTTGACCCTCCAGGTGGGGCCTGATAAGAGAGGCAGATTCTGCCACCTGTCCTCAACCCCCGCTGCTGCCCTTCGCTCCAGAGGACCGGAGGTTTCTCCTGTGATGGTTGAGCTTAGCTCTGACCTCATTGGCCTCCCTGGTAGACTTGTTGGAGTGGATACAAAGTCTTTCGGGAATAGTGAGGGCCAGCCTTCGCCACCGGAGCAGCCAGGACAGGTGCCAGCTGTCCCTAAAGGCGCTGGCCATCTCAGCGAATCCAAGGGCGAGTCCAGGTGGGAGACCGCGCTGCTGTGCTTCCGGGTGTTGCTGGGCAGCACTTGACCTTGAGGGTATCTGAAGTGGGGTGTGGGGTTGTGTGTCTGCTCTCTCTTTGTTAAAAAGCTTTTGATCTGAATGTGCTATTGTGTTTTTTGTCTCTGGTTTGCCAGGGCCTGGGAGGAGTTTCATGGCCTGGTGAACAGCAGCGGCCGCTGATCGGACGCTCCCCTCTGTCTCTCACACTCAGGGTAGGGCCTTGTCTATCTTCTCTGTAACCTTGTGACATACCTCTCAGCCATAGGACCCCTCTTCCCAGGGGTGCACCCTCCTCACTTACCCCCAACTTTGTTCTGCCAGCATGGAGTCAGCTCCAGCTTCTCTGACTGACTGTCACAGTTTGAGAAGAACACTGGCTCCAGACATGTCCCCTGGTGAACCCTGGGCAGGCTGCTTAACCTCACTGTAGCTCTGTTTTCTCCTTTGGAAAGTGAGGGTCCATGGACTAATGTGTCTCAGATCTCTCCCGATGCCAGCATTTCACGATTATAAATGGGCCACAAATCCTTTTTCTTTTGCCCACACGTGGCCATTTTTAAGCCATCTGGCAGTGTCCTGTGACTAATACGGGGTAGGTGAGAGGTATGTCTCTTGTTTGCTGGTGGTGTTTGTCAGTTGTGTGGAACCAGTGATAGAACTTCGGGGTCTCTGCAGTGAAAGGACTGGGGCAGATGCCAGGCTCCGTAGGGGACAGGACTCCGGGGTGTACTGGAACTGGACCGTTGTGTGTTTCCTGGCAGGGAGCGGCCCTGTGATGTCGAAGGCTGGGCCGGCTGAAGCACTCACTGGAAGAACGTGTGTGTTTCAGTAAGAGAGTGCCAGGTCCATGTCTGCTGCTTTAGCGGAAGTTGGGTGCATTTATTCGGGATGATAGCAATGGATGGAAGGACAGTATCTGCATGGGCTAGACCTGAGAGCGCTTTCCTGGACACGAGCCACCCCACCCCCACCTGCTGAGAAGTAGAGACTGTCTCAGAGTGCAACAGAGCAGTCAACTGTAGTAGCTGCTTCAGGAGCCCCCTTCCCAGGAAGAGGAGACCTACATCCTGCAGATGGGCTAGAAGAGAGGATGGCACTGTGAGGGGCAGAACAGGTGGCCATGGGTCCAAGGACTCGGGGGGTAGACAAACAGTCCCAGAACTCCTGCAGACACGCATAGTACCACTCATACCTCTTTTTTTAATCGTTAAATTCCCATATTATAAATTCTGTTTTAGATGAGAATACTAGATTTTTTTAATTGAAGTTTAAAAGGTTTCTCTATAGTCAATGTGGAATTCAGAGATGGTTACTAATACACGAGGGACGAAAACTCATCAGCTGAACGATACATCGATTTGCAGGCTGCAGCATGGATACGTAAAGTAAATTAGGTTTAGTTTCCAGAGGCCTGGTGCTATAATGGAATTGTTTTAATCATATTACCATATGTAATTATTTCTAAGATTTCCCCCCCCCTTTTTTTTGCTTTTAATATCCCTAAAATTGGAGTGCTTACAGTGAATGCGATAAAGATTTTTGTCATCGTTTAATTGGCAATGTTTACTTCTTAAAGTATATAAAATGATGATACCTTTAAAAGTCAATAGTATCTTAGGTTCCATGAAAAAAAGGCTTTAAAATGAAATTGGAAAAGTCAGAATGGAACAAAACTTAAAATTATTCCCTCTCCCTTTGGCTAACACTAAATGCCCCAGAAAAAAATTTCAGAATTGCTTTGAAAAGTCCTATCTGAGCATAACTGCCATTTTGCAGACTCTGTCCCCCCCACCCACACCCCCCGGTTTTTGTTATGGGCAGATGAAGGGGGCACTCTTGCTCTTTGAAGCGTGGACTTGGATGTTTGACAGGAGTATTAGAGTCTAAACAACAACAAAAACCCAACTCACCTCCGTGGCTGTGACCGTGGAGGAGGCGCTCCCAGAAGATGCACACCGAACTCACGCTGCGGGGCTCCGCTGCGGGCGCCCTGGCCTGCGGCCTCGTCCTCTGCGCTTTCCCTTCCAAGTCGATCGTGGTCTGTGAAGGAATAAAAACTGCTGTTTAAGTAATTCTTACTGAACCACAAGTACTTTTCCTCAGTTTATCTGATATTTTATGCCGTTATATATGGCTGCTAATATCTTAGGACTATTTCATTTGACCCCCATTACAAATAAGTATTGCCCTTTCAACCTTGGCTTCACTGGAAATCCCAGTGGGCTGCTGGGAGAGGATTCTGGTTACTTCTGTGTCTGGGCTGGCAGGCACAGAGCAGTGATCTATGGTTTCGGGGAATGAAGTTGGTGTGGTCATTCAGTGGGAGATTAGACATTGAAATTGGCCCACTGCACCTAGGAGGTTTGCAGTTTTATTTCATACACAGGAAGGAGAGAGGAGAGAGCCAGAACTGGCCTGGGGTGGACAGCTGCTAGCCAGGGAATGTTCCCCTGAAGAGCTTGGGTACTTAATGCTGGCCGATTTGTGACTGCGCTCTCAGAGGCCCCGCCAGAACAGACACACAGGCAGGGCTCCTCCTGGGTGGCTCCCAGCTTTCCTCGACGACCAGCATCACTGTGCCCCTGCTGAAACCCGCACAGGGCAGGTTTCTGAAAGAGCAGGAGGCATTCTTCTAAGGAACCGACCACCCAGCTCCCCCGTGGCCTACCCTCAGGAGCTAACTACCGTAGCTGGTTCTTTCTGGAGTCTATACTTGTCCATTTCTCTAGAAGTACAAGAAGGTGATCATTTTGAGGCAGAGTAGATTGGAAAGCTGTTTCAGAGTATTAGGGCCGCAGTTTTCCCCAAGTTGCCTGGGAATGTGAAGTTAGAAGCCAATTTTGATGGAGCTCTGCTTTTTCTGGGGCGCTGTCATAGGATAGAGGGTCATCCAGTAGAGAAAGAGTCCCTCTCGCTCCCGTGGCCTGTGCCTGGCATGTAGAAATCTTCTGAAATGAGTTAAGATACAGTGGAAGTCTTGATATCTGGAAGCCCCTTTAAATCAATACACTGGGCTCAGTCCCAGTGCTTATTTTACATAAATTCACAGATGAGAATGTAAAATTTTCCTTACTCTCTAAAAGATCTTTAGAATTAAAAGCAATAAAACCTTCCCCATAGCCGGTGCACCATCCAGCATTGCTAGGTGGCTGGAGGGGCTAGCTTTCAGGAGCTCACTCAGGAGTTTCTAAATTTTAGTTTGCTTTTCAAAGAACAGAAGCCCCTCTTTTTATTAAAAAACAAACGTTGCCTGTGGCCTCTGCCACTTCCTGTCTCCATTGTCCCTCTCCCTCTCCTAATTTCTGCACTACAGCTGGGTGAGGGGCAGGACCCGGGATTAGCTCCCAGCTGGTTTGAGTGAACACATTCCTCAGACTAGATTTGGCACCAAGCTATTCTCAACCCACTTCTTTTTTAGAAAGGCTGGACCAAAGCCACCAACTGCCACCAGCCTATCATTGTCAGGAGCCTGTCACCCACCCTGTCCTCTTTCTTTTCCTCTATATCAAACTGGAAAGCCAGCTGATTCTCCTGGCTGCTTTACTCTTTTCCCCTCTTCCATTTTACAGACAGACCTTAGAATGCTTGTGGCTCCTGAGGCTTTCTGACTCGGAAGAGATCTGTGACAATGGAGGTCATTAGAGTGCATATTAAATATCTAAATGGGGAATTGTTACAGAGCTCTTCAGTCTACGCGCCTAACCCCAGCACAGTACGGGGATTCTTCCAAAAGATGGTGACCTGCTTATGGTGGTGACAGCCTGAAAATGCTCTTCGGTACATCACTAAGCAGCTGAAAGGGCTGGTCCAGACCCTTGTCTGCCATCTCTCTTGCTCCAAGAGAGCATTCTCCGTAGTCAGAAAATTCTCTGATTCTGTTCCCACACCCCCACCTTCTAGTCACCCATCTTATTTCTCCCTGCGGATGACCTTTGTCATCCAGTTGCTCCGTGGGAATAGAGGTGACATCAAAAGGAGGAGGTGGAACCGAGCAAACCGTTCCTTCCTAACCACTCCTTTGTTAGAGTGTCCTCTGTCGCGGAGACTCGGTGTTACAGCGCGTCGTCCCGAAGCGGGCTCAGAAGTAGCACGCACACATCAGCCAAGCTTGCTTTTCTCTGCCTAGGACCAGGGACGTTCCTTATCCTTTGCTAGCTCCTTGTGGCACGTCTGTGGGGTCTGTCCTTTTGCAAGGCCTTTTTTAAACGATGCTCACCCCCATTCAGTTCTCTTTGTGTTAAGCCTTCAGCACCTTAGA
This sequence comes from Tadarida brasiliensis, assembly GCA_030848825.1. Taxonomy (NCBI): domain Eukaryota; kingdom Metazoa; phylum Chordata; class Mammalia; order Chiroptera; family Molossidae; genus Tadarida; species Tadarida brasiliensis. Next base: position 101,858,558 of record CM061265.1, read on the forward strand.
AATTACTGACGTGTTCAGTAGCCATTGATAAATGAGCTCCGTGGTCATGCATGTCAGTTACAGAAACACCAGTGGGCTTTGAAATAACATCAGCTTCTTCCTAGGCAGAGCTCACCCACGCCAGCTCGTTTCCCGTCCACCCGTGTGCTTGTCGGCAGGCACGCTGTGTGTGTGGTGAGGGCTGTTAGTCACAGTTGGCCTGCCACCAGCTGGGAGACCCGGCGGCAGATAGCGGGAGGAAGCTGCTGGTGGCCGGGCCGAACATATTCTTTCATCTGGACCCATCGCCCTCCGCCCCCTCAGCTGCAGTCATTTCAAGATAGGCCCGTGAAAGCCAGCGTTTCTAGAATGTTCCATTAAAATTAAAGGGAAATAATGACTCGAAATCAGGTTAATGTTCCAGAATTTCAGACAAATTTAAGTCTTAAGCACTGGGCCACAGCAGTGGGTAAGGTGAGGTAACCTTTTAAGCCCCTTCCGGTCCTTAGATTTCAGGATTCAAATGGTGTGAGCTGCTGAGATGTCGGATTTTTGGTGGGAATAGGGACGGGTACCAGTGGGTGGCAGCGCAGTCTGCATCCAACAGAAGGCATATCACAGGGCACAGCCCTGTCTCACACACACCCTTCTCTTTCAAGAATCATAGCTAAGTGTCTAAAGCGGAGGGTACCCAGATTTCAGAAGTTTTGAACCTTGCGAGGGTTGTTTGGTTGGCAGGTTGGTTGATTTAAAAAAAAACAAACAAACAATCATATGGTTCAATTTCATTTAAAAAGTGTGTACGAAAGAGAGAGATTTTCCTCCTGCTCTGACTGCCCAGTTTGCCCTGTGTCCCTTCCCCCGCCCCAGGTAACCACTGCTGTTGGTGTCTTGTGATGAGCCTTACAGAGTCGCTTTATGTATCTACCAGCGAACATGAACTATGACCTTAGCTCCCCCACCCCCACTTGCACAAGCATACTGTGTGCACACACCTTTCTGCACCCTCACTTACCCATTTCTCCTGGAGATCTTTCCGTATTAGTAGGGAGCTTCCTTGTGTTTTTAAGCCACACAGTGTCCCACTGTATGACTGTGCCATTACGTTAATATTTAACTAGTCCCTGTTCATGTGCATTTGGGTGGTTTGTAATCTTTTGCTATTGCAAACAGTTGAGTCGAAGTGTTTGGAGGGATTTGGGAGGCTGGTTGCTGTGTTGGCATCAGATTAGTAAGGAAGGATGGTCCTGGGCTGTGTCATGGTCACGAGGGCCCCAGAGCTGCGTAGTTCAGGTCTCCCCTGTGTGTGTGTTGCCTATAGATGATCTGTGTATTGAATGCTCTATTTTCTCCATTTTTTCTTTCAGGGACAATTCAAGCTTTCGAAATACAAAAATCACATTGTGAAAGTACACAAGCTGGCAATAATCCTTTTCTGTGTGTGTGTTTGTCCGAAACGGAGGGGAGGTCTCCAGCTGGTCCTTCCGTCTGCTCACTGAAGGGACGTCCCTTTTGCACTCATTCCTGGAGGACGGATCCTGCTAGACACCCTCCAGCATCGCTGACTTTATAAAGCGGAAAAATGGCAAACGTGACTTTGTAATAGACACTCTTTTTTTCAATGGGTTTCTGTGGGGGGAGTCTAGCCTTTCGTTTGGCTGTGTGCTGTCCAGATGCCTCTTGGGCCTTCTGTCGTGCTCCTCCCTGCTGTACGAAGGGCGTCATGACCACATGTACAAGCCGGAGCTGTCAGCTGAGACTTATCAGTGTTATGAATGTCTGTGCATCCAGGAAACACTTTTTGTTGGAGGTCCCGGGATAGCTGTAAATGCTCTCTTCTAGCTTTGCCATTAAATTATTGGGACATTTTTGTTTATTTTGCTCCCCTCTTCCCCCAAGCCCACCACCTTCTGAAAATGTGTACTGATTTTGTGTGGTCTCCTGCCTTATGCCCTCCAGTCTTCCCTCGTGTGGGACTCTTTCCTTCTTAGGCACTGCTGCACTTAGAATTGTAATCCAGAGCGCTCAGAAGGCATGCCTGTGCTAATTGAACTGGAGCAGACCAGTTTGCTAGGAGCAGGCTTACGGCAGAGGTTCCCAGGGCAGATCTGGAGCTGAGGGCAGCGTCTGAAACCATTCCCCAGATGAGCAGGGCCTCCGTCCAGCCTGCTTCGGTGGGTTCGTGCCCGCCCCTCTCTGAGGAAGGGAAGCAAAAGCTGGTCATTGACAGGTATTGATACTTAGGGTAAATTCTGTGATCCCGAAACTGGGCCATCCGAAGAAAAGGTGACCGTGGTGGGTAGCTTTCTTTGCATGGCTGTGCCTGTCTGCAGTGGTTGCTTTCAGTCCTCATCACCTGGTATGTGTGTGAGGCTACTGCGGGTATGCTTTAAAAATGACCAGGCGTGCTTCAGAGAAGCGGGTGATCTGGCACAAGGACTGCCGTCAAAGGTCGAAGAGCACCTAGGATTGAAATAAGTACTGAGTGCCAGTCCTACAGCAACCTCCAAGGAGCACTGTCTTACTAGGCTCTTGTGAGCAGAGATCGAAGTACCTTAAATTAAGGTCTCCTAAAACCTATCCTTGCAGGCCAGGGGCCTTAGCCACCCGGTCTCAGAGAAGTTGTATGAGTAACAGGCATTTCCTTATTGTATTTATATCACTCTCCTCCTACTTTCCATCTCCTGAACGCCCTCTAATTGCCACTGTCTTGGGGTGCTTTTTCCTAAAAGAACAGGAGTACAGGGGCCAGACGGGGTGACTCCATTATAGGTGAAGTTAAGCTCCAGGAATATGACTTAAACTCCAGGGGTATGAAGAACCAATTCCAGTGCCTGGACAGTTGTGCAGGGTCAGGCAAACAGCATAGGAGCAACACTGGCTACAGTGGGGAGCAAAGGCTGCCTCCTGAGGTGTGTTCAGACCCAGGGAGGTCTTCACTTTTGCCTAAACTCGCATTTGCCGTGGAAATTCCAAAGAGAGCAGACATTTGGATTTGCCCTCCTTTGGGCATCTACCCGACTCGTGTGGCTGCGTGTGTGTGCATTGTGTTCACGAGTGAGGCTTTGTCACACCCAGTGCTTCGGTGTGTTGTCCATATTCGTGCTGTTGCTTTTTTAGGGGCCTCATTTGTTCATTTTTGACTCTTGTGTTTTCCAGAACGGCTCATGTCTGCCCTTTCTCTTTGTCACTGCAGTATTTGAAAGTTTTTGTGTGTTTTTTCCATCAAAAACGGGCTGCCCCTGTGCTGGGTAGAACCAGAGTTATCTGTTGGGCAGCATCTTACCCTCAGAGCTCCAAACACTCTGCCTGAGAGCTGTGAGTGGGAGCCGGAAGTCTGTTCATCCGAACCACCCGTTCTCCAGCCTGGCTCCGCAGGCCTGTGCTGTGCTGACACGTGACACAGCTGTGGCTGTGGTGTCGCCTGTTCTAGAGACAAGGGAGAAGGTCCACCCAAAACATGGACGTTGCTGCTGGGAGATGGGCCGTCTCTTTCCACTGTGCACGGGCGGGCTATCTTCCCGTGACCCCTCTGCTGAGCTTTCCATCCCGAACTGGCCCCACTCCTCTCCAGTGCGCTTCTCATTTTGTCCTTCGATTCCTGTGTGTTTGTGTCTTCCCTGTGGCATTGGCAGTGGCAGTAATTTTCCACCCAGAGAGAAGCTTGTGGTCCATGATGCTCCGAGATGAGTTCCCATGTCTGCCAGTGGAGGAGCAGAGGCCACGGCAGGAGGGTCTCGCATTGCACTTTCCGAGCAGTTGCCTACTGCAGTAATAAATGGAGTATCCGCAAGATCCAGGTGTGGCCTCTTCAATGCGGGGGACATGGGGTCACTCGGCCCCTCGGTGCTGGGTCTTCTTTCTCAGTGCATTCCAGAACAGTATGCAGGATGGTCCAGACAATGCCAGTATCATGGACATAACTGTATTATAAAAATATTCTCTAATTGGTATTAATCACTGCTGAAACTGTTTATGTTTTTAATAGCAAATGTAGTTGTTAATTTTAATTCTAATTCTTTAATTTTAATTCTTCTCAACTTGGGGTAAGGAATATTGGAGTGGAAGGACGTTCAAGGAATTAGATTTTGAAGTAAGAAATCACTCCAGGCCTAGGCTTGGAACGTTGATTTAGATTCAGTAGCTTAGCCCAAAGGTGGACACATGGGGCGCACTGATGCCCAGTGCCCATGGGAAGGAAACACCAGGAGACAAGGAAACTTGCGGAGCCTCAGTTATTGTGTCTGAAGGATGTAAAACAATAGTCTTTTGTTGCTGTTGTTGTTAATCCTTGCCCAAGGATATTTTTCCATTGATTTTTACAAAGAGTGGAAGGGAGGGAGGGAGGGAGGAGGAGAAGGAGAGTGGGAGAAACGTCCATGTGAGAGAGACACATTGATTGGTTGCCTCCTGCACACACCCTGACAGGGGCCGAGAATCAAACCTGCAACCCAGGTACGTGCCCTTGCCCGGGAATCAAACCCGCGACCTTTTGGTCCTCAGGCCAGCGCTCTAACCACTTAGCCACACTAGCCAGGGCACAGTAATCTTGAGGCTCTGTTTCAGTAGATAGAAATGTCTCTGTGCGTATCAGTCATGGTCCAAATAGGAGACAGAAACCTTGCAAGTTATTTTTATAGTACAATAGGATTGTAGACCCAGTAAGTAAAAAGGGCAAAAAGAAAACACTAAAAAGTCAAGGAGGTAGCAACTCCAAGAGGAGCGCCTCTGAGGATGGAGGCTGCCCACCTCTGCTGGTATCTGAGCGGATGGAGCTGGTGCTGAGCTTGGACACGCCGCTGGGTTCGGCAGGAGCATGGCCCCTTTCTCCCTCCAGTGTGAGGCTTCCCCCAAGGGCACCCCGCTGGAGAAATCCCAGGTATGCTAGCTGGCAAAGCAGGATGTTTGCCCAGGTCTGTGCCCAGTATCCCCACAACAGGTGAGGCTGAGAGGAACGAGCTTAGTATTGGTACATTCCTCCCCTTCAGCCACCTGGCATCTGTGCACACCCTCTACACATATTTAAAGTAATAATGCCGCCCTGCTGGTGTGGCTCAGTGGTTGAGCGTCGACCCATGCACCAGGAGGTCGCCGGTTCAATTCCCGGTCAGGGTGCATGCCCAGGTTGTGGGCCCGATCCCCAGTGGGGGACATGCAGGAGGCGGCCAGTCGATGTTCTCTCTCATCGATGTTTCTATTTTTCTCTCTCCTCCCTTCTTCTCTCTCTAAAATCAATAAAGAAAAAAATTTAAAATAATAGTACCACAAAAGCAACTCTGTTTCTGCCCAAGATAGAATTAATTGCAGTATGTTCTTGAACCCTCTCCCCAAACAGGAAGTGCAAAGCTCAACAGTGTGGACCTCTGGCCTATGGATTCCTCTAATTCAGTCACAGTCTCATCTGAACAGAATATAGAACAACAGAATGATACCTAAAGACTAAAGGGTAAATTAACTTCCAACAAAACTTGCATGAAATAATGAGGAAAGAAAAGTGTGTGTGTAGCCACTCCAGGAGAGCTGCCCCGCGTGTCAAGGAAGGGTGTGCGGAGTCTCGCTCATGAGGCTGGAGTTGGCCTTGACTGATGTCCGTGTCCATGTCCCGGCTGTGTTTCCTGTGCCCCTCCCGGGTCTCAGCTGGTCAGGATTCCTCATTGGACGAGGAGGATCCACACCTCTATTCAAAGGGGCCAAACTGTGCGGCCTTTTTTCGTTAGCATTCTCCATTCATTTTTCTGTTTCTAGAGGATTCTCTGGGTTCCAGCCGTGGTCCTCCCTACCCTTTACTGTGTGGGAACCTGTGCTCAGTTTCCCCTCATAATGCTCCCCGGTCAGTAGAAGAATCCTCTTATTCTCTCTGTGTGGGTTCAGTGTCCTGAAGAGCCCCACAGGGCCTAGTGAGACCTGATTTGCAATCTGGTAACCATGGCTCTGTCCCCTGGCAGAAGCCTTCCTCCTTTGAGAGCCAAGACCTCCACGCCAGCAGGACGGGGTTCTGCCCCGCTGCTGGGCCCTGAAGAGCCTTGAAGACAGAATCTGCCGGTTCAGGAGCCGGTCTTCAGTGGGCGTCCCACTCTTATCCAGCTGTTCCCCGTGGTGGGCCTGTGGCAGAACCTGTGCATTACACGATCGCAAGCCCATCGCCTCACTTCGTTTGCTGAGAAACAAGTGTCTTGATTAAAAGTAATATGTAGAACATCATGCTGGTGAATAAGGCGTTCCGTCAGCCCACAGCTGGTTGTGCTGGGAAAGGCAGAGTGGGAGGGAATGCAAGTCCACCTCCAGGATCTGCGTCTACTTGCGTGAGTTACCCGAGGACAGGGGAGCTAATCCAGCCTTGTCTTTTTATTTTTATTTTTTATTTTTATTTATCTTCAGATAGAGTGGGAGGGAGGGAGAGAGAGAGAGAAACATCGATGTGAGAGGGACACATCGACTGGTTGCCTCTTGCACGACCCCGACCAGGGCCAGGGATAAACCTCAACCGAGGTCCGTGCCCTTGACCGGATTCGAACCCGCGACTCATTGGTCCACTGGCCGACGCTCCAACCACTGAGCCAAACCGGCCAGGGCAGCCTTGTCTTTTCTTTGAGCTCGGTCCCCTGGTCACCTGGATGGTCCACGGTTTGGTATTCCTTGTCTCCTCATTTCTCTACCTGCCACACTCTCAGTCAGGAAAACGAATGGACAGAGAAACAATCAATCTTGGGCTCTTTCTGTGAGCCCAAGAAGGCAGGTGGAACCATCAGCTGTCCCTTGGCCAGTAGATCTTCCTCCTTCCGCTGACAAGAGGACTGCACACATTGATGCCCCAGAGCCAGGGGCCTGTCAGCCTTGGCCTCATCCTGCTCCCCCAGCTCCCACTCAGGACGGTTCCTGGAAGGTGCTGAGAGTCCTGCAAAGGCTGCACCATCTGTCACCGGGCTAGCCTGGCCCTGCCGAGCACGGGGTTCCTGGGGGTCTGTCACCGGGCTAGCCTGGCCCTGCCGAGCACAGGGTTCCTGGGGGTCTGTCACCGGGCTAGCCTGGCCCTGCCGAGCATGGGGTTCCTGGGGGTCTGTCACCGGGCTAGCCTGGCCCTGCCGAGCACGGGGTTCCTGGGGGTCTCCAGGGGCTGGCTCTGTTTTCCCAAGTCTGTTCGCCCTGCTGTCCTGCTCACAGTGCCCACCGTGCCCCAGCTCCAGGCACCCTGGCTGAGGTCCTGGCCGACTCATTGCCTGGTTCCTTTGCTGTCGTTAATTCTGTGAAATATTTGCCTCAGCTCTAGGTTTAAGAGAAGCTTCTTGATCATTTGAGCTGCCTAAAACTGGAGTGGCTGGCTCGGGCAGTGCAGGTGAGCAAGCAGAGGCCAGAAGGCCACCTGCTGGAGGATTGACCAAGGAGAGACAGTGGCACACGAAGGGTAGACCAGATGGTCCCTTTCAGCCCTGGGATCTAAGAGTCAGAACTGAGGGTGGGGGAAATAACCCCCCCTCCCACCTCCCACAGCTGCCCTGGCCCACAGTGGTGTCAGAAGGCTCCAGGCTGTTGTCGGCTGGTGAATCGTTCCCTAGCGGTTCCCTAGCGCCCGTGGCTCCGGCAGCCTGCCAGTTTGGCCACGAAGGTGCTAAATGTCCAGGCTCTGAGCCCCTGGCCTCCTGAGAAATGCTCGGTGCTGAGCTTTTCCAGACTGCAGCTGCCAGGAAGGGGTAATGGGTGTTTTGAAACCCACCATGAGCCAGACAGGAAATTCCTCCAGACACAGGTCAACATGAAGTGACATAAGATGTCAACTGCTCCTGCACCTGTCGTGCCTCCGCCTTCTCTCCCAGGACCCAGAGGCCCAGGGCTCAAAATAAGTATCTGCCACCGCTGCCCTGCCGCAGCCCCTCCCTGTCCCACCACCACCCCTCCCCCTCGCAGTGCCCTGTTCTGCTCATCTCCCCTTTACCATCTACACACCTTTTCCTTCTGCCTCTTCTCCCTCAAATATGCTTTATCCCCCTTTCTAAAGCAGAGTTTCTTTCCTGATTTTAAGCGTGCTCATTAGATAGACAAATTGTAGTATATGCATACAATGAGATATTCTTCAACAGTAAAAAGCAATGAGCTCTCAAGCCATAAAAAGACATGGAGGAAACCTAAATGCATATTACTAAGCAGAAGAAGCCAATCTTGAAGGCTGCACACTGTGTGAGTCCAACTACATGATATTCTGGAAAAGGCAAAACTATGCAGACAGTATAAAGATCAGTGCTTGCCCGGGGCTGGGGGGCTGCATGAGCAGGGGGAGCACAGGAGGTTAGAGCAGTGAAACTACTCGGTGATACTTGATGGATACATGTCATCATACACTTGTCAAACAAAGCCCATAGAATGCACAGCACCAGGAGTGAACCCTAATGTCAACGAGGGCTTTAATGGTATTGGCTTCTCAGTTGTAACAAATGTGCCACACTAGATAAAGGAAATTGGGGGGGGGGGAGTATACTGACTCTGTACTCAAATTTCCCTGTAACCTTAAAACTGTTGTTTTCACATTTTATTTAGAAATAATTTTAGAGTCACAGGGAGCTGCAGAAATAGTACAAAGAAGTCAGGGTACCCCTCCGCCAACTTTCCCCGTAGGTAACGGTTTATGCAATGCTCGTACAAAATCAAAACCAGCCCGGCCAGAGTGGCCCCGTTGGTCGAGCATTGTCCTGTTCACTGAAAGATTGTGGGTCCCATCCCCAGTCGGAGCATGTAAGGAGGCAACCGATCAATGTTTCTCCCTCCCATCTATGTTTCTCTCTCTCTCTCTTCCTACCCCTTCCTCTCTTTAAGCATCTCCTTGGGTGAGGATTAAAAAGAAAAAAAAATCAAAAGCAGAAACTGACATTGGCACATTTGTACATTCCCTCTGGTAATGGGCTTTGTTTATGTAACTGTGTCATGAACATCTTTCTTTTTAAAAAATATATGTTTTTAATAGATTTTTTAGAGAGGAAGGGAGAGAGAGAGAAACATTGATTGCCTGCCTCCTGCTCACCTCCTACTGGGGATCGGGCCTACAACCTGGGTATGTGCCCCTGACTGGGGATCGAACCCACGACCTCTTGATGCACAGGACAGTGGTCAACCAACTGAGCCACACCAGCCGGCCATTGTGAACATCTTCCTGTGTTAATGGTTACATTTCTGTAGGGCTGTGGAGTTTTGGATGGCCATGTACTAATTCATCGTATGACTTGCTACAATATTTTCAATAGCCCCTATGGTTGGATGTTAGTTTATTTCCAACTCTTTGCTGTTACCAAGGGCATTAATTTTTTTTAGTAGCTTTCATGTGGTTCTTAGGTTTTTTGTTTTTCTACATATAAGATCATGTCATCTGTGAATACAGATAGATTTACTTCTTTTGCCATTTGAATGCCTTATTTATATATTTATTTATTTGACTAACTGTTCTGGCTAGAACTTCCAGTAAAGTATTTTACAGCAATAGTGAAAGTGGGCATCCTTGTCTTGCTCCTGATCTTGAGAGGAAAACGTCCAGTCTATCACTACTGAGCACAGTGTTAGCTGTGGACTTTTCACAGATGCCCTTTATCATATGGGAACATTCCTTTCAATTTCTAGTCCCTTGAGTATTTTATTTTAATCATGAAAGGATGTTAAGTTTCATCACATGCCTTTTTCTGCATCGACTGAAATAATTATATGATTTTTTTCATTCAATTAAAGTGGTGTATTATATTGATTGATTTTCCATGTGTTGATCACCCTATAGTCATAAGAATTATTGTTTGGTACATTTCTTTCTGTGTGGTATTTTTATCTGGCTTTGGTGTCAAGGTAATGCTGTCCTCATAGATGGAGTTAGAAAGTGTTTTCTCCTCTAATTTTAATGCTAGTTAACATCTAAGTGTTTTTACGCTGTGTGTGTCCCTGGCAGAAGCCCTGCGCATACACTGACTGTTTCCCCTCCAGCACCATGAGGCAGGCGCTGATGCCCCCACTGCAGAGGACCGGAGGCAGACACGACGCCCTGCCCAGCCGGCCGCAGAGCCCTCTGCCCCACGTGCCCTCCAGGGCTCCCTTAGGACAAACGTCTGTCATCAGAAGTGCCTGGTGGCAGGGATGCACCTGGTGTCTGCTGCCAACAGCGCAACACCCGGCTCACAGCGCACTGGTGCCCATAGCCTCTGGGCATTCACTCCTCAGGCCCGAGGCTGCTTTTGCCTCTGTGAATGTCTCTCTGCTTCAGGACTTTGCCCTGGCTGTGCGCGCACTTTACCAGCACGCAGGCACACCGAAGTCCCAGCTGGTCAACGCCCCTGGAGGCGGCCTCCATCTAACAATGGGGAGCTGGTCCCTGGCCTCTTTTTTTTTTTAAATAATTTTTCTTTATTGATTTTGGAGAGAGAGGAAGGGAGAGGGAGAGAGATAGAGACATCGATGAGAGAGAACATCAATTGGCCGCCTCCTGCATGCCCCCCACTGGGGATTGGGCCCACAACCTGGGCATGTGCCCTGACTGGGAATTGAACTGGCGGCCCCGTGGTGCATGGGTCGATGCTCAACCACTGAGCCACACTGACCGGGCTCCCTTGCCTATTGATTGGGAAAACATGGACGTTCTTTTTATGCCGTATCCCTCAGTTCCCAGGTGGGATTGAGTTCCAACTGCACACACTTCCCTCCCCTGTCTCACTTCCACGGGCGTTACTTGGAATCGCTTCTCAATAAGCCACTTGCACTGAATCCTTGTCTCAAGGCTGGCCTGCTTCTAGGGAGACCCAAACCAAACAACAGAGAGGATTTGTTGACACACAAGACCAGAAGGTCCAGAGGTAGAGCAGGCTTCTGGGTTGCTGTGACTCAGTGGTCCCACAGTACTGTCCAGAACCCAGTCCTTTTCTTCTGTCTAGTCTGCCTCCCTCAGGACGGCTTCATCCTTGGCACCACCTCATGGTGACAAAATGGCTGCAGCACTTCCAGGGTTCTCAGTGCACTCCAGTTTTTCCAGAAAAGGAGAAAGAACAGGAGTCTGAGTGCTCTTGCCAAAGGACAGGGAATCTTTCCCTGTAGCCCCAGCGAACCTCCCTGTGAGTCTCTTTGGCTTGAATAGAGTAAAGCAGTCACTTGGCCAGGGAAGGTAGCTGGGTTACCTGGCCCATCTCTGTGGCAGGAGTGTGGGATTATCCTACTTGGATTAAGATGCTCACCCCTGGTTTCTTCACAGTACAAGGCAGGGATATTACAAGTCATAAGATGAACAAGACACTTTTGAAAAGTTTTTGGATGTAGCCTGGCAGGTGTGGCTCCATGGTTGAGCGTCAACCCATGCACCAAGAGGTCACCAGTTTGATTCCTGGTCAGGGCACATGCCCAGGTTGTGGGCCTGATCCCCAGCGGAGGGCATGCAGGAGGCAGCCAATCGATGTTCTCTCTCATCAATGTTTCTATCTCTCTCCCTCTCCCTTCCTCTCTCTCTAAAATCAATAAAGAAAACAATTTTTAAAAAAAAAAAGAAAGAAAGAAAGGTTTTGATGTAGTGGTAAACTGCCCTCCAGAGAATGGCTGTTTCCTTGCACACTCTCCTACTCTGGGTTTATTATTATTTTTGAATCTTTGCCTATTTGATATGCAAGAAATGGTATTATTCTATTTTGGATATTGTATTTATTGGGTATTCATACTGTTTTTCTTTCTTTCTTTTTTTTCTCCTCACCTGAGGACATTTTTGCATTTATCTTCAGATAGAGCAGGAGGAGAGAGAGAGGAAGAGAAACAGAGAAACATCGATGTGAGAGAGACACATCGAGTGGCTGCCACCCACACGACCCCAACCAGGGCCGGGGACAAACTGCAACCAAGGTACGTGCCCTTAGCGGGAACCGAACCCGGGACTCTCTGGTCCGCGGGCCAACGCTCTAACCGCTGAGCCAAACCAGCCAGGGCCATGCTGTTTTTCTTATGTAACTCTCCTAGATATGCCCAGAAACAATATTTCTATTAAAATAAACATCTTTTTAATTAATTTTTGAAGAGCTCTTTAGTGATTAAAAATACTAAGCTCCTGTCATATCTGGCACAAATATTTTTCCAGGTTGCATTTGCTTTTGAATTTCATTTATGGCATTAAAATTTTTGCCTGGTTAAGTTCATCAAATATTTCTTTTTTCTTAAATTTTATTTATTGATTTGACAGAGAGGGAGAGAGAGGGGAGAGAGAGAGAGCGAGAGAGAGAGAGAGAGAGGTCTGACATTACACATTTATTGTTTGATCCTGACCGAGGACCTAAACCACAACCTTGGTGTATCGGGACAGCACCCTAACCAATGAGCTACCCGGCCAGGGCATCAACATTTCTTTATGATGTTTGCTTTTGCTTAGTTCCCCTATTCTAAAGTTATGTAAACATATAATGTGTTTTCTTCCAGTAAATCTGGTGCTTTTTATTTGTTGTTGTATTTAAATCCTTAATAAGTTTGGCTTATGATAGTAGATAGGCATGTAACCAACCCTATTTTCATTCTATGATGTTAACCAGGTTTTTAAAAAACACACCATTTGTTAAACATTCTTCTCCCTGAGAACTTGAAATGCTTCCCTTGTCACGTATTAAATTATCTTATCACATATGCATGAGCCCACTTGTGGATTTTCTGTTCAGTTCTGTGGATCTGAACGGCTGTTTCTATGCTGATAACCCATGACTTTAATAACCAAAGTTTAAGTCTTCTGTTATGACTCTTCTTCAAAAATTTCTTGACTATTCTTATATGTATTACAATTCATTTTGGTTGGAGTATCGTCCTGTACACCAAAAAGTTGTAGGTTCGATTCCCCGTCAGGGCATATACTTAGGTTTCTGGTTCAGTCCGGGTCAGGGCACATACGGAAGGCAATCAGTCCGTGTTCTCGCTCACATCTCTCTCTCTCTCTCTCTCTCTCCTCCCTCCCTCTCTCCCTATCTCTCTCTCTCTCTCTTTTTTTTAAATCCTCACCCGAGGATATTTTTCTGTTTATCTTCAGATAGATTAGGAGGGAGGGAGGGAGGGAGAGAGAGAGAAACATCAATGCGAGAGAGACACATCAACTGGTTGCCTCCCGCACAACCCTGACCAGGGCTGGGGACCAAACCACAACCGAGGCATGTGCCCTTGACCAGAATCGAACCCACAACTCTTTGGTCCGAGGGCCGACACTCCAACCACTGAGCCAAACCGGCCAGGGCCCTCCCCATCTCTCTAAAATTAATAAGCATATCCTCGGGTGAGGATTTAAAAAATAATCATAGAATTCATTGTCATGTAGTGATTAAACTGAGTATGGAATTAAAATCTGAATACTTTGGTAACACTGTGAATTCTTTCCAGGGCCACACTGCAGATCCTAAGTAAGTCTGCTAAGTCTCCCTGCAAAATTTAACTGTTTACTTTTATTTTCGTTTATTTTAAAATCAAGGTCATATCCATTTTGTTAAATTCAGTCCAAGGTACTTTATATCTCTTGTTGCTATTGTGAATAAATTTTTTCATTATATTTTAACTGATTGTGGTAGATAGAATAGGTATTGTTTCTGTATATTTCTCTATAATCACCTTTTACTGAAAACCAGCTTATTAGTTCAAATGTTTATGGTTTTGTAGGGTGTGTGTGTGTGTGTGTGTGTGTGTGTGTGTGTGTATAGAGTAGTTGATTCTTTGGAGGTGTCCAAGTAGATAACCAAAATCATCTTCAAATCATGATCATTGCTGCTTCTTCCTTTCCCAATATTTAGTCTGCTTTATTATTTCTTGTGTCATTATGTTGACCAGAATGTCCAGAAAAATTGTCAAATGACTGCACTGGTACTGGGCTTCCTTCCTTGTTCTGATTGAATGGGAGTGCTTCTAAGATTTCCTACAAGTTACCTAGAGATCATTTCTTTTTCCATCTAAGGAAGGAACCATTCTGTTGCTAATGTACTAAGAGTTTCTGGCAGGAATGGTTTGGCTGTCATTAACTGCTTCATAGGTATTAAATGGCCTTTTCTTTTCCTTTACTATATCAATGTGACAAATTCATGAATAGGTTATCTAATCTGGAACCATCCCTGCATTCCTAGAACAAGCCTACTTGGTTACGAGGTTTCATTATTCAAGTACAATGTAGGAATTGAGTAACATCTGAAGCCTTTCAGCCCCTGCTGGGACTTGCTGCCAGGGTTTCCCTCCTCTTCCCCATATTCCAACTTCTCGAGACCCCACCCCTCCTCTTTCTCTTCCCTCCTCCCAGCCTCTGAAATGAATGCTCGGGGCCAGCAGGCACCGCTCTCCCCTGGACCCCGTGATCCACCCCGGAACCCCTCTGCACTCTCTGTGGTCTCAGGAATACGCTTCTCACTGGGCTTTCTGGCCCCTGTTCTCTGGTCGGACTGCTCCATCTCTCCTAAGGCCATGAGCCAAATCCTCCCCTTTCTGATCCTCTTTCTTACCACTTCTCCCACCACCAACAGGATTTCAGGTTGGTGTCACCTGGGGTGGCCAGGCTCTTGTTTCCCCTCCCCACCTGCCCACCAGACATGAGATGTCACTGCCACCCAGATTCCACAGGTCTAATATAGAATCACCCCCTTCCTTCTTCCAGCTCCCCACTTCCCACAGCTCTGCAAGACAGAGAACCCCCGCCTTACCCCCCATGCTGGACTCAGAAACCCCTTCAGGACGAGTGGTTCTCTTGGACATGCTTCTCCCAGCTGCCCCCTCCCTTCCCATGCATAACGCTCTCTTCCCAGCACTGACACCAATTCATAGTTGTACCTTCAATACATAGTCTCCTACCCTTCCCAGCCCCAACAGCCAGTTAATTGTCATCCCATTTTACAGATAAGGAAGCTGAGGATCCAGGAAAGGAAACAGTTTATCAGATTGGGCATCTGGTAATTGCAGAGTCTAGGAATTGGTGGGGTGCACCAGGCACCCAGTCCTCAGCAGAACCCTCTCTCCAGGGTCTGTCCCAGCTCCCCGGATGTCTCACTGTCCGCTTTGTCTCACGCTCCATTTTCTTCAGCAGCTGGTGATGGAGTCAGACACCCAAACACTAAGCTGAAGCTCCCCCAATCTTAGCAGAGTATTAAAAAATTAGGGACCAAGTCATCAAGACTCTGTGGACCCCGAAGTCCCCTGCCCCTTTCACCACAGGGACGTGGCTTTTCTGTCCGTGACTGCTCGGTATCTAGGAAAACACCTTGGACACAGAAGTTTAATACCTGAGAGCGAGCCGTGCAGGGCGGGTGGAGCGGGCACAGCGGGCACAGGCTTTGGGATCAGACCGGCTTTGCGGCCTGCTAGCTGTGTGACCTCAGGCAAGTCACTAGATGGCTCTGAGCCTCAGGTCCTCATCGGGGAAGGTAATGATTCCCAACCCCGTGACTTTCCGTTAGCATCAAGTGAACTCAAGTCCGGAAGAGCTCGGCGCAGTGCCTGACAAATGGTGGGAATCAATGAACGACCATGATGCTAATGAATGTTGGTGCCAAGTGGGCCGAGCTTTGCGTGTGTCTCGGGCGGGGGCGTCATGTGCGCAGCAGCGCCATCTGGTGGGCTGCCATCTGGTGGTGGCTCTGCTTTGCCACTTCTCGGCTGACTTTAGGTGAAGGAACAGAAGGAGAGAAAGTTGAGGGCCAAAGGGACCCCAGGGACCGTTTACCCAGGGGCCCCAGACTCTGGGCGCTGCTGCAAGGGGACGGGCAGGGCTTGGGCTATATGGGTGTCACCTGGGGAGTACAGGTTCTGTTCTTCTGTTCCCATCCTCTTTCACCCGAATTCAACAGGTCTAAAGGGAGCTCATGGTCCGGAGCTTGCCCCGGACCCACCTCTCACTTTTACATGATTCTTCAAGTAGCAAACCTCCAAAACAGACCTTAATGTACAGGGTACACTTCAGCACATGACACGGCAGCATTTCAAGTCACGGAAGAAGTCTTACTCAATAAAGGGGCCGGGATGATCAATTTAATTAACTATTAAAAATAAAATAATCTCATCCTCTTCTCCTTTCCTTTTTATTTTTTATTCCTCACGTGAGGATATGTTTATTGATTTTTGAGAGAGAGGAAGGGAGAGAGAGAGAGAGAGAGAGAGAGAGAGAGAGAGAGCAAGAGAAACGATGTGAGAGAGAAACATCCATCAGCTGCCTCCTGTCCGGGAATCAAACCTGTGACCTTTCCGGGTAAGGGACGATGCTTCAACCAACTGAGCCACACTGGCCAGGGCTCTTCTCCTTTCCTTTTATTAAATATTAATTATTGGTGCCCGGCCAGTGTGGCTCAGTGGTTGAGCATTGACCCATGCACCAAAAGGTCCCCAGTTTGATTCCTGGTCAGGGCACATGCCCAGGTTGTGGATCAAATCCCCAAATGGGAGGCATGCAGGAGGCGGCCAATCCATATTCTCTCTCATCAATGTTTCTATCTCTCTCTCCCTCTACCTTCCTCTCTCTCTAAAATCAATAAAAAATATATATATATAATTTATATATATTTATATATTTATATATATTTATAATTTATATATATAATTTATATATAAATATATATATAATTTATATATAATTTATATATATAAATTATAAATATATATATATATATATAAATTATTGACATCATTTCCCCTTTTGTGAAAAAGACATGAGGCAAGTCCACATGAGGTGGTCAGCCTGGGGTTGGGGGATTTTGAATGGGGTAAGGTGCCCATGTATTGGGGGACTTTGTGTGAAGGGGTAGCAGCCTGCAGGGTTTGAGGGAGCAGTCGTGGAGGGAACAATGAGCAAGCAAGCAAACCTGCGCAAGGCAATGGGAACAGGTTCCTCACTGTTGGAAAGAGACTGGGCTGCTGACTCAGATGGAAAATGACCAGAGAGGCAAGACCACAGGGCACGGTGTGCGGTCCTGAACCGGAAACTTTGCCCTACATGATGACGTCACTGGCATGCCTGGGGAAATGAATAGTCTCCTGCTGGAGGATATGTAAGAGATCTTTGTACTATTCTTGCAACTCTTCTGTAACTTTAAAGCTATTTGATACTAAAATGTTAAAAACAATTACAGGGCCCTGGTCAGGTAGCTCAGTTGGTTAGAGCGTTGTTCCGATACGCCAAGGATGTGGGTTCATCCCAGGTCAGGGCACATACAAGAATCAACCAGTGAATGCATAAACAAATGGAACAACAAATCAGTCTCTCCCTCTGCCTTCCTCTCTCTCTAGAATCAATCAGTCAATAAATACTTTTTTTAAAGAAGCTTATGCTTCCTGTCCTTAGAGCACAGGTGACCTTCTCACATGCTTCTGCCAGAAACTAGACAGCTGGACAAAATGCCACTGACACTGGAAACAGGCAGCACAAGAGAAAAGGGAAGAAAATGAAGTGAGTCCTATCCTCTCCCAGGCTTGCCACCTGAGGCAAAACCCAGACAGGACACCAGGAAGGGAAGCGCATGCAGAGCCCAGCGATCTCACGGAAAGCGGAGTGGGGTGGCCAAGACCGCAGGAACCGACTGGACAGAGGAGGCAGGAGGAGCAGATAGAGAGTTCCAGAAATCTGCATGGAGTCCCCGACATCTTTGGATGGAGACTCCACCCTCTACACACCAGGCCCTGCTGCCTGACGTTTTGTTTAATTCCTAACTTCCATTTCAGGAGGAATGTCACCTTCTGTGGGAAGCCTTCCCTGACTATCTAGGTCAGTCCCCTAGAATATGTTCTCATGCACTGTTCTTCCATCTTGGACATTTATTACAGTTGGTGTGAATTCATGTGAATGTTTTATTAATATCTGTCTTCCCCCCCATGAATGCTCTAAGCCCAAGAACTGGGGTTGGGTGTGTTCCTTGAATCTCCAGCACGAGGCACAGTGCCTGGCACAGGGTGTCATCCATAAACATTTGCTGAATGAATGAATAAATACATGAGCACAGGCTGTGGGCATAATTTTATTCCGTCTTTGAAGCCATTTTTAAGAAAGTCACTGACAAACCGGTTGTGTCCAGAAGAGGGCGCTCCAAACTTCTGATGAAGTGGACCTGGCCAGGCTTAGCCCGAGGCAGGCTTCTGGAAAGCACACCTGGTGCAGGTAAATATTCGAGCTCCGGTCTGACTCCCTTTTGATGATTCATTCTTAACAGAGGCTTTTCTCACAGTCTTCAGGTCACGATCTGTAACGTCGAGAGCAATGTCCTCAGGCGAGAGAGACCGTCCCTAAGCATTAAACGGACGTTGCAATAGGTGCTCTTTAAACCCCCTTTCAACCTTGAAAGTCTGTGATTTTCGACGTTAGCAATTAAAAAAAAAATTCAGCTTTATTGAGGTATAATTGGCATTTAAAATTATAAAATATTTAAAGTATACCTCGTAGTGATTTGGTATATGTACACCTTGTGAACGGATTCCCCCAATCTAGTTAATTAACACTTCTATCACATTATCATTGTTGTTCATTATTATTTTGTGAGAACATTCATTTAAGTTTTACTCTCTAAGCAAATTTCAATTAACCATCCAGCTTGGTTCCAGTTCAGGGTGGGGGGCGGTAATTTCTCAATGCCACCACTAGGTGGCACTTCCAGACTTAAATTCCCTGCCCAGCGGGAGGTTTAAAAGCCTCTTCACTTTAAACCTGTACTCGGGGTTGTCTTGGTAGAAGAGAGAATCGGAAACTGAAAACCTGTAAGACTGCGCAGCCTCCAGCAATCGGGGAGCAAGGTGGGTGTTGGAGGGGTCCACCATCGGACTCACCTGGGACGTCGGCCAGAGGCGGCCCGCGCTCTCCCTCCTCCTCTCCTGACTCACCTGCCTTCTCTCTGCGGCCGTGCGCGCGCGTGGGGAGACCCGTCAGGGCTGCAGAGGCCCTGAGCAAGTCCCGCGTCCACGCTGACCCTCGTCTTTAAAGGTAGGGTGCACAGGATCCGCTTCAGTATACCCCAGCCTGGGGACGCCCCAGAACATCTTGTTTCTAAAGAAGATTCCCAGGCCCCCTGCAGAGATGCTGGTCCGGCCTGGGTGCGGTTACCTCCCGGTACTGGGATGTCAAGGAAGACAAAGCTAGCCTGCAGGATCCGGGACCGTTAAGCGAGGCCATGTGTGCACAGTCAGTGTTCCTTAATAAGAACTTGTGTTGTTTTTACTGTTAGCTGTTAGCAGCCCAAGCGCTTGTACGCAGACGCCCAGGAAATGCTGCTGAATTTCTGGGAGCAAATAGGAAGAGAACTCAAGTGTGCCTGATCTTTCACGTTTCCAGGGGACAGTCACAGAAACCGTTAGTTAAGAAAATACAGATTCAGCCCTGGCCGGTGTGGCTCAGTTGCTAAGGTGTCCTCCTGGGCACCAAGAGGTCAAGGTTGATCCCAGTGGGGGACGTGCAGGAGGCAGCCGTTGTCACATGGATGTTTCTCTCTCCCTCTCCCTTCCTTTCTCTAAGAATCAATAAAAATATTGTTTAAAAAAAGAGAGAAAGTATAGGTTCAGCCCTGGCCGGGTAGCTCAGTTGGTTAGAGCATCGTTCCAATAAGCCAAGGCTTCGGGTTCGATCCCGATCAGGGCACATATAAGAATCAATCAATGAATGCATAAATAAGTGGAACAGCTAATCAATGTTTTTCTCTCTCTAAAATCAATTTTTAAAAAATATATAGGTTTAGATATATTTTTTCTTCCCTTTTTGTAAAAATTGAAGGCAACCACCAATACAATAACATTACAATTACTTCAGGGGGGGCACTTGACTTGTATAGGAAAAGAGAGGAGGAAAGGCCAGGGCACTGCAGGGTAGCATCAGGAAAAACACCTAGTCAATGACAAAGTCATTTCAAACATTCACGATCATAATCCATTTGAACAGGTTCAATCAACTCTTCTATTACAAGACAGGTTTTTTTTTTTTTTTTGAATCATGAGCAGCATAGGCTCTTAAAATGAAAATGCAGTTTGACATGTCATCTGTAAACATATTCTGATCAGGGAAGGCAAGGTTAGGTAAGATATAAAAGTTCTCTTCAATTATTCATTAATTCCTTCCTTCCTTCATCATCATTTGTAAAGCCTAAGTGTACCAGGCACTGACTTGGGGCCCGGGGATCACAGGTGAATAGACTAAGAGGTCAGGGAGGAGGGTGATTTCACCAACCCCTGGGGAACTTGGGCTGTCCTGAACCCGGTGCTGTTTGGGGGAAGGCCAGGGACGTGAGGGACACTGGCCAGCTAGCCTGTCTTGATCTGTGGACCCTGAGGCCTATGGGTCTGCCCAGATGTCCCTTTTCCAGGTGACATCCAGGAATCGTGGGGCCAGGTCTGCAGAATGAGCCTGGTGCTGGTGAGACTTGCGGTGAGCCCTCATGCTGCATGTCTCCCCTAAGTGAGGGCTGTGTTCCCCTTTTCTCCTGTGCCAGGGTTTCAACCTGGGGTCCGTGGACCCCCAAGGTGACTGTGGACAGACTCAAATGGGTCTGTAAACTTGGAAGGAGAAGGAATTCCATCTTGATCTTTACTAACCCCCACTGGAATCGATCATTTCCATCGTGCATGGAGCCGGCAACCTAGCAGGATTTTGCAGCGCGTCTCAGTCGTGGGGGGCGCCTTGAAATACTGCTTCCATCACCGTTTTCAAACTCCTGACCTCATGAGGCTGCTGTTAGTGCATTAACCAGGAAGCTCCAGATAGCACACATTTTCAAAACAATTTTGATCCTTGTATTTCACTATAATTGGTTTCCTTTGTACTCCTATGTGTTGTTTTTTACATTGACAAGCACTCTGGAAGAGTCCGTGGGTGAAGAGGCCAGCAGGGTCCAGGGCAGGAAGGTCAGGTGCCCTGAATTCCACCTTCTTTTGTTGTTTTCCTGTTCGGGTGAGTCTGCCTGCAGCTTGCAGGGTGCAGCCAGCACGCCCGTCAGACCCGAAGGCAGAGGCTCCAGGCCCCAGCTGTCGGAGCAAGGGAACCAGACGACCACCTGCCCCCCCTCAGATTCACCCCTGCCCGTGCCCACTGGGTCTTCAGGGGCCCCTGGACCCCACAGCATCCTGGGCAGGGGGCCCATTCTGAGATGAAGGCAGCCCTTCTCATTCAGTCCAAAGCCCAAAAGCTCTGCACCCTGTCCACAGTGACATCTTGGGAGGGAGGGGCCTGTCCACCCCCCATGTCACAATACAACACCTTCATGATAAGATCTTCCATTGATAGAGGGCTCTGGTCACCTTGGAAATGAGAAAATCATTGACAAGACCCAGCCCCAGAAGAGGACACCACGTGGTAGTCGGTGGGAATAGTGGCAGAGACTCAGGGTGACTGGCGGGCCAGTGATGGTCCCAGCTCCTCACCAGCCAGACTGAACCACTTCTGCGTCTGAATGTCAGACAGAGCCATTCTGTTTGTCCTCCCAAACCTCGGAGATTCCAAGAACTAAATCTGAAAACCCAGAGGCAAGAACGGTCCCAGCACAGTTCTGCCCAAAGGAAGCCTTTGCCCACAGCCAGGAGAAGGGGCAGGTGGGAGGCCCACACAAAGGTTCCCACCAGCCAGCCAGGCCACTCGGGGAGCCATCTGCCACGTGGTGCCCTGCGACCTCCAGCAGCGGGCAGCCTTCTGAGACTTCCTGGGGCCATGTCCCACCAACTTTGTGTTTGTAGGTTTCCTAGGGCTGCCCTGCCCCCACTCCCGTCCCAAAGAGCAAAGAGCCAGCAGGGGTCAATGCCCAGCACAGAACCAGCCTGCCTGGCCCTACACCTGCCTGACCCAAAACGTGGAAACTGAAACGCCAGACATGAGTTATGATATCAGAGTCTGTGTCATTCAGCTTCACGTCATCCTAACTTCTGAGTGATGCTCAGGTCAGCCGGGCTCGAAGCACCACTCCTGCACCAAACTGCTCCCTCTTTCGGATATTTTATTGACATGAAAACAAGCATGAGCTTCAAAAGACACCAATAAGAAAATGAAAAGTTTGCCCTGGCCAGTTTGGCTCAGCGGTTAGAGCGTCAAGGGCACATACCTGGGTTGCAGGTTCAATCCCCGGTCCTGGTCAGGGTCATGTGGGAGGCAACCAATCGATGTGTCTCTCTCCACATCGATGTTTCTCTCTCTCTCCCTCCCTCCCTTCCACTCTTTCTAAAAATCAATGGAAAAATATCTTTGGGTGAGGATTAACAAAAAGAAAAAGAAAATTAAAAGACAAGCTCCCAACTGGGAGAAGATATTCACAATACCTCTATCTGGCAAAGGACCCGATCCAGAATATATAAATAACTTTTACAATTCAATAATAAGACAACCCAAAAGAAATGAGCAGAGGTTTAAACGAACACTTCACCAAAAAAGATACATGGATGGCCTATAAAGACGAGAAAAACTGGCCAGTTTCATGAGTCACTAGGAAAATGCCACTCGAAACCACGATGAGCCACCATTTCTCACCCGGTAGAATGGCTCCCATTTGAAATGCTGGCCATACCGAGTATTGTGAGGATGTAGAACAGTGGAGACACTCCTACACCGTCAGTGGGAATATAAAATAGTACCATCATTTTGGAAAACAATTGGCAGTTTCTTAAAAATTGAAACATAACATGTAACTTATGCCACCCCAATTCTAGATGAAAGTATCCATCCACACAGGCTCATGCAAATTGTCCGTCCGGCTGCTATAACAAAAATACCACAGACCAGAAGGCTTCCAAACAACAGCATGTTATCTGTCACGGCTCTGGAGGCTGGGAAGTCCACGGTCAAGGTGCCCACGGATTCGCATCTGTGGAGAACCCATGCCTGGTTCCAGGTTAGTCGTCCCTTCGCTGTGTCCTCACCTGGCAGAAGGGGGAAGAGGTCTCTTTTATAAGACATTAACATGGCTCAGGAGGGCGCCATTCTCATGACCTCACCACCTCCCTAAGGTGCCACCGCAAATGCCATCACATTGGGGGGCACAAACATTCCGTCGAGCGTGGAGTAGATAAACCGTGGGGTACCCATGCAACGAGCTGCTACTCAGCAGGGAAAAGGAGTCACGGCCCATGCACCTAACAACACAGATGACTCTCAAAACCATTCGGAGCCCTGGCCGGTTGCTCAGTGGTTAGAGCGTTGGCCCGCGGACCAATGAGTCACGGGTTCGATTCCAGTCACGGGCACGAACCTCTGTTGCAGTTTGTCCCCAGCCCCGGTCGGGTTGTGCGGGAGGCAGCCAGTCAATGTGGCTCTATCACATCGATGTTTCTCTCTGTCTCTCTCTCTCTCCCTCCCTCTCACTCTATCTGATGATAAATAGAAAAGTATCCTCAGGTGAGGAATAAAAAAATAAAAAAAACATTCGGAATGGAAAAACCCAGACACAGAAAAACACATACTAGAGTCGTCCCTCGTTTGTCGCGGTGAATCCGTTCCAGACACTTGCGGTTGCACCTGGCGTTGAAGGGTTCCTGGGGCGCTCGAATACATAGGCCTACAGTCCATACGTACAGTAATTGTAATTGTAATTGTAATACAGGGTGTATAACTGACTCAGACAACCGAGCGCGCACTGTATCATTTTCACTGTCTCGATCAACTTTTTAATGAATATATTTGAAAAAACCGGGATAGAGTGAAGCCGCGGAAGTCGAAGTGCGAAGTGGCGAGGGCCAACTGTGTTTGCCCTCATTATGTAAAATTCTGAAGCAGGCAAAATGAATGGAAAGTGGCAGAAAACAGACCCAATGACCAGGGCCAGGGGTAACCCGGCCACACACCACCAGGGTCTCACTTCTGTGCCTTGTCCATTCTCTCCTTGGTGGGCACGGCCTTCTGTCCTTGTCAAGCTCTCAGCTCCAGGGTCCCTTCTCTCTCCAGAGGCCTTCCCCGGCTCCCTTGACGTCTGGCAGCTCCCTTGGACTGCCCTCATCACAGCTCTTTGCTCTGTTAGGACCCAGGGCCTGGCACAGAGGATGCCCTCTATTGTTGACTGAATAAATAAATAAATAACAAATAATCATTCTTTCTATCTTTGAAGTGAGGAAACTGAGGCTAGAGAGCCATTTTTCCAAGTTCACCCAAACTGGAGACTGACTCGGCTGCTAAAACCTAGTCCTGGGTGTTCTCCCTGCTCCAGAAGAAGAGAGGGCTTTTCAAGGCTGCTGGGGGGTGACCAGGCCTGCAGGGATGGGGTGGGGACAGGATCCAGCACTCTAGGGTCGGTCCCCTTCCACTACCAGCTGTGTGCCTTTGGGCCAGGTGCTTACCTCCTCTGAACCTCAGTGAGTGAGCAAATACGGTACCACTAACCTCAGGGTGGTGTGGGGACGCAGAGAGCTTGCAGAACAGCACCGAGCACAGGGCCAGGACTTTCCAAAGGATTGGAGATCAGAGCAGAGAAATCAATCACTCATTCTTTGTTGTCATTGTTTTGTAATTATTAAGAACCAAACACAAGCCCAGCCAGTGTGGCTCAGTGGTTGAGCGTCAACCCATGCATCAAGAGGTCGCCAGTTCAATTCCCGGTCAGGGCACATGCCCAGGTTGTGGGCCTGATCCCCAGTGGGGGGCATGCAGGAGGCAGCCAGTCGATGTTCTCTCTTATCGATGTTTCTGTCTCTCCCTCTTCCTTCTTCTCTCTCTAAAAATCTATAAAGAAAAACATTTTTTTAAAGAACCAAACGCAAGTTTGATCTCCAGTCAAGGCACATACAAGAAGCAACCAATGAATGCATAAATAAGGGGAACAACAAGTAGATGTTTCTCTCTCTCTCCCTTCCTCTCTCTCTCTCAAATCAATAAATAAAAATTAAAAAACAAACAAACAAAAAATCCTACCTAGTTCAATACCATTGATTGTTTGCTGACATTGAGAGGAAAAAATTAGTCCTGTCACAATCCCTCAAGCCTCACCCGACCTTCTATATATCTCTATAGTTACGTGTATAACTACACAGAGTTATAAATAGATATGTATTTACATAGTTTTTCCTACAAGGTCAAGGTTTATTTCGTATATATTCACCAGAGTAACCATGATTCCTCCTCTTCTTTTCTTAAAAAATATTTTTTCTTTATTGATTTTAGAGAGAGAGGAAGGGAGAGGGAGAGAGATAGAAACATCAATGAGAGAGAACATCGATTGGCCGCCTCCTGCATGCCCCCCACTGGGGATCGGGCCCACAACCTGGGCATGTGTCGTGACCGGGAATCGAACCAGTGACCTCTTGGTGCCTGGGTCGATGCTCAACCACTGAGCCACACTGGCCGGGCTCCTCCTCTTCTTTGGTCTTTATATTTAAGTCTATTTGGTGCTCACCTTCGCTATAGTTTTTCCACGCCTGGTCTTGCTTGTTTGGACGGATCTCTCTGGATGGTGCTGTTTCTTCAGGAAGAGGCTGCATTCCCTGAGCCTCTGCATGTTGCCTGGTCTTTGTAGGAATTTTTTTTTTTTTTAAGTGTGGTCATCTTTAGTCATCTTTTTTTGTTGTTTTTAAATTTCTTTTTGTGTTCTGTTTTTTCATCTCTTTTTAAAATCGATTTGAGAGAAAGAGAGAGAGAAACATCGATTTGTTGTTCCATTTATTCATGCATTCATTGGTTGGTTCTTTTTTTTAATTTCTCACCAAGAGGATATTTTCTATTTATCATTAGATACAGTGGGAGGGAGGGAGAGAGAGAGAGACAGAGAGAAACATCGATGTGATAGAGCCACATGGACTGGTTGCCTCCCACATGACCCAACCAGGGCCGGGGACGAACTGCAACTGAGGTACGTGCCCTTGATGGGAATCGAACCCGAGACTCATTGGTCCGTAGGCTGATGCTCTAACCGCTGAGCCAAACCAGCCAGGGCTTTCATTGGGTGATTCTTATATGTGCCCTGACCAGGGATGGAACCTGCAACCTTGGCGTATCGGGATGACACTGTAACCAACTGAGCTACCCCGACAGGGCTCTTAACATCTTTGAGATTCCCCACGTTTCCACGTGTTCAAGAGGCTCATTTTCACTGCTGTATGGATTTGCCACAATCTGTGTCTATTTGATCAGTAACAGACGTGTGGGTTGTTTCCAGTTTGGCTTTTGTGACTCACGTGGCGATGAGCATTATCATACACTTTCTCGGGTACACGTGCATGCACTTCTGCTGGGTATGTGCGGGAGATGTCTGTTCTCTTCAAACCTTTTTACTCAACGGTGCTTTTGTGAATCATTCAAACTGGTTCACATACCTGTAGTCGATTCATGTAGGTGGTTCCATTTTGTTCCTCCTGCAACACTATAATGTAGAGGAGGAAAAACAACTTTCTCTTCTGCTCTTCTGGGTTCTCAGCTGGGTCTCGTAATAAAAGGCAGGTTAGCGAGAGACGAGCATGCAGATTTATTTTTTAATATTTTGCGTACAGGTTCACGTCATGGAAGTTTTATGTGACATGGGAGCTTCGTAAAGATATGAAGGCTCACAGAAAACGTGGCATTTTCCTGCTAGGCTGGATGGAGAGCAGAGAGTGTGGAAGGCGTGAGAGGATGAAAGGGGTGTGAGCTTAGTGTACACGGGGAAACGGGCAGCCTGTTGGTTCAGATTCCTCTCGGTGTCCCTCAGTGTCACAGAGAAGGCTGCTGCTTTCCTCCGGGTCAGGGAGGCACCTCGCGCAGGAGGGTCCTCTGACCCCCTTCAGGGGAAGGTCAGGAAGTCCTCCCTGCACCTGCCATTTCTCAAATCCCTCCAGCTTGAAATATTTGGGGGCCATATTTTGGGGCCTGAACTCCATCAATAGCTATAAATATTTTTAAACACGTCTCTTTGGGTGTATAGCTCTAATTTGCATGAAATTCTCTAAGATGTGCCTAGATAGTGGGATGTGCGACTCTTCAGATGGTGGCGCCAATTTACACACTTACCAGCTGTGTATGAGAGCGCTCACGGCCCACACCCCGCCACCCTGGGCTGTCAGGTCCTGCGGTGCGCACTAAGCCGGTGACTGGGAAGTGTCCTTCCTTTCACTGTGGCTGTGGTTCACATTCTGCTTGCCCTTAGAGAGGCAGAGCCTCTTTCCCGTTTGTGGGCCACTCGCGCAGTGTGCTCCGCTGTGAGCTGCGTGCTCCTTCCCGAGTCCGTGCTTTGCTTTAACACACTCAGCACACGCAGCGGGCGCGCACGTGGGTGCGGTTTGCTTGAGCCGCAGCAGTGGTTAGACTGCGCAGCCCAAGGATGCGGACAAACTGGGACCGTCACACTTTGCCGGTGGGAGTGTGAGATGGTGCAGCCACTGTGGAAAAATGGTCTGGCGTCTCCTCAAAAAAGTTACACACAGACTTACTGTATGACCCAGCGATTCCACTCCTACACACATATCCAAACGAAATGAGATCGAATGTCCGCACAGAAACAGGAGCTCGTATATGCAGGCTCACCAGCGCTATCCATAAGAGCCAAAAGGTGGACTCAACCCAGAAGCCCATCAGGAAAGGACAGGAGTAAACACATCCTGGTCTCCCCGCACAGCGGAATGCTGTTCCGCCATAAAATGAATGAAGTGCTGACACCCTACGACCTTGATGAACCTCAAAAACGTTATGGAAAGTGAACGAAGTCTGGCTTCTTTCAGACACCAAGGGACACATATTGTTTGATTCTTTTTATGTGAAAAATCCACAAAGACAGAACGCAGGTCAGGGCCTGGGAGGAAGGGGGACCGGGGAGTGACTGCTCAGTGGGGACAGGGCATTCTTCTGCGATGAAGGAACCGTTTGGACACTAGAGAGGTGCTGGGGGCACATCACACTGAACGCGCTAAACGCCACCGAAGTGTACGCTTCCAGACGGTTAATTATGTTTTGTGAATTTTACCTTAATTTATAAAAAAGGAACACACAGTCCAGGCTTATCAGCCAACATGAGGTCAGAAGGTCCCACTCCAGCTGTGGCTAATACATCTTTCTGTTATCCATTACCTTGATCAATAACTGAAGCTTCATTTGCTGATTAGCATAGTGATGTCAGAAATGGTTTTTAGTTTTATTTTTTTTTAATATTTTTTTCTTTATTGATTTTAGGGAGAGAGAGACAGAAACTTCGATGAGCGAGAACATCGATTGGCCGCCTCCTGCACGCCCCCCACTGGGGATTTGGCCCACAACCTGGGCATGTGCCCTGACTGGGAATCAAACCGGCGACCTCTTGGTGCATGGGTCGATGCTCAACCACTGAGCCACACCGGCCAGACAGGAATGGTTTTTAAAAAAACACTGGTGACTATGGTGGCTCATTGATTGAACTGGTGAACATTAAACTTAGGCTCTCACTGGTGAAAATTAAAAGTATTGTTATTCAAGATATGTGAATTGACTAAAATTGTTTAAAATCACTCCCTCCCCATAGTGCACAGGGTGCGAGAATCCAGCAAAGCTGGAACCTGCCCCTAAGGCTTGAGCTTTATTGGATCTGTTTTCAACCATTGACTCAGGAGGATTTCTGGTTGTTTGATGCTGATCATAAATAAGGCGAGGAATTCAGTCTCTGGGATGTGAGTCCGCCTCTGGTGAAGGGTGTGCTTGGATCTCCCAGAAGGGCCAAGAGCTGGGACCTGAGACCATCGGACTCACAGAGCAGGCTGTCTGAGCTGCTTCGCGTCTGCTTGCTGGGAAGGTTGTCACTGTCTCTGTGTTCAGCAGAATTTGATCTGAGACTGGCTTTCCTGACAGTGTGGGAACAAGATTGTGGGGAGTAGCTCACCCCCACCCCCAACTTCTTTGACCCAACAGGTACTGTAAGAGCTGTGCTGGACCTGACTGGCTTAGGTAAGTTTGCAGTGACGCTCATACCCATTGCCTGAGATTTCATCAGTTTTCTTCTTCTCTTCTTCTTCTTCTTCTTCTTCTTCTTCTTCTTCTTCTTCTTCTTCAGAAAGGGAGAGAGAGAGAGAAACATCCACGTGAGAGAGAAACATTGATCGGTTGCCTCCCACATGTGCCCTGACTGGGGATTGAACTTGAAACATAGGCATGTGCCTTGATGGGGAATCGAACCCGTGACCTTCTGGGGTACAGGATGATGCTTTAATCAACGGAGCCACCCGGCCAGGGCTGTTTTTCTTTTTAGTATTATTTTGTAGGTGCTCCCCATAAAATTCTAGATACTTTTTTTGCATTTGTTGAAAATACCTTCTTCCAGTTAACACATCAAATCTTTGAATATATTTCCTTGGCATGGACCACTCTTTTTTTTTTTTTTTTTTCCTTTATTGATTTTAGAGCGAGAGGAAGGGAGAGGGAGAGAGAGAGAGAAACATCTATGAGAGAGAACATCAACTGGCTGCCCCCCCCCGAATGCCCCCCACTGGGGACCCGGCCCACAACCTGGGCATGTGCCCTGACCGGGAAACAACCGGTGACCTCTTGGTGCATGGGTCATCCCTCAACCACTGAGCCACACTGGCAGGGCAACCACTCTTACATTGAAACTGATTGTAAAAGGTTGTTACAAGGATGACTCTGGAACATCCCTGCTCTTCTTAAGACCCACTGGGCCTTTGTCTAAACCCTAATTCAAGCACCAGCCCATCCTTAGAAATGCAGAAACGTCTAGACCCTGTTTGAGGGCGGGCTGGAGTGGAGGAGTGATCTGCATGAACATACAGGAGAAAAGGGGGGGCGTGTCTCTGAGAGGGAGCCCTGAGGATGGAGAGGAAGAGAGGGGGAGGAAGCCCGGGGTAAAGGAGCCAGGTTTTCTAAAAATCAAAATAGAATTCACTGGTGAGGCAGCGATATGATTTTCTCGTATCTCCGAACCACACTGACCGGTGCGGGATTTTGAAACTTTGAAGGGCTGAGCTGCTCATCTGCACAGCAGGAATGTGGGTGAGGGCTGCAAGACGCTCCCCGCCCCCCAAACACTGGCTTAGTCAGTGCCAAGGTGAAAGCCGGAGGGCACAGCGCATGCCCTGTGGCTGGAACTCATGTCCTGCACCCCGAATCTCAGCCACCACCTGTGCTGTGCCTATAGCAGGAGGTGACATTAACTCAACACCTCCCAAGTGCTTTAATGCCATCAGTGATTACTACATCCTTGTACATCCTGTGGGTAGTATTAGCTCTAGTATTAGCTCTGTTATATATTTAAGGAACCGGGAGTTCAGAGAGGTTAAGTAATTTATTCACAGTCACACAGCTGCTGAATGACAGAGCCAGGATTTATACCACTCCTCTTCTCCTCCCACCTCTGTGACAGAGGGCTCCTGGTTCTGTCTGAAGGGAAGAGCCAGAACAGTTTATGACTATTAGAGCCCCAAAGGTTATCTTATCCTGTGCTTTATGTAAAGACTGTCAGAGAAGGTGGGGGATTCAATGAAGTGTAATATTCCCAAACTTGACATGCTCCCATCAGCAGATGCCTGGCAACCTAGCAAACCTTGGAACCTTGGAGGTGCCCCCTCTGCGGCGGGAGGACAACCCCATCCACTCCCTACAGCAGGGGCCCCAGACTGGAACAATAGGGACACCTGGGAACTGGAACAGTGGCTAGTTTGGTCTGTATTTTAGGATTTTATCCCCAGGTCTAGGATCTGTGGAGCACTGGGTCAGATGTGGGTGGATCCCTGCACCTCGTGGGGCAGGTGGGGGAGGGGAACAGAGGAGAGGGTGGTTCAGACCAGAGGGAGTGGAGGCCAGAGATGAGGCCAGAGATGAGGCCAGACAGGACCTGCTCAGCTGCAGAACTTCTAAGCAGCAGAGGGTCAGACCGAGGGAGCAGCGAATGCTCTGATTGGGCCCCCTAGTCCCAAGTTATCCAAGAGGGCGGCCACCAGCCAGCCACACGTGGCTACTGAGCGCGGCAAGTGTGGCTTGTTTGAATCGAGATGAACTGTAAGTGTAAAATACACCCCAAATTCTGAAGCCTAGGTACAGAATAAAATAATGTAAAACATCTGATGAATATTTTTATATTGATTACATGTCAGGATGACAATATTTGGCATATATCAGGTTAAAGAAAATACACTAAAATGAAATTTCACCTTTTTCAATTTTTATTTTTATTTTTTGTTTAATCCTCACCTGAGGATATTTTCCCATTAATTTTTAAATTTTTTTTTTTTTTTTCCTCACCCGAGGATATTTTTCCATTTTTTTGTTCAGATAGAGTGGGAGGGAGAGAGAGGAAGAGAGAGAGAGAGAAACATCGATGTGAGAGAGACACATCGACTGGTTGCCACCCGCACGACCCAACCAGGGCCGGGGACAAACTGCAACTGAGGTACGTGCCCTTAGCCAGAACCGAACCCCGGTCTCTCTGGACCGCAGGCCGACACTCTAACCGCTGAGCCAAACCGGCCAGGGCTCCCATTAATTTTTAGATAGAGTGGAAGGGAGGGAAGGGGAGAAAGAGAGAGACATCGATTAGTTGCCTTCAGCATGGCCCCTACTGGGGCCTGGGATCGAACCTGCAAGCCAGGTATGTGCTGTTGACCAGGAATCAAACTCGAGACCCTTTGGTCCTCAGGCGGACGCTCTAACCGCTGAGCCCAGCCGGCCAGGGCTCACCTTTTTAAAAAATTTTACTTTTCAAAACATGGCTACTAGAGTATTTAAAATTCAAAATTACACTTTCTATTTCTGCTGGGTAGCACTGTTCTGGAAAAATTCTTCCTGGGTGGGTGAGTGAATGGGGCACAGAATGGCAGAGGGTGAGGATCTCACGAGAAAGTCATTGATTGCCAACTACAGTTGACCCTTGAACAAGGTGGTGGTGGTGGAGGTGGGGTGCCAACCCCCACTTGCAGTTGGAAGTCCATGTATAACTTTTGACTCCCTAAAAACTTAATTCCTGTTGACCAGAAACTTTACTGATAACAGTTGATTTACACGTAGTTTGTGTGTTACATGTATACCGTATTCTTACAATGAAGTCAGCTAGAGAAAAGAAAATCATAAGGAAGAGAAAATACATTTACTGCATTTATTGGGAAAAAATCCCCGCATAAGTAGACTGGGCAGTTCAAACTTGTGTTGCTTAAGGGTCCAGCTGTATTGCCTTTCCAGGCAGGCGAGACCTCCAGACCTGTGCTGGCCTTGAGCAGAGCAGACGGGAGAGAATGAGGGAGTGGAACTTGGCACTGGGAGGAAGGGCTCCTAAGGGTGGGGGGAAATGGAATGGAAGCATTATCTTATGGCCACACTAGGGGACCCCCAGGAGAGGAGGGGTTGGTTCCGGCTTGCCTCCCTTCCACCAGCCAGGCTAAAAGGGAAAGGTGAGAAACCTATCTCGGGAATGCCGGTGGCTTTTCCCATCCTAGGGAAAGCAGTGTGAATCACTTGAAGGTTTTTCCAAACAGAAACCGGAAAAAGACCTCAGACATCCCTGGAGAAGAGAAAGAAG
The DNA here is from genome assembly GCA_030848825.1 of Tadarida brasiliensis. Classification (NCBI taxonomy): domain Eukaryota; kingdom Metazoa; phylum Chordata; class Mammalia; order Chiroptera; family Molossidae; genus Tadarida; species Tadarida brasiliensis. The sequence continues at coordinate 101,890,864 of CM061265.1, forward strand.
TAATTGAGGGCCTCTGGAAACATCTATAGGGGAAGAGTTGGAGGAAAGTAAGGTGGATGCTGATAGCAAAGGGAGGAATTTCTCGTTTCTGCGTGGGCCATGTTCTGACCCTGGTCCACTGTTTGGCAAGCTCACTTCCTGCTGGTCATTATTTCAGTGTCACCTCTCCAATGAGGCTTTTCCTGGCCATTTTACCCATCAAATCAAATTGTTAAATAGCGATGTTAAAAAGATGTTGATACCTTTATTTCAAAACGTAATATTTTCCCTAATATCTTAAAAAAAATCACCCTCCCCCCTTAGACCCTTACAGATGCCCATAATCCCTACTGGACTGCGTGTCCTAGACAGACATGCCCAAGGCCGGCGGTCTCGGTCTCCGGCGCCCCCAGCCCAGCAGGGTCGCAGACACGCCTGGGTCAGTGGCTGCAGAGGCGGTCAGATCAGAGTCGGTGTGGGCTGGGACAGGTCAGTGTTTACAAGACATTCCTCAAGGCTTGGCTGACGTAACAGCCACCCGCATCAGCCTTCCTTAGGGAGAATGACGACTATACTTGTTTTTCTCCTCTTGTTAAAAATGCAGAATTCTTTCTTTCTTTTCAAGGCTCCTTTTCTTCTGTGTGTTTCACAGAAAAAGCCAGAGCCCCCGAAGCTGCGCCGGTCTCTTACCTCCAGGGCAGCCACATGTTTCTTCTTGCTCCCCGTTCTCTTTTCTGTTTGCTTATTTGTTTTCAGTATTTTTAGTATGTTTTGCAAACATTTCTTTTCAATGCGCGTTTGAAAAGCAGCTCCCCCGCCTCGCTCTCCCTGCAGGCGCCTCCCACCCCCAAACCTCGGAACCTGGTGGGTGCCACCCTCAGTCGTGGGGGCACGTGGGTAACACCGGGGGAGGAGCGCGCTAGGATCCCCCCACCCCCAGCCTGACCTGGGCCGCGAGCGCCCCCAGTTGGGGCACTTCTCGAGGACGAGAAAGGAACCGCCCGAACGGCCGTGAAACTTTTTCCCGCCGCTGTTCCCCCGGGGACCTCAGGGTCCCTGGGCTCCCCGGAGCGGGCGCCGGCAGCAAGGTCAGAGTTGGTCCGACGTCCGGAGCCTCCGGGAGCAGGGAGCGCGTCGAGGTCCCGGGACGCGCAGACACCTGAGGCCTCTGGCGAGGCGGGCGGTCCCCAAGCCCTGGCGCCTCCTTAAAGCCGCAGCTCCGCCCTGCCCTCCCCCGTGGCTCACCCGCAGTTCCACCCAACCGCCGGTCCCCGCCGCCTTGGCAGAGTGCAGCAGAGCCGCGAGCCCGAGAGGAGCGCGCTGCCCGCCCAGTCCCCGCGCCGGGTCTCGAGTCCCCGTGTCCCCGATACGCCGCTATGTCCAGCAACGAGCTGGCGCGCAAGCTGCAGCGGAGACTCCAGCAGTGGGAAGCGCCGGAGGGCTCCCCGGAGCCGGAGCCGCAGCCGGAACGGGAGCCGGAGCCGGAGCCGCCCGCCCGGGCGCCCACTGCCAGCGCCGACGCCGAGCTGAGCGCGCAGCTGAACCGACGGCTGGACATCAACGAGGGCGCGGCGCGGCCCCGCCGCTGCAAGGTCTTCAACCCCTACACCGAGTTCCCGGAGTTCAGCCGCCGCCTCATCAAGGACCTGGAGAGCAAGTTCAAACAGTGAGCGCGCCCTGCCCCGTGCGCCCCCGAGGGCCCTGCGCCCGGAGACCTGGGGGGAGAGAAAGGAGAGGTGGCGGTGGGTTGGTCTTTGTGGCCCGGAGTCCCAGGCCCGGCTCTGGTGGGCAGGGTGGGATAGTGCAGGAGTCCCGGGGGTGCCCTTGGCATTTGACTCGACGCCCCAGGTCCTACGCGTCCTGAGTCTATGCCAGCGCTGTGGGGGACCCGACCGGGCTGGGGGCACCAAGAGCAGTACCCGCAGACCCAGCTCAGAAACTCCCCCTGGGGCAGCGGAGCCAGAGTCCCCGGTCCTGGGCTCCCGGGCGGCGACCGCGGTCCCGCCCCCTCCACGGGCTGGTTCCGAGATTTGCTCCGAGCACTTCTAGGAAGCGGAGACGCGCCGCGCCGCACCTGCCAGCTTTTACCTCCCAAGGGAGAAATTAGCCCCGTTGTCCTTTATCTTTTTAAATAAAAGAGGAAAGTTATCCTTGGCTGCCGCGCGGGGTCTGATGTACCAACCGAGGCTGAGAACTGGGAGTTGGTTAAACTCTTTGCTAAAGATCAGGGCGTTCCTGGAGCGAGCGGGTCCCGAGAGCCTCCTGGGGGCGTCGCCTTGTCTCTTGGCGCCCGTCGGAACTGGGCATGGCAGCTGGCAGCCGGTCCCTTGAGGGCTCATTCCTGCCCCGCTGTGTAAGCTGCACCCGGCGGGGGAGGCAGGGTAGAGAGCCCCCACGAGTCAGCCTTCTGTAGCCCGGGAGCTCCCAGGGCCTCAGTTTCCTCATCTGAAGAACGGGAGCAGTAATCGTTCCGGCCTTTTAAGGCCATAAATTATTTTGCACACCGTAAACTCCTAACCGAGCTATTAATATTATTTCCAGAATAGGGCCAAGACCAGAAAAATGCCTGGGGGAGCTGGGGCTGCCGGCCAGGTCATGCTTGGGGCGTTTTGAAAAGCGCTTGGAATGTTTGTCCTGCGAGTGGAGGTTCTATTTCAGGGCGCTGTGTGGCCGGCGCTGTGTGGCGGGAGCCTCGGCCTCTGCTGAGGCTGGGCTGTTGTCCAGCGCCAGCCCTGCGGGGAGGTCAGCAGAGGCGGGCACCCGGAGGCCACCACGCCTCCTCCGCTTGCCTGACATCCGATTTCCCAGTCCCTGGCTTCCAGGCACTGTTCTCTGGCGTTCACACCTGATGGGGCTAGTTGGGGCAATTAAGGAAGGCTGAGTTGGGGCAGAAGGGTACCTGCGGCCGGGGCAGAGGTGGAAGAACCATCAGCAGTGCTTTGTAGAGCCCCTGGGACTTGTTCGGGGTTATACCTTTCAGGGAAAGACCAGCAGTTCCCCCAGTCCAGCTGGATTCAGCGAGGGCATCTTGGGGACCTTCTTCAGGTTTCATTGCAGTGGACTGGTTTCATGTCTTTATTTTTATTACTATTATTTTTTGAGAGGATACGTTTGTTGGTTGGCTGCCCAAGAGTAACAACGGGAGTCCCCACAGTAACAAGGCAGCAGGATCTAGGTGCTCAGATGATACCCGCAGTGCTTAGTTTCTCTTTTTCTTAAGCCAGTTTCTCTTTTGTCCATGTCCAGAACCCTCCCACCCTGCCCTGCCTCCAGGCTACCCAGGCCCTATAGAAACAGGGATTCCTTGGCCCACCCCCTGGGCTTCCACAAACTCAGCATCCTTCAGCTGAGCTAGTGAGCACCCTGCAGGTGCTGCTCCGGTTCCCTACACCTGGGAGGAGCTGAAACTGCTCTCCCTACCCCACCAGGGTCAGGGGCTCCTCTGGCTGGGAGATGTCCCCTGGACACCTCTGGTTTTAGTGTTCATCCACCCTTGGTGCCCGGAACATGGCAGAGACTCTAGCTGATGGACACACCCTTCATCCTATGAAGGGGCCCTGACCGAACCCGGCCCTGGCAGGTGACAAATTCCCAAATGCCAAGCCCCATAGTATCCTTCCTAGGTGGGAGGAGGTCCACAGCCTGCCCCAGCCTGAGCTAGGGCCCCCAGGGCTGACAGGAGTAGGCAGAGAAGGTCCCAGAGCTGGCTGGCCACCCAGAGGGAACTCGAGGTGGCAGGAAAGCAGGGAGCCTGGGGTGGCAGGAAGCCCAGGAGGTGGCAGTGCGTGCTGGTCTGACCTAGCAACCACAGGCACGGCAGGGCTCTGCCTTGACAGTCACATGGTGTTCCCCACGTGTGTCTCTTCACATGGCCTTCTTATGAGGACACTAGTCGTTGGATTTAGGGCCCACCCTAATCCAGTGTAATTTCATCTTAATGTATTACATCTGTAAAGACTCTATTTCCAAATAAGGTCACAGTCTGAGGTTCTAGATGACCATGAATTTTGGGGGACCCTATTTAACCCATTACTGTGAGTGAGCAGAGATGCCCAGATGGGGAACCATGACTGTCTCCTCCCCACCTCCTGGGGGGAGGGGGAAGATCCTTCCAAGGAGGCCCTCAGATTTAGGAACATCAGACTCTTAACCAATGTAGGTTATCTAAGTGAGTTAGGAGTGTCAGAGACCTCACGAAGCCAGCACAATCCCACCCCCAACAGAAGGGTGGGTCAGTCTTCCCAAAGCTCAATCCTAATTCAAATGGAGTCACCATCGAACTACAAAAACAAAGCCAAACCTACAGAACCCCCCACCCCCACCCCACTGGTGCCAGGGGTGCAATTACTTTCAGTAAATAGTTCACTTTTAATCAGAGTTTCTAGATGCAGATTGTGATGTCGCTTTGGAGTTCGCTGGGGACCTGACTTGACCGGTGCGGAGCGCGCTCATTCTTTCGTTGGGGCTGGAGAGATTCCTGCAGATACTGCAAAACGCCCTTGGATCTTTTCAGTGTGATTTCTTGTATTCAAAAGCATTTTTGCCTGGGGATTTCTTACATTTTCAAGATTTTTAAAAAACCACAACCACTGGATCCTTCCTTCCCAGCCTGTGAGCATGTTGGGTTCTTGGCGTGGGGTCATTTGTCTCTGTATCCTGGCTCCTCAATGGTGAGTTGTAGAAGAAAGAGGATTTTCTAATGAGTGTGGGAAGCCAGAGGCGTCGTCAGCCGGGCCAGAGCAAGTTCCCTCTCCGTTTCCAAGTGTGTTACTGGATAGCCTGAGCCAACAGAATAGTGGCCTGATTTTGAGCGAAGAGTGAGAAGGCCCAGAAGAAATCGACTCGACAGTGTGTGTCCAGGACTGTAATAGGAGCTGGCGGAGTGGTCAAGGTTAGACAGGAAATTTCAATTACCCCGGAGCTTATCCAGGGGCCTCTTTCAAAGGGGGAGGTAATGAGGGCAGCCGCTTAAGGGCAGGACCCAAACGCAACATCGGGAAATGCAGCTGTGATGTGTTTGCAGCATTTTAAAAGCTTGTGTTTCAATTCCCCAAAGAGAGGGTGGGAAGAGGAGCATTTGGCGATGGGAAAGTTGTCTTTTTATTAAGAATCCGAAATGATGAAGTCATGGACACCCTGCCAATACCCAATTCCCGCATCACCATTGAACCCTGAAAAGACAAGGTTGTCCTGGAACTCTTCATTTCTTCTCTCCCCCACCCCAGTGTCTTTCTCTCCTCCCCATTCTGCTCTCTGAGGGTGGGAGAAAGGGGGTGTAGAGCCGGAGGGCTGGGAATTTGCCAAAGAGGGGAAAGGAGCCTTCTTAGGAGGTTTGTACTGGGAGGTGGAGGTGAGGCATCCGCCTCCTTTGAGTGAACTGACTTTAGAGATGGGAAAGGAGGTGCAAGTGCGTGGAAGGTGAGTGCTTCCCCTTAGAGATCGAGGGCTTCTGACCCTCCCCAGCTGCGGTCCCCGGGGTGCCCTCGGATTTGAAATCCCCGCATCTGCACTGGATTTGCACATTGGACTGTTCTGGATGAGGGTGGGGCGACGGGACCCAGGGCTTGTCTGAATTCCTGGGGGGTGTTCAGCCAGAACCCAGGCTGGCTTCTGTTTCGGGGTCTTGGTCTCTGGCAGAAAGACAGTGACTGGGAACTGTTCCTTCGCCCACTGTGAGCACTGCTTGCTTTTGTTTGCCAGCATGTGTGATGGGCGTGATGGAGGAGCTCGGGAGGTCACGGCTCCTGGCAGTTTATCTTTGCAGTTTTCTCCCTCCTCTCTCTCTCTCTCTCTCTCTCTCTCTCTCTCTCTCTCTCTCTCTCTCTTTCTCGGAAGTCTCCTCCACCCTCCTTATTACAGAGCCATCTCATTTTATGAGAATTTGAATGATAAGAACTTGAAATTGAGTTATTAAAGGCTTACATTACGCCCCCAAAAAAGTCCTTTCCCCCTTCTTCCCTGAAAAATTACTGACCAAGTGCCTGGTTTCAAGGCTGTATGGTCCTGGGATCTCCAACTTTATGTATACTCTCAGCCCTGTGGTTCCCCTTGCCCCCGTCTAACTAGGAGATAGAAATACCTTCTCCATTCAATTGGGGGGGTCTGGTTTGAGAGGGGCTTTGTTGTGCTTGGTTTTGAGGTGTGGCCAAGCCAGTGGGTCTCTGAAGATCTGCCAAGTGAATTGAGTCTTGGGAGCTGGTGACCACCAGACCAGTCTGACTCGGGGAAGATGCTGAGGTTAGGAGCCCAGCACACCCTCTGGGTTTTGCACATGCTTACTTTTAGCTTCCTGTTCCACGAGTGGGCTCACGGGCACCCTTGCACACTGATACATGCCTACACGCATGCTGACATCCACACACTCTCACACACCCTGTCACACACACTCACAGTGCTTGGCCTCCACCACGTTTTGCGGTCCTCCCGGGGAAAGCCTCTGTAGCCTCCTCCTCCCTTGAGTATTGATGATCATGGGCACCACTGGTCCTAAGTCCTAGGTGCTCCTTGGGAGGCCTGCGTACAGGGACACCTGAGTGGTTGAAGCGTGGACCATGCTATCCTGCAGGATGAAACCTGATCTGTGCTCAGTGACCTGCCAAGACATGGACCTGAGGTCCCTTAGTGACTCGATTCCAAGGCTGCATGACCTTTTGTGACCCCTTCCCTAGTGCTACCCTCTCTGGGCTCCTTGGGCCAGCGCCATCCATACTCCTGTACTACCATAACAATGATGATAATGATGATGATGATGATGATGATGATGAGACTCTTTCTCATTCACTATCTATGAGATATTCATTCATTCATTCATTCATTCATTCATTCATTCATTCATTCATTCATTCAACTAAGCACCTGCCAAGTACTGAGATTATATAGATTGGTCCAGAGGGGTCTCTGCCCTTGAGAAGCTCAACAAACTCTTAAAGTAACTTGGATTTAACAAGATGGTGCTTTACAGGGAGGGAAGCAAGTCCTGGAAAAGCCACCCACCATCCATGTAGAAGGCACCCATGTAGCCTAGCAGACCTGTGAGGAGGCTGCATTCTGCTGCCTGCATGGCAGGAGGTCCTGGCATTTCTGGGCACAGCCAGAGAAGAGCAGCCAGCCAGTACTGGGAAGGAATTCTAACCCTTGGTGGATTGATGGCCCTGGGGCTGAGGTTTCTGGAGCTGGAGGATGGGGGCTGAGAACTTGAAGCGTGGTGGGGACCTGTGTGATTTCAGAGGGCAGAAGGTGGGTGACGAGGATGCAGTGGAAGGAAGCTACAGCTTTGGTTCAATGGACAGAAAAAAGAGTTTCCTCATGGTTGGAGTTGTTGAAAAATGAAAAGAATGGTCTCAAAGGTGGTGAGCCCCTGTCTCCCCAGTTCCATCAGAAAGTGGGTGGTCTGGCTGCTTGGAGTGAGAGTTTGTAGCAGGGAAAGGTCAAAAGCTCTGGGGAGACTGAAGATGGGCTGTGTGACCTTCAAGGTTCCTTCTAGGCTGGGCATGGGCAAGCTCGATCTGTAAAGGGCGAACTGGGTCGCTGTTCCCCCCACTTAACTCTGCCATGGTGATAGACAGCAGCCGCAGACAGCATGTAAATGAACTCGCATGGCTGTGTCCCAAGAACACTTGTGGAGCAAGGTTTGGCCCGCGGGCTGTAGTTTGCTGCCGTGATTTCAGGATCTTCTGAATCCTAAGCCATGTGATTCTGTGATTGTCTCACCCCTCCCCTTCCTCACTTCTGGGCAGCGGCCTGGGCTGACCTCAGGTCCTGAAGGGAAAAGAGGCAGAAGCTGGGGTCCTCGGTGTGTTATTCCGCACCCTTGGAAGGGTTGCCTTGGTGTTACTTTCCCTGAGAGCAGGGCATGTCAAGCTCTAGAGGGGCTGAAAAACCAGATGAAAAGGAAAACTTGGTGGCGCAGAGACCTTGGCCTTGGGTGTCTGCCTCCTTGAGCCCCTTGGTTAGAGCAGGGGTCCGTCTCCTCAAGTCTTTGGACCCTCTGAAGTCATCTTCTCCAAGGGCTTATGACCCATTTCCCCAGACAAAGTTGAGACCCATTGGTCAGGAGAGAAACAGGAGATTAGAATCTCACAGTTTAGAGAAAACACATTTTTTCCCCATTATAAAAGTATGCCTTCTGTTTACATTTTCTCATAAACTAGTCAAGATATTCAAGTACCACTTCGAGAATGGAAGTCTCATGCTGTTCTGTTCCCGAGGGATCACAGTCCACAGGGTGGGTGCCTGTTCCTAGTAGGAATGCTGAGACCGGACATGCCATCCTGTTGCACATTAGGTAGGGAGCCTTTGGGTCACGTGATGGAAAACCCTGCCCCCAACTCACTGAGCAGTAAAGAAATGTATCATCTCCTGTAACAGGAAATGCAGAGGACCAGGAGGGCCTTGGGTGTGTTGGCTGCTTCCATCAAGGACTGAGGTCCGGTCCTCCTCTGCCGCCTACCGCTCTCTGTTGGCTTTACCCGTGGGCTGATAGCAAGATGGCGAGGCTCTCCAAGTCACATCCAGCCATGGGAATCAGAGGCAGGAAAGACCTGGGGTTCTTCGAAACAACGAGGAAATCTTTCCCAAGTCTTCCTCTAAGCCAGCCTCTGGTATCCCGTGGCCAGCACTGGGTCGTGAGCCCACCCAGGCCAGCAACTGCCCAGAGGAAGGTGATGACCGTGACTGGACCATGATTGGGCCCCCTTCCCTGAGGAGCTGGTACCTGGCTAAAAGGGGAGTTCTGTCATTGAGGAAGGGAAGGGGGCCCCCCAGTGTCCTTTTGGGGTCTTTTCCTGAGCAGTGTACTGTGGCTCTCTTCTGTCCCTCTGTGCTTTTAGACACTGGCTTGGATTCCAGAGACCAGGGAGTGGGCAGCCTGGGTGTGCAGGTCTTTCCGCTGGGACTCTCTTCCACCACTGTAACCGAGACCCCTGTGATCTCTCTCCGCCTGTGCTGGTAGAGCCCTGGCAACTGGGAGCGCTGGGTGTGTATTTGGAGGTAGAGGATGTGTGTCTCTGTCAACTCTCAGCAAAACTACTTTTGCCCAAAGTAGTCCTTCTACTTTACAAAAAGCCCAGCATTGCTGAACTGCCACCCGCCTCTGCGTTCGGAGGGCCAGCTGGCTTCCGTGGGCAGATTGACCGGTGGCACGCCTCACCTGCTTTGTCTTTGAAAACTCTTTGCTGATGCCTCCCCCTTCTCCCTAGCCTCTCTCCCCAAGCCCCCCGCACTCTCCTTATCATCACGAGTACATGCTCTGAGTTCCTCCTTTTGGAAGGGCTGCAGATGGAGAGCTGGTGAGTGCGAGGGGCCGGCCTCCACCTTTGCCTGGGAGTCGGGTGCATTGCTGGCCGCCTGGGGTCCTGTTGCTAGGGCCCCTCTCTCAGCATGGAGGCCTTTGTCCAGGTCGTGGGAGGATGCATGTGTGTGGGGTGTCTGGGCCTGATTTTATCTTCTCTCCGTTTCAGCCTGGCCACCCCCAGTGTTGGCTGAGTGAAGGTACATTCTTTGCTTTTGGAGGTAGGGACGGGGTTGCCTGTGCCGGCAGCAGCCTCCTTGGCCAGCTCCTGGTTCCAGGCCAGGCAGAGCCCTGGGGGAGTGGGGACAGGGCAGAGAGCAGTGGACTCTTTCAGCCTGTCCGGGGTCTGAGTCCGAAGGGGTGACCCCCACCTCTGGTGCGTGGTGTAGCTGCCTGGTCTCTCGCCACGCAAGGCTGCCTCTGGGTCAATGATCACAGGCCTTTAGCTGTCTGCTAGCTTGGATCAGGTTTGTGGGAAATAGGAGGACGTACTTCAGGACTTACATATTACCCCATGCCCAGGGCGGGCCCCTCTGCCCCATCCTGGTGGGACTGGCAGAGGGACCCGAGGGCTGCAGCTGATCCCAGCCCTGGGGTTAGACAGCTCTGGGGGACCCGCAGCCCCACCCAGCACTGCTCACTGAACACCAGTTGTGCTTGGGACAGTGGTCCCCAGCTGTTAGCCCTCTAACAAGAAGTACTGGCTGCGGACTGTCCCAGCTCTGTGCCCAAGGGACCTCTGTCCTGGCCTCGCAGAGGTGCTGGCCCCTGATCCTGCCCGGCTCTGCTGAGCTGGGCCACAATGACAGGTCTCTGCCCCTGCCTAAGTGCCTCGTGCTCCCCCCACCCCACCCTACAATGGCCAACTTTGTTGAGCATCGGGCTCCCCCAGCACCCCCGGCAGCCACTGTGTACAGAGCACCTACTGTGTGCAGGCACAGTTCCTGGTGCTTACCCATAGGAGTCACTGAGGTGGGTACTGTAATCCCCCCACTTTACAGATGAGGAAACTGAGGCATAGAGAAGCTAGTAACTTGCCCAATGTCACACATGGTGTAAGTGGTATGACTGGAACCCAGGTGGCCTATGCTCTTGTCCCCTGTGCCAATGAGCTTCTCTCATTAATGTCATTCCACCCCTCAGCTGTCCTTGATGGCCCCCTAAGGCCAGGTCAGGCACGTGTGGCACTGGACCACCCGGCTCAGGCCTGGGCAGCTGCCCCCTGAACTGTCCTCCTCTCGTCCATCCTACATGTTGTACCTTCTTGCCAGAGCCCAGATCTCATCAGTTGCTTTCCTCTTCAGAAGCCTTTGTGAGTTGGGGACAACATACAACACTCAGTAGCTCCCTATTGCCCATGGAATAAAGTCCAGATTAGATTCCTCATGAGGACCTTAAGGCCGGGCCCAGCCTGGCCCTCCTCTTGCTGGCCTCATGGCCCCCAAAACCTCTCTCCCACGCCCCGCGTCGTCTAATGGGTTGTACTAGTTATTACAGAACTGTCTGTTATTATCAATTTTTGTGTAGTTCCCCTCCCCCTGCATAGAGTTTGCCCTGGGAAGGCAGAGACGGGTCTTTATGGGTGTGTGGCTGACTTCTTCCTCCAGTCCCCTGTCACCCCAGGGCCAGGGCCAGGGTGGGCCAGGGCGGGCCAGGGGTGCCTTGACCCCCACAGAGGGTCCGCCTTGGAGCTGCACTGAGGCCCTACCTAGTGCCCCGGGGGAGCTTGGCAGCTCCCAGGGCTGTCAGAGGAATGGGAGCTCTCAATGGAGTGGCACAGTTCCTTCCAGTAGTGATACCGACCACATGCCACATGGGCACACGCCTGTAAGTGAGATGTGGAAAAAGGTAAGTGACCACCTTCTCAGGTTGTCCCCAAGATCGCGTGACTACTTGGTGTGCGGTCACAGCCTTAATTAGGTCACTCCAGTTCCAGCCCATGTTCTTTCCACTGAGCGAGCGGCAGGTCCCTCCGGCCCCCAGCAGGGCCACTGGATTTAAGGTGGTGCCAGCCCAGAGAAGGGACCCAGGAAAAGGACTGGCCAGCAGGGAAGCCGTGGGGTGGAGAGCCAGACTCTGAGGGCCAGAGGGTGGCAGCCCAGGTGTTCTTCCTTCCTGTTCGGGGGGGACAGCCTCATCCCCACTGTCTGCTTCAGCTGGGCCTGTGGCCCCGGCCTGCCCCTGGCTGTGTCCCTCCCAGATTCTTCCTGGTTGGGGGTCACAGAGGGGCGGGGCACAGCCAGGGCTGCCCCAGGCCTGACCAAGTTTGGGTGTGGAAACCCCAGGTTGTTTGGGGGCACCTGTACCCCGAGACTCACAGGGCTCCTGGGAATTCCCAGAACTGGTTTCCAGGGGCACCTCTGCCTGGTTTTCTGGCCCCCTCAGGACTTCTATGGGGAGAATTGGGAGCTCAGGGGAGGAACCCCATTCCTGCACATTCAGAGCAAAGCACCCACCCTTACCCCTCTCGGCATCCCTGATCAGAAGAACCCTTCTGCCTTCCCCCTCCCCCATCAGTGACGGTCAGGGAGGCTCCCATGAGACCCGACTGTCCTGTCCTCACAGCCTCGGCCCTTTCTTCTCGCCCTCCTTTCTGGGTGGGTTGCCCGGAACTCAAAATTCCCAGATCTACATACTCCATTCCTCTATTCCCAGACTGAGTTGCCAGCCCTGGACTTGCCCAAACCCAGCAAGAGTGCCCTGATTTCCAGAGGACCAAGGGGAGACCCCGGGATGAGAGTCTCTGTCTTAATGAGAGAATATCAACCAGAACTAAAAAAGGGAGCCCTCCCTGATAACCTGAGACTTTATCTGCCTGCCTTTAATTTTGGCAACAACTGGACAAAGGAGGAATTGGAAGCCCAGAGAGTCTGAGTAACTCACCCAGGGACACACAGCACAGGAGCTTCCCAGGGCTTTGAGCCAGGGTGTGTGACCCCAGGAGCACTCCCAGCCGCCGCTGTCTCCCGTTCCTCAGGGGGAGCCCATCCAGGCCCCGTTGAAGGAGTTGTTACTGCCACGTTTGCTTTGTGAAGTCAGAAGCTTTCCAAGGCTCATGCCTCTCTACCCCGTCCCTCCTGGTCAGAGGTTTGTGGCACATGTGCCTTCAGTGCGCTGACTTGATGCACCACTGACTTGGTATCGTGTTGTCACCGGCATGTTCCTTTGGGAATGGCGTGGGGACTGGTTGGCTTCGTTTCCACTCTGGGTAGCTGGCACCAGCAGGATTTGCATGTACCTAATGCCTCCCTACTTGAGGTCTTCCCGCTGTTGACACCCAGTTTGAGAGCACGAGTCTGGGGGAGCTCTGTGCTGTCACCCCTTGCCATCTCTCCTCCTGAATCCACGTGGCAGTCCCAGGTAGGGGCACTCCCCGGCATGCATTTGGGACTAAGAAGGTTTCCCTGATTGCCGCTGAAGCCTGGGTAGCAGCCGCCGGGCTCTGCCTCCCCTCTGCTGTCTTGTGAGTGGTCTGTAGTGGGAGGGGGCTCAGCTTTGCCCCTGCTTTTCTTTTTTTTCAATTTTTATTGATTTAAAGAGAGAGGAAGGGGGAGAGAGAGAGAGAGAGAGAGAAACATTGATTTGTTGTTCCACTTATTTATGCACTCATTGGTTGATTCTTGTATGTGCCCTGACCGGGGATCAAACCCACAGCCTTGGTGTATAGGGATGACGCTGTAACAAACTGAGCTACCCGGCCAGGGCTGCCCCTTTTCTTTATGAACTTTCAGACACCGTATATGGTGTGTGGAACTCTAGGGCTCTGTGGCCCACGGTGGGGATGAGATCCAGTCTCCTCTGGTCTCCTGCAGCCTGCCACGAGGTTGGCCTTTTACCAGAAAAGGAAGGAATTGGCCCGAGGTGAGAACCCACAGCACTGGCTGGGCACAGACGGTGAAGCTGGTGTTCACCTGTACTGGTACCACTCCCCCCTTGCCATTGCCCATCGCATCCCTCCAGGGCCGGCTGCATGCGCTCCCCAGCTGGGCCCCCCCCTGCCCTAGCCTGCTCACCCCCACCCCCGGAAAAATCCGTCCTGCACACTGAGCTCAGAGGTCTTTCTGCAGCAGCCATCTGATGTTGCGTCTCTGCCTCAAACTCTTTGAGAGTTGCCCCCTCTTGCCCTTTGGCAGATACAACTCTCCCAGAATGCTTTGTGGGAGCAGGCCCTGTGCCCCCTTCTGGGACATCCTGGCACCTCTGGACTGGACTGGACGTGCCGGTGGCTCCCTCTCAGCGCATTCGCTCCTCTGTCCCAGCCGCCCCCTTCCACGCCAGCTCTGCCCAAGTTCCGGCCTTATCACAGCTCAGCTGTCTCTTTGTACCTCTGCCTCCCCACTGGGACTGGGCTTTGTGCTTCCCCTCTGCTCTGGAGAGGCCCCAGGTGGACGGGCCAGGTGGTGAGTGAGAGAGTGAATGGACCTCGACAAAGCCAGGAGCTCATCCAACAGACAACCCGGCTGGGAGCAGCCCAGTGGAAATCAAAGACTCTAGGCTCCAGCTTTTGTGTTTAACTCCTCAGTGTCCCGGGCCTTGCTCAGAGCCTGCTGCTCTTACTTTGCATGTGGTGGTAACACACCGGGAGATCTGCCTTCCCGGCCTGCAGCAAAGGGAAAGGAGGGAGGGAGGGGGGGGAGGGAGGGAGGGAGGGAGGAAGGAGATGATTTGACAGCTGCTGGGGACCCACACCAAAACTAGGAAACCAGAAAGGCAGAGAGTGGGCAACCAGGGGAGTCTGGAGGAGGAAGGACAGTCCTATGACCTTGGGGAGTCCGGAGGCTCATGTTGATAGGCTCAGTTAGGGACACTCACAGGGAGGAGGGGGAGGCCCCAGGAAAGGCCACCTGCCTTGGGGATAGTCTGGCCAGTGCCTTTCTCCTACTTGAAAGAGCCTGGGCACCACCGGGAATCTTATACAAATGCAGGTTCTGATTCAGCAGGTGTGGGGCGGGCCTGAGACTCTGCATCTCTAACAGTCATGGGTGACCTGGTCGGGACCACACTTTGAGTAGCGAGCCTCTGTCTGTTTGAAAGGCATGACGTCTGTACAAAGCCTCTTAAAGAAAAGTAGGGTGTTCCGGTGTCCTGGTGGGGTCTGAGGCATAGGTGAGCCCCCAACACTAAGGCATTTTCTGGGGCACTGCCACCCTCCTGAGAACCCCACCCCGGGATCCCTGGGGAGTTTCTGATGGCTGAGCTTAAAGCAGACAAAGGCTGGCAGCTTCTTTCATCCGCTTCTTTCTTCCTTTAAGGCGAGATTATTCTAGTGTGGTGACAACCCAGAAAACGCAGGGGCTCAGCGCAGTGGGGGCCCCGGGAGCAAGTGAGTCATGGAAAGAGGCGCCAGCTCTGGGCGGTCTGGAGACCGGTCCTTGCCCCCTTGCTCGTGGGCCTTGGGTGGGGTGCGCATTAGGCATCCCCGGGGGCTTTTCCAGGCACAGGCGCACACAGCCGTGGGCTCTTGGCCTCACGTAGGGTGGGCTTGTGGAGATTCATCATGAGGGGCAGAGGCGGATTTTGGCCCCCCCAGAATGCTGAGATGGTGTAACTTGTTTCAGGCCCGGTTGGGTGTGGGCAACTCTTTTTTATTTTTTTTATTCCTTATTTTTCTATTTATCATCAGATAGAGTGGGAGGGAGGGAGAGAGCGAGACAGAGAGAAACATCAATGTGATAGAGCCGCATCGATTGGTTGCCTCCCGCATGACGGGCTGGGGACGAACTGCAACCGAGATACCTGCCCTTGACCGGAATCGAACCCGAGACTCATTGGTCCGTGGGCCGATGCTCTAACCACTGAGCCAAACCGGCCAGGGCGGGTGTGGGCAGCTCTTCAGAGCAGAAGCCCTGGAAGCTGTGGCTTCCTCTTCAGGGCTGCAGACCCCACTGCTTTTAGAAATGGCTCCGTCTCCTTGATGCCACCGGCCCCGAGCTGGCTCTCACACTCACTCACAGAGGACCCCCACCCAGGCCTTGCCCCAATGTATGGCAGGGCTGGGCTCGAACCCCACCTGTGTCTGCAGAGTCATCCCCAGTGCTGCTGGGACCAGAGTCTCTCCCTAACAAATCCTGGAGAGTATACAGATGACAGAGACTGAGGACATTTTAAAGCAAAAACATGGAAAGAGGTCACCAATCCCAAGAGGGAAGCCCCAGGCAACAAGGGTGTGGGGTCTTGGGATCACATGTGGTTTTTTTTTTTTACTATCCAGGGTTGTCATTAATAAGAAAAATCTAGGCTCATCCCGTGTGGCTCAGTGGTTGAGATTTGACCCATGCACCAAGAGGTCGCCGGTTCGATTCCTGGTCAGGACACATGCCCAGGTTGTGGGCCCGATCCCCAGTGGGGGGCATGCAGGAGGCGGCTAATGGATGGTCTCTCTCATCGATGTTTCTATCTCTCTCCCTCTCCCTTCCTCTCTCTCTCAAATCAATAAAGAAACAAATAAATAAGAAAAATCTTGGTTAAAATTTAAATTATGAGAAAAAGGAGCTCAGATGCTAGTAGGGGAGCCAAGGACTTAAGGGAACTCGGTAAGCCTGCAAGCATCTGAAAGATGTAAACTGTGGGAGGAAAAGAAAATATGTTGATGGTTTGAAATGGCGGGAGGGTGAATGCAGGTTAAAACCAGGCTTGGCGAGAGAGAGAGAGAGAGAGAGAGAGAGAGAGACCCAGACAGGCTTAGGCCTGGGACGCTGGGGGCCTCACTGGGCTGGGGCCTCCCTCCCTTTCCAGGCCTTCGCCTTCTAGGTTTCCCTGGGACCTGGTCCCACATCCTAGCCCTGGGAAATGCCATCTGTCTCCAGGGGAGATGCCTGGCAGGTGGTCCTGCCGTCGGGGCAGTGCGGGTGGGCCGCCCTGGACAGGCTGTTCTAGGTGCTGTTCCCTTTTCTCAGGGCTGGATTCCAAGCTGTAAGCAAGGTGGTGGCATTTTCATGGGGGCAGGTAGCCAAAGAGTTTTCTAGAATAAAGAGGACATATCTACCTACATTCGCCTTTCCCACAGGCCCAAAAGTTTGGTGTAGGACCAGCAGTTTGCAGACAACCTTGTCTGTACTGTAGCTGCCGCTCTGAGCACATAAGGATGGTTGTTGCCCTGGACGGTTTGGCTCCGTGGTTAGAGCCCGCAGACCAAAGAGCTGTGGGATCGGTTCCTGTCAAGGGCACGCACCTCAGTTGCAGTTCGGTCCCCAGCCCTGGTGAGGGTCGTGCAGAAGGCAACCAATTAATGTGTCTCTCTCACATCGATGCTTCTCTCTCTCTCCCTCCCTCCCACTCTATCTGAAGATAAATGGAAAAGTATCCGCAGGTGAGGATTAAAAAAAAAAGATGATTGTTGTGCCCTGGTTTGATTCCCAGTCAAAGGCATGTACCTGGGTTGTAGGTTTGATCCCTGGCCCCAGTTCGGGTCACTCTCTCCTTCTCTCTCCCCTCCCTCCTTCTCTTTCACTCCATCTAAACATCAGTAGAAGAATATCCTGAGGTGAGAACTAGAATAAAGCTGATTGTTGTACCCCTGGGCCAGCCTTGGGCGCCTCCGCTCCGGGTCTGCGCGCCAGCTCCCTGCACCGCACCCAGCACACGTATGGAATAATGTGGAAAGTCTTACAACCTTCAGAAAGGCCTTTATCTTTTTAACACCTGACTTCCCCAGGAAACTTCTCTCTGCCTTAGCTGTGGTAACTGTCTCTGTGAACTGTCACTGGAGGGGCAACCTTGGCGTTGTATAAGGACCGACCTGATATCCAATGTTCCTTCCCCAGAACCCACCTCTGGTGGCCGTGGCTCCCAGCTGCAGGCCTGGGCGTTAGGATGGCGGTCCTGCTAACCTCACTAGGCCTAGTGACCTTGGGCTGGTTGACCTTGACGGACCTGGTTTCTTCATCAGCCAAACACCCGTCAGAGGAGTGTGGGAGGTTTAAACCAGTTAAAATTGATTTGAAGGGCTTGGCTGTGAGACTTTCTCCAAATGTTTGTACGCTGGCAACATCAGTATTCTCCTGGCCAATAATGAACGACTGCGTATTTGGGCAGTCCAAAGCACCGTGCTGTAAGACCAAAGTCAGAATCCATCCACACTCAGGACTCAGCACTGTGGCTCCTTTCATTTCAGCCAAAGGCTTCAGATCTAAATCTAAAAGGTAAATCTCCCAGTTACGGCAGTGATCTGTTCATTGGGACATTGAGTATGTCTGTGCCCCCCGGCCCCACAGGCAAATGGTATAAACTCATGTAATGATCATTCTTGCGTTCCTGCGCCCACGTGAAGCCAAGCTCGGGCGTGGAAGTCCCAGGTCCGTTCTGATCCACAGGAATTGGCTTTGCTGCCTACCTCAGCTGTCACCGTCTGTCAAGTGGATGACTAATCACCACTTCACAGCCCTGTTGAATTAAACAAGGTGACTTAGCACAGTGCCCAGCACTTAGTAAGCTCTCAATAAAACAATAAACAGAGGCAGCTATTATTAATTCTTCACAGGCCTTGTAAAGATGAAAAGGATTCCTGTACGAGACAATGCATTGCGACCTGCCAAGCAGACCAGTTTTTGTTGTAGGCCCTTGAGTCCCATTGTGTGTGCTGCACGTATAGTCTCAGATGCTTGAGAAGAGCAGGGGAAACAGTAAGATGAGGAGGGGGACCTGGGGAGGCTTTCCTGCCTCTCTTGCAAAAGCAGGCCTTGAAGGAAGGGACTGTGGACAAACCCTTGTAGACCGTCTGAATGATCAATCTCAGCTCCACGGGGAGGGGTGAAGATGCCACTCATGTGGTCACTTTATAGTCCTGCCAGGGCTTACAGAGATGGCACTTGGCCGGCGCTTCCCGCAGGAACAAAAGAAGGCAGGCTTTGCTGAGTCCCTGGGAGAAGGCGGTGGCTGGCTCATGACCCCTTTCTCCCCTGTCTTTCTTGGCCTTGGAGATGTCCCCTCTCGGTCTGCACACTGTCTGTTCCCGTGCCAAGCTGGTGGCTCCCTGCAGGGCACCAGCGGGCTGCTCTGATGCAGCTTTGGCTCTCCCCTCGGTCTGGGAGCTGCCCCCCGGGGGGTGGGCTCTGCTTCCAGGCAGGAAAAAGTAGTCAAACCCAACTTTCCAGACCAGTTAAAGAAAGTGGAATTCCTTAGCCTGTTCCCACTCTGTGGAGGCCCTTTCTGACATATTTGTCCTTTTTCAAAGGCCTGAAGACTGTTTCAGGCTTGAGGGCCTAAAAGAAAGGTTTTCTAGCCCTGGCCAGTGTGGCTCAGTTGGTGGGGCATCATCCCGTGCACTGAAAGGTCCCGGGCTTGGGTTGCAGGCTCAGTCCCCAGTAAGGGGCGTGGAGGGGGCAGCCAATCGATGTTTTTCTTTCTCTCCTCTCCCTTCTTCTCTCTCTAAAAAAAAAAAAATCAATAAAAACATGTTTAAAGAAAAAAAAAAAGAAAGGTTTTCTAAAGCTTCTGGACTCCTCTCAATCAGAACTCCAGATGAGAAAAGTAAGAATAATGTCTCTGAGCCCCTCCCCACACAGGGCCTGCTATCCACAGCCCCTTTGTGTGGGGAAGGCCATGTCACTCTAGCTTTCTAGGTTAGGTGAGTGGGAACCCTGGTCCCCCCGCCCCCACCATGAGGACAAATTCCCGCCTTGTTCCCTGACCTTTTCTTATCTCCATCCTCGCCCCAGTTTACCTCCTCTTCCTGGGCCTCCCCAGTCCTTTCTCCTAGGCTGTGTGGCTGCTCCCTTCCTGCCTTCTCTTTGCCTTTGCATCCAGACCCTGACCCTCTCGCCTTCTGCCCCACTGACCCACCTCTTGAATTCGCTCTCCCTTCAGTGTCCTCTGCAAACCGGGGGAAAGTGCACTGTGCGCAGGGCAGTGGATGGAGGACACTTCATCCCAAATCTCGGCACGGGGGCAGCTGTCCTGGTCGCTTAGCTGGCTGCCCTGCTGGAATTGCCCCGGAAGTCTTTCCCAAAGTGCTGTCCTCGGAACACCAGGGCGGATGCACCTCCTGCCGTGGAAATTCCCCAGACCCGAGCTGTGGTCAGGAGTCTGCTGTTTCCCTCTGCTGCGCCTCAGACACATGACCGAATGGAAGGCTCTGGAAAGTTCCACACTAAGAAGCCTGTTTACTTTGACTAGGACTCCTTGTAACGGAGACCGTCCCTGCGGCCTGCTTGTTAGAACTCTCTTTTCTCAGGTCTCCTTCTAGTTGCCTGTTTTTGCCAGAAAGCGCTTCCTTGTGCGGGCTCAGCCCGGCTCTGTCTCGTCCTCGAACAGAGCCCCGCTCTGGCCAGCCTTTGGGAAGGTTCCTGAAGGTTCCTGAAGGCTCTCTGCTTCCGGGCCAAGCTCTCCAGGCTCCTTGTCCGCGAATCCTGGCGTGGGGTCTTAAAGGCCACCTTCCTGGGCGCCCCCTGCCCAGGTCCCCGCTGTGTGGGATCGGGACTGTGGTGGGGAAGGGAGGACTGTGGCTTCCTTTGTCCAGGATTTGGAACTTTTCGTTCTTGCCGCTATGATTTTAGCCCCAAATTCACTGGAGTCTCGCAAATCTCTACATGTCATGGCACAGAACTCTCCCTCAAAACCTGTCCTTGAGAAGTGGCTGGGAGGGCTTAGTTTTGGGACCTTGCCTTTTTTTCTTTATTGGTTTTAGAGATAGAAGAAGGGAGAGGGAGAGAGAGATAGAAACATCGATGAGAGAGAACATCGACTGGCCGCCTCCTGCATGCCCCCCACTGGGGATTGGGCCCACAACCTGGGCATGTGCCCTGACCAGGAATCGAACCAGTGACCTCTTGGTGCATGGGTCAACACTCAACCACTGAGCCACACCGGCTGGGCTATTTTACCCATTTTTCAGTGTACAGCTCAGTGGCATTATGTACATTCACATCGTTGTGCAACCATCACCACCATCCATTTCCACGACTCTTTTCATCTTGTGAAACACACTCTGTTAACAATAAGAATGAAATAACAACGCCCCATTCCCCCCTCTCCCCACCACTATTCTACTTGCTCTGTGCATTTGTCTGTTCTAGGTAGCTCATATGAGTGGAATCATATAGTATCTGTCCATGTGGTAGCATGTGCCAGAACGTCCTTCCTTTTTAAAGCTGAATAGCATTTCACTGTAAGTGCACACTACATGTTGTTTACCCAGTCATCTATCCATGGGCATTTGGGTTGTTTTCACCTTTGACTGTTGTGACTAATGCTGCCATGGACAGGCCTGGGTTTTGCTTTCAATAACTGTGGGTGTATCGCTGGATAATGTGGTGATTCCATGTTTAGGACCTTGCGTTCTTCCTTGCGCTGTTTCATCCCTGGACATCACCAGCTTATTGAGACCTATTGGGCCAAGCTTCTGCCCCAACTCTGTGTCACCAGCAGATCTGACAGTTGGCACCCTTCCTAGGTTGTCTTACAACCAGCAGCCAACGCATGTCATTGTACCGGCGTCGGCACCTGTTTTCTTTCCCCACAAGCCCAACAGAGGGGCCTTGCTCACCCTGGCAGAGGTGACGGGCTGGCCATGGTTTTCTGTTGGGCTGGCTTGACAATCTTGCTTCAAAAGGAAATGAGCATGTGACCCAGCAGCCCCACTTTTAGATATATGCCCAAGGGAGAGGAAAACGTATGTCTGCACAAACACTTGTCCATGAGTGTTATAGCAGCATCATTCGGAGCAACCGAAAGCGGAAACAACTCAAATGTTCATCAACCGATGAATAGATAAATAATAGGACACAATAGGACATTATTTGGCAATAAGTAAAAAGGAATCAAGTAGGATTAACGTATGCTACAACATGTGTGAACCTTGAAAATATTATGCTTGAAAGAAGCCAGACACAAAAGGTCACACCTGGTATGATTCCATGTCTATGAAATGTGCAGAATAGGCAACCCATAGAGACAGAAAACAAAGTAGTGGTTACTAGGGGTGGGGTGGGGGAGAGGGGAATGGGAATAACCGGACAGATTTCTTTTGGGGGTAATGAAAATGTTCTGGAATTAAGTAGTGATGATGGCTTCACAACCTTGCCAATATGCTAAAAACCACAGAATTGTGCAAATTAAAAGAATGTATTTTATGGTATGTATATTGGGTCTCAATAAAGCTGTTATTTTAAAAAGAAGTAAAAACCAAGTAAATAAGGGCCATCCCTGAATTATTTTTAGTGAACCGATGGCAATCATTTTCCTTTTTTAAGGGTTCACAAACCGTCCTTTGGTAATACTAGGTCCTGGGCTGGTCCATCTGTGATTCATATACTCTGCCTACTTCCTGGACACCCAGAAGTACCTTGCTCATTCCCAGACCCAGAACAGCTGTCTTGTCCTTCAGGGTCCTCGGGGCTCACCCGCAGATTGCGGGGTCTCACCTGCATCCTGTGACACCTGGCACTGTGATTCTTCCGGGCCAGGAGGCAGTGCTTAGTGCCAGCAGAGAGCTGCTCAGTTAGAAATGCCATGCAGAGGGTGGTGGTGGCAGTCGGGTACCAGAGGAGGACGGACAATGGGTGCTGTTGGAGATCAGAGGAGGAAGGGGGTGGCTCCCACAGCTCGGGCATAGTATAGAAAGGCCACCGAAGAGAGTCGGGGGTGGGTGGTATGTTCTGGGTGGGAGGAAAGGCATGAGTCAGCCACTGTGGCTGGAACAGGTCACGTTGAGGAGTACAGGCCTCATCTCCAGCCCAGCCACGTGGGCCTCCAAATGCCACCAGCCCACAGAGAGAGATTTCTGGTTGCCTACAGACCATATTTCTGGAGGGTGGTGGTGGGGTTCCCAACAATGGTGGGTTTTTGTCGTTAGGTTGGGGGAAGGGTGAGACAGTGAAGACACTGGATTTGTTTATTTATTTAAATTTTTAAAGTGGTGAACTACACATAAAATGGACCATTTTAGCCATTAAGTGTACATTCACATTCTCCTGTAACCATCACCACCATCCATCTCCAGAATTTTTTCTCATCCCAAACTGAACTCTAGCCCAGCGACGTTCGGCCTTTTCCATCTCCTGGCACACATAAACTCTAAGATTATAAACTCACACATCACTAAGATTCTGCGGCACACCAAAAAATAGGTGTAATTTCGATTCATTTACATCAGATGGCTATTGTTGGGTTGGCTGTTGTCATTTTTTATTTGACAGTCTAAGGGAAAGGAGGTCAGTGCCCCTGACTGAACAGTCAGGTGTCACATGATTTAAAAATTCTGGACCACACTGGGTGAAAATCGGCTCTTTAGCCCACTAAACGATAATTCCCTTCCCCCACTCCCTGGTAACCACTGTTCTACTATCTGTCTCTATGAATTCTAGATACCCATGTAGATGGAATTATGCAGTATTTGTCTTTTGCGTCCGGCTTGTTTCAACCTTAGCATAATGTTGTCAAGGTTCATCCCTGTCGTAGCACGTATCAGAATTTCATTCCGTTTTATTGCAAATAAGACTCAATTGCATAAATATGGCATATCCCGTTGTATGGCTATACCACATTTTGTTTATCCACTCATTTGTCAGTGGAACTTGGGTTTTTCCCCCTTTTGGTGATTATGAACGGATATGTTTTTTAAAACAAGGTGTTCATACCTGAGCAGCAAGGGAACTCTGGGTAGCAGAAAATAAGATGGACTTGAAGGAAGGAGGCCCCGGAGTGTGTGAGAAAATGTTGTAACAGCCCAAGAGTGTAGAGATGGGGGATGGAGTGGTCAGGAGAAAGCAGAGGACAGGAGGGTAAAGGAGGTCCTGCTGGGCTGACCCAGGCATTCCGGAGTAGGGGGCGGGGCTGGAGCCCCACGTGGGAGGCGGGGTCTGTTTCCAGGCACCTGGCTGGGGGCTGGAGCGACAGCCAGCAGAGGTACAAGCTCTGTGGTTAAAACTTGGCCAAGAGGGCGGAGCCAGGACCCTCTTAGCTGTCACTCACACAGAAGTGACCGGTCAGACCTGGAGACTAGATGAGTCAGCCAGAGGGCAAAGCATACAACCAGAGTGCAGGGACCAGGCCTGATTCACAGCCTCGTGTTAGTGCAGGACGCATAAACAAGAGGCAGAGGATGAGAGGAGGGGTCAGTGGAAATGGGGGTAGAGAGACCCCCGCGGGGGGGGGGGGCTCCTGGAACCTCCGGTGGTTCTGTGTGAATGTTGTGGGTGCATGGGGTACGTTCTTGCAACTCCTCTGTTGTCCTGTATCAGGAGGTTCAGTTGATGTTTATTGATTGAAATGGGGGGAATAAAGGTAAACAGGAATATTTTTCATCCTCAAGAAACTATGGCCAAGTTATGGAGATAAGACATGAGAACAGCCCGGCTGGTGTGGCTCAGTGGTTGAGCGTTGTCCCATGCCCCCAGAGATCACCAGTTGGATTCCTGGTCAAGGCACGTGCATGGGTTCCAGACTCAGTCCCCAGCAGGGGGCGTGCAGGAGGCAGCTGATCCATGTTGATGTTTGTCTCTCATCGATGTTTCGCTCTCTCTCCCTCTCCCTCCTTCTCTCTCTAAAATCAATAAAAAACATTAAATTAAAAAAAAGACATGAACCCTAGCCAGTCTGGCTCAGCAGTTAAACCACTGGCCCACAGACCAAAGAGTCTTGGGTTCAATTCTGGTCAAGAGCACGTACCTGGATTGCAGTTCAATACCCGGCCCTGGTCAGGGTCATGCGGGATGTGTCTCTCTCACATTGATGTTTCTCTCCCTCCCTCCCTTCCTCTCTATCTAAAAATCAATGGAAAAATATCCTCAGGTGAGGATTGAAAAAAAGACATGAGAACAAACACGTAGTACAAAATCTACTTGGAATCACAGCGTGCAGAGCCCAGAGGGGTTTCGGGGAGCTGGGCGGTCCCTCCTGTTTGTGCAGAGCCCAGAGGGGTTTCGGGGAGCTGGGCGGTCCCTCCTGTTTTAATATCTGGGTGCTGCAAAGCAGGAGCTATTTGAGTTGCTTTTCAGTAAATGAGGCCAAAGACTCACGTGTTTGGGAGAGTACCACGTTTCTTTCGTCCTGGCTGTGCCATCCCTCATCAGTGTGCTTCCTTTGACCCCGCAGGTATGATGCCGGACGGGATGGGTTTATTGACCTGATGGAGCTGAAGCTGATGATGGAGAAGCTTGGGGCCCCCCAGACCCACCTGGGCCTGAAAAGCATGATCAAGGAGGTGGACGAGGACTTTGACGGCAAGCTCAGCTTCCGTGAGGTACCTGCGTTCTGCGGTCCTGAGCCCCTGGAGAGGGAGTGTCCCTGAGATGACCCTCAAATGTACAGTCCCCTGGAGTACAAATGGCTTTGGCCTCTCTTGAGCACTGTTTGGATATTTAAACTACAGTTCTGCTTATTAAAATAGTTTAAGGGGCTAGTGAACCTCAGTTCTGCCATGGGGAAAGGCTCAGTAAGCAGGTGAAAATCAGTGTGGCGCTGGCCGGGTGGCTCAGTTGGATGGAGTATCATCCTGTACACCAACAGGTGGCGGGTTTGCCCTGGCCAGTTTGGCTCAGCGGTTAGAGCATCGGCCCGTGGACCAATGAGACCTGGGTTCGATTCAGGCCAAGGCCATGTACCTCGGTTGTGGTTCATCCCTGGTCCTGGTTGGGGTCATGCAGGAGGCAGCCACTCGATGAGTCTCTCCCACATCGATGTTTCTCTCTCTCTCTCACCCTCTCTCCCTCCCTCCTAATCTGTCTAAAGATAAATGGAAAAATGTCCTCGGGAGAGGATTAAATAAATAAATAAATAAATAAATAAATAAATAATTATTTAAAAAACAAACAAAAGAACCCAAAAGGTGATGAATTTGATTCTTGGTCAGGGCACATACCTAGGGAGGCAGCCGATCGATGTTTCTCTCTCACACTGATGTTTTTCTCCCTCTTTCTCTCTCCCTCTCCCCCCCCTTGCTCTCTCTAAAATCAATTTTTTTTAAAAAGTCAGTATGGGTAGGATAACCTCATTTGGGTAAAATGGTATAAGTATTGAGACATCTGGAAGGATGTTCACCAAAATATTCATAGTAGATATTTGTGGGTGTAAAGTTTTGGTGGTTTTATAATTTTATACTTTTTTATACATTAAAACTTTTCATTTTTATAGTAAGCATTTAAAAATAGTAAAACAAACAAACAAAAGCTGCCCTGGCTAGGTAGCTCAGTTGGTTAGAGTATTGTCCTGATATGCTAAGGTTGCAGGTTCAATCCCTGGGCACATACAAGAAGCAACCAATGAATGAATAAATGAGTGGAGCAAGAAATCGATCTCTCTTTCTCTTTCCCTTCCTCCCTCTCTAAAATCAATCAATAAATAACAATTTTAAATAGTAAGAAAAGCAATTAAACAAAGGCTCCTACTCTGTGCCCATGGCACCGCCTCCCAAGCAGTCCTAGGATGGTCCTTTTGGCCTTTGAACCTTGACATTGCAGGCAAAATGTTGTATGTTCGGATATCTTCCTGAAAGAGTGCACATAGATGCACAGGCCGGTCCTGGTGGGTGATAAGGCTGTTTCTGTTTGGGGGGAATAAGTCTCAAGGCCGCTGGTAAGGATCCAGCCCCAGAAGAAAGGGAATTCCATGTGTCATGTGTTTGAGTTTTATCGAAAGGCCTCTAGAGGTGTCAGTGTGGCCTGTATGAGAATAACTTGGGGACAGCATCCGGGCTGAAGGCTCAGGGCATTAGCCCAGCGTCTGCAGTCTGTTCTCAGGCGTGTCTCAGCTGGTCCCTCAGGAGCGGGGAGGGGAGAGGACTGTCCTTCCTCGTGTTTACCCTTGGTTACTCCAGAAACAGTGGGGCGCTGGCATCCTATTTGCTGACGGTGAGACTTTGGCCAAGTACTGGTCTTCTGTCCAGGCTAGACGGGGCCTTGGATGCTCTTCCTAGGGTGTCTGCAGCTGACTGGCAGCCACGAGTCCCTGTCCAGCTGTGATGAAACTGGCCTTGCCTCTCACTGCCCACAGATCAACTCCAGAGTCTCCCATCTCTCCCTTTCCTGAACTGGCAGATGCGGAGACGGAAGATCACAGAACACCCATGCTGGGCATGACCCTCACAACTACGATAATCCAGTCCGGCCTTCATTGCAGGGCTGGGAGCTAGATGGCCAAAAATGTCAGCATTTGTCTGAAATCGGGCACCAGCTTGGGGCCTGGCCTGGGCTGCAGCCTCTGGGCCACATGGCCTCCCACTGTCCTCGCCATGGTCACCTTCCCAGCTCTTTCTCTCTGGCTCCCTCACTGGCCATTTGGTACCTTCGTATCATGCATGCTTGGTGCTGGCACTGACTCTGTCCAGCCCGGCAGCCCTGGGTGTAGAAGGTAAAAGCTTTGCCTTGGTGAAGCTTTGGGAGCAACGCTGGGGAAAGAGCTTCTGCAGCAGAGTTGTGATCTCTGGGGAACAGAAATTGAGAGGGTGTTGAGAGGTCTGTGCAGGTCACCAACTGAGCTAACACAATCCCTGCCCCGCGTTTTACCCAAGGGACCCCCAAACGTGCTCCTCCCGAGGTCCAAGATGCTTGGTTAGCTGCTGGTTTGACCATTTCCCACAGATGGTGGACAGTAGAGGCTTGGACATCTCAAGGGTTCCGTGGTGGGTTTTTAACCCACCTCCAGCGCTCAGTGACCTTCACATTCAGTCCTCTGTCAGTTCAGAGCCCCGTGCGATCCCACCCGGAGCAGGTGTCCCCAGAGGTGTGGGCACGTTTGCCGTTAACTCTGCTGATGTGCTGGAAGGAGGCCGGCAGTCAGACCTCAGTCTCACACAAGCTGCAGGACTTCAGCACGTTGTTTTCCTCCTGCGCCTCAGTTTTTCTGTCTTAAAATGGGGGTGTTAATAGCTTTCCCTCAGCACTTGGGAGAACCAAGTTCTCTTTCTGTGCCTGTATCAGTTGGAACTCTTGGTTGTAAGTGACAGAAAGAGAATGCCAACTAATGTAAGTGAGAAAAGTCTGATAACTATCAGCTCACATACCTGGAAGATGAAGAGGTAGAAATGCTTTAGGCATAAGTAATCCAGCATCATTCCCTTGCCGTATCTTGACATCTTGACTGTGCTTCCTTCTGTGTCCACCTCATCTTCTCCTTCCACTTAGAGTGTTGTCCCAGGGCCTGCAAGGTGGCTGACAGCAGCCCCAAGGCACAGTGCCCTGGTTTAGCAACCCCAGTGAATAGAGGGCTTCTTTATCCCAGAGTCCATAGCAGTCCCAGAGGAAGGCTTCCGATTGGCCCTACTAGGGATGCACGCCCGCCTCCTGAACCAGTCATTGCATTCAGGGGGCTGTGATTGGCTAAGTCCAGGCCACGTGCCACAGGGCACCATGGTCAACAACCCCACCATCATCGCATGGGACAGGGGTTGCCAGGTAGACAAAACTGCTCACTTCTTCAGTTCCTTTCTCACAACCTGGCACTTAGTAGGTACTTAGTAAATGTTGTGTTCCTTTTCCTTTTAATGACTTTATTGATTTTTAGAGAGAGAGGAAGAGAAAGGGAAAGAGAGAAACATCAATGTGAGAACAAAGCATCAATTGGCTGCCTCCTGCACATCCCCTGCCGGGGACCAAGCCCACAACCTGGGCATGTGCCCCGACCAGGAATCGAACCAGCAACCTTTTGGTGACAGGACGACACTTGACCAACTGAGCCACACCAGCCAGGGCATTGTGTTCCTTTTTTTAACTCTACCAAACAAGTCACACCCAAATAAAGCTCCGATACAGAAGGTAGGTCTCCATTAAGGACTATTTTGCTGCTTTTCCCCAACATACAAGGAAATCGATCTTTCTCTTAAACCATTTATTTTCCAATTATGAAAATAATACATGCACATTAAGGGCATTTTTAGAAAACGGCATACATGGAACCATTAAAAATGATTGATGCGACACAGTGTTGCATAACCAGAGAACAACTGTTGACAATGTAAAAAGCAGGGACCAAAGCAGATTACTAAACTGTATGTAAAATGTGATTATTTGCATTTATGGTTTGTGTGCGACCAGACACGTAGAAGAAGTTGTAAGGATGGACCAAAATGAGCAGTTAAGTTAGCAGTTCTATCTTCATCCTCACCTGAGGATATGTTTTTATTGATTTTAGAGAGAAAGGAAGGGAGAGAGAGAGAAACATTGATAGGTTGCCTCTTGTACAAGCCCCGATGGGGGATCAAACCTACAACCTAAACCTGAGTATGTGCCTGACTGGGAATCGAACCCACTACTTTTTGGTGTTTGGGCTGATGTTCTAACCAACTGAGCCACCCGGCTAGGGCTACCCTTGAGTTTTGTGTTTTTGTTTTCTTTAATATGTTTTTATTACTGATTTGAGAGAGAGAGGAAGGGAGAGGGAAACATTGATATGAGAAGGTAACATCAATAGGCTGCCTCCGACATGCGCCCTACTGGGGATCGAGCCTGCAACCTGGGCATGTGCCCTGACCGGAATGGAGCGGGCGACCTCTTGGGTGCATGGGACGATGCTCTACCAACTGAGCCGCACCGCACCCTTGAGTGTTTTAGACATCCTCTTAGGTACTGGCTACCTCCTTTTTGCTTAAGTCCCGTTTGTTTCTGTTACTTGCAATCTAAGAGCTTGAACTAATACGGGGACGTGTTTGCATCTCAAGCTAGAGCCATGCAATTTAAATTTTCCCAAATTTACCAGAAGCATTTGATAACTTGTATCTGAAATTGCTTTTAGCTTTGTCAGTTCTCTCTCTCTCTGTTGCTTTGTTTTCTGCTTCTCCTTCCCTCCCCCGCTCTTTGCTCACAGTCACAGCTAGGACACTTTCCAATTCCCCACAACATACCAGTCTTTGTGGACTATAAATAGGAAGGCAAACAAGGCTGGGCAGTTGGAGAAATTATCATTCAGGGGTTGCTGATTGTAATAAAATTAAATGAGAATGTCTGGTATGCTTTATGGAAGGCTGAACATTTTCAGGTTGAGTTGGGCTTTTTTTCTTCTTTCACTGGCCGGGATGGGGGCCCCTAAGTTAGGACAGGGCTCCTACTGGTCATCTGCTGAGTGGGCACACAAGGCTGGGCCAGGATCTGCGCCGGGAAGAGACTCATGAGGAATACTTTAAGCCATTCTGTAACACAGAGGAACATTGTCATCCCCACTTGGGATGGCAGAGACCTCCCCAAGTCACCTGGGTTGCTAGGCTGGGGCAGTGCACTATCTTTCCTGGGCTGCCTCCCTGGGCCCAGAGGGGTGGCTCGTGTGGAGGAACTACCTGCTTTTGTGTTTGCCTTACAGAGCAGTGTGTGTGTGTGTGTGTGTGTGTGTGTGTGTGTGTTAATTGAATGCTTTAAAGGCAGGCAGGGTACTGGGGGACGGATACTTCCCTCCTTCCCTCCTCACATGGCTCATGTTTGCAGCACTGAAGTCTTTGCTGCTTTAATCTCTTACGTGAGAGCCCAACCACAGTCGTCCCCACATCCCCCTTGCCCTCCCTTCTACTCTTGGGGGCCTCACCTCCTTCAACAGGCTCTTTTTCTTTTTCTTTTTATAGCCAATATGTATGTATTTATTTTAAAAAATAGTTGAATACACTTCTTTTATACAGGTTGGGGCAAAAGTAGGTTTACTGTTGTCGTATAGAAAATAATACAACAATGAATACAAGAACGAACTGGTGCTGGCTTCGGCAGCACGGGTACTGGGGTTGGAAGATGCAGAGACTAGCATGGTCCCCTGCACAAGGATGACACGCAGGCTCGTGGTGTTCCATGTGTCTAAGGGAGCCCTCGTGCACTGCTGGTGGGAATGCAGACTGGTGCAGCCACTGTGGAAAATGGTGTGGAGATTCCTCAAAAAATTAAAACTGGAACTGCCATTAGACCCAGCAATCCCACTTCTGGGAATATATCCTAAGAATCCTGAAACACCAATCCTAAAGGATATATGCACCCCTATGTTCATGGCAACCCTGTTTACAATAGCCAAAATATGGAAACAGCCCAAGTGCTCATCGGTAGATAAGTGGATAAAAAAGCTGTGGTACATTTACACAGCGGAATACTACGTGGCCATAAAAAGGAAGGAACTGTTACCTTCTGTGACAGCATGGATGGACCTGGAGATTATCATGCTAAGTGAAATAAGCCAGTCAGAGAAAGACAAATACTATATGATCTCACTCATATGTGGAATCTAAAGAACAAAATAAACTGACAAACAAAATAGAAGCAGAGTCATGGGTACATGGTACGACTGACAGATGTCAGAGGGGAGGTGGGTGGGGCGGATGGGATGAATGAAGGTGAAGAGAGTAGCCAAAGAACATGTATGCATAGCCCACGGACACAGACGACAGTGTGGGGAGGGCCAGAGGAGGGGGGCGCGGGGTCTGGGTAGAGTGGAGCAAAGGGGGAGGCAGGAAGGGGAACATCTGTAATAATGTCAACGATAAAAATAAAATATAATAGCCCAGCTGGTGTGGCTCAGTGGTTGAGTATTGACCCATGCACCAAGAGGTCGCCAGTTCGATTCCTGGTCAGGCACATGCCCAGGTTGTGGGCCCGATCCCCAGAGAGGGGTGTGTGGGGGGTGGCCAGTCGATGTTCTCTCTCATTGATGTTTCTGTCTCTCTCTCTCTCTCTCTCTCTCTCTCTCTTTTTCCCTTCTTCTCTCTCTAAAATCAATAAAGAAAAATTAATAAAATATAATTTAAAAAATAAACTCTGTTTCATGTACTCACAACTGTAAACCTCCATTTGCTCCACCCTGTACTTGAACTTGGCTCTCAGACATATAAAATGAAACACTGAAGTGTCTTTATATTCAGTGATAAAGCCGATATCATTATACCTTTAATATAACGATGCTTAATATTTTCCAAGCCTCTGCAGTGTGTTCTGGCTCGACAGCCTGCAGCAAACTGAGCCTTTGCCGGCCCCTAGTGAGAGAGCGGGAAGCTGCAGGTGGATGGCCGTGGCACTGTGGCCCGGCCAGCCCCTGGGCCCGCGCAGCTGCGCGTCCCTGGTCCCAGAGCAGCCGGCTTCAGCCCTTCGCATTCCGCAGTGCTCACAGTGGAGTCAGGACCCGAAGCAAGAACCACAAAGAAAGCTGTATTAGCAAGACCTTTGGGGTGGTGGTGGTAGAGGTCGGAACTTTGACTTAATGAAGCACATCCTTCTGGGGTTACAAGCCTTAGCAATAAACCCCCCCCCCCCAAGGTGGAGTTTGGAGAGCCTTTTGAAGGTGTTTTATCTCTCACTGTGCTTTAGGAAATGTTCTGTCCTCTGGGAAAGCCATTCTCTAGAGAAGATGGTCACGAAAAGGAACCCTAAAGCCTGAAATTTCCCTGTTTTTTTTGTTTGTTTTTGTTTTCGGTAGCACCTGAAAACCTTGAGAAGCCTCTTTCCGAGGTGACATGGAATGCATAATTCATATTCTCTACAAATGGAAACGTGAATTAGAGAATCTGGATAACAGTGAAAGGAGAGAAGTTAAAAGCCGTCAAATTGACTTGGGGCAGGAAGCCGGAAAGCTGGGGGGAGCGCCCTTTTCAGCGTGGCCTATTTATTTATTTTTAAATGCATTCTATGGAGGCCTCAGTACATGTTGGCTTTAAAGATTAACTCATTCAGGTCACATTTTGAATCTGAAGGAAGAAGATGGATTATTCAGTAAATGAAGTGGGGATTACTAACTGACCATTTGGAGGAAAATAAGGTTAATGATTAACATCGCACGATAGATCAGAATAAATTTCAGAGATTAAATATTTACATGTTAAAAAAAAAAGGTCATAAAAGCAGTAGACAAAAACATGGGTGATTGTTTCTATAACCTTGGTGGCGAGGAAAGTTTTTCTAAACATAACACTGGTGAGAAAAATAAAAGGGTTGATAGATTTTTATGTAAAATTTTTGAAAGTCAAAAAGTACATAAACAAAAGGGGCAAGACGGAGCCAAAGTATCTGAAACATATCTATAAAGATGTCTTAGAAAACACTAACAAAGGTAAACAATCTAATGGAAAATGGGACACGTCGGAAAATAGGAATGATGAAAACATCAGAAATATGGGATTATTTAATTTAAGAAATAGTCTATACAGGTCTGTCAAACTTCTTTCATGCCTTTGCCAGTGTTTTGCTTTTATAGATAGTGCTCCTGTCACTATGGTGTAAACTTTTTGAAGAATAGATTCCCAGCAGTGCAGTTGATGGGAGGGTGAAAGCATTTCATTGTTGGTAAATATTCCAAAGTGTCCTCCAAAAAATTTGAATCAAAGTTTACACTCATAAACTGGATATCATTGCCCTACATCCTTGTGAAAAATGGCCATGTTTTCATTTTGACTGTGTGATAAGGGAGAAAATAATGGGCACACGCACACATTTCCACCCTGTTTTATAGGCTTGCCAATAATGGTGCTCCTGTGGCCCTGGCCGGTGGCTCCGTCGGTTGGAGCATCGTCCCCTGTGCACCGAAAGGTTGTGGGTTTGATTCCTGGTCAGATCACATACCCAGGGAGACAGTCGATTGATGTTGCTCTCTCATACCTATGTTTGTTTTTTTCTTTTCTTTTTTTTCTCTCTCTCTCTCCTTCCCTTTCTCTTTAAAAATCAATTAAAAAGAAACATATCCTGGGATGAGGATTAAAATAATGATGATGATGATGATGCTGTGGGCCAAGGAGGTGCTTGTCAATGTCTCAGCGATGTCGCTCTTCCCCACAGTTCCTGCTCATATTCCACAAGGCCGCCGCCGGGGAGCTGCAGGAGGAAAGTGGGCTGATGGCCCTGGCAAAGCTGTCTGAGATCGATGTTGCCCTGGAGGGCGTCAAAGGTGCCAAGGATTTCTTTGAAGCCAAGGTAGGTGGCTTCTTCCTGTGCTGGGCAGTCGCCCCCTTCCTCCACCCCGCCAGACAGGAGATCCCAGTTGGGGCCTATTTTGTTAACTCCCTCAGGACAAGCTGAAGATAGATCGTGTGTGATTGCAGGAAATGAGAGTGTGTCTCTGTGCAATCTGCAAATTAAAAACAAAACAGGAAAACGACCGAATGTAAATGCATTAGAGCCTGGTTTCAGATGCCAACAAGTTTGCTGATACAACACTCCCAGATCGACTCCTGATGCAGACTTCCCTAAAGAATTCCTCCCGAGGCCTAACCACAGTTGACTTACTTGGACAGCTACGTCCATGTTTGCCCCTTACACACTTGTGTGTAAACAAGTGAATAAAAATGGGGCCAGAGGATGAAGGCTCGGTGACATCCCCCAAATTTGCTCCATTGACAATGGCTGGGAGTTGGGAAGGAATGTGTCTTCCACGGTCTTGGATCTCTTCTGGTGCCTCCATTCATTCACACGTTCATCCAGCCGTTGAACATTTGTAGGGAGCCCACCCCTTGCCAGGCGCTGTCGCTTTCATCTCTACAGAGCACCCCTGTGGAAAGAGAGGTCAGGAGAGCCCTCCAAGTCCCCTGGCCACCACCGCAGTGGAGTGCAGTGGGAAGGAGGCTGCCTAGTTTCAGATTCTGCCTCCTCCTGGTACCTGTGTATACCTCAGTTTCCTTGTCTGTACAATGGGGATGATAATGAGGTTGCCGTGAGGATTACATGAGTCCCCACGTACACAAAGTGTTAAGTATGTGGCTCATCGTGAGTACTCTGTATGTGATATGAGCTGTTGGGACTCCCTACCACTCCAGGTGGGAGCCAGCCTCTTGTGTGGTTTTGACGTATTCCACTAGTCTGCCCAGAAACAAAGTGTCCTTGGTGACACATCCCAGCCTGCTCGGGCCCCAAGCACACCTCTTTTCTCACTTCTCTGTGATGCTGCTTGGAGAAACAGCCCATTATCTTTGTGCCAACACGTAGACTGACTCATGGTGGACTCCATGCCTGAATCCTACCGCCGTCTCCTGACAGTGTCAGGGACAGGCCGGCCACTCATTGCACCTTCCACAGCAGCGTTGTGTGTCCAGCCTTGAAAGTGGTTTGGCCCTTCCTTCATGATGTAGCATTGATTCACCCCAGTTCCTCCCAGCAGTGCCAGGCACCACATTAAGCTAAGGGGATGGAAGGGAGTAGGAGACCAAACGTTTGCCCTCCACAGGACACACACTCTCTAGTGAGGAAAGCAAACTGCCAGCCTTGATAGACAGGGAGGAGAGGAGGCAAGGGCTAATCTGGTGGGACGGGTCCTCCCCATTCATTGACTTGAGATCCTCCTGATGCCTTGGGCAGGGACCTACGACTGAGACCCATCTTAGGGACACTGGATTTTTTTTAACTTACTTTTTAAAAAATAATTGTGTCATATAAAAGAGGCAGGGTTTTATTTGTTTATTATTTTCAATCCTCACCTGAGGACATGCTTAGAGAAAGGAAGGGAGAGAGAGAAACATCTATGTGAGAGAGAAACACCGATCAGTTGCCTTCCATACATGCCCCTACTGGGGATCGAACCGGCAACCTTTCGGTGCCCTCAACCAACTGAGCCACTCCAGCTGGGCTTAACTTACATTTTTAAAAAAAATTTTTTTCTTTATTGATTTTTACAGAGAAAGGAAGGGAGAGAGACAAAGATAGAAACATCAATGAGAGAGAACATCGATTGGCTGCCTCCTGCATGCCCCCCACTGGGGATCGGGCCCACAACCTGGGCATGTGCCCTGGCTGGGAATAGAACCAGCAACCTCTAGGTGCATGGGTCAACTCTCAACCACTGAGCCACACCGGCTGGGCTTAACTTACATTTTTAATAATATATATTTTAAACTTGGAGCTGGGGTAGGTGGTGGAAGGGAGGAGGAGCCCAGAGCTTTGCCGAGTGCTTTGGTCAAAGTCTGTATGAAGTCTCTGGGAACGTCTTACCCAGGCATTCAGGGTTCTCATAATCCAGTTCTGGTCCCGTCTCCAGCCTCATCCACCCCTGTACACATTTCTTCAGATACTGCCCCACTCTTCACGACTCGGCCTCGGTACCTGTTGTTTCCTCGCCTGGATGGCCCCGTCCAAATGCCTCTTCCTAGAAAACTCTCCCCGTTCTTTGAGACCCATGTTAACGAGTTGCCTCCTCTTGGCTGCTTTCCCTGACTGTCCTGGCCGAGAGCGTCTGTCCTCTTCTGCGTGCCTCCGTTATGAGTGGAAGTGGTATTATAATTTATCTGTTCAAGGCATTCTTGGACACTTTGGGCAAGTGCATGAACTGACCCAGCTTTCTGGAGAGCAGTTTGGGGCTGTTAACATTTCATATCCTTCACCTGCGGGATTCTGCCGCTCGGATTTTGACCTTCAGAGACACATGCAAATGCATGTAGAAATATAGGCCTGGCTGTCCAGCCGGTGTGGCTCAGTGGTTGAGCATCGACCCATGCACCAAGAGGTCACCAGTTTGATTCCCAGTCAGGGCACATGCCCAGGTTGTGGGCCCAATCCCCAGTGGGGGGCATGCAGGGGGTGGCCAATTGATGTTCTCTCTCATCGGTGTTTCTATCTGTCCCTCTCCCTTCCTCTGTCTCTAAAATCAATAAAGAAAAAAATTATATATAAAAAAAAGAAATATAAGCCAAGCTTTTTCTACAGCACTCTTGGCAATAGAGAGAAACTGGGAACGACGGAAGCTTCCATTAGCAGGGACTTGAATCCATCTGTCACACCCACACATCTGCACACCCTGCAGCCACGTGTGTGTATGGACAGATGTCCAAAATGAATTAGGCAAAACAGTTTGTTTGAAACCCCATTTTGTAAATATTAAATACACCCTGGATAATTATATACCAAAGTATTAGTAATACCTGTGTCTGAGGGACTTTTTTTTATATATATATTTGTAATGTTTTGTAATTGTGGGTGCATTATTTTTATAACCAGGGGAAAAGATGAAAAGAATAACAATAAAATTTTTTGAACTTGTTATGTTTATACGTCTGCCTCCCCACCCAGACTCAAAGGCAGAGTAGGTGTGTTATCTTTGTAATTACAGTGCCTGGCATATAATGGCCCTCAATAAACATTTGCATGAATGACAAATGGGGGGAATCACCCCTTGAATTTGGGAGAGGGCCATAAAGGAGCTGACGTTTTCGACAGATGTTCAGAGATGAATGGAGACTCACCTTGTAATCAAGGAAGGGAAGGCGTTCCTGCCGTGGGAACGGCCGGAGCAGAGGCTCCAAGGCGTGGAGGGTAAGGAGTGGTCTGGAGGCTGGCCCTTGTCCACACTGCGCACAACTGGACAGGCAGTTCTGGGCTCCGTTGGAGGTCAGGCCTTCCCCAGCCTGCTGACCACCAGAACCATCTGCAGGCCAGCTTCCCGAGCCCCACCCAGATCTACATGGGATTTCTCCAGGTGGGGCCCAGGAAACGTGGACTTGAATGAGCTCTGCAGGTAGTTCAGTGCAGAGCCAGGCTTGGAAAGCACAGGGCAGGCGCGGGCGTCTCAGAGGAGTCTAAGCAGGGCCCTGACGTGATCTGTGGTGGGCACTCTGAGGACCGACTTGCCTGGGGAGAGGCTGGACTTGGGAAGCTTCCATAGATTCTGGAGAATTGCAGGTCCAGTGTCGGTAGTGACAGTGGGGCTGGGGAGGAGGTGGGATGGATCCCCAGCTCCCCAGAACTCTCAATATTTATGACCACTTGATAAATACCACAAGGCACGCGGAGCCGTGTGGAGAAGGGTTGGTGATCTTCTTTGTCCATCAAGCCAAGACCTCCCCTCTGCCATGGGAATAATTTAAGGAGGAAAAGTTATAAACTGGGTTTTAGAGTTAAGTCTAAGGTGACTTAAGGCAAAGGGAAGGCCTGCCCCTTCATTTGAAGGACATGTTGGTTGCAAATAGTTTCTGTTCTCATCTTGTTGGATAGAAGTTGGCCACACCCGGCTGCATGGGAGGCTACAAAATGCCTTTTTCCTGGCGTTCTGTGTGCGCAGCTATAATTCTGCTAGTAGGGAAGATATTGAGGGTCATGGAATAATCTCTTCCACCCATGTCCATTGCTAAACCAACTGGCAGGGGCTACACTATCATGACCCTGACTGGGCTCTCTCTCCTGGAGCCTGGAGTAAGGGGGGGGTCAGTCTCCCCTAGACCCTTGGACCATGGGGAAAGTCTCATAGGAAGAAAGGATGGGGGAAATGGATGCTTTACGAACACCCAAGCACGCAGGTCACAGGAGCTATCGCCACAAGATGCAAGGTAGAAACCATGAGCTAGAGGGATTGACCAAATGGTACGGCATAATGGTGACTGGACTGCGAGGAGGGAAGTAATCAGAGGTACAAGGAAACCCTGGAGAAAATGCTATTTTGGAGGACAGGAGCAATTTTAAGAAGCAATTACACGAGCAGAGGCCCGAGCAGAGGCCTTGGGTCTAGCAAGTGGGTCGGTGGAGATTTCTGAGAGATCAGGTTGACTGTAGAAGGCAGATTGCAATAGGGTGAGAAGTGAGTGGGA
This sequence comes from Tadarida brasiliensis, assembly GCA_030848825.1. Taxonomy (NCBI): domain Eukaryota; kingdom Metazoa; phylum Chordata; class Mammalia; order Chiroptera; family Molossidae; genus Tadarida; species Tadarida brasiliensis. The sequence goes on from CM061265.1 coordinate 101,928,516, forward strand.
ACCGGGGAGGAGGAGCCCCGATGGCTGACTCTTCTCTCTGGAAGGTTGACAGGGGAGTCCTGGACAAAGTGGGCACGGCAGCTTGGGATCAGGGAAGAACTTTGGTGGGGTTGGGGAAGAACTTTGGTTTTTTTTTAGCCTAGACATAATAGATGTTGACATGTTTTTAGGTTACAGGCAAGTGGTCTGGGGAGAAGTAAACATGAAGACTGAATGGGGTGACAGATGGGATGAGGACTTGGTAGTCATAGAATCAAGAGAAGAGGTGGACTTTTACAGTGGAGAAGAAGGACCCCAAGTGAAGGAATTGCAAGGGTCCCCAACCCCTCTGACCTGGCTGGGAATGATGGGCAGGCGGGGCAAGTAACAACCATGGGGGTGTTGACGATGGGTCAGTCCCTCTGCTGAGCACTCCAGAGGTACGTGGTGTGTCCCACATCGCAAAGGAGGAAACTGAGGCTTAAACAGTGGTTTGTTGGTAAATGTTTAGCAACTGGCTCTCTGAACAAATGCCTAAGTTTATTTATAAAATGTACTGATATAAAGAATATGTAGCATACAACTTGCAAATAATAAAATATATACTACTTTCATCGTCACCTCCACATAGCTGTTGATTCTCCGAGAATGGCTCCTTGACTTTTGCTAGCTAGACTCTTGTACCTGTAGCCAGCCTATGGTGACAACCCACAAAGCAGTGTAGTTCCTACATGAGTGTTGGTTGATATTTTGTTTAAGTTGATTTATAAGAGCCCTGGCCCGTTTGGCTCAGCGGTTAGAATGTCTGCCTGTAGACCAAAGAGTTGTGGGTTTGGTTCCTGTCAAGGGCACGTACTTCAGTTTTGGTTCATCCCCGGCCCTGGTCAGGGTCGTGTGGGAGGCGACCAGTTGCTGTGTCTCTCTCACATCAATGTTTCTCTCTCTCTCTCTCCCTCCCCCCTCCCTCCCTCCTTCCCTCCCACTCTATATCCTCGGGTGAGGATTAAAAAAAAAAAGTTGATTTATAAGAAAAAAGGGAAAGGACACATCTCAGAACTTCATTCGTTCCTCAGTGATGTGAGCAACTTCTTTGCTGAATTTGATAATAGTTTTCAAACATTGGAAGAACATGCTCTCAAATTTGTTTTGGAGCTATCCATGGCGTAAAGGCTTCAGACACTACACATTTTTAAAATTTAATCTCCATTTTTAACATTTTCCCTTCACTTTCTTAAGAAAAGGCTGTCAGTGACACAACCAGCCAAGCCCGAATTCATAGCATTTGTTGGTTTCCCTCGTGTGAATACTCCCAGAGTCGCTTTCAAGCTGCCAGTGGGAGGCTTCTGATGTGGAGCTGCGAAGATTCACAGTAGCCCATCATCAGATAGGGTTTCCTCCTGAGAGACAGAGTACCTGTCCAACCTCAAGAGCACAGATCACAGTAAAATGTAAAATAAGCAAGAATTGACTTTCTTAGTATTTGTTACTTTTGCTTTTAATGTAATTTGTTTAATTTTAAATTCATATGATTAACTTTTTAAATAGATTTTTCTTGATTTTTTTAGAGAGATAGGAAGGGAGAGAGAGATAGAAACATTGATATGAGAGAGAAACATCGATCAGCTGCCTCCTGCTTGCCACCCCTCCACACCCCCCCGCCCCACTGGGGATCAAGCCCGAAACCTGGGCATGTGCCCTGACTGGGAATCAAACTGGGACCTCTCAGTCCATGTGACGACGTTCAGTCCACCGAGCCACACGGGCTGGGCTGATTTAATTTTTAATAATGGCTATAATTAACAACCAGCTCCTAAAATCCCTGCAGATCGAAAGGCTGGCTTGCAAACAGGTACCAGCCAGCTCCAGCATGCCTCTGGGCCTGGAGATGCTGAGAGAGCTGCCCAGGGTCTCACACCCCTGCCCACCCTGAAGCACAGGGAAAGGGGGGAAGGATAAAATGGCTGGGAGAGGAGTGCAGAGGGAAGGGCTACATTTCTGTCTGTTTTCTAAATAAGGGAGATGAGCTGCTAAGAGAGGCAGGATCCATGGGGGCCACAGCCATTTGTGGGGAAAGAGATGTGGAGGGAGGGGGCTGAGCCCTGTCAGGGGCCCAGCCCAAATGGGAAACGTTCACCTCCCAGTGGGTCCAGACACTGTCCTTGTGAGACTTCTAAAGGGAAAATGTGTTCTCAGCCTGCAAGCAGGAACAGACAAAATCCTTGATCCAAGGGTGGGGCCTGGCGGGTGGGCAGAGAGAGGTAAATGTGTCAGGGCAGAAATGCAGGTCCTGGGAATTAAAGGTACCGTGACAGGTGTCATTGCAAACATTGGCCAGGTGTCTCTGTCAGGTCGGAAAGAAAACCCAGGTGGGCCAACACACACGAGAACAGGAGCTCAAACCCTGGATGTGAGCTCTAGAACCACTGACACTTGGGGGGCTGGGTAAATAGCAGTTATGACTTCATGCCGGAATCCAGAACGAGCAGGCGGGAGGAGAGGTGCAAGGGCTGGGGAAGCGCACCTGGCAGTGCAGAATTTCAGCCAGATGGGGAGAACAGCTGAGTGAGGGGAGCAGCTCCTGGTCTGGTCTCCGGTTCTAACGTAGGGAGTCCGGGTGAGAACCTTGGGGCTGGAGGATGGTGAGAGGCTCTGAGGCCAGGGCAGGGCTCAAGTGCCTAAGAAATACCTGGGAAATTTGGAAAATATAACTTCCCAGTCCCTCCAGGGCTTCTGATTCAGAAAAAGCAAAAACATAATACTTCCTGGTAATATTTTCAGAGGCATCTGTCTTCAGAAACAGACCCCTGTGAAGTGTAGAGAGAATTTAGAAAAAGGATATAATAATTTTTCACTGAGTTGTGGGAATCGGCATTGGGCTACAAAGAATGTACCGGAATGAAAATCAGAATGGACTAAATAACGTTGTAGGAAATGGGAAATCTCAGCTCCAGAACTGCAGAAAAGTGGACCAGAGACGAGACTAGTGAGACACCCAAACGTGGAAGCAGCTAGTGATATAGAAACAAGAGAAATGGAGAGATGATGGAGACAGGAACAGGCTAGTTAAAAATAATGAGATTGAGAAACTTAATGAAGAGAATGCTTTTCTAAAAATGTGATGAATTATAAAGACATTTGGAGAGTTCACTCTGCCCAGCAACCCTCCCCAAAACAGTTAAGTGTTGAGGAATGTAGGGATAAATTCTTTTTCAATGTCATAAATATAATTCAAATGCACTGTAACAATTATATATCACATTCATTCTCTGAAGCCATTGTGGTTCTGCTAACAAAATGAAATAAAAATAACACGTCAGCTCTGGCCAGTTTGGCTCAGCAGTTAGAGCGTTGGCCCATGGACAGAAGGGTTGAAGGTTCAATTCCGGTCACCGGCACGTACTTGCATTGCAGGATTGTTCCCAGCCTCGGTCAGGGTCATGTGGGAGGCAACCAATCAATGTGTGTCTCTCTCATCGACGTTTCTCTCTCTCTCCCTCCCTCTCTTCCACTCTATCTAAAAATCAATGGAAAAATATCCTTGGGTGAGGATTAACAAAAAACAAACAAAAATAACACATCAGAAAAAAATTTCATGTCAATCTAATAAATATAGGTGTAAGAATCTTAAAACATTAAGAAATGGAGTGCATTTATAACATGTGAAATGTGTGTTAAGACTGCGGGGATAACTTAAAATATTGATATCACAGGTAGATCAAATAAGAAAAATGTGATCATTTCAGTTAGACATCTCAGAGACATTTGGTGAAGTTTAACATTCATAACACATTTTAAAATAAAACAGTATTCTTCAACTTGATAAAAGAATGTTTACTTTCCTTATAAATATAAAGGCATTCTATAAAGCAGTAATATTTAATAATGTAATACGGGTACAGGAATAAGTAAATCAGTTAGTAGAATAGGATAGATAATAATAAAAACAGGTATCCTTCATGTGGGAATTTAATATATAAAAAGAATCATTTTCAAATTGGTGGGAAAATAGTGGGCTATTCAGTAACAGGTTTTAAGACAATTGGCTATCCACTTAGGAAAATGAAGTCAAGTCCTCACTAATTATTTCCTCACTAAAATAAGTTGCAGGTGACTTCAAGAGCTGAATGTGAAAATGAAACCATAAATGTATTAGAAGAAAATACAGGAAAATGGGTTTAGAACCTTCTTAAACATGACATAAAATACAAAGGACAGAAAGAAAATGACTGAAAAAATTGATTGCATCAAAATTTAAGAATATTTGTATGGCTTGAGCTACTCTGAAGTTAAAATACAAATGAAAAACTGAGAGAAAGTAACTGAAAAATATTAACAAAGGATTAATATCTAAATTATGTAAAGTAAAAGAAAAACAAAACAGCTGAATGGAAAAATGAGCAAAGGATACAAATGGGTAATTCACCAAAGAGGAAGTAAAATGTGCCAAAGAGGAAATAAAATGTGCCAATTCTTTTGCCTATCAGATTGGCAAGTAGGAAAAAGGTTAATTATAAGCATTGGCAAGGCTGTGGGGAAGTGAGAACCTGTGTTCCATGCTGGTGGGAGTGTAAGTGGGAGAGCAATTTAGCAGTCTTTATTAAATAATGTACACGCCCACGGTGTTTGCAAAGTTTACCAAGTGGATGAGACACAGAGAGAAAATAATTAGTTCTAGAATAGTGGATTTTAAGATGAATTTATCCAATATGGTAATGTTGAGGATAAATTTGATTTTTAAAAAATGGCACCAGCGCTGACCGGTGTTGGTTGGGCCTCGTCCCTTGCACCAAGGGTTTGCTGGTTCATTCCCCTTTGTGGGTTCAATCCCTGGTGGGGGTTGTGCAGGAGACAGCCGATGGCTGTTTCTCTCTCTCCCTCTCCCTTCCTCTTTCTCCAAAACAATCAGTTAAGCCCTGGCCAGTTTGGCTCAGCGGTTAGAGTGGACCAAAGAGTCACTGGTTTGATTCTGGTCAAGGGTATGTACCTCGGTTGAGGTTCAGTCCCTGGTCCAGGTTGCAGCCAATGGATGTGTCTCTCTCGCATTGATGTTTCTCTCTCTCTCTCTCTCTCCCCCTCTTTCTCTCTCCCTTTCCCCCTCCCTCCCTCCCTCCCTCCCTCCCACTCACTGTCTGAGAATAAACGGCAAAACATCCTCTGGTGAGGCTTTAAAAAAAAAAAATCAGTTAAAAAATTTAAAAATCGGCCCTGGCCGGTTTGGCTCAGCGGTCAGAGCGTCGGCCTGTGGACCAGAGAGACTTGGGTTCGGTTCCTGCTAAGGGCACGTACCTCAGTTGCAATTTGTCCCCGGCTCCGGTTGGGGTCGTGTGGGTGGCAACCAGTCAATGTGTCTCTCTCACATCCATGTTTCACTCTTTCTCTTTCCGTCTCTCTCCCTCCCGCTCTAGCTGAAGATAAATGCAAAAATGTCCTCAGGTGAGGGGAAAAAAAAAAAAATTAAAAATCACACCAAATCTCATTCACAAATACCAACAAAAAACATGTAATGTATGGAAGTAAGTTTAGAATGATCTAACTATTTTAGTGCGTAACATAAAAAACCGCATTGAATAAAAACAGACATTCAGGGAAAACATATATTGTAAAGAAATCCCTTTGCCACCGGAGACTGAGGCAATCCCAATCAAAATTCCAGCAGGGAGGTTATTTCCTTGTTGTGAAAGAAAAAGTAGAAAGTGGAAGTGGGTAGTAGGTGGGGATGCTAAACAGTACACTGAAAAAGAAGAGGGAAGACTGGCCCAGGACAGCAAATACAGTGATTGCATCCTGGCTCCTCCCAGGCACAGCTGGGGACCCGCGGAAGGAGGATTCGCTGGGGGTCCTGCCCCCCCCCCCCCCATTCTCATGTCACATGGCTCTAGGCGACCAGGTTCTGTTTGGTGGGCGCTCCATCTCCCAGTTTCTCGGCTTCCCCGCTCTCACTGTTGGCCTGTTTCTGCTCTCTGCAGGTCCAGGCCTTGTCCTCTGCCAGCAGGTTTGAAGCTGAGCTGAAAGCCGAGCAAGAGGAGCGGAAGCGGGAGGAGGAGAAGAGGAGAATCCGCCAGGCAGCCTTCCGGGAGCTCAAGGCCGCTTTTAGCTCATAGTCGGGCACCCATGACCTCCGTCCACAGCTGTGCCTCACAGATGCCCAGGAGAGAGTTGGGCGGGCATCCTCACCCCAAATGACCCCTCGCCCCAGCCAGCTTCCACAACCCCCTGTCGAGCAAACGCCTTAGCCCCAGAGGGGCAGCAGGGGGCGCTCTCACCCCCAGGTGAGATAGACCAGCTGTTCCCTTGCCTCTCTCTCCTGCCTACCCGAACCTTCTCCTTGTCCCTTCCACATCAAAGAGTGGAAATCAGTTGTACAGATACTTCTTTCTTTGGCGGTCCTCAGAGGAGGTAGTCCTGGGAGGCTATGATGTTAATGCTGCCCATTTTCTTGGGTAGTTCTCTGCACCTCTCTCCTCCCCTTTGTTTCCCATCAGCTACCCTGTTCTCATTCTTAGCCTGAGTCTGCCAGTTGCCTTTGCACCCTCGCCCATCCTTTCATGGTGATGAGGTTTAAGGCAGGCCAGGCTGGACCACTGACTGTCCCCTCTCCAACAGGGGGTGTGGCATGCTGCCCAGATGACACAAAATAGTGAAAAGATAAGTTCTGTGCCTGCCCATCACCTTTCTCCTGTCCCCTAGCATTCCCCCCAGATCCACCCTCCTCGTCCCCCTTCATTCATGTCTCCCCATTTCAGCCTTTATCCTGCTCTCAAATACTGTGCTACTTAAACGTAATAATAAAAGAATAATTAGAAGTACTATTAATGAGTAGGAGAATTCCTGTTAACTCTGACTCTATGCAAATTATATTACAGTAGACCCCTGACATTCTGAAATGAAAAATCTAGAACCTTTTAAATCCTAAAGGTCACGTTCATCCTCATCATGTAGAACGTTTCCAACATCTGCTCCAAGGTAGTGAAAATGTTCTTACCGCCAGCACACATTTTTATACGTTGCAAGTTCTTAGGATTGCGTACAAATACCAGGGGTTTGTTGTATTTTTAATAAACACTTCCTAATGTCGTATTTATTCTCTTTTGTAACTGCTATCTTTACAATAAAGAAAACATCTGCACGTCTACCTTACAGCTGCTTCTTTTTAAATAAACTGTGCAAATAGACTTTGCCATCACATTGTTGTGTTTCTAGCCTTCTTTAAGTTTGGGGGAGAGAGAAGAGTGTTCTCTGTAGGGGCCACATCCAACCCAGCCTCCTGTTGGTCACCAAGTCCCTGAAGTTGAGTGACTCCAGGGCATCTGAGCACTGAGGTTGTCTGTCAGCGACTCGTCCCATTCCATCACTGAGGACTCTTTCAGCTGCAGATGAAACCTGTGGTGGCTTAATTTCTCTCTTATTTCCTAGACCTTTGAAATTCTGGTGAGGGCCAACGACCCTTCCTTCCCATGTGTAATTCCAGAGTATTCTGGGGACTTGGTGAGGACTTCAGTCCTAGGAGAAGAGCCTTAGCTCCCCAGCAAGGCTCATTTCTGTTTCTGCACAAGCCCAAGACTTAGATAATTCTCAGGCATTTTTCTAGGTTGGGTCACCTTCCAACCTCCCCACCAGAGGCTGTGGACATGAAAAAGGGATGGAGAGACTTATTGTACAATTGTGCTTTTTGATATTTATCCAAATGAGCTGAGAACCTTTACTTCTTCCTCCTCCTTCGGACTATGAAGGGCAGGAACTCTCTTAGCCGCTACAGGACAGGCACGCTGCCCTGCGTATGACAGGGACCCCTTGCATGTTTCTTTCATAAGGATGCCTCAGGTTTGTTGCAGCAGACAGAGATGGAAAAGGGAGGACCTTCTAAGTGCCCTGACCTGGGAGTCAGGCCTGAGGGGACAGCTCTGAAAGTGAGGACAGCAGAGAGTGTGGGGACATCATTCTCACTGGAAAAGTGATGAGTCCACTCCCAGAGACCTTCCTTCCACTGAGCAATAGGGAAAGCAAACAAATCAGTCTGCCTCTGCCCTGGAGGCTGTGTGACGTGATGGGATTTGGAGTCAGACACTAGGCTAGTAACTTATCGCACTGAACCTGTTTCCTCACCTGTCCAATGGGGATGATGATTGTCTACCTGGCAGATTCCATGCCTGGCATATATTCAGAGCTCGGGACATATTGGTCCCCTCTCTATCGTAGATTTTTTGCAATTCTGTCTCCTCCTGAACCCTGAGACCTGGCTGCTGCCTTGGCCCCAAGCCCAGATGCCCACTTGCTCAGCTTTTCTGTTCTTTTGAAGCCCCTTCCCTAACCAGTCTGGGAGATTTCTGCCAGTCTGCCTACTCACCTGCCAATCCCCTGCAGCTGGCACTCGCTGAGCCCTCCCAGCCTGATCATGTGACGTATGGCCTTGTCCCTGCTCAGATTTCCTCTTGCTGACCCTGCCCATTCACCAGATTCTGACCACATGCTGCGAGTAGGAAAGGGTAGTATCTAGACTGCTTGTCTTCTGTAAAGGGAGGCAGGTTCTGTCTCCCCCAAGATTTTTATTTCCCTGGAGCATGAAAAGTACTTCAGGTGTAGAACAGTCATGTAAGAGTGACAGATGTCCACTGCTGAGATACTCATGAGCTTTAACCCAGGGATTTTACTTCTGGGAATTGATCCTATAAGTAAATATAAACATGAACAAGGGTATAATTATTTTTCTTTGGTGACTTTAGAGATAGAGGAAGGGAGAGGGAGAGAGAGATAGAAGCATCGATGAGAGAGAACATCAATTGGCCACCTCCTGCATGCCCCCCACTCGGGATTTGGCCAGCAACCTGGGCATGTGCCCTGACCAGGAATCGAACCAACGACCTCTTGGTGCATGGGTCAACGCTCAACCACTGAGCCACACCAGCCCGGCGAACAAGGGTATATTTAAAGGGTTACTCACTACTGCATTGTCTGTAACAGAAAAAACGCTGGAAACAACCAGCAGGGGTCAATTAAGGACATTATGGTACATCCATGTAAATTAACTGTTAGCCATTAAAAAAGTGTAGAGGACTCCAAGACATTGTTTCTTAGAAAGAGGCCAGGAGCAGAGCAGCATGCGTCGTGATGCTTAGGCTTTGCTTTTGTTTGTTTCACAGGAGAGATATGAAGCCATGTCTCTGCCCTTGTTGACCAAGCTGTGTGAGGTCAGTGACCAAGTGGATTTGGGGACAGCCATTGTACCCTTAGCCCTTGGGGATGCTGAGAATGAAGAAGCACATCATACTTGTATCTGCCTACAACATTTTGGGGAAAACCACCCAAGAAACTGTCAATAGTGGGTTACCTGAGAGGGGGACAATCTGAGGGTCCTGGGTAGGTCTGCAGGCAATTTCATTTTTTTCCTTTACATGTTTTTGACCACTAAAATTTAAAAAATCTTGAACATGTACTGCTTTACCGCTACTTTTAGCAGCTAATAAAAAAGAGAGGGGATTCTCTGGCCACAGAAACAGTGAGCAGAGCAGCTGAACATGCACGTGGGACCTTCTGGGACAGGCGAATATGAAATCCTAAATCTGCAGGGGCTCAGGAGAAGACGAATGTGGTGCGTTTATGTGAAACGATACGTTTATTTTATTCCCAGATAGCTTTTATGATTTGTCTTGTTACACATCCAGAGGTTGGAAATAAGAAAAGAATTTAAAACATGCAAGTACTTTTACAAGGAAGAAAGTTTTCAAACATAAAAATGGATCTGTTTCTATAGTTTTCATATGAGCAGCCTCTGCTTGATGTTTGCTCAGCTCTCTGGCTTGGTATCTGCCCACTCTCTCTAACTGTTTTCCGTTTGGTTCTCAGTGGTGCCCAAACACTCTTAGTTAGGGTTCCAATCTGAGTGGCACTGCCCTCTGCAGCAACAATGCTATCCTGCTTTTTCACCCATGTTTAAAAGTCTGCATCTTCCTTCCTCATCACCCACCCTTTCCTAACCCTCTGTTCTCCCTGCTCTGTGGATGCTCATCACCAAGTCAATGACCTCTGCCCCAGCCCCAGCCCCCTTCATACCTCTGCAGATTTGGCATTGCTAATCAATATTTTCCTCCCTCTGTTCTGAGCCTGGCTCCTGCTTCTAATCTGGTCCTACTTGGAACTTCTCTCTGCCCACCAGCTACCCCCTTTCTTCCTAAGAGCCTGCCTTAGTCCTGACCTTTCCTCTTTGGTGGTGATGGGTGATTCCTCATGATTTCAAAGAACTCCTCAGATTTGTAGTTTTGGCCCCCTCTAATCTTCATTTCAAATGGCCTCTTTGGATATTTACGTGGTTGTATTAGTTTGCTAGGGCTGCTCTAACGAAGTAGCACCAACTGGGTGGCTTACCAAGAATGCATTGTCTCAATTCTGGAGGAGAGAAGCCGAGATCAAGGCATGGGCAGGGCTGGTTCCTTTGGAGGGCGGAGAGGGAAATCTGTTCCAGCCCCTCTCCTAGCCTCTGGTGGTCTGCTGGCAATCGTTGGTGGTCCCTGGTGTGCAGACATATCACCTGATTCTACCTTCCTCTTCCCATGGAGTTCTCCCTCTATGTGTGTCTATGTCTAAATTTCCCTTTTAAAATTTTTATTTTTATTGATTTTTTTAAAGGAAGGGAGAGAGAGAGAGAGAGAGAGAGAAACATCAATGTGAAAGGGAAATATTGATCAGTTGCCTCTCACTTGTACCCTGACTGGGGATTGAACCCACAACCTTCCAGTGCATGGGGCAATGCTCCAACAAACTGAGCCACACTGGCCAGGACCAAATTTCCCTTTTTTTTTTTAGAAAAAATAAGAACTCTAGTTATATTGAATTACAGCCCACTCTAATGACCTCATTTTAGCTTAATTAGCTCTCAAAGACCCTATCTCCAAATAAGATGACATTCTGAAGTACATTCTGAGGTTAGGATACCAACATATTTTTTGGACACAATCTGATCCATAAAGAGGATGTTCAAATTGTTGTGTAACAAATTACCCCAAAATTTAGTAGCTTAAAGTGACCATATCATTATGCTCATAGATTTGGCGGGTCAGGAATTCAGACACAGCCCAGTGAGGATGCTTGTCCCTGCTTCATGTCTTGGGCTGGGTATGACTGACAACCGGTGCTAAAATCACCTGGTGGCATGTTTCATTCAAATGTCTGGTTGTTGACACTGGGACTTTAGTTGGGGCTGTTGACCTGGTGGTCTGGGCTTCCTGGCGGAATGGCAGCCTTAGGGCATTGGGACTTACTATATGGCAGCTCTTGCTTCCAAAGAGACTGAGCAAACAAGGTCGAAGCTGCACCACCTTCGTGATCTAGCACTGGAAGTCACCTGTTCCACTTCCAGCACATTTGATTGGTTACAAGGGCCCAAGGGGAGGGAACTACTCTCTATCTCTAGAAAGGGTAGTTACAAGGTTTTAGAGGAGTAGGTGGCATGGAAGATTTTGTTGCTGCCATCTTTAGAAAAGCACAGTCTGTCATAGTTGATCAACCTGTGTTTGGTACTAAATAAACTTTCGGGCTAAACTCCTTACTCCCTCCTTCCCCTAATGATCTGTTAGTCTCAACTTCTCTGTTTCTATCACTGATACAACAAAGCTGAAACTTTATTATTATCTCTGACTAGGGCAAGCATCAATCGACTGTTGTAACTTTAAAAACCACTATTTAACCCAGCCTGTGTGGCTCAGTAGCTGAGCATCAACCTATGGACCAAGAGGTCACTGGTTCAATTCCTGGTCAGGGCACATGCCCAAGTTATGGGCTTGATCCCCAGTAGGGGGCATGCAGGAGGCAGCTGATCTATGTTTCTCTCTCACATGCATGTTTTTTTATCTATCTAAAAAATCAATAAAAACATATTTTAAAAAAACAACATTATTTAACGAAACATTGGAGAGACAGTAATTCAAAGAGATAAAGGAAAGCACCCTTCCTGAGGAGTATAACCAGGAATTTGGCTTTTCCGTGCCGATAGCGCTCTCCCAAGCATGGTGAACATTCCTCAAAGCCGCCGGACTTTCTGTAAGAAGGGTGGCAAGCATCAACCCCACAAAGCAACACAGTACAAGAAGGGCAAGGGGTCTCTGCATGCGCAGGGACAGCGGCGTCATGACAGGAAGCAGAGTGGCTCTGGTGGGCAGACTAAGCTGATTTTCCGCAAAAAGGCTGAAACTACAAAGAAGATCGTGCTGAGGCTTGAAGGCAATGAGCCCATCTGCAGGTCTAAGAGAATGCTGGCTAGTAAGAGATGCAGCATTTTGAACCGGGAGGAGATAAGAAGAGAAAGGGCCAAGTGATCCAGTTTTAAGCTTCATATTTTGTTTTATTAAGACAAAATCTTGAGGATATGTTCACTTCAAAAAATTTTATTTGATTCTATAGGTATTTACTGAGTGTCTACTGTGCGCCAGGACAATCCCAGCTGCCGAGGAAGCAAAGTCGTATAATGCAGTATGTGTAATAGGTAAAAGCAAGAGATGTTATAAACTTTCACCATCATTATCCTCCCCTAGAATCAGTTCCTGTTCTCTGAAGCTTATAGTTTAGGGCTAAAAATATGGCTAAGTTACTCTGAAAAACAATTTGGCAGTTTCTGATAAAGTAAGCAAACATCACATAACCACCAATCCCATTCCTAGGTATTTACCCAAGTGAAATAAAAACCTATGTTCACACAAATACCTGCATGTGAATATTTATAGCAGTTTTATTAATAATCTCCCCAAACTATAAACAACCCAAATGTCCCTCAACTGGGAAATGGATAAACAAATATAGTGCATATATCCAGTGAAATACTATTCAGCAGTACTAGAAGAAAGTGCCCTGGCCGGTGTGGCTCGGTTGGAGTGTCGTCCCATGCACTGAAGTGTCGCAGGTTCCATTCCTGGTCAGAGCACGTACCCAGGTTGTAGGTTCAATCCCAGGTTGGGGTGCATACAGGAGGCAACTCACTGATTGATGTTTCTCTTTCTCCCTCCCCCTTCCTTTCTCTCTGAAATCAATGGAAACATATCCTCGGGTGAGGATTAAAAGAAGAAGAAAGTACTGAAACATGTAATAATATGGCTGACTCTCAAATGCATTAGCTAACTAAAAGAAGCCAGTCTCAAAAGGCTGTGTACTCTATAAATTTATTTATATGATAAGGGATAGTGATAAGGATGGAAAACAGAACAGTGGTTTCAGGGGCTGGGAGTTGGGGTGGGTTAGGGCTACCTAAAAAGGTCATTGGGGGGAACTTTGGTGGGTAATGGGACTATTCTGTACCTTATTTTAGTGGTAGTTACACACACCTGTATACATTTGTCAAAAGTTGCAGAACTGCATATAATAATGTTAAATTTTTCTGTATGCAATATTATTACAGGCACAAGTTAGGGACATGAGTTCTGCAATCAGGCAGCCTGGGCTGGGAAGTCCTGGCTGAGATTTGGAGAATCTGGTGCTCCACAGCACCATCACCAGGACTACAGGACAGAATGAAAGTAAAGTGCTTAATAAAGTGCTTAATAACGTAACAAGCATCAGTATTATGTTTTTTTCTTAAAAATAACAGTTTAAGGAATAAGTTCTTTGGTCTAAGAAAAGGGATTAAAGAAGGCTTTGTAGAAGTTTACAATTTGGGCTTTTAAAGATGAGATGACATTAAGCAGGTTGGCAAGAAGTGGGGTGTTGGGAATGGCATTTTAACAAGAGGGAAGAGCATGTGCAAAGGCTAAAACAGAAGGACATATTTGAGGACCCTAAAATATGGGTATATCTGAAGCATTATGTTCAGGGCAAAGAGTAAGGGGAAGAACTGCTAAAGCACCATTTGAGATTCTGCATTTCTAACAAGCTTCCAAGTGATGCTGTTGGTTGACTACACTTTGAGCAGCAAGGGTATAAAGGTCAAGGGAAGAAAATATTTCAGAAAGTAAAAAGTGATCACATTTCAGACAGGGGAAAGAAGTCAAGATGAGGGCTGGAAAACTCCAGTTATCAATCTGTAGATTGAGGTGTCCTTAGAGCAAGCAATAGGTGGATGTATAGAAGCCACATTGAAGTTGTTCATGATTGCTTGCTGGGTGTGGGAACTGGGAAAGTGTTTATAAATAACTTTTTTGTGTAGTTTGGCTTTGAAAGGGAACAGAGGTAGGAGGTGGTTGGAGGAGGAACTGGAGTTGTTTACACTAACTTTTAAGATGGAAGAACATTTGAGTGTTTTTAAAAGCTGATGGGTCCTGGCTGGTGTGTCTCAGTTGGTTGGAGGGTCCTCCCATACACCAAAAGGTCACAGGTTCCCAGTCAGGTCACATACCTAGGTTGCAGGTTCAGTCCGCAGTTGGGGTGTTTATGACAGGCAACCAACTGATGTTTCTCTCTCACATCGATGTTTCTTTCTCCCTTCCTCTCTCTCAAAAAACAAAAACAAAAATCAATGAACATATTCTCGGGTGAGGATTAAAAAAGGAAAAAAAAAAATAATCAGAAACTGACATGAAGGATCCCGTAAAAAAGGGAGAGGGTTGGAGTCACAAGAACGGGATGATCTGAGGAGGGTAGAGTAGCCAGAGTTAGCAAATAAAAATACAGGACGCCCAGCTAAATTTGAATTTCAGGAAAACAATGAATACTTTCTTAGTGTAAGTACGCCCCCAACATTGCTGGGCGTCCTGTATTTTATCTGACAACCGCCAAACGGAGGGTTTTTAGGCGAAAGGGTTGTAGGCCGGGATACAGTAGGAGGGGGTGGGCGCTTGAAAGTCCTGCCCAGCTGTCACAGTCCAAGACTCTAGAATGAACTCCCAGTTCCACCAGAACCGTTAGGAAGTAGAGACACTGCTTTGAAGTCCAGCTTTTGCCGCTTCCCCGTTTTCTCTAGGATGGCAAGCAGTCAGAAAAATGCTGGACGAAAATCTGTGGAAAAGTTCTAGTTTGGAAAATCAGCTCGTAAATGATGCAGAGCTTTTTGAACCGCGAACGGGCTCTGGATTGGGCGCCCAGGACCGTGAGTCACAGGGCGCCTGGCCCGGGGCCAACTCTGGACACCAACTCTACTCAACTCAAGGGCAGGCAGGAAGCCCCGGCCCCGGGACCCGCGGGCGCCTGCGCCCTGCCGCTGCCCCGCCCCCTCCAGCCTGACATCCGGGACTCGGACAGGGGCGTGTCGCGGAAAGAGGGGCGGGAGGCAGCGGAAAGGAAGGATGTCGTGGGAGGCTGGACGAGCCAGGAGGGAGGCGAGGCGGGGCGGGGCGGAGCAGGGGGCGTGGCGGAGCGAGCGCGCTGTCACGTGACGTGCGTGGCGACGTGTCGGCCATCTTGTGTTGTTGAGGCTGAAGACTGACTTGGGTTCTGAGAGACTCCCTGTCCCGGACCGCAGGTAACCAGTGACTCGGTCTCGCTCCCCTGCCCGGCTCCGCTCCACGCCCTGGCTCCGCCGCTCCTCCGGGTCGTCCGGGCCTGTCGCCCGCGCTCGCGTCCCCGCCGCTCCGGCAGACCTAGTCCAGCCGCATGGACACCCACAGGCCGTCCCGGCAGCGGCCGCGGCTGGCTCGGGCGTCAGGCGAGGGGACAGGTCAGGTGCGGGGCCGGAGGGAGCTTCCTCCCCGGCGAGGGGCACGCCAGGCCCGGGCACGTCTTCTCCTCGGAGCCGGGGAGCCTCCTCCTCCGGGGCCCGTTGGCATCGCGGTGGGGAGCCGAGGAAGGGAAGAGGGTGGTGGGGTGGGCAGTGTCAGGTCGGCTTGCTCAGGGCCAGAGGGCTCGCCATCCGCTACCTGCTCCTCGGGGCCAGCCACCCGCCCAGCCTCGGGGTGCCCAGGGTAACAGCTGCTGCAGCCAGACAGCTGCTCCTGCCGGCCGTCCTCCCCACACCTGGCCTCTGGGAGGTGCGCCCTTGCCTTCCTCACTGAGCATCTGCACTGGAAGACTCCTTCCGTGGCGAGAGGACTGAGTCTGGACCAGGCCTGAGGCAAGGTGGAGCCATGATCGGAACCTGGGACAGAGGTGGGGAAAGTAGAGCCCGTGGTAGCTTTGGGACCTGAACGTTCACATCAGGTTCAAATGGGCATTCGCCCTAAGTGTCAGCAGTTTCCCACGAAGCATTCTGAATACTTCAGTTTCGTGGCTGAAACATGAGTCAAACAACCAGGGAAGGGGATAGAAAGAAGCAGGTTTGTATGACGGTGTTTGGGAAGCAATAACATTGCCTTGCATTTACCTGCCACTGTGTTTTTAATTCTCCCTTTCTCTGAAAGTCAAAGCATTTAAGCATACCTAGTCTCTCTGTTAGAAGGGTAAGTATTCCAATGTAATTTGCAAGAAATTGAGGAAGGGGCCAGAACCTGTGAGCAGTTTCTTATCCAGTGTTACATACCTTGGATTATGGGCAGTTTTGATTTCCAGTGTTGCATGCAGGAAAGATATTCTTTACTTATGTAGTGTTTCCTTTTTAGACTTTTAGAGTAAAAAAGAATTTTCTTGTCATCATTTCTGTACGTTAATTCATCCTTCTGATATTTGCACCACTGGCCTTACAGAGTTTGTCCATTTTGGTTAGAACGTAAATGTGTTCTGTCATTCATCGATGTTTTTATGTATTTTCCTAGTTAATGGAGCAGCTTTTAGAGTGCTCAAACTGTAATGTGTGCTTTTCTGTTACATCAGATGTTGACATCAGTGGAGGACACTAGAAAAAAAAAATTCAAGTGGCATGTATCTGGGAAAATGTCACACAATCCTTCTTTTGACAGTTAACACCAAGGAATACACTGGTGATGGTAGTGATTCACTAGAAAAGAAAGGGCTTCACAGCTTTTCTATACTTGACAAAGCATTTAAAAATTTTGAGACCGAGGAGGGAGTAGGGACCATGTGTCTTCATTCACTCATTCATTCATTCATTCATTCGTTCATGCATTCATTTATTTGACAAGTATTGAGACCTTGCTACACCGTTGGGTGCTAGGAGCAAAACAGGCCCAAAATTCCTGTCTCCAAGGAGCTCATTTCTAGACAGATAAATAAATACTTAGGTAAAATATATAGTGCAATGGTAAGTGATGTGGAAAAAAATGAGACAGGGAAATAGGATAATAGGGAGGTGGGGGAGGGATTCCTTGCCCTGGGAAGGCCTCATGGAAAAGCTAATATTTGAGGAAAGATCTGACACAGGTAAAGGACCTGCTCCTGTAGCTTTGTGGAAAAGGAATGCTCCAGGCTAGGGAAGCCAGGGCAAAGACCCTGAGGCAGAAACTGAAGTGGGAGTAGATCCTGGGTGGCTGGGAAAAGTGGAGGCTAATGTAGCCAGAGAGGCACAAGTGAGAGGTAGGCTGGTAGGAAACATGTACCAGTTCATTGATGCTAAGATGAGAGGGTTATTCAGTGTTTTGGAATCTTTTTTCACATCTCTGTGACTCTTGGAAAGGGAAATCAGATTTTGGAAATTTGGGCCCCTGGGCCCAACCCCCTCTCTCCACCTGACCCCCTCCTCTACCACTCTACCCAATTTGGAAAAATTCAGGATGCTCATAGAACATATTTCAGAAAGTTGTCATAAAATATCTTTTCAAAAGTAAGTTTTTAAAGAAGGTTAATGATAAACTGCCTAAAGTGATTGTTTAAAAGGAATTGCTTTCTAAGAAGGAGATCTTTGGGATACTTCAGAATATTTGAGAATGTAGGGAAATGAATTTCCTTTGAAGTTTAGATACAGATAGATCATTAAGGTATATGACCTAAAGAAAGGTGAAATCAGTGTATTAACTCATGCTGTCCTTAATGTGGTTAGTAAAGAATTCTCAATTATTTCTGTGTTGTCCAGCCCAGTTATAAATTGCTCAGGGACTCTTCCACTAATTTGTTTGTATATCTTTTATAGCATTTTACATGTGTAGAGCTTTTTGTGCTTAGTTTTTTATTCCTCCACTTTTACCTTTCAGAGTAGTTCTCCAATTAATTTGATAATCAATAGATTTTTTCATTGGAAAAATTTTTTTCTGATTTCCTCCCAGCTCATCTCCATATTCTTATTACTGAGCTTTCATAAATGTCCTCTTTCATTTTAATTTACCTTAAGAATTTAATGAAATGCTTTTGCTTGTGAGTTGCATATATGAAAAATAATTTGTCATAGGCTTGCCTGAAAATCATGAGAAGATAAGACTTACAGCTTCAGGGTGTGAGTGCATCTCCTTGGCTCAAAGGAAACATAGTGATGATAGTGACAAGGGTAGTGTTTTCTTTTTCTTTTTTTTTTTAGGGTAGTGTTTTAAATGAATCACCTTTTTCCCTTTTGTTCCTTTGTTGAATTTTGAAGTGACATTTCCAAATTATAATGTCTTTGATGTCATAGCAGCTCATTTGTTCTCATGACTCTGCATTTTAATACTCCATGTGTCTGTTCTCTTTTTGTTGACCTTCACACTGGAAGATGACACTATTGATAGTGATTGCTACCTAGGAGAACCTTTTTGGGTGAAAAGATTATTACTGCCCCTTCCCTCAGAAAGGATCTTTGATTTGTGCTATTATCAAAGACAGACTTTATTTGCAGCTCTCCATTAGCCCCAGCTGAGTAAATTTTCAGTACTTTCTGTTTTATTCTGTTTCTTATAGATTAGAGTGGGACCAGTCTCACGAGGTTGAATCTACTACAGCCTATGTTGGTGTTAATTCAGGTATTTTAGAGGCAGGTTAAATGTCCATTTTTCTTCAACAATTTGAATTACCTTAACATTATTTGGTCATTATTGTAAAACTTTGAATCCAAGCTTTACCCCGCCCTTGACCCCCACTATGATTTTATGGTGATAAAGTCCTAGGATTTACATTCATGTTTAATGCCCTGAAGAAGTACATATCTTTAAAAATATAAGTAGATTTTAAATCCATAGACAAGTTTACTTATATTTAGAATCCTAATATTTCTTGTCCAGATTGCCATTTTTTTTCATTTTTTATACTCTCAGATGACTGAGAAATATAATAGATTAATTATACAGGAATACAAAATGGTACCTTTTGTTGAATTGCCCATAATTTTGTGTGAGGTTGGGGGAGAAGAGGGGAGAGGTTTGAAAATCAAAAGGATATTCCCCTAAATTAATTCCTCGAAAATTAATTTCATAAAAATATTTTCAAAGTATTACATGCGTCCCTACTTGAGGTAATTAAGGACCACAGTTTTGTATTTGCTTGTTAATTACAGAGTTTTACTGAACTTGAACCTAATTTATAAAAGAAGATATCCTAGAGCTGTTCTCTTGAGTTAGTTCTGAAGGAAAGTTTTATTATCTGGTTCTCCCCTCTTTTCCTTCTGCCTGCTTTTATAAAAAGTAGAGTGCATTGGGCAAAGTTGGATGACCTTTTGGACATTATGACACTGTAACAGCTACTTTTTCTTGTAAAATTAAAGGCAGGAGTGGCTTTCTCAAGTGACTTTCTTGCTGTTAGTAAAATTGTCAACTTTAAATTTTAATGATTATTTTTTGACTCTTTAGGAGCAGCATTCAAAGCATTTGATTTTTAGCTAAGAAACCACTTGAACCTATTGTGGTTCAGTCTACTCCTTGTCACTTGAAATATCACCATCTGGTGGATTTTTAAGATCCTGTCTCAACAGAGCATTAAATGAAGGTTATGGCCCTGGCTGGTTTGGCTCAGCGGTTAGAGCGTTGGAAGGGTCGTGGGTTCGATTCCTCATCAAGGGCACATATCTGGGTTGCAGATTTGATCCCCAGCCTGGTTGGGGTTGTGCAGGAGGCAACCAATCATCGATATTTTTTCTCTTTCTCTCCCTCCCTCTCTTCCACTCTCTCTAAAAATCAATGGAAATATATCCTCGGGTGAGGATTAACAACAAGAAAAAACCCCAAAAACAAAAGAAATTTGTGATTTTGTAACTGAAAGCACACCTGGAGCTTTTGTTCCTTGGACATTTTGCCAGTGATTACACTTCTTAGGGCTCATTGATTATTTGCACGGGTACATAGTATATTGCTGTGCTGCTAGCTGTTGTTTTTCTGTCAGATATGTGTAAAAAGTTAATACCAAATCCCAGCAATGTGGTTTTTAAAAAATTTTAATCCTCACCCAAGGATGTGTTTATTGATTTTAGAGTTTGGGGGGTAGGGGAAAGAAAAGCATTGATTGGTTGCCTCCCATTTGAGCCCTGACTGGGGATTGAACCCACAATCTAAGTATGTGCCCTGACCAGGAATTGAACCTGCAGTCTTTTGGTGTACAGGACAACACTCCGACCAACTGAGCCACCTGGCCAGGGCTCAGTGTGGTTTTGAATGAAAATGAAAATCCCAAATAATTACTTTCCTGAAACCTTATAGTGGTGCTCATTTGTTAGCTTCATCAGAATCAGAACTTGTTAAAAATATGTATTTTTCTCTCTGGCCAGTGTTGCTGAGTGGTTAGAGTGTCATCCAGTGCACTGAAGGGTGACAGGTTAGATTCCCAGTCAGGGCACATACCCGGGTTGCTAGTTCAATCCCCAGTCGGGGTGCCTGTAGAGGTGGGGGGGTGGTGAGCACAACTGATCCACGTTTCTATCTCACATCAGTGTTTCTCTCCCTCTCCCTTCCTCTCTCTCTAGAATCAATGAAAAAAAAAATGTTGTTGGGTGAGGAGTAAGTGTATTTTCAGTTCCACTCCAGAGCTAGTGAGAGAGACTCTCTAGATGTTAGGACAGAGAATCTGGTTTATAAGCACATCAGGTGATTCTAATATTTTAATCAGGTTTGGAATCCATTTCCTGTAAAACATATTCATGATTAAAAAATGAAAGTTTTCTAAGAGATTGCTGGGTCATTTACTTTAATAATTTTATTTACAGTGTTAAAAGGGCCTGAACAAAGTCTGCTCAAACTGCCTGCTGTGAACCAGCAGAACTTTTGAACAGGTGAGTATTGAAGGGGATACAAAGCTGAGGTGGGTTTATGCAAACAGATGAATTTTGCTTTTAAAGGTTTTGGTTGTTTTTGTCCTATTATTTCTCCTGAGATAATAGACAATGAATAAACAACTTCTAACCCTGGCCAGTTTGGCTCAGCAGTTAGAGTGTTGGTGGGTGGACCGAAGGGTTGTGGGTTCAATTTTGATTAAGGGCACGTACTTGGGTTTTGGGTTCGATCCCCGACCCCAGTCAGGGTCATACAGGAGGCAACCAATCCATGTGTCTCTCTCACAACAGTGTTTCTCTCCCTCTCCCTTCCTCTCTCTCTAGAATCAACGAAAAAAAAAATCCTTAGGTGAGGACTAAGTGTATTTTTCAGTTCCACTCTAGAGCTAGTGAGAGAGACTCTCCCTCCCTCCCTGCCTTCCACTCTATCTAAAAATCAATGGAAAAATATCCTTGGGTGAGGATTAACAACAACAACAAAAATAAACAACTTTGTTTTTTTTCTTTATCCTTATGAACCATAAGAATAATCATACCGTTTCTGCATTGATCCTGGTATAAATTTGTGTCTTTTTTTTTTTTATCCTCACCCGAGGACATTTTTTCATTTTTTTGTTCAGATAGAGTGGGAGGGAGAGAGAGGAAGAGAGAGAGAAACATCGACGTGAAAGGGACACATCGAGTGGCTGCCACCCGCACGACCAACCAGGGCCGGGGACAAACTGCAACCGAGGTACATGCCCTTAGCGGGAACCGAACCCGGGTCTCTCCGGACCGCAGGCCGACGCTCTAACCGCTGAGCCAAACCGGCCAGGGCTAAATTTGTGTCTTAAACTGTCATAATGATTTTTTAATGGTATAAAGCAGGAAGAGGGATGCTTTGGGGGCAGGGGTAAGGAGGTATCTAAAAGAACCCAATAGCAGTTGCCTTCATGAAGGACACGATCTAGAAACTGGGAAGCATTCAGGAACCAAGGTTGTCCATCTAGCACTTTTCTCCCTTCTGGCTATTCAGTATTCTCTCTTGTCTCTTTTTATCCCGCTTCAGTTGTCTTTCCACTGCCTGGCCTTTTATGCTTTAACAAACACTTCATTTCTGGAGCCACATATGAACTCAGACTCTAGTGTCACTCGCTGACTGGTTATATCGAGTGGCTGCCACCCGCACGTTTCAGGTTCCTTGGAGGGGAAATTTGACTGATTTATCCTATATACACATCTAAACCCCCACTCCAGTCAAGAACTTTTGTTAAAACCTTGCACTAGGGCCCTGGCCAGTATGGCTCAGTTGGTTGAGCATCCTCCAGTGCATTGAAATGTTGCCAGTTTGATTCCCTGTCAGGGCGCATGCCAGGGTTGTGGGCTCGATCCCTAGTAGGGGGAGTGCAGGAGGCAGCCGATTGCTCTCAGAGATGTTTCTTTCCTTAAAAATCAATTTAAAAATCTTAAAAAACACAAGGCAATAGGAAGTTCCAACAGAGATGCTTGATGAGACCTACTGGCCCTCATTCACCAAAAGATATGCATATATTTTAACTCTTCAGGACACATAAACTGAGACTACTGAGCTATATACAGAAAATTTTTTTACATAATCTGTGTAAAGGTGTCCCAGACTCTGAGGATTCCTCTCTGGAAAACATTGGCTTGTAGTGAGATTATCAGATGACATGGTAATGTTTATGACATTGTAATTTTCCCTAGAATAGTTCACAGTTGTTAATTTTGTTCTTGTCCTTTCACCAAAAGGAGGAGAAAAGAGAAATATTTACATATTCAGATACAGTGGGGAGAATGGTAGTAACAGTAATAGCTTTTCTTCTTATGGTGATATTATGGTCAATATGTTCTTTGGGAACAAAGCTCTTTTATTCAAGTTGTCTTGGGTCTGGAGGAAGTCTTGGGAGCTCTCGTCTCTTCAGTATTGGTCCCATGGTTATAGAGACTGGCAAGGAATTGGCAGAGGTACTGTCTTGGTACTTTCTAAATGGTAAGTCATGGCTCAGGCCTTGAAGACATGGCCACATCTGGGGGCTCTCATGATTAGCCCCCCTTGGGAGTTGAGGTGGTATAGCCCAAACCATGGCCAGTTGAGTAACTGGATGTGAAGCCATCCTGCAAGATCAGTGGGACAGAGAGCCTTAATTCATGTTCTGGAATCTAGTATTTTCCTTTAATCTTTTATACTACTCCACCATAGTTAATGAAGTTTCTAATAGTGTGTTGTGAGAGTACATACTCTTCCCTAACCAAAGGGCTTATTATATTGCTTCCTTAAGCAATGCAAAGGGGTAGATATTGGAGGGTAGTGGAACAGGGTGGGAGATTGGGAAAAGGAGAAAAAAGGACTTTCATAAAATGAATTCCTCTGAAAATTATAAGAAAATGGGGGAGAAAAGGAAACAAGTGGTACTGAGCACTGTATCAGTATGTAGTGAAAAGCTTATGGCCTTTTAAGCAGAGAAATGTGGGTTTAATTTTCTGTCACTTATTACCTGTCACTTTAGGTAAATCAGTTAACCACTTGGAGCTTTATTTTCCTTACCTGTATAAAGTATATCCCATGTTGGTTGTGGGAATTAAAAATCTAAAATGGCCAGTACAATGCATGACACAGTAAATAGACTCCCAGTGAATGGTAGCTTATATGATTACTATGTAAATAGGTAATTTTGATTATAAAATTTCATATTTATAATTTGAATAGAGACATCAGTGGGTTCTGCTTGTAAGTCTTTTGTTTTTTTGTTTTGTTTTCAATCCAACAAATATTTGAATACCTCCTTGTACCAGGTGCTGGGCTACCCAGAATGGTGAGCAAGACATGAAATGGTCTGTCTTCATGGGGTTTACAGCCTAGTGGCAGAGGCAATTAAAAAATCATAGAAGTAAATTTCAAAATGTGAAAAGTCTCTCTGTCCTTGGGAAAGATACATTTTAAAAACCATAGATACTTTTTGAGTAAGTGTCACATTTTGGATCATGATGTTCTTCCTGTCATTGGTATTTTATACTCCTTGATATGCTTTCCAGGGTATGTGTGTTTGTTCTGAGTTAATAGATGGATTTTTTTAGTCAGTTTTTCCTCTTTCTCTGAGATAGACATTCTCAACTTTTGATTTTATGATGGCTTTATCCTCTTAAAAGTTAGAGAACCCCAAAGAGTTTTGGTTTTTTAGTTACAGCTATCTATATTTATCATATTGAGAAATTTAAAAATGATTTACTAGTTGAATTTATTATTTTAGAATAATCTCATTATATGTTGACATAAATATATTTGTGAGGAAAAGTACCCATTTTCTAAACTATTTCTAAGAAGTTTGGTGAGAAGAGTGGCATTGTTCTACCTTTTTAAAAAAAAAACCCTCTCCCGAGGATATTCTTCCATTTATCTTCAGATAGAGTGGGAAGGAGATAGAGAGAGACATATCGATTGATTGTCCCCCCGCCCCCGCCCCGGACTGGGGACCGAACTGCAACGGAGGTACGTGCCCTTGACTGGAATCGAACCTGCGACTCTTTGGTCCACGGGCCGATGCTCTAACCGCTGAGCCAAACCGGCCAGGGCTGGTTTACCCTTTTGCAAATTGCTTTTTGTCTAGCTTTATAGAAGGCAGCTGGATTCTCTTATCTGCTTCCGCATTCAGTCCATTGTTGTTTATTTGGTTGAAGTATATAAAGGGAATTCATCCTCACAAAGATATGTATGTAGTTGGAAAAGGGAGGAGTATTTTAAGAACTTTTTCAGATAATTGCAGATATTTTTTGATACACTATAATTCAACAAGTAGTAGTTTTTAAAGGTTAGTTGCAATGTGAAATCTGAATTATATCAATGCACCTTTTGTACTCTCTTACATTAAAATCCATTGGTCTTGCACATTTAATGGTTATTTTATACATTATCCAAAATATCACATTTATTAATGTCAACACCCATCAAAAAAAGCCTTCAAGTATTGAGAAAGCCTAAGTACTGGGAAACCTGTCAAGCGCATGGTGGTGAATAGAAGTTTCCCAAAATTTTTTTATTTTTTTATTTTATTTTTTTAAATCCTCACCCGAGGACATTTTTCCATTTTTGTTCAGACAGAGTGGGAGGGAGAGAGAGGAAGAGAGAGAGAGAATGAAACATCGGCGTGAAAGGGACACATGGAGTGGCTGCCTCCCGCACGACCCAACCAGGGGCTGGGGACAAACTGCAACCGAGGTACATGCCCTTAGGGGAAACCGAACCCAGGTCTCTCTGGACTGCAGGCCGATGCTCTAACCGCCGAGCCAAACCGGCCAGGGCGAAGTTTCCCAAAATTTTAATTTTTTTCTTGAAAGCTCAAATTTTATAATTGGCAAGTACTGTCAATTGTTTTCCTTGAAGTGACAGTCTCACTTCGTTCATTTTTAAAAAAAATGTTTTGCTAAATATGTAGGTCTTCTTTCAAGTTAAAGTGATGTTCTGTGAAAAAAAGCATCTAGTTGAGTTTGTAACTCAAAGCAATCTTCTAAATGCCTTTCTTTGAGACCATGGTGTGCAGCAGAAGTGCTTTATGTGTATTTCCCATTTCATCACATAGAATGTTAAAATGATGTGTACATAGGGGGTCAAGATTAATAAAATCGCCCAGCTGGTGTGGTTCAGTGGTTGAGCATCAACGCATGCACCAAGAGGTCACTGGTTCGATTCCTGGTCAGGGCACAAGTTCAGGTTGTGGGTGATCCCCAATGGGGGCATGCAGGAGGCAGTTGATCTGTGTTATCTCTCATCAGTGTTTCTGTCTCTCTCTCCCTCTCCCTTCCTCTCTCTGTAAAATCAATTAAAAAAATATATATATATAAAGATTAATAAACTCAGTAGGTTTTACTGCTTTGTCAAGGGCATTCTTAAGTAAAACTGGCTTTTTTCTCCTGTGAGTATGTAACAGTGGTAGTCAAGAATACAGTGACTACTAGTACATTTTGGTGCCTTTAATTTGAATGATGCTGAGAAGCCAGCAGCTTACTTATAACTGCTTTGCGTGATAAGTGCAGTGCCAACACAGTGAAAAATGAAAATAATACCTTAGTATTATTATGAAGATTGTTTTGACATCATGGATACCTTAAGGAGTTTCAGAAGACTGGAAGACCTTACTTTGAGAATTGCTACTCTGAAGAATGGAGCAATTTTCCATGTTACATTTATATATGCTACATTGATTTTTTTAAAAGCATAGAAAAGTAATTGAAATAGGAACTGGAATAATAAACATATCTTTGAAGGTTTTTACATTCAGTGAGGGTTTTAGTGCTGGGTAGATACATATTTGTTCATAAATTGTGATTACTTATAAAATAGTCTCCACCAGCACTATTTGACAGAACCTGCTGCTGTGACAGAAACGATCTGTATATTTGCACTGTCAAATACTGGAGCCACTAGCCATATGCGACCATTGAGCACTTGAAATGTGGTTAGTGTGACGGAGGAATTCATTTTTAAAAAATGTACAAAGCCTTTACTTTTTTATTACAACTCAAATTCCCATTTATTTATTTATTTAATCCTTACCCGATGATATGTTCATTGATTTTTTTTTTTTTTTTTTTAGAGAGAGAGAAAGAGAAATACGGATGTGAGAGAGAAACATGGATCAGCTGCCTCCCTACACTTGCTTTCCAGACACGGCCTGACTGGGGATCACACCCCCAACCCAGTCATGTGCCCTGACTAGGAATTGAACCCACAACTCTTTGGTGTACCAACGCTCCAACCAACTGAGAACCACCCGACCAGGGCAGTAGGCTTTATTTTTAAAAACAGTTTTAGATTTACAGAGAAATTGAGAAAGTAGTTCAGAGAGTTCCCATATATGTTACAACCAGTTTCCCCTATTAACATCTTGCATTATTAAGGTACAGTTATTATAATTAATGAACCAATATTGATTCATTGTTATTAGCTAAAGTCCATAGTTTATTCAATATCCTTAGTTTTGTCTAGTGTGTTTTTCTGTTCAGGATCGCATCCAGGATACCACTTTACATTTAGTTAGATATCCGTAGGTTTCTCTTGGCTGTGACAGTTTTCTCAGACTTCCCTGTTTTTGACAGTTTTGAGGATTACTAGTTAAGTATTTTGTAGAATGCTTCTGTATTTGTATTGATCTGAAATTTTTCTCATAATAAGACTCTCTCCCTTCTCTCTCTCTAAAAAATCAATAAAAACATATTTAAAAAAAATGATGGCCCTGGCCAGTTTCGCTCAGTGGTTAGAGTCAGCCCACAGACCAAAGAGTCGGGGGTTCTATTCCGGTCAAGGGAACATACCTCCATTGCAGTTTGGTCTCCGGCCCTGGTCTGGGTCGTGTTGGAGGCAGACAATCGATGTGTGTCTCTCACATAGATGATTCTCTCTCTCTCTCCCCCTCCCACTCTATCTGAAGATAAATGGAAAAATATCCTCGGGTGAGGATAAAAAATAAAAATGATGAGAACTGGTATTGTCAGATCAGATCAGTACAAAAGGAAAAAGTGCTTTCTGTTCAAATAGATGGGAGAAGAGTTTCCTTTTATTTTTGTACTGTAAAATTATTTTTTAAACTGAGTTAATGTTCAAAAGAATATTAACTTTCTATGATATTTATGTTGGGGTTGTAAAAGTATTTTAAACAGGCGAGGCAAACAGTTTTTGTGGGAATGAAAATGTATTTTGTTATAAAGTAACTGAAACATATTGCAAATTATGAAAATAGAGAAAAAAATCATTAATCCCACCTCACTAATATTTCTTCATTTATGTGTTCTCTTTGTCTTTTTATGACATACACTAAATTACACTCATGTGCAAATGTCATTATACCTGTATTCTGTTGAGTGAAAGTGCTGCTTTTACAAGATTGCTTCCAGTCTTTTACAATTATAAGTGATGTGTGTGTCATCCCCCGCCCATATTGGACTTTTCCTTTTCATTTTACGTAGCTTTCTGAAGTTTGAAAAAACATGTATTCTGAGACCTATGTATTTTAGCCTAGGACTGAGTCTTGCTTCATTTGAATGTAGACTTTTTATGGTCTTGAAGAGTTGACGGATTTTTACATTATTTTATTATAGTGTGTAAGGTTTTGTTTGTGTGTTTTTTTTTCAATCCTCACCTGAGGATGCTTTTTGCATTCATAGAGCGAGAGGGAGAGAGGGAAGAAGAGAGAGAGAAACATCGATGTGAGAGAGACACATTGAGTGGTTGCCACCCACACAACCCCAACCGGGGCCGGGGACAAACTGCAACTGAGGTACGTGCCCGGGAACCGAACCCAGGTCTCTCCAGACTGCGGGGTGACGCTCTAACCGCTGAGCCTAACCGGCCAGGGCTGTGTGTTTTTTTTTTTTAATGACAAAATTTTAAGTAAGGATTTTTAATATTTGTCATCAGAAGACTTGCATTTAAAATAGTTTTGCTATGCCTGGCTGGTGTGGCTCACTGGTTGAGCATCGACCCTTGCACTAAGAGGTCACCAGTTTGATTCCCAGTCAGGGCACATGCCCAGGTTGTGGGCCCGATCCCCAGTGAGGGGCATACAGGAAGCAGCCAGTTGATATTCTCTCTCATCAATGTTTCTCTCTCTCTCTCTCTCTCTCTCTCTCTCTCTCTCTCTCTCTCTCTCTCTCTCTTTCTCTCTCTCTCTCTCCTTTCCCCTGTCTCAAATAAATAAAGAAAAAATATTTAAAATAGTTTTGCTTCATATCCACTAAAATACTTTTAATTGTACTGTTTTTTTTCCCCTAGCAAAATCATTTATGGTTTTTTAAAACCTTTTTAAGTATTGACATATAAAATATGGTAAATATGTGCACAAATCTGAAATGTATACTTGGAAAAATTTTCACATGTTTGTACTTCTGTAATCACCACCTAGGTCAAGATAGTGAACATTTCCAGCACCCCAAAGATTCCCCCTTCTCTTTCCCAGTCATTGTCCCTACTACATGGTGAATAATTTTTTTACATCATCATTGATTATTTTACCTACTGAACATCTTATAAAAGGGACCATACAGTATATATTCTGTGGTGGTTGGCTTCATTTACTAAATATCACATCTGTGAGATTCATGCAGTACTGCTGCTTTTATCAGCAGTTGGTTCTTTTCTTTTTTATTGCTTAGTATTTTGTTGTATGAATAGACTATTATTTCATAAAACTTTATTTTGAAATAATTTCAAACTTAACAGAAAAGTTGGAAAATTAAGATTTTCTGTATGCCCTTCATCCAATTTGGTCAACAATATTTTTTCTCATAGTGAAAATTGTTAAATTTTATTACATAGAAAAACAACTGTAAGGCAAAAAATACTATAAGCAAAGTTTAAAGATAAATAAAAAATGGTAGGGTCACCAATTTTTAACATTTCTCATATTTTTATCATTCATTATGTATGCACATGATTTTTAAATATAATTTTTAATTTATATAATTTTTTTCTGTTCCATTTGAGAATACAATATAGACCTCATGCTCCTTTCACCCCAAACATTTCGATGTTATTTTGAAAGAATAAGGATATTTTCTACCTGGCCGGCATGGCTCAGTGGATGAGTGTCGACCCATGTATCAAGAGTCGCCAGTTTGATTCCTGGTCAGGGCACATGCCCAGGTTGTGGGCCCAATCCCCAGTGGGGGGCATGCAGGAGGCAGCCATTAGTGTTCTCTCTCATTGATGTTTCTCTCTCTCTCCCTCTCCCTTCCTCTCTCTCTAAAATGAATAAAAGAAAAATATTAAGAAAAAATAAGAGTATTTTCTTGAACACAGTAAAAATGTCAGAATCATAAACATTAACATTGATACAGTACTATTATTTAATCCATAACTCTTATTCAAATTATTCCAGTTGTCTCTTTAATGTCTTTCATATTTTTTGCTGGTTCAGGATGGACTTAAGAATCATACTTGCACTTAGTTTTTATGTCTTTAGTCTCCCTTAATCTGGGATGGTTCTTCAGCCTTGCTCTGTCTTTTATGACATATTTTTGGAGAGTACCGTTGATTGCTTTTATGTCTACCAATTTGAGTTTATTTGATGGTTTTTCAAGATCAGTTTCAGTTTATTCATTATTGTCAGGAATATAACATAAGTGATGCTGTGTTCTCAGTGCATTGTATTAAGAGGCACATAGTGTCAGTTTGTCTTATTATTAGTGATGTTACCTAACTCAGTAACAGCCAGATAGAAGAAATGCATAGGGCAAGGTATGTGGGAAGGAGTTTGGAGCTTCATTGTACTCTCTGGAGTGCCACCCTTCTCCACAGCTTGAAGCTTCACTACAGTTTGTTTAATCATTCACCTTTTGATGGACATTTGTGTTGGTAAGCATAATCACCACGTGTCAGTTACTTATGAATAAAGTTACTGTGAATATCTTATACTTGCCTTTTGATAGAAATTTCCCTTGAGTATGTCTGCCAGTGGATTATGGGATCATGGGATACGCATATATTTAGATTTAATAAATAATGCTAGGCTATTTTCTGAAGTGGTTGAACTTAATTTGCACTAATGGAGTTATTAATCTTGTGTTACCTTAATCCAGACCTGGCTGAGGTAAAATAGCTGGCTACGGGAATGGGTACAGGACTATTTATTCATTTGGTATGTGTGAAAGAGCGCTAGGGGAGTACTTTTCTTCCTGCTTTTGGGAAAATGGAGGTAAGGAAGTGTGGGGCAGATTCAGGTTCCTTGGTGTTCATTCTCTGTTAGTCTTTTGGTAGACTATGCATAGTACTGGCTGGACTTCAACCCAGATTTGCCATAGTTTGTTTCTGAGTAAGTTTTACATACCCAGGTTAATGGAGATTTGCAGTAGTTGATAATTTTTTTTTATTAACTTTTAGAGAGAGAGGAAGGGAGAGGGAGGGGGAGAGAGAGAGAGAGAGAGAGAGAGAGAGAGAGAGAGAGACATCTATGAGAGAGAACATTGATTGGCCGCCTCCTGCATGCCCCACTGGGGATCGAGCCCACAACCTGGGCATGTGCCCTGACCGGGAATCGAACCAGCGAGACACCTCTTGGTGCATGGGTCGACACTCAGCCACTGAGCCACACTGGCCGGGCCAGTAGTTGATAATTTTTATAAGAAAGATTTAGAGGGTTTTCAAAGGAGTATATGTTTCGAATTGTTAGTAGAATAGTGGTAGCTAATCAGTCTATCAAGACTACTCCTGGGAAGCAGTATTGGGGAACAGGATCAGTGTTGAACTATCAGTTACTGTGCTGGATTCAGATTCTCCTTTGGCTTCTCCTTGCTTTGTTTGTTCAGACAAGATTTAATACATAGATCTATAGCTCCTTCATGTTGATAATGATTGCGTGTGCCTGGAAGTCATCTGGTTCCTCAGCACTCTTGTGGAAAAAAAGGGTAGATTTAAGAGCTGAGAGGCCAGAGTCTCCCTTTTTTCGTTTCAAACCCAACAATTAGAAAGATCTAGGTGATCTCTTCTCCCTCTTCTCTCTTGAACATGCACTCATATGTACACAGAGTGATAGATGAAGTCCCAAAGAGGAGCTGAGGAAGCCAGGAAAACAAAAAAAAATGTAGAGAAAAAGAAAAATAATTATACTAGTAATTAGAGATAAAATAATTGCTAGTGAGGGCTAATTTATTTTTATTTTATTTTTTAAAATTTATTGATGTGAGAGAGGGAGAGGAAGGGGGGGGAGAAAAGAGAGGGAGAGAATGTTTTGTTTTTCTACTTATTTATGCATTTATTGGTTGATTCTTGTACATGCCCTGATTGGAGATCAAACCCACAACTTTGGTGTATCGGGATGATGTTCTAACCAACTGACCTACCTGGTCAGTGGTGAGTGCTAACTTAGTTCAGAGTTTTTAAGAAGTTGACATTTTTGTCCACTTTATGTCCTTTTCTGACTTCTTCCTCAAAGATTTGAGTGCTCCTGTGTTTCAGAGGTTCTAGGACTAGGACTTGTTCTCTAAGAGTTCTTGAGGCCTGATGATAATTCCACTGTTCCATGGGTTATTTTCATCATCTGTGGTGAACTGAATTAAAGTTCATCTGTTTATTCATCCTTTTTGTAGTCCTACCACCTTGAGTTTCTTCTTTGACCCAATCTCTCAGTTTCTTTCCTTTCCAAGACCTTTCTACTGAGGACTCTGAAATGTCACTTTTGTGTTAAACCTTTCCATGTTCATAGGGTGTTTTCCAGCATTGTTAAATAGCTGAAGCCCACCTTGCCATGATAATTTTACCTTCTCTTTCACCCTCTGAGGTTACCAGAACGTTTTCCTGCACAGTGGTGGGTGCAACAGCAGGCAGAATCAGGATCTTCATCCTGTTCCATTCACTTGCCTGTTCTATTCCTTTACTAGGGTGACCACTCAGCCTGCTTGCTCCTGTTGTCTCTATATAATTATTAACATTCTTTCACACAAACATTTTCTGGTTTAGATGATAGATTATATATAGTCATCTTAGCCATTATCCCACCATGTTTTGTGCAAAATCCCTTTTCCTCTGAAGTTCATGCTGATGATACAGCCATCTGTTCCCCTCATTATCAGATATAGATCCTGTGGTCTCACCCTTTGATTTCATTGTCTTTTCTGCTCTCTCCTCTCTGCTATTATCCTGAGGTGACTTTAGAGTCCTTCCAGGCTCTTGGTTCTTTGACTACCTCCATCTCTAATTCTTCTAGTGCTTTCATTTTTATACCTAGTACACCAGCTTTTTGATAGTACCAGCATGTCAAATTTATAAACTCTCTTCTGTATTTACTTTCTTCCCCATTGTGCCTAAATCACACTTTTGCCAGCGCCCTCCCCTTTAACCTCTTATTCTTTCATTCACTGCTGACCAACCTGGTTCAATGCTGTTGTCAGCTCTCCCTGCCCTAGACCCAGGCTGCTAAGTGGGAGAAAGAAACCCACAACCATGTAGATAGTTGGCATCCCATCTTGATTGGCAACTAACTGCAGTGGTGGTGTTCTGGATTAATCCTGGAATAGGACAAGGACATTGTTGGAAAAACTGGCGAATTCTTAATAATCAACTCTGGAGTTTACTTAATAGTGATGTACCATTGTTGGTTTCTTAGTTTTGACAAATGTAATATTGTTTACATTAGGGGAAACTGAGGGAACTTTCTTTGTGACATTTCTATAACTCTGTAATTATTTCTAAATAAAGTTTATTTTTTGAAAAAAAAACCCACAAAAACACTAATATAGATCATAGCAGCTAGCCATATCTTCATTCCCTTCAAATCTCACCCTGGCCATCTCCTCTGACATTTGCTTACTTATCTGAGAAAATTGAGGCCATCAAATGCGAATTTTCCTGAGTCTCCTATCCTCCCCAGTGGTCCTCCCCCCCCCCCCCCCACCAAACCCGACAAAATGTTTAGAGGCATCCTAAATCATTTGGATCTACTTTCCTCTTGTCACTAGTAGATAGGAGTGAAGTCTTTTTTTCCTCATTTGTTCTCTGAAACCCCATTTGTACTGCCTTCTCAGAGACTTCACTTGATAATGTATTTGTTGCTAAGTTGTTTCTTCATTTTTTGATTCTAGTAGTACTTTTCCATTAGGATATTTTTATCTAGAATAAAAAATGGAAAAATTTATTTCCATTGGACTTCATTTCTCTTCATCTGTTCACAGCTAAGATTCTAGGAAGAGTTGACTGCATTTGTAGTCTTTCCTTTCTCACCTCCCAGCCACTCCTCACCCCACTGAAATCTGGCTCTGTCCCCCACCACACTTCTGTGCTGCACTATTCAAATCGCCAATGATTTCATTGTGGAAGCCAGGGAAGACTTTTCAGTCTCTTTTTTGATTTCAACATTTGAGACTTTTGAATTCTTCCATTAAAAAAAAAAAATGTAGTCCTGGCCAGCATGGCTCAATGGTTAGAGCGTTGGCCCACACACTGAAGGGTCAAATGTTGGATTCCCAGTCAAGGGCACGTACCTGGGTTGCAGGTTCCTTCCCCGACCCTGGTCAGGGTGCATGCAGGAGGCAGCCAATCGATGTGTCTCTCTCACATCGATGTTTCTCTCCCCCTCTCTCCCTCCCTCCCATTCTCTCTAAAAATCAATGGAAAAAATATCCTTGGTTGAGGATTAACAAAAAAAAGAAAAATAAAAAAAATTGTGCCAGAACTATCTTTGTTGTATATACAAATTAGAAACTTAGTAGGAAAGAATTACCCATTTGACCATTCAGAAGTAAAAATATTAACATCTTGGGGCATATCTATCTATATTATGTATTTTATTTTATTTTAAAAATTTATTGAATTTATTGATTAATAAAATTATATAAGTTTCAATATATATTCAAGGTGGGGTAAAAGTAGGTTTACAGCTGTTTGTATGGGAAATAGAATAATAATAAATAATAATACAAGAATAAACTCTGTTTCATGTACTCACAAATGTAAACCTACTTTTACCCCACCCTGTATGTATTTTAAAATGTGTTGACTATGATTACATTATCTGTATTCTGTAACCTGCCTTGGGCACTTAATATATTGTTGACATCTTTTGATGTCAGTGAATATAGTTATCATCACCTCTTTCTCTTCTCTACTGCTCTGTAGATCTGGCTTCCACAATATCTGCTGAATTTCTAATACCCCTCTTTTCCCTTTAGCTCTTGCTAATTCATTCTCCTGCTGGCATCCCCAGTGATCTTTCTAAAGTGCAGATTTCATCCTGAAGACTTTCTTGCCTGAATGTTTTTATAGCCTTCCATTGCCCTTGGGATATAAAATACAAAGACTTCTGTGATATGACCACTGCTTTATCAGTCTTCACTTAGTAGTTAGAACCTAGCTCTCTCTCCTTTTAAAAAATTTTTTTCCTTTTAATCCTCACCAGAGGATATTTTCCCACTTATCTTCAGATAGAGTGGAAGGGAGGGAGAGTGGCAGAGGGAGAGAGAAACATCAATGTGAGAGAGACACATCGATTGGTTGCCTCCGCATGACCCTGACCAGGGTCGGGGACCTAACCGCAACCGAGGTACGTGCCCTTGACCAGAATCGAACCTGCCACTCTTTGGTCCATGGGCTGATGCTTTAACCGCTGAGCCAAACCGGCCAGGACATCCTTTCTGTTTTTTGATACAGTGAATGTGGAGAAAGCTAGAGTCAGTGAATTTGAGTTTAGGCGAAAGGATAGGGTTAGAGATACCTAGCTATATGCTCTTTCTCTTCCTTCCTGTATCCTCTTGCACAGTGTTTACTGAGGCTTTTCCCTTTGAGCTTGTCCATCTTGATTTCTGCTTTGTGATAGTTTCAATCAATTTTTGGTTGCATTTTTGTAGATATACTTGAAAATCTGTCTCCCCATCCCTACTCTACACTGGAATTCAAGGTCTATATTATAGTCTTTTAGATGTCTTTTCAGGCACCTCATATTTTGTCCAAAACTATTGTGTCCTTCCTCCCAAAATTATTTCTTTCCTGTTTTCTCCTTCCTTTTGAGCTTTATGTACAAATTGAAAAGGCACCCCAGCCCAGTATTGAATCCTATAGATTCCATTTTATTTCTGTGTCCTCTGTTTAGATTTTTTTCTTTCCAGATGGAGCAGTGCTGTATCTGCTTTGGGAAATATTTTTATGGAGTAAGTTATTTGAGTGGATCCTTAGTTTTGTACAGGCCATTGTAAGGGAAAGAGGGCGGTATTCTGGGGGAAAGGAAGGGCATGAGCAGAACCACAGAAGGGGAATGCATTGGAGAGTAGAAAGTTCTCATTTGATTTTGAGTTTGAAAGTGAAACAGTAAGAGATTGAGTTGAGGAGGATTGGGTTGTCAGATTGATGGGAACCTGAAATACTAGGAGTTTTGATGATACACAGTAGGTTTAACTGACCATTTTAAAGAGGGGTAGGCATGACCAGAGCAGTGCTTTAGGAAGACTCATCTTTATGGATGTGAATAGTTATAGGCTGAGTCAGGGAAGTCAATTAGAAATTTTATTTTAATAATCCAGACATGAGTTAAAGGTTTAACTATCATGAAAGAATACGGACGGGAGGACTCTTGAAGGAGAAATTGACCAAATTTGAGACAAATGATTGGATAAGAAAGATGGAGAAGCAGAAGGAGTTTCAGATAACTCCGGGGTTTTGAGACTGGCTGACCTGTGAATTGTGAAAACAGTGCTACCTTGATCAGTTGTTGATGAGACAGGTGTCCAGGAGGATCAGATATCTGGAAATGCCACACAGGTCCTGGCAGAAAAGAATGAAATCTGTAATTTATAGTAGAGGTGGGGTACCTCCCCAGGGATGGGGGCAATTTAGACATTTGTGGGAGAAGTTTTCATTGCTATTGTTGTAATGACACCCCCACTCCCTGCATGTCCCTTGTTATTCCCCCATAATTTAGTAAGCAGAGTTCTACCCAAATTGTTAGTTGAGAAATAACAAAAGGTTCAAGACATTATCTAAACAGAGTTTATAGTTAAATAAAACATGGGTACATTGAAGGAAGCTAGAAAAGAAATTTTTGGGGAATGGTGACTAAATAGGAAGGAAATGAAGATAGGGAAAAAAAAATATTGTGCTGCTCTTGGAGGATAAAGAGGAAATGGTTTCAAGAAAAGGTATTTTAGAGAGGCAGAAGAGCATGATGGGAACACAGCATCCAGAGTCTGGTTCAAATACTGACTGCTGTAAAAATTCAGAGCTGTTTTCTAATGGTCACAAGTCTCCTGGGGTTTGAGTTGACAACATTTAGCTTGGTGGGGTTTAAATGGTGAAGCCTGTGCTCATTTTACTACCTCACTGCATCCTTAGAAAGGAAGATTGAGAAAAAAGGCCCAGTTTCATTCTGACTAATTTATAATTCAGAGGCATCATGTAAGACAATCCCTCCAGTACATATAAATACATTAGAACGGGGCTCATTTGAATTGATTTAGAAGGAGCAATCTGTGGTGGGGAATTTGGAATTTGTGATTAGAGTACTTGAAGCATTTAAGTTAGATTTCTCCAACAGTCATAACTCTTATATTTTCTGGTTTAATTTATAAAGGAGAATGAGCAGAAGAACACCATTCTGAGAAATGTAGGTTTCTTTAGTTGACTGGGTTATTTAGTTGATTGGTAATTGTTTGGGTTATTATTCTTAGGTTCTTAAAAGAGTTCTAGAAAAGTCTTTATTTTGCATCTTATGAAAACCATGTTGTAAATGGTAGTTAGGGTCCCAGATAAAGGTATTAAAAACCTTCTGAGCTTTTATTGTTGGTGCAGTATGGTAGTTTGGCACTACCTGAAGGTTTGTTGGTGGAATGATAAAGAGGACTGGAATAGTGTTTCCTGTTTTTCTTTTTTGTGATGAGAACACTTAAGGTCTATTCTCTCAGCAATTTTCAAGTATATGATACAGCATTATTAGCTATAATCACTATGCTGTACATTAGATCCCCAGATTTGTTAATCTTATAACTGGAAGTTTATACACTTTGACCAGTATCTCCCCATTTCTCCCACCCTCCCCCCAGCGCCTGGTAACTACTACTGTACTCACTGGGTTTGGCTTTTTAGATTTCCATATCACATATAAGTAATATTATACAGTATTTGTCTTTGCCTGTCTGACTTATTTCATTTTAAGTTCTGATATCTTAAAATTGCTTTTGAAAGGCTACTCATGAAATTCATTAACTTACTACTTTAACTTGATGCTCCAAGATATTTTTTTTTTCATTTTTTTTTTTTTTATTGCTTTTAGAGAGATTGGAAGGGAGAGGGAGAGAGATAGAAATATCGATGAGAGAGAACATTAATTGGCTGCCTCCTGCATGCCCCCCGCTGGGGATTTGTCCCACAGCCCAGGCATGTGCCCTGACTGGGAATTGAACCTGTGACCTCTTGGTGCGTGGGTTGATGCTCAACCACTGAGCCACACTGGGCAGGCAATTCCAAGATACTTTTGAAAGAATCATTAGAGTGTAAAGTGCTAAGTGGAAATTGGGGAGAGTTGTAGTGGAAGCTGTGAGACAGGTAAAGGGGAGGTCCTTACTTTAAGAATCTTTGATATAGCTCATGGTGATGGGAGACCCATTACAAGGGAGTAATAGAAATTAAAATGGAAATTTATTACCCTTTGTTCACTCCCTGTTGCTTTAAGGTGAAAGAAGAAAATCCTTAATTTGGTTCCCAGTGGCCTGCATGGTCTGTTCCCACCTATCTCACTAGCTTCATCTTATACCATGCCTCCTTTCTTTAGATAAACAAAAAAAGATGGTGAATCGGAATATAGGGGTGGATATAATTCATTTCACTTTGTCTGCTAAATTGTTATAAACAGGGATTTAAAAATCTCATTCTGGCCCTGGCTGGTTTGGTTCAGTGGTTACAGCGTCGGCCCATGGACCAGTGAGTCTCGGGTTCAATTCTGGTCAAGGGCACATATCTCGGTTTCGGTTCATCCCCAGCCCTGGTTGAGGTCCTGCGGGAGGCAGCCAGTCAATGTGTCCCTCTCACATCGATGTTTCTCTCTCTCTCCCTCCCTCCCACTCTATCTGAAGATAAATAGAAAAATATCCTCGGGTGAGGATTAAAAAAATAAATAAATAAAAATAAAAATAAAGATCTCATTCTGGTGACTGCTTGAGAGAAGTGTAAGCAAAATACACTCCCTAGCTATACTTTGTAGGCTGGAATTCAGCATTTAATCTTAACTAACTGTATGGAGATATTTTTCTCTTTAACAGGTTTCTTCACATATAAAAATCCTGTAAAGCAAACGGAAAAGAATGGCAGCGGAAACACAGACACTGAACTTTGGGCCTGAATGGTGAGTTTTCAAAATCTCATCTTTTTTATATTGGATGATTAGTACAGCAGTAAGGTATTTTTGCAGGTTTATAAATGTGCATGTTTTTGAGAGTTTGCTTTATGTGCCCAGTTGAAAACAATGTAGCTAGTCTGGGAATAAATTATTTGGTTAATGACTGTATTGTGTACTTTATTTAAAAAAGTTTCTTGGTCTGGTTATGTTATGATAGTGTAATTAAAACTTCTCACAGTCCCAATACTCTATCAAGGTGTCTATACAATTTTATATAGTTCAAACATTTATATGTGTGTATTTTCCGCTATAATGTTGTTTGTGAGTACTGTTCATAGATTCATTTGAAAAGTATGTTTTTATTGAATTATTTGTTAATTTTTATTGGGCTAGGCAGGTAATCCAGAATTATATTGGCTGTTAACAGAAGCCCATGTAGGATTGGGTTAGCATTTGCCATAACAATAACTGACCTTTGAGTCTCTTACAGATATGTTTGGACCCCGAATATAGAATTCTCATGGAATTTTGAGATCCATCACATTGTAGTGTGACTTTTACCTCCTTCTTCTTCCTTTCCCCCCAAAGTTGATGATTGAAGACCCTCTCCTCAGTGGCGTGAATAATATAGTTGCTTTTCAAACCTTGAACCAGAGACATTATATAAAGTGGATAACTTGGAATAGTGTCTTAAACATTCTTGGTTGTTCAGGTGATGGTGGTTTAATGAATGATGCAGACTTCCTATAGTATCTCCCTATCTGAGGATTCTTATTAGCTTACCTTTTATATGCATTTCTTTTATATGTAATCTCTAAATTTTCTTGGTTTTTATTGCTTCGTATTTAGAGACTGAGGAGAAATCACTATTTGAAGTTTTAGGAACTGATGCATCGTCTATATTTTGAGTTTATTTTGGAAATGTTGATACAACTGATGCTGCACCTGTTTTAGTTCTTGTTTATATTTTAAAAATAAATTTCTTACTACCAAATCAATATAGGTTTTCCCTACTACCGAAAGTGGACTGTTCCTATGAAACTTTTCATAAGCTGAAATGTTATAAAGTGAAGAAGCAGTTACCTTAGGGACACATCTTGCTAACAGATGCACAAAATAAATTGAGATACAGCATAGATGCTCACCGACACAGTTCAAAGCCATGGCAGCTAATGCTGGGGGCCACTCTTGCTGCTCAATATTAAATGCTCATTGCAAAGCAAATATCGAACGCTATTTAATTTTTAGCCTTTTTTCGTAAAAGTGATAATTCTCCAGATTTCTTTTGGTTAGCGAAAACAGGTACTAATGTAGGTCTTTTGTAAAAGCGAAGTGGCGTAAAGAGAACTTTTGAAAAGCGGGGGATATCTGTATATGTTTCTAGAAAATTAGAAATTACAAGTAATCCAGAAGAAGATATGATCACTGTAATTTCGCCATCCATGATAACCACTGTTAATAGGTTGGTGTATCTTCCAGGTGGTTTTATGTATGCTTATTTGTGTATATGTACATTTATTTTCACAAAAAGTGGGATCATACTGTACGTTCAATTTTGTAACCTGCTTTTAAAAAATAACTACATCAAAAATATCTTTTTATCAATAAATATTTTCTGTTACCTTAAATGGTTGCATTGTATGGCTGTATCATTTATTTAACTAATCTTTTAGATGTAGCATATATAAGCTGTTCTCAGTTTTTTATTATAAAAATATTTTTGATCAACATTCTTAATAGTTAACTCTTTATTCATATCTTAGTAACTTTCTTCACCAAGTGGAGTTAAATTCATATAGCTTATTTTGTAAATTATTTTGTGTGCCCTCTTCTTTTTTATTAATTTTGATTTTAATTTTAAAAAATTATCTTTATTGTTGAAAGTATTACAGATGTCCTTCCTTCCCCCCCTTGACCTCTCCTATTTTAATTTGTTGTTATTGTTTAACTCTTTGTGCTCTCTTCTGCCTTTATCTAGAATTTGCAACTGCTCTTTGATATTTACATTTTCATGTCTCTGTGTAAAAATGATTAAAATCATCAGTAAATTTAAGGAAAATTTTTTTATTTTTATTTTTTATTTTTTTAATTTTTTTTATCCTCACCTGAGGACATTTTTTTCATTTTTTGTTCAGACAGAGTAGGAGGGAGAGAGAGGAAGAGAGAGAGAGAGATAGAAACATCGACGTGAAAGGGCCACATTGAGTGGCTGCCACCCGCACGACCAACCAGGGCCGGGGACAAACTGCAACCGAGGTACATGCCCTTAGCGGGAACCGAACCCGGGTCTCTCCGGACCGCAGGCCGACGCTCTAACCGCTGAGCCAAACTGGCCAGGGCTAAGGAAAATTTTTTAACTGTACTTCTCTATGAAGGGGTAACAAAAAGAGACAACACTGGGAATTTAGCTAAAACGAAAGAAAAAAACTCCTGGTGATATTCTAGAGTCAGTACACATTTAGCTTGATGCCCTATACCACAGGTTGGCCTATGAGACTGTACATAAAGTTTTTGTAAGTAAAGTTTTATTGGAACACAGCCACACCTATTTGTTTCTATATTATCTGCCTACTTTGACACTGCAGTGGCAAGGTTGAGTAGTTAAAGCAGGCCATCTGGCTCAAAAAGCTTAAATGTTGACTCTCTGGCCCTTTACAGGAAAAAGTTTGCTGGCTCTTGCCCTAAAACATGGATGGATTTCTAAAGTCATTTCAAAGTGTCATTGATCCAGTCTATTGATAGTGTCTTATACATCCTTTTCATTGGTATGCTGAAGTTTTGTTTGACGAGCCCAGTGTTTTTTGTTTTTTTTTCAAAATATGTTTTTATTGATTTTTTTAGAGAGGAAGGGAGAGAGATAAATGTTTATCAGCTGCCTCCTGCACATCCCCCTACTGGGGATTGAGCCCGAAACCCAGGCATGTGTCTGACTGGGAATCGAACTGGGACCTCTCAGTCCATGGGATGACGCTCAATCCACTGAGCCACACTGGCTGGGCAGAGCCCAGTGTTTTTATATAAAATTTGAATTGAGGTAACTTGAGCAGAGGACAATTAATAGTCCCATGCTTAAGCAGTAGCTTTACCTAATTGTTACCTCTGTTAACCTGCAGGCATTAGAGTTTAGGAGCCTTCCCTTAGTCATCTGTAACACTGATAAACTGAGGAGTGGAGGTTTAAATAGGCAGCTTGCCTACTTTGTAGCAGCTATCAAAATTCCTTCTGGCAAAGGGAATATATAAGACCCTTCAGTAATTCAAGTAACCCTGAGCTAGAAAGCTGCCATGTTTTTCTGCATGTTACATGTTACATTACATTCATTGTGAAATTTGAGTTAAGGAACTGTGTACAGAATATGTGAGAATCAAAGTTTATTTAGAATAAAGAAATGTATTACATAATCACCAAAGCAAATTAAAGGGTGTGATAGATATAATGGAGAAGTAAATAATTTCTAGGTTTAAAACAGTAGTCACTTTATGTCTTTACTCAAATGTTACCACCTTTGGCCTTTCCTGACCGTCTGTGTAACAACTCCCCCTTACTGTCTGTCTCCCTCCCCTGCTTAGTTTTTCCTGAATGGTCTATATCAAATACAACATGCCAAATATTGAAATCACTTATTTCCTTTATTATTTATATCCCATCCTTCAGCCTGCACTAGACTGTGTGCTCCATCGAGGGCAGGTACTATAATCCTGATTTTTGTACAGTTTCTTCACTGCTGTATCTCCAGAGCCTACTAGCACATAGTTGGTACTCAATAAATATCTGCTAAATGAATGAATGAATTGTTGGAAAATAAGGTTGTTTTTAATGTTTTGCTATTGTAAGTATGTATATATATTCTTGAATAGTTTTATTTGTATTGCTGATTATTTATTTGGATTAATTTCTGAAAAGATAAATTATTAAATAAAAAATTTTTATTTTTAAGGCTTTGGATGGTATCTAAACGGATTGACCATCAGAAGGATTGTTATGAATTTCATTCTTATCCCTTGCCTGTTTACTTTGTTCTTGACAATATGCTCAGTCCTATCTTAAGAAAACACTTTTAGTTCTAAATCTGGTGGATTTAGTTTTTTTTTTTAATTTTTAAATTTAATTTATTTTAGAGAGAGAGAAAGGGAGAGGGAAAGGGAGAGAGAGAGAGAAACATCGATTTGTTGTTCCACTTATTTATGCATTCATTGGTTGACTCCTTAATCCTACTATCCAAAGAACCATTGCTAACATTTTGGTTTGTTTCCTCCTATTCTTTTTTCTTTGCAAATATATGTATGTATAGTTCAAGACATTAAAAAACAAAACAAAAAACCTAAATTCATTATACTTGGTTTTTTTTAAATTTTTAATCCTCACCTGAGGATATTCTTGCATTTATCTTCAGATAGAGTGGGAGGATAAGAGAGAGAGAGAGAGAGAGAGAGAGAGAGAGAGAGAGAGAGAGAGAGAGAAACCTCAATGTCTCATTGACTGGTTGCCTCCCTCCCTCATGACCCCTACCAGGGCTGGGGACCGAATTGCAACCAAGGTGTGTGCCCTTGACCGGAATTGAACCAGCGACTCTTTGGTTTGAGGGCCGACCCTCTAACTGCTGAGCCAAACCAGCCAGGACCATTATACTTGTTTTATCTGGGAATATTTTTTTGAGGATCAAAAATCTACTCAGATGAGTTTAATTGTAGACAGTTACCTGGCTTTATGGGGAAGGAGCCAAGGAACCTCCTTGGGGGTTTCTTCTATCTCCTGTTCATGGCATTAAGAAAGTTCTCCCAGGTCTTTTCTTGCAAAAAGAGTGAGGCACTTACGTTTTCCCCCAAAGCACTTAGTTTATACCTATTTTAAAGTAGTTGCGACTTTGTGGTGTGTCTCTTTATATAAGTCTATCTTACTCAGAAGGGAGCTAATCCCATTAAGAAAAGTACGGTATTTCTCAGTCTTGTTCAGCTCATTGTTTAGCTTAGTGTACTGAACATAGGCACTTAATGTTGAATGAGGCATTTCAGTCTTATGGGGTGTGGGTAAACGGGGGACAGAGAATGCAAATGAGATTGCTAGGTCTTTCTGGAACTGTGGGGACAGTGAGAGACCTTCTGGAGGATGGAATGCATTAATAGTCCCAGTTTTCAAAAAGAGTAAAAGATATCTATGTGTGAAGGGATAGTAAATTAGATGTTATCCAGGGGTGTATTTTAGAAAAGAATGTTAGGATTTATTTAGAAAACATTTTCAGGTGCCTCCTGTGTTCTGTTTCTTGGGTTAGGTGCTGAGGCCACAAGGATGAAAGGACATGGTACCTACTTTTATTTAGTGGAGAAGCTGACACAAAATAATTTCACTATGATGTCAGTGCTGTAAAGGAAGTTTAATGCAAGTACAGGATATTCAGCTGCTTATGTGATGCCTCATCCTTTAAGGCATCTCATCCTTAATACTTTTCCAAAACTGAGCTTATGAATTTTGCGTTTTAAATTTCATCTTAATACCACAGTGTGCCCATTTTCTCAGTTATCCTGGATGTTTTCTTTTACTTCTGTATCCCTATATCTAGTCCATAACAATATTGTGTCAATTCCATCTCCAAAACATCTCTTGAATCTGTTCATTTCTCTTTACCCTCATGTAAGCCACCACCACCACCTCTGATGTCAACTATTGCAGCAGTGGCCTCCTGATGTTTCCTGGCTTCCCTTCTTAATTTTCTTCTAATTGTTCTCCCTATAGCAGCCAGAAAGTCTTAAAATGTAAATTGGATCAAGTTTTCTCCAAAATTCTTCAATAGCTATATGTCTGTTTATATGACTGTTTATTAGCTTTTTCTTCCACTAGCCAATTAGTTCTGTGAAGGCTGGGCAGGTACTTGTGTGTAGCCAAGGCCCTGAGGATCTAGAGCTTCCTCCTCTCTACTGGCCCCCTCCGCCCCAATCCTTCTATTCTCCTTTCCATTTACTCTCTCTTCTCCCAGGCAGCAGTCCAGGTAAGAAAAAAAAGTGGGAACAATAATAGGTTTGTTGATCAGGGAATGGCTTGAGACATTTAGGATTTAAACTAATGGAATGTGTAATGGGAGTTAGAAGGTGAGGAGTAAAGGATGATCCCCAGACTCTTAATCCAGTGGCTGAGTAGATGGTGGTGTTCTTACTTGCTTTTGGGAGTACAAGTGATGAAGGGGGTTGGGATGAATAAACGGAATAGGGTTTTGGGCATGTTAAACCTGAGACTTGTTAGTGGTTGTGTTGTTTATGAAAGCCTTACTTCAGGAGAGAGGTCAGAGCTGG
This sequence comes from Tadarida brasiliensis, assembly GCA_030848825.1. Lineage (NCBI taxonomy): Eukaryota > Metazoa > Chordata > Mammalia > Chiroptera > Molossidae > Tadarida > Tadarida brasiliensis. Next base: position 101,973,482 of record CM061265.1, read on the forward strand.
AAGTGAGAATCAGTAGCTTAAACAGAATTGCTTTTTGGCTTCTACCCCTTCATACATCTACATTGATGTTCTAAATTGCTTTTGTAAGCTGAAGTTTGGATTTTGGAGGATTAACAAGTGAAGGGGTTTGGAAGGCCCCCTGCTGCTACTGTCAGTTCCAACTGTAGTAGGATTGGTCCTCTTCCTTTGTTTAACAGATCTCAGAATGGGCAGGAAGATCAAGGTGATAAGGATAGAAAATTGTCCCTTCTGTTCAGTGTTGAGGTTATTGATGAACTTTGCTAGAGCTGTGGAGTGGCAGGGGAGAATCCAGGTTGCATTGGGGTTTGACGTGACGGGAAGTGAGTACTAGGAGATGTTTCTGAAATGAAGAGGAAAGATGAGCAGTGGTGCATAGCTAGAGGGGATTCTGCATGAAGAGTTTAAACAAACCACTATTGGATATATTGAGAGACTGAGGGGACAGCAAATAGGGAGGGATTTTTCTAGAAGAGAGGGTTTTAGATCCTAGAGGAGTGAAAGATCACTGGTGGATTTTTAGGGAGGGATATTACACAAACATGTTTTAGCTTTTCCAGATATCTGTGTGTGAAGAAGGACTTGGAATAGGATTTGTTGGTTACCGAGTACAGTCGGCCCTCATGTATCGCGGTTAATCAGTTCCAGACTCTACTGCGATAAATGAATTTCCGTGAAGTAGGATTCTCTATTTATATAGTTGTCCCTTGCCACTTCGTGCTTTGACTTTCGTGGCTTCACTATCGCTGTTTTTTCAAATACTATACTATACTATATTTGAAAAAAACGCAATAGAGCGAAGCCGCGAAAGTCGAAGCGCGAAGTGGCGAGTGACGACTGTAGAGCACAACCAGTGTTCTGATTCAGGTTACTATCTTTTCTAATTTGGAATTACTCCTTGGTCTGTTCTCTTCACAGTAGCTGAAGGGATCTCTTGAGAATGCACTGGGGTGAATTTACCCTTACTAGATCTGGTGCCTATGAGGTGTTCACCCCGGACATTAGAAAACCCTTGGAGGGGGGTGGAGCGGTGCATTGGAAGGGAACCAGGGTGGTAAGTGGATTTGAAACCTTGTGAGGAGCAGGTCAAGTAATGAGAGATGTTGGGCCATGAGAAGGAAATCTCTGATGAGGCATAGTGACTGTTTGCCAATACTGAATGATTTCATTAGAAAGAACACTTAGAGGTGCCCTCTAGTGGTAGAAACTATTGGGGAATATATTGGCTCAGTATAAGAAAGATAATTTAAAATAATTTCTAATTAAAAATATATGTATATTTTGCCCTGACTGGTTTGGCTCAGTGTTAGATCGTTGGCCTGAAGACCGGGTTTGATTCCCAGTCAAGGGCACGTACCTGGGTTACCGGTTTGATCCCTAGCCCCGTTCGGGGTCATGTGGGAGGCAACCAGTCAATGTGTCTCTCACATCAGTGTTTCTCCTTCTGTCTCTCCCCCTCCCTCCCTTTCACTCTATCTGAAAATCAATTGAAAAATATCCTTGGGTGAGGATTAACAACAACAACAACAACAAAAATATATATGTATATGTATATTTTAAAATTGATGTTCAGCAGGATAAACCTTGGCTGTTTTATGTATTTATTTATTTGTTAATCCTCACCCGAGAATATTTTTTCCATTGATTTTTAGACAGAGTGGAAAGGAGGGGGGGGTTGGGGTTGGGAAGAGAAACATTGGTGTAAGAGAGACACAGTGATTGGTTGCCTCTTGCACACACCCTGAGGATTGAACCTGCAACCCAGGCATGTGCTCTTGACTGGGAATCAAACCCATGACTCTTCAGTGCATGGGCTGATGCTCTGACCACTGAGCCACACCAGCCAGGGCAAACCTTGACTTTTTAAAATGAAATTTGGAGGCCTTTTGAATCCTTGTTCTACTGTTTATGACTGTGGGCAAGTTGTTTAATCAACCCCTTGGCTTCATTTTTCTTGTGTGTTATATTGGGGTTGTTATAAAGCTTAAATGAAATTAAATGAGGTAATGTATGTGTAAAATTCCTAGCCTCGGTTTTCAGTGCATATTAATTTCACTTTTTAAGGAACAAACCCAACTTTACATGAATTTGATGTAAAGCAGTTTCCTGGGAGGTCCTTTAGCAGTGGTTGGAGCGCTTCTTTGTGGACATGTTGTTTTCTTCCTGGTTGTTTTTAACCTGTCTCATAGGAGTTCCATAGAATGACTTCCAAGACGAAGGATAATTGGAAAACAAAACAAAACAAAATACCAACCCAGTAGCAATGATCACTCCTGGAACCCCGATTGTGGTCTTAATATATAGTAAAGAGAGTCTGGCTCCCTGGAGAAATGGTTGATTCTTGGTCTAAGACAAGAAATAATACAAGCATAGCCTGGAACATTTTGACATACCAGATAGAAAAGAAGCTGTTAAAGACAATGAGGGTTGTGTCAGAGGGACTCCAACCTGAAGAGTCTCCCAGTGGTCAAAGATGAGATAATTTTAGTATTAAGAATAATTACAGTGAGTTGAAATACATTAATAAAAAAGAATTTGTTGCACTAGCCGGGTAACTCAGTTGGTTAGAGTATCATACCAATATGCCAAGGTTGTGGGTTTGATCCCCTGTCAGGGCGCATGTAAGAATCAATTAACAAATTAACGTTTCTCTCGCTTTCTCTCTCTCTCTCTCTCTCTCTCTCTCTCTCTCTCTCTCTCTCTCTCTCTCTCTCTCTCTTTCCCTTCCTCCCTCCCTCCCTGCCTCCCTCCCTCCCTCCCTCCCTCTCTCTCTCAAATCAATAAATTAAAAAAACATTTTGGTACCATTGGAGGATGCTGGTGAACCAAGTAATTATTTTGAAAACAAATAGAAAGAGTCAAGGCCTTTTCTATCCTTTGCTATATGAGCTATACTATTGAGTAACAATACCAAATAGTATAAGAAGGAAGTTTCTCTTAGTTTCTCTAAATAAAGAAGGAATGATAGAATAAAGTCACTTTGTAACCTTTGTGGACGTAGGGATCTAAGCTTTGGTCATCAGGGACTGCTAGCCTCACATACCCAACCAGGCAGTATGTGCCTCCTGATAGCAGTAGACCACCATATGGAAGTAGACTTGCAAATCTGGTCAGGTCTGTACGTCCACTCGATTTACACGAAATGCAGAGAACAGAGAAATGTGTTAAACTATACCACAGGGATAAAATCAAAATCCAGACTTAAAAAATCCATATCTTTTAGAGATAATATTCTGAAATGTTTATAGATGAAATGATAACTTTCCTTAAAAGCTTTTCTCAAAAAGTATGGGAAGCCAAAGATTTCATTTAAAATAATATCAGAGGAGGGTTAGATGGGGTGGTAGAAGGAGCAGGATTGGCTATGGGTTGTTGGTTTGGGGGCTGGGTGGTTGATACATTGGAGTTCCTTATGTTCTTGGTACTTTTATATATGTTCAAAATTGTCCATAATCAAATGTAAAAAAAAAAAAAAGTGGAAGGGAGATAGAAATGATGAAAAAAAGTCTCACTTTACTAATGCATATTCCTTTTATAGGTTATTTTGTACATGTAAACACATTTTTATATTTATGGTGCATATACTGTTTTTTTCTGCCATTTTTGAATAATATGAAAGTATTTACTGTGCTTGGCCTTCATATTTTTAAATGTGTAATTAGTAGATTATTCCACTCTTTTTTGTGTGAATAAAGCTTAGCAATTTGGGGGATTTTTTTAATGCCTCTATTGAATTTTTCTTTAGGTTAAACTATGAATTAAGGTCCCATTTACCCTTGGTATCTATTACTTCATAGAACTTTGGGCAGCCCCCAGATCATCAGCTACTCCTGATAGTTGTTTTCCCACTTGCTGTTTGACACAGTGCTGTCATTCTTTGCTAAGGTTCACTTCCTCCTTTTTTTTTTTTTTTTTAAATAAAAACATCTTAAGAGTAAACAAAATATTCTTATTTCCTCAGTTTCATTCCTCAGAGGCAACAGCTATTATCACCTTGGAGTACATTTTTTTTTTTCTTAGCAGTGAATAAGGCTTTTATATTTTTTCTCCTTATACTTATCACTGCATTTTCAAATTCTCTACACTGATCATTAATTGCTTTCATTAAAAATGAATAATGGCCCAGCTGGTGTGGCTCAGTGGATTGAGCATTGTCCCATGCACCAAGAGGTCACTGGTTTGATTCCCAGTCTCAGGGCATATGCCTGGGTTGTGGGCATGATCCCCAGTAGGGGGCGTGCAGGAGGCAGCTGATGGATGTTTTTCTCTCATCAGTGTTTCTATCTCTCCCTCTCCCTTCTCCTCTCTCTAAAATCAATAAAAACATATTTAAAAAAATGAATTATGAAATACTATAGGCATATACAAATATAAATTGTAATAAACTTCCACATACTCAGCACCAAGTTGAAAAAATAAAACATTGAAGGTATAATTAAAGCATCCTTTATTTTTATTTTTTAATCCTCACCTGAGGATGTTTTTCTATTTATCTTCAGATAGAGTGAGAGGGAGAGAGAGGGATAGAAAGGGAGAGAGAGAGAATCATCGATGTGAGAGGGACACATTAGCTGGTTGCCTCCTGCATGACCCTGACCAGGGCCGGGGACAAACCGCAACTGAGGTACATGCCCTTGGCTGAAATCGAATCCGTGACTCATTGGTCCACAGGCCAACGCTCTACCGCTGAGCCAAACCGGCCAGAGCTAAGCACCCTTTATTTTTAATCCTCACATGAGGATGTGTTTATTGATTAGACAGAGAGAGACATTGATGTGAGAGAGAAACATCAATTCATTGCCTCTTGTGCGCACCCCAACTGGGACCGAACACGCACCCTAAGCATGTGTCCCGACCAGGAATCAAAATCATGACCTTTTGGCCCTGGCCGGTTTGGCTCAGTGGTGGAGCATTGGTCCATGGACCAATGAGTCCCGGGTTCACTTCCATCCAAGGGCACATATTTTGGTTGTGGATTATCCCCAGATTAAAACATAATAATAATAATAATAATAAAAAATCATGACCTTTTGGTGCACGGGAGAGCGCTCCAACCCAGTGAGCGTCACTGGCCAGGGCTAGAGCACCCTTTATACCCTCCATCCCTTTGCAGGTAGAACCTTATCCCAAATTTTGTATTTGTCTATTCATTTTGTGTCTATGCTTTTGCTGCATTTTGTTTGTGTTCTTAAACAGGATAAATCTATTTGCAAGTTTATATGAATTGTGTTGCAGTATCTTTATAAGAGTCTGTATTTTGCTTTTTGTGTGTGTGTAGTGTCCTTTGTTATGTACTTTATTAAATTTTAGCAAGTCATTCTTTGAAGCGGTTGTTCTAATTTATAATCTCACAAATACTACATGGGAATTGTTTTACATTCTTACCAGCAACTGGTATTGTCATATTTATTCATTTTTATTAATCTAATGGGTGTAATCTAATGAGATATAACTTTTGTTTTAATCATATGTTACTTTTATAGTTTGGAGAAAAGTATCTCCTCCACACCTTCCAAACTTCTCAGGGACGTGCCATGATACCTTTTAGGTTAAGGAATTGCCACATGTTTGTCTAGTTATTTCTCAATGAACTGCTCTTAGTGTGTTATGACAGCAGGGTTTATAAAAGCTAAAATCTTGGCTACCTTGAGGTAATGGGATTTATTTCTGTACTTTTAAAGAACTAAAATGAAAAATTTTATAGTATATTATATAAAAATAAAAATTTTTAGTGCCAGAATGTTTGACACTTCATTATTGTGTTCTGTGTGTCTCCTTTTCTAGGCTCCGAGCTCTGTCCAGTGGTGGGAGTATTACATCCCCTCCTCTTTCTCCAGCATTGCCTAAGTATAAATTAGCAGACTATCGTTATGGCAGAGAAGAAATGTTAGCACTTTTCCTTAAAGACAACAAGGTAAGAAAGTAGGAAAGATTAAGAATTATTCTGAATGAGTTATTGGGGTATGTACAGTGATGTATTGATATATGAAAGACCCATGGTTTTCCTCTCTACCATACCTTTTTGTGTACTTTGAAACCTGCAGTAGTTAGCAGAGGCTCTTCTAAAGTAATGCATTCTATTTTTTTTAGAGAAGGCCGAAGATTCATTATTAGAGTAGACAGCTTCATGAAAATAGGAAGAATAGTCAGTACTTAATGCTTTGTCTAACTAGTTTCCTCTTAACCTCTCTTTCATGTCTTTTTCTACTCCAGTTTGATGGCTGAGAAAGGAAGAATTTCTCCCTTCTTTTTACTGCACCTCTTATTCTTCTTTCCAGTTAGAAGTTAGGGAGAAGTGGAATTGTTTCTCTTGTTCTTTCCCTTTTGAGCTAAATGTAAAATTTTTAGTGAAGAGAAAAATCTTAAAATGTGATGCCACATTTGTGTCACTTATAAATGATCAAAACTCAAACAGTATAAAGAATGCTTTTATTATTTGACTAGTGAGAAATAATATTTTCTATTTTAAAATATACTTTGTTTTTAATTTTATTAATGGATTGAATCTCCAATTTTAATAGTGGTTGCTAAGGACAGATACAGTTGCTTGTGAAACTCTTCTTACCACCTTGTGCTTTGTTAAGTGTGGAGATTTTTACTCTCCCACTGTGCACTCTGGAATACCAGAGTTAGTACTATATCAAATCTGAAAGTGGTGGTTTGATGGGAGGACTGGGAGGGTGACTGGGGTTTTTATATCTGATCCCTGAGAATGTGTAAGTACTACCAAAATTAATTGTGGCTGAATAAGCTTTTCATCCATATTTATAATAATTAGCAACAGATAAACAGAAGAGTTTTTTCTTGTTTTATCTTCTTGACTTGGAGGGATAGCATTAATCTTATGATCATGTGTTTGGTCAAACAGATACCTTCAGACCTTCTGGATAAAGAGTTTCTGCCTATCCTACAGGAGGAGCCCCTGCCGCCGTTGGCTCTTGTACCCTTTACAGAAGAAGAACAGGTTTGTGCCTAGCTTTGAGCCTTAGGTCAAACCCTTGTTCCTTCCCAGTGAGGCATGAAAATAGGTTACTACTTAGGCCCTACGGAGTATACTGCATCCCCATAAGTCTGCTTCCTTCTTACTATTTTCATGGCATGTGGATGCTTGTCTTAGTTGACTAGATTCTGCTAAGATCTGAAGCTGGTTAGTATTAGGTAGAGATAAAGAAATGTTTCTAGATCCTTAAGGACCTTGGGAACCACCCTTTAGAACTCCTTCGAGTAGAAGGAAAGAGTTATTTTTTGGGGGGAGGGCCTGCTTTTCAGAAAAATATAGCTTTTCAGAAGTAATTGGCAGCCTGAATTTTCACCAGTGCATTCTACCATTAAAAGAAAATGTAGATCTTCAGCTTAAAATGTGCTTAAAAATACTCTTCAGTCACCAACTTTTTTAATGATATTGTGAGAAAATTTGACTTTTGGGCTGGAAAATAACAGATTTTGTGCTGTCCTATTATATATACTATGTCCAAAGGTAAATGAGTTTCTGATTTCAAGGAACTTACAGTGATTGTAGTAAAATGGAGAAATAAGAGCTTTGTTGGAATGCTGGAATGCCACTTTAATGAAGAATCATTACTTAAAAACAAACAGCTTTAATGAGGCATAATTTACATGCCATAAAATTTACTTTTAAAGTATACATGCAATTCAGTGGCTTTTAGTATATTCACAGAGTTGTATAACTATCACCACTCTCTAATTCCAGAACATTTTTATAATTACTTTTGTGACAACCCTGAATGTTTCCTCTACATGCTTGCCATATTTTGCATGAGGAAGTCACTCTATTAAGAAAGAAAAGCTTATTAAAAGAACTCTAGTCCAACCATGTTAAGTTCTGAGAAAGGTGTGATATTGATCTTTGGTGATATTTAGCACCATACTTTCATAAGCAATTTTTTGCTTTGTTTATGGTTTCTTCCAAATAGGCTAGTTCCATGTTTGTTTATGAAACCTGGTATTATCATCTAGGGTCATCAGCAGATATTTTCATTTACCAAATGGTATTTATTGCTATAAAGATTACACAGGAGCCTGGCTGGTGTGGCTCAGATGGTTGAGTGTCATCTCATGCACCAGAAGGTCACTGGTTTGATTCCCGGTCAGGGCACATGCCCTGGTTTCAGGCTAGATCTCCAGTAGGGGTTGTACAGGAGACAGCCAGTTGATGTTTCTCTCTCATCAATGTTTCTATCTCTCCCTTTCCCTTCCTCTTTATGAAATCAATAAAGACATATTTAAAAAAAAAGATTACACAGGAAAGAAAGGGTCCTGTCTTGAGCAATTGCTGTAAAATTCCTTTTCAAAATAATTGACGTTTGGCTATTCAGGGTGGGGCAAAAGTAGGTTTACAGTTGTGAGTACGCAAAACACTATTCTTGCATTATTTATTTATTATTGTATTATTTTCCATATGAGCAACTGTAAACCTACTTTTGCCCCACCATGTATTTTGGTTTTTATTTTTCTTAATAATATTTCTATTATGAAGTATTTCAAGTAGAAAAGTATAATAGAGCATATTATTACAAATACCAGTATTATAATTCAGATACATCAATTAAAATTATGACATATTTGTGTCTTTTTGTTTTAAGAAATAAGATTTCTCATGTAGTTGAGATTGCCTGAGGTGTCTCCCTTTCTTTCTTCCCAGAGATTACTATGAATTGGGTTATTTTTCTCATTCATGTTTTAATGTTTTCTTTACATATTTGTGTATCCATATGCCATAAAAGTTTCATTTTTTAGGGTTATAAATTTTATATTGAAGGTAGCATACTGTAGTTTTTATTCTTCAGCTTGTTTTTCTCTTTCAGTGGTTTTTAGATTTATGTGTGTTGATACACATAGCTTTAGTTCATTCATCTTTGCTGTATAGTATTCCATATGTGAGGAAATCCTGTTTTTAAAATCTCCTCTGGTTGAATATTTAGATTGTTTTGAATTTTTGCTATTATAAATTATGTTGCCATAAGCATTCTTTTACAATGCGTTGTAAAAATGAAGTCTCTAGGTTTTGGTTTTTAGCATTTTTTAAAACTTTACTGGGTATTGCCACATTATTTTCTATAGTGATTTAAGTCAGTTGGCACCCTCACCAGCAGTGTAGGAGAGGTCTTATTTTTATGCAACCCTCCAGTTTTTAAATTTTGGCCAAAATGTTTTTAATTTGTATTTTATTAGTTACTAGTGAGATTATCTTTTCATATGCTTATGGGCCATTATGGTTTTTATTTGTCTTTGTCCTTTGCACATAGAGCATTAGATGGTTTTGTTTTGATTTTATGATTTCTTTATATATTCTTTAAAACCAATAAAATATTTATTTTTATTATAAGAGATACTCATATTTATTGTAGAAAATACAGAAAGGTAGAAAGAAGAAAATCTCATCCATAAAATTTACCATGTAGAGATAATGACTTATTAATATTTAGTATGTTTTATTGTAGTCTCTTTTCTTTGTATATCTTTAGTTGTCAAAGTATACCAATGCAGTCAGAATCCAACAGCATATTTAAAGGATTATACACCATGAGCAAGTAAGATTTATCCTCTGTGTGCAAGGGTGTGCAGTGTAAGAAAATGAAATGTAAAACATCTCATTAATAGAATGAAGAAGAAAAACCCACTTGATCGATCATTGCAATTTACACAGAAAAGGCATTTGACTAAGTCTAACACCCTTTCATTATAAAAAAGTTAGTGATCTAGGAATAGAAGGGAACTTCAGTATGATTAAGGGCATTTATGAAAACCCACAGCTAACATCGTCTATCATTTAATGATGGGGACATGTTCTGAGAAATGCATTGTTAGGTGATTTTGTTGTTGTGGAAACATCATAGAGTGTACTTACACAACCTAGGTGGTGAAGCCTACTATACACGTAGGCTATATGATCTAGACTTGCTCCTAAGTTACACAAGCCTATACAGCATATTACTGTACTGAATACTGCAGGCAGTTATAACACAATGGTATTTGTGTATCTAAATAGAGAAGTTACACTAAAAGTACATAAACCAGTACCTTAGTCATTTGTGATCATTATCAAGTATTCTGTACATAGTTGTATGTGCTATATTTTTATATGACTGGCAGTGTAGTAGGTTTGTTTACACCAGCATCACCACAGATGTAAATAATGCTTTGCACTACAGCATTACAACAGCTAGGACCTCACTAGGCAGGGATTTTTCAGCTCTATTATAATCTTATGGGACCACCATATGTGCATTATGTTTTTGACTGATATGTTGTTATGTGGTACATGACTGTACTTATTAGTGAAAGACTGAAAAATTTCCACCTAAGATTGGGAACAAGACATGGATGCTCACTTTCACTACTGATATCCAACATTGTGTTGGGAATTCTAGCCAGAGCAGTTAGGCGAGAAAAAGAAGTAAAAGACATTCAAATTGGAAGGGAAGAAGTAAAACTATCTCTGTTTGCAGATGACATGATCTTATTTATAGAAAATCCTAAAGAATCCACAAGAAAACTATTAGAACTAGTAAATGAATTCAGTATAGTTGTAGCGTACAGGATCACACAAAAATCAGTTGTATTCCTGTGCACAAGCAATGGACAATTTTCAAGGAAATCAGGAAAAAAATTCCATTTATAATAGCATCAAAAACCATAAAATACTTAGGGATAGATTTAACCAAGGAGGTGTAAGACTTTTATATTAAAAACTACAAACACTGTTGAAAGAAATTAAAGAAGACCAAAATAAATGGAAAGACATCAGTATGCATTAAACCTTGGAATATTTAATATTGTTAATCTATCTATTGTCAGTGTAATCCCTATCAAAATCCCAGTGGCTTTTTGGGTAGAAATTGAAAAGCTGATTCTAAAATTCATACAGAATTGCAGGGGTCCTGAAATAGTCAAAAACAGTTTTAAAAAAGAACAAAGTAGGAGGGCTCATACTTTCTGAATTCAGAACTTAATACAAAGCCACAGTAATTAAAACTGTGGCATAAGGATAGACATATAGGTTAGTGGAATAGAATTGAAAGTCCAGAAAGAAAACCCAGTTGCTCCATACTACTTTGAAGAAGCATTGTGTCACTGCTGCCATAACTAACAATTTATCATTGCTTTTTGCCATGTCCAGTATTTTTTTTGATCCTCACCCAAGGATGTTTTTATTGATTTTTTTTGAGAGAGAGGGAGAGAGAAACAGAGAGAGAAACATCAATTGGTTGCTTTCCGTATGTACTCTGACTGGGGATTGAACCCACAACCTAGGTATGTGCCGTAACCTGGAATCTAACTTGCAACCTTTTGCAACCTTTTGGCACACAGGACAACACTCCAACCAACTGAGCCACCTGGCCAGGGCCCATGTCCAGTATTTTTATTTTTTCAAATTTATTTAATTTTTGAATAAGTAATAAATAACATGGTTTAAAAATCAGAATTTACAGTATAGTAAATAGAAAAATCTCTCATTTTGTTCCTCGGCCACATGTCTCTCCCTTTCCCAAAGGCAGCCAGTGTTAACAGTTTGTTATGTATTTTTCCAAGTAAATACTATATATTCCAACCCCCCCCCCCCCCCCCCCGTATGAGTGATGGTGTACACTAAGCATTCTTCTGTACTTCCAACTTTGAGTAATTTTATTGCAAAAAGTTTCTGCATATTTGGAAAAAGTATTCTACGATTATTTTAGTTTATATTTCTTTCCCCTGTGCAGTGCAGAGTTGTTCAAATGTATTTATGTTTCTTTTTGTTGTTGTTCTTGTCCTTGTCAATTTTTCTTTTGGTTATTAATCTTTTTCTTGTTGATTTATATTATTTATATGAGCTAACCCTAACTTGTTTTCTAAATTTTTAAATTTAATTTAGTTTCATTTATGATTCTTTTTTAATACAGAAGCTAATTTTTGTATAGCACAGTATACCAGTTTTAGTCTTTTATGATTCTTCCAAATTTTTTCGCTGTTTATACATGTATTTAATAATTTCTTTGTATAAAAGAGGTATAGACATCACATGTCAATTGATTTAGAATCAAAACAGCAAATTAGGACTTCACAGTAGAAAACAATTTAGATATAAAATATTAATTGGCAAAATTTTTTTCTCTATTGATCTTTAGAGAGAGAGGAAGGGAGAGGGAGAGAGAGATAGAAACATTGATGAGAGAGAACATTGATTGGCTGCCTCCTGCATGCCCCTCACTGGGGATCGGGCCCACAACCTGGGCATGTGCCCTGACCAGGAATCAAACCAGCGACCTCTTGGTGCATGGGTCAACGCTCAACCACTGAGCCACACCGGCTGGGCAATTGGCAAAAAATTTTTTGAACCCATTTCTTAAGTCTCATTTCTTGCCCTTCTCCCAGGAATGTCCCTTGGCTATAGCCATGTCCAGGTTGCATTTTCCTCAGTGTACTATACCCCTGCACTTGTGCACAAATGTCTGTTAGGTTCTCAGCGTATAAGAAGTATTCAGGTAAGGAAGGATATATTCCAACATTTTCTGTGTTTAAAACGCTTTTGTAAGATTCTCCTTCCAATTAAATTAAGGTTGACCACTGAACAATGCAGGTATTAGGGGTACTGACCTCCCTTGCACTTGAAAATCTGCTTATAACTGCTATAATTTATAGACTATTTTTCAGAATTTTTTTTTTATAAATACTTTTGCTTTACCTTTTCCTAAGCTCTGTAAACATTTTTGGCTCCCAAGACTCCTGTCTTCCTCTTATGTTTGAAGGATGTCCACCCATTACTATCTCACTGTACTTGACTCTGTTCCAGATAGGCTGTGGATGCAAGTGTAGGCTAGTGACTGATTGGGGTTTTGCTTATTTTTTTCAGTCATTTCCTCTCCTTCCCCTTTAAGGTGGTTGATCTTAAGTAGATTCTTATTTGGCCCTTCCCTATTTATTTCCAAAACCTGTCATTCTATTACATACTACTTGGAGTTGCTAATTCACATTGGCGAGCAGAGTGAGGCAAAAATGATCGTTCATTTTGCTCTTTATCATGCTGCTCTTGATTCAGACCTTTTTGTGACTCCCTCTCATTTCTTTCTGCCTTTCACTAATTAAAGGACCCTGTCAAATCAGCTCTCTTTTACCAAGTTTTCTCTGTTATGATGCATATTTACCATGTCTGCTTTGGATATATACAGCATTTAGAGTTTGTTTAATATTTCTTCACAGAACCTAGCATAGTGTAAGGCTTTAGTTGCCAATGTTTGTTGATCTGAAATGTTTATTTGAAATTTTTAGCAAAAATCAGGTTTTGGATCATCTTATTATATTGTTAGGGTTTCCCATTGCTGTTAGTAATTAGATGCCATTTTATAGACGCAGCGGGAGATGGGGAGAAGCACCATACAGTTTTATCTGTTTTATCCATTTTTTCTTTCTTTTTAATTTTTTTTGGCAGAGAAACTTTTCCATGTCTGTAAATAGTGCCGCTGTCCTGCGATTGACAGGACGAGGAGGAGGAACAGTGGTGGGGGCTCCTAGAGGTCGAAGTTCTTCAAGAGGGCGAGGTGAGCTTTCATGAAAAGTAATAATGGAGGAGGAGGCGGAGAATAGGAAAATCACTTAAATAATATTTTAATACTTGATTTTTAAAAAACTGCTCTTTGACATTAACTGCATACTGAATATCCTGAACATTTGTTTTCTGAATCATTTCTTGATGTGTCTGCTTCACCACACCTGATTTAGAGCAGAGGAAGGTAATTCTAGCTTAGAGATTTGAGTGTGGAGTATTCTAGATGGTCCTAGTTAACTTTTGCAAATCTTTCTCCCCAGGGAACTTTGCACTTGGAGAGCCAGGGCTCCACCAAGTGCCTTGGCTGCTGAAGCAGCACTGAAGTCCCTGCAGACTTCTGTGACACAGGGTTTCTATGTAAGGCCATGTGTCAGGGGTGTCCCCAGCCCCAGAGAGACTTTAATAAAAGCTATCTCATCAATATTGGGGCTGTTTTAGGGCCTAGAATAAAAAATAATTATGCAGCAGCCATTTAACCTACGTTTTATAGATTTGTGTCTTGTCTTAGAACAATTCTTATTTCGATATTATTTGTTTCTTTGATATCTGCTCTCTATTTTGGGTTTATTGATTTTCTACTGCATAGGGCATTCTTGATGTTTAAAACATGAGTATTTACTTGAGCTCTTACCTCTAAGTTGGTTCAATCATTGTAGTAGTCTAAACATCCCTTGTCATTTTATTTAAGAGTTGCTGTAGAAATGGAAGATGTGGGTATCTGCAATGACAGCGGTCATTGTGTCCACATATTGCACCCCCCAGATTGGCATGATGATGTGTGGAGTGCCTAAATTCTTTTTTCTTAAAGTTGTGCCTTATCAATGGAGTAATTTATACTCAGTCTTTATAGAGACTGTATTAAATTGTGCATTCCTGTGAAGAGCTTTCTTTCAGTAGTCCATTCAAAATGTGGGAATGCAGGTGTTATGAATAATGTAAAGGTTAACTAAAACTCTCCACTTGTAGGCCAATTACTATTACCGAGTTGTACATATATTTTTTTTCTCTTCTGAATTTGTCAGTCTCTAGAACGGTGGTTTTCAACCTGGGGAGTTGTTAGAATCATGTGTAAAATTTATAAGAAATACCTTTGTGAGAGAATACTTGGATGGTGAGATTTAGGCATGTGTGTGCTTCAAAAGCTCCACACCCATTGTGATTTCCAAGGGCAGTTAGGTCCCATTGATCTAGAATTTCACTTGAGATGTGTGCATCTTGGTGGTGCGATGGTGTTTTGGAGATGGCTCCAGCCTGCTTTTGGGTGTTTCCTGTATTTTTTTGTGGTGGGCTGGCAGCAAGGAGAGAGGTTGTATGTACTCAGCTTTGTCTCTGATCCGTGGGCCGACGCTCTAACCGCTGAGCCAAACCGGCCAGGGCTATACTCAGCTTTGTCTCCAGTGCTTTTCAGGGCAAGTCATAGAGAGATCTTATTAATCAAGCCAGCTGTTTTATGTGCCTCAAGTGACTATCAACTTTGTGTGCTACAAATACCAACTAGTCTCTCTAAATAGGCTTTTACAAAATTCCATATTGAGAAACAAATGAGAGATTGGTAAATTTCTCCCTGCTTTCTGGTTTCTTTAAAGTATAGAGTTATCACAAAGGATAAAAGTCTTATATTCACAATTTAAATGGCATGTACAAAAGATAGATATGATGAAAGCTGTGAATTAACATCTATGTGAAAGAATAGTTTGAAACTAGTCAAATGAAGAAACTGACTTTGTGAAAAATACTTCTGACACCATTGTCCTAACCATGACTCCTTTTAATGGCCTCATAAGACCATTTATCTGTGGTTTTTATCGTCTTCACTCATTACTTAATTTTAACTTGTTAGTTAAATAATGATTATTGTGGTGGGGTTTGTTTTTTTTTTTTGCATGGGCAGAGTTAACATTAGATGATAATCTTGGCTCTTTCCAACTTGAGGAAACTTTAATATGAAAATGGACTTATTTCTAGACTTCTAAATATCATGAACTAATAAAATTTAAACAAACAAATTAATGGATGGGGAAGCAACATAGTTGTCATCACTCCATTTTATCTGGTTAAGATGTTGAACAACAAAGCTGATCCACACAACTGTCAGCCACTGTCTTTATTAAAAGGAAGTATATTTTAATCCCCCAAAAGAATAAGGTGAAATGTCAGATAATAGGACAGTCCTTTAAATTGAGCTTTATGAAAGATTCATCTTGTTATATTTACTTGCTCCTTCTTATCTGGGAAGTACACTTATAAATGATTATGGGCCTTGTGTACTTTGAAGATTATTTCTACATTCTACAAGCTGGGAAGCTCTAGAAACTGATTTTTTAAAATGTGCCCACTTATAAAGCTTTTGTTTTATAAGGAGGTCCAGTGCTAATGCCAATCATAACTGGCAGAAAATCTTCTATCTGTGTTTTGTTTGTTTTTCTGGCAACCTGGAGACTATTTTTGATGTTCGTATGTTTTTAGAATAAAACACTTTTTCAAGATGATACATACTTAATAGTTTTCCAGAGAAAATTGTTCTCTGAAAGGACAGGGTACTGTTTTTCTTTCACCCTAAAAATTATCATTGTAGGGATCATCCCAGTGTTGTATAATAGTTTGTATTACACTGTTTTAGGATCTTAAATAAAATGTATACATTTCCTAAGGAGAGAGGTACTGAAACCTGGAGTTGACTTTCAGTTGACTTAAAGTTGACACAACTAGAAGGCAAGTTTAAGATTATTACAGTTAAGCCCTAGTCCTCACCTGTGTTTTACAGATGAAGAAATGGACTATTAAGAAGGTATACATTGTTCCTAAGATTACCCACATACAATCCTGTCCATTATTTTTGTATTTCCTAGTGCAATGTTAAAGTACAACTATTCTGAGTCAGTCCTTGAGAAATTATAACCAAGACATAGAAATTCTGCATGGATATTTGAAATAATTATTTAAGTTAATTGTATTTAGCTCTGGAATGCATCCATGTTTTTTTTTTTTAAAAAAAATTTCCTCTTTATTAATTTTAGAGAGAGTGGAAAGGAGAGGGAGAGAGAGATAGAAACATCGATGTGAGAGAGAACATAGATCGGCTGCCTCCTGCATGTCCCACACCAGGGATCTGGCCCACAACCTGGGCATGTGCCCTGACCAGGAATTGAACTGGTGACCTCTTGGTGCATGGGTCAACGCTCAACCAGCTGAGCCACACCAGCTGGGCTGCATCCATGCTTTTATTCAAGATTCAACATCATTTTTCTTTGGGTGGTTTTACTCTTGGAGAAGTTGAGCTAGGGATGATGGCTTAGGTTTCATCTAGGTATAAACATATCCCCAGACCCCCCCGCCCCCTCAGTCCTCCAATTTTCAAGCCTGTGTGTTGGAAACATACAGTGTACATTAGTTAGGGAATCCTCACAGTGTACAGAAAGTATAAAGCCAAAAATTCATACAGTGTTCTGCATCCAGACCCAGCAATTGTGTATATATCCTTCCTGACCTGAACTATGCAGCTATATCATATAAGTGGAATCACTTTTATTTGACTTGTTCTTTGGCATGCTTTTATCATTCAACAGAATAATATAGATTTTTTAAAAGTGGCAGTACTTTATCTTTTGTGGCTTCATGGCGTTCTACTGAAATTTTTTTATCAGAATTTATTTTAACCAATCCTTATTGATTAGATTGTTTCTGTTTTTTTTTATTACAGTGAACATGTTTATATGTATGCATTTGCATATTTGTGAGAATATTTCTATTAGGATAAATTCTAGTTAGAATTGTTGAGTCAAAATTTGATAGATCTAACCAATTACCTTTAGTAAAGGCCAAATTACACTTGAACCACTGGAGCTTCCAAATCTCTACATTCTACATACTCTTTGTCAGCTCTATGGTTCAAATTTCTTCGTGATACTTTTCTTCAAGGTTTGAGCAAAGAGGAAAGAGTACCTGCCTTTGGTTTCTGTGGAATATCCTTTTTAAGGAATTAGTTCACAAAATTGATATTTAGAGTTGACCCTATTAAATTATTCTTTAGATAAATTATTTTGACATTTGTGGTTGGCTTTTGTACTTTTTTTATCTTTTCTCTTTGCATACTCTCCAAATCTTCAATTTGTGTTGAAAACAATCTAATAAAGGTTTAACTTGTAATAGTTGTTTAGTTATCACCTTAGAATTTCACTATTGAACTTTTTATTAAAGAGCTAGTATTGACACTGTTTCTTGTTTAGGACTGGTACTGGGACTGGGATTCTTATACCAGTTTACTAACTTTCTTTCAACCTTCTGTGGTCTAGCTACTTTAGTGCCATCATTGGTCTCACAGGTAAAGACCCATTGGGCCTCGCTAAATATTTAAATATAGACATTTTGCTTTGTATAGAGACAGAACTTCAAAGATTAATCTTTTGGTGTTGAATGTGTGCCAAATGTTGACATCTGACTGTCATTTTTTCTCTTTTCTTATTTTCAGGCAGAGGCAGAGGTGAATGTGGTTTTTACCAAAGAAGCTTTGATGAAGTAGAGGGTGTGTTTGGTCGAGGAGGTGGCAGGGAAATGCATAGGTCGCAGAGCTGGGAAGAAAGGTAACTAAGGGATCCACATCATGGTATAAAGGTTTCTTGGTGTAAAAAACCTCTTTTCTGCTTTCTTTTTTAAAAAAATTTTATTGATTTTTAGAGAGAGAGGAAGGGAGAGGGAGAGGGAAAGAGAGAGAGAGAGAGAGAGAGAGAGAGAGAGAGAGAGAGAGAGAGAGAGAGAGAAACATCGATTGGCTGCCTCCTGCATGCCCCCCACTGGGGATCGGGCCCACAACCTGGGCATGTGCCCTGACCAGGAATTGAACTGGTGACCTCTTGATGCATGGGTTGACGTTCAACCACTGAGCCACACTGGCCGGGTTCTTTTCTGCTTTCTGTAGAAAAGAAGCCACTTCGTACAGTTATAAGTTTACTTTTTTTTTTTTTTTTTTAAATCCTCACCTGAGGATATGTCCATTAATTTGAGAGTGACTGAGAGGGAGAGAGAAACATTGATCGGTTGCCTCCTGTATGTGCTGGGGATCGAACCTGCAATCTAGGTATGTGCCCTGACCGGGTGTTGAACCTGCAGCCTTTTTTAGAGTACAGGTTAATGATTCAACCAAGCCATCTGGCCAGGGCACAAGTTTTCATTTTTTAAAAATGCTGTTAATTATAGAATATCAAGTTGTATGTTAGAAATTTTTAAATGATATTTAAAAGAAGCAGCATTTTACATTAATAGGTAAATATATTAGTGCCTGCTTGGATATTTAATAGTTAATTAGATTTGCTATTTGATGAGCATTCAGTAGGAAGCATTGACATTTTTTTGTTTGTTGCTGTTAAAGCGTCTTCGCTATATTGTTTATGACAAAGTTGTATGTGCCAAGATGTCCACTGTGATGATATTTATAATATAAAATAATTGGAAATAAGCTGAACAGCTTAATATCAGCATGGTTTTTTTATGTAATGGTGTATCCACACAATAGAAAGTATAACCATTAAAGTTAGGATGGTTTTGAAAATATTTAATGATGTGGGAAAACCCATTTTTGTTCTCATATTTACTTTTCTGTATTTTCCAAATGTTAGGCAATAACCATTTATTTGTTATCATTTGAAAGAGAAATACTATTAAAGGAAGATAGGAAAATGTGTGTCATGGATGGGAAATCTATATATTACTCTCAAGTCTTGTTTGAAACTTGTCTTTTCTAGGGGTGACAGACGTTTTGAAAAACCAGGAAGAAAAGATGTAGGTAAGGCTCTTTTACTGTTTTGAAGTATTTTTAGCTGGACTTCCATGATACTGGTTTTTAACAAGGCTCCCACATAAAGATATGTTTATTAAAAACTGACTCAGTTACCTTCACCTCTCCAGTAGATGGGGTTGTAGCATTGTTGCATTGGGAATTCCATGGTTATTTGAGGGCTCTATTGCATGAAACCAGCGCTGAGGCATAAAACCATTAGAATTTACTTGGTTTTACTTTTTAGGTCTGTGTGTTCTCTGCAAGGCATATATTCTTCCCTCCCTCCCTCCCTCCCTCCCTCCCTCCCTCCGTCTGTCCCTCCCTCCCTCCCTCCCTTCCTTCCTTCCTCCCTCTCTTTCTTTTTTTATTGATTTTTAGAGAGAGAGTAAAGGAGAGGGAGAGATAGAAACATCAATGAGAGAGAAACATTGATCGGCTGCCTTTTGCACACCCCTTACTGGGGATCGAGCCCACAACCCTGGCATGTGCCCTGACTGGGAATTGAACCAGTGGACCTCTTGGTGCATGGGTCCACGCTCAACCACTGAGCCACACTGGCTGGGCAAGGCATATATTCTTTATTAAAGCTATCTTGTGAACTGAAATTTCAGGTTAGGAACCAGTCTATTAACTTCTTTTCCAGTGTAAATAGCATCTCTCAGATGAGAAGAAATAGAGAAAATGCTAGAATGTTTGCTTTTGTATAAGAGAGCAAAGGCTAAAATTATGAATGTTCTTACTTTAGTCATTTATTTGTCTTGTCTTTTTTTGTTAGTCCTCACCGGAGGATATTTTCTCCATTGATTTTTTATTTTTATTTTTTAGAGAGAGTGGAAGGGAGTAGAGGGAGAGGGGGAGGGAGAGAGACAGACAGATATCGATGTGAGAGAGACACATTAGTTGGTTGCCTCCCGCACATGCATACCAGGGCTGGGGATGAACCCGACACCCAGGCACGTGCCCACGACTGGGAATCGAACCCACGACCCTTCAGTGCACAGACTGGTACTCTAACCACTGTGCCACACTGGCCAGGGTGTCTGGTTTTTTTAATGTATAATCTTTTTTTCTTGTTTTCAAAATAAAGTATGTATTTAAGGAATCCACTGAATTAAGATAAACAGTAACAGAACAAAATTTCAGTGTTTATGATAAATTAATCATAGTTTATATTAAAGATCTATAATGTTAAGATGGGCTTTCTGACTGATTAAAGGTACCATCTTACAAACTGCCAGTAGGTATTATTAATATCTGAGAGAGACAATTCCAATTAATAGTAACATTGCAGTTATAAAAATTACTATACAAATTCCAGATTCCTAAAAGTATCAGGCAAGTTCTTCAGAACATGATTCCGACAGTGGTAAACATTTCTCAAAAATGTATGTTAGAGATGTAATTATCATTCACAGACTGATTTGCAGATTGATTTTTTAAAACTAAGTAATTATTACTTTTGCATCATTGTTTCCATATCAAACTCATTTTAACATCAGCTATTTAAATTTCTCATTTATTGTCATGACATCAGGAATATAAATAAGAAACCATTAAATGGATGTAGCATGAAGAAATTTGGAACAGACTGGGTAGATAACTAACTGCTAGTTTAATGGCTGTACTCAAATTGTAGACTCTTGGATAAGTACTGTCTTGGGGATTTGTAAGGACCTGTGCTCCCATCCTTGTTTGATTCAATACTTTTCCCAGTGAATACAGGGAGGTTAATGAAGAGTAGTTTAAAGAGTACAGGGTTTGGCCCTGGCCGGTTTGGCTTGGCGGTTAGAGCGTCGGCCTGCGGTCCAGAGAGACCCGGGTTCGGTTCCCGCTAAGGGCATGTACTTCGGTTGCAGTTTGTCCCCGGCCCTGGTTGGTCGTGCGGGTGGCGGCCACTCAATGTGTCCCTTTCATGTCGATGTTTCTCTCTCTCTCTCTCTCTTCCTCTCTCTCCCTCCCACTCTATCTGAACAAAAACTGAGAAAATGTCCTTGGGTGAGGATAAAAAAAAAAAAAGAGTACAGGGTTTGGAATCAGAAGATCACCAATAATCTAAGCTCTCAGATATTCAGTAGTCTTATAGTAAATGGAGGTAATAATGCTTTTACAGAATATTTAGGATTAAATAAGAGTATGTCAACACATTTATTCATTCAACAATTATTGAGTTTCCTACTCATATACTAGGCCTTGTGCTAGGTGCTAAATAATTATTCCTTTTCATCAGATGACAATGTTGGTGTGTGATCAGATTTCAAGTCATTATGTTGAGAGGGATAGCTATAGAGAGGAACAATTGGGACTCGGGTTCACAATTAAGGTGAAACAAGAGACCAGATCTAATCAGATGGAAGTTTAACAGCAGAAAATGCAGCCTTGCTTAAATGAACTCTACAATTCAGCATATGGAGCACTTGTGTAACAGCAGCCTTCTGGATAAAGGCACAGCCCTCTCAGTTGACTCTGCTTAATGTTAAGCAGCAGTGCCAGTGTGTCCAAGGGCAACATTTACTAGAACTAAAGTGTCCTCAGTGAGTCAGGTGATAGAGAGACCCACTGTCTTTTATATTGATTGTTACAGGAGAACTTAAGTATTGTGTTTAGTACTGGAGCCACTGCTTGAAAGGATCCATACATTGAAGTGGGATGTGGGCATTTGAAGCCCTGTGGTGGGGGATGCATCAAGGAAATGGGTCTGTCTACATGGGAGACAAGATTGTGGACAGGACACAGTAGAGAAGAGAGTTCATAGGATCACTTTCTGCAAATATTTGCTTAACATCCATGTAAGAGAGGAATTTGACTTGATCTATGTGAGTCTAAGGGACAGGTTTAAGGAGGCAGATATTTGACACAGTCTTAAAAAGATCTAATAGCGTTGTCTGAAAATGACTGGATTGCCCAGTAGTCAGTTCCCTGTCATGGGAATAGATTGATTTTAACTATTTGACACCAGTCACATTTTGGTGGTTTGGACTAGAGTATAAATTTCCTTTTTATCATTATTTGCCTTTCTCATATTTGAACTCTGTTAATTCAATAGGGTAATTTTCCCAATCACCCTCTGTTAAGAATATAGGTTCTTTTCTTTGCAAAGTAAAAAAAAGGTGTATTTTTGAAAAGTCAAATTCCATAAAACTGAATTGATGTGCGTTGGTTAAGAATACCAAGAAAGTTTTTCTTACTAAAATATCAGGGCATCTTCTACACATACATGTTCAAATATATCAACAGTGGCTTTTATTGAATGCTTTTTGATGCTCACTTTCAAGTTATTAACTGTGCTAGTGATTTTGAGCTCTTTTTGTAAGTAACCCACTTTTGTTGAAAATATTGTAGATGAGCCCTGGCTGGTTTGGCTGAGCGGTTAGAGCGTCAGCCCCAGGACGGAAAAGTCGCGGATTCAATTCCGGTCAAGGGCACGTACCTCAGTTGCAGTTAGATCCCTGGCCCTGGTTGGGATCATGTGGGAGGCAACCAATCGATGTGTCTTTCTCTCACATCGATGTTTCTCTCTCTCTTTTTCTCCCTCCTTCCTACCCTGTCTGAAAATCAGTGGAAAAATATCCTTGCGGATTAAAAGTAAAATATTGTAGATGAAAAAAATTGCTCATAATATATCTTACACTGTTCAGGACCAGCAGTACTAGACTAGTTTGTTGTGACACTGATATGTTATTGATCAGTTGTGAGATGTCCTATGACATTAAATTAAGATAATTTGAGTGCTGAAGATTCTAGAATGATTTTTTAAAAATCAGAGATGGTTCTTTTCATGTATTTGCTTCTTATGTTGAGAGAAATGGGTGAAATTAGAGACATCTGGGTAAGAATCAGGCACCCTGTGAACACTCATGAGAGAACACCCATGGGAGAACACCCATGGGAAAGTGTGGAAAGAGGCCTATGATAATGGCATTCCTATTCAGTGGGCATTGATTACTCCATAGGGGGAGATCAGTTCCAGTGATAAAATTCAAAGATCATTAAAAAATAAGAAATGGTCCAGATGATACCAATAGCTTCACAGCCCAGTGTGACACCGTTTAGTGCATTTGGTGTGAAATACTTTGAAGTAGACAAAAAGTTTTTGGTTATTAGGCTGCTGCTGGCAGTTGGTAATATGGGCTTGTATATAAATAAAATGAGATTTTGTGGTTTTTAGTAACTACTTGTCTCTTCAGTTTGTTGGCACTATCATGGTATTTGTATTGGTTTCCAGAAGCACTGTTTAAGTTAAATCTAATGTTGTCTTCCTGATACTATATCTGAGATACATCATGGAACTCCCAGGTGGTCCAGGTTATTGAGCTGTGCAGCCAGGAATTAAGAGCCGTTTGTTCCCACCTCCCAGTAATATACCCCCTCTTTTTGTTTGCACTTCATTCTCCTGAAAGGATAATGGCATCTTTGCAGAAAACTTAACCCTTAATGTAAAAACTGTGATTCTTTGAAGTGAAAGAATTATAAACAGTGGCTTTGGAAGCTTTCAATCTCCTAGACCAGTGATTTTCAACTGGTGTGCTATGGCACACTGGTGTGCCACAAGAATTTTTAAAACATGCAATACCTGACTATAGTCAGGGACACTGACCTCTTTTCCATTAGATTGTTAAATAAAAGAATGACAACAGTCCTGGCTGGGTGGCGTGGTTGGTTGGAGCGTGGTCCCGTATATCATAAGGTTGTGGGTTTGATTCCCAGTCAGGAAATGTGCCTAAGGTTGTGGGTTCGATCCCTGATTGGGGCTTATTTGGGAGGCAACCGATCGATGTTTCTCACATCAATGTTGGTTTTTTCTCTCTCTCCCTTCCTCTCTCTAGAAAAACATATCCTCTGGTGAGGATTAAAAAAAAAAAAAAAAAAAAAAAAACCACATAAAGAAGACACACAAATGACAATGGCCAACACAACAGTAGCCAATCGTGTGAATTAATCAAAATTATACCTTTCTTTTTGTTTTGTCAGATTGGCAAAAAATATAATTTTTTTAATAATATATTTTCTGATGTGCCGCAGAATTTTAGTAATTAGTTTATGTGTGCCATGAAATTAAAGAGGTTGAAAATTGCTGTTCTAGACAAAAGATTTCTATTGTATTTCTTAGTTGTCTATTTTTGAATCATTTAGAAAATAGCAGCCCTGGCTGATTTGGCTCAGTGGTTAGAGCATTGGCCTGCAGACCAAAGAGTCCCGGGTTCAATTGCAGCCAAGGGCATGTACCTCGGTTGCGGCTCGTCCCGGCCCCAGTTGGGGTTGTGCAGGTGGCAGCCAGTCAATGTCTCTCTCACATCGATGTTTCTCTCCCTCTCTCTCTCCTTCCCACTCTGTCTGAAGATAAATGGAAAAATATCTTCGGGTGAGGATTAAAAAAAAAATAGCATTAGTATACCAACAGAGTTTTTTGGGGGGGGGTCTGTGTATAGGAGGAAGTCACATCAAGTTTTCATATACAAAGTTAATGTGTAAATAGTGTACTTCAATGGAGAATTTGATCTATAAGGAGGCTTAGATCCCAGATCTCACTCACTCCCTTTGTTGTGTCAATTTGGGCAACTTCACTTACCTATTGGAATTGTGATCTGTGGAAGTGACAGAGCTCTTAGGAAAAAACATACCATGTAAATCTTGATACAACTTTTATTTTCACAGATTAGGTGAATCTTGTTACTTTATTATAGAAATAAGAATTACTGCTGTCTATATGTTACAACAGTTTTGGGTCGGAAAAAAATTTGTTGGTCTGGCTAGTGCTTAAATTAAGAATGCCTAAGATTTTCAAACAGCAAAAGTTCACAATAATTATGTTTCTGTGTCCTTGATATTCTTCTGCTATTACCAGTCTTAGACCACTCCAAAATTCTTCTTAATTTCTTTTCCTTTTGGTCAAAGAGTAGAAAAATGTGACTTGCTGTTGTGCCCTGCCCTTCATACCTGCTTGCTTTTACTCAGCTAGTATTTATTTCAGGAGAATATTCCTGTGTGGGTCATCACCAGTGGAGAGGGTTAATCTTTCACTTTTCCCACATAAACCTGAATAAGGGAAATTTCAGGAATAAAAGCAACCACAAATCTATTTGAAATTTGGTAGGGTGACTTATTTGGTTCTTGTTTTGTTTGAGGACAGTTGGATTTTTTTATTGAAATGAAAAGTATACAAAGGATAGTCTTAAACTGGATGTGTAAGGGAACATCATAGTATATAGAAAGTAAAAATTGAAGCAGAGAAAGCATAATTTTTAGGGGGTATTAGATTTGGAAATAAATAATAGATTTATCTAGTCCAACCTCCTACTGGTGAATAAACACTCATTTTGTGTTTATAGACAAAACTATTTGAAGTTGGAAACAGGAATTTGGGTTTGAAAATACTTCATTGCCTAATTATTTTTTGCTTTATCTATTGGAGACTTTTTTCCTAGTTGAATAACATCTAGCTAAACATCATTTATTCTATGAAACATCATTTATTCTATGAAAACTTAAATATATGTGCATTTATGAGTTACTTAGAGCTGTCTTATTTTATTTTATGCCATTGAATGGATTATAGGTAGGAAGGGAATGTTTTTACTTTGATTGCAAGCCATTTAATGAGCAGATACTATAATTTTTAAATTACCATTTGATTGTTATGCAGGGTAGCTTTAATGTAGATATAATTTTGTATCTCCTTGTCAAAAGTACCACCACAAGTTCCATTTGGGCTGGAGCTTATCTTATTTTTTCTGATCACATTCTGCCGCAAATATATGAACATGTGTTTGGGTGTCATGCTCAAATGCTTTTGGAGTTATGTATAAATCTATACATTGCTGTTTTTCTTGTGAGGTTTCATTCTTAGCTGTTAGAAATTAAGGGGGTATTACTTATCCCAGTTTGTAGTATAAAGGAGCAAAGGAATGATCTTTGTTATCTTGAAAAAATAACATTTTAAAAAGGATGTTCACTAAATATTGTGAAATCATCTATTTACCCAGGAAGCTAGGTTTGAAACTAGACTGTTGCTTCAACTTGCAGATGAAAATGTGAGAGATTTATGGTTGATTTTCTTAGAGTTCAACTGTGTTAAACTTCACTGTCCATTTTACCTTCATTATCGATGTCATACCACATCTTTATAAATTCACCAACATTTCTGTATAAGTATCTGTCATGTTGAGATGCACTGATTTCAGCAGATAACCAGATACAAACTTTGTAAAGTAGAATGTTATATTTCCAGAATGTGTGTTGTTAGCTCAGCCTTTTTTTTATGAGCATAGGCTCGATATAATCAGAGAGATATAATCAGCTTTGGAAAAAAA
The DNA here is from genome assembly GCA_030848825.1 of Tadarida brasiliensis. Classification (NCBI taxonomy): domain Eukaryota; kingdom Metazoa; phylum Chordata; class Mammalia; order Chiroptera; family Molossidae; genus Tadarida; species Tadarida brasiliensis. The sequence goes on from CM061265.1 coordinate 102,000,126, forward strand.
AGAACATGAGATATGATGAAGGAAAAGTAGCTGCATAACTGGCTGGATATATTTAATACATTAAAAAATAGAGTGCTATGGATACATCTTATTCTGTCAGTCCTGTTTCAGAGATCTGAAAATTGTCAATGCTTTGTCCATTGATACGGATGTCCAGGTCAGTCCTGTTTGGGCTCTTAGAGACCAGAGGAGTTGGAAGTTCAGGAACAGTCTTGTCAAAGTTCTCCATCTTGATTTGATATTCACCTTTGGAACCTCGGGTCAACAGAGATGCAAAACAGTGGTGTAACATGATTTCAGAGGGTAGGTAGGATGTCCTCCTTTGGCATATTTCTCCAGTGCCTTCTTGCATTGCTGAGAGGAACACAACCAATTCAAAGTGGGGGGGATTTTCATGCTGGAGCAGAGTAGCCAGAGGACTCGAAGGTATAACGGAGTGATAGTAGGTTAGTGGAAAGATAAAGAATGGACATTCCTCAGAACTGATGCCATCAAGGTGGAAGTCCACACTGGTTTGGTAGAGTTCTCCATTTTCTCTTTCCTGATAGAGTATAGCTGAGACCCGAACACTGGTTAGAGGGCTAGGTCGAGTGTTGGCCACTTGGAAAATAAGATTGGGTTTGCCATCTATGTGAGTCACTACTGCCATGTCAGTGAAGCGAATGGAGAACGCTCGATTTTTTGGCCGTGCAATTTTCGCCACAAAGGCACCTAAATTAGAAACCATTAAGTTTTTTTTTTTAGAATGAATACTTTACATGTCAGTACCTTTTCTGCATGAGGAGGATATATCAAATAGTTATACATTTCTTGGTGCCATGCTTTCCAAATAAGTCAGGAATTGAACTTCTTAATTTGGATAGTCTCATTTGCCTGTAGAATTTTTGAAAGTGTACGTACACTCTTATTTAAAAATTATTTCAAAGTGGATAAGCAAAATTCATTTTGTTACATAGAAATGTAAAACTTTATCATCTAGTATGTTTTAAAGTCAAAGAATGTTTTTTTTCCTATATACCTGCCCCTACTTTTTAAAAAAGAGACAAAATAAATTCAATTTAAGTGCAACCAGATTACTTCAAGCCTAAATAGAGATTAGATTAAAAGTAGAATGATTTGGGGTTGGGAAGGGACTGCAGATACACTGAAGAATTTTTTAACTTTGAAATTTATTTCCTCCCTCTATTTTTTTTTTTAAAGATACCTCTGTCTGTAAGTTGATTTCAGTGCACCTTTCAGGTGCATTCTTCTTGTTCCCATGAGCTATGAACCAAGGTTTCTTAACCACTTTTGTGCCACACATCTTGTTGGCATGTAGGTCTATGGAATTATGCTTTAAGTGCATAAAAATAAAATACAGAGGAAACCGAATATATTGAAATCCTGTTGAATATTTAAAAAAATTATAGTACTATATGTGCTTTACTAATACAATAAATAATAAAATATAGCAGTGGATTTAGTACTGTAATGTGGAAGTACTGTACTGTGATAAGAAAATATCTGTGATTTCTGTTTATGTCAAAGTTACAGGTATTGTTGATGCTATTTTTTGTTGCCTGCAAAGGAAATACCAAATTTCAGTTAGGAATTTGTGAATAAAGATACAATTTTTTTCCTGTCTAAGTTCACAGATTCCCTAAGTTTTATCTAATGACGTCCAGTTTAAGAACTCTTGTTGTTGTAAAGGTGAGTGATTTGTTGCAGGTTGTAGAGCCACTTGTTGGCACACTGGGACTTCATTCTAGACCACCCTTCACGTGACTACTGCTTACCTTCTCAGGTTATTATTGGGTAGTGTGTTAAGACCAGGGTTTCTTCTTTTTTTATTTTTTAATTATATATATCACTTATAAAAAGTATATTAGCCCTACTTGTGTGTTAACCACTTTATAAGCAAAATTTCATAATCTTTGTGGCTGTATTACCAGTGCATTTTGCTAAGAATGTGTATACTTGTATGTATACATGAATGTATACAATGCTGACTTTGGTGCTCTGGGCTCAATAGTAGTGAGTAAATGTTGAAAAAGTGAACTCAGAGGAGAAAATTCTAGCTGAGTTTAAAATATCAATTTCCTCTGTTAGGTAAAATGTCAAAATATGTGCTGATATTTATTCACTTATTTAATGAAATATTTAGCTCCTCTGGAAAATTTCTTGTAGACCTTTTTAAAGCATTTTTGGCATAAATGTTGCTACAATTTAGTGTCATAATCATCCTTTTGTTCTTATGAAGTTCCAATAGGTAAAATTTAAGTATAGAGTCATATTTCTTATAATCCCTCCTACCATCTGTCCCTAGACTCTCTTTTCAGTGTCAGGCATTACCTGCTAAAAATGCAAAGAAATGATTCTATAACACAGTTGCTTATTACTGACCCCTTCCAAAACATTCATAATTTTTTAAAAGAACAAAATCAATTACCTGTGATAAAAGCCTCTAGCATGAGGCCTAGCAGCATTTGTATGGCAAGTAGGGCGATTGCACTTGGACAGTCACCACTGGGGAACATGGTACCATAACCAATTGTGAGTTGTGTCTCCAGGGAGAAGGAGAACGCAGCTGTGAAACTGGTGATATACTTGACACAGATAGTGTGGTTTTCAGGTGGGGCGTCATGATCTAGTTCCAGATCACCATTCATCTCAGCTAGCACATACCAGAGCACTGCAAAGACAAGCCAGTGGACAACAAAAGAAGCAGAAAAGACCAGCATCATCCAGCGCCAGCGCATGTCCATTAGGATTCCCCAAGCATCTCGAAGATATACAAGACCTCTTTGAGCGCCATCCATTTGAAGTGTGCTGTGGCCATCCTTGGTGACTATCCTCCGGTATCTCTGAGTTAGGAGAGGAGCAATAACTTTGCAGTTACTACCATCCATCTCAGGCTGTGAATCTCTGAAATCAAGAGATTTACAGTTAATATTAATACATTCTGAGACCTCGTTCACTTTGTAATTTCTTTGAAATGCTTTCCTGACTGTTGGGCAGGCTTTTCCAGTCTGACTGACACTGTCTCTCTTTTTTTGTTTTCATAAGGTGGCATTTTCTAAGTCATTCATTTGATAGCTAATCATGGGCTGTCTTGGTATATATCTCTTCTTGTTTCCTAGAGTGACTGTTAAAATATTGTTTGGCATTTTAACGTTTTCAGGTACATTTTAAAATTCCTGAAGGTTGGGATTATGGTTCATGGCTTATTAACATCCATGTATCTTTCTTGCACAAGTCCAGGCATTGAGTATTTATTGACTTGACTAAACATTATGTGTAAATAAAAACTTTTCATAATTATTTAATGATTTATAATTGTGAAAAGCTCATACTTAAAAGAAATGTTAAATATATGTGTTTCTCTGTGTAAATAAATAGAAATCATTTAGAAGTGTAGTGTTAAACTGTCTGTAAATGTTTTGAAGCCAAACTTAGTGCTAGGACAAGACTAAGCGTTTAGAGTCATAGTTCTAATATATGCTTTCTAGCTAGCGTATTGAAAGTTTTGTCTTTTTTTGTCACTTTGTGGCCATCGTCATGGACTCTTTTCTTCCCTAGCTGATGGATTGCTGCCCTTTTAAAATATCTGAGTGTTGATTAGATTGTGGGGTGGGGAATTATTTTCTTGGCAAAATAGGAAATTCTAGGTAGAGAGTCCTAGATAATATTAATTTTGAAAGTAAAGAAACCAGTAAATAAAGCTTTGGGTTTAATGAGCTAAAATAATCATTAGTATATCACATGGCAATTTTTAAAAGATAATTAATATAATTAATTTTTAGCTGTAAACAGTATTTATCAGTGGTTACCCTTGTTTCTGTGTGGCGAGTAGAAAAATACTGTGTGTTTTCTGTGTGACCATCTTTGCATATGACAAAGGAGTCTTGAGACTTGTGTAGAGGCTACCAGGAACCGAATGGGAGATGCTGCTTTGTTCCTTGAGTGCTCCTCTCTTCTTTGCCACAAATCAGTAGTAGGAGTTATATTTGACTTTTTTCTTTGCTTCTTCCTTTAGAAATAGATGCCCTGGGAAGTATTGTAAGGTGCTGTCCTTCCTACCTTTTGAAGGACAGTGCCACTTAAGTGGACCAGAGACATATAGAGCTAGCTTGTTGCTTGGGTTTGCTGGATCCTTGAGACTGCCTTCCTGTGTTGTTGGAACTGAACATTAGCCAGCTGGTTATATACTTTCTTTTTTTGTCCTGAGGCTAATTTATCACTTATTGACGATATTAGAGACATTCTCTTCTATTTTTTTCAGGTTTGAGTTACTGATGGAACACTAGAATGATTGACAAATTTATTTAGATTAGGTGGCCATTTCAGTTTCATATTATGAACTTTAAAAAAAGCTTAGGGCATTAATGTTTTATAAATTGTTATTCCTAACAAGTTGTTATTATCATTTTACTTAGTGTATTATTTTTCTGGGCACAGCTATTTAATGACTCATTTTGCTAGATTCTTTAAATGTTTTAGGAGACCTGATCTCTGCCCTTTTGGAAATAATAACAGTAACAAATATTCACAGGCACTATGCTAGGTGCTTTCATATTGCATTATCACTAATTCTTTGGTATCTCAGCAAGACAGACATTATTATCCCATTTTTCAGATAAGGTCACCGAGGATCAGGCAGATAAAAGAAATTTACACAAGGCCGATGGGGGCCTTGGATTATTTGAATTATTAACCAAGTCTGGCTAACTTTACAGCTGGTTGAATTTTTTTTTTTTACTATAAGAAGCTATCCATTTAGAGAGTTTGGTGAAATAAAAGTCTTCCCCAAGATAATTGGTATTACATTCATAAAAAAAACCTGTGTCAGCAGATGTTTTCAGCACCTTTAGTAGATGCCTTCTTGTCCCCATAATTGTCTCAAGTGTCTATCTTAAACCATTGTTAACTTTATTCGCGATTCTTATGACAGTAACGGTTAATAATATTAGCTAATATGTATTGTTATGTGCCAGGAGTCATACCAAACACTTCACATGTATTAACTTATGTGAAACCAATAGCCAGTGCCTGGCCAGAGTAACCTCTCAGTAAGTATTGCTTTATTGTTATTAATAATAATTTTTAACTTTCACAGTAAAAGTACCATTAGTATGCCCATTTTACAGATAATGAAACTGAGCCACAGTGAGTTTCCTGAGATCATAAAGGTAGTATGTAGTGGTGAATCCCATACTGAGTCCATAGTTCAGAGTTAGTGCTCTGTTGTTGCCTCTTTCACCCTGGTTAGCCTTCATGAATAACACAATGTTTTATTTAACAAATTTTGTTCAAGAGCCACTACAGAATATTTGTTTTTCAGGAATGCTTGTTTAGGTTCAGACCTATGATTTGTAGGCAAGAAATATTTTTTCAATTAAGGAAGACATCTTACAAGGTTTGAAGATTAGTACATTCAGAATTATTACACAATCTATGATTCTACAGACCAGGAGAATTAAAACAAAACGTGGAGAGGAGAGTTCTTACATAGCATTGCCAACTTTGTATTTTGCCAGGTCAGAAAATAATTTAAAAAATATAGTACTGTCATAATTTTATAAAAGATAGTCAACTGTGAACCACTGCATGATTCTGCATCGTCCATGGCATTGTCCTTTCTTGTTTCTTACTTCCTGCCTAAGTGTGAATGCCCATCACGGATCTCTACACTAGTGCTTATTCCACTTCAGGAACCACTGATTGCTTATTGTTTCACAATAATTTTGGAGAGGAAAGCTACATGATTCTTCTTGACTTTCAACCTGCTTCATTAAGTTCTGAAATTCATTACCTGGGAAATAGCCTTTCTAATACATACTATAACTAACAAAATTAATTATTCTCATTTGGGCCTTTTCAGGATTGTTACTTGTAGCACTCATTCTCTAGGCTTTTACAGTTTCTTTTTTTTTTTTCTCTCTTGCAGCTAAATAACTAAATACATGGAAAAACCTTTTAACAGGGAAGTCAAAGGCTAATATCAAAACAGCAAGGCAACATCTTTTTATGTATAAAACCTTGCTAGTTCTTGTTTAGATTTTGTTGTGGAGTGGAATAGTTGAGAGAAGTAAGATTTTGATTCCCGCCTAACAGATTACCCTGTGTGACTCCATTCTTTGGACTCATGTATTCATTGTGTTTAGTATAAGGAAGACAAGGTGGGGAATCTAGCTGGCCAGGCTCTGGTTCTGTTGATTACATAGCTGTGTCAGTGTGGGCAGACCACCCAGTCCCCTTGGCCAGGCTTTTTTATATTAAAAAAAGAAGAGGGAATCAAATAACACGATCCCTTGAAATCCTACATGTTTGTAAACTTATCATTTCCCTCAACTGATAGGTTTTCTGTATGATTTTTTTCCCCTATATGATGTTATGTCTGCTTGTATAGCATTTAAAAAATTATTATTGCCTGACATATGTAGATGTCCTTTCCATCAAATTTAAAAGTGTCTGATGGGTAGACGTTATGTTTATGTTATTGTATTTCCAAGTAATTTTCATAACCCTATAGGCACACAGTGCATTTTTTTAAATTTAATTTTAAATTATAGTTGACATACAATATTATATTAGTTTCAGGTATACAACATAGTGATTAGATGTTTATATACCTTATGAAGCGATGACCACAGTAAGTTTTGTAACCATCTGTCATCCACCGTTACATCGTTATTACAATATTGTTGACTATATTCCCCATGCTGTGTATTATATCCCCATGACTAATTTTGTAACTGGCAGTTTGTACTTCTTAATCTCCTTCACCTTTTTTGCCCATTTCCCCCACATGCCTCCCATCTGGTAACCATCATTTTGTTCTCAATATCTATACATTTGTTTCTATTTGTTTTGATTGTATTTATATGATTCTCATCAACTGATCCCAATAGAAAGTAGAATCGAAACTTGGGAAGGTTTGCTTGTATTTCTCTGTGTGTGGGCTATAAAATTTTTGCCCACTTATAATCTGTTGGGTGGAAAAAATAATACTTTATACAAATGATAGTTTGGCTGCTTCATTGGTCATCAAAGTAATGGATTCATTCTATTCATTATATTGTAGCTCTAAATACTGTCTCTTATTGCCATGTTGTAATGTAGTAGTGTAGTTTATATTAAATGGTTAAGATACAGGCTATAATAACAAATATTAAATTATTACAGTGTTAACTACGCATTTGTTCACATCTGGTATAAACACTTTAAGACCGTATAGAGAGTTTTATAATCGTTTTTCCTGTCCCTCCATAATTAGGGCAAACAGTGTGAGTTCTAACTCTATTATATAAGCTCAGAGATTCTTTTAAATTCTTATTTGCAGAAGCATCTAATTTCAGTAATCCATGCTTAAAACAAAATTTAAAATTAGGATACTCATTACTTTTTCATGGATAAAAAAAAATAGAAACAGTTTTTCTTTTTGGCATTTGTTTTTGTATGCTCATTTGGGGTTCTTCAATCCCTTTCAAAAGAAAAAAGATACATTTTGTTAAAAGTTACTGAATTTTTTTTTTAGCATTTTCCTCTTCTATTCATTTCTATATTATGATGGAGAATTAGTATACATTTAATAAAACAATTAGAAGAAAATTTTCAGTAATGCTTTTAGTAGGACCGTTATTCCATTTCTAAAAATTAAGGTAAAAGAATAAAGAACCTTAATGTATGACCCTGTAGGTAATGTCTTTTTTTTAAAACTCGTTGGCAATATCTAGCTCTGTCCTTATTTGCCAATCACTTTCTTTCTCTGTTCCCCTTTAAGGAAGGAAATAAGAATGAATATTATTTCACGTACTCACCAGTTTTTTTGGGTTTTTTTTTTTTGCTGGGTCAGCCTATATGCACAGGTAGGTCTTGAGGAAACTTTCAAAGTCAGCCTTGTTGATGAGGTAATTTTACTCTACAAGTCTAGTTTGTAGGTTCTCTTCTTGGACTGGGTTTACAGTTCACATTCCTCTGTTTATAATGCTGTGGGGGCTGGTTTCAGCTGAAGCTGATGTGATTGGTCACTTAGTCTGCAGGGGGGCCAATTAGCTCAGATCATGTGGAAAAGAATGCTGGTTTATTAGGAGGTCTTTCTTTACCCAACACAAACCTTAACAACTCTGGAGAGAGCCTCCAGAACTGACTTGGAGAAGGGGTGCATTTTTTCCCTCTAATCTGGACCGGTTTTTAGTAAGTTTGCATAATCTTACTTAAGAGTTTATTTAAAAGTTCAAAGGGATAAAATTCCCTGCAAGATTTCCTTTCAGCCGTCTTTCCTTATATAGCATGTTGAAGTGTGAGGTATTTCCTTTACTAATCTTTTTTTCCTCCATTTCTTTGGGGAAGATATCCTTGGATAAGGACTTTTAGGTATGAATTAATGAATTGGTTTTTACCAGTTTTCTTTTCATATCCCATCTCATCAGAATGGCTGTCACTAATTCTAGAACTAGTAATAAAGGTAATTTAGTTACCTAAAATCTTTTTTCGGGGGGCAAGGAGGCAGACTTTTTTTTTTTTAAGGCTGTGTACAGAGACCTTGATTAAGAATAAACTTATTTGGTACCTTGTACTTATCTTTAAAAACCACACCTGTGTGAAAAACCTGAAGAATGGCCTTAAGACATGCTTTAGTGGTATTTAGGAGCTATTTCCCTGAGCAGTATGATGACATGCAGTAAATCATAGTGTTGCGTTCAGAAAATTTAACTTAACATCTATATAGTGTTTTGCTGGAAAATATCTGTGATCCAGCTTGTAGCAACCTTGAGCTGTGGGATGGCTTTGTATAATGTAATGCCTTACTGAGCATTAGTTTTCTCCACCTCCATTAGCTGCTGATTTTAAAACTTTGATCAACTGTCACATGTAAGAGGATCTTAGAAACAAAGGCTGTGATTATTCAAAGTAAAATCATGGAAGGCCTGCTGGGAAAATTATTAAAGTAGACCAATATAATGCTACTTAGAAAGTGAAATCCGCCTTTGTAGATTCCTTCCCCGCCCCCCACAATTAAAAAAATATATTAATTCCTTCTTTGTTTTATTAATGTCAAACATTTCAATACAAGTTCAGACACAGCATTGGAAACTGACCTTCAGAACTAGAGAAGGTAAAAGCATAAAGGAGGGACTTGTAATGTGATGCTGGTTTCCTGCCTGTGCTGGTAGGAATTATACTTTATATCAATTGCCAGTTAACTATTTGTGGGGGGAAAAGCCAGAGTAAATACAGTTTAGTAATACCGCCTTTCAAAAACTGGAATGTATCTGCCATGTGTCTTGAACATAGCAAACAAGATAGTTAAGTATTTTACCAAACTTAGAAGCCTCTTTCCATAATATACTCCATTTCAGAATATACAGGTTTGGGCAAACATAGGTTTACAGTTGTTCATGTAGAAAAGAATACAACAATGAATAAATAATAACATAAGAACAAACTGTTTCATGTACTCACAACTGTAAACCTTATTTTGCCTACCTCTGTATTGAGGCAAAAATGATTTGGCAAAATGATTATCAAGAACTATCTCAAGTGAAAAATTGTTCTGGTTTCTGAACTTTTATAATTTGAAAGTTTGCTATGGTCTGTACACAGTGATTCCTAATTGCTAACTGTATGGATAATGTAGGCCAGCTTTGGATTGCCATTCAGAAGCATAGCACTCCCATGATAATAGCCTGAGCAGTTAAATTCATTTCTGGTTTCGGTGGCCAGGTTAGCTGAGATGAAACTGATTTTGGAACAGATATGCCATGTTCATTCTAATACACATGGGCCCTCCCATCTAAACGTAATTAGTGATTTCAATTGCAGATGGCTCTAAAACATCGCTTCTGTGAATGAACATAAATGCTAGATCTCTGTTCATTTATTGATTTATTTTTTATTCACAATTATAATGATTAAGCAAGGTGCCAAGACCAGGTAGATTATTCTTTATTAAATTCAACTCTGTGTCCCTGAAGGTGTTTGATTTTCTTTCTGGCTGAAGTAATTCAGTATATATAATCCCTAACTGTACCGCCTTGTACTTGAAGACAACAAAACCTTTAGTTAGGGTGCCTGTACATAGATAATCTCCCAACTTCAAAACTTTAGCCCTGGCTCCAATGTTCTTTCTTACGTAGTGCACTTAGCTTTCTTTAGAAGGTGCCTAGTGCCTTTCCAGTTGTGCATTCAAGCTCGCCTATTGATCATCTTCCCCAGAGATTTCAGGCAGTCTGGGTGTACACCAGCAAGTGACTGAGCAAGAAGATTTTAGGGATATGGAGCATATTCAAACCACATGAGGTGCCTTTTCAAAGAGATTCTGATATGCTGCAGCCTCTTCCATTTCTCCCTTGCAGCCGGGAGCTGCTGTGTTTCCAGGACCCATGTTAACCAGTGCAGCAGATTGTCACCCTCAGGGTTAGTATGGGAGAAAAGTTGCAAATCTCTGGATGTAGAATTTAAACTATTCCATTCTAGCCATCATGACTTTTGTTTGTAGGTAAGGGGGGGTGGGGGGGCGGGGAGTAGATACTGACACCGGATTGGGATTCCCTTTCACTGTTCTCTCTGGCATGAGAAAATATTTTTAGTGTTGCTCAGAGAATATATATATATATATATCTGAATAGAAGAATACAAGTTACTCACTAGAAAAATTTGTACATAAACAAGCTTCAAAGTCTGTCCCATAATTCCACTTTTGCTTTTGGAGTTTGGGCACTTGTAAGTTCCAAGTCTCACAGCTGTAGATTTTGTTGGCTGCGTGCCTCCTTGCTCCATCTGAAGTTTTCCATAAACACCATGTTTGGCTGTGTGTCAAACATGCACACAGGTGCCCTTTTACTGCTCTTTCTCCTTAGGAAGTCCACTCAATTAGACCAGACTAAAGCCAATAGTGTGTTTTAATTTTATTTTATTTTTAGAAGAATTCTATTCAGACTTAATACTTTAAGACAGAAATAAGTATTATTGCCATTGGGGAAACTATTTAGATATGTAGTACCTTTATATTTTAGCACCTTTTATACATCTTGAGTTACTGTGATGTAAGAACAAATAGGTATTATTACGCAGTATAGTTTGCTCCCAAAATGGTCATGTTTGCTATATTGAATAGAAAAAAATACATTTTAAATTTGTGTTTACGTTTTGGAGGTTGTAGATGCCCTTAAGATTCTGACAAAAACCTTAGACTCTTTTCCCTGAAAACGGAAGAACATGCCAGCACATACGTGCTTTCAGTTGAAGGACTCAATAGTCCCTGAGCTCATTTATTGTCTCTAGCTTAGAAATATTTGGTTCAGGCATTGATTTTCAAATTTTTTGGTCGCATTTACTTTTTTTTTTTTTTTTAATCCTCACCCGAGGACATTTTTCCATTTTTTGTTCAAATAGAGTGGAAGAGAGAGAGAGAAACATTGATGTGAAAGGGACACATCGAGTGGCTGCCTCCTGCACGACCAACCAGGGCCGGGGACAAATTGCAACCGAGGTACGTGCCCCCAGTGGGAACCGAACCTGGGTCTCTCTGGACCGCAGGCCGACGCTCTAACCGCTGAGCCAAACCGGCCAGGGCCGGTTGCATTTACTTTTAAATCATCTTGTTTACAAATAAATCTGTTAAGATTTAAAAAGGAAGCCAGCTAAAATATTTGGTTCCTCAACTTTGTCATGGTGCTGATGTTATAGAAGGAGGAAGACTTTGATTTTAAATGCTAGGAAAGGTCATGTGGGTGTCCCTCACTCATTTTAGCCCTAGTCACCATGGAATCCTAGAATATTTTAGACATGAAAGGAACTTTAGATATTCTCAGTTGTCCTTGAATGACTTTAATACTTATCATTAATTTAAAATTATATCAGTAATACACAGGGGTGGGCAAAAGTAAGTTTATAGTTATGAATACACGAAACACAGAGTTAATAAAGCTATTGTAATAATCTTTTTCTATCCCTACTTTTGCCCACCCCTGTACAAATATATTTATTTTTTAACTCAAATTATACAGATGAAGTTCTCTTTGACACCCCCACTCTCCATCCAAATTTACACAAATACAAGTCTATTGTAATCATTTAGGTTATAAAGTATTTATTTTAATGTTTTAGATAAATTTTTTCATACAGTGTAATTTTTAATTGCATTAGTAGTAATTGGAAAGTATACTCTATTAGGTGGTACTTGAAGTTATTTTTTTCCCCCCTCAAAATAATTTCTGGAGTAAAGTTTTTACATTGAGTAAGTTGGTCTTAATATTTTTTTTCAGAGGTATATCATTTCTGCTGTAAGATTTTAACAAATTTAGTTCCATCTTCCCCTTTTTATTTTTTTTAATTTTTGTTAGTCCTCACTTGATATTTTTCCCATTGATTTTTTTTGAGAGAGTGGAAGAGAGGGGGTGGAGAGAGAGAGAAAGAGAAAGAAAAACATCTATGTGAGAGAGAGAGACATTGATTGGTTGCCTGACGCATATGGCCGGGGCCGGGGATGGAACCTGCAATTCAGGTACATGCTCTTGACCGGGAATGGAACCTGAGATCCTTTGGTCCGTGGGCTGACACTCTAACCACTGAGCCACACCAGCCAGGGCCATCTTTCCCCTTCTAGAGATGCCACTTTCTGTCATGTTATGTCTATTGCCTTTTTAGAGCTTATTAGATGTAGATCCAAGATCTTTCACTTTCTATTTTAATTTTTCTAGAATTTCTGGCTGCTTCTGATGGGTTTAATTTGTGAGGAAACCTTGGATTAGGAGTTTGACACCTATGTTTTATTTCTGATTTGGTCACTACTCAGTTATGTGACCTTGGGAAACTCCCTTACAGGTATCCTTTCCTCACAGGAACAATAGAGAAGATAATGTTTGACTTAACTCTTGTGTTTACTGTGAGGACCATATGAGATACATCAGTGTATTTTGTCAACTGTAATGTATCAAGTCATTTATTTACTGTGTCTCCCTGGACTGTGGACCTAGAGGCTAGGTGCTATGTCTGAGTCTCTTCTTCATTTTCAGTCCTGTCTTTAGTTATGGTTGTCCACAGAGGAGGTACTTATGTTCACATTTACTAGAGGTTTAAGTAAAATAAGCAAAAAATGGTAAAGTAGTACTGTTTCTGTGGGAAAATATTTGGTACAATTTACTAAAGTTGAATATATCTATGATATAGCAATTTCACTCCTAGGTAAATACCAACAGAATGCAAACACATGCCCATCAAATTTCATATTCAAGAATGCTCATAGCAGCACTATTCATAATAGCAAAAAACTAGAAACAACCTAAATCATCAGTAGAGAGGATTAATAATATATTGTGGTGTAATCATACAATGAGATCCTGTACATCACAGCAAAAGAACAAACTGCTGTTGTCTGTAAGAATGAGGATGAATTTCTTTTAATGTCTAATGAAAGAAGCTAGACATTAACGAATACTCTATTTTTATAAAAAGTTTAAAAGCAGGCAAAACTAATCTTTGGGGTTAGAAATCAAGATAGTGCGTACTTTGGGAAGAGCTGATTGGGGGGATTGAGAGGACATGAAGACTTTTGAGAGTTTCTGTACTATTTTGCTTTTTAAAAGTCTTAGGTGGTAGTTATATGGATATATTTACTGTATGAAAACCCTCAATTGTACATTTGTGATGTGTACTTTTTGATAAGAATGTTATACTTCAGCCCGGTCAGTGTGGCTCAGTGGTTGAACGTCGACCCATGCACCAAGAGGTCGCCAGTTCAATTGTTGGTCAGGGCACATGCCCAGGTTGTGGGCCAAATCCCCAGTGGGAGGCATGCAGGAGGCGGCCAGTCGATGTTCTCTCTCATCGATGTTTCTGTCTCTCCCTCTCCCTTCTTCTCTCTCTAAAATCAATAAAGAAAAAAAAAAAAAGAATGTTATACTTCAATAAGTTTTTTTAAAGGTGGGGGAGGAGATAAGTGGAGTCTATTTAAAAGTTCTTGAATCTTTTTCACCCTTCTCTTTTGAAAGTGACAGTGACTCCTGAAGGCAGAATTCCACTTACCTTGCACTTAACATATTGAATAGGTTTGGCATGTCATAATTATGTTATTCTGGTTTTCCTTGTTTACCAGAAAAGTTGTCACCTAGATTTTTCTATTGCTGTTATTCACTATGCAACATATGATAAGCCAAAAAGTGTAATGCTGTTTTTAGGAATTATTTTGTGGTAACAGGCACTCAATAACAAAATCTGAACTCCTTTGTTATAGAACTTTTTAACTAGACTGGGCTAGTATTCATGTCAAGACAGGTCATTTCACTGAAACGCACACGCATACACATCCTCTTTCAGATTAGTAATTGGGTCTTCTTTAGTCAAGGTGTAGAAAATAGAATGAGAACCAGAATGTAAATCAGGTCTGGTGACAACAAGTTTTTTTTTTTTTTGGTACTGTGCTCTTCTTTATCTTCAAATTTTCTGTCTCAAATCCTTTTTGGAACAAGAAATGGCATAAAGTTATTCGAACTTTATGTGATACAGGTTTTCCCAACATGTTGAGAATTACAAGATAGTTTACAGTAAGTAGAAAAGCTAGATATTTTCTTCCTGTAGTTTCCCTGTTCTGTCTTCATATTTTTCTTACTTCTAGATACTAATATGAAAAGTATATGTAGGACTTGACAGTTACTTACAAAGGTAAAGAAGCTGTTAGTTTAGAAAAAAGTGCAAACGATTCACATAAAAGGAAATAAAGTCAGTAATCAATATGAAAAATCTTGTTATGAGAAATTTATATTTGAGCCACATTTAGTATACCCTTTTACAACTATTAAAATAGTAAAAAATGTGTCCGGCCGCTATGGCTCAGCATTTGGGCATCGACCTGTGCACCAAGAGGTCGCTGGTTCGATTTCTGGTCAAGACACATGCCCAGGTTGTGGGCCTGATCCCCAGTGGGGGCATGCCGGAGGCGGCCAGTCGATGTTCTGTCTCATTGATGTTTCTATCTCTCTCTCTCTCACTTCCTCCCTCTGTAAAATCAATAAAGGGAAAAAAAAATAGTAAAAAATGTTAAAGGTTTGACTCTTTTTTGGGGGTGTATGTCCTATATATGAAGTCTGTCATTTGACCTAGTAATTTCATTTTCACTCTTTGAAGAAGGAATAGTTCAAAAAAGCAAAACACATGTACACACAGGCCCTGGCTGGGTGGCCTAGTTGGTTGGAGCATCATCCTGTATACCAAAAGTTTGTGGCTTCTATCCCCAGTTGGAGCGCATACGGGAGGCAGCCGATCAGTGTTTCTCTCTCACATCAGTGTTTCTCTCTCCTTCTCTTTCTAAAAATCAACAAAAAGAACTATAGTAATTTAAAAAACACACACATATACACAGATATTTCTTACCTCGTTATCTGTAGTTCTCAAAAAATTAGTTATAAAGTAAATGTCCATTGGGGGGAGTCTGGTGGATTGTGCTACAGCAGCAAGGTATACCTTGTATGTACCCATTTGTATTATTAGGAAGATGCTTAATCACAGAGAAGAATTTGCTATCCTTGATGAAAAGTAGATTACAAAATAGTAGGTATATATTGATTGCAACTACATAAAAATATAAAGTTATGTAAAAGCTAACCACAGATAGAATTCTATTTCTAGATTGAGGGATTACTAGTATTTTTAATAACTTGACTTTTTTGCAGTTTATAATCTTTTAGAAAAAAATTAAAATGATCAATTTTTGGTGAGTTAAGCATTTTGCCATTAGTGTGATTTTGTTTACTTTGGTACCTTCATTACATTTCCAAAAGCTTAGCCCTGGCCATTTTGGCTCAGCAGTTAAAACATCGGCCTGCAGTCCAGAGAGACCTGGGTTCAGTTCCCGCTAAGGGCACGTACCTCGGTTGCAGTTTGTCCCCGACCGTGGGAGGCAGCCACTCGATGTGTCCCTTTCACGTCGATGTTTCTCTCTCTCTCTTTCTTCCTCTCTCTCCCTCCCACTCTATCGAACAAAAAATGGAAAAATGTCCTCGGGTGAGGATAAAAAAAACCCACATTTTCAAAAGCTTAATGTAAAAGTAGATGAAAATAAGTGGTTTGACTGGCAGCTCATCCATCATGTGATTACCACTGTGTTCCCAAGTCATCATACAGTGCCGGGCACATGTTAGTGACTACATAATTACATGGGTTAAAATTCATTTCCCATCTTTTGTCAGCCTATACACACTAGGGATTTCTTTGTTTTAGATTTGTTCCTCTTTTAGTGTCCCTACATTCTTTTCTTTTTTTTCTTTATTGATTTTAGAGAGAGAGGAAGAGAGAAGAAGAGAGATCATTGATTGGCTGCCTCCTGCATACCCCCCACTGGGGATTTGGCCCACAACATGTGCCCTGACGGGGAATTGAACCAGTGACTTCCTGGTGCATGGGTCGACACTCAACCACTGAGTCACACCAGCCGGGCTGTCCCTAAATTCTTTATCAAGTCATATAATTGATGTGGTGCCTTGTAAAATGGACTACCTCCTCTTAATTCAGAGCAAGAGAGCCTGCAAGGTCTTCTAGCCCTTCTAACCCAAGTGCAGACATAGAGAAAATGTCTATACTTGAATCCATAAAACTTGGCACCTAGAGCGCAATAAGTATTTGTTGAATTGAAAAGATTAACTTTTGAATCCTGTCTGTGCCATTTAAACAGTGGTGTGTGATTTTGGACAATTCTGGGTTATCTTTTGAGCCTTGGTATTTCAGCTGTAAAATGGGAAAATAATTTCTAATATTGAGAATTGTTATGAAGATTAAATCAGTTTAAATGAGTGTTTTTATTATCTATGGCTGTGTAACAAGTTACCCCAAAACTTAGTGGCTGAAAACAGCAAACATTTTCTTAGTTTCTGTGGGTCAAGGATGGAGCAGCTGAGCCAGGTGGTTCTGGTCTGGGTCTGCGGTCACATTGTCAGCCAGGGCTGCAGTCATCTTAAGGCTCAACTGGGGTGCACCACTTTCCTGCTCACTCACGTGGCTGTTGGCAAAGCCTCCGTTCTTTGCCAGGTGGGCTTCTCCACAGGGCTGCCTCATGACATGGCAGCTGGATTCCCTCAGAGAGAGTATCCAAGATGGAAATCACAATTGTTTTTAACTTAATATTGGGAGTGGCATCTCATCACTTCTGCTATATTCTGTTTCTTAGGGCAAGTCCAGCCCATACTTCCGGTGAGGGGATTACACAAAGGCCAGAAGGCAGGGTTATTGGGGGCTGTGTTAGAGGTTGCCTACCATAATAAGAAAGCGGGTAGTGTTTTGCTCAGCAAATAATTGCACCCTCAATACCAAGTTATTTTATCTTTTAAAATAATCTTAATTCTTTAAGAATAATCTCTGATAAAAACCTAACAACCATTTGGGCAAACAGGATGTTGAATCTTAATGCGAATGGACTGTAAGAGGATGACCAAAAAATAAAATTTCCTCATTTTCCAAGACCACTATACAGTTCTTTTTTCACTTTTAGTATGGTTTAATGAAAAGAATTGAGGTTGTCACTGAGAGAATATGTAACTTCTATTGTTATAAATAGAGGACACTGGTGTGTGTTCTGGATTTTCAGCTACTTGAATGTGAGATTTTATCTAATCTGTTACAAAATATATATTAGCACATGTGGGATGGTGACTAAAGAATTTGTTTGCACCCAGCCTGTGTGGCTCAGTGTTGAGCGTCGACCCATGCACCAAGAGGCTGCCAGTTCAATTCCCGGTCAGGGCGCATGCCCAGGTTGTGGGCCAAATCCCCAGTAGGGGGCATGCAGGAGGTGGACAGTTGATGTTCTCTCTCATCGATGTTTCTATCTCTCCCTCCCTCTCCCTTCATATCTCTCTAAAAATCAATAAAGAAAAATATATATTTTTATTTATTTATTAATATTTATTTATTTATTTTTTGTATCCTCACCAGAGGATATTTTTCTATTTACCTTCAGGTAGAGAGAGAGGGACAGAACGGGAGAGAGAGAGAAACCTCGATGTGAGAGGGACACATTGACTGGTTGCCTCCCACACAACCCCGAGCAGGGCTGAGGACAAACTGCAACCTAGGTACGTGCCCTTGGCTGGAATTGAACCTGGGACTCATTGGTCCACAGGCTGACGCTCTACCGCTGAGCCAAACTGGCCAGGGCAATAAAGAAAATAATAATAATAATAATAATAATAATAATAATAATTTGTTTGCATCATTTAGAATTATCTTGTCCTTTGAAAGTACCAATTGAGTTTACTTGGTGTACTAGATTGTCTTTTACTATTAATGTAGCTCTTGAGTTGTATCAGGTTAGACACAGCTTATCTTTGAATTCTGTTCAAAAGCAATTTGTTGTATGCCTGTAATGCACTAGATGCTAGAATAAATGAAATATTATAGCTCACACTATCTACTTTTGAGTTTACAATCTATTTTGGAATAAAAGGTTGAAATTTACAGATGTCCTGTTTGGGCAGAACCACCAGTAGAAGTTGATTAAATTAAGATACAGCATCCCAGCCAGTGTGGCTCAGCGGATTGAGTGTCGTCCCATGGACTGAGAGGTCCCAGTTCGATTCCTGGTCAGGGCACATGCCCAGGTTTCAGGCTCCATTCCTCGGTGGGGGGCGTGCAGGAGGCAGCTGATTGATGTATCTCTCTTACATCGATGTTTCTATCTCTCTAAAAAGATCAATAAAAACATGTAAAAATGTTTTAAAAAAAGAAATAGCATATAATAAAAAATACTGTGTGACTTACAAAACAACAACTATGTGCTTGTTAAGGAAAGATTGCCAAGATACACGATTAAGTGCAAAAAGCAAGGGTACAGAACAGCATGTATAACATTCTGAGGGTGGTGGTAAGAGTGTGAGTCAGGTTCTGTATATACATGCACAAATATAGCCGTGGACAGTTTGGGGAAGGCTTTAGATGAAACTGTTGATGGTGGTTACTTCTGGAGAAAAGACTGGGGGGTCTTGTGTAGGGGGCAGGTTGATTTATTTTTCACTGCATGCCCTTTTTTTAAATGCATGTATTATTTAAAAAAAAAAATACTTGCTTTGTCTATGAATGTTCAGCTTTAAGAAATATATCTAACCCGGCCAGTGTGGGTCAGTGGTTGAGTATCGACCCATGCACCAAGAGGTCGCCGGTTCGATTTCCAGTCAGGGCACATGCCCGGGTTGTGGGCCCAATCCCCAGTGAGGGGCATGCAGGAGGCGGCCAGTCGATGTCTCTCTCATCAATGTTTCTATTTCTCTCTTCCTCTCTCTAAAACCAATAAAGAAAAAATATAAATAAATAAGTAAGTAAATAAAAACAGGAAAAATAATTAAAAAAAAAAACACGAAATGTGTCTAATAATCTGGGCGTATGTCCACAGTTGTTCTATTTACACTGCCTGAACATTGAAATGGACATAATGGCAGAAAAGCTTGATTTGAGCAGTCAGGTCTGTTTTCAGAATTCTCACTGGCTGAGGCTCATGTTTCTTGTTTTCTTTACAGGGAGACCAAATTTTGAGGAAGGTGGACCAACATCGGTGGGGAGAAAGCATGAATTTATACGATCAGAAAGTGACAATTGGCGTATTTTTAGAGAGGAACAAAATGGAGAAGATGAAGATGGAGGTTGGCGACTAGCTGGATCAAGAAGGGATGGAGAGAGGTGGCGGCCTCATAGTCCTGGTAAGAATTCTGTTGCAGATTTTATGGGAATTGTTAGGGAGGAAGTGGAAAAGATAAACTGGCTTTAAAAAAAGAAAAAAGTGGAGTCATTATTTATGTCATCACACTCAATCTTATTACTACCAAACATTTCAACATAAAAATTCTCCAGATCTCTGGGGCAAATAGTGTGGTTTCACGGGAGGCACTTGCCCTTAACTGCACAACTGAGAGAGGATTTCATTTAGTTTTGTCTAACTCTAAATCTCTCAGTCCTTCTTTATTCTGCTTTAAAACTTATAAATGTATAATTAGAGACATGTGTTCCCCCTAAAATATTTTCTCCCCCCCCCCCCCCTGCGTAAAAAAGGATTTATTCTTTCACAGGTTTTTTTTGTCCTGAAAATGTGTTTATGCTTATTTGAAGAATAAACTTTAAACCCAGGTCAAAAACATAATCACAAGTTCTTTCTTTTGTTCTTCTAACTTTAAAAAAAGAAGAGAGAATAGTAGTGATTAGTGGTTTTGTAAGTTCTTCTGTTTGACTCTTAAGAATGCTTCCAACTGTTCTTCCCTGACATTAGATATGCTGGTAACTGAAGACACTGGTGCTTTGTGTCAGAGTTCATCCCCTGCCAAAGTGCTGAGTCCACGCCTCATGATAATCAGATGCCACTGTAGTTTGAATTGTGGGGTCATGCAGAACTGAAGTGTACAGACAGTGTATACATGTCTTGAATTTCACGTGCATAACATAGTATTTTATCTATCAACCATATGCCAAGAGAGTTTATCTTTAATAGAGGACATTATAATAATGTAAACTGTTTCCATTTACTTTTAAAAATCAAGTTAGTAGCAAAACCACTAGCCTTGGTCTGAGTAAACATTTTAACAGACATTTAGAGTGTTTTATGGAGTTGTGTGGGTAGGTAGAAACTTGGTGAAGTCAATCTTTGTATAAAGTTAGGATGCTTTACCCCGACTCTTCATGACTGCCTCTTGGGTGAGTTTTCTGTCATTAGTGGGCATTGTTTACATCATAGTTTTCTAGGCAATTCTCATCATTCTGTGTCCTGGGCAACCAAATGTTACCGTTCTCTTCAAGGCATAGCGGCATTTTGTGCTGAGCTTGCCTGTTAGCAGAGGTTTGTAGACTATGTTCCCAACAAGCATTCAGTGAGAATGGACAGGATCTGGGCTGAGCAAGAAGAAAAATTCCAGCTGATCAAAAACAAACAAGGTGAATGTTTTGGAAGATGAACAGTGTTTCTGAGCTCAAACGTCTGATGTTGATTCTAGTAAAGGGAGTTGAACAAAGTTAAAACTTTAGTGTTATATTCTACCATCAAACCTCCTCAACCAACAACTTAGATTTTGGATATATATTGTCTTTTTCTAAATCTTTCTCCTTAATATTTGACTTTCAGTTTATTTGTCATCAACTTGACAGTTTTCCAAAATTTTTTGTTTATATATTTTTAAAAGATACTTTGGGAGATATAAAGACATACAGGCATGAAAAAAACACTATAAATATGCATTTTTTAAAACAAATACTATCTACTCTTTCAACTCAGCATATTAAAAATTGAGTCTGAGTATATAAATTATGTTACTTTTAATATTTCTTAGATTTTAGTTAATCTTTAGGATTTGATTAAAATTTTAAATATAATGATTTTGACTGATTTTATTTTGTGAAAATAGTATCAAACTAGTTCTAATGTAGTCTTTAAAGCAGTAATCAGTCTTAATAAGCTATAGATGTGCCTTACCTGCTACATTTACTTTCATGAATAACATGTTTTGTTTTGTTTTTATTGTTGGTAAGACAACAGAATTATGAAATCTAGTTTTATAAAAGTAGGGTGCACAGCTGAATACGTGTAGAGATGGGTGCAGGACAGCTAAGCATTCACTCTGAGAGCTGAACTTAGGAAACTCAGTAAGAGGGAAACGTGAGCCAGACACCTAGAAGGATACATTCCTATTACGGTGCACATTTACAGACAGTTTAGAAATGACAGAGGTAGACAGAGTGCTGTGGCAGTCAGCATTAGATCATGAACAGTTCTGAGTGATGACTCTGGGTTTATTTACATTTAAGCAGTCTGGGTATAAAATTTCTTCCTTTTCATAGAAGGTCATAAATAGTGTTTTGTTGTTGTAAGTAAAGGGTAGGGAATGTGGAAATAATGTTTTCTTACCATTTTGTGAATGGCTTACAGTATGCTACCTGTATTTGGCATTTTAACATTTTGCCCTTTGGTTTTCAGTTTGAATTTTAGATTGCTGGTTTTAGCAAATCGAGCCTCAGTGGTAAGAACATTTTGCTTTGGCCTCATTTCTTTGTGTATCTCCCACCGAGAAAGCAGTCAAGGATGGAAAATTCTAATATGTTAAAACCTGCCTCTTTTTTTTTTTAACCCTTTTAGACTTAGATTTTTGTCAGAATTTTACCAAGTTTCCCATTCTTTTAGGAAAAAAAATACTTTAACTGGGATCTTTTAGTTTTAGGCAGTCATTTCGTGCTGGACAGTGGGTGTAATAAATAGTATGCTAGGGTGGATTTAGGAATGTCCCCGGGGGTGTTATATGGAAATAACTCCCTGGGGAGAATTAGGAGATGAGCGAATGGGAGAGGAAAGTAAGCATGCTGTTGTGGAAGAAGCAGTAGAGGATGCAGAACTGGATTCTTAGTTCTGCTTCGCCATTTTCAGGTTACTACTGCTGTCAGAATTTTTGTTTTTTATTTTATTTTTTAAGTAATTTTATTGATTTGAGAGAGAGAGAGAGAGAGAGAGAGAAAAACATCAAACCTGCAACCAGGGTATGTGCCCTGGAATCAAACCCGAGACCTTTCAGTGCACAGGACAATGCTCAACCAACTGAACCACACCAGCCAGGGCAGAAGTTTTGTTTTGTAAATTACAAAATTAGGATGGTGGACTATATAAAATCTCTATGACGGCTGCCAGTGCTGTAATTCCATGACTTTTTGTTGGGAATCAGAATTATAAATGAGATCTTGTCACTAGCAGGTAGGCATGATGATTTTGATATGAATTGTCACAAGGAACTGGTCTTATTCTTAAAGAATGATATTTTCAGGAAAAGAAAGAAAATGCTTCAAAGACCTGCCAGAGGGAGCACATGGACATCTGTGGAAAGATATCAGTGCTAAGTCTGAGCTAGGAGTAGGTTAATCAACATTTCAGTCAGATACCTAAAGCTTATTAAAAGTATATACTTTGAATAAAATGTCCTTTAAAAGTGATGTTTTAAATGTATCTTTAGTAGCTGTAGAGTCTTGTGGCTCGGTACTTATTGAAGGCAACCACTGTCACTTAGTGTTGGTATACGTATGCTTAGCTCTGAACTTCATGTAATTTGCCTAATTTTCTGTTTAGTAGGTTGATCCATTTGAATTTGCTTTCTCAGTTGTAGTTTTTTCCTTTATTTCCTATCGATCATTTTCTTTTTTCAATACTGTCACAAAACTTTTCTAAGGGTTGTGTCCTCCTCCTGATCCCAGATGGCCCTCGTTCTGCAGGCTGGCGGGAACACATGGAACGACGGCGAAGGTTTGAGTTTGATTTTCGAGATCGGGATGATGAGCGGGGCTACCGAAGGGTGCGCACCGGCAGTGGCAGCATTGACGATGACAGGGACAGCTTGCCTGAGTGGTGCTTAGAGGATGCTGAGGAAGAAATGGGCACATTTGACTCCTCTGGAGCATTCCTCTCTCTCAAGGTAAGAGCTTGGTTTGAAATGTCATGCCAGGCACTGACCTTCTACCAAATTCACGTGCTGTTAACTTTTGGCTTTATTTTTTGCTACAGAAAGTACAGAAAGAGCCTATTCCAGAAGAGCAGGAGATGGACTTCCGGCCTGTAGAGGAAGGGGAGGAGTGCTCCGACTCCGAGGGCAGCCATAATGAAGAAGCCAAAGAACCTGATAAGACAAATAAGAAAGAGGGAGAGAAGACAGACAGAGTAGGAGTCGGTAAGGTGCAGTTTTGTCTTTACCTTTTTTTCTGTCGAACCAAAAGTTTCCTGAATTGTTAATTTAAGATTACTTCATGTTACAGAAGCTAGTGAGGAAACACCTCAAATCTTAACATCATCTGCTAGACCAGGTTCTCCTTCAGACCATCCGCCTCAGGAAGCACCACAGTTTGAGAGGAAAGAGGAACCCAAAACTGAGCAAACGGAAAAAGCTGAAGAAGAGAGTCGGACGGAAAATAGTCTGCCAACCAAAGTGCCCAGCAGAGCGGACGGTATGTATTTAGGGGAGGTGTCAAGCTAAAATAGGGTTCTGTTGGGACCATGATCACTGGCTGACAGATGAGATAGGCTACTATTTATACCTCCTAGAACTGCTTCTAGTGGTAGATTATCAGCATACATTATTTTACTGGTAAACCTAGTCGAACTCTGCTTTCCACACCTGTGTCCATCCCAGAATTCACCAAAACGGAGTTAGAGAAAGCAAGGGTGGAACTCAGGAGTCACTTCCTAGGATGTTATGACATAGCCACTGTGGTATCAGTAGAGCTAACTGGATTTGTTATCCTCTGCAGTAGTTTGATTCTCATATCAGGTACCTTCCTTTCCTGTAAAGACTATGTGTATCCAAATGACACACCAAAATGCCATCGTTCCTAAAGAGGCCAGAAAGAACACAGATGAATCTGGGATTCCCATCACCTTTGCTATTTATAATAAGCTTAAAGTGTATCTCCTTCTCCAACGTTACTATATTGATTTGGAGTTGCTTATATACCTTAGTAACCAACGTTAATATTTATTTCCTTATTTTGTGTGTATGTTAATCCTCACCCGAGGATATTTTTTCATTGATGTTTAGAGAGAGTAGAAGAGAGGGAGGGAGAGAGAAACATCAATGTGAGAGAGACACATCGATTGGTTGCTTCAAGTATGACCTCGACCAGGGCCAGGGATCGAACCTGCAACCCAGCACGTGCCGTTGACTGGGAATCAAACCCTTGACCCTTTGGTCCCTGGGCCGATGCTCTGACCCCTGAGCCAAACCAGCTAGGACTAATATTTATTTCCATGTTTCTTGTACATATTAAAAAATGACATTGTAAGGCCTGGTGTTGAAAGGTTGAGTCATTCACCATAAAAATTCACACTTTTTAACATGGCCTCTGATACCTTGCACCATCAGGCTTCTGCTTCCCTTCGTGCAGTTTCGGCACCAGTCTCTGTCTCCTTTGTACTCTAGTCACCAGCCTCACAGCCTGTTAGGTCCTGAAGGGTGCTTTGTTCTCTTGCCTTGTACCTTAGCACACATGCTGTTCTCTGTGCCTGACACCCTCTCCCACCCCACGTTCCTAAGCTGAGTTAGGTGTCTTGTTTCTTAAACATTTCTAAAATAGCAATACAATATTACAAAGATCTGGTGATCTTTTTTGCCCAATAAACTAGTATTTTGAGGGCTTGAATCAAAGATTTCTTTTTAGTTTTTTATGTCTAAAACAAATCTGAATTTGTGAATTCAGTAAGTATTAGAATCTCTACTCTATATATCAGGTACTGTAGAACTTGTACATTTTGAAATTTTAGGATGGGGTCAAAATACATGTGTATTTTGAGAAATCTTCATAGATATTCATTAAAGACTGAATTCTGGATTTAGGGCAGATAAAGCATGTGTATATCAGTAATCTAGGGCAAAAAGGAACTATCAATTCATGATTAGCAGACTCTTGCAGTGCTTCAGGGAGCAAGTGTCTTTGAGTTTGTCGTGAAATAATAAGTAGAATTTGGAGGTTGGTGTGGCTGGATGAATTGAGTAGTGAAAGCTCAAGTGATCCAGGTATGGGCAGGAATGAGCTCCTGTTTTTATTTTATTTAAAAAAAATTTTTTTTTCTTTATTGATTTTAGAGAGAGAGGAAGGGAGAGAGAGAAAAACATCAATGAGAGAGTACATTGATTGGCTGCCTCCTGCATGCCCCGCACTGGGAATCGGGCCCACAACCTGGCCCTGTGCCCTGACCGGGAATCGAACCAGTGACCTCTTGGTGCATGGGTTGATGCTCAACCACTGAGCCACACCAGCCGGGCCAGTTCATGTTTTTATTTAGATGAAGCATGAGGTGTGAAAGGAGAATGGTGAGAAACATTGGAACATATTTCTGACAGCGGTATGTAGGGTAGATTGTTGTGATGGCAGGTGGGTGCAGAGTGACCTGCTGGGCTCCCAAGTAGTCGTTATTGGTGGAGGCATTGTACCTGTAAAGGGAGGGAGTGGGCAGATGTGATTTCAGAGTAGAAATTGGCAGGACATAGTCATTGCTTGTATGTCAGGGCAGAGGAAAGGGAAGAGTCAAAGATGAGTAGTGAGGTGCCTGAGAGGATTATGCTACCATTAATAGAAAAAGAGTAGAAGTTGAGGAGCACATTTGGGAGGGGAGAGCAGTAAATTCAGTTTTGAATATTGATTCTGAGGTGTTAATGAGAAATTAACTAGAGGTGGCCAGAGAACAGTTGTGAGTAAGGGACTGCAAAGATAGGAAGAGTTTAAGGCCAGAGATTGAATAAAAATATGAAAGTTACATACACTTGTTAGGGGTGAAAAGAAAAGTGGACTGAGAACAGAACTTTGGGTAATTTCGATTTTTTTTTTCAGCTGTGATTCCGATTTTTAGAGGATAAAGAGAAGCCAGAGAAAAGTCTTCAGAGGCAAGTGTAGAGTGCAAAAAACAAAGGAAGGAGGAGAACGTTTTCAGCTTGGAATAGGGTGGATAATGTCAGATGCTACTAAGAGGTTGGATGATGAGGATGAGGAAAATACTGTATTGATTTGGGGACTTGAGGTCACTGCTTATCTTTGGGAGAGAAGCTTTACTGGAGATGTGGGAGTGGCACTCACAGTGTAGCAGGTGTGGGTGGTGGTGAAGTGGACACAGCTTGTATAGACTGTCCTTTGAAAAAATTTGGCGAAGGAAAGAGTGAGAGGAATTTAGAGAAGCTATCTGTAATTGAACAAACAGGGTTTCAAAGGGGAAACTGCAATTGTATCTAATTAATTCCAGCTCCCTTTCCTTAAGAGCCTGCATCCTGGTAGGTTAGAAATAGGAACCAACACAGAACCTCTTTTGCAGTCTTTATCCTTATTGAGAAGAACTTCCTGTACTGTACAAGTAGACTCCGAATGTTTTTCAGTGTCCTACAAAATGTAAGGTATTAAGTTACATTAATTATGACTTGAAAAGGTGCTCATTCAAGACAATTGCAGATGTTTTTAATAAAGGTTTTGGTGGTTAGATACACCATCTTTGAGAAGATTTGCACTGCTTTGTTAACTGTCTCTACTGTTCCAAGACATGATATAAAGAAGGGATTAGACTGACTCAGTCTGTTTTGAAGAGGTAGACCCATAACCATTGGGTAGATGCTCAGGTGACATGGGTAGGCACTGTAGAAGGCCTTTCTGGATTCCTTTTAATCCTTATATTTTGTCATTCTGTGGAAGTACTACTGTCATTCTGCAGAGAAATACTGCACATCTCCTTCAGAAGTAGCTGCAGTGTTCATGACACAGCTCACATTTCCACTGAGCCCATTTAGCAAACTGCTCAATTTGATCATATAGACTTAACTTTCGTAAGATTCTCTATATTTTATTAAAAGGTTTTCATCTTGCTACATTTTTCCCTCTAGAAATGGTTCCTGACGTACAGCAGCCTCTGTCTCAGATTCCTTCAGATACAGCCTCTCCTCTCCTCATACTTCCACCTCCTCTTCCCAATCCTAGCCCTGCCCTCCGGCCAGGTGAAACGCCAGTCATAGGTGCTCCGGGCATGGGCAGTGTTTCCACGGAGCCAGACGATGAAGAGGGTCTCAAGCATTTGGAGCAGGTAAAAATCACCTTTTTTTCTCCTCTGAAACTGCCATAAAACAAAAAAAAGCATTAAGTGAATATTCAAAAATGGGACTTTTGTGCACCAGATTTTATGTACTGGAAAAGTTGTTTGTATGTCTAGTATTTATTTGTATGAGTAATTGTCTTTCAAGTAATTTCATGCTTATAAGTTTCTGCTATGTAGTATTCATTATGTCAGGTTATTTTTTGCTCGTCTGAGGTTGCCTTTAGCTGTTTGCTTTTCTTTTTTCTTTTTTCTTTGGAAATTAATGGAATGCCAGAAATGGCGAATACAAGCGCTGTGGGTAGGTACTGTGTCTTCTCTTTATTTTGCCTAAAGTATAACAGGGAAAATAGTTAAACTTCCAGTAAATTAACATCTTATTCATGTTTCTAGATTTTCCTAAGATTGTATATACCATTGTTTATGTGCAAAGTAAATGGTAGCTTGCTTTCTGCAGAAGAAATTATCTTTCCTTCAGAGTGGGGTGGTTAGGGACAGGACATGCTGGAGAAAGGAAGAAGGGGGGCAATGTCTTAGTAAAACTTGCAGAAGATTTTATTGGTTAATTGTACTAATGGAGCCTTTTGTTCTGTTAACATGCATGTTTTTACAGGTTTAGTTTATACAATGTAGGAATGACCAATGGCTTATAAATTTTAAAAAGTACTCTGATAAGTGTGTTCATTAGAAGCCTGGGCTTTGATCCATGCCAGTTTGTGTTGTAATCTTAGTTCACTTTGCTTAATAATTTTGAGACCCTGAGTAAGACTTCATGAACCCTTTGTGAAATGGGGGATAGTATCTGTTTCATGGCATTGTTGGAAAAATTAAATCACTGCCTACTGTGTTCTTTGCATATGTCTTTCACAGATCAAGTAGTCCAAAAAAGGTAGGCATTTTTTATGTGTACAAGTATTAATTTGGGATCATTTATTTCCTTTTTTTGATTTTCTATTAGCAAGCTGAGAAGATGGTGGCTTATCTCCAAGACAGTGCACTAGATGATGAGAGACTGGCATCCAAACTGCAAGAGCACAGAGCTAAGGGAGTCTCAGTTCCATCCATGCACGAAGCAATGCAGAAATGGTATTACAAAGATCCTCAGGGAGAAATTCAGGGTAGGTTGTTTTGTTCTACTTTAAGTACAGAAGTGTCTGCCATTACCTCCAGATTCTATAAGATGGTGATTAATGTTAATTTTCATAGTAGTAGAAAAGGAAGTCAATACTATAGGCTTTCATATATATATATATATATATATATATATATATATATATATATAGCAATTTTATGGGCTCCTCCCATAGTACTTTATTATTTCAGTGGGGGGAATAATGAAAAGAATTTGAATACAGAGCAGAATGTCATGCTAATATGATAGGGATATAAGCAAAATGCTTAAGACCCCCTCATTTCTGGCATGCCAGCTGGTTAACTAGGCAGGTGAGTTTCTTACCTTCTCCATATTTCAGTCTTCTTTCCATAAAAAAGTGATGGCAGTAATCTTGGAAGACTGTGCTTTAATGTTTTGTTGAAGAGTGAGTTGATATAAGTGATAAAAAACTATTTAAAATGTCTGAGAAGAGGTAGTACCATGTTATAAATGAATTCTTTAAAAGATTTGTATGCTGCATAAGTTAAATTAGAATGGGGAGAGAATGCAGTAAAGAACATTTGTTGATTCTTCATTTCTGGTTTTGAAGTCTATGCTAATAACCTGAAATTGTTTGACTATTAGTGTGAGTTTCATAATAATGTTTAGCCAAGTGACCTCTCTCCAACGTAATAACTCCTTTTCTACTCTCAGCACCTTTAATCTACTTCATTCTTCTTCATAGCATCTATCACTACCTGGCACTGTAGGTAGATGATCTATAGAATGTAAAGTATGTAAGAGCAGGATTTTAATTAAAATACATATGGATGTATGTTTTAATTAAATTTACTTGGAGTTAATTGTTGCTTCACATGCGCTTGTAAGAAATAATACAGAGATTCCACATACCCTGTACCTAGTCTCCCCCAGGGTTTACCACTTGCAAAACTCTAGTACAGTATCACAATCAAAATATTGACATGGTTAAGATTCAGTGTTTCCTTCTCAACAGGGACCCCTCATGTTGCCCTTTTGTAGCCACACCCATTCTCCTCCCATCCACACCCACTTCTCCTCCTTCTTGACCCTTGGCAACCACTGATCTATTCCCAATTTCTGTATTTTGTCATTTCAAGAATGTTACATAAATGGAATCATACAGTATGTAACCTTTCGGGTTGGGGTTTTTCATTCAGCATAATTTTCTGGAGATTCATTCAGTTTGTCAGTAGTTTGTTTATTTTAATTTAGTATTCCATGATATGGACATATCATAGTTTAACTTCACACATGAATGGCATCTGGGTTGTTCCAGATTTTGGCTATTATAATAAAGCTTATTAAACATTTATGGGTAGGTTTTTATGTGAACATACATTTCAGTCCTCTGAAATAAATACGTTCATGAGTGCAATTATTGGGTTTTATGGTGATTACATATTTCGTTTTTTAAAGAAATTGTCAAACTGGTTTCCAGGAGAGCTTGTACCATTTTATATTCCCACCAGCAATCTATATGTGATCCAGATTTTCTACATCCTTTACAGGGTTTTGTGATGTTTCTATTTTTATATTTTGATGTGAGAGTGAAACATTGATGGGCTGCCTCCTGCACCCCCCATCCCCACCCCCCACCAGGCATCGAACCAACAACCATTCAGTGCATGGGACGATGCCCAATCAACTGAGCCACACTGGCCAGAGCATGATGTTGCTATTTTTAATTTTAGCCATTCTGACAAGTGTGTCATGATATCTCATTGTAGTTTTTAATTTGCATTTCCCTAATGGCTAAAGATGTTGAACATCTTTTTATGTGCCTATTGGCTATTTATCTTCTTCAGTAAAATGTCTCTTCATGTTTTTTGCCTGTTTTAATTGGATTGGTTTTTGCTTTTGAGTTTTGAGAGTTATTATATAGTCTAGATACTAGTCCTTTGTTAAATACGTGGATTGCAAATATTTTTTCCCAACCTGTATATTTTATCCTGAACAGAGTCTTTCACAGAGCAAAAGTTTTAAATTTTAATGAAGTCAATTGATCAGTTTTTTTTTTTTTTTTTACAGATTGTGTTTGTGTTATTAAGTCTAAGAAGAACTCTTTGCCTAGCTTCTGATCTCAAAGATTTTTTTCCCTACCCTTCCTCAACTTATACATTTCTGTTTTACATCCAAGTGTGTGATCCACTTTCAGTTAATTTCTGTATAAGTAAACCTTAAGTTTACTTTTTTTGCCTATGGATGTCCAGCTGCCCCTTTTGTTGAAAAGGTTATCTTTCCTCCCTGAATTGCTTTTGTACCTTTTTGAAAATTCACTTGAGCATATTTGTGTTGGTCTGTTTCTGGGTTCATTCATTCTGTTCCACTGACCTATGTGTTTGTCTCTCCACCAATACCACAGTCTTGATTACTGTAGCTATGTAAGTCTTGAAATTGGGTGGACTGATTCCTCCTGCTTTATTTTTCTTTTCAAAATAGTTTTTAGCTTTTCTAGTTCCTTTGCCTTTTCATACAAATTTTAGAATAATCTTATCTATATTTACCAAAAATCTTGCTGAGCTTTTAATAGAAATTACATTAAACCTCTGTATCATCTTCAAGAGAAGCAACATCTTTTCCATATTCTAATTCATGAACATGGTGTGTCTCTCGATTTATTTTGATCTTTGATTTCTTTCATCAGTTCTGTGTAGTTTCCAGCATAAATTCTGCACATTTTAGTAGATTTACACCTAAGTATTTGATTTTTTGGAGCAATTTATATATGTATACGTGTATGTGTGTGTGTGTGTGTGTGTGTGTGTGTGTGTGTGTGTATTTATTTATTATCCTCACCCAGGGATATTTTTCCATTGATATTTTTAGATAGATTGGGAGGTAGGGAAGGAGGGAGAGAAACATCCATGTAAGAGAGACATGTCGATTGGTTTCCTTTTGCATGACCCCGACCAGGGCTAGGAATCAAACCTGCAACCCAGGTACATGCCCTTGGCCAGGAATCAAACCCACGACCCTTCAGTCTGTGGACTGATGCTCTAACCACTGAGCAAAACCAGCCAGGTCACTGCTAGGTTTTTGTAGATGCTGTTTATCAAGTTGAAGTACCCTATTTTTTAAGAGTTTTTATCATGATTGGGTATTGGATTTTGTCAGATGTTTTTTTCCTCCATCTATTGATGTGATCATGTAATTGTCTTTCTTTAGACAGTTAGTATGTATGGTAGATTACATTGATTGATTTTTGCATATTGGATCAGCTTTGAATCCTTGGAACTCCATTTGGTTATGATGTATATATATATTCTTTTTATATATTGCTGAATCCTATTGGGTCATATTTTGTTAAAGATTTTTTGATCTGTGTTTATAAGGGATGTTGCTCTGTAGTGTTTGTTTTTTTTCTTTTTTCCCCCTCTCATTTTCTGGTTTTGGTAACAGGGTAATATTAACTTCATAAAGGGAACTGGGAATTATTTCCTCACCTTCTATTTTCTGGAAAAGATTGTTTAGAATTGGTATTAGTTCTTCTTTAAATGTTTTGTAGAATTCTCCAGGGAAGCCATCTAGAGACTTTTTGAGGCCTTAAGAACTTACAAATTCGATATCCTTAATAGTTACAGGGCTATTTAAATTATTTATTTACTATGGATGAAATGTGGTAGTTTGTGTTTTTTGATGATTTGAGCCATTTCATCTAATAGTCAAATTTTTGTGTTTAGAGTATTCCCTTATTATCCTTTTGCTAATAGTAGTATCTTTTTGATAAAAGTATTCCCTTATTATTATTTTTTATGTCTGCAGGTTCTGTAGTGAGATAGAGTCTGTTTTATACCTGATACTGGTAATTTGTTCAGTTCTCTTTCTCTCTTTGTCAGTGTTGCTAGAGATTTGTTAATTTTACTGATCTTTTAAAAAAAAATAAGCTTTGTTCTATTGATTCCCCCCTCCCACTGTTGTTTTTCTTTTCAATTTTATTGATTTCTGCTCTATTATTTCTTCACTTCTCCATCTTAAGGTTTATTTTGCTCTTTTTCTAGTCTCTTGAGGTGGCAGCTTATATTGCTGATTTGAAGCTCTTCCTTTCTTCTAATGGTAGCATTTAATACTGTAAATTTTTCTCTCAGCACTTTTTAACTGTGTACCACAAAATTTGATATACATATTATTATTCAGTTTGCTGGGGTTTTTTTTTTTTTCCTCTTTTTTTTATTTTTGACTGTATTATAGACTACCCCCCACCTTGGCCCTCTTCCTCCCAGCCCCTGCCCCACCCCTTGTTATTTACAAGTGTGTTGTTTAGTTTCCAAGTGCTTGAAGATTTTCCTGTTATATTTCTGTGTATTATTTCTGGTTTGATTCTATTGTAGTTGAAGAACACACTATATATAGTTTTAATTTTTAAAAGCTTATTGAGATTTATTTATGGCCCAGAATATAGTTTCTTTCGCTATATGTTCTGGGGGAACTTGAATGTGTATTTTGCTATTTTTGGAATATTCTATAAATCTCAGTTAGATCTTGTTGGTTGGTGTTGTTAAGTTCTGTAGTCTTGTTGATTTCCTGTCTAGTTCTATCAACTGTTGAGAGAGGGGTGTTGAAGTCTTCAACTATACTTGTGGATTTGTCTGTTTCTCTTTTCAGCTACCAGATTTTGCTTCACATATTTTGCAGCTTTGTTGTTTGGTGCTTATACTTTTATGATTGCTATATGTTTTTGGTGATTCACCCTTTATTATTATATAATGTCCCTGTCTCTGTAATTTTCTTTGTTCCAAAGTCTGCTTTGTCAAATACTGGTATAGTCCCTCCAGCTTTCTTTTAATGTTTGTATGATAAATCTTTTTTATCCTTTTACTTTCAACCTGCTTGTATTGTTATATTTGAAATGACTTTCTTACAGACAGCATATAATTGGATCATGCTTTTATTTTTATTTATTTTTTATTTTTATTTTTTTGGTATGTGCCCCTAGCGGGAACCGAACCTGGGACTCTCTGGTCCGCAGGCCAACGCTCCAACTGCTGAGCCAAACCGGCCAGGGCGGGTCATGCTTTTAATTTTGTATATTGTGTCATGTTTCTTGTTGCTGGGTTCTGGGATATATGTGGTAAAATGAAAACCCAGTAAATTCACCACCTTGTAGTTACTCAAGCCCCAAGACCTCTAGTCAATTTGCTGCCTTCTCTCCACTTTTCAGAGTCCTCTTTTGTTTGTTTTATATATAATATTCAGGGTTTTTAATTCTATTTAACAGGAGAAGTACCTCTAGTCTATCTTCCTGGAAGTAGAAGATCCAGGACTTTGCTTTGTTTATTGCTGTATTCCCACTGCCTGGACCCATAAAATTGGTGTTCAGTAAATATTGGCTGACAGAATGAATTAATGATTAGTGAGCAGATTGTATTTTTTAGTTTTTTGTTTTTTGTTTTTTTTTGTATAAAGTATTTGATTTTTTCTTACTTAAAACATCTAGAGAGTGTTAGTTTGTTTTTTTTTCTCCTTAACCTGGGTAAATATATTACAGTTTGTCTTATTTTAATTGATTATTGTTTATATTTTGCCTAACCTTCAGTAATCTCTGGCAGAAAATGAAAATTTAGAGTAGGATGTATTCAGCCCTGCATGTTTATATTCTGTTACTAAGTAATACAAAGTCTAACAAATACTAACTCTTTCCAATTTTATTTATATACTTCTCTGACGAATGGATTATAGAGATTCAGATGGAGACTCTTAAGATCTTTAAAATAATTAAAGCACTGCTGAGAATTTGGGATGTGTAGACATAAGGCTTACTTTGAAATCTTTGTTGTTTTATTTTATTAGAAGCCTGTTTACCACCTTTGGAGAGGAATTAAGTTATCTTACAAATTATTTGACAGGTACCACCTGAAACAAGTTGTTACTTCCGGATGAGGATCAAACCCAGAACATATTTTTTTCCTCTTTAGCTTGAAAGGATTCTAATTGTCCTTCTGTTTTAATTGATGTTATTGTAGGTCCCTTCAATAACCAGGAGATGGCTGAATGGTTTCAGGCGGGCTATTTTACTATGTCTTTATTGGTGAAGAGAGCGTGTGATGAAAGCTTCCAACCTCTTGGTGATATCATGAAAATGTGGGGAAGGGTTCCCTTCTCTTCTGGTCCTGCGCCCCCTCCTCATATGGTAAGTACCTTACAGCTCACCCAGAAAAACGTATTAGACACAGAAGCACTTGCTTCTTTTTGTAAACACAACCCAGATGTCGCATCTAATGAGGAAAAAACTGTAGTTAAAGTAATTGAAAGGCAATAGAGACTTCACACCTAGCTATAATGATCTTTTCAAAACTCAAATACCTGTACCCATCTTCACACACACACACACACACACACACACACACACACACACACTTCCTCCCTCCCTCCTTTCTCCTCTTTTTTTCTTTCTCTTCTCTCTCCTCTCTCTTCAGTAGCTCTCCAGTAGATGTAGAATGAAGAACATCTTAGTTTGGCCCACCTACCAGGCTTACATATTCCTGCTCCTTACCTTCCTAAACTCATGTCAGTCTGCTGTGCTTCAGCACAGTTGACTGAGAGTTCCTTGTTGCCTCTAGGTAGAAAGCATGTTCTTCCTTCCTTCCCCTCCATTTGCCTCTTGCCTTCTGACTCATACAGTTCCTAAATTTGAGGTTTACCTTAAAGTAAATGTTACTGATACAGAAGTTCAGTGCTTCAGAATATTTTTTGGAAACTTTTAATAGCAGGTACTGGTATTATAACTAAAAATTGGGTCATAATGTAGCCCCTCCCCCTCCTATAGGGGCCCTAGAGTACGTTTGAACAGGAAATCATACTCCTTTGCAGCTGCTCCTGACCCTCTCCTCGTAGAGTTCCTCTTGGAGGGCTTTGGATCTGTGCCTTACTTTTCCTTCTCCAGGTAGGAGTGTCTGGTTACTGGCCGTAGTCAAAAGTAGCCATAGTTAGAAACCTTCATTGTAAACACCGGATTTCTACAGTGAGACCACCATTGACTTATTCATTACCTGTAGGTTGAGGGCCTGTGCCAGGCCTTGTGGTAGGTTCTTAAGAGATGAGGATGAATAAGATACAACCTCTGTATTGAGGGAGTTCATAGATGAGAATAGTGGCTGTCAAACTTTTTTGACCATGGCCCATAGTAAAAAAAAGTTTTACACCACTAGTCTGTGCATGCATATATATGTATGAAACAAGTTTCACAGAACATTTTGTCATGCACATATTTTCTGTTCTGTTTTCTTTTTTTTAAATATATAAATATTGATCTTGACCCAGTAATTGGTTTCACAATCCACTGATGAGTTGAGACCTATAGTTTGGACAGCAGTGAATATTCCTGGGTGAGGGGAATTATTTCTGTTATAAATCCAAAGAAAAATTATACTGTATAGTATTGTATATAAATCTAACTTCTATACCAAGTTTGAGCTTTATTTTCTTTCTCTGAAATTGGGATGAGTTTTTATCTCATGTGTTTCAGAGCTGAAATTTCATTACTTGGAGCTTAGCATACTTTCTCTAGTCCATTTCCTGACTTCCAGTTATAAGGCTGAGCCTCAGTCAGATTAACTTACGGGGTAAAACCGTGGGAAGCTCTTGCTTCCTGTCAGCTGTTGCTTTTGCCCTGAATAACACTGATAGGAGAGTTCACCTCGGTGATAAATATACCTTGAAACTTACATTTTCATGTAGAAATTTTAGATTAACTTAGTGTATCTTCTATCTAGCTTTAATATTTAATGAGAAAAAAAAATGTCCCTGAATTTTAGATGATTCCCTAGCCCAAGAAATTGTATATCAGGTGTTTTATTCCAAACTATGAAGATATAAACTATTCACTAATAATTTGCCCAAGCTTAGTCTGTGTCACCCATATACTTTTACAGTAGTCCTACCTTACCTGTAGGGGATACATTCCAAGACCCCCAGTGGATGTCTGAAAGTGTAGATAGTACCAAACCCTGTATATACCAGTTTTTTTCTTATACATATAAGCAGATGATAGAGCTTAATTTATAAATTGGGCACAGTAGGAGACTAACAACAGTAACTAATAATCAAAGAGATCAGTTATAACAATAGACAGTAATAAAAGTGATTTGAATGTGGTATCCCCCACCCCCCTCCAGTCAATCTGATAACTAGGACAGCTACTAAGTGACTTAACTGGAGGGTAGCATCTACCTCATGGGCAGCTGGACAGAGGGATGATTCATGTCCCAGGTGGGATGGAGGGGGATGGTGCGAGATTCCATCATACTACTTAGAATGGCGCACAATTTAAAACTTATAAATTATTTATTTCTGGAATTTTTTATTTAATATTTTTGGTCCATGGTTGACCGCATGTAACTAAAACTGCAGAAAGTCAAACTGTGGATAAAGGGGGACTACTGTATTTCTGTTATCTTATACTTTCCTTATTTTTCTCACTTTTAGCTTTTCAAATGTGAATTTCTGCCATGTTATTTGAAATATAAGCTAATAAAACAGTTTTACTGCAGCTTATTTTTTTAACTTATCATGTATTAATAACAGTAGAAAAACCTAATTTGGGGGTAGGGGGTTATAGTTTTCAAAGCTCTTTTATGTTGTGTTCAAAATTTATCATCATCTTAAGAAGACATACGTATATATTGGCTCCCTGTATTCATTATGTGCCATTTCCTTTAACCTTTAGATAATTTTACTCGTTTCTGTTTGTCCCATTTCTGTAATTTCTGATGATCTACAAATTTATAAATCACTTTTAATATTAGGAGAATTACACATTTTTTAGTTGCAGTAGTTACAGTATAACATTCAGCTTCAAGGGTAGAAGGGAAGGGAGAACAGCTGAATAAGGACCCTTTCCCACCTTAGGGATCTCTTACGCAGACACCACTTCCTTCCACTAGATGGCACTGTTTAGTTTTTACAGATGCCTGAGTTTTTTATAGTTAAGCATTTTGGGTGTAAAGGTGGAGGGGAAGCAAAGATCTGGAATTCATTTTGCTTTTAGATACATGTACTAAATGGCTTTTAGGCTCTGCAATTTACTCAGTGGTATTTCCTCTCCCATCTCTTCACTCCCAGGGAGAGTTGGACCAGGAGCGACTCACCAGGCAGCAGGAACTCACGGCCTTATACCAGATGCAACACCTCCAGTACCAGCAGTTCTTAATACAGTAAGGGAATAACATAGAGGGTGTACTGCAGCACCAAAAGGGCCTGTGATATCATCTGCTCACAAGTTTCACCTTTTACAACAGGAAACTAAAAGTTTAGGATATTTCAGTTACTTAGCTAGGTGGCATGTTACCACTAAGTTTGGTTTTCTTGAATACCAGAAGTTTGCAAATGATGACCTATAACTGTAATTTTACGAGCTCTTCAGCTCCTAAAGCAATAATCAACAAACATTTTAAGAACTAAAATGCCTTCTAAATGGCTCGACTTTGAGTGCTACAGAGAAAAAACAGGCGAGAGGACAAGAAAGAAGCAGAAGTTTATACTGTTAGAGTGGTGTGGAATGATGGCAGAATTACATAGGGTGTGTGTTCCTTTTGCAGAAGAGATGAGATTGGCTGTCATCTGTGCAGAGTTTGGCAACCTACCTGTTTTTATAAGCTGAATTTTATTGGCACACAGCCACACCAGTTGGTTTGTGTATTGTCAATGGCTGCTTTTGAACAAAGATGACAGCATTGAGTAGTTATGTATGGTCTGCAAAGCCAGAAATATTTACTGTCTGACTCTTTACAGAAAAAATTTGTCTACCTCTGATCTAATAGAAAATAACTTTACCTAAAATTTTTACTTTTTTTTTTTTTTTTTAATTCTCACCTGAGGATATTTTTCTATTTACCTTCAGATAGAGTGGGAGGGAGAGAGAGAGAAACATCGATGTGAGAGGGACACATCGACTGGTGCCTCCTGTACAACCCCGACCAGGGCCGGGGACGAACTGCAGCCAAGGTACATGCCCTTGACCGGAATCAAACCCGAGACTCATTGGTCTGAGGGATGATGCTCTACCGCTGAGCCAAACCGGCCAGGGCTATTTTACCTAAAATTTTCCAAGCTGAAACAAATTGGAGAATTTTTATGCAAGTGATGTTTGCAAAGGGTGCTTCATTTGGAAAAAGCTATTTGAATCTTTTATTTTTAACTTGTTTTGTGATACAAGGCTATTATCGTGAAGGAATTTGCCAGTTTTTGATATTTTGTGATTTTTTTCCCTTTCAGAAGTATGTTATCTGTAAGTTCAGTTCTTTCTAGAATGAAGTGTAGAATTTCCTGTGTGACTATTATTCTCATGAAGAATTGTAAAATACATTTGATAGCTGTTTCTGACGGTGTTTTGTGAGGGGTGGTAGATTAAACTGTGTCTTTCTTTCGTTGTCTCAGTAAAGTGAACTAAATGTGGATAGACAGGTTACACTTTGTTTTACTTTTTGAAGACAACAGTATGCACAGGTTTTGGCTCAGCAGCAGAAAGCAGCCCTGTCTTCCCAGCAGCAGCAGCAGTTGGCACTTCTTCTCCAACAGTTTCAGGCGCTGAAGATGAGGTTGGTGGTCATTCCATGATGTGTCACTGTGTGTGTGTGAAAGAGAGAGAGAGGAGAAAGTAAATATTGGTATGTGTGAACTCAGGTATCAAAATACCCACACACAACATAGTTCTAAAAAATAATTAGGGTGGAGGCAAAACATTTATTTGGTCTTTTTATGCAGAGGGTAAATTTGTAACGATAACCAAAGAATAACACTTGAGAAGCAACCAAAAAGTTGTAGTCTAGAAGTTGAATCTCATTTTTACCTGTGCTATTTCAAGATATTAACAATGCCACACAAGCTTATAATTTTCCAGAACCCAAGAGCTATTAAGGTAAGTCAGAGGAAAATAAAATTATGCTAGAAATTATGTTAAATTTCTGCTGTTGCAGAGTATCATTCAAGGTAATACTTATTTTATCCTCTGCAAAGATATCAGTCACTGCTCTTTAAAACCTTACCGTCGTCCAGTTTAACTGGAACTTTCTATATTTCTCTTTTGAGCCTTAACCCATCCTGTCAGGTGGTAAGGTCTCCATTTTACAGATGGACCAACTGGGACTCTGAGAGGCTAAAGGACTTGTTTGGCATAATACACAGAAAACTTCAGAGACAGAACTAAAATGCAGACCTTTTGACTTAGAATCTATGGTTTTGTTTGTTTGTTTTTCATTATAACATGCCTCTGTGGTTTGTTGAGATGTTGTGGATTTTAAAGATAATAGGTACATCCAGTATTTGGAAATTAGTGTTTGCTAAGACCTTAAGAGTCCAGAGTGTGATTATTGTGCTCTATCTCTGTTCCTCTCCCAGGTGCTTTGGTAGTGTTGATTTAGTTAAAACAGTGGAGTTTTCTGGCCAAATAACCTGGAAAACCTACAAATAATATAGAAGTTCTTCTTTACTTTTGCAAATGACAAGATCAAGTTAATTTTACTTACCTTTTGCAGAATATCTGATCAGAGCGTCATGTCCTCAGTGTCGAGATCTGTGTCGGTGCCAGATACGGGGTCTATCTGGGAGCTTCAGCCACCTGCCTCACAGCCTACAGGTAAAATCTTAGACTGGCCTTTAGCATAGCTCCAAGGATTTAGACCTAACTAACTTTTTAATTCAGTTTTTAAAAAATATGTCCGTTTTTAACCTGTTTTGCATTGAATATTAATAAAAAGTCCCTTTTTTTTTTAATAGACCCCAGCAAAGGATTGCAAGTGCTCAAAATAGACTAAGGATTTGCTAGAAATTATTTAGTAGATACATTTCTTTTTTAAAATATGTTTTTATGGATTTTTTTAGAGAAAGAGGAAGGGAGGGAGAGATAGAAACATCTATGTGAGAAACATTGATCAGCTGCCTCCTGCACGCCCCCTAGTGGGACTCGAGCCTGAAACCTGGGCATGTGCCCTGACCGTGAATCAAACCAGGACCTCTCAGTCCATGGGACGTCGCTCAATCCAATGAGCCACAGCAGTCGGGCTAGATACATTTCTTGAACTGGAGTCAGCCTCTCTTTTTTATGTTGCTCTAACCAGTGTGGGAAAGTCTTTTAAATCGTTTTTTATCTCTTCTGCTAGAGTGGAAAATAGCATAAGTAAAAGCATAAGTAATGACGATCTATTCCTCTGAGTCAAGGGTTGATATATAGCTTAACACTGCAGGTACCCAGAAATTTGGGGAAGAGAAAAACCTGCTTTGAAAGGAACATCTTACCTCATTCTCTGATTTTTTTTTTCTTCTTTGCATTAAATTAAAACATTGGGGGCTGGGATTTTTTTCCTTTTTAAAAAAATCCTCATCCGAGGATATTTTTCATTTATCTTCAGATAGATAGGGAGGGAAGGAGAGAGAAACATCGATGTGAGAGAGGCACATTGATTGGCTGCCTCCTGCAAGACCCCGACCAGGGTCGGAATCAAACCGCAGCCGAGGTACGTGCTCTTGACAGGAATCAAACCTTCTACTCTTCCGTCCATGGGCCAACGCTCTAACCGCTGAGCCAAACTGGCCAGGTCAGGGGCTGGGATTTTTTAAAAGTCGCTGTTGGTGGAGCACTTCTGTTTCTTAAGGTCTGATACCTGCAGAGGTGAGTAGTCCTTACAAGAGGTTATAGTGTACATTGAAAGCTCTCAGGAACCATGGGCATCGCTGGAGTTTTCTTAGAGCCATTGAGCTATTTAGCCATAGTTCTCTCGCTAACATTGACCCTGGGGATTATGGCAGAAGGAGGACTGATTATCCTCCCTCATCAACTTCCCTTGCTGTGTGTACCTTCTTGGCAGCCACTTATAGTTAGGATGTTAAAATACTCTCCAGTTTTGGAGAAACTGTAAGGACCTTATTAAATAACTTCTTTCTTTGGGTATGATGCAGTCAGGTCCTTTACAAATACTCCACCAGTTTTATGTAGACAATAACGTACAGTCCATAAACAGACTATAATAGGAATGTTGGGAACAGAGAATGCTGAAAAGTGGTGTCAGCAAACCTTGCTGGCAGTAGCAGACTCGGGAGCCTTCTGTTTGTTTACTTCCACATCTGACCCTTTCGGGTCAGCAGGACCCAGTGTTGTTGGTGAGACCTGCCTAGCCTTTCCAGAGGCCTCCCCAGCTCCAGCTGTGCCTCTTTCTCTTTTTTTCTCTCTTTTATTGAACTGAAATTCATATAACACAAAATTAACCATTTTTAAATGAACAACTCAGTGGCATTTGATCCATTCACAGTATTGTACAACCACTTGGTTTTCTCTAGTTCCACAGCTCTGCCCCTCTTAACCTCATTCTCCACTTGGTGCAGTAAGAGGTGGTGTGACTATAAGAAATAGGGTAGGCTTTGGGATTTGCTACACAGAGTGGGATTTAAGTCCTGGCATGATCATGTGCTTGCCCTGTGTCCTTGGGAATGTTACAGAACTACCTGTGACCCTTTCCTTGTTCATCTGTAAAAATGGGGGATGTCAACAGATACCTTACAGGGTTTTTTGAGGGTGAAATTAATTCTTCAATAAATGCCTGGTACTTTCTTTCCTTCTAGATGTGTTGAAGGTTATTGATGTAAATTAGAGCCCACTGGCAGTTCAGTTGACTTCAGTGCAGAACAGATACATGTGATGGAGCTCATTCAGGGACAAAGAGACAGCTTTTCTTGTTATGCTCGTGGATATGTGATTGTGTGTGTAAGCTCTGAAATCCCTCACTGTTTTCCCTCATTGTCTTATAGTTTGGGAAGGTGGCAGTGTATGGGATCTTCCCCTTGATACCACGACTCCAGGACCTGCCCTTGAACAGCTTCAACAGATGGAAAAGGCCAAAGCTGCAAAGGTCTGAAACTCATTCTTCCACAGCTGTGGGACACAGGCATTTGTTTATCGATGTCCGAATCGCTAGCTAGCTGTATTTTTTCCCTTTTAGTTTACTGCTACTTAGAGGGTATAAACAGATTCATATGCTGTGAATATATATCCCCAAAAAAACCTTGAACAGAACTAAAATTACAAAGTTTAAGTTAATTCAATTAAAATTGATTGTTTGGTTGACACATTAATGATCATGGTCATATGTATATTTTAGTTACATTATTCATGGTAGAAATACTTGTTACAAATATATGACTGTTAGAAAATATCCACTACATGGCTTATTAGAGGATCTGTAGTTTCGGTTCCCACCTGGAATCTTTATAGTGATGTTTGTTTACATTTCTTAGTGTCCCAGACACATAGCTGAAAAGCTTCACATTAACATTAGATCCTGTGATCCATTCACATCTTCTGGAGAAGCTAGGAATTTTGAATTTTGATTTTAGTACTTGCCAGATGAGGATGTCTATCAACACTTAGTGTCACTGTAATGATTGCTGGGTTTGCATGCCTCTGAGAGACTTGTTCCTGTTTTATACTTAATGTAGTCATATCTCCCGAGGTAGTGATGGTCTCCTTAGAGTGCCACGAATGTGGAAAGGATTCATGGTCAGGGTCTGGCTCCATAAATGAGAAACCGTAATTCAAAAAATTCTGGAATATGTTCGAGTTCCCCAGTGCTTTGTGCTGGGAACATATAGATGATGAAATACAGGAGATTGCAGTCGTGTGTGTGTTAACGGGGGATGATGACACACAAACAAGTAGGTCAAGAAAGCATTGTGGGCCAGCTACCTCGTTGGAGAGGTGGGGATCAGAAATTGGGTGACACTTGTGATGGACAATAATACCTGAGTTAATTTTCACTTGAAGTACAGTAATATTTAACCCTGTTAAAGGGTTTTAGGCTGACAGAGTAGGAGGAGGAAAATTTAAATTGCATTTGAAGGAGACAACACCTGTAAAGGCTTGGAAATGCAGAACATACAGGCTAAGGAAACAGCTAAGTACTTTGGTCTGGCCTGGACCCTTGGTGTGTCTGAGGAATGATGGATGAGAGAGGAGACTAAAGAGATGAGGCAGGCCAGTGCTGAGCCTTGTACATGTCATGTTAAAGTTAGGATTTTTTAAAAAATATATATTTCATTGATTGTTTAAGAGAGAGGAAGGGAGAGAGAGATGGAAACATCGATGTGAAATAGAAACATTGATCGGCTGCCTCCTGAATGTGCTCTACTGGGGATTGAGCCTGCAACCCCAGGCATGTGCCCTGACCAGGACCTCTCAGTCCATGGGATGACGCTCAGTCCACTGAGCCACACTGGCCGGGCTAAAGTTAGGGTTTCTTTTCTGGGTGAAGGATGGTTTAAATGTAATGTAAACCTGGGAGTGATTTTTTTGGCAGAGGTTAGATGTTGAGCTGGGGCATGTGGGCAGAACTGGATTCTGGGAAACCAGATAAGAGACTCTCAGGA
The DNA here is from genome assembly GCA_030848825.1 of Tadarida brasiliensis. Taxonomy (NCBI): domain Eukaryota; kingdom Metazoa; phylum Chordata; class Mammalia; order Chiroptera; family Molossidae; genus Tadarida; species Tadarida brasiliensis. The sequence continues at coordinate 102,044,150 of CM061265.1, forward strand.
ATGTAGATGAGAAAATGAAGGCCTGAACTATACTTGTGGCCATGGAGCTGGAGACTGGGTGCTGTATTTGACTAATATTAAGGACCTATAAAGGATAGAATTTGTCAAGTGGTTCGTCTTCAGATTTTAAAGAATTATATAATTTTTTACACCAGTAGCTTTACAAAATTGCTTTTGAGCCTTGTAGCCATATTGTTAGATCTCCAATCAGAAAATCTTTTTGTGGGATGAGCAGAGAAATGGCCATCCCAAGAGAATTGTATTACTCTCTTCTTGGCTACTTTCTCTTCCACTTTTAGGAAATATGGTGCAGTGGTGGTATGGAGCAAAGAGGCAGGGAAAAGTGGGATGAGAGTGCACCCACTATAGAAAACCATAAAACTCTTCTGATCACTGAGACATGTCAGAGCTTAGAGCTCTTACAGAGCTGCTTTCATGGCCCTGTGGTAGTGGGAGTAACTGAGCAAATGGTGGTGCCTGTGCACTCTGGCTTCTCCCCACAGTGCTGGTCAGTGATGTTGGGGTGTCCCTGTGCATGGCATCCAGTGTCGAAGAGTGCTCTTGTGTAATTACAGCTAGAGCAGGAGAGGAGAGAGGCAGAAATGAGGGCAAAACGGGAAGAGGAAGAGCGAAAGAGGCAAGAAGAACTCCGGAGACAGCAGGAGGAAATCCTTCGGAGACAGCAGGAGGAAGAAAGGAAAAGGCGAGAGGAAGAAGAGCTTGCCCGAAGGAAACAGGTAACCCTACCTCTGACCATAGGATTAGCGCCGAAGGAGGGCCGTCAGGGTGGCTGCTCACTCCCATCATTTCACAGGCTGTGGTTCTCAGAGATGGTTTATCCAAGGTCAGCAGCAGGATTGGGACCTTAGAAGACACTTCAGAAAGAGTGTCTTATCCACTAACACCCACTGGAGGGATAGTCCTCAGTCCTAGTAAAACATTAGAATTTATTTATTTATTTTTTGCATATTTCCTGGGATATTACAAACCAGTTAGATTTCAGAAATAATTAAGTCTTTGCCTAACTGTTCATAACCAGTGACACTGAATATTTTTCATGATTTTTGGCCATTTGTTCTTGGCAAGGTGGGGATGGGGGTGTGCAGAGTTTTCTGTTCATGTACTTGGCCCATTTTCTACTGGGATTTTTCAAGATCCCAATGGAAAGAATCCTCTTTGTAATAGTCCCAAAGTCTAACTTTACTTCACATTTCCTATTTGTTGGCCATAGGAGGTGCTCTGTGAGAAACAAAAGGGTCTGTGCCAAGATTAGATCAGAACTACTAAAGCTTCTTAGTCACATTACATTAACATGTAAGGGCTCTAAGAAGTATTGCAGTAAGGAAATCTGTGTAATTCTGTGATGCTCGGTATTTCCTCAATTATTTTAACAGGGGACCCTTTCCTGTATACTTAATATCTGTGGAACTTTTGTTCTGGGACACATAGCTTTACTCATTACTGCTGACTGGAGAACTTATTCCTACCTCACCAGGAATTTTTGGTAGCTGTGTTGATTTGACTTGTCTGTACCTTAGGTTTTCAGCTGATTAAAAAAATTGGGGCTGCCCTGGCTGGTTTGGCTCAGTGGTTAGAGCATCGGCCCAAGCACCAACAGTTTATGGGTTTGATTCCCGGTCAAGGGCACGTATCTGGATTGTAGGTTCATCCCCGGCCCCAGTTGGGGAAAGTGCGGGAGGCAACCAGTCAATGTGTCTCTCTCACATTGATGTTTCTCTCTCTCTTTCTCCCCCCTTTCCTCCCTCCCTTCTGCTCTCTGTAAAAAAAATTAGTGGGAAAAATATCCTCAGGTGAAGCTTAACCCCCCCCCCCCAACACACACACACACACAAATTGGGGTTGATGGTACCAATGGAGAAAACTAAGGCTGAGTCCTAATGTGGCCCTTTCTAGGAGTAATCAATAAATGTAGCTAATGTGGAAACCAGGGTAGACTTCACAGTATAGTGCTGTTTATATTTTAAATGCAAATTATTTTAACTTTTTAAAAAATCTTCTCCTGAGGATTGTTTTTATTGATTTGGGAGAGAAGGGGGGGGGGGACATTGATTTGAGAGAGAGAGAGGAACATTGATTCGTTGCCTCTCTGTATACGCCCCCACTGGGGATCAAACCGGAAACCTTTTTGGTACACGAGATGACGCTCCAATCAACTGAGCTACCAGGCCAGGACACAAATTATTTTAACTCTTAATGTGTCAGTTTCTCAACTTACATATATACTTTTTGCTCTGTATACTTTTTATGTTTACTATTAACAGAGTCTTAGTGGCATATAGCCTGTTCCTTTTCTAATTGTGATGTAATGCATTAATTGAGATCCAGAGTTGCCACACACACACACTTTTTTTGTTAATATAGGAAGAGGCCCTGCGACGCCAGAGGGAGCAAGAGATTGCATTAAGGCGACAGCGAGAAGAGGAAGAAAGGCAGCAGCAGGAAGAAGCTCTTAGGAGACTGGAGGAGAGGAGAAGAGAAGAAGAAGAAAGGCGGAAGCAGGAAGAGTTGTTACGAAAACAGGTGACCAGATGGTTTACTCTTCTCATTGCTATTTGAAGCTGGACATTAGTGATAAAGAAAGTGTTCAGGTAGCCCATCTTTTTCAGATCGCTGAAAATTACCAAAAGAGACCTAACTGGCTCTTCCTACTTTTGTAATAACTGTCCCACATGTAATTATAAAAGCTGAACAAAATATCATAGAAGCAAAACAAACCAACTAAAAAATAGACCACCAGTGAAGAAATCCGAAGAATACATACCCTTAGAAAACCAAATGTGAGATCTGCAAGTTGACAACTTTTGCCCGAGGGTGCGCCTCAATTTATTCTGTTAAAGTGTACGATTCACTGCTGCTTAATATAGTCCCAAGATTATGCAACTAGTAGCAGTATCTAATCCTAGTATAACCATGCCATTCTGCCCTTACAGACAGCCAAGAGGGGTAAAGGATGAGTTGAGGAGTGTTCTTCCAGGGACCTGTGTGTGGGCCAGGAACTGAATGAAGTGATCTTGTAAAGTTGCTTTGGTTCCAGCCCTGGCTGAGACTTTCTTGATAATCAGCATCCCTGCAAGGTCCTGGCAGCTTTTCACCTCAGTGTTGGAACAGTTTCCAGCAAACTTTCCTGCATTTGGTAGCGATCTCTTAGAGATCTGTACTTACCACAAGTGTTTAAAGTGACATTCCTTTGATGTAGAAATTAGCAAATCAATGAAAATTTTATCTGGTAAGCATGCCAGGCCTTTGTGGCTACTGTAAATATATTTTAAAAGAAAGTTGAACTCTACCTTATATTATCATAAAGTTATGCCTTTCTCTGTGACTTCAAAGTGATTCAGATTTTTTAAAAAACCACACAATTAAATTTTATTCTCTTTTATCTTTCCTTCTGGGAAGGAAGAGGAGGCTGCAAAATGGGCCCGGGAAGAAGAAGAAGCCCAGCGTCGATTAGAGGAGAACCGGCTGCGATTGGAAGAGGAGGCAGCCAGACTTCGGCACGAGGAGGAAGAGCGGAAGAGGAAAGAGCTAGAGCTCCAGCGGCACAAGGAGTTGATGCGCCAGCGGCAGCAGCAGCAGGAGGCTCTGCGGAGGCTGCAGCAGCAGCAGCAACAGCAGCAGCTGGCGCAGATGAAGGTAAGGCCTGGGTGTCGGCCCGAGGAGCTGTGTTAATGTCTTAGGTAGATGCTGGCAGTAAAGCAGTGCTTCCTTCAGTGTTAATGTCACTACTATGGTTTTTTGATCGATAAAACATAATATGGTGTATGTAATTTGTGTTAGGCCTTTAGACAAGAGAGGAATAAATAGAAGAGGATAGGGCATGAGCAGTGATGCAGGCAAAACAATGTAAATCTCTGTGATTCATAAATTCAGTGCAGCTCAGCAAACATCAGAGTGTCTACTCTAGGAGTTCAGCACTGCTGAGATAGGAAATGAGAGAAGGCACCTGCCCTCAGCGAGCTCACAGCCTGAAGTGACAGGAGACATAAACATTTGGGTGTGTAAATAGGAGCTGTCATTACAGGGCTTGAAACGCAGCTGCTTGGGATGAGGGATTATTGAAAATTGGGTTGAAATGATGTATGCAAAGTGTTCTGTGAGCTTGCACTTCATTATTTGAAGTAGTAGAAAGTGAAGACTGGGAGACCGATAAAGAGAGCATGATGGTGGTGGTGAGAATGAATAGGAAGGGCCAGCAGGGCAGACTTATACTGATAGCAATCAGCAAGACTTAGTGACTAGGTCTGAGGGACCAGTGCCCAAGCTGGGATGGCTGGTGGTTAGTAAGCCGTCAGCACTGAGAAGGCAGTGGAACTGTAAGTGGAGCTGCAGTGATTGGGAAGGGGATCAGATTTATGGCAGGGTCTGTACAACTCCACATGGGGTCTGTGGTTCGTCATGAGGCTCAGTGTCCCCTGTCTTCAAGGGGCTCACAGGATAGAGACATATAAACAGGATATTAGAATGCAGTATGGTGAGTATAGAGAGACAGGTGGCCTTAGGCATTACTGTTTTGTGACTGGCTGGATTGGTTTGTGAAGTCCCACTGAGTGTGAAGCTTCTGCTGCTGTTCTTCTGAGGGTGCAACTCTGGGTGTGCCCACAGCCACTCTGGGATGATGTTGGTTTGGACAGGCCTCTCTTGATTGTCTTTTTCCATGTTCAGCTGTCCAACTCCACTAGTTGCCAGCTGGATTGCTCTGTTCTCAAAAGTGCCCTGGGCATAAGTTGCTTCATGTTGATCCATACTGATCCAATCAAATTCTGGCTCCTTTTAAGAGCTACTTCCTGAGGTCATTATTTGAGGTTTGTTCTGACCCCAGGACGACTTTGTTCAGCTCTTTCCTTGGTTCTCTGAGACCAAGTAGTGGTCCACAGCACATCCTGTATCTCCAGTGAATTTGCCCATCTCCTCCCAGTTACCTTTTACCTCGTCCTTCACTGTTTTCCTGAAAGTGCTCTTAGGCTGAAACTCTTCATTCTCCGCACTGTTGTAAATGAAGTCATTTCCTTTGAGAAGAGGTCTGGAGCTCTCCATGTTCCAGTCTGTTCTTCCCACCTTCACTCCCAAGCAAAATCTCTGAGTCACAGCTCTGGGGCTGGGAACAACGGTGTGCTTTTCTCTGTGACACCTCTGCTTTAGGAGTTGAACTCTTGAGGGAGGGGCAGTAGACTCAGGTCTTTTTGGCTTGCCTTTGCAGATGGCATGGTGGCCTTTTGAGCTAGGATAGTGGCAGTCAGGACTCTAGTAGTCTCAGTAGTTTCCATTTCATGAAGAGGGGTAGGCATGAGAAGGGAGCCCCCACCTCTCAGCTGTATTGTCCTGTAACAGCCTTTGCATCAGGTAGCTGGAGTCAGGATGAGAAGTGCTGATGTGCTTTTCCGGGAAACCAGCCCATGGACTGGCAGCTGAGGGGGAGAGAGGGAAGCCTGTGTTCCTGGCTGTACTCATCTGGAATGGAGTTACTCTCTGGCTGAGCTAGGAGTTGGGAGAGAGTTGTCTTGGTACAAGTATCACAGACTTTTCTTACCAAGTTTTAGCAGATTTTCTTGAAGAAATGTTTCATTTGCTGTATTCTCTTGGGAGCATTCCCAGAATCTTTGAATGATTTTTAAAAAATACTCTCTACCAGTTTTGCTGGAGAAGTGGGTCCTTGTACTGTCATGCTGGATGTGGAACACAATCTTTTTTTAAATAAAAAATAGTGTTGAAGGTAAGATAGCAATGTCAGGGCAGAAAAAAGTAAATTAAAGAAAAATCAGTGAAGGATGTTAGCCGTTCAGGGGTTACAAAATGGGCCAAATTTCCTACTGTTTGCTGCTGATTTGGGAGAGAATTGTTCTGAAAAGCATGATTGATAAACTGCAGTTTTGAGTGGGCTGTACAGGATATTGGTTGAACTGGAAAATGTCCTGAGGCAGTGTTGATGGAGTGATGGGATATTATTTCCTATGTGCAGATAAGATTTAAGGAAAATGATAGCTATCTGCAGACATTTGTCTTTCACGTGAAGACTTAGATTTGTTCTGCTTACTCCACAGAGCAGACCTGTGAATCATGAGCAAAAAGTACAGTGAAGTATATTTTGACACAGCAGTGGGAAGGATCTCAGAGGTGCCTGAAAGGGAAATAGGCAACTTCAGGAGGTCATGCATCTCTTCCTGGTGTTGGCCTAGGTTCTGCGGAAGAGGAAGGGAAGCAGGGAGAGTTGGTTCCAGGGTACTATGGGGTGACATATCCACTGGGATTTTTTTTTTTTAAATATGGTTTTATTGATTTTAGAGAGAGAGAGAAACATTGATCAATTGCCTCTTGTATGCACTGTGTCTGGGGATCCAGCCCACAACCCGGGCTTGTGCCCTGACCAGGAATCAAACCAGCAACCTTTTGGTGCATGGGACGATGCTCAATCAACTGAGCCACACCGCCCAGGGCTCCACTGGGATTTTAGACATCAGGGGTTACTGGCTGATTGTCTAATTGAAAAAGTATGCAAATTCTCTGGCCTCACCTTTGGCTCTTCTGATTCATCTAATATGGGGACAGGGCTTCTACATTTTTATAGGATATTCCAGGTGATGCTGCCAGATTTGAGATCGACTGCCTTATTTGATCTTGATAGCAGCTTACAAGTAGGTCATTTCCTATGGAGAAAAGCATTTGTTTGTGCTCAAGTTTGCTTACTGAGTCCCCTGTCTTCCTCTCTTAGTTTCTCTCCGCACCCCTCCCACACCCCAACACAGGTGCATTTTGAGAGAAATGCCCCTACTGCCTATCATTTTGGCCAAAAACTGTTAAGGGTTGACTGATGATGTTCAGAAGTGTTGAGGGTACTCATTTGGAGAGCTGTTTGGTAATATCAGTGAGAATTAGAACTGTTTATACCCTTATCCTATCAGTTTCGATTTTAGAGATTTCTGCTATGGAGCCATTGTTTTGGGGGGTTTGAGGGAATTTTTTTTGTTTTGATCCATGTTGACATATTATTTTTAATAAACATTGTAAGTCTTGTTAGAGTTGTTTTTATTATTTTTAAAACCTGTAAGATGTCTCACAATTAGAATGCATCCTTTTCTAGCCCAGAAGACCGAGGGATTCTCTTAAGAGTAATCGGGCTTTTTTTTTTTTTCTGTCTTTAAATCCTCACATGAGGACATGCTTAGAAGAAGGGGGGAGAGAGAGAGAGATAGAAAAAGAAAGACAGAGAGACATCGATGTGAAAGAGAAACATTGATTGGTTGCCTGTATGTGCCCTGACTAGGAATCAAACCTTCAACCCCAAGTATGTTCCCTGACCAGGAATTGAACTGGCAACCTTTTGGTGCGTGGGACGACGCTCAACCAACTGAGCCACTGTGGCTGTGCAGTAATCAGGCTTTTGAGGATGCTAAAGTATTCAGAACCCAGATATTTATACTCTACTTCAGTTCATAATTTTAAAGGATAGAAAAATAGGATTATTGATTAAAAGCAGCTTAGTACTCATGGCTAGAAGCTACAGTTTGGTTAATAGTCTTTCATAAAAGGCTGAGAACTGTGCCTGGCATCTTCCATTAACTGTCTACCTCAGTTTTCTCTTCAGAAACCTTGTTCTTAACCCTTTCACTGGAAAGTCACACATCATGTTCTTTATTGCCTTCTTGGATGAAAAATGTAGTTTTTGTTTGCTTGTTTCCCTTTATGGCTATATATTGCTGTATGTACCAGTGCTAGATATAACAAATCGGCAATCCCCACATGGAAGAGCAAATGAAAGTGTATTGTGTGTATTGTAAGCTGTTTTAAAATAATCTTAGGTTTGGGGTAGTGACAGAAAATTTAAGTAAAAGAAGCCAACTGACTGGGAGAATAGTATGTAAAAGGATTGCAGAAGGAACTTGAGTGTTCTGCTTATGCACGATACAGTATTGCCTCTGTTTCCTGTCCACATTTCCTCATGCACTCTTCTGCCTTTCTTTTCTGTTAGCTTCCCTCTTCTTCAACGTGGGGCCAGCAGTCCAATACAACAGCGTGTCAGTCCCAGGCCACGTTGTCATTGGCTGAAATCCAAAAACTGGAAGAGGAACGAGAACGGCAGCTTCGGGAAGAGGTAAATTTCAAAAGTAAATGTGGTCCAGTCCAACAGTGTTCCAGAATAGGTAGTGTGCATTCTGGGTTAGTGGTTAGTAAAGGTAATTATTGTTGTCAGATTGCTGTGTGTCTGAATTGCATGTTATTATTAAACTTCTTAGCTTACAATTTGGTCGTTCTAGAAAATAAGAAGGATCTTACCAGGAGTAACATTAAGATTGGATAACATAAATATCCAGTTATTTTAAATATTTTAATGTAGCTCTTGAGAGAATAGCTCATAGTGTTTCAGAATTGTGGGTGAGTTTTATGCTGATATCTGTTTGTAAACTTGATTTTTAGAATCCAGAATACATTTTTCTGTAAGGGTGTTGGGTTTTCTGACTAGCCTAGAAAACCGTAAAATATGCCAAGATGAAAAATTAAGTCTCTGCTTATAAGTCTGTTTCTTGTAGTAGTTGTAAGTTGATATCTTTAGGATAGGAAAGATACAAAAGAGTGAAAGGAAAAATGGGAGGGGGAGGAAGAATACAGTTCTTGATGTAAGAGAAAATGAATAAGTAAAATGGTTTGGTTCAGTATACCATATATCCATCCCTCCATCCCTTCCATATTTACTGAATATCTACTTGGTTATAGTTACAGTCTGGGAATACAGCTGAATCTAAAACAAAGTTCTCTGCTTTTATAAAGCTTACCCTCTAGTTGAGGGGAGATGACAATAAAAGTTGTTAGTGGCAGTGATTGGTTGTCTAGTTTTAGCTAGTGCAATATGGGAAGGCCTCTGAAAAGGTCTTGAAGAAAGTGCATGTGTGGATATTGTTGGAGGCAGAGCAGTCAATTTGTTACAGTGCAAGTTGTCGTTTTGGACCTGGGTGGTGCTGTTCACTGATGGTTATGGGTGCCCAAAGAGAAGTAGGAGTTGTCTGTACATGATCGCCATGTAGTGTGCTCAGCCTCATCAAATGGGTTAGAATATTTCATCTTTAAAATTCTCTAATTTCCCACCCTCTTCAAAAAGAGAAAGGCTGAACTTACCCCAAATCATATCTTTTTTATTTATTTATTTTCCCCCTCACCCGAGGATATTTTTCTATTTATCATCAGATAAAGAGGGAGGGAGGGAGGGAGGGAGAGAGAGAGAGAGAGAGAGAGAGAGAGAGAGACATCGACTGGCTGCCTCCTGCATGACCCTGACCAGGGCCAGGGATGAACCGCAACTGAGGTACGTGCCCTTGACCGGAATCGAACCCATGACTCATTGGTCCACGGGCCGACACTCTAACCACTGAGCAAAACCGGCCAGCGCTCATTTCTTTTTAAAACTTAACAAATGGATGCATAGCAGCGTGTGTCATCTTCTTTCAAAGCTAGAAATTATTCCATGATTTTGGTTTCTGCTGAATGAAAAATAGTAATAGTAGTCATCAGAGTTAGAATCACAGGTCTTGAATGAAAAATAATAGTCGTCGTCAGGGTTAGTTTCATAGGTCTTATTCATCTTTTTGTCTGTCAGACGTTAATGATTGCCTCATTTGTATTTTCATTTGATTAATTTTCTTTGAACCATTAAGTCTTCATACATTCTTTAAAAGGTATGAAATGCACCCTGGCCGGTTTGGCTCAGTGGTTAGAGTGTCGGCCTGCGGTCCAGAGAGACCCGGGTTCGGTTCCCGCTAGGGGCACGTGTCTTGGTTGCAGTTTGTCCCCGGCCCTGGTTGGTCGTGCGGGAGGCAGCCACTCGATGTGTCACTTTCACGTCGATGTTTCTCTCTCTCTCTCTCTCTCTCTCTCTCTCTCTCTCTCTCTCTCTCTCTCTCTCTCCCCGTCCCACTCTGTCTGAGCAACAACAACAAAAAAAGGAAAAATGTCCTCGGGTGAGGATTAAAAAAAAAAAAGGTGTGAAACGCCATTCAATAGCTATTTCTCACGTAGGGAGACCCAAGATAATTTTATTTCATTCTTTCCTGGGAAGTAGCCTTTCCAGGACCCTCTAACCTGTTCACATCTGGACACTCATGGCTTGCTACACAGCTGTTCCCCTCCCTCCCTCCCTTCCTTCCTTCCTTACTTCCTTCCTCCCTCCCTCCCTCCCTACCTCTCTACCTCCCTCCCTCCCTTCTTTCTTTTATTGATTTTAGAGAGAGAGGAAGGGAAAGGGAGAGAGAGAGAAACATCAATGTGAGAAACATAGATCAGCTGCCTCCTACACACACCCTAACCAGGGATCGAGAGTGCATCCCGGGCATGTGTACCCTGACCAGGAATTGAACTGGCGACCTTTTGGTGCACAGGACGATTGATGCTCAACCAAGTGAGCCACACTGGCCAGTGCTGTTCTGTTTTTCTTGAGTTCTTATCAGTTGCATGTTGGTCTCCTGGACTGATTTTGATTTTCTCATATTTTCTGTCCTGTTTTTCACCTCTCTCTTTTTATCTGCTTTTGATGGGGCATTTCCTGTGTCTTATCTTTCAGTCCTCCTGTTGAACTCTTTTTTTTTTTTTTAAATCCTCACCTGAGAATACTTTTCAACTGATTTTCCTTAGATAGATTGGGAGAGAGGGAGAGAGAGAGAGAGAGAAACATCGATGTGAGAGAGACCCATTGATTGGTTGCTTCCCTCATGACCCCGAGGCCAGGGATTGAACCCGCAACCAAAGTATGTGCCCTTGACCAGGAATTGAACCTGGGACTCTTTGGTCCTTGGGCTGGCGCTCTACCTGCTGAGCCAAACTAGCCAGGGCCTCCTGTTGAACTTTTAATGTATTCTATCTTATTTAAAATTTTTCTGAGTCCTTATTTTTCGGTTTCTTTTTACAGCCTCTTATTTTTGTTTCATTGAATGCACCGTCTTACCTCTCTAAGAATATCATTTACTGATAACAGCTTTAAAAACATTTTTTTTTCTTTGATTTTAGAGAGGAAGGGAGAGGGAGAGAGAAACATCGATGAGAGAGAACATTGATTTCCGCCTCCTGCATGCCCCCCACTGGGGACTCGGCCCACAACCTGGGCACATGCCCTGACCGAGAATCGAACCGGCGACCTCTTGGTGCATGGGTCAACGTTCAACCAGTGAGCCACACCAGCCGGGCGATAACAGCTTTTTTAAAAGCTAGCTTCTATTTTCCCCTGTCTTGTTTCTGTTTCCACTGAATTTTTAAAAATTTGGTTGGTTTTGTCTTTGACTTTCACTTTAGAAGCTTATGTCAAATGTGTGTTGATCTTTGGCTATTTGTTCATATTTAGGAATAAAGCACTAAAAATCTGGTTGGAGGTAATGGTTGTACAACACCTTGGTGGGCTTTGCTATAGTGGTCTCTGGTTAGGCTGTTCTGTTGCGGGAGTCCCCCATCTGTTGGTATTAATAGATGTATTCTTTTCTTGGGTCAGCGTCCCCATAGAATAATCCATCTATTCTGACTCAGCTTCTTTAAAAGGGGAAAGTTTCAGTTTTCTTCTGGAGAGAGGGAGAGCTAGCTGCCCAGTTGTATCCGGTGGGGGAGGCAGTCTGGAATCTCACCACTGCTTTTTATAGACCTTCAACCAGTCTTCCTCTGTTTGAGATAACCACACCTCTCTCCCAAGCTTTCTGTATGAATTGACCGTTTCTGAGCTTCCTTTACTTCAGTTTAACTTACTGGGTCTGTTACATTGGCTGTCATTGTTGATCTGCTTTCCAGCTTTTTAATTTATTCAGTCCTCTTTGTCTTTATGGGTTTGTGCTTTTCAAAAATAATTTTATTTTCTGTCATTTTGGTAGGGCTTTAGGAAGTAAACATGTATTTATTTCATTGCTCTGCTTAACCAGAAGCCCTATGTTATTTATAAGGCGTAATTCTGCATTTGATCTTATTTCCTCTTAGTAGCTTTGGCGGTCTATGTCTTTATTTGCAGCAAAAGAGTTAATAACCCTGTCAGGTGTTTAATTTGGTATAGCTACTATACATTTGCCTTCGTTTAGTATGCTGGACATTTGTGACTATTATTTTGGAAACTGGAATCCTCAGCTAGCTTCAATTTTTGTGTAACAGCAAAGGCGCCAGCAGAGGGAGTTGATGAAAGCTCTCCAGCAGCAGCAGCAGCAGCAGCAGCAAAAACTCTCAGGTTGGGGGAATGTCAGCAAACCCGCAGGTACAGCAAAGTCGCTTCTGGAGATACAGCAGGAAGAAGCCAGGCAAATGCAGAAGCAGCAGCAGCAGCAGCAGCAGCAGCAGCACCAGCAACCAAACAGAGCCCGGAATAATACGGTGGGTTCGTTTTCCTAAGCAGTCATGCTGTGGATGGGTGTTACAAGTTTATCTTTTCTGACTTTTGTGGACTCTCTTTTTATCTTTTTATATTGTTAACTATAATCATTTGTCTCTTTTTCTTTAACAGCATTCCAACCTGCACACCAGCATTGGGAATTCTGTTTGGGGCTCTATAAATACTGGTCCCCCTAACCAGTGGGCATCTGACCTAGTCAGTAGTATCTGGAGTAATGCTGACACTAAAAACTCCAACATGGGATTCTGGGATGATGCAGTGAAAGAGGTGGGACCTAGGAATTCAACAAATAAAAATAAAAACAACGTCAGTCTCAGGTAGGGCTCAAAATGATCAAATCTATGTTTCTTGGTGGGTTGGGGGAAGGGGTGTGTGGGGGTTGGGATGTTGGGTGGGAGGGAAGGGTAGTTATTTAGTTTCTGCTTATTTTCATCTGTGTCTAAGCACACGAGGTCATAGTTTGGTGATTGGTTTCTTCCCCCTGGAAACGCATCTGTATTATCACTAGGGGCTCCTTCTACTGCTGGGCACTTAAAGGTCCATTGCCTGTCAATGGACTAGTAATATTAACAAATATTAGGAATAGTATATTTTTGTTGTTGAACATTTCTGCAAGATATTCTCTAGATGTTAACATTTTTCCTAAATTTATATTTTTAAGTTACTTATACTAAAATCAGTATGATAAACACTTCTGTAATGGCCTTAAATGTGTTTATTTTTATGATGTTAGTTATCTTTCACCTTCGTCTTTCTTTCCTCAATATACAGTGAATGAATGAACATGGGTTTTAGTGTTAAGTACATGAACTGAAATACCAGCACTACCACTTATTAGCTGTGTGACCTTGGGCAAGAGGGAACCTCTTTGAGCCTCAGTTCCCTCATCTGTAAAATGAAGATAATAAGAACAACTTCATGGGTGTAGCTGTAAAGATTCAATGAATACATGTGAAGTAGTTAGTAAGGTGCCTGGCCCATAGCAGCTACTTAATAAATGGTAGTGTTGTCAGATTATTTCTTCTTCATTGAGGGCCTAATATATTATGAATAGTATGCCAAATATCTACCAGTTTATAGAGCACTGTGCTTTAGGCCTTTGTGTGCAATATCTTTATTCCCTATGATAACCCAAAGATTAGACCCATTTTACAGATGAGAAAACTGAGGCTTAGCAAAATTTAAAACCATAATAAAGCACATATAGGAAGAATTAATAATTTCTCTGAAAAGAAGCCCTATATTGACAAACTAGTATTTGTTGAGGCTAGATTTTAAGGTGGTATTGAGTAACTCCTTCCTCACCCCAAATCCAAATATTTGAATTTTTGGAGCCAAGCATTGGATTATTGGACAGCCATCCAGTGTTGCCAAGACATTATTTATGGTGTTGTAGTATAATCGTATAGTAACAGTTTCTGGGAATATAATATCGCCCTATTGTTTTGCTTTAGTAAATCTGTAGGTGTGTCTAACCGGCAGAATAAGAAAGTAGAAGAAGAAGAAAAGTTGCTGAAGCTCTTTCAGGGAGTAAATAAAGCCCAAGATGGATTTACCCAGTGGTGTGAACAGATGCTTCATGCCCTTAATACGGCAAATAACTTGGATGGTAAGAATTGGGGAGGGAAACCCAGCATGTGGGATGGCAGAGCAGGACCCACAAAGAGGTAGGCAAACTGGAATGATCTAATGGAGGTCAAGTCCTGCACCTACAGTAAGAACTTGGCTCTTTAATCCTATTATATACTATTACTTGTGACAGAAGTCCTGTAATACTGTGGCAAATAGGTTATCAGAGGTTGCCAAAAAGTGAATGCTGTATCAGGATGTCTTATGATGTGTAGGGCAGAGGCTATGGTTCCATACTGCTCATTTTAGGAGGGACATTGCCAGCTGGGCCAAGTCTGAAGGAAGGTAACTGTTGTGGTGGGGACAAAGGTCAGTCTGGGCAAGAGAAGGTTGAGGTGATATGTGAGCTCCTCTCTTCCTGCCTTTGGGGACGGGGTGGGAATTGTGTGACAGAGTACGTAGACTTAATTTTGTATAGCATAAAACTAGGACCAGTATGTGAATGTGAAGAAAACTTGCTAATTGTTAGCTGTTTACAAAGAGAATTTTCTGCCTTAGGTAGAAGTGAACCCCTCCTTCACTCCCAAATGTTTGAACAGAAACTGCTCAGCTTGGTGTGGGCGATTCCCATAGAACCAGTCCACCTCTGATGTCTTGTCTAAAACCAAGGATCTTTAAAAACATAGCGTTTAAAGGGACTGAACGGTTCTTTGCAACATTGTAATAATACCTAATATTCTAAAAGAGCCAGAGAAAACAACAGTAAATAATAGTAATGGCTACCATCTATTAAGCACCTACCATGTGCTAGGCACTTTCTTGGGGATTAATGTACATTAATCCCAGTTATTTCATCTTTGCAGCAATTTTATAAGCTATCTTTACAATGTAGATGGTATCTCCCATTTTATAAATTAGGAAACGGAGGCTCAGAATGGTTAAGTAACTCATCAAGGTCACACAGCCAGCAAATTCCCGAGTCAGGTTTTAAACCCATGTCTGTCTAACTCTGACACTTGTGCTTTTCTCCTACACCACACTGCTTGGTTTCTCTCTAAACGTATGACATCTCAGTGATGTGAAAGGAGGGTACGGCTGTATCTTTAGTATCTGTCGTGGTGCCTGACACACATCATAGCACTAATAAGTATTGTTTGAATTTAAAAAAGAGAACACCCAGATGACTTCCGTCTTAAGCAAGCAGTTGTTTCAGTCATATAACATTTAGTGAAACTGAGCATGTGTGATATGTCTTTGTCTGACTCTAGTCTATTTCTGATAATTTGAGGTATTGTAATGATAGTGGTTTTTTTCTTATTTCGAAAGTAGATTAAAGAATATTTAACAATAGCTACGTACCTTTTAAGTTTCTGTCATCATTGTCTTTGTTGGGTGTGACAATATATTGAAAACAAACTGATTTTTTGTACATGATATTTCATTATTACTCTTTACATCTTCTCCCCTCTCATATTGCAGTTCCCACATTTGTTTCTTTCCTGAAAGAAGTAGAATCTCCTTATGAAGTCCATGATTATATTAGGGCCTATTTAGGAGATACCTCTGAGGCCAAGGAGTTTGCCAAGCAGTTTCTTGAACGCCGTGCCAAACAGAAAGCCAGCCAGCGGCAGCAGCAGCAGCAGCAGCAGCAGGTACGAGGGGCAGTGAGTGCAGCCCTGTGTGTGAGCATTTGTTCATACCTTGAAACACTGAGCAGCCAGAGAGATGAGAAGTAGAACAAAGATACCATTTTTGTACATCAAATGACCAAAGCTTTTAAAAATGTGGTAGACATGATATTTTTAAATTACATATCCAGAGACCTTGGTGAATTTTTCAAATAGCAAATATAACCATTCATTCTCTATTAGACACACCACCAGCCCCATTGTTCTTGGTCATATACGTGCCTCAGTCAAATTGCAAATTCCAACTTGTCACAGACCCATAAATTTGGTTTTGAACAGTTACAACCTACAAATGTTAACTCTGCAGTGCTCAGGATCCACTTTACCTGGTACCGACAATTTCCTACATTTTTGATGGACATGTTAAAAGTACAATCAGTTCTCGATATTCATGGTAGTTGTGTTCTGTAAAGTTTCTGCCAGCACTGAATTAGTGAATACTGAATATTCCCTAGGGGAAATAGAGGGTTAGCTTTCTACGAACCTCTGGTCACAACTTTTTTGTCAGCTGATCAGTGTGTAACCTTGTTTTTCTGTTTCATGATGCTTTATTTAATGTACAGGGGTGGGCAAAAGTAGGTTTACAGTTCTGAGTATGCGAAATAGTTTATTCTTCTTTTATTATTATTATTATTATATTATTTGCACAATTGTAAACCTACTTTTCCCCACCCCTGTACTGTTTATTCCTTTAAGGTTGAACTCACAGCACAGCACTCTGACTCAGGCCTGAATGAAGCTTAACTCACACATACTCTTTCCACAAGGCACGTTGCAGCCTCCTTCTGCTTAGGAACACTGCAGCACTTAACACTTAGGGGCTATTTTAAACAATGAAATCACCAACAAAAAGGACAAAGATGTCGAAATCATGACACTAAATAGGCTGTAAAAGACGGTTGTTTACAGACAAGAAGTCCGAGTGGTGCTCTGATCTGCCTCAGCTGGGAACGGGTGCCTGGAGCTGCTCGGACTTTTTGCTGCTCTGCATGTTGCATGTCCAGAACGAGCACACGAGCATTGCTAGAATCTATTTGGGTTACAAATAAATTACAGTGAGTGCAGTGGTCCCCCCTTCTCCACAGGGGGTATGTTGTAGGTCCCCCAGTGGATGCCTGAAACTGGCTAGTACTGAACTGTATATACTATGTTTTTCCTGTACATACATACATGTGATGAAGTTTAATTTAGAAAGTAGGCACAGTAAGAGATTAACAACAGTAATAAAATAGAACAATTATAACAATATACTGTGATAAAAAGTTATATGGACATGGTGTCTCTGGCTCTGTGATCACAGATCCGATAACCGAGGCAGCTACTAAATGACTAATGGGCGGGTAGTATGTACACAGCATGGTGACGCTGGACAAAGGGGTCATTCGTGTCCAGGGCAGCATTGAGTGGGGTGGCTACTCAGAACAGCGCACAGTTTAAAACTTATGAATTGTTTATTTCTGGAATTTTCCATTTCATATTTTTGGACTGTGGTTGACTGCGGAAACCATGGAAAACAAAGCTGTGGATCAGAGCGAACTATTGTAGTGAATTTATAAATATGGAATCCATGAATAACGAGGATTGGTTGTACAAGTTTTTTGAAAGACGAATTGGCAAAGCACAGGGAGAGGCTCAAGAATATTCATATCCTTTAATCACATAATTCTACTAGAGATAATGTTTGTTTTATAGGTCACTTCTGGGGACATGTAAGACACAGTGAATTATAGGGCATTTAAAATCCATTTGGGTAGATGGGCTAACAGGGATCAACTGAAGGAAAGTGAAAGATGTAAACATGAATAGCACTAGGAAGAATATTTTGAAGAATCAAAAGAGAGACATCATATAGCCATCCAGAGGTAGGAAGGTGAAGGACCAGGGCGCACACGTGGCCAGGCTCATCCTTCCACAATGCTTTCTCCACCTGCCCTGCCTTCAGCTAGCTCATTGAATCTTGATCCCAGTTTGAAATAAATTGCTCCAATAAGAGCAAAAAGTAACTGTGAACACCCAGTAGACCATTTCATAGTTGAACCAGTTGGTAGAAAGTGTATGGATAATGTTTTAAGACCAGATCGCTTCTGGGATTGCCGATAGGAATAAAGTGCATGACGTTAACTTTGTTTGGTAAATGGTGCCAGCTGATCTGCATCCTGTTCTCTGTCCTGGGGCCCAGAGAACAAAGGACCTTCTGCTTTGGGGAGGTGAGGGGTGTAAATTGCCATAGTGCAGAGGTCTGTTGGTGATTCCATTTGCTGTATATTGAACTTCCTAGTGGATGATGGTACAGACGCTGTGTAGACCTGAGAGGTTTTGGCCGCTGTGCTGTCATAGCAGGGTGACACCAAGACAGGCTTTGTGGAGGCATAGCGCTTACATGGGATGTTGGAATCTAAATGAAGGAGAAGGGTGGCTCAGTGGACTGCTCTGGGTTCATTAGTACCAGAATCCGTGGTAGGCTTTCTGTTTGCAACTCATAGTTGACAAGGTGACAGCAGACACCATTTTCTTAGGGTGGGCCAAGCCTCCATGCACTGAGTAACCTCACTTGTGCCATCTTGTTTCACAGGACTCTGTGTGGGGGATGAACCACAGTGCGCTCCATTCAGTGTTTCAGACCAATCAAAGCAACAATCAACAATCCAATTTTGAGGCTGTACAGAGTGGCAAGAAGAAGAAAAAACAGAAGATGGTCCGAGCAGATCCCAGTTTATTAGGTGAGCGCAGGCCTGAAGTCTCAGCTGGGTGTTGGGGGGATGCAGGTTATGGCTGTTTATGGGAGCCCCACGGTGGAACGTTTTTCATGAAGGGAAATAATTCTTAGACGAAATTAATTTTTTTAACCAGTTCAAAATAAGTAGTATTTACTGGGCATCTCGATGCAGGAGCCGTGCCTTGTGCGCTGTAGGGGTACATTGTTTGGTGCTTCACACTTTAAAGCCTGTTTCATATTCAATATGAATTTCCCTAAAAGGCCTTTCAGTTTAGTTGGAAATAATGCTAATGGAGAACAGTAAAAGTTATTTACAAACTTAAATGCTGATTTGTGTGGAAACTGAACATAAATCCAATCAGGTATTCAGAGAAAAGAAACCAGTGTTTGTTGATCTCCAATGTGTATGTCATGTGATTCTCAGAATGACTGCTTTATGAGGTGATGTTCCAGGTTTACCGATGAGTAAACCCCAGCCTGGAGGGTTCAGAACATTTCCCACAGTCACCCAGCTGTCAGCACTGGGGCTGGGATTGCAGAGCAGGCCTGTTTTCTTTCCACTCTTCTGTGTTACCAGCCGCTGTTCTTGTCTACATTGAGGACCAGTGTCTTCACACAAGGCAGCTTCATGGAAAAGGTGACACCTGAATTGGGGTTTGAAAGACTGGCAGGCAGGATGGGGAATGGTGTTTCTGGATTAATAAACAGCATAGGCAAAGCTGATGGGCTGCCTGTGTTCCTTAAATTGGCCTAACAACCTACATACGATGATAAAATTAAAATTATTCTCCATTTATGAATGTAAAACAGGCTATTATAAAACCATGCTGTCCAGAATAGAATGATTTATGGATGTTGGCCCCATTAGGAGGCTACAGTATAGACCAGGTGAAAGATGCTGGTGGCCTGGAATAGGGTTTTGGCATTGGAGGTGGAGAGGAGTTCAATGGATTTGAGGGATTTGGGGGAAAGAATTGGCTGGATAAGGAGACTGGAAGGTTTGGGCAGCAGGAAGGATAGTGTTGGCTTTTGCTAAAATGATAAGCACTGCAAAGTGGAGTGAGCAGCAGGGGAGACGCAAGGGTCTTAGATGCTGGTTGAGGTGAGTGGAGTGGCTGTGAGACCTCAGTGGAGAGACCCACATGAAAGAGCTGATAGCACAACGAGAGGGAGGTTACAGCCCCACTCTGCCCTGGGTACAATCCCTACTTTCCTCCAAGGTTCCTACCCTAGAGAACACAAATGCCAGTAACAAAACCTCAACTTTGAGTAGTGTCCTTTGGAGCTGGTACCTGAATGCTGGCTCTGGGAACATGGCGAACTGGTGACGTTCTCTTTCTTTCTGCCTGTCTTGAAAGTTTATGTAAATGAGGGATGGAATAGTCCAAAATTTTATCTAGTTTTGACAGAAATAGGTGAATATAGATTTAAAAGTGTGGTTGTGGGTTCTAGCTAAGAACCTCTTGCTACTTAGCTGTGGCACTGAGTGGCTGGGCTGTCAGGGAGAAGATTCCTTTGAAAATGAGGTGAAGCTCTTTGGATTAATATTTGATCTGACCCCATCTCCTATTACCGACATAAGACAGAAAGGGGCGTAAAATCTCTCTAGGGGAATGAGAGGTCATTTCAGGAGTAGAGTTTTTAGGACTCTGTATTTTAAAGGGGAAGAAAAAACAAAGTATTGAGGAAACTCATTTGGGTAATCTCTTGGACCATTTTATGAAAATTTCTGTTCAACTGAACCTCCTGGAAATTCTTTTGATAATTACTGATTTCTGCTCTTTACCTACTTACTTTCATATATTATTACTTTTAGTTTATATGTGCCTTATTGATTTACAGATTAAGAAAATTAGTAAGTATCTGTCAGTTACAAGTTCCCCATGCACAGAGTAGGAAACAGATTTTAATTTGATCCAAAAGTATCCATTAAAAAGTAGTCATTGGGCATACCCATAGACCTTGCCTGACTCTGCTCGTGGCCAGGCAGTGGGGACAGTGTATGCAAGAGTAATTTGGAGTTTGTGTCAGCTCTAGCCAGCTTATTTGGTGGCTGAATAAGTTGTATTACTTCAACATTAAAAAAAAGAATCATTGATCAAAAGAGAACTATTCTTCTAAAATAAACCATCAGTCTCATTTTAGTCTCTTCCATTGTATTCACGTCTTCCTCTAGATTCTAGAGCTACCAGGTGTCATTGTGAACCAGCATCCTGTACTTGGATATGACAAATACAGTTGACCCTTGAACAACACAGGTTAGGGACGTAGACCTCCTGCACAGTCACAAGTCCGCGTATAACTTTTGACTCCCCCAAAACTTAGTCGTCCCTCGCTATCTGTGGGGGATTGGTTCCAGGACTGGTGCGGATACCAAAATCCGAGGATGTTCAAGTTCCTCATATAAAATGGCATAGAACAGTGCATAGTTGGCCCTCTGCATCCACTGATTTCCAATTGCTGGTCAAGAATACTGTTTTCCATCTGAGTTGGCTGAATTCATAGATGCGAAACTCTGGGATGTGAAGGGCCGACTACATATTTATTGAAAAAAATCTGCCTATAAGTGGTTGTTTAGGGTCAGCTGTATACACACACAGTCACTCTCCTTATAAGGTCAGGCTCTCAAACCATAAAGAAATTGTGCAAACAAGAGATGACCTGTTCTGAACCTAAGAGAATGTGGTCTTTAGAGCTAGGCATCCTGGGCTTAAGTCCTCGTTCATATTGCCTTGGGTTTCATGGTGTCCCAGAGCCTTCCTTTCTATCAATAGGGAAAAGTGCCCACCTTGCTGGGTATTTTTTTTTTTTTTTTATCCTCACTCAAGGACATTTTTGCATTTATCTTCAGACAGAGAGGGAGGAAGAGAGAGAGAGAAACATCGATGTGAGAGAGAGACATCGACTGGTTGCCACCCACACAACCCCAACCGGGGCTGGGAACAAACTGCAACCCAGGTACGTGCCCTTAGCGGGAACCAAACCCGGGTTTCTCTGGTCCGCAGGCCAATGCTCTAACCGCTGAGCCAAACCGGCCAGGGCCCTTGCTGGTTTTTTATGACAGGTAAATGAGACCATGTCTGTGAAAACCTCGTAATCAGCATATTATAGCAATGGATAGATAACTTTTTGGCCCCAGGCTACTTCTCCCTTCCTGTCTTTTTGTGATTAAAAATAATTTAGTTTGTGTTTTTATTACATTTCCACTTTTATTGCTTGTAGTTCGTTATTGTTTTTATCACATTGCATCTGTTCTTGAGATATATGTGAAGTCAAAGAAAAACCTGCTTCAAAATAGAGTAATGGCTCATTTCAGAGACTTGCTCAGTGTTTAGGTTTTTTTACTTGCCTAATTAAACCGTTATTTTAAAATACGAACACTAAGCCTTTCATTATTTTTAAGGGAAAAAAGTCTTGCGGGCTGTGGGAACACAGTGGATGGGTAGAACTCAGGTTGGGGTTGGAGTCCTCACCTCCCAGTGTCAGGCCTGTAAGCAGCCTGTGCCGCAGCTTCCCTGGTTAATAAATAGACATGTTTGTGTTTTCAAATCATGATATTTTTGAGTCAAGAATGTAATATAATTAAGCTGTTTTTATTATGTAAAGCATTTTTGGTTTATTATTGGTACATTTAAAATGTGTATTTGTTTGAAAACTTGAACATGAGGAACAGAAAGGAGGGGGCAGAAAACTCAATATTAACAGAACTGCTTTTAGACTAGAGAGCATTGCTTGTTTACTTTGTGATATTCAAATAGCAGCTGAAACAGTTTGGGATTTCATTTAGGGTGGATGAACGAAAAGCTTTTTAGGAGTTACTCCTTCCAAAGAGGCCCTGTGAATAATTCTTTTTATCCATCTCTGATTCTAGAGTTTATGGGAAATTACATGCCTGTGACTGGTGGCATCAGATTTTCAAATGTCAGCAGTGTTTGTGAGGACTGCTGGTTGCCTCCAGTGCAGTGCTGCTGTTCTAATCTGGATTCCGTTTTGGTTGATCAGTACTGCTAACTGAAATCCTTTTCTCTGCAGGCCTACTTACAATAGATTGAGTTGAATAAAGTACTCGATATAAAGGCTCTAGGGATCCTGTCAGTGGGTCTTTCCTGAAGCCTCCTACCTCCAAACAGCAAAAGCTCTTGGCCAGAATTTGATAGAGGTTGTGAAGTAAGGGGGGTGGTTTTCCCAGTAGTGCGTGAGGCTGAAGTAGTATTACTGTCACTCAGATTGTGTTATTCCTGCCCCCTGCCCCGATTTCTTTTAAGGTACATCTGGATGAATTTCCCCTCCCACCTTGAGGATCAGCCTGGCCTGGCCTGAACACATACTTTTATCCCAGTGGTTTGCAATTCTATTTAAGCAGTGATGCTGGGGTTTTTTGTTTTTGTTTTTGTTTTTCTCTCCATAGTTAAATTATATCAGAACCCTCAGAACTAAAACAAAAAAATCTCTCATTTGAAGAGCAGAAAAAAAACCCCACTACTCTGGCCTTTATCCTTCTTTCTTCTCCTTCCCTTGACTATCCCATCTCTGTGGTGTGCTCAAAAACAAGAGACTTACATTCCAGCCCACTCCCCGGAATTGTAGCCCATTGCCTTTGAGACGCATAGTTGTCTGGGTGTGGTCACTCATTGCCAATTTTTTCCTGCAGGGTTTTCAGTCAATGCCTCATCGGAGCGACTCAATATGGGTGAAATCGAGACTTTGGATGACTACTGAGCACCTGCCAGTGGACTGGCCTTCCCTCTCCTCTCTGCTGACCATGGATTCTCCACCTTTGGACACATCACTTACTCACCTTTTACTCTAATCACTCTGCAACAAATCACAGAACCCATCATCTCAGGCTTTTTCTTCTAGCCCTTGTGTCCAAGATCCTTTAAACTGTTTCTGTTGGTGAGCATCTCAGACTGTAGATAAGTGGACTGGACCCTGTGTCTCGGGGGTGGCAGTTGGGATTTCTCTCCAACAAGGCTGATTTTGGCAGCACGTGTTTACTGTGCCGTGATTTCATCTACTGTTCCCAGAAAGTGTGTTGGGATCTGCCAATAGCAATTTACTTTCTCTTGTCACTTTTTTTCTTTTGTTTTTCTTCTTTTTCTTCATTTTATCCCCCCAACAAGGGCAAGGGGTCTAACTGGTGCAATCATGAAGAGAGTTAATGGTAACAGACATTGGCCAGCTACAAAACGCCCATGGACCATGACTGAGTGTCCGACAGAGACAGTCAGCGCTCTGCAGTCTGAAGGTCGCATTGCTAACTTTGGGATTGCATCAAAGAGGCCCTGAGTCGGGTGCAGTTTAGATTGGATTGGTTTGATGTTGCACACCCCTCGCCTCTTCTTTCTGAGCATCCTTTCGGAGAAAGGATTCCTGTTTTCTTCATTAGATAGTGACTTCCAAGCAAGCTGACTTCTCCCCTGGCGTACTCCAACCTGATTGGACAGAGGAGAGCCTGTGGCCTGGGAGAGGGACTTACTCTTCATTTTTCTTTCTTACAAAAACTGATTTTCCCATAAATATTTTTACTTCAGAGGACTAGGACCAGTTTGTTTTTGGGCCTTTCTGCTGAAAATTTGTCTCGTTTAAGAGGCAGCTAGGATCTTTACCATATGTATGAATTTGTATAATTTCATTTTGAATAGGGATAAACTTTTGCATCAGATAAAAGCCCGGAGTTTCATCTGGTTCCTCAGAGCATTGTGTGTGTGTCTTGCTGTGGCCCCGAAAAGGTTTTGTGTAAAGATTCTGGAATGGCAAGTTACTTGCCTTTTCTGAAAAGAGAACATACAAACCCTGACCATCTTTCAGACCTTCATCCGTGGAAACCACTATACAGGAGAATGCAGTGGGATGGAGGGGATGGGAGAGAACGGGGAGAAGCCTGGTGCTGGTTTCTGGTCGTGGCCTCCTCATACCTCTTCCCTTCCAATATAAATGTATTCAAGCCCTATTTATAAACAAATACTCTTCCTGCCTCCACCAGCCCCCACAGAACATCACCTGGACTTGCCAGTCACACTTATGTCTGGAGCCCTTGGACCGTCCATCCCTGTGCAAGAAGTGCTGTTTGGTGGCTCCTGGTAGAGCACCTTTTCTTTCTGTCGTCACTGCCTGAAGAGGCTGGAGTTGCTCTGAGAGCAGTTTGGTTTTGGATGATTATATTTGGTTTCTATTTTTATTCTTTTGGATCACCATTCTCCCTATCCCTTCTTGCCTCCCTCCCTCCTAAACATGTACAGTAACTATACAGAGACTGCTATAAACTTGTATATAGTTTTGGATCAAATAGCATGAGGAGATGGGGACCATTTAAAATTGGGACTCCTGCTCTCCTTTGCTTTGTAAATTCAAAAGTGGGGGGTGGGGAAGAGGAATAGTTAAAATGTTTACAAAACTTTAAGCTCCCTCGGAACTTTTGCCAGTGTGGAGGAAAATAAAAAAGAACTTAAATAAAACCTGGTGGTGGTCTGTCTGAGCGCACCTCTTGTACTCGCCTTGTCGAGGCTGCGCTTTGCACGAAACCGTTCTCTCGATACCGTGGAGAAGCTCCCAGCACGTGAGCACCCAGGATGTGGAGGCAGCGGCGCGTTCTCTGCCAGGCTCCGAAACGCTGGCTGGTTCTTGACTTGAAATGTAGAGGTCAAGAAAACATGGGTAAGTTTGACCAAATGGCCCTCCTGTGTCCCTTTCTGCTGACCTGTGGATGTCTGCTCCCTCACACCAGACACACCTCCCAGAATGCACTCCTCGACCCTGCCCTCGGCTTCCCGCCAGCCCTGCTGTGTGCTTGCTCAGGGAGTAGGTAAGGGGCGGGGTAGGCGGATTAGGAGGAACAAGTCATTTTCGTCATGGAACATTCCATTTGCTTAACCTGGAGCCTTGCTCCTACCTGCAGAATTTCCCACTTCGTGGAAGGAAACCGTTCTTCTCTAGGAGTTTGTCTGTCTCAACTCTGCTCTGTTACATTCTGATTTGCTCACTCTTACTTCCAGCTGCCATGTCCTTATTTCTTTCTATAAACGTATTTGCAAATTATCCGAACCCTTCCTAGTGTTAAAGTCTTTGTTTTGTACACTGTCTGCTTCTAGTTACTTTAAAAACATAACCCAGACAAAGTAGTTTGATTTTGGAGACTTTACGCAAGGTAGTTGGTGCTCTGGCTGCTGTTGCTGCTTAGCACACGACCCGCAGACTGGCTTTCAACAGCCCCTTCATTTTGTTGGTAGTTTTGTGAGTTGGGACTTGGGGAGGGCTCAGTGGGCAGTTCTTCATGTGGTCTCCTAGCGTGCTCAGAGGTCTGCTGGGCTGCAGGCTTAGGAAGGCCGGTTAGGTGGGCCGGCTCCCACGGCTCACTCGTGTGACTGGCGGTTGCTGCTGACTGTTGGTGGGAACATGGCTGTGTTGATGGCTGAAGGAACTCCCTGTGTCCTCTCCAGCCTGGCAGCTTCAGGGTAGGCGGACTTCTTGTGTGGGTAGTTGACTTCCCCCAGAGGACCAGGCAGAAGTCACAGTCTCACTTCTGGGACACAGCCCACTCAGGTTTCAGGGGCTGGGAACACCCCACCCCTCGATGGAAGGGGTGCTAAGACTAGGCTGTGGAGGAGCGGGTGGGTTGCAGAGACTGCCGTGGCCGTTTGGGGAAAACTGCATAAAATGAGTTTGCACATACGTCAAGGAGCTTGGACTCTGTCGGCTCTAAGTTGAGGGCTTTTTCCTTTTAATGGGATAAATATTAGTGCCTCTGGCTTTATTTTAAATAGAGTTTCTCTTAGGGCAACCGTTTTATAAATATATATATTATATAGTGGGTATTATTTTAAATACAAAGTTAATCAAGTGGAGGAATTAAATTTTATTTTATTATACAAAATGCCCTTTTCTACACTATTAATAAAAATAGGAAGTCTGTGTATGACTAATTACACAGAAGTGCTGTTGTGAAATGAATCTTTCTGTGCGTCCATTGTAGAAAGTAGAACTTTGCCAAAAGAGCAGCAGGCACCCACATTCTAAATTTTTTAAAATTTATTTTAGGAAGGGAGGGAGAGAGAGAGAGAGAGAGAGACATCGATTTGTTATTCCACTTATTTCTGCATTCATTGATTGCTTGTATGTGCCCTGACTGGGGACTGAGCCCGAAACCTTGGCAAATTGGGACACTGCTCTAACCAACTGAGCTACCTGGCCAGGGCCACGCACATTCTAAACAGAAAGGCACGACCACCAGCACATTCCACGTGGAAGCCGTCCTCACCGCAGATGCGTTCGTTTCCTGGAACAGACAGGAAAGGGCTCATCTCTGGAGGATGGCTTTGGTCCTGCAGCGCCTGGCAGGACGGTGGAGAGCTGGGTACCTGGAAGCAGCACCCACCTGCTTTTAAGTACCTGGATGGCCAGCTTACTGATGAGCATGCGGGACCTATGCAGCTTTTGGTAGTGTCACTTCTGGACTGGGAACCTGGGCCTTCAAGAGGAGAGTTTCCCCGGGGATTATCAGTGGGAACGTTTTGCAACTAAAGAAACAGCTGCAGCTCTGGTTCACTGCGTGGGAGAAGCAGCACATTGATGGAGGGGAGTGAGAGAAGGGGGCTCATCTCTGATGGCTGCCCAGTGGCCTAGAAGCTGCCGTTGCCTCCCCATCACTGCTGGCAAGGTGGTAACATTAGGGACTGAACTCATGATCACCTCAACACAGCCCAGTCCAGCTGGTCTTCAGACATCATGTCCTGAAGATTGTGTACTTGTCCCCAAATGCAGGGTAGATTACTTTCCCTTGACAGCACATTGCTTTTTCCTGCGAGTTGCCCCTCCAGCATGAGAAACGGTCAGGAAAACAGGCAGTGGATCAGTAGTAGGTTTTAGTTGCATATAACAGAAGACAAAGAAGCAATGACTTAACCAAGATAGTTTATTTCTCAAGTGAAATCTGGAGGTCATTAGTCCGAGGCTGGTATGGTTGCTCAGGGACCCAGGTTCTTTCTGGTCACCAAACTGCTTGTGGTTCCCATCCTCAAGGTGACTGCTAGAGCACCAGCGATCATGCCCATATTCCAGACGAGGCAAGGGTGGGTGATGCAAAGGGAGCACACCTCGGGGCAGTCAGCCCCCTGTAAGGAGCTCTTTGGGGAGCCGTACCCAACCCCTAAGTCTTCCCAGCCAGATGTAGACACATAGCTAGAGTTAGCACAGGAAAGGCTGTAAGTCGGGGGGTTTTGTTCAAGTGCCACCTCAAATTCCACTGTGACTCTGATTTTCTCTACACAGTCATTCTCTTCAGTCCTGTTTTGAAATGGGCAACGTTTGGGGTAGGTGAGTGTGTGTGCATTGACCATGGAAAAGGCATCCTGGCAGGTACTCCTGTGGGCCTGTGGGCCTGTGGACTGAGGGCCCCTGGCTTTTCCACGAGGGCTCAGAACAGGCTCTGGTTTCCATTCTTGCAGAGCCAGAAGCCCATAGCCGTTTCCAAGGGCCCAGTCTTGCTGTGCTTAGCATCTCCCAATTCTACACAGAATCTAGGTTGTTGGTGTGTTTTTTAAGGTGCCCTGTGGAGTGACCCTGTGAGTGGTGTCCTGAATGGAGGTCCTGGTCCAGCTGTCAGGTTTGAATGTTGGTCCTAGCACCTACGTTAGGCAAGTACTTGTTTCCCGTCTGTGAAAGGGGAACTCCCAGGTAGTTGTGATCAACAACTTAAAATGCATGGTGCCGCGCCCAGCACGTAAATGCTTGATACATTCCATTTGTAGACTTTTGCAAGGGAAGAAGGGAGCCTGGTGCAGGCAGGTACAGTGGAGCATATTAAATAGGGTGCCCTTCCTCTTAGACATCTTAAAATTAGTGCAAAGACATATCCTCAGGGAGGCAATGTGGCGTGGGTTCTAGGACACGAGATAATACCACCAGCCTCATTATTACCCAGTCCTTCCTGTCCTGTCTCGGCCTCCATTTGCTTGCCTGTCAGGTGAGGGGGGTTGGTCCAGACCATCTGAGGAACTTGAGACAGTAATCAATCCCTGAGCTCTATGTCTCAGAGCCTCTAATCTGGAGCAGATTCCCACATGAGAAATTATTTTTAAGTGCCCCAAGTGATTCTAAACGGAGGGCCTGCATGGGAACCACGGCCTCGCTGACTGTGCGGGTTCCTTCAGCTCCCACCGCCTGCGTGCCGGCTGCTGTGTGCACCTGCCTGCCCCTGCGGGACCCTGCCCACACGTGGTGTCCCGGCGTGCCCTTGGTGATGCTTGACAAGTACCCCTGGAAGTTTTACTTAGCACACCCATCAAAATGCAAGCATGGTGAGCTCATGTAAGAGGCAGACACTCACGTGGATTTCCTGACTTTCTTTGGTAACATGAAAGTAAGCCGTAAGCAGGTTGAGTCCATCACGAATGGAAGTTGAGAAGACGGAATCATTTGTCCACAGAAAATCCCATATTCTGTATTCAGCCAGGAGCATCTCTATGGCGTCACTCTGTTCCTCCTCCCACATTTCCTGTAATTAGTGGTCAGATAGAGAGGCTTGACTAAATGCAGATTCTCTTCTCCCCCTCCAAGAATATTTAACTGGGGCGTGGTGTGCATGCCCACCCCGCTGCACACACTGGTCACATCGGCCGCAGTGCTGCTGTTCGTTGGCTCATCCCATTAGCAAAGTTCTCTTGCTTTTCCATGTAGCCTCTTTAACGCTCATCGGTGATCATCACTTCCTTAGTCATTGAAAAGCTTTGACTCTCATTCAGGAAGGGGGAACTTTTTATTTTGAATAATTTCAGCCTTAAAAGAAAACTTGCGGGAGTAATTGCAACAACTCCCACATGACTTCACTCAGATCCTCTGATTGCTAACATGTTGCCACGACTGCTTTCTTTGTTCTCAGTAACTGCACTCAACTATGGCTCAGTAACTTTTTAAATAAACCATTGGAAAGTAACCCGCAGACATTACAGCCCTCATCCCTAACTTTTTCATTTTTACATAACCACTGTGCAGTGATTAAAATGAGGAAACGGGCGGTCCATACTCATAGTTAACGTCCAGGCTTCTTTCGTATTTCATCAGTTGTCCTGCTGATGGGCTTTTGTAAGGAAAACCGAACGGGAGCGGCAGGCATCCACCATCACTGGCTGCATTGAGTTGTCATGTTTCCTGGGTCTCCTTCGACCTGGAACAATTCCTCAGTCTGTCTTTGCCTTTCCTATCTCGACATTTTTTAAGGGGGCAAGACAGTTATTCTGTAGAATGCCCAGTTTGCCTGGTGTTTTCTCGTGATTTGATT
This sequence comes from Tadarida brasiliensis, assembly GCA_030848825.1. NCBI lineage: Eukaryota > Metazoa > Chordata > Mammalia > Chiroptera > Molossidae > Tadarida > Tadarida brasiliensis. The sequence goes on from CM061265.1 coordinate 102,073,756, forward strand.
GAGGTTGGCAGTTGGGCAGGACTACTACAGAAGGGATGTGATGCTGTCCTCCGCGTGTCATAGCGGGAGCACAGGTGGGTTTGAGCCGGTACTGGCGATGCTCACGTAAACTCCTCGGGAAGGTGTTGTCTGCCGGGTTTCTGCACTGTGATGAGTTCTCTTCAGGGAACACCTTGAGACTGTAGGTAATCCAGCTCCTCCTCAGACTGATCCACTGGTTTAGCAGCCTTTGGTGATTCTTGAGCAATGACTAAGGTGTTTGCCAAGCTTTCCTTTTACGTGTGTGAGCATCCTACTGTAAGGACGACCACCCACGCACACGTGCTCGTGAACACACTGTGTATAGCTTATCATCTGATTCTATTTTTCACGCACAAGTTGTCCATTTGTGAGCCCTTCTGATTTGGCTTCTGTGTTCTTTTGCTGAATCCCCATCATTCTTCGAGTATTTCCTTAACTTTGGCATGAGGTATTCTAGGCTTATCATCTACTTTTCCTTTTCCAGATCTGGAAACCATTTCTCCAAAGAGCCGTGCTTTCTTTTAGTAGGGAATGGTATCCAGAAACCAAAATCTGGGCGCTGGTCATGCATTATTGCTAATGGGGTGTCTCCACAGAGAGACTGTGTGTGTGTGTGTGTGTGTGTGTGTGTGTGTGTGTGTGTACACATGTATATACACCTGTGTATCTATGTGTCATACCTGTTTATCTCTGCATTCCATGAGTTCTTACTGATATCTTCAATTCCAATACACTGGCTCAGTTCGAATCTTTCTCCTTCCCGTATTTGTAATTCCTCCCTCCAACAGTGGGACACCGGCTGGCTCCTGTTGTCCTCAATATATTTCCATATTTGCTCACTCCTAGAATATGCCAACATGGTCTCATAATTAATTGCTAACCCATACTACTATGAAAAGTCTTTTTCTTGCTAGAATTCAGTATTTGTTTACGCTAAAAATGCACCTCCAACAAAACACATCCAGGGGGGCAGATGCAGGTTTACAGGTGTGAGTATGCTAAATACGGGCTATTCTCGTGTTATTATTTATCAATTGTATTATTTTCCAGGTGAACAACTGTAAACCTGCTTTTGCCCCACCCTGTACGTACAAGGTTTATTACGCAGTCTTCTCTGTAATTTAGGCTTTTTGTCTAGTCTGAGAGCGCATTGCCATTTTTTGCTCTTTAGTGTGGTTTATTAATTATTTGAAATACAATTCACTGTCTTGAAAAATTCTTAATAATTTTAACTTGAATTTGTCTTTTATAAGCGAAATCTAATGGGATTTATGAAATCCCAATGATAAACATGCACCAGGCATGGCGCCTTGGCTCCCGCAGGGTCCGCTTCCCCGGGAGGGGTCTCAGCTGCCCACTCCTGCCCTTGGGCAGCCTCCCCCTCCCTCCTCCTCCTCCACTGAGATGGATTCAGGCCAAAACTCCTTCTACCCCTTGACTCTCATAAGCTCTCACTCTGGTGGACAAGGGGCATTGTGGGTACCTAGAGGTTAGTGTCCACACAGCCTGTGTCCAGTGACCCCTGGAGATGGGTGTATCTCCCTTCCCCAGGGCACAGCTGCCCTGGTCC